>JAZGQO010000010.1:67407500-69907500 GCA_036850965.1 Patella caerulea | reverse complement strand
TCTCTTTCAGTAATGCATTAAAAGTATAATTTTTATTGCCTTTATTAAAAGCCAATGTTTTTAACGTAGTATTAAAAGTGTTCTAATTTGTGCGTTAGGTTTTTCTTATTAAACTAAGTGCATTCTACATGAACTCTAGTAAGTTCAATAATGTCAAAAGGAAATATTATTGGAAATAAATGATTTTCATCTCCTGCTTTGTTGCTATAGACAACAAATAATGTTGGGATAAACTTTCATCAACCTTCCAATATCAAGGGGCCTGTTTCACGAAATTTTAACTATGATAAAATCCAAATTTTAGTTATTTGATTGGATAATATTAGATTGATTTTAGTCCTTGGCCAATCAAAATAGAAGTATCTACTAAAATTTGGATTTGATCTTTGGACCAAGAATTCCTTGCAAATTCTTATCAAATTCAAAATTTATCCTATCACAGGAGTTTGATGAAAGAAATCCCAGAATGTATAAACTGTAAAAAAGGGTGGAATTGGGTGAACTAAAAGCTATCTAAGGGTTTAAACATGCGTTAAAAAGGAGCAGAGCAAATCTAAAAATAACTTTGAGTCTTTTTAGAACTAACTAAATTTCCACGCCTCATTTTCAAAAACTTAAAAAACCTTTTACAAATTGACTTCTAATCAAGATCCAAGATTGTTTTTTAACAAATTTCTGAAAGATTCATTTGATTTAGTCAATTTCAAGGGAATTAAAATTTTTGAATATATTGGCATTTTATGGCACAAACCTTATTTCACTTTGAAAATATTAAAATAAATAAAGTCCGCAATGAGTATACAAATAGAATGGAGAACCAATATGAATTTATACTATCATTTTCACAACATCAAGGTGTTATGAAATACGTATACCATGTCGGCATCAGCCAACCTTGCTGTACATTAGGGTAGAAAAATATCAATTTTCAGTATTGTACTCAAATCCTCTGCCCAAGATAAAATCCAGACCCAAGAACCCACGAACACAAACCTGTCAATCAAAAAGATAGCACCTTGACACCTAAACCCCAGCAGAACACCCAGGCCCAAAGGGAACACAGGGCCAACAAGAACACCCAGGCACCCAAGCCAAAAGACGGCACCCAATACCAAAGATAGCACCCAGACACCCAAACAGGACACCCAGGTCCAAAGAGACACACAGACCCCGAAATCCAATCCTAAAGAGGGAACCCAAGACCAAAGAGAACACCCAGGCACCCAAGCCCAAAGAGAACACCCAGGCTCCCAAACACAGAGAAAACACTTAAGCTCAAAGAGAACACCTTATATATTCAATTACAATAAGTACTGTGTTTGGTACAGTTAACAAGCTGGATTCACTATCTTGAACAGTACAACAAAGTCGACTGGAGCAGTCAAGGTAACAGATGTACAGCATAGTGCCTTGATATCATGAAGATGTCTGATCTATATGTACTAGCAAGATCCTATAATGTAATATTTGATCAAATATCTTGGCCATCTGGATTACCAACAAAAGGTTCTCTCTCAAGTTCTTAAAACTATAAATTTGCTTATCTTTTGTCGTAAAGGAATTTATTATATTATTTACTTTCATCCAACAAATGAAATTTCTTTCAAATCAAGCTTCCAATCAAGTGCCCGATTTTTGCTAACTCTTATTTCAGTGCTGGTAAATGAAGGAAAGTTAAATATGTTGGATGTGTGAAGTAAATACAGCTCGTAATAAATCAAAACCTTCTAATAAGGAGAAGTATTTAAATTCTAATTCATTAATCAGCTTGTAGATAAAAGGTTGTCGAGAACTGAATTTGGACACACTCAAATTAATTTTGAAAATTTCTTTTATCAAACATTTAAATTGTTTCTTTGATTTCCAAGTGATTAAAACTGATGAAGAAATATTTAAATATCCTATTGAGCTAGGAAAAATATTCAATATTTTATCAGGGTAAACTAACCTGGAATCTGACGCCCAATGCATGGCATAAATTTTTGCAAGATGGCCCCTAAGTGTACGTCTCGTACGCATCTGTATTCTTCCCACGGCTTCTAAATTTGCCGTGGCGTGGGCTAGGGTGGCATCTGCAGCAGCCTTTCGTGCCTCCTGAAAAGAGAAAAGTTTGAAATAAATTACTACAGATATAGGTTTTCATTAAACTGTATCAGGAAATCTTTCTCCTAAAAAGGATGATTGTATTGATTTTTTTGCAATCCTGCTGTTTGAAATATGAAACGGAGAGACTATTCATCTCATCATGTACGAAAGAAATGTATTTATTGAACTATATAAGACAAGGTGATGTACAAATAATATTGAAACATTTTTTCAAAAAGCTGTTTTGAATCCATATAGTAGTAGTTACAGTACTAAAAGTAACTTAACAGTAGTAGGCAACTCAACACACATTTGTCAATGACCAGTCAAAGAAACACACTTCGTCAATGACCAGTCACCCACACACTTTCTCAATGACCAGTCAATGACACACACTTTCTCAATGACCAGTCAACGACACATTTCATCAACAACCAGTCATCCACACACTTTGTCAATAACCACCATGTATCAACACACACTTTGAAATGGTAACAAAAAAATACAAATATGTGTAACTCGCAAAATTAAACTACAGATTTTGTTCCCCATCAAATACAGGAATTTCCTTTGTTCTTCATAATTAATGAAAACAAAAGAATCAATACTAAGTAACGAAACTTATTTTCTCAATCAACATATATACAAAAACGAAATTCAACTAGACTCAATTCTCGACAATATGACACAAAAAAATTCGAGCCATCGCAAAAAAAACCAATTTAACGATCAATTCTAACCTGCTTAAAAGTTTTAAGTATAAATATTTGACGAGAAAGGCAGCCATTTTATTGTATAAGGTGTCTGTGTCTCGCTTGATTAACTTAATGGAATATTCTCCTTTTTTATTTATCGAAGTTGAAAGCAGCAGACGATTTAGACTAATTGAAAGTGAATTGAATTTGGCAAGGCTGATCGATCAAAATATATATCTAGATGCATATTTGAAGAGTCTTTGTGCTCCCTAAGGACTTTTATCTCACTAATAAACTTATTTACTTGTCCGATTGCCTAAACTGACGTTAAAATTTGATGGTGGGCCAATTAAACAGGCGAGATCATAAATTCAAAAAGCGCCACAACTTTTAAACTGACAACATCACAGTTTCAACAGAAGCCACAATGTTTAAAGATAGGTTGCCAGGCAACGAAACATACGCCCACAGCAGGTAAGTCGTCCGGGCAGTCAACAAGGGTTGTCGCATATTTTTACTTTTTTCGGTAATGAAACATTTGTAATACACTAAGAACTGATTAAGAGTAACAACTCATTATGTAATTATCAGAAAATCATTAGAATTTGATTGCTTTTTATAAAGTTTTACCCCACGCTAACAATTAGTATATACATGAAACATTTAATATCATGGATTTAGCTGTTCAGTTATCTAAATTCATTGAAAATCAAAATACTTGTTCGTTTCAACACCTTAAACTCTATGTA
The DNA here is from genome assembly GCA_036850965.1 of Patella caerulea. Lineage (NCBI taxonomy): Eukaryota > Metazoa > Mollusca > Gastropoda > Patellidae > Patella > Patella caerulea. Next base: position 69,903,971 of record JAZGQO010000010.1, on the reverse strand, counting down.
TAAATCTAAAGTCAATCGGATATTAACTTTGGTCTCTAGAGCGTCCACAAGATTTTTTGAGGTGATCAAGGGCCATAACTCTGGCACTAATTATCGGAAATCGCTGAAAATCAATAGGCATCTTCGTCTTATGACCTTAAACACTGTGTATAAATTTAAAGTCAATCGGATATTAACTTTGGCCTCTAGAGCCTCCACAAGATTTTTTGAAGTGATCAAGGGCCATAACTCTGGCACTAATTATCGGAAATCACTGAAAATCAATAGGATTCTTCGTCTTATGACCTTAAACACTGTGTATAAATTTAAAGTCAATCGGATATTAACTTTGACCTTTAGACCGTCCACATGATTTTTTAAAGAGATCAAGGGCCATAACTCTGGCACTAATTATCGGAAATTGCTGAAAATCAATAGGCTTCTTCGTCTCATGACCTTAAACACTGTGTATAAATCTAAAGTCAATCGGATATTAACTTTGGCCTCTAGAGCGTCCACAAGATTTTTTGAGGTGATCAAGGGCCATAACTCTGGCACTAATTATCGGAAATCGCTGAAAATCAATAGGCATCTTCGTCTTATGACCTTAAACACTGTGTATAAATTTAAATTCAATCGGATATTAACTTTGGCCTCTAGAGCCTCCACAAGATTTTTTGAAGTGATCAAGGGCCATAACTCTGGCACTAATTATCGGAAATCGCTGAAAATCAATAGGCGTCTTTGTCTTATGACCTTAAACACTGTGTATAAATTTGAAGTCAATCGGATATTAACTTTGGCCTCTAGAGCGTCCACAAGATTTTTTGAAGTGATCAAGGGCCATAACTCCGGTAGTTATTATCGGAAATCGCTGAAAAACAATAGGCTTCTTCGTCTCATGACCTTAAACGCTGTGTATAAATTTAAAGTCAATCGGATATTAATTTTGGCCTCTAGAGCGTCCACAAGATTTTTTGAAGTGATCAAGGGCCATAACTCTGGTAGTTATTATCGGAAATCGCTGAAAAACAATAGGCTTCTTCGTCTCATGACCTTGAACACTGTGTATAAATTTAAAGTCAATCGGATATTAACTTTAGCCTGTAGAGCGTCCACAAGCAATTGTGGACGCCGGACCGACGGACGGACGGACGGACGGACCGACGGACGGACGGACGGACGGGGGCGACGACAATATACGACCACATTTCAATGTGGGCGTATAAAAACTCACACCGTCATAGTTTTAACAAGAGCCACAACAATTAAACTGACACCATCACAGTTTCATCACGAGCTACAACCTTTAAACTGACACCATCGAAGTTTAAACAAGGGCCATGACTTTTCTATGAAATGGAATATTAACCATATTGTATGGTTATCTTCATTAACGTTTTATAATACATAAATTTATGATCTAAGTCAAGGCAAAATTTGACGGTACACAATCAAAAAGACTACATCTAGCCAGGAATGGAATATCAACCAAGGTAAGATTGTCTCCAAGAATGATTTCCAATTCAGGAATTTACGTTCTAAGTGTCAAACTCCTTTATAACGAAGTAGAGTCAATCCTATTCTACTATCGATTTGATATCAAATTCTTTTATTTCCGTCTTGAATAAGAATCTAACATTATGAATGAAAATTGTTGTTCAATTTAATTGATTTTTGTCTTTTGTTGGATTTGAGAAATATCAGGAATACTGGCCATATTCCAGATAGAATTCTGATCAATACTTAAATGTCACGAGGTGAATGAGGCTCCATTACTCAATACCAGAATGGCAAAAACAACGCTTAATATCTACTTTTTATTTCGAACATGTATCAAGAGAATTATTTCATGTATTTTCATCAATGAAAAAAACAGTCAATAGTCTTCCAAAATAGACCTTGCTTTTAACGAGCAACCTAAAGGGAAATATTGTAGTGGATTAATTTTATTTATAGTACGAAATTTTTAGATAAAATTACACAATTTACTTAACACACTGGAGTTATTTTAAAATAGTATTAAAGATACATTCCTGGATACAAATTTCGGATTGGGTGATATATTTGGATGGAAAATGTATTCAAAGTAACCAATTTATCAAAAATTTGCTTCAATTCCCTTTCAAAAATTTGTATTCACAGGGAATACCTATAATAAACTGTTGTTAGACGCAATATCTGTCAACTAAGCTTCATTGTGGGAGTGTCCATTTTTCAGATTGTATTTATCATTACTTAATGTACATTTCTGTCAACTTCTTTTTTCGCCCTTTAATTGCGGAGTCGTAATGTTCCCAAAACCGACTACAACCATTTGATCAAGAAATAACAACTGCTCCCTCACTCAAGCTGGCACACAATAAGCTGGCAGATAACAGTCGGGTTGCCAGTTAGAGATACCCTGACAATTATGCCCAGTGCTGCCCCCATGGGCATTTTTCAGGTAATCCAGTATTTTCCTAGTAAGATTGGGTGGTTATACTTTCCATACTTTTATTGGAAATAACCACCTGATAAATACATTTCCGGGAAAGTATCCCTAAAAAGAATTCCCAGATTTTTTATTGATTGATAAATGACCCAGATGTAATCAAAAGTTCATTTTCTGCACTTTTCTTCATTTTATTTTATTCCTCACCTTTCTGATTTCATTTTTAGATAAATTGACACAAGTTGATGTTAGGAATGGAAACCGGTAAAATGTCTGATCATACTATGGACCTGCAACAAGATGCCTATTTTCATGTCGAACGGACTTGAACCGACCCCAAGGAAATCAAGAAAAGTAGCATTTATCAACCAGTTCCTGGTCCAAAAATCAATTTTTTTTTCATGACTGATAAGACTAGTCTAAATGGATAATGAATAAAATGAAAATGGCCAAATCAGTAATTATATTCCAATACCTCTTATTTCAAATTCCAACTGTCAAGGGATCTTTCATGTAAAATGTGTACCTTGGGCCTTTGATTTTTGTCCCATCTGAATAACTAGACAATACTCCTTGTTAAGGCCTCCTGAGAAGGAAGGAAACCACACCGGAAAATTTTCAGATACATGTACTTTCTCAGACAACAACAGTGTCAAACAAGGTACCCCCTTGGTTAGTGTCATCGTGGATCCCAATCTGTTTTACAGAGATTATACGACAGACGTCTTATCTCTGTTCAAGATGACTGACCTTTAATCTGTACCTATTTATGCTAAATATGGAATACTTTTTATCCAGATACATGTATATTTCAAATACCTTAATTTTTCTTATACTTCAAGATGTTTTAGAATTTAATTTGTCGGAGTTAAAAAGTAACTCTGCCCGACTCATTAAGTCTCGTCGATATCATCCACATCAGTGATTGCAGCGGCCAAGCGAATATTCACTGCGGATCAGTGTGCGTTCCTCCCTCTATACAGAACAGTTCTAATCAAATCCATGTTTCACGTTTTCTGCATTGCATCATCAAATGAGAAGCCAAAAATCCGATAAAAAAAACACACACCAGGACGTATAAATTTTCTAGCTAAAAAAAGTTAGGAATGATTTTCCATGAATAGTGATCTGCAAATTCTGGAAAAATAAATCCACAAAATATCCTGTACACATCTGTGGGGATGTTGTATTAATAAGATTAAGATAAACCAATCTGACTGAAGTGTACCGATACTTATTGTTCCATATCTTGTTTGGCCTAAGAGTGAGTCAGTCTCATTAGTTGAATTTATTTTTAGCTTGAAGATTAAGACAGGGAAGCTTTAGCCAATATAGTAGACAACTATGAATTCTAGTCGAGGTTATTTCCTCTGCGAAGCTTTTCTAAGCCAGAATGTATATTGATATGTATTTAACACACTGGAGATATAAATATACACAAAGTCTATCACAGACTAAATACTACCCTCTCTTCAGCTTTACTTGGCCTAACAAATATATGTTTAATGTTCATGGTTACATTGACAGTGAGAAATGGGGTTTAGCATCCAATACACAAACTAGGTCATTATGGGACTAACACATGGTTCAATCTTCAATAATTCACTTATTCAGGGATCTTTAACAGTGGGAGGAAACCAGGGAAACCAATGAGGTTGGACATACGACCCTACTACATGTAGCTTGTCATGTACAACTTTGGAATTGAAACCATGCCAGCTGACACTATGACAGACTTCATGATACAGCTACATGTTGGACATGCTAACCATTCGGCCTACACTGAGAGACACAGACAATGATATTTTTCATACACCATTAAGCATGTTTAAGCTGTAGAAAAACAATTACTATTCTATCATTTTTAAACACAACCGATATTAAACTGAATGACAATACAACTATTTATACATGTAATCACTCTTTACTATCAAGTTTTCGTAAAATTAATACAAGAAGTGATTGTATTCCACATAAATGCAAAATCATTAAATTTGCATGGACAAAACACTGGACACATTCTACAATCAGACCATCTATAATCTTCCGATAAAAAAAGTAATGAGTAGGGGAGCAAAATAAGTGGTGGTCCATGGGTTAGAAAGTCACATTTATGGCACATAAACTGACAGAATAACAAATAATCCTAATAAAAAGATCCTGTTTATTAAATGAACGATCACCCTGGTGATGAACTTCATTTTTGATCATTCAAATATGACACATAAAATCAAGAGGCTTGAAGTCTTAACAATGTATTTCCTGTTTTATTTTAAGTTGTATTGTTGACTGATTACCATAACTCTAGAATATTTTAGAACAGATCTTCAGACTTTAACTATTACATTGATTGGATTAAGCGTGAAAGCAAATTATTGAAATAAAATTAAAATTAGTCCCAAAATGACCTAGTTTGTGTTGAGTGGACATTAAACCTTCTCTTTTTTGTGATCACTGCATATCAGCAAGGGTGTTTACTAGTCAAGGATGCATATTAATTGTAACATTTGAATCAAAATAGGCCAACATAGCATATTTTTCAATTCACGGTGTATCCTGGATTATAAACGTCTAGTTTTACATGGACATAAAAAATTCAAGTATTCAAATTTCTGTTACTTGAGGCAATTGTGTTTTTCATTAACATTTTATGTTCATGACCTGAATCTATTTTTTATTACTTTAGACTCGCGACATTCAACAATTTATATCCAATAAATGTTTTTTAATAGTATTTCAATAATAAATATTATTTCTGCCATGCTTAGGTAGAAAACTGTTTTTTTTTTCTGTCTAAAGTTTGTTTTGGAAAACTGTTTTCTTGTGTGGAGAGAGATGTGGTTTAACGTCCACTTGACACAAACTAGGTCATTTCGGGACTAATATATGATTTTTAATTTTATTTCAATAATTCACTTGCGCGAAGGGACCTTTAGCAGTGGGGGGCAACCACAGTACCCAGAAAAAACCTAAGAGGTTGGACAGGCGACCCTACTCCTTGCCGTGTACATCCGGGGATTTGAAACCACACAGTTGACTCAATGGCAGGCTGGATAACACAGCGTGCTCACGTTAACCAATCAACCATCCAAGCTATCATTCTTGTCTGGACATTGTACATTTATCAATTCAAGTCAATGATGGTCATGTGCATATTTCAGACAATGTTCCAATATCTCAAAATAATCTCCAAGCCAGAGTAAACTTCCATACCAGATGAACGACTAGACACTGTCCTTGCCAGGTTCTCTGTCCACTTAAAATTAAAATTTTCTGGATGAATATGTAACTAAATAAGTGAGGTCCAACATACAACCTAGTTTTGGCCCAAATCCAGCTACATGTAGATATGGACTATCTAGTGATAATTGTTATCTGTCATCAACAGTCATTCGTAATTAGTGGGAACAACCCCCTTACTAAGATATTTGATACCATTTCCAATGTGTTATTAAACTGTCTACAGTAGCAAGTGTGTATTATGTATTATATTGTCTACATAGCAAGAGTGTATTATTACCATGTATTAAATTGTCTACATAGCAATAGTGCATTATGTATTAAATTGTCTTATGTACATGTATTGTTATGTCTAGAGTAGCGAGATGGCGTCGACAGCAATCTGACTATATAGTGGACAGCACTAACTATTCTGCCTTGTGAGGAAGCTGTGGTCATGTTCAAGACACACTGGGTATCACAACAACAGAGAGAGAGAGCCCAACCGTCGATTCACACAGCTTAATTCCCGATGAATGTACCAGACCAAACTCCTGTACCATACATGTATATTTTCAATACTAAGAGTAATTTATTTGGAGGTAGTCTAAAGATTTATGGCAGGGTAATCTTTATGGTTAAGTATGGAATGTGTTTTTAAGATCTGTAGGTCAAGAGAGGTACATGTTCTTGTACTTGATGCTATTCTGTAATGAATATTTGTTCTGACGCTGTCCTGTTTAAGAAATCTTGTCTCAACTGTCTAGCATTAATGAGGGAGTTTCTGCTGTTTCTATCAGCTGACTGCAAATTTCCCAATTAGTAAAACATTGTCTGCAAGAGCTAAATCTGCATATTGCAGGTCTTTCTGTAGACCTGAAATGTTTTCTAACGTATCAATTAGACATTAATTAACTGATCCAGGCCTTAATCAACCCTGGATGGCATCAGGTTTCGCCGATATTAAATAGATTAGAATGATTCAGCAATACTTTGATTTAATCAAATATGGAGGACCGAGGCTTAACTTTGATCAACCAGTACCCTGGTGGAAATTATTGCACACGTCTGTTTAAACTTCAAAGGCTAATATCTTCGCTTGCCATAGAGTAATTTTACATTATCTACTTTCGAACTTTTATAGCAAGAATGGCTAGCTCTTTTATCTAAATCTTAAACATTATAATTTAAAACTCTTTATTAGACCTGTATCCACTGCTATGTTGTATGTAACAATAATGGCCTATCTGTATATATTATGCCATATAATATACGAGTATAGTGTACAGTGGTATATGAGAGATATTATATTCATTAATAGAGTAACTATGACTACACTTGTATAATTACCAATATCCTATTTATAAGTTCAGTGTACTCTAAAATATATGGTAATTGAGCAAAACAAGCATAAAGGAAGATACTTGTTTCATTCATTAATAAAATATGATCATTCAAAGGGGAAGAATAATATTTAGACCATTGAACCGATCAGTTTGTCAAGCGACTATACATGTAAATTTCTTTTTAAATATATCTAAGTGAGAACTATTGCTCTACCCTCCAACAGGATGACATGAAATTGGGAAGGCAATGTTACGGAATTTTTTATGCTTACCAAGTAAATTTAAAGGCTGTCTCACCTTAACTTTTCGGGGCATGGGTTGAAATTGACACAACCATTGTCATACTTCTGTTTAGATCTTGTTCTTTGAAAAGTTTGTAATGTAAGTGAAAATCTTTTTGTTGCTGTTGCTTTGTGGATTACAAACTTTATTTCTGTTGTATTGTGTATTACAATTATATTGCTGTTGAATTGTGAATTACAATCTATACTGCTGTTGAATTGTGAATTACAATGTATATTGCTGGTGTATTACAATGTATATTGCTGGTGTATTACAATTTATATTGCTGTTGTATTGTGTATTACAATTATATTGTTGTTATATTACAATGTATATTGCTGTTGAATTACAATTTATATTGCTGTTGAATTGTGTCTTACAATCTGTATTGCTGTTGGATTGTGCATTACTATCTTTCATTAGTGGTACTGAATTGTGTTTTATTCAAGAATGAAATACAAATGTTATAAGTATAACACCTGTAGTAATACTCAAGGATTGTATATTAATATTCACATGTCTACCAGTACTTGTATATTCAACTTTACTTGCTTGTTTTTTTTTTTAATTTTTTAACACAACATTCACCAAATAAACATCATCTACACCAAGTTTTAACAAGAAAGCCATCAAATTGAAGTTATCATTTTCAAAAATGTGTGATGGACAGACGTTCCAACAAACTTGTTTCAATAGTTCCCTGCATCCTTTGGAAAGCAAGGGACAAAGAAGTAAATATGTTTTGGATATTGCTTTAAGGTCCATTTGATATTGGTCAAATCTCAATAAGACATTCCAATACTATATGAACATTTTATTTCGGGGGAAACGATCAGTTTTGATTCAAGTGAAGTCTCAAAATTACCTAGTGTTGAGTAGAGGTTAAACACATTTCTCTGTCTTTTTTTAATATTACATGCACCTGAACTTGAACAAAATCACAAACAGGGGACAAAAACAGACCAAATTCCTTGTCTTTAACTTTTGAAGTTACTTTAAAATACACGAAGACTAACATTTGGTTATTTTAATCTGCCTAAATGAAAATGATATCTGAATATTTGTGTGAGACTTTATTTGTTATTCATTTTTTTTTAATCAAGTTTCATATTTAACACACACCAATATTTGTGAGAATTAATTTGTGATTCTCATATTTTTCAATCAAGTTTCATATTCAAACTAACAAAATATTTATTAACAGTGGTTATTAAACAAAGAGCCTGCAGGCATTTCTGAACTGGCCTGGGTATTTTATTACAACATAACCTACTGAAAAAGTTAGGGATCGTGTCAATGTTAAAAATCAATATCCATGCTAATAAAAGTAAATATATGGCTCACTGCATTGCAGAATATGGAACATTACATTATCATTATTTTATTCACACTTTTTGGTAAAGCATAATTCAATAATTATGGGCAGTAATATGCACTCACTTCCTGTATTACAAATTTATTCACGCTTTCTGGCAGTGAATAATCGAAGTGGAATTACAACATGGTTTGCCTGTAAAACTGGGTGGAATTATTTGTGAATAAATACACTGTAATATTTGTTCTGTGGTATTGTACAATCGATAATATGGGGGGGGGGATGTGCAATCACTTCCTGAATTACAACAGGTAATATTTATTTTGGGATAAATATACAGAAATATTCAGTATGTTGGCTCGAAATTAGATACATGCATGTATTTTAAACTTTATTCTGAAACTAGAAATGAAACAGGGTTTAACGTCCTACTGTTCTGCTCTGACTGGGCCAAAAAAGATGGACATATGCTGTTCAGTTTGCTATGAGGGACAATTTGCCTGGGCAGAGCACTATGGCCTTCTCTTACGTACTTGCTAATATGTCCATGGGACCTCGGTTTTTCATCCCATCTTCATGACGGGAACTTAAAGTCACAGGCGTTTGGGACATAGAAGTTAATTATTATTAATGGTGGGGCGGGGGATCAGAACATGAAGTATGGCGAATAGGGAAACCTGAACATATACACAAGAAATCTATTATTCAGAGCTTGCCTCGAGAAATAAGTCCCCATTCACATCCATTGTAGAACAAGGGTTCTAATCTGTGTTCATACCAACAGGACAGAAATTGGTGACTCTGACCTCTGTATCTATAACTGTGTGATTATCTATCATGTACTGAACTCCCAGGAAGAAAAGAAGTGTTCATGCAATATTTGTTTAGATCAAATTTTTTGTCAGAAATTGGTGACTTTACAACTGTATTTAAAACTGTGTGATAATCAAACTGAACTCCCAAGAAAGAAAAGAATTGTTCATGTTCAAGCAATATTTGTTTAGATAGAATCTTTTGTCGAACTGGTCACAACATTATGTCATCATTCGAATATGGCTGAAAGTGACCAACTCGTCTGTGATTAATAATAGCAAGCCTCTAGTACAGATCCAGAAAGCTGGGTCTTTAGTCACTAGTAATGACGTGAAATATCTTTAACAAAAGTGATGGATGATTCCCAGTGGATTTTCTAGTGGCTGGCTCTGAATAACCAGGAAAATTTGTTTTACTGTTACAACATTCTTACCCTGATTTGGTTTTTTAACTGTTCCGTTTCCTGGCGGAGGGCTTCTAGTTCACTACTCATGGTTATTTTCTAGAAATAAAAAAATCTGCAATAGAAAAAAAGATACAATTATTATTCTACATTTCATCACAACCATCATCAAAAACAATTAATTTAGATCAGTTTTTAAAACTAGGCATATGATGTCTTCCTGAATACTATTAAGAAAGAAGGAAGTTTACATCTGTCTAATGTATCATGGGGATAATTGTTTTTTTTTTCTTAAACTAACTGTAGTCTAAGACAAAGATATCAAGCAAGCTGCATTCTCCAAGAAGGGTGGGTTCTACAATTTTGAAGAAGATACCAGTCACTTCAAAAATATCCTCATAAAATCAAAACAAGAGTCAAGGTTCCAATAAAATGTTCCAAAATATATCATTAATGATATGAGAACATTTCTAAGATTGTTGTTGGATATGCGAGGGTTAAATATTATTGAATTTTGTACTGTAAGCGAGATTACATAATTTAGGGACTTCTGTGCCTCATTATAAGGCTTCAATTTCTTCAATTAGACAAAGGGCCCTCAAACAATGGGCTTTGATAATGAGAATCTCACAGCTGTGATTAATAGCTCCAGTCACAAAAATATGATTATTAACAAACAACAACTAGTGGTAATCTAATATCTTCATAAAGCCACACAAACAATCACATAAAATGTGAAATCAGTTTATGAGTCAGCCCTTTCTGTAGTCTTCCAACCATTATCAGACAAGAGGGGTTCATTGGATTAAAATCCATTTGACGTCTAAAATCTGGGTCAAAACTGTCAAAACAATGGTGCATATCCCTCTTCATGAATTTGTTCTTTATCCAGTCCACAATTACTCGGGATAAACTGTATACAATGTTGCAGTTTCGCGTAAAAAGCCATGGATCCTGCAATGTAATTTTGCAGTCTTTCAGCTTTTAAAATGGCGACCGTGTATTTCTGCATAATCGATACGACCAATGCCGGTTTCTTCGCCATCTTTGATGATTCTGTGAGAATTGGAGAATCGTGTTTCACGTTTAATCTGAGGTTTTTACTGATATCCGGGTCTAAAACGATGCATTAAATACACCAGAACGCATTATTCCAATTGGTATCACAATAGACCATGAAATACACAACATTGTTGACAACGTCTGCAACATTGTAGACAGCCATATTTCGTACATCACCGTTATGGTTGTGTAGAGTAAAATCATTATGCGGAACGCTTCGATAAACACAAAAAGAAAAGACTATACACTGCAAAACAGGCGAAACGCATACCTAAACGACAGCAGGAAGTATTCGTCTGGTCAAAGAAGGTGTCGGCGTTATCCTTGTAATAACAGGAACTGAAGAAAAGACATATTACTTTGGCCTCATCACGACAATTTGCATAGAGCCATCCGACATGACTGCTCGTCTAGCTCGACTAACACGCCGATTTTCACGATTTATGCATCATAAAAACACGGAAAAATCACACACATGAAATATACTCACCCTATGAAAATTGAATATGAACAATATCCGCCAAAATAGTCATAAAGACCCAAATTTTCCCCCTTTTTCACGGCATATATCGCTACAATTTTTGGTCGACAATCTTGGGTGCGGTGCCCTTGCAAACAGTAGCGGTAACCCCCGGATAGTTGACGCATGCGCAGATTAGGAAAGCGACGCCTTGTTCATTATAATGTGAAATGCATTCTAGGACATAATAAATGAAGTATGGGTCGTAATAAGCTCAATTGTTTACCCGAGATATTAATAATATTATACACAGACTGACATGTCGAAAATTATTCATTCATCATTTCTAGACATAGAATCAAGACTTAGCTATCTATTTTGGTTCCGTTAAGTTCAAGATTCCGCAAATAGCATGATTTTTCGGAAATCTTTTTTTCATGAAAATATCAAAATAGCGATCGATCGCGTTGCCATAACGACCAATCTACGGCATTATGACGACTGTTAAATTTATTTCGAATATTACATCGTAGTTCCCTATTAATAATTGAAAGTTTATCTTTTCGGAATAATTTCCAAAAGATTACTGCATTAAATATTCTGAAACAAGAACTGATAAAAAAAAAAGAGAAAAAAATCATCATGAGAATTATTTATGGCATGATACGTAATTGTTTTTTCCACAATAAGAACTAAAGAATAAAAAAATGTATAAATTCAAAAGTAGTATACCACCATACAAGTGTTTTTAATGTAAGTTGTTATATTATATTGAGCATCCATCCATAAGACACCCTAAAAATCATCATCAGAATTATTTATGTCTTGATACGAAATAGTTTTTTCCACAATATATACCAAAAAGTAAAAAAATGTATCAATTCAGAAGTAGTATATTCATACAAGTGTTTTTAATATAAGTTATTAATTTATTTATCTATTTATTACGGTTTTATCCTGAGCGTTTGATATTATGTAGAAATGTGTCAAAGCAACAAAGACAAAAAAGAACATTAAGATCCCGTAAAAACAAGCCTGTCATCGCAATTTGTCGCTCGACGCGTGTAATTAATTATTAATGATAAATATGTTCATACATGTTCAGAACAACCCCACTACATCTAGCTTTAAATGATAAAACATGTTTGACAGAAGATTGAGAATATAAATAAATCATATTTCATGATACCGAAGCTGACGAGGGAGGCTCGGTGGGACGTAGACTGCTTATTTAGGCGAGAAATTATTGAAACGCTACTGACACCGACTATATTGTCCGAACACATAAAACAGAAATAAGAATGTTACTAACTGTTTTAACGGAACCTGTAAATGGACCCATTAGTCGACTTTTTTTTTCTTTTTTTGTTTAAGATCACTAGGTCAAAAAATTAAATTTCACTCCCAACGCTCCGTAACTCATTCGTTTGCACCCCCCCCCCCTTTGTAATCGCCCTTACTTCTTTGATATATGTATTCAAAAGTTTGTGGCACCAAACACAGTTAATTCAACAGAAGAACTTCACTAATGTCACCATGACGTCATATTTCAACAGGAGCGCGTTACGTCGCCTCCAGTTTGAAACGTCATGTTGTTTAGGTATTTTCAACATCAAGTTTCATTAGGGTTTTTCTTTTATTATGATAAGGGGATCACGTGGCTAAGTGGGTACGACACTGGCTCGCTGGCCTGGAGGTCCGTTGTTTGATCCCTGCATTGGCCGAGAAAGCTCATCTCGATTTTCCGGCGTAGTTTCTCGCTGTCAGTGAAACAGAACGAAGGACCTGCCTGGCAAGGACAGCTGTCTAGTCGCTTGGATGGTCGAAAAACCGAGGTCCGCTGTTCACATTTGCGTGCACGTAACACATTCCTTGACAGTAGGAATTCGATAGGCCTATAAGAGTAGGCCGTAACGCCGTTGCCCGGGCAAAATATCCCTCACAGCACACTGTATGGCGTATGCCCGGCTTCCATTATATAGACCAGGTTAGGCACAGAAGAGTAGGACGTTAAACCCCATTTCATTTCATATTTAGGTATTTTATTTATTTCTGATAACCGAATAAGATTCTGTGGGCGCTAATCCAATGTACGATGATTCGACCACTGCGGATTGTTACCCCAACCGTACCAATAACAAGTTAACTCGTATTTGCACAAGTTTGTGCCTGGATTATTGAATGGACGGAAAGTCCATCTACCACCCCTATCTCGTGGGTTTTTTCCGGTCCACCGATTTCTTCCCACAGCTAAAGACCCCTACGCGCTATCGTATTATTGAAATTGAATTGAACCATATATTAGTCCCGAAATAACCCAGTTTGTGTGGACTGCCTCTCTCTCTCTCTCTCAGTCTCTCTCGATCAACCACGTCAAATTCTACAAAAAGCTAAATCGCATTCAAATTTAAAAACAGCTTATTTTCGTTCGTTCGTTTGTGGGGTTTAACGTCCACTTCCACCTAAGGTGATATCGTAGACGAACAGCTTATTTACCATGCCCATAAGTATATAACTATACGTGTTATAAAGCGTGTTCTGGTATGTGTATAAGGGAATACACGAGAGCCAGAACGTATATTACCCCAATACCCAAAACAATACACATCACATGTGTATATAATAGGGGAATACACAGCACGTATTTATTGCGTATAACATCGCAATACACATCCCATGTTCATAATATTCAACGATTACACGTGTATATATACTGTAGGTTTAAAAAGATGTGCGTATACACAATACAGTATATATGTAATATTAATGAATGAATGTTTTTTTTTAGAAGATTTCCGACGACCTAAAAGAAAAACATGTCATAATGAAAGATCATTTATGCCAATATCTCTGTATACTTTTCGTTTATATTTATTCACTTTTACGTATTTTAAGACCCAACTTCAACACACGATTTGACATTTAAAACAAAAAGAATGTTGATTATTTTTCTGGAATAGGTTAGCTAGACTACAACTAAACAAGAACACGGAGATAGAGCGAACGATAGGCCCATGGTAGGGACAGTATTCCAGGGGAAGTTTGAGACATGATTATGGGCGAATTTTTTGTGTGTGGTGGGAGTGGATGAATGCGGCAAACGCCCCACCCTCTATCTTGATCCAGTGGGTGCACTGAATCGAGATAGGATTCTTGTCTTAGGCCGACAATAAGACGTAGTTATTTATTTTGATTGCAATGCAGGTAAAATGCCGATAATAATCGGATAGCGTCCCAGTCGCTGCATATTCTGTTGTACGATTATTCCAAATTAGCCATTTGAGCCCTTCTCTGTGATAGTGATAACATTTGAATATTCTACGCCACTATTAGAATTATTTTCGATATAATTCAACTAATCCATTTTTGGATCGGTTTTAATAACACAGAGTATCAAATTTGGTTGTATGACGTATCGCGCACCTGTTGAATAATGACGTCACGGTGACAATTGTGACGTCCGCCTATTAGGAGGTTCTGGGTGACCGAGATTAATAAATGGTTTAAAAGAGAAAGGGAGAGAGAAATGGGGTTTAACGCCCACTCGACACAAACTAGGTCATTTCGGGACTTACACATTGTTCAATTTTGTTCAATAATTCTCGTGCGCTTAGGGCTCTTTAACACTGGTAGGAAACCGGAGGGACCGGAGAAAACCCACGAGGTTGGACAGGCGATCTTACTCCTTGTCACGTACAACCGGTGAATCGAAACCACAATAATTGACTCATTGACAGACCTTCCAATGCACATGTGACCCTGATAGATATAAATTACCCTATATTATTGAAATGACCGACGTATTACGTTGAAGATATTTTAACTCCATTCTTTACTTTGTTGTCAAGGAGCATCTAGAGTAATTTAAAGGAGCTAAATATCGCTAATATATTATACCTACAGATCGACACAAATAGGTCGCAGCGCATATAATAATGTAATATGAGCGTGTATAAACGGATTTATATTCAATCGTTTCTGTTTTACTGTAATTTCTAATCAGTTCAGCGAAATTCGCCAGGAGTTTCAATCGAATGGCAATCTCTTGGGGTCTAATAATTTCAATTTACACCGATAGTATTTATTGCGCATGCTCCCCAGAAAAGAATATGGCGCTACCGTTTGATATGACTCCCGGAATATGTCACGGTTCTTCGAGTACCCTGTTACAAATGGCGCCGAAACGCATTATGGTACCCAATGGTTAAATGTCTCAAATATTTGATATCAGAAGCCCAATATAACAAGATCAATGTTAATTTAAAATGGCAAATAATTCGTGTTCAATGTCAAAGACTTTGAATGGTATTGAGTTAGAGACTTAGCTACTTTAACGAGTGATGCCGTGTTTGTGAGAACGGATGGGAAAGATTTAATGATAATTTGTCCGTATTAGACGGTACGTGTTTCTATAAATAAACTGAATGTGTCTATGTTTAGCTAAACACATCGTATTAAAACTGGTCAAATTATTTACACTCCACAACTTGAATCAATATTCTCAAAAATAATCAATAAGGTTTTTTTTTTATACACCGACTTTTATTCTTGCCAAATATAATGGCATATAAATGCATTTGATAACATTACACGTTAAAGAGACACGCGGGCGGATTTATAGCGTGAAATTCATATTTTATAAGAAAGTTAAAACATATAATTATAGCTTACTTAATAGGTTTAGTCAACTCACTATATGATCATAGGTATCATTCTCATACTTAAAAATCATTCACACCGGAAATAATAACACTTATTATCTTCCCTGTTTTTATATTCCATGTGAATAGCTATTTTCAAACGTTTGAATTTGAAATTGATATTTTTGCGAATTTCTCAACTGGCAATAGTGAATTATAGGATTATTCTTTAAAACGCAGGGCTGTTTATAGATACCATCGATTTTAAGGCTTTATTTTAATACGTTTTAAAAATATAATTCAAAAATAGGAAATTCTTGGTTTAAAGGACAATGTTGGTATCGGCCAATATCATAAATGTGAGAGAACTGGCCAAACACATTCCAAATATAATTTTAACACAGAGATCTTTGCTACACATACTTTAGATATGATGTGAATCATCAATCATGTGTTGGTGACTTTGAAAAAAACGTGCTACTTTCTTTGTTCGATGCCATAAAGCAAGAATTATTATGGAATTTAACGTCCTGCTGTTCTTACTTCGAACTGGGCTAATGAAGACGGACATGCACCATACAGTGTGCTATAAGGGAAATTGTGCCCGGGCAGTGGCACTATATATACGACCTACTCTTATATATCTAATTTCAACTTTCAAGGGATCTTTTACGTGCAGGCCAATGTGTACACGGAACCTTGGATTTTCGTCCTACCCGATAATTATTTACACTATATACACAACTTGAATCAATATTTAAAAAAAATAATCAATAAGGTGGCTCCGATTTTAAGCCGATCAGAACGGTTCGGCCATTTAATCCTCGAATATACCTGTGCTGTGGTTACGGTAATTAACAATCAATGTACACATCTTGTCAAAACTACAAACAGTGATAACTTGACTCAGTATTTTAAATAAAATTAAATATTCTTAATTGCATTATTCAAGGTAATCTTTGGAACATCAAGTGCATTTATCAACAACAAATATCAACAACAACAACAACTACAGCTTATATACAATCGTACGTCAATCTGAGGCAAAATTCGCGCTACTCGAAATGATGGGGACGTGTAATTTGTTCGAGTTATACGATAATTCGAGTTAGACGATGTTCAGTCCGATTATAGAAGATCTCACGACAATAAAAAAAAAACATGTGTTATATTACACCCATCACCGAATTACACCGAATTCTCGGATATCGATCGCAACACACCATGGATTGATGGGGGCCTCGGAGCATCGGAGGGACCCCGTTACTAGGTCACCGGCCGTTGGAGCCCTCGGTCCGACCATGGGAATAAACGTCCACTCGACTCGGTACTAACATATGGTTTAATTTTATTTCAATAATTCGCTTGCGCGTAGGGGTCTTTAGCAGTGGGTGGAAACCGGAGTACCCAGAGAAAACCCACGAGGTTGGACAGGCGACCCTACTCCTTGCCACGTACAACCGTGGATTTGAAACCACGCCAGTTGACTCAATGGCAGGCTTTATGATACATCGCGCGCACGTTAACAATTTGACCATCCAACCCCCCATGGCCGCTAGGCATAAAAAAGACAAGTACCACGAGTAGATTTTTGATATTATTACTGATATATAGAGTAAATTTCTTTATTCAACAATTATAAAAGATAGGGAGATAGGGTGGTCCAATTTCAATAATGTGCTTGTGTGTAGAGCTCTAACAGTGTGTGTATGTGTGTGTTGGGGGGGGGGGACCCAGGGTTGGATGGACCTGCCTTTAGGTCACGGACAAGTCTCGTAATTAAAATACGTTTTGGATTCGTAGAAGAATTGATCAACAGGGCGCTAATTTATCCAATTTCCATGCAAATTATCCCCGTTCACACACACGCATTAAATTTTTTTTTTACAAAGATATAGATTTATTTTTGTCTCAAATAAAAGAATTTGGTGTTTGGATTGGAGGAACTTTTCAATCCATATGCTCTCCCATTTTTGTTGTCATTTTTGGCAGGTTTCTATATAGCAGGAAATGGTGTTACTTTAAAGCGATAATTTCATATTTTCAAAGAAAGTCAAAACATAATTATTTCTGTTTATGGATACCATCTATTTTAAGGATTTATTTTAATGCATTTTAAAAATATAACTTAAAAATATGAAATTGCAGCTTTAAATTACCTTTAAAGGAAGAGAAACTGGCAGGGGAAGAACATAGTAATTATCTTTAGTAATTTGGCGAAAGTGGGGGACATTATGTAATTTATCAATGTATTGTGATCCAAAATATTACTGTTGTTAATAGCAACAGATAAAGGAGGTAACACGCGCTTGACATAAGGAAAGTCAATGGCCAGGTAACGTCATGTCATTCACCGTTCATTGAAATGATCAGTTTCATAATGGTGTCAAATATATAGATTGCTTATATAACCTATCGACAAAAGCGCGGGTGTGTGTGTGTGTCTGTGTGTGTGTGTGAGAGAGAGAGAGAGAGAGAGAGAGAGAGAGAGAGGAGAGAGAGAGAGAGAGAGACGAAATGGGGTTTAATATCCTATATGGGGCAATATGTATCTTTTAATTTAAAGCCTAGATTTTCTCCTCGAATACCTTTGTCAAATTATTTCTTCAAAGAGATTTTAATATAAACTATAAACAATGGTAGGTGTGGTACACTAGATAGCATATGCTTTCTCTTTCTGAAAAGATTGGATTAATATCCGAGCATCGGCATAGCAGCGGTGTTTACGTCTATCCTTGACGTGAACTTATGTACACGTCTTGACCTCGGTTTTTCTTTTTGGCCCTTCCGACTTAACTTCTACAAAATGCATCGTCTGGATATGTTAATTAATGTCTAATCAATAATTTAGATATCATTTCAGGCCGAAAGACAGGTTTATCTCTTGCATGGTGTATGTTTGATGTTTCGAAACAAAGGATGTATTGTGGTTGTTCAGTGAATTAGACGTTGACCGAAAAAGATCATCGGGATTTTCGGGCGTGGTCCCCCTCCCCCCTCAGTGGTGCACGGCCCCCGTAGGCCTCTATACATTGCCGTACATGAACGAATTTGGAATGAGAGTATGCCGTAGCGCCGCTGTCCGGACAAAAATTCCATAATAGTACAATGCAATGGGTATTGTCCATCTTCATGGTATTACCCCAGTAGGTGTAGAAAAGTAGGACGTTAAACCCTATTTCATTTCAGGTCTGAGTCGGATCCAGGAGGGGGGGGGGGTCCAAAGCCACTCAGCTATAATAAGAAAAATTGTAAACCAACACTTTTGAAGGAAAGTATCCCGGTCGCAGGCGCGGATCCAGGATTTTTTGCAGGGGGAGGTCCAGGTTTGATAATTGCTTAACCAATTGCGCTCAACCCATTAACGGGGGGTTTGGGGGCCCTCCCCCCAGAAAAATGTGGTAAATTAGATTCAATTTGGTTCATTCTGACCTATTTCCGGAAGGTAAATTCCAAAATTACAGGTTTAAATCGCCAATAGAATCGCATAAAATTTTTTTCAAGTCTGAGCAGGGGGGGGGGGGGGGTGTCCGGACCCCCTGGACCCCCCCTCTGGATCCGCGCCTGGGTCGTGTGCTTTATCCGTTATCATCAGATGATGGGTGGGCATTCAAAGTGCGAGATAATGGTATAGACATAATATGATATCACAATAAATGCTGTACATTTATGAAACTGAATCACAGTGTGATCCTATTAATTCATAATAAACGCTGACGTCAAACTGGGTGTTGGATTTCTCGTTTTAACAAGCTCATAGTGTATGTATGCCTACGTATGGAGCCCCTCCCCCTCCTAATTTTCGACAGTGCCCTTTTTTACGGCTGAAAGTGCCTTTTTCAGACCCAAATATGTCCTCTCTGAACGTTTACTTCGACGAAAATATTAGCCAAACAAATAGCTCTTGGAATGTCTACAGATGCAAGGAAATGGCGGATAATTATCTTGCCCCCCACCCCCAACCCCCGCGCAGTGGCGTGCCCCGTCTCCGCGGTAAGTGCCATAATAATTCCTAGATTCGCCCCTGTGGTGGTATCATTCATTGCCAACTGTCAAATTTCCTTAACGGGAACCTCCTGTAATCCCGCCCCTTGTGTCGCACGTGGCTTATCTCATCATTAATCTAAATAACATATCAACCTTATTTTCACCCAAATCAAAGAGGTTTAGCTGTCAGAACCCCCCCCCCCCCCCCGATCTTCCCCCATATTATCCCTGAACTGCGAACGCCATCCAACCACTTCACACATATAGCCCTTGCAGATCAATCTAACAGCCGCCATTTATATACATGTTTAGTTTTATATTGTGGTGACTTCCTTCACAAGTGTGGGTGTTTCTGTTCAAACGTGTTTAAATATTTTATATCGAACAATTGCTGATTCTAATCGCCCTATTTGCGTCACACAATTAACTCAAACACTCAGTCTGCAGCATACGGAGGCAATTTTAGCCGGACAGCGGCGCTACGGCCTACTCGTATTTCTAAACCCACCTGTCAAGGGAGGGCTCTTTTGAGTGTACGCATACAAGGACGGCTCTCTAGTCGTCCGGATAGGACGAAATTCCAATGTTATGTGTACAATTGGCGTGCAACTTAAAGATCCATTGACAGCTGGAATTCGATATACGCGTAGGCCGTAGTGCTGCTGTCAGGGCAAAAATTCTCCCATAGAACACTGTAAGGCGTATGCCCGTCTTCACTAGCCCAGTTCGGAACAGAACAGTAGGACAATAAACTCCATTTCATTTCATTTTCAAGAACATTCGATCTCTCAGATAAAATAAATCAAATTGATTCCAAGTAATACCATATCCTAACAGAACCTTCCAAACCACCAAATTATCGAAAATCCCGGATCCATTCGCTTACGTATATTGTTAATAATGTATGTGTATATTGTGAATATTACAGGGGCGGATCCAGGAATTTTGAAAGGGGTGGGGGCGCCGCAAAATGAGGGCACTGACCGCGGAGACGGGGCACGCCGCTGAGAGGGGGTTTCCCCCCAAGAAAATTATCCGACATTTCCTTGGTCCAAGAGCTATTTGGCTGATATTTTCATCTAAGTAAGCGTTCTGAACGGACATATTTGGGTCTGAGAAAAAGGCACTTTCAGCAGTAAAAAAAGGCATTGTCGAAAATTAGGAGGGGGGGGGGCTTGGACCCGCCTCTGAATATTGTCCATGGGTGTGTCTTATAGGGTAAGAGTTGGTCCTTAGCGTTTGTTAAAGCACATGTATCTCCGATTGTACCTGCTAAAGGTTGGGATCACCTATCCAGCCTCGTGGGTTTTTCTTCGGGTCCTCTAGTTTCCTCCCAATGCTAAAGACTCGTACGCGCAAGCGAATTATTGAAATAAAATTGAACCTCCCGAAATGACGTCTCTCTCTCTCTCTCTCTCTCTCTCTCGGTTGCAAATAAATTGTCTTGGGTGCATTGGGATAAACCTTGAAAAAGTATGTTGATATTGCATAAACTTGAAAGCTTTTTGTCCTATTATGAAATAAAATATTATTTCTGTAAAATACCAGCATTTTGGCGGGGACGTTTGACCATACAAGTTACTAATATTCGTGTAAAGGTAGGTAACTCTACTTTAAAACTAAAAGTATTCCGATGCAGACCACCAAAGTTCGGGCTCGAACTTTTCCCTAAACTTTCGTTGGGAAGAAGGCTTTCTACCAGAGACGGACCAGCATCTGGAACTGCTTTGCTCTAGAGCTTGTATGAAGTTGACAGAGGTATAACTAACAAGAATTACATGTGAGGAGGATGGAAAAAGTGGCCCACCGCCAATTTTGCTCTCGAGCTTGTATGATGTTGACAAAGGTATAACTAACAGGAATTACACGTGAGGATGACGGAACAGTGGCCCACCGTCAATCATTCTGTCGCACACTGCCCGACTATAATTCATATTTCAAAGTGAACATTCCGTTTCTTTTCTACATTTTTATATTGACAAACCAATTTTAGAAAACATAGTCTATCACATAAACCACAGATTAAGAAATCATGGGCGTACGAGTTGGGGGGGGGGATCAAATTTAAATTCAGAGTGTCTATAGTTAGGCAATTAAATAGAAATCTTAAGACTCGAACCCTCTATTGTTTGGAGTACAGTAAACCACGACTAAAATACTAAGAACCTTACTACATTTTCTGGGCACCAACCACCCCCCCCCCCCCAGTGAAAAATTTCCCTGTACGCCTATGTAAGAAAGCTTCATGTAATATTCGTGTTTTGTCTTTAAATTTGTTTTGTGTTTTTAAAAAGGCATTTTAATAATTTAAATTAAAAACAAAGAGTGGAAAAGAGAGAGTGAGTATCGAATTAGTCTTGTGGTAAACCCCCGAAGAGGTAGATCCTTTTGCTTTAGTCTCAAAGGAAAGTAGACAATGCTACATATCCCACAAACCGTGGCTCACCCGATATAATTATATAGAATACTAATACTTATTGTATTTTACATGGAGTGGTGCAATAATCAATACAAGGGATATAACTCTGACCAGTTAAACACTGTTCGTTTGACATTCGTACTTGAAGATATTTTCCCGCGTACAAACTGGGTGATTTGATGATATATTTGAAATAAAATATATTCAAACTAATTAATCTTCAGAAATTTGCTTCAAACCCCTCTCAAAACCTTGTACTCTCGGGGAAAAACCGAGGTGTCGTGTACAAATTGACGTGCACGTAAAAAATCCCTTGATAGTTGGAATTCGATATAAGAGTATGGTCTTAGCGCCACTGTCTGGGCTTGTGGAATATTTCTACAGATAATCCTCCATACAAAAAAAATATACAATAGAAAAAATAAATAACACATAATTAGAATCCTATGAAATTGATAAGCTTATTTCCACCCAAATGAAGAGGTTCAATTAAGTCATTTCAATTATTATCATAACTCTATATTGTTTATGATAATGAGATTGTATTGCAATGTATATTAATTGTTTACTACCCTTTAAATGGGGTGTATCTTATCTTATCTTAGTTTTTTTTATAAACATTTGGTAAAAAAAATGTGGTTGTCAATGTCAGTCTATTTTGTCAGCATCAACTGGTCTAACTAATGTCGAGGGATTTAATTTTTGCAAGAAATTTATGATTGTAAGTGAGTAAAAAGGCAGTGAAATGTGGTGGGGTTTAACGCCCTAATGCTCCGCTAAGACTGGGTAAATGAAGACGGGCATAAGCCCGGAAAGCGGCCACACGACTTACTCTTGTATCGAATTCAAACTGCCGAAGGATCTTTTACGCGCACGCCAACGTGTAAACGGGACCTCATGTTTTTCGACCCTGTTACACAAATACTACTGAAAATCTTATGAAATGAAATGGGGTATAACGTCCTACTATTCAGTCTGGTCTACACCTAACCTGGGCTAATGAAGACGGACATACGCCATACGGTGTGCTATGAGGGAAGTTTTGCCCAGGCATCGGCGCTATGGTCTACTCTTATATCGAATTCCAACTGCTAGCGGATATTTTACGAGATCGAAAATGTGTACACGGGACCTCGGGTTTTCGTCCCATCCGAACGACTAGACATCTGTCCTTGCAAGACCCTCCGCCATGCATCACTGACAAGGGAAAAATCTGGATGAACTTTCTCGGCAAATGCAGGGATTGAACACCCGACCTCCTTTTAAAAGGTAAATTGCCAGTCAACGAAACATACGCCCACAGCAGCTAAATCGTCCAAGCAGTCAACAAGGGTTGTCGCATATTTGTCTCAAGACCTTAAACTGTATATTAATCTGAAGTCAATCGGATGATAAGTTTGACCTCTGGAGCACCACAAAAGTTTTCAAGGTGATCAAGGGATAAAACCATGGCAGTAATTAACAAGATGGCTGAAAACAGTGGCGTTTTATAGCTGAGGCGCTAGAGGCGCAAGCCTCCTCGCGAAAAAAATTAAAGAAGTTGAAAAAATAAAACGGGAGATAAATGCTAAAACCGATGAGAAAAATGAAAATGTACAAATGTACCCTAGTTACGGAGGGCCCTAAAAGCAGACAAGGGCCCCACATCTGACAAAAGGGTCCCTCTGGCCAAGGGGGAGGGCCCCGAGTCCGAGCCAATATTGAATGAGAATGCAGTCATTGCAATTGCATGAAAATCATCAATCAAGAAATCACATTTTCTGGAAACCTTGTTCAGGAAAGAGATGGCTAGGTCGCCCAGTATGATCTGTGGAGATTATTTCTTTGCTGTATAGATTTCCGGGGTTACGCGTGCTGCTTGCACAATAGGCCCACCTCACCATATTCCATTAATTATTATTTGATTGAACTCCCGATACGTATACAAGTGATTGGTTCGCATTCATGCTTCAGACGAGTATTGAATTAGGCCCCGGTCCCCCATATTCCTGAAGCAATGGCCCGAGAAATCCCTCGCTGACGCAATGGCCCGAGAAATCCCTCTCTGACCATTGCTGGAATAGCGTCTGTTTCTTGAACTTATGCGGGAGTGTGTCTATTCTTTCCATTCAATGAAAGCTATCACTTAAGTACAGCAACATGACAGTCCTTCGTTTCATCTGGGTCTTCTATAAAACTTTGGACAGTGATTTAAGGTATTAAAACGGTTAAAGTATGTTCGTTTCCAAACAGTATTGTTTACATTTCATTCGACTTGATAGCCTCGTTTGTCACGCAATTAGTTTTACTGTAGTATTCTGCTATGCACGGGTTAATTAGGCATAATAAAATCGTGAGTCATGACGTATACGTTATGTAAACATATTTGGTCCAGCATTGGCAGCTCGTGATTGGTTGGTAGACGGACTACTGATCAATCAAAATTTAACACAACAATATCCACACATAATAGCAGTGTGTAGTTGGATTACCTCTAATCAGACGCAACACTGCGCGGAGTATGCGGTCCCCAGATTAAACCGGCCTCGAAGGGCCCGGAGGATATGTCAGAATGCACCAAAATGATTTCTATTTTGCAAAATTTCTCGACATCCGCCCCCCCCCCCCGCCGAAAGAGGGCCCTCAAAATAGCGTAGCCTCCGCCATGATAAACATTAAAACGCCCCTGGCTGAAAATCATTATGTTTTTTTGTCTCATGGCCTTAAACACTGTGTATCAATTTAAAGTCATTAGATATTAACTTTGGCCTCTAGACCGTCCACAAGATTTTTTCAAAGTGATAATGAGTCATAACCCTGACAGTAACTGTCTGAAATCGCCGAAAATCAACAGGCGTCTTCATTTCACGACCTTAAACACTCTATCAATTTAAAGTCAATCGGTTAGTAACTTTGGCCTTTAGAGTGTCCATAAGATTGTTGAAGTAATCAAGGGCCATAACTCTGGAGCGTCCACAATATGACGACAATATACGACCACATTTCAATGTGGGTGTATAAAAAGTAATCGTACCTAAATAAAAGACAAACATAATTTTAATAGACCTAGAGCAAATGTCCTTAGTGAGAATTATTGATTCATAATGCCTATATCAATATAATATGTTACTCTAATTGAGCATTACATTATCCTTATAAATAAATCTTTTCATAGACAAATTGCAGACAAGGGTATAGAAAATGCACGGCACACTTTTAATCTAGAGCAAAAGCACCGTGACAAAAAGGGGGTAAGGGCTCTAACTGTGCTGCAGCCAGGGGACAAAACATAAAAGGGGCCCTCTTACAAGTTTTGATAAACAAGTTGATTTAGATTTTTTTTTTTTATTATGTTGTATATGTTTTGTCAAATTAATCCATCTATCTATCATACTGACGTACAGGCATAGTCGTTTGTCTCGCGAAATCTATTGCGCCCAGTTAACCAGGGCATAGCAGGATAATGCAAAAAAAACTAATTACGTGACAAACGAGGCTATCAAATAGGCCACAATGTTACTACATGTAATTACATGTAGTCAGGTCAATATATATATGTATCATAAGGCCTGTCATTGGGCCAACTGTCGTGGTTTCGAATCCCCGGTTGTTGCCTGTCCAACCTCGTGGGTTTTCTCTGGTCCCCCTATTCGCAAGCGAATTATTGAAAGAAAATTAAACCATATTTTAGTCCCGAAATGACAAAGTCTGTGTCGAGTGGACGTTAAACCCCATTTCTCTCTCTATCCCTGTTTAATAAATTGCAAATAATGCTGGAATACATTCGTCAAATTGTCATTTACCCGAGAGCCAGGCTAATATCTCTTGGCGAGCATTTTAATAAACTACAAATAATGAATGAATACATTGATCAAATTGAAATTTATCATTCCCCCCCACACACACACACACATCCATCCCACCCTCTCTCACTTCGTATTTTTAGGAAAGTATGAGGGAGTGAACGTGAATTATTTTCTAAGCTAATATCTCTGGGCGATCAATTGAATAAATTACAAATAATACAAATAATGAATGAATATACCCCCCCCCCCCTCTATCCCCCTCTCTCTCTCTCTCTCTCTCTCCCTCTCTGTCTGTCTCTCGCTTCAACATGAGATAGTCTACAACTTGTATAGCTTTAATTTCTTCAAACTTATTCGTATTTTGAAGCTTATTGTCTCTGGGCGATCAGTTGAATACATTATTACATATTATAATGCATACATTATTACTAACTTATAATTCCTACGTACAAATTTCCATTTTTAACTGTTAACAATAATCAACGAATTCAACTCTTGCTTCAAGTCACTAGAGGTGACAGTTAGCACGAAAAACGCTGACAAGGGGACGCCCACTTTCCGATTGGTTGCGCCTTCTACTAGAGGTATTTCCTTGCCAGAATATTTTATCGACTAGTTTTGGCGTTGAAAGGATTTCTTGTGGAAGCGTTGAGAACAGTACTACGGCTGTCAGAGAGCAGCAGAGAGAGGTGGTGGCCTGAACTGTATACGAAATTTAGGTGTCAAATTACTTCCAGACATCTTATCGGTGATGTGGCAACAATTCTACGAAGAAACAAAACCATTCATATAATAACAACAAACTGTAACCGTTGCAAAAAGGTGAAATTATCCAATTTATTCGTGTGACCTGCGAATACAGATCAACAAAACATTGGTAATTTCTCGACTTTCAGGACAATTTGGAACCAAAATGCTTGCGTTTTTGGCTGTGTTGCTACTGGCCACTTCTGGCATTGATAAAGGGTCATCGTCCGAATTAAAACATGGTGAGTTGACCTATTTGTAAACTTTTGTTTATTAGGGATTTGTATGTACAGGTTCAAGTACATGTAGGCTTACAGGTTTTGTACTAAGACTCTTAGTTAGAGAGATGAAACCTGAAAAAAAGCCTCATCTCAGCTTACTACTAGTACTAGTCAGGAATTTGAAATTAAAATATATATTATACAAAGTGTCATGGTTTGTCTCTCCATGATTTTGATGACAGGGTATATTGGATTCTGTTTTGGTATGACTCTCTATAATTATGATGAGGGGGTAGAGGGGTTATGATAATCTGATAATCTCTAAATTTCTTTTACACGATACTATATTATAAATTTAATAGAAACTGTCTATAATTTGGATCACAGGGCAGAGGGGGCGGTATGATAATCTCTCTATTTTTTATGTTATCTTCTATTAATAGAAATGAGATTTTAATACATCAAACACCAATCATTAATTAATAATTATCGTGTAGGCTTCTATCCACACTGATGAGTACTAATTAGCACCTTTATACACTGACCAATCAAAATAACAAAGCCGGGATGTACAATCTCAAGCTTAAGATTAAATAATTTAAACAACAACTCAATAATAAAAAAAAAACAATTTTAATACATCAAACACCAATCATCAAAATCATCTATAATAATTATCGTATCGGCTTCTATCCACACTGATGAATACTACTTAGCACCTTTATATACCGATCAACCAACCCTATAATATACTGGTCTTGAATACGCCGATTTTACCGGTAATGAATTAGCCTGGTATTGAATGTGCCTGATACCGAATAGACTGCGGTATTGTAAGTTATTAAATGAAAAAAAATCACAACAAATAGCTATCTTTCCCAGCTGCTTTACAAATCAGATTTTTGCTATCGAAAACATCATAAACAGATGATGATCATCATTCACAATCATTGATAAAAAAATGTAATGGTGTTCAGTTCTCTTTCAATCCAACACATTGAATGTATTGGTATTTAATGTTATTTGGGATGAATTTAGTGACTTGTTCAGGACGTATTTGTAATAAGGTTTTGGTGTGTATTTTAATGTGAGTTATTGGTAAATATGTAAATTTTGCTTTGTGGATTATTTGTACATAACATCTAGCCCCAATGCATATTATAAAATATGTGTTTC
This sequence comes from Patella caerulea, assembly GCA_036850965.1. NCBI lineage: Eukaryota > Metazoa > Mollusca > Gastropoda > Patellidae > Patella > Patella caerulea. The sequence goes on along the minus strand of JAZGQO010000010.1, from coordinate 69,875,683 downwards.
CTGTACATTTTTACTGTGTCATTTGTTTAAAAGCCTGGACTTGTGTATATCATTAAATTTATTGGTGAAAGACTTGTGTATATTATTGAAGTTATTGGTGAATACACAAGAGACTTATGTATATTAGTATGGGTTATATGTATAATTCATAGTGAGTAATTGGTAAATATACCATAGGTGTTATATAATATAGGTACCATGTGTTATATGTATATTTAACTGTGAGTTATTGGTGAATACACATGAGACTTATCTATATTATTATAAAGGATGGGCTATATGTAAATTGCACTGTAAGATATTGGTATATACACATGAGAGGATGTAGAGTATATTATAAAGTATGGGTTATATATATATTTCACCACAAGTTATTGGTGAATACACAACTATAAATAGATGATAAAAATTATTTTGGAGTTCTCTTAATTGTTGATATCATGGCAGATTTTGGTCTAATAGTGTTTCTGTATTTTTCAAATTTTTATAGTCATGGCATGGGGCAAAGTATTCAAGTATGTACTGGTATACTGTTTTTCGTTTCGTTTTTACAGTTCAAAATTTCGTTTTACTTGTCTTTTCTACGCTAGGATCTGCAAGAGTTGTTATCATTGACATGTTCTGGATGATGTGAGGAATTAGTCAATGAGATGGTCTGTTACATAGGGAATTGTTATATTGATGCACGGAACTGTGGGTAAAACACTAGAAAAGTTAATGCCGATTGATTAATCAATGTCTGGCGCCATAGGGTCAAAAGCCACATGTTTGACCCCTGACGTGAACTTCCACTATGACTTTTCAGTTCTTCGTATGTAGTATAGGCCATTGAAATTATAAATAAACGAAAAAAAATCTGTATTTTAATAAGATTGACCCTTGACATTCCTTTCACCATGCCAAATCCACATTTGATTAAAGGGGAGAGAGAGAGAAATGGGGTGTAAAGTCCACTCATCACAAACTAGGTCATTTCGAAACTAACAATTTTTATTTCAATCAATCACTTTCAACAAGGGGTCGTTAGCAGTGTGGGGGGGTGGGGGATCTAGAAGACCCGGAGAAAACCCACGAAATTTAAAAGGCGACCCTACTCATTGTCACATACAAGCGGAGAATCAACACCTCACCACTTGACTCAATGACAGACCTTATGATGCAAAGGGGTATGGAATAAAATGTAGTTTGACATCTGCACCAACGGGGGAAAAAAAAGACGTTTATAAAGCAGTGGACACATTAGCCGATTCAATCGGCGCCGAATTTTATTTGGCCGAATGGGTGGACACACCTGTCGAATGCTTCGCCCGATTCACCAGTAGATTACGTCACCTTTCACGTCACATGATCAAAACATGGCGGCGTCAATGTCTTCAAACAATCATGTGACTTCTCGATATGAGTGACGATTGGCTAATGAATTCTACATTCGGCCGAATGCTTCGGCGAAGCGGACACACCAGGCGAATATTATTCGGCCGATTAAATATTCGGCCGAATATATCAAACATGTTTGATTCGGGCGAATAACAGTTGACACACTAGGCGAATTTTGACGCCGATTGATTCGGCCGAATCATTCGACTAGTGTGTCCACCGTTTAAGTTGTAAAGTGGGCTATGATTGAAATGTTGGCATGACTGCAGCCTTTTGCCTATTTGTCATAGAATTCCTATTGTCAAGTTTTCTTTTTAATCACATTTCAATGTATACACAGGATCTCGATTTGTCGTTCCATCCAAAGGACTAGACACTCATTCTTGACAGACCCTCAATTCTGCAGTCAAGTGGTTCTTTATTATTTATTGTGTGGTTTTTTAAACAAGCATTTCAATACGATGCTTAGCAGACATATTTTTGTTATAGTGTTTATTCAGAAATAATTCTGAGAACCAAATATTATAGTTTATAACAGCTATAGTCAGACTGGGACACTAATCTCCTATAATGTAAATAAATGTATTCATTGTTTTAATCTTTTGTACGTGACAAGGAGTAGGGTCGCCTGTCCAACCTCGTGGGTTTTCTCCGAGTATTCCGGTTTCCTCCCACTGCTAAAGACCCCTATGCGCAAGCATAATATTGAAGTAAAATTAAACCATATGTTAGTCCTGAAATGACCTAGTTTGTCTCGAGTTAAACCCCATTTCTCTCTTGTTATTATCTTGATCTTATATCAATTCATACCCTAGTTCCCATTTTTATGGAAGTAACCCACTAGGTTACAGTTTATTGCCACCTGTTCATTTACTGAAATGTATTTGTATATTGTCGTCGTGCCCGAACGATTAAGCTGCTGTGGGCGTATGTTTCGTTGCCTGGCAACCTATCTTTATAGAAGTAACCCACAAGGTTACAGTTTATTGCCACCTGTACATTTACCATTTGATATATTCTATTGTATAATTAGTTCTACATATTTATGAATAACTGGTTCAATATGTCAATGGTCAGGTGTGACTTATTGACATCTATATTAACCTATATAATGAATCTTTGATCTACCTTCTAAAATGATATCAAATCAAATTTAGTACAGGTGAACTGGACCCGAGTTCACAAAGCATTCTCAGACTTAAGTTGAGAATTTACTCAAAATTATTCACCTTATTTTAACTCAAACATACCCCTTTATAATAATTTTGTTGTTTTAAGGTATCAAATAAATACACTAATTAGAAACTATGTGCAAAGATTTGTGTTTCTGGATGAAAGATATTTCTCCAAAACCATGATTGAAATTTGAGCAAATACTCAACTTAAGTATGAGAATGCTTTGTGAACTTGGGGCCTGGTCAATTTTAAAATAAGTACATATACTGAGCGCCATAGAAAACGCATCACTTAGTTTTTCGTATAACGAAATGATCCTGTAAACATATCTTATTGATTTTGCTTCTTATTGTGCATAATATTCAAATGGGAACACATCAATAACAACACATTTGTACACTTATGGATGTTTAATCTATAATCATGGGTGCAAAGGCAGAGGGGTCAAAACCAAAAGTATGACAAAGATGGTGATGCATTTTCTATGGCGCAACCCTTAACCGGTCAAAGTCGCATGTTTGCACCACAACGTAATACTACTAAGTGGTCACAGTCGCATATTTGCAACCACAGCAAGAACCTTTTTTATAAGCTGCATTTTAGAATTTAGTTTCGTATTTGATTTGCATTTTGAAATGAGGTGAAACAAATCGTGCAAATTAAAGATCAACTTTTCCTCTTCTACTTTTTTATTGGTGTCAAAAGTCTATCACTTATAATTATCCGGTAGTAGACGTTTGAAATAGGCATATAAAGATTTCCCTTTATTTAGCATGACCAGTTAAGGACATAAGGTCAAAATGATGTTGACTGGTTAAGGGTTAATCAATTTTTAACAATAAAAATTAAAGATACATTATGGGAGATTTTGACAAGGACTTATCCATTCTTACTATAAAAGTTCAAAAATAGATGTTGAAACAAGAATATATTGAAAATTTCAGTCAAATAACTTTATCCTGAACAAAGTTTTTACCACTATAATTTTTTACTAGAAATGGTAGTTAAAATCATCGACACCCTTTTCCCACTATGGCCGATTGTTGATCGACAGGCGTTAACTCCACCTACATAGTCCTGATCATCGAGTAATGTTTAAACGGTATCTACTGAAGCTTGTGTATAGCCTCGGTCATCACTGTCTTTTATGAATAATTTCCGGAAGTATGATGACGTCAACGTCACGGAGAAACCCCACCTACGACGCCATAGTGATTAAATCAGTCGACGAAATCCTGTTTTAATCCGAGCCCAATCCAAGCCATCCGTGAGTCTACAGTGTTCATTTCGGGCTTGTTGTTTAAATAAAGATCTAATTTATAATTTCTATGACATCTGAGGCTCAAAGGAAGACCGACAAAAGTCAGTTTTTGCTCTCCCATAATGTATGTTTAATGGTGTTATTTATTTAGTATTTGGTGCAGTATTTGCATATAATGCCCAAACTCAAGGATGATTTATATAGGCTGTATACCCCCTTGGTTACATGTAGATGATATTAACAAAGAATGCCTAAAATAATATTAGCCGCAATCGACACAGTCTGATTAAAATACATATCTAGATTTCGTATACTTTCAATAATCTAATTGAAGGGAGAGGGGTTTTACATAGGCTAAGCCTGTTCCCCAATCCCATTCAGACATCCTGAATAAAATATTGTTTATAAAAAAAAAAAAAAAATCTAATTCATGAAAATCTGACCCCCAATAAACGTAGTGTAACCGACTGTTTCATTAGCTAATCCCTCACATCATCCAGAATGTGGGTTATTTGACAACTCTTCAGATCCTAGTGTAGTAAAGTCAAGTAAAACGAAATATTGATTGCAGTTGACACATACCTTTGTCAAGGTAGGTCTGGAATTATAAAGTTTAATGATTGTAATGCTAACAATGAACAGTTTCTCCATAGTTCGGGTAATATTCATGACAGTTGCTTCAGTTTCGTTAAAGGTTTCTCCATAGTTCGGGTAATATTCATGACAGTTGCTTCAGTTTCGTTAAAGTATCCACTTTAAAATTTTTAGGAAATGACAGTGTTTGCCATATAAAGAACAAATATGTTATGGTAACAACTGTGTTAAACATTACCATATGTTTAAAGTAACGAGTTTACTTCAGATATATTCCACAAGCTGGTGATATAGCCCAACAATTTATGATGTAACATATAATTTTGATTTGTTTTACAAGTTGTTAAAGTTGAATTCTCAAAAGAAAGTTTGAATTGAAAATTTGTCAGCATCCACTGTAGACGATATGTTATAGGATATATGGTCCTTTACGAGAAAACAAATCGGTTTCGATTACCATCTCGTTTTGAACATGATGTAGGTCTCAAGTTGGTATTTGACTCGGTTCTCGTTAACGTGACAAGTTACCTCGCAAGATGGCTGAAGATTTAAGGAAAAATTTTAAAAAATTCAATTTTCAAGTTTGTAGATTTGCATAATCAATTTGGTAAATCGTCATGATAAATATGAAAATAATGTGGCTAATTTTGCTGTAAATGTGTTTGAACAGGAATTGCAAATTGATTAGCCGTAATCAGTTTCTCGTAAAAATGCCTTTAGTCAACACAAGTCATATGGTCAAAAAACACTGGACAATTTATGATATAACATATAATTTTGATTCAACTTGCATGTGATTAAGCTGTTATTATACCTGGTATTAGAAACTAGGGCAAAAAGTGTTGTCAGATATTTATTTTATTGTAGGTAATTTGAGGCATTTACACAATAATTTCATACAGATAAGATTATAATTTTTGTTGTTGGAGTGCTGACAAGATTTTATGAATTGAAACAGGGGCCAAAGCTCTAGAGGTGATTAAGAGAAATTGCTGACATCCAACAGACTGTTCTTTGATTAACTAATTTAAATGATGCAAATAAATTTCAAACAGATCATATGCCAATATACGACCACATGCATGTAAATAAACCAGAAATTTATATTCCATAAATGGTTGTTAGTACCTTTAAGTAGGGCCATTTAGAATTTATTTCGGTACCGGTACATATTTTTGAAGTCTGTAACAAAATCAACGCTTAAAATACTTCCTCCATTTAACATAGCGACACAGTTGATAATAATTAAACCATTCACAAAATATTATCACCTTTTTTTTTTTATGTCACATTTCAATTCAAAATAAAAACTGTTTTATGACATCGTCTGGTTTCTATTATAAAACTACAAATATAATTTAAAGAGTCATGAACACTGGAAAGAAATATTATATGTAAATATTTTATAGCGTGTATGACTGAATAGAATTAATTTGTAATTATTAGGTTAAAACTTAGACTTCGATTGTTCTAAATGGTTCCTTTGCGGCATGGTTTTCTTCTTGTCAGTTGTGCATGACGAAGGCCCTGATAAGGGCAGCTGTCTAGTCGTTTGGAACTGACGAAAAACCAAGGTCCTTTGTATATATTAGCATACACGTTAAAGATCCATTGGCAGGTAAAATTTGATGTAAGAGTAGGCCATGGTGCAGCTGCCCAGGAAAAATACCCCTCATAGCACACTGTAATGGCATGTGCCCATCTTCATTAGTGGGACGTTAAACCCCATTTCATTTCTCTAATGGTTCCTTTTTAACAGACAGAATTCCAGTCATAGCTAAAACCCCATTTCATTTTAGTTTCTCCAATACTTGATATCTCTGGTATGACTGAGAAATTGACAATCGGAACCACAATTTGATTGCAAACTTCAAACAAAAGTCCCCAAGTTCACAAAGCATTCTCAGACTTAAGTTAAGAATTTACTCAAATTTGTTCGCTCTATTGTAGCTAAAATATACCCCTTTATAAAACTTTTGTTATTTTTATACGCCCACATGGAAATGTGGTCGTATATTGCCATCGCCCCTGTCCGTCCGTCTGTACGTCTGTCCGTCCGTCTGTCTGTTTTTGTGAACGCTCTAGAGGTTAAAGTAAATATCCAAATGACTTTAAATTTATACAGAGTGTTTAAGGTCATGAGACGAAGAAGCATATTTATTTTCAGCGATATCTGATAATTACTGCCGGAGTTATGACCCTTGATCACTTTGAAAAATCTTGTGAACACTCTAGCGGCTAAAGTCAATGTCCGATTGACTTTAGATCAGGGTTGGGATGTTTAAAAACAATTTGTTTTAAACAACTTGTTTTAAATGTTTAAAACAATTGAAAAAAACTCAAAAATAACGCTGATTTGTGTTTTTTTTTTATAAAAAAAAAAATACCTGAAACTTAGAAAATCGTCAAGTAATCATCAAATTATGAAATAATTTGGTGAATAATTTTCTTTTCGAAATTCTAGTGTTCATTTGTGTATTTCTATGTATTTAAATTGTACTGTATTATTAAATATTACGTAAACCACAGTAGTAAAGATCAAAGGGATGGAAACAGTTATTTTTAGTTTAAAGATGCAGTGTGTGGGTTGTGAGTTGTATATAATTAGGATATGTTGTATGGAGAATTTAGTATTGTGTCACTTTAAAATTAAAACAAAGTAATTTTCAACATTTGGTCTTGTTCACTCTAAATTGAGAAATCGACTAGGTGTCGAGAAAACTGGGAAGCTTGTCTTCATTTAATTTATAGGATGACAAACATGTAATTACTATCATATAACTATGTTTTCATTGGTTTTAATCACCTTTGTCATTTATTTGTCAAATTATGAACATTAATAAAAAAAACAATAAAAAACATTGTTTTAAACAAAAAAAAAACGTTGTTTTAAACAAAAAACAAAAAAACGTTGTTTTTATGTTTTTCCAAAAAAACCTGTTTTTTTTCCAACCCTGCTTTAGATTTATACACAGTGCTTAAGGTCATAAGTACGAACAATCCAAACCATTAGTAAAAATTCAAAGTCCTAAAAAAACGGTCGAGGCAAAATAGTGTAATCAACAAATGGACTGTTCATCGTGTACAAAATACACGACAAACAGTGGTAACAGCTGTCTAGAAGAGTAAGCTTACCACTAAAACTAAACAAGAACTAGTCTACGACAGGAACAAATCGTAATTTCCTTGAATGCATTAAAGTTATTGGTGTAATAAATAGGCAATACTGGCCTACTTTTATGTTGCTGAATACACGGGTTGGGAAAGCAAGAAAAGTGGGTTGTCGAATTTGGAGATTGACCTGAGTAGGTCAAAAGTCACCACTGATCGCCTCGCCTATTCCACATTTAATGCAGATCCCCAGTACAAGAACAAACAGGGCGTCAAACTGATCCTTAGTGCTATCTGTTGCAGCGTGGATCTTTCTGAGTTTGCAATGTTAGGGATATTATTTCTGGCCCTATGTATCTTAGGAATATAGACTTTAGGGGCGGGGTGGAGCCAGCGCCGGGGTTAAGGAGGGGGGCGGGCGGAACCAGAGTTGGTGTTTAGGAGAAGGCAATCATCATTCAACAATAACAGAACATTTGTTTTCAAATAATTATCTTCTTATTTATTTACAAACTTTAAGAACGTCAATTGTCAAGGTATCACAATGTGTTTTATGTTCAAAGAAAACCCTTGAAGGTGGATTTTATTGAAAAATTATGTGTCCTCCAATCGATACCGTCCTGAATACGATTCCACAAAATATATTTGTAAGTATAGATCAATTATTACGTGGCCATTTTACTTATTCTGATTATATACAAGCGGTCAGTCGATTGAAAAAATACACTTTTACAACCATAACTATTCAAACATTCCTTCAGTCTAATGTATAATTTGTGTGCTTCTCTCACATTTATGGGTAAAGTAAAAGCATGTTTGTCAACTCCAGTTATCTCTTCAAGAATATCTAAGAAATCCTTTTTCCAACCATACAATGGATATTTTAATATTTCGTTAACAATAAGTGCACACTTTAAAACTCCAGAAAGAGAGAGAGAGAAAGAGAGAGAGAGAGAGAGAGAGAGAGAGAGAGAGAGAGAGACTGACTTATGGGCGTATCGCCTTATGTCCCAGATCTTGGTCTTACTCCCTAGCCTCATGTCCCCTGTGCAATATTCGCCGAGCCCGCACTTTAACCAATTCTTGAGTCAGAGTCTGCAATGCTGAACAAACAGCATTGTCCCTTTGAAATAAATAATAGATAATAATAATAATTTATTGTATTAAAGTGTCACAAATCAGAATATTTACAGAGATTGTACAACATGATACAGAAGATTTCTGCCCTAAAGAAGATTTCTGCTCAGTATCTGCCCTACAGACCAAGAATCCACTAATCAGTGTGAAATCATTGTAACAGCGTAGCAATGATGGGGTTGGCGCGTCGTGTCAGCGTGGCCTTCTAGATCGTGGCAGCAACGTGGTTGGGGCATTGTGTACGCGTAGTGAGAACTTGAAAATGCCTTCACACCAAAAAGGTTTAATGAGGTAGAGGCAGCATGACGTCATTTTAGTGAAGTCATATTGGTTAACCCAAAACAGCGTCTCTCTAATTATTTTGACAGTATGCCGGGTCTCAGACCGCCAGACTTATAAAGCCTACTTTGACATTTTTTTTTTTTCAAAATAACTAAAATTTATCTTATCCACTGGAAAAAAAAATTATGGCCTCAATCTTAGGAGAAAAACGATCTATATGAGTGAGGTGCAGGAATTGTCTCTTATTCTTCATTGCAAGAGGGCGGAGGGACGAAACCAGTTGGTCGAAGGCCAGAGAGCTACCCAGTCCGCCCCTGACAATTTTAATCCAGAGATAAATGTGAAATTATGAGAATAAATGGTTGCAAACTGCTAATCTTTTAAAATCGAAATCAGAGGAAATTAGATACCCGCCATACAATAGGTCGTTAGCTGGTTTCCTGTCCAACTGAGGACTAAAGCCAACGAACAAGGAGTATTGATCAATGATGCATGTAGTACGTACATTGACAGGGCACATACTCACACGAATTACTATGCCCTAGCTAGATTCGATTGTTATCAACAATTTCCAGTTTCTTTTGTTTTTGCAAACACCACCTACCCTGCTTACCCACCCAGTACGCCTCTAATAAAGCCGCAGATATAACCTCTCTTACAAAATATTCTAATAATACGATATATTAATATATCAATCATTCATTTCATTTTATTAGATATGAAATATATTATGTGTATTGAAAATTCCATAAATCTTTACAATCTGTTGTATAGGATAAGCTACTGAGTTTGAGTCGATATTTTTAATGTCGTAACTTTATTTATTATAACTGTATATGTGTTTCCTTTCATTGTGTAATCAAATTTAATTTTTATAAATCTATACAATCTGCTGTATTATATAAGCTACTCTGAGATATTTTTGATACTATAGGCTTAACTTTATAGATTTATTATGACTTAATAATTTATTATTTATATAATGTGTTGCTTTTCACTGTGTAAAACAAATTTCCTCTGGGAAAATTAGGTATTACCTTATTCTCGTTTTAAAACAAAAGAAGATTTATATTAACTCCACACACAACCAATTATTCTTAAAATGTTCTAGGTGAACCAAAATGGCGTCACTGGCTTCAATCGTTATAATGGTAAAATGATGTCATGCCGTCTCCAGTTTATCAAAACTTCTTGATTCACACTTAAGAGGGTTTTCCGCATTTCACCACAACCTCACCACACTATTTATAGGGAAACCATGTGGTGGCCAACTGATAAACTAATTTTGAAACTTCTGCGCAGACCGGAAGTGGCCGAATTTCGTGCTGTGCCCAAAAATTAAAAAACGTCTGTAGCTTCGTCAATTATGTACCTATTTTCATACAAATGACATTTTTGGAAACCCTGAATCTTTTCTCGGACGATAGCAGTTGAAAATTTTGAAATTTCGAAACTTCATTGCTGACTTCTAGCATCCGAAAAATGAAAATATGTTGTTTTTTGTTATTTTTCAAAATTTTCAAATTTGACCTACATTTTTGGATACCTGATGGCAATCTGGTTTCAGTCATATAAGTTTCATTCAGAGTTATCGCCCTTTATTTTTCGAATTTTTTCGAATTTTCTGCCCATTTTGTAACCCTTATATTTTTTTGAAAGGATTAATCTATGTTTCTGAAATTCCTAGAACATAAAGCAATATAGTTAAACCATCGATTAAAGCAATTTCAACAACAATCCTAAAACTGGAAGTAGTCAAAATAATATGCAATATTTTGACAAAAACGCGAAAAATGGGTATTTTGGGGAAAAACAAGATTTCTCTGTCCAGTATCAACGGATGAAACAAATTAAGGTATCATTGGGTTGGACGGTGATTGGACCACTGAATGATACCCAATTCATACAGATACGATGAGCAGGAATGAAAATATGGCACGCTGAAAATCAAGTATTTTCTGATTTGGAGCGTTTTTGGACGCCTGTATCTCGAAAACTTAACCGCAACTTTTTTTTTTTTTAACTTTCTCTATTGAGAGTCCATTCGATAGTATTGTGAATTATGCCATCCAACTTTGAAAATGTCTGGAATACGATAAAAAAGAGACTGAAAATCAAAAAAAGTCGAAAAATCGTAAAAATTTGGAAAATGCTCTATTATTTGTTTATTTTAAAATATTTTAAAAAAAAATTGGTAAATTGAAACAACTGAACTAATAACGTTTCTAACCATATATAATATGTAGTGAGTTATGGAAATTTAATTTTTGATATTTTGACCTTTTTGCATTTTTGGCACTTCTGAACATAGGATTTCTCAGGGGGATTTATCTGATCAAATAATGTAGTATATCATTATAAAGCCCTGTTCCCATTCAAGTTCCAAAACTGGATGTTAAAACTACACGACAATGATTCATATACTGGAAGTAATTAATTAAAAAAAAAAAAAAAAGGGTAAAAAAAATTGGTGCTCTTGCTAAAAACTCAAATTCTCTGTCAGATATTAGCGGACCAAAACAATTAAAGTGTCGTCAGATAGTCCCATGAATAGACTATCGTATCACATCTAAATGATTAGAATTCAATGGTTAGGAAATAAATTATGCTACGCGGAAAATCTAGTATTTTCCTTTTTGGTGCATTCTGAGACCCCTTTTTCTCGAAAACAAACCTTACAATTTTTCTTAAACTTTTTTTAATCAGAGTCCTATCGGTGGTCTATGGTGTAAATCTAAAAATAAAAGCCTTGAAATAATATATGTGGTCCAAAAATGGCCTCAATCTTTGAAAAAAGTTGAAAAATCGTTAAATTATTGAAAATGTTAATTTCTTTTTCTTCTTTACGAAAACTATTCAATGGATTTTTCGGAAACTTCTTGTACAGAGGGTGAGGTAACCAAACAACTTGTCAAAACTATCTCGACAATGATCCAAAAACTGGAAGTAGTCGAAAAAAATATGCAATGTTTTGAGAAAAATGCCAAAAAATGAAGATTTTTATACGCCCACATTGAAATGCTATTTTAAGTTTGAGAATGGTATGTGAGCTTGGGGCCAGTAGTTATCATCCTATTTATATTGATTTGATATCATTGTCTTCTAAATGCTCCCATTACCCACAAAAGAAACAATATGAGACAAGGCTTGTTGACTGCTTGTATGATTTAGCTGCTGTGGGTGTTTGTGTTCTTGCCTGGCAACTTATCTTGAATCATTTCTATGATAGAGCAAACAAAAAAATGTATCGAGACAGGACCGTTGAAGTACTAAAACTAAAGATAATCTGTAAACCAAATAAAACATGTTGCACCTTTCTAGTGTTGGTAGGACATGATTTTTACAGTTAATTTACCATGAAATGGAAACAACCTGTGACATCTTATATAAAATAGTACCTCTGTGTTACTCACTGTTTTACTTATACAAACATAAACTGATCAGCAGTAAATGGTCGCTTGGCAACCAACATCACTGAGTTAATTAACTCTCAATATTAACTTTTGTTTCTTCTGCTAATTAAATTTAAAAACAGTTTTTAAATGATTAAAGGAAACCTAAGGACCCGGAGAAAACACACGATGTTGGACAGGCGGGCCTAAAGAAGTCTATATAATTGAAACAATTTCTGTTAATTTCATCTAGAGTTATGACCCTTGTTTCACTTTGTAGAACCTTGTGAACTCTTAAACAACAAAAGTTGTCATCTCCTTTGTATGAAAATTAATGTGCATTATTCAAATTGACAAACGGTGCAAGTTTGACAGATTGCTCATTTAAATGCATTATGCTTAATATGGGTTGATAAAGGGTTAATATGGGTTGATAAAAAGGTTAATATGGGTTGATACAGGGTTAATATAGAGGTAATATGGATTGATACAGGGTTAATATAAAGGTAATATGGATTGATAAAGGGTTAATATAGAGGTTAATATGGATTGATAAGGGGTTAATATAGACGTTGGTATGGATTTATAAAGGATAAGTATGGATTGTTGAATGGTCATATATTTCTGTATTTCTGACTTGAACTGATTTGTATGGTATGTGTGTCTGTTCACTAGGTTAATATACAGTGTGTGTACGTGAGAGTGAGTACGTAGACCAGATGTAAATCTACTTAAAGATAAAAACAAATATGGCAGTGGTTCTCATATTGTGCCATATGGATGTAGATATTGTTTGAATGAAATAAATAGGGTAGTAATTTCATATAGATAAAAGTACCTTATAGAAAATTTGATATATATATACAGGGTGAGGGAGGGAGAGAGAGGGGGAGGGTCACCTACAGAATGTTTTTTATGAAAAAAGTGTCAAGCCCATGTGCTTTATCCTTAGTCGTGGGATAGAATAGGCATTCAAAGCGTGGGATAATGAAATAGATATATAATAAAATTGTAGACAAACAGAGTGTTGGTTTTTCTCTTTAAAAAACTCAGTATTTGTATATATGTGAAAAAGACATGTATTTCCCCAAACTTTTCAAGGCCGAAAGGGGTCGGGAGGGTTAAGGGGAAAGATACATCGCCTCAAGTACCTGGCAAACCCCTCCTACAAAAATTCCTGGATCAGCCCCTGATATACGCTCAATCTTACTAGAAAAATATGGATTCCCTGAAAAACACCTGTGGTGCAACACTGGGCAAAAATGTCAGGTTATCACTACGCCATACAGTGTGCTATGAGGGAAATTTTGTCCAGGCAGCGGCGCTACGGCCTACTCTTATATCGAATTCCAACTGCTAAGGGATCTTTTACGTGCACTCCAATGCGTACACAGGACCTCCCATCTGAATGACTAGACAGCTGTCCTTATCAGGCCCTCCTTTTGCATCACTGACAAGGGGAAATCACGTCGGAAAATCGAGATGAACTTTCTCAGCCAATACAGGGATCGAACACCCGACCTCTAGGCTAGCGAACCAGCGCCTTATTCACTTAGCCACCTTGACCCCCAACTTTTGGAACATTGAGGGGTGTAAACGTATAACAGACTCTGCAATTAAACGACAGAAAAAATAGTGACAGAAAATAATTCAAGAATTTACTTAGACATCAATCTGTATGGTAAATGGACAGTAAGTAAAGACAAATACATTCTGAAAATGGACCCTTCCTTAGCTGATAAACATGGCTTCTAAAAATAGGTTTTATATAGCTTGGGGTATTTACTCGTGATTACAATGTTTTGAGAGGGATTTGAAGCAAATTTTTGATAGATTAATTCGTTTGAATATGTTTTTAGTACGTTGAGAGTTGATTATGGTCTGGATAAGTTAAAGTTACATTATGGGAGATAAGATAAAGAGATGACAGTTCTCACTATAATAGTTAAAAACTAGATAGTGTAAAGATAATTTGCTGAAAATTTCAGTCAAATTGATTCACTATTAGCCAAGAAAAAAGCGTTTGAAATATTCACGTCATTACTCAAATCATAATATAAACAGCATAGTCTCGATTATCCACTTGATTGATTTAATTATCAACGGCCATTAAGTGGCATATGAAAATTTAATCCGCCAACATCGAAGGCTAGCCTTGACATAAAAAGTTTATTATGGTCTGGATATATTAATTAATGTCTAATTGACTATTTAGATAACATCTCAGGCTTAAAGAAAGACCTGTAATAAGCAGATTTTGCTCTTGCATAATGCTATTTTAATAAATGTCTAATTGATAATTTAGATAATATTTTAGGCCTAAAGAAATACCTGTAATAGGCAGATTTAGCTAATGCATAATGTTTGTTTAATAGAATTTATTTGTAGATTTAAAGTAGATTTATTTTGCATAAATCTTTAATGGAAGCAGTTTGTAGCCGTAAATTTATTTTTCATGCAAATATTTGAATTAATGAAAATATAATGTTTTTAAGAATAAACCATCTGCTGCGCTATGAATATTGCCTTGTAACTTCTGTACGTGCCTAAATACATCAACACATCTGTATTGCAATCCCTACATTACAGGGGCGGATCCGGGGGGTGGGGGGCAAATCCCACTCTGCTCAGCTACATAAAAAAAATTGAATGCCTTGCATCAATGAAATTGAATCACAATATGATTAAATCACATTGCAAATTTGATTTCTCTCTTGTATGTATGCCTATGTAAAAGGCCAAGATACGTCTTAGAAAATGAAATGAAATGGAGTTAAAGTTCCAATAGCATATTTTTAAGTTATATTTTTAAAATGTATTAAAATAAAGCCCTAAAATAGATTGAACCTATAAACAGTCCTACCTTGTTTAAGAAGAATCCTATTAATCCTATAATTCACTATTGCCAGTTGAGAAATTGGCAAAAATATCATTTTCAACTTCAAATTCAAACGTTTGAAGATGGCCGTTCATGGAGAGGAATGGGAAAACAAGGGAGGTAATTGTGTTACTATTGCCCAAATAATTTTGCCCATGATCGTATAATAGTTAGTTGACAACCTTTTGAGCAAAAGACATAGAAATATGAAATTGAAACTTTAAACCTCCTACTGTTCTGCTCCTATAAACTGGGCTAATAAAGACGTGCATAGGCCATACAGTGTGCTATGAGGGGAAATTTTGTCTGGAGAACGGCACTATGGCCATACCCTTATATCAAATTCTACCTGTCAAGGGATTTTTTATATGCACACCATAGTAGCAGTTGGTGGACAGGCTTGTTGTTCTGGTTGATGCCGGCGGAGAAAGCAACGAGTGACAGATATTTAAAAATGCTACACAGCAGAAGTACAAAAAGTTAAATTCAATCTGATTAAATCATAGATCCTATTTCTTTCGTTTTTATTGTTCAGAATTTCGTTTTACTTATCTTTACTACACTAGGATCTGAAAGAGTTGTTATCTGAATGGTGTGAGGTATTTCATTACAGACAAAATAAAATATGTAACAACTCTTATTGACTGCCCAGACAATTTAGCTGCTGTGGGCGTATATTTTGTTGCCTGGCAACTTATTTTTAATTTATTCATATTTCAGGGGCGGAACTAGAAAGGGGGTTTAATTGCTCCAAAACCCACTCTGCTCAGTTACATAATAAAAAATATTAATGTCTAACATGAATGAAATTAAATCACCATGTAATCCTACATCATTATAAAAATTGACTTTAGACTGGGCTTTGGCGTTCTCTCTTTAAAATCTCTTTAAAAAGCTCGCTGTGTAATTTTAGACAGGGTGTTAGCTTTCTCTCTTTTAAAAGCTTGCTGTGGATGTCAATCTGTTTCACAGAGAATTACTTAGGAATTATCTCTGTAACAGATGACTGTCCACAACAGGAGCGTTGACTCCACACAGCGTTAGTTTTTGGCTCAACGGCTCGTGCAATGTTTACTTAACACCTAACTGCTTCGGGCAAAATGATGCATTTTACACATTTTAATACCCATTTACACTAGATAGGATATATTTTTAACTACAAATACTTCAAAAGTCTTTATTTATTTTTCTTTTACCTCAAAAAAATGTTTGAGAATATAATTTGTCGGAGTAAAAAAGTTAATATGCCGTACTCATTAAGTCTCGTCGATGTCATGCTTATCAGTGATTGTAGCGGGCAAGCGAATATTCACTGCGGGATCAGTTTGCTGTGTATGTATGCCTGTGTAATTTAGAGACGATAATGGCATAATGCATCATCAACTGTCAGAATTTCTTAACAGGAGCCTGGCAAACCCCCTCCTGCAAAAATTTCTGGATCCGCACCTGCATTTGTTTTTTCTTTTTAATAGTGTAAGTGTAAAACTGGAACTGTAGGTGGTGGGTAGTCATTCCAGATTTCTCTCATTAAGCTTATGCAAACTCATCAGGCAAATTTCATTGCAAATTAAAGAACACTTTGCTAGTATTAAACATAACAGACTGAAATCGGTTGAAATACATTTAAATCTCGAAGGACAATCAACGATAAATGTTGCGATACTAATAATTGAGCTTTGTTTCAAGCCTGATCCAGATAATGACAAAAATATGTCATTTGGAAAGTATGTGAATCAAAATGGATTGAGAACTTTTGTGATTGATGATTGCTCAACGATAAGATTTTATTGAGCTGGACCGAAGTACGCCCATTAAAGTATAGGTTTTTATACGCCCACCTGGATATTTGGTTGTGTATTGTTGTTATCCTTTCTCACCAGTTCGTTCATTGTCCACCATATCTGCTAATGCCATAATTAACTTTCTTAACTTAAATTTGCTTTCTTGATAATATTATGACAAAGTGGGGTATATTCAAGGTCTTGAAATGTCCTTTAAAAAAACTGATTTGTTTATTTGCAGATTTATTGGCCTTGACCGTGGCGACTGAAGAAACTGATGGATTTAAAAGATTTATGCGTTCAGCAAAAAAATATGATCTTAATGTGAAGGTAAGTTTGATTTATTTGTGGACAATTTCTTCATGCCTTTTAGATTGTTGATTGTTGAAACATGTGTCTCGCTTATTTAGGAGTAAACCTGGGGCATGTTTCACAAAATTTTAACTAAGATAAAATTCAAATTTTAGTAATTTGATCAGATAATTTTAGATTGATTTTAGTGCTTAGCCAGTCAAAATTGAAGTACATGTACATACTAAAGTTTGGATTTTAACTTTAGTTTAAGTTAAGATTTTGAGAAATAGGATCCACAGCCACAGGGTTGGCATGGAAATTATTTTTCGATGTTGCAGAATTTTACAGTGCATTTCTTACTGTTATCTAAACACATTAATTCACTTTCCTTGGTTTTAGGCTGGTCTGTCTAAATAAATAAAATACATGTATCTTTATATCTTGGCTCATCCAACTATTAAATAAACTAGCCCTTCATCTTTTGAAAAAAAATTTTCATACTAATATATCAAAAATTTGTTTTACACCCTTAAAATATTGTATTTGCGAATCAATACCCCAATATGTAAAAAAATCTTTTTTTTAAAAGCCATGTTTATCAACTTGATAAAAGGAGGACCCATTTTGAGAATGTATTTGTCATTACTTACTGCCCATTTGCCATACATATTGAAGCATAAAAAATCCACTCAAAGATACATTATGGGAAATAAGATAAAGAAATGGCCATTCTCACTATAATAGTTAAAAACTAAATAGTGTAAAGGTAATTTGCTAAAAATTTCAGTCAAATTGATCCACTATCAGCCGAGAACGAAGTGAGTGAAATATTCACATAGCCTCGGTCATCATTAATAAAATCATTAATATAAAAAGCATAGTCTCGATTATCCACTTGATTGATTTAATTATCAGTGATCATTAAGCGGCATATAGAAATTTAATCCGCCAACATCAAGGCTAGTCTTGACCTCAAGAGTTTATTATTGTCTGGATAATTTAAAGCCTAAAGAAAGACCTGTAATTGGCAGATTTTGCTCTTGCATAATGCTATTTTAATATTCTTTTTTTATGAAACATGTAAGTTCGAGCTCTTTGTTGTTTGGGTTGATGAGGATTATGAAATTGAGTATCATATTCAGGTCCGGATATGTACCACAAATCACATTTGACACTGAAGAGGACTCATCTTTTTTATGCATGAATTATTAATGTATTTGAACGTTATCCGAAAGGTTATTGACAAATATAAATGGACACAAAAGCAAAAAGTATTGTATTTAATTTGAGTGATAATATATCGTAAGCTTTTGAGGTAATCAACATGTTGATTCTAGGGCAGTTAATTCTGGAACTTCCTACTTTAGTGTCGACATGGGAAAAGCCTGGATTTGCTTAACGTTATGTATTAGGCACTTCCCTTCTAGAAAATAAAATATTTGGTAAAAAAAAAGTGTGCCCAATACACAGAAAAATGCAGTATTAACTATTCGATCTTTATTTTTTTAGGTTCTAGGTTTAGGAAAGCAATGGAGAGGTGGAGATGTAGCAAATTATGCTGGTGGAGGTCAAAAGGTCAATATATTACGAGATGGTTTGGAGGAGTTTAAGGATCTTGATGATCTAATCGTAATGTTTGTAGACAGGTGAGGTTGACAATAATCAGACAAATCTCAACGTTATTCACAGGGCCGTAGCTAGCAGTGGTGGTGGGATTGGGGGGATGAAGAAGCTTACATTGGTCGTTGGTGTCGTATTGCATCAATGGAAAGGACACCAAAGGCGTCCATTGGGCTAACCGATTCTTTCCCCATTGAGTAAAGGCACCCATTGTTCCAGGGCATGGGTAGGGATGGATGTGTGCGTACAAACACAAGTTGAGTATGGAAGTGGGTAATTCACAGGCTGGGAATGTAATTTGGTGGATCTCCTGGGTAGATCTACAAGTTGGGTTAATACATGGGATTATCCAGAGGTTGGAGTTGGAAATGAGTGGATCTACAGGTCCGACCTTTATGATTCCACAGATTGATCATGGATATCGGGTGGATCCATGGACGTGTGGGTTCTATGGTGGGATGGGAGGGACACATTCTAAAAATGTATGTTTAATTGTATAATTTATGTTTTTCAGTTATGATCTGGTATTTTCTGGGGATAAGTCAGAAATTTTAGAAAAATTTGCTAAGTTTGACGCCCATGTTGTGTTTTCTGCCGAGGGATCATGTTGGCCTGATGAATCGTTGAGGGTAAGTATCTATACATATATCAATCTGATTAAAACACAGATCCTATTTCGTTTCGTTTTTATAGTCCAAAATTTCGTTTTACTTGTCTTTACTACACTAGAATCTGGAAGAGTTGTTATGGATGATGTGAGGGATTAACACATGAAACAGTCTGTTATGGAGACAAATAGCAGAAATTTATAAATTTATGGAAATAAAATTAAAGCATATGTTAGTTCCAAAAGCTGAAGCTACAGGATAGATTTTAAACTTGGGACAGTGGCTACCTGTCTGAGAAATTCATCATTTTACAGTAGGATGTTAAACCGCATTTCATTTCATTTCATTTCATTTCATTTCAACATTTTATTACTTTCAGGAAAAATATCCACCAGTGAAAGCAACAGAGAAAAGATTTTTAAATTCTGGAGGTAAATATTGTATTTTGTAAATAAATCTGGGCTTTATTTAAAAGATGAATGAGTGGAGCAGTCTGAATTAACATTTATACGAACATACTATGGTTCAGGGACGAAGTTGTACATCATCACTGCCATCTAGGAATTGTGACAATTATTCGAGGAACGGTCATGCCAAGTTTCATGTCTCTGATTTATTGATAATCTGGAACACGATTTCATATTTATACTCCCTTATTTTAAGGGGGTCGTCTATTGCTGTCAATCGTCCAGATTTCTTATGAGCACAATAGCGTGCTGCAATAATCCATATGTCATTTTTATACTCCCTCATTTAAGAGGTCATCTATGTGCTGTCATTCGTCCAGATTTCTTATCAGCACAATAGTGGGCTGCAATAATCCATACATCTTTTTGAAATACATATTTGATGTCTATCACATTGGTATGAAAAATCCTACACCTTTTCAATAATATCTTAGAGTTATTCCCCTTTGATATAAAATCTTGTAAGCAGTCAATAGGCTGCAATTATTAATTTATCTTTCTTTATTTATTTTGATTGTCTGTTTTATTGCAAGTAAGAATTCTATTGATTTTCAAGGAGTTATAACCTTTTGTTATGAAATGTTGTTACCCACCCCTTCATATTATCAATATTTCCACTTTAGGTTTTATTGGTTATGCGAAAGATATTTACGAGATTGTGTCTTATAAATCAATTCAAGACAATGATGATGATCAACTCTATTATACTAAAATATACTTAGATGAATCTTTACGGGTAAGTTCCAATTTGAAGCCGTTTATATATCTCTTAGAAATGGTATGAAAGAAGAGAGGGAGAAATAGGGTTTAACGTCCACTTGACACAACCTAGGTCATTTTGGGACTAAAATATGGTTTAATTTTATTTCAATAATTTGCTTGCCCATAGGGGTCTTTAGCAGTGGGAGGGAACCAGAGTACCCAGGGAAAACCCATGAGGCTGGACAGGCCACCCTACTCCTTGCCACGTGCAACCCGGGGATTTGAAACCATGCCAATTGACTCAATGGCAGACCGTATGATACAGTGCGCGTACGCTAACCATTCAGCCATCCCCCCCACCCCCCCGGTATGAAAGGAGCTAAATCACTACTATTTGTGACCTAGAAATAGATACATATGGACGGCAAGTCATATACTAATGTATTGTCAATGTATATAAACTGGTGTACATTCAATTGTTTCCGTTTTTGCTATAATTTCTAATCAGTTATGTTTGGCGACATACGTCAGCAGTCTCAATCGAATGGTAATCTCTAGCGATAGTATATATTACACATGCTCTCCAGATAAGAATATTATGTCACCGTTTGACATCTCGAGTGTCTGTGCTCTCTGATGTCATGTTAAATTATGCTAGTTTTTATTGTATTATATTTTAGTAGATATTTGACTTTGAAAGTCTTGATAAAAAATGATAATTGAATTATGCTTTGAAAATATTTTATTTCAGCAAAAATGGAGCATTAAATTAGATACCAAGTCAGAAATATTCCAAAATTTAAATGGTGCTTTAGGTAAGATTAGTTGTTTTCTTGAATATATATATTAACACTTGGTAGCCCCTATACACTAGAACATCACTGTGTGACTATAACAATGACTACATTCTTGTTATAGGTAGCCCCTATACACTAGAGCATCACTATAACACTGTTGGTGTCCACTGACTACACCTGTGTTGTAGGTACCCTGGGATGGAATATGGTAGGCCATAGCGTCGCTGTCCAGGCAAAATTTCCCTCATAGCACAATGTGTGGCATATGCATAGCAGAATACAGAATATCAAGTCGAAAGAAATGTAAACAATACTGTTTGAAAACGAACATACTTTCCTCGTTTTTAATACCTTAAAGTTCCAATAGCATTTTTTTAAGTTATATTTTTAAAATGTATTAAAATAAAGCCCTAAAATAGATTGAACCTATAAACAGTCCTACCTTGTTAAAGAATAATCCTATTAATCCTATAATTCACTATTGCCAGTTGAGAAATTGGCAAAAATATCATTTTCAACTTCAAATTCAAACGTTTGAAGATGGCCGTCCATGGAGAGGAATGGGAAAACAAGGGAGGTAATTGAGTAACTATTTCCTCAATCACCGGGTGTCAGCCTTTGTAATGCCCAGAAAATTTTGCCCATGATCATATAATAGTGAGTTGTAACCTTTTGAGCAAAAGACATAGAAATAATTATGTTTTGACTTTCTTAGAAAATATGAAATTGGAACTTTAAATCACTGTCCAAAATTTTAGGGAAGACCCAGAATAAACGAAGGACTATCATGTTGCTGTACTTAAGTGATAGCTTTCATTGAACGGAAAGAATAAACACACTCCCGCATAAGTTCAAGAAACAGACACTATTCCAGCAATGGCCAGAGAGGGATTTCACGGACCATTGCTTCATGAATATGCATATTCAGCAGAAATATAAAGTTAAACGGCATTTCATTTCAAAAGTTAAGTCATCAGTAATATACTATTTGGTGTTTTCTGTTTTAGGTGAAACAACTTTAAAATTTAAAGGAAGTAAAAGTTACATGTATAATTTTAAAACTGGTTCTTCCCCTGTCATTATTCACGGTAACGGACCCATTAAGGTACGTCAGTCCAATCACTGTGGTCAATTTAATTATTTATTGTTTAAATTTGTAGTCTATGGTGCGACAAAGATACAAAATCGACTTAAATAAAGATTGGACTAATTTATGAATTTGCAATCCTGTTTTCAAATGCCCAGACCTACAAAGTGTTGTTTTTTTGTCAATATCAATCAAAAATTGCAAAACGTGACCGACAAGGAAAGATATGTTACAGATATCCATTTTTACACATCAGATCCAATGGTCAACTTTTGCAATTGTATAGGCACTAATATTATAAAAAATGGTTTTTGTACTGTGTTATTTAAGATTGAAATGTTTTTTTTTATATTATCTAGTCTGAGTTTAATCGTTTAACGAACTATTTGGTTGATAGTTGGACCGTTAATAGTGGTTGTCAAGCTTGTGAAGAAGATACTATTAGTTTAGAGGGTGTACGGGTAAGTCGTTCAATGTTATTAAAATACAGATTTGACGTCATCCTTTGATGTTGGCATCATCCTTTGATGTGACATCATCCTTTGATTTTGGCATATCATTATTTCAAATAATGGTACAGGAAATGTGTCAAGCGTACATTATTTATACCAGTCAAAATTTTGGACCTATGTGACGTATTCCATTGCAAATCAATTGCAAGTGTCTGTATTTTAAGTTGTTTAATGATCTTGAGCTTAATACATTGCACTCGACCATTAAACTTAAATCATTCAAATAATAAGTAGGAACGTAAATGTCGCCACTAACAAATATAAAGTAAATTACCAGCAAACTGCTGCGTCTACTCTTCTGCTCCTAACCTGGGCTAAGACGGGCATATGGCATACATTGTGCTATGAGAGAAATTTTGCCCAGGCAGTGGCTCGGCAGCCTACTCTTATATCGAATTCCAACAGCCAAGGCATCTTTTACGTGCACGCAAATGTGTACACAGGACCTTCAAATTTTCGTCCCATCAGAACGATTAGACAGCTGTCCTTGTCAGGCATCACTGAACCACGCCAGAAAATCGAGATGAACTTTCTCAGCCAATGCTTACACACATCTAAATTACGATATTATTTTTTATTTATCTGTTTTTTTTTCTGTTTGCAGGAAGATGATTACCCGACAGTTTTTCTTGGTGTTTTTGTTGAAAGCCCAACAGCATTTTTACGAGAATTTTTTGAAGATCTTGCAGCATTAGATTACCCTAAATCAAAGATAGACTTATTTCTTCATAATTCCGTAAGTTTAAGAGACATGAATGAAGATATTGAGTTAATTAAATTAAACTCCATCTAGATATTTTTGAAACAGTAAAAAACTTGTATTTTATTTAATGATTTTTCATTGTGACATTTTTCAAATAAATTTTTTCTAATTTTAGGAATCACATCACAGAAAAGTAGTAAATAAATTTTTGAGTGAATATAAAGGTAGTTACAAATCACAAACTTATATAACACCATTTGAAGATGTAGATGAATCTATGGCTAGAAACAGAGCTATGTAAGTTGAAATGCATTAAAATGATATGTTCGACATTGGATGGAGAAAGTTCATCATAATTTTCCGGCTTGTTGCCCCCCTTGTCAGTGGTACCATAGAGCGGCTCAAAAAATTAGGTCCCTTGTACACATTGGTGCACACTTAATAACATCTCTGAGCAGTTGGAATTCGATATAGGAGTAGGCTGTAGTGCCGCTGTCCTTGCAAAATTCCCCTCATGGCACACTATATGGAGATGCCCGTCTTCATTAGTCCAATTGAGGTAGGACGTTAAACAACAACTTATTTCATTTCACACGAAATCAGTGTGTCAGGTGTTCGAAACTTGCCGAATTTAGATGATCTTGCATGCCTTATATGATATTAATGGTGTTCCGACCAGGTTTACAATCTTTGAAGTTTCAGATTTATCTCACATTGGGGGGTCATGGTGGCTAAGTGGATAAGGTGCTGGTTCGCAAGCCTGGAGGTCGGGTGTTCATGCCCTGCATTGGCTGAGAAAGTTCATCTCGATTTTCCGGCGTGGTTTCTCCTTGTCAGTGATACAGAACAGAGGGCCTGACAAGGACGAAAAACTGAGGTCCCGTGTACACATTGGAGTGCACGTAAAAGATCCCTCGGCAGTCAGAATTCGATATAAGAGTAGGCCGTAATGCCGCTGCCCTGGCAAAATTTCCCTCATTAGCCCAGGTTAGGTGCAAAAGAGTAGGACGTTAAATTTCATTTCATTTCATTTATCACACATTTTTATGAAGTATCTTGATATGATCTAGTTAAATATTTACGTTTTATTTCAGTGATGAATGTATTAAGAAGAATTGTCAGTATTTTTTCTCAGTGGACTCATCGGCTCATTTATCCAATCCTAGAACTCTGATTGATCTTATACAACAAAATAGGTATGGTGGCTTTAATTACTCACAAACAAAACTAACAAACTTGTACATTTTGGGACTAACATATGGTACTATTTCATTTTAATGATTCACTTGCGTACACTCTTTAACGGTAGAGGAAACCAGAGAAAAGACATGAAACTTCCTTAAAGTTGAAGGGGTAGAGAGGGGGTAAAGATGCCCTCCCCCTTATGAACTGGGTGATTTGATGATATAATATTATTTGGACTAAAAACATATTCAAACTCATTAATCAATCAAAAATTTGCTTCAAATCATTGAGGAAATAACCCAAGATATAAAAATTCTATTTTTAGAAGCCAAATTTGCTTCAAACTGTACTGCCATAAACCTGTGTGAATGGGTTCATTAAGATATTTCTCTGTTGTTTAGATCTATTATTTCTCCAATGATGACTCGAGATGGCAGGTTGTGGTCAAATTTCTGGGGTGCATTGAACAAAGATGGCTTCTATGCTAGATCTGAAGATTATATTGATATTGCCGAGAGACGGAAAATGTAAGTATAAGCAGATTTATCATTATAGATAAAAGATTATCATCCATATTTTCCATAATATTTTAGATTTTCCATAATATTTGAGATTTTCCATAATGTTTTAGATTTTCCATAATATTTTAAATTTTCCATAATATTTTAAATTTTCCATAATATTTTAAATTTTCCATGATTGCAATTTACAATGGAAGCTTGCTAAGCTCCAGCACATTTTATGAACTAACTCACTAACCATGAAGTCCAAGATGTTGACTGTGATAGTTCTTCTGCTTTCCCTTTGTCAGTAGTGGACCTGGCTAGACGTCTAGATATTTGGATAGGACGAAAAACCAAAGTCGGTAGAACGTTAAAGATCACCTGACGCAAAGAAATTTTGATAACCTTATGTTTATGGCATCCATCTTCATTAGACAATTTTTGCAGAATTTTATTTCCACTGTTGTCAATTAATGTTTGCAATGGAGGCCTAGTGTATGTACAGGATGGAGGGCCTGACAAGTGACAATGTATGGTGTATGTATGCGTGTCTTCATTAGCCTAGTCAATGTAGAACAGTAGGACATTTAACCCCATTTCATTTTACATTGTTTATATTTTCTAGTGGTCTATGAGTTGTACCATCTTTTAGATAATATTGTTTGTATTTCCCAGAGGTCTATGAGTTCTACCATTTTTTTAGATGATATTGTTTGTTGTATTTCCCAGAGGTCTATGAGTTGTACCATTTTTTTAGATAATGTTGTTTGTTGTATTTCCAAGAGGTCTATGAGTTATACCATTTATAAGATAATATTGTTTGTTGTATTTTCTAGTGGTGTGTGGGTCGTATCATGTATTGATAATATTGTTTGTATTTTCTAGTGGTGTGTGGGTCGTACCATTTATTAGCACCGTTTACCTGATCCATGGTTATAGACTTCCAGCTTTACGTAATTCTAATACTTCTCCAAACATGGATGCTGATATGGCCTTCGCTCAATACATCAGAAATAAGGTATGTCACTGTTAGAATAAGGGATGTCAAGGGGGTGGGGCAGGTGAATGATTTAACGTGTGCATGTTAGATCATAAGGTCTGTCATTGCTGTTGATTCTCCGCTTGTACTTGACAAAGAGTATAGTCGGCTGTCCACTTCGTCGATTTTCTCCAGGTCCTCTCCATAGTGGCTAAGTGGGTAGCTTGAAGGTCGCGTTTTTGATCCCAAAATTGGCCCAGAAAGCTCAAGATTTTCCGGCGTGGTCTCCCCTTGTCTGACAAGGACAGCTGTCTAGTCCTGCGGATAGCACGAACAACCGAGGTCCCATGTATACATTAGTGTGCACATAAAAGTTCCCTTGGCAGTTGGAATTCAATGTAAGAGTAGGCCATAGTGCAGCTGCCGGGAAAAATTCTCTCATAGCAGACTTTATGGCATTAGCCATTTTTATTCAGTCCAATCATAAATGGAAAGTAACAGCATGCAACTAGATTTTAAAGTTTTTATTATTTTCTTTTTTTTTTCAGGGTATATTTATGTATATTACAAATCGTCAGATGTTTGGTCATCTTGTAAATAGTGATAATTATGATATAGAACATGTTACAGATGAATTATTTCAAATCTTCGACAATCCTACGGTAAGAAAACACACGTTCATATTAAATAGTATACAGCATGAGGGCTGTGTAAAATGACTAAAACTAGACCTGACCCATCGGTCTTTTTGCATACACAGCATTATAGCATATTTTGAGGTGAATGAAACTTACGTGCGTGTCGTAATGAAAATTGTTGGGTAAAATGATATTGATATTTAATAATATACACTGTAGAAGGTGAAAGTATTACATGATGAATTATTCTCGATCATTAATACCCTCATCAGACGGGGCAGGTATCTTTACTGCGCTGCTATGGCAACGGAAAATGGTTTCAGAGCGCTCAAAATCGAAGTTGTGAAAATGCTGGATGATGTGCTGTGGTCTCCACGGTTGCCAATGATCACAGAATCACAGCAACTTCATGGCGTCTTCACCACGACCAGCTTATATAGCTGTGATCATGTGGTGGAAACCCCATTAGTTTGGATAGAGCGCCGAAGGTTCACTGATGATCTCCGTGCACTCTGTGAAAACGTGGTATGATTGCATAGGTCGCAGTAAGAGGGTTTGTAATTTTTGGGGACATTTTCTTGCGTTGTGTTCACATTCGCTAGCGATCTTGTGGATTTTCTGTTAGCCGTATAATCTGATGGGGACATTACTCGACTTTCTTTTTCTCATAGGGTTTTCCTGGTTCTCACAGCTCCAAGTTCCATACTGGCAAGATAAATATCAAAATGGTATTAAATTCGATTTACCTTATTATTTGGAATAATGATATTTTGTTTACTTTTAGGATTGGGAGAAGAGGTATATACATGAAGATTATCACAAACAATTATTACCAGATACTGAGGCAGCACAGGTACAGAAAATTAGACATTTTTTCACAATGTATTATTGTTGTGTTGGTGCTGGGGAGGGGTGGGCTTCAGATCCTCTGGTTTTCTCCATCCTTGTGCAGAGTTGATATTAAACCCTCTCCTTTCAGAGAACCATTACTATTAATGGAACAATCAACACCTCCAATTATAACATTTGACAAATGTGACTTAGATCGTAATATTTGCCCTTGGAGTGGTTGCAATCCCAAGCCTAAACATTCAATCCTTTCCGTTTTTGCTTTTAATTTCTAATCAGTTATGTTCGACGAAGTACAGCAGTTTTTGTAACCTACCCGTCACTTGAATATTTGCCCGGATGTCATAATTTATAGAAATAACAATTCATACACAAATATTGATTTAAGTGAAAAAAGGATTATTTTAAGTTTGGTTTTGTAGGCACTTCATGGCAGAAAACAATGTTGCCTTTTTAATTTCTGTGTGAAAAGCCATAGAGTAATGGGTAATGGTTATTAATTACTTTCAATGTAATGGGTAATTGTAATTAATTACATTGCTAAAAATGAGAAAGTAATTGTAATGATTACATTTAAAAAGTAATGGTAATGTAATTAATTACATTGGTAATGTAATGGCCCCAGCCCTGCCTTAAAGTGACAAGGAAATGATAAAGAAATAAGGATTTATTATTTTACTGTTATGCTCCAGTGTCGCTCTCGCATAGGTCATTCTTTTTTAACGCATATTTTCATTTTAAAGCGAGAGCCTCAACCAGAATGTGAACACTGTCATGTTCCCTTGACAGTTAAGCACATTTTGATTGAGTGCAAGCATCTCAAAGAAATAAGATTACGGCATTACCGTTGCCAATCACTTCATCAGTTGTTTGCCCAACCGGGTCTTTATTGTAAAGCGCTGGGCTTTTTAAAGGAGACAAATTTTTATCACAAATTTTAATTGTATATATCTGATTTTCACTTTCATGTTTTAAATATATATACATAAAGTTTATATTTATTTTTATTTGATACTTACTGTGATATTTGTTTTTATTTATGTATATATATATATATAATATTGTGATTATATTTTTCTAGTTTGTCTCGTTAATTTCATCATGTTTGGCGCAATATGGCCCGGTTGGAGCTGACGTGCCATTAAACAACATTTCATTCATTCATTCATTCGTTATGCTCCAATTGGGCTAATGAAGATATCATACACCATAAAGTGTGCTATGATAGAAATTTTGCCTGTACAGTAGCAGTACAGTCTACTCTTAGATCGAATTCCAACTGTCAAGAGATCTTTTAAGTTAAAAGTGCTCACCAATGTGTACACAGTACCTCGGTTCTTCATTATATCTCAACGACTATATGTTGTCCTTTGCCAAGCCCTCGGGTAGTGGCACTGTTAGTGTTAGTGGACATTTCTCCCTTCTTAGGATTTTCATATTCCTTAACCCTTTGAACCCTGACCTCCTGGCACTTAACAGTACTGGTACCTAGCCTCCTGGAGGAAAATCAGCTATTTACAAACATATATGAAAAACAGTTGAAACATTTATTTTTATAACCTATAATCAACTCAAAAGCATGCCAAATGATAATTATAGCATGTACTAGCTAAAATTATCATAATATTTAATCTTATTGTGCCAGTCCATGCAGCATGTTGAGCCTTACGTTTTCTATATGGGGGCGTGACTTGTGCCTCGGCCGTGTCAGGAATACCTGGGTCAATATCCTCCGAATTATTCGAATTATTGTCTAAAACCACATTGTCAAATTCTTCGATAAAATATCATCGGCAGGATAATCTTCGTCTAAGTTTTGTTCGTCTGAGCTCTAATAAATTAGCGACTTCTTTGACTGAATAGAACTGACGCTTCCTGTTAGTTCCGCTGCCACTGGGTTCCATTTTGACAGGTAGAAATTAGCTTTGATATTATCAAAAAATCAACCTCAAAATCAAATCAAAGATAAAAGCATGGAGGCTGACATCTTTGTGACGCTATCCCAGCATTACCACACAATTCTTACCCCTGATTGGTCGTTATATTTAGCGTTCTTTAAATAGGTATGACAGCATACCTTGAATCCCGGTGTATCGGGATTACGGTGTATGAGCACTTACTAAAATTCACGATAGATCGGGACTACGGGTTCAAAGGGTTAAATATAGAATAAATATATATCATATATATTAGTCCTAAAGAGCTTGAGTTCACAAACCATTCTCAGACTCAAATTCATAGGCCTTATCATAATTAAAATATAGCCCTTTATAAAACTTTTGTTGTTTTAACTATGTGTAAAGTTTTGTGTTTCTCGATCAAAGATATTTCTCTTAAACAGTGATAATAATGCTTTGTGAACTCAAGGCCAGGACCCATGAACAGAATCTCCACCCACCTCTCCCTTCATTCCTCTCCCTTCATTCCTCTCCTGCCTGTCCAAACTCGTGGGTTTTCTCCAACTCCTCTGGTTTCCTCCCACTGCTAAAGACCACTACACGCAAGCGAATTATTGAAATAAAATTAAACCATATGTTAGTGCCGAAATGACATAGTTTTGTCGAGTGGATGTTAAACCCCATTCCATTTCTCTCTCTCTCTCTCATTCCTCTCCCCTCGTTCCTATCCCCCCCTACCCTTGGTAATAGATTTTTTATATCATTGATATTTACAGCCATGTCCTGATGTATACTGGTTTCCTATAACAACTCCCGAATTCTGTCAAAACTTTATTGACGAGATGGAAAACTTCGGACAATGGTCCAATGGTAAAAATGCTGTAAGTATGTTCTTTGTTTACAAGTATCCAGGTTTATTCAGCTCGTTCATCAGTTTTTAAAACAGTGGTTGATGCTTCTTGTGTGTTGCATCATAAGGTCTGTCATTGAGTTGAGTGGTGTGGTTTCGATTCCCCGTTTGTACGTGACAAGGAGTAGTTTTGCCTGTCCAATCTCTTGGGTTTCCGGTTACCTCCCACTTCTAAGGTCAGGTTTTCGTAGTTCACCTGAGTCACTCGAGTCGACACCAGACCGTTCGCGTTTTGAATCGTGTTGGTCACATGACTGACTCGAATCGTATCACGTGACTAACCCGTTTACTCCCCGTTGAATGGAGAGTAAAAGGGTTCATCACGTGACAAAATGACGTCCTTTGTCACCAGGCTCGCTAGAAGAGGTAGAGGTAAGCCAGTTGTTTCGGAATCTTCTTCTTTGTCCTCTAACAGTTCCTGAATTAAAATAAGATTCCGAATGGAGGCAGCCATTGCGAAAAAATAAAACAAAATAAATAAAGGTATCTCGGCATTTTGTTATGATGTCATGTGACTGCTCGGACCTGTTCGGGATGTTTCACCCGGGTAAACTTGGCAATGAAGTCGACTCGAGTGACGCGAGTAAACGACGAAAACCTTACCCCATGTGCATGGAATTATTGAAATAAAATTAAATCATATTATGTTAGTCCAAAGTGACCTAGTTTGTATTGTGTGGACATTAAACCCGTATTTTTCTCTCTCTCTTTTTCAAATGTATTTATATATATTTTATAGGATCCTCGTATAGCTGGTGGATATGAGAACGTACCAACAGTCGATATACATATGAAACAAGTAGGCTATGAAAGACATTGGTTGTGGTTCTTAAAGAAATATGTTTCACCTTTACAAGAAAAAGTATTTTTAGGATATATACACGATGTAAGTATATTTTGATATACCGGTACATGTTGTAATATATATTTCCCCGCTAATTATCTTATATTTATAGTGCTGCTTTCATGAATTAACAGGTTTAACCACTGAGTCTGTGAAATGGTACTAAAAATTACTTGAAACATTAACACCTGTCAATAATGAGTGAGTGAGATGTATCTCGTCAACCAATTGGATCGATGCACTTGCATGCACGGACAGCCTCTCGTAATCTATTAAGGTCATCCCCTTGCATGTGAAGCAATGGTTAGCGCCTGTGCGTTATATCATAAGGTCTGTTGTTGAATCAAATAGCGTGGTTTCGACTTCTCGGTTGTACCTGACAAGAAGTAGGGTAATTGTCCAACCTCGTGTTTTTTTCTGGGTCTCCGGTTTCCTCACCCTGCTAAAGACCCCTACGGGGCAAGCGAGTTATTGAAATAAAATTAGAACATATGTCAGACTCCAAATGACCTAGTTTGTTTGGAGTGTAGGTTAAAGCTCTTTCGCTCTCTCTCTCTCTCTCTCTTCTCTCTCTCTCAAGCTAAAACTGGGATAAACTAGCAAAATGTCTGGTTAGTGAATGGTTAAGTTCCCTCCACCAAGTCTACCAAATTTTGTTATAATATACATTTTTCCAACTGTTATATTTGATGAAAATGTTAAATGTTACAATATGTATTTTTCCAGCTGTTATATTTGACATTTATGTTACAATTTGTATTTTTCCCATTGTTATATTTGACATTTGTTATAATTTGTATTTTTCCAGCTATTATATTTGGTATTTATGTTACAATTTGTATTTTCCCAGCTATTATATTTGACATGTATGTTACAAATTGTATTTTTCCAGCTATTATATTTGGTATTGATGGTATAATATTATTTTTCAGCCACCACATGCCATAATGAATTTTATAGTAAGATATAAACCAGATGAACAACCATTATTACGACCACATCACGATTCCTCCACGTATACTATAAACCTGGCTTTAAATACTCCCGGAGTTGACTTCGAGGTACGTTTCATTCAATTATATATTTTATATATAGTAGTATATTGTTATCAACTCTGTCCGTCAGTTGCTCATTGGCCCAGAAAGTTCATCAGGACTTCCTATTGTCAGCGGTACAGGATGGACGTCATGAAAAACTTGGGTCCTGTGTATATATTATTGGCATGCACATTATAGATCCCAATCTCGTTCCCAGAGGCAGCCGCAGAGCCGAAGGCCTCTGGCACATCAGACCGTCCATTTTTTCCAATTTTTTTCAAACCTGAACCCCACCCATTCTAACCTCTGATTGGTCAGTCTTTTTGGGTCGATTTCTCGAAAACTAGAGGTCGGATCGTCGTTTCGTTTGTTGTAAAATGAACCTTGAGTCAAAGTCAACTCGCTGACATAAAAAAAATTGGATCCTAAACGAACAAATTCAAGTTTTTGTAAAGATCTATTTTTCTACGTGTGGGTATATAATTAAGTGATTCGGTCATCCAGGCATGTAAAATCAGGGGCAAACGACGCAAATAAACGAGAATTTTCGCGCGTGGGAATTACATGTCACCTTCCAGGAAAATGGCTACCCCGATTCACCAGAGAAATTTCTTCAAAAATTTTTCTGGTTTCGAGATTGTATAGATCCCTTGGCAATTGGGGGTTGGGATGGCCTAGTGGTCTAGAGTGCCGCGCTTTGACCTCTAGCTGGCCGGTCACCTCTAGCTTGCGGCTGTGGTTTCGAGCCCTGGTGTGAGCGTATGTGGCATGGAGACAGGGGCGCCTTCTCAACCTCGTGGGTTTCCTCCGGGCACTCCGGTTTCCTCCCACTGCTAAAGACCCCTACGCGCAAGCGAATTATTGAAATAAAATTAAACCATATGTTAGTCCCGAAATGGCCTAGTTTGTGTTGAGTGGACTTTAAACCCCATTTCTCTCTCTCACTCTCCCTTGGCAATTATAATTTGATAAAAGAGTAGACATAGTGCCGTTGCCTGGTTAAAATTTCCCTCATTTGTCCAGTTGGAGCAGAACAGTAGGATGTTAAACCCCATTTCCAGTTGGATTGGCTAAGATGGACTTATTTTTCATCAGTCTGTGCTCCTGCTCTACAGGCACAGGTCGGAGTTTGCTGGCTTTTTCTTTCTTTAAGGGGGTTTGGGGTCTAGAGTGCCATGCTTTGACTTCCAGCTGGCCGGTCAGCTCTTGCTTGCGGCTGTGGTTTCGATCCCTGGTGTGAGCGTATGTGGCATGGAGATAGGGGCTCCTTCTCAACCTCGTAGGTTTCCTCTGGGCACTCCGGTTTCCTCCCACTGCTAAAGACCCCTACGCACAAGCGAATTATTGAAATAAAATTGAAACCATATGTTAGTCCCAAAATGACCTAGTTTGCGTGGACGTTAAACCACATTTCTCTCTCTCCCATATCTAATGGACTTGATCGGGGGGCGAGGGGGGGGGGTGATGGCCGAAAGGTTAGCGTGCGCACGCTGTATCATATGGTCTGTCATTGAATCAACTGGCGTGGTTTCAAATCCTGGTTGTATGTGGCAAGGAGTAGGGTCGCCTGTCCAACCTCGTGGGTTTCCTCCGTCAACGTCTATTCCGGTTTCCTCCCACTGCTAAATACCCCTACGCTCAAGCGAATTATTGAAATGAAATTAAAACCATATGTTAGTCCCGAAATGACCTAGTTTGTGTCGGGTGAACGTCAAACCCCATTTCTCTCTTATCCATTTAACAAAATTTATGTAGTAAAATAAAATGATTGCAATTTATCTTTTCAGGGCGGTGGTTGTAGGTTCGTACGCTACAATTGTAGTGTAACCTCATCACGTAAAGGATGGTTGCTGATGCATCCTGGGAGATTAACACATTATCATGAAGGTTTACGAACAACAAAAGGAACACGATACATTATGATCTCTTTTATTGACCCGTAAACATTTTATAATAAGAATCCAAATCTTTGGGAACTTTCATATTTGGAGAGAAAAAAAATAATTTTGGATAAGGTGAACATCTGACATATTCTCATTTTTCATTACAATGAAATGTATGTATAATCACACAAAGGGCTGTAATATTCTACAATATTAGGACATAGTCCACAAAGCGAATTTCGTCTCTACAAATATTTTGAAGTGTGCATCGAAACCAAAAACAACGATCAAGAAATCCGATTTATTATTTTAATGCCTGCATTCTGTTGATTTTCTGTTTTTATGGCTGTTATTTACAGCAAGACTGTTGCTGGTGGCTGGCCGTTGCTCTGGTGGAATGACAGTTGCTGGTGCCATGTCATTGAATAATAATTGACTCTATCTGTTTAATTGTTTGATGTCAAAAAACACTCCTTGATTTCTACTTTTAAAACATTTGCTCCAGAGAAATGTGGATGCAGTTTAGTAAAATGTTTGCTAAGTAGACAACAACCTTAACGATCTTAATTTCCTAGTGGCAAGAAACAAGATTTCTGGATTTTTTATTGTGGTCCCTTTTATGACAATGCCAATTTACAAACCCTAGCCACAAAAACAGAAAACACTTATAGCAAGCATATTCTACCTGCCAAAAAGTCTTTTGTGTCCTCTATTTTTCATTTTTTAGGTTCATAGCAGGTTTTTTTTTAGATGTTTTCTTGTTTTTGGGTGAATTTTTTTTTTGTATGAAATCTATGTAAAATGTAATGTTAGTAGGTTAAAGGGCACCATGACATTTTTACCTAAAGCTGCTTATTGTTTTATTTATCAAAGTTGGAAATGTGCTGAAATTTATACTGTGACAGTTTGACAGTTTAAAATCATCATATCTTTGAAAATACTGAATTGAATTTATCAATTTCTGAACTGATTTAACAGTCACTTGTTTTATTGTCTGCAAAGGATGACAGATGATGTGACTATCAATTTGTCCTATCTTTGAAGCATTGTTGCTATCTGAAAATTTTTCTTGTCAGACATTTTTACTAGAAAATAAAGGGACATAACTCTTATAGTTATTATAGCAAACAGATTCAGACCACTGTTAAAAATCATGTTTCAAGAAAATATTGAAATCTGTACATCAATGTTATCCATACAGGATGGGTAGTAGTTATACGCACAGTACAGTCAATTAATTTTGGAATTAACCATATCCTGATCGGACGTATGACATGTCTGGAATATACAGGCGAAATGGCATCAATACGTTGAAGATACAGAATGGAATTAAACCATTTGTCGATTGATATTCAATTTAGAGATGTAATTTTCACAATATTGTAGTTTACAAGTGATTCCAAATCCTTTAAAAGACAATCAGTGGATTTAAAACATGTGTAGCTTATTAATTAAATTGTTTAAATGGTGTTTAGTAATTTAACTGGTATATACAGGTCACGATTCTATTACTCTGTAATAAGCAATAATTGTATCCTATAGAATTGTGACCTGTATATACTTACTAATTAGGTAATACATATATTTGGATTTGTTGTAGAATCTGGCGTTAATGTAAGTTGCTTCTGTATATCGTAAATAAATTAATGTAAACCATATGAAGAGTCCAGGGAAAGAACGATGTAAGATACTTTTTCAACAAACCCCAGATAATGGTGCCATCTGGTAGCATATTGATTAAGCTTTTTGTGGAACAATCAATTTTAGGTAAAAATGATTGGAGTGACATCGAACCAAGGCTCTTTTGAAATGGTCTCGTGGACAAATATGAGTCAATTGTACCCTTTATTTAACCTTAATTTGCCTGAAAAGTAAGTTGTACTGGTAATTATGGTTCGTGAAGTTGTCAGTAAACCCGCTCGTTGTACTGTTCGCATCAAAGATTCTCGTCCAAAAGTCTGTTTTGTTTTTTATGCGAGAAGACATAAATGTTACTTAGTTCGCTCTTCCCCTGTACTCTTCATATGGGCTATAAAAATATAATCTTTAGCTTTAAAGTTGGTATATTGAATCTCCTTTTTATTTTATTTTACACATTGAGATTATTTTTATCTTTTATTAAAATGTAACAAATATCATTTGTAATTGTCTTTAAGATACAGATGTGACTTCATCCTCACATGTTGGTGTATCGTTATTTCAAATAATGGAACCAGCAAAGTGCCAATCGTATATTATATACAAGATGGCGCAAATAGTGGGATGATCTCAGAGAAACGCATATTCAAGCTAGTTTATCTGTATTTTAAGTTGTTTTAAGGTTTCGCGCAAGACATTAAGTAATATGTTGATGCAGCACTTAAGTTTACGCCCTTGTGCTGTATCAATATTAATGTTTCACTATCAGCCTTTGAACCGTACTTAAGCTGTTTAAAGGTTTCAGGCAAGACATTAAGTAACGTGTTGATACAGAATTGAGGTGACGTCTTCGTGCTGTATAAATATAATAGTGCTTTGTTCACTGTAAATAATTGTATGTGGATGTAAGGATGATCATATGTAATGTTGTGGATGAGATGTGAGAATTCCAACTCTTCAAAACTATTGATATGTTTCATGCATAGGATATCTGAATTCCAACTCACAAACTTTGATTTCTGAATGGCCCAAAATCATTTCTCAACATTACAAAATTAATAAAAATGATATGTGATTATCCACTATGATTAAATCGAGAACATTTTCTTGTACATTCACATGCAAGGTTAGATGGTTAGGTGAATACAAATAGTAAGTGTACTTTTCATTTGGGTACAATTACGAACATTTAAAAATTGGAATATCTTTCTTCTACTTCTTCATATACGTTCATATTTTGTTTGTTTTGTCAACAACATTTTGAGCAACTACCAGAATGTATATATATTATAATGAACAGAAAGAATAGAACAAAACCCATCCTCAACTCTCTTGGCATTTATTATTTATTTCGCTACTATCAGTATTAAAAGAAAAAGAATAGATATCCCAGTATTCTGGGTAAGTTTTCTATTGAACTTAACATGTCTAAACCTTTTTGATTGAGTTAAGATAAAGCGTTGAATTTGGTTACGGTATTCTTCCGTATATTAGACGCCCTTTTTTTTTTACCAAATATTTTATTTTCTAGAAGGCGTGGGCCTTACACATAAAGTTAGGCAAATATGTTATTATGTTGAATGTATCTTATATATGTATAACTCAATATTGAATATCTATCATATTATGTGAAAAAATCCATCACACATAAAAATATATATTTATCTTCTTGATGTTTCCATTACCAGGAGAATCATCCAGAAACAGAATTATATTTTTTAATTAAAGGAAATACCAATTGTACATATATTAATCTCTGTCCAGCGGCTTCAAATGATTATTTACTATCAAAGAGTTAAATATACTGATAACTATACCGTCCACAAACTGTGATTGTGAATAATTAATGAGTTTTCTTTTATACTAAGTGAATATATATTTGCACTGACTAGGGAAAGTTTGAAAAATTTAGTCAGTGAATAAATGAAATAGGTTTAATTGGCCAATTTTAAGTTCTTTCCCATATTGTGCTTTAATTCAATTTGAATGCTAAAAAAAGGTAAAACATTTGTTTAATTTCAAGATGATTTTCTAGAATTTATAGATTTCATAATCAACTTTGTTCTCATAGTTATAACCACTGTAAGTTTCTGTCAATGTGTGTATTTAAGACTTTTTCATGCATCTGCCAAAATCTGTGTTTAAAATAGGTATGGTCATTATGTTGGCAAGGATACAATATCCCATTTAAACATTTTGTATCTCATCGTTTACATATTCCCCAGTTAATTTCTAGTCATGAACTGTGCAAATTTATGTTATTATCAGATATAAAAGTAGATTAAGATAATGTAAATCATCGTAAATAGATTCTCAATCTTTATTTGGACTTCGGTCACTCCTCTTCATTGGACTTTGGGTCAATCCTCTTAATTGGAATCTTGGTCAGACCTCTTTATTGGACTCTTGATCAGTACTCCCATTTGGATTTTCGGTCACTCCTCTTCTATGGACTGCTCGGTCAGTCGTCTAATTGGAATCTTGGTCAGTCCTGTTATTTGGACCCTCAGTCAGTCCTGTTATTTGGACCCTCAGTCAGTCCTCTAATTTGGACTCTGAAATAGTTCTATTAACTTTACTTGGGGCCAGTCTTCTTCATGATACTCAGTTGTCTTTATTGGTCAACTTAAAGAGATACAATTTGAAAATCACATTTAGCCATGAAAATAAAATAAACATGGCCATTGAATTTAATATATATTAATTAAAGATACATTATGGGGGATTAGAAAAAGAACTACGGTTCTCACTATAATAGTTAAAACTAGATAATGTAAAGGGAATTTGCTGAAATTTTCAGTCAAATTGAACCACAGATAACACTTCAGGCCTAAAGAAAGACCTGCAATAGGCAGATTTAGCTCTTGCATAAGGTATGTTCAAAAGAACTTGTTTAAAGAAAATTTTTAAAAATCTTTAGCAAAATGAGAGTCAATTTTCGTTGAAAATACCCAAGATGAAAGTGATTTAGTTACATTTTTATTTGTAAATGGAATCAGGGATATTAAAAGCAACAAGGAAAGATTTCGAATGGTGCATTTTGCAAAGAATTTTTTAATTGCAAATATTTTGTATTTAAGAGTGTGTGAGAAGTTATTTTTGTAAATAATATATAAATAACACTCTCTCTCATTGGCCGATTTAGGGTTTTAGATCGCTTGTACTTCCAATAGATTCTAACAGAGCTATGCTTGTCTTGTCTTATTATCAAATCTGTCTTCCATATTGCTATCATGTATGGTATTATTATAACAAATAAAACATTATATTCATTTATAACTATTTGTCTTTATTTTTAATTTCCATCTTTATTAGCCTAGAGTCTAGTCGGAGCAGGACAGGAGGACGATAAACTCCATTTCATTTCATTTTGTTTTTATGCAGCCACATTGAAATGTATATTGTCATCACCCCCATCCATCGGTCGGACGCTCTAGACGCTAAAGTTAATATCCAATTGACTTTAAATTTATACACAGTGTTTAAGGTCATGAGACCAAGAAGCCCCATGATTTTCAATGAATTTCGATAATTGCTACGAGAGTTATGGTCCTTGATCACTTTTAAAAATCTTGTGGATGCTCTATAGACCAGAGTTATCATCCATTTGATAACATGGGGCAGAAATAAACGCCAAACAATTTCTAATGATTTTTTGGGTAATTACTTAATGATTTGGTACTCATAATCAGATTTTAGTTGATTATTATAAATGTATCATTACCGACAATAGAATAAATATGCGACAACTATTGTTGACGGCTTGGGTGTGCGCTTTGTTGCCTGGCACCCTATCTATTTTGATTTACATACGTGGGTTTTGAATCACAATAGTCGTTTCTCAATGTG
This sequence comes from Patella caerulea, assembly GCA_036850965.1. Lineage (NCBI taxonomy): Eukaryota > Metazoa > Mollusca > Gastropoda > Patellidae > Patella > Patella caerulea. Next base: position 69,835,691 of record JAZGQO010000010.1, on the reverse strand, counting down.
ATTGGTGCAGATTTGGCAACAGTTCTTTTTAAAGAGGAATGAGATAGATTTTCTTTTTGATGAGGTGTACTTGGCACCAATTCTCTCTATAAAGGGGATTGATACACCTTTTGACAAGGAAGCTTGGCACAAGATCTGTCTATTGAGAGGAATGGGATTGATATACCTTTTAAAATGTTGTACTTGGCACCAATTCTCTCTATGCTGAGGAATGAGATAGATATGACTTTTAACATGGGAGTGCTTGGCACCGATTCTTTCCATGAAGAGGATTGATACACCTTTTGAAAAGGAAGCTTGACACAACGAAAAGGATTGGAATTGATGTGCATTTTCGACAAAAAGTGCTTAGCACCAATAGATCAGGGGTTGGTTTACAATGAGAGAACGTGACAGAAGTTTATTTCTCTTCCAAATACCAGATTCGTGTAGGATTCCTGTTTCACAAAAAGAAATTGATTTGAAATATTGACACAGATAGCTGGAGTTGACTACATGCATCGGGTGGGGCTGCTACTGTTTTTGCGCATCTGCTGTCCTTTCCGAAGGATTAAGAATTTTAAAATGGTTCAGAGTGAGACATTAGGTAAGATTAGATAAAGATCAATGTCTAGTTCTTCGGATGAAACGATAAAACATTTATGTATCGAAAAGTCTATGCTATAACAGGTCCATGCCATGTGTGAACATTAAAACAAAACGCCAGTTCATATTTTATGGACATTTTATGACAAAATAAAAAGACAAAAATGAATATTTACAAAATCAAAAAACAGACAACAGATAGAAAGATTTATAGAGTGAGAGAAGGAGAAATAAAGACAATAGGAGATACATGTTGATTTCTTAACAAGTGTTTTTAATGATATATCAAAATTCATTAGTATAAAAAAACCCACAAGGCTTGGGTGTCTGGGCCATGTTTCTCGATATATTAACTACAAATAAAATCCAAATTTTAGTGGATTCTCAAATTTTTATATGCCCAGCACTAAAACCAATCTAATATTATCCAATCAAATTGCTCAAATTTGGTTTTGATCTTCGTTAAAATTTCGTGAAACAGGCCCCAGATTGCTGAAAACTTAATCTTGTAAAGCGGACGATTGCAGTATAAGGAATTTTGATTCCTTTATAAAACATTGTGAAAGTTGAATCTTTAAAAGAATTATTAATAAAAAAAATATAGATCCACTCCTTTCAGCATTTACAAAGATATGATGAATGAAAACTTCTCATTTCTCATCTCCACCATACAATACAAACAGGTACGGGACAAATTGTCACTGGGCAACTTGTTCCCGGATAATTTGTCCCCTGGGACTATTTGTTCCCCACCAATTTGTCCCTGGACAATATGTCCCCTCGGACTATTTGATCCATTTGTTGTGCGAGAACAAATTTTCTTAGGGGACGAATAGTCATGAGACAAATTGTCCTAGGCAACTAGGATGGATTTTCCTAGGATGGATTTTCCTGGGATGGATTTTCCTGGGATAAATTTTCCTAGAGCCAATACAAACAAGCCGTTGTCCCCAAAATGTGAATTACGATCAGCATCTTTAAAAGGGGTATGGAGATTATAACATGTTTCGACAAACAATTTTAAAAGACTAATGCCCGGTTTACACTGTTTTATCAGAGATTTGATAATCAGATCCAATTTCTTGATTTTTGAAAGATGCATTATGGAAGATTTAGAAAAAGAGCTGACAGTTCTCGTTATAATAGTTAAAAACTAGATTATGAAAAGGAAATATATTGAAAATTTCAATCAAATTACTTCATTCTGAGCGATGTTGGAGCTGTTTGGAGAGTCTCAATTGTCATTGCTACCGTTGTTACCATAGTAACCAAAGTCTTGATTATCCATTATTAACTTAAATTATTAACTGCCAATCGTGTCTTGGTGTTGGCATGTTAATAAATCTTTAATTAATAATTTAAGGCCTGGCCCTGAGGTCACAAAGCATTCTCAGACTCAGGTTAAGAATTTACTCAACTTCAAATCACTGTTTATGAGAAATATTTTTAATGCAGAAACACAAAACTTTGCACATAGTTTCTTAATGATGTATTTGATACATTAAAACAACAAAAGGGCTATATTTTAGTTAAAATATGGTGACAAATTTTGAGTAAATTCTTAATTTGAGTCTGAGAATGCTTTGTGAACTCAGGGCCTGGAATAGGCAAATTTAGGTCTTACATAATGTAACTTAGTGTATATATTGTGTTTCAAGGTTAAATTTGATGGAATAATAATAATAATGATATTTATATCACGCAACTATTCAACCCATAGAATGCACAAGGCGCTAGAAAATGTTCTCACTTTGGAGTATTAATGATAGTGACTAAATAACCAAGTTTTCATAATAACACAACTTCATGGATTTACTACTTCTTAGTTTATTACATGCAACGTTTCAATACTTTTACAGGTATCTTTATCAAGCAATGCCTGTAAGAGTATTGAAACGTTGCATGTAATAAACCAAGAAGTAGTAAATCCATAAAGTTGTGTTATTATGAATATTATACCTTTACTTCTAAATGTCATTCAAGGAACTAACCAAGTTTTCAATTAGGATTTACAATGTAAGCCGGGCATTAGATGAACACACACAACCTGTCTGCTTTAATATAGACAATGACCATAATAATACTAACTGTTGTTAGTAATTACTAACTTATATTTAACAAAACAAAAATATACCCTAATATACACATTTATTATTAAAGCTTTGTACAAAACATTTCCATGCACAAATATATCCATCCATCATATATTGTAGGTTTTCTTCCTTTATACACACATATATATAGTTTTCTTAATAAATCCCTTCTCTCTTGACCTAATCCCAACAGGATGATACAAGCACAGGCTTAATTTAATAAAAGATAGGTTGCCAGGCAACGAAACATACGCCCACAACAGCTAAGTCGTCCGGGCAGGCAACAAGGGTTGACGCATATTGTTTCTTTTATCAGTAAGGAGAACATTCACAACACATGATAATCTTATTACGAGTAATAGCCCATTAAATAATTATCAGAAATGATTAGAATAGTTTTGATGGTTTGTCTCAAGGCCTTTGTCCACAAGATATTTCAAAGTGATCAAGTGCCAGATATCACTGAAAATCAAATAGGATTCTTCGTCTCATGACCCTAAACACTGTGTACAAATTTAAAGTCAATCGGATATTAACTTTAGCCTTTAGAGCGTTCACAAGATTTTTCAAAGTGATCAAGGGTCATAACTCTGGTAGTAATTATCTCATATAACCGAAAATCAATAGGCTTCGTCGTCTCATGCCCTTAAACACTGTGTATAAATTTAAAGTCAATCGGATATTAACTTTAGTCTCTAAAGCGTTCACAAGATTTTTCAAAGTGATCAAGGGTCATAACTCTGGCAGTAATTATCAGATATCAACGAAAATCAATAGGATTCTTCCTCTCATGACCTTAAACACTGTGTATAAATTTAAAGTCAATCGGATATTAACTATAGCCTCTAGAGCGTTCACAAGATTTTTCAAAGTGATCAAGGGCCATAACTCTGGTAGTAATTATCGGATATCGCTGAAAATCAATAGGCTTCTTCGTCTCACGACCTTAAACACCGTGTATAAATTTAAAGTCAATCAGATATTAACTTTAGCCTCTAAAGCGTTCACAAGATTTTTCAAAGTGATCAAGGGTCATAACTCTGGCAGTAATTATCAGATATCACCGAAAATCAATAGGCTTCTTCGTCTCATGACCTTAAACACTGTGTATAAATTTAAAGTCAATCGGATATTAACTATAGCCTCTAGAGCGTTCACAAGATTTTTCAAAGTGATCAAGGGTCATAACTCTGGTACTAATTATCGGATATCGCTGAAAATCAATAGGCTTCTTCGTCTCACGACCTTAAACACTATGTATAAATTTCAAGTCAATCAGATATTAACTTTAGCCTCTAAAGCGTTCACAAGATTTTTCAAAGTGATCAAGGGTCATAACTCTGGCAGTAATTATCAGATATCACCCAAAATCAATAGGCTTCTTCGTCTCATGACCTTAAACACTGTGTATAAATTTAAAGTCAATCGGATATTAACTATAGCCTCTAGAGCGTTCACAAGATTTTTCAAAGTGATCAAGGGTCATAACTCTGGTAGTAATTATCGGATATCGCTGAAAATCAATAGGCTTCTTCGTCTCACGACCTTAAACACCGTGTATAAATTTCAAGTCAATCGGCTATTAACTTTAGCCTCTAGAGCGTTCACAAGAAATTGTGGACGATGGACGGACGGACGGACGGACCGACGGACGGACGGACGGACCGACAGACGGACGGACGGGGGCGACGGCAATATACGACCACATTTCCATGTGGGCGTACATGTGGGCGTATAAAAAGCTTGGATGACAGGATTATTATTTGAACATTTTTCGTCTGCCGGTTACATGGAGATTCAATAATAAAAAAGCATGGATGACATAATTTTTGTTTAAAGGGTGGTTGCAGGATTTTAATCGAAAAATGAAGATAAATAAAGGAAGCATTATGAATTAAAAATTATAACGTGATCAAAGACTTCATAACATGCATAATTATTATTATGTTTTCATGATGTGTTTTAACATTACATCTGTTATTAGTAACAAAGTATGTCTTTACTGTATATAATTTACCTAACGCTGTCTGTTTTTCTTTGAATTTGTCTAAAGCATGCTCACTCAGTAATGAGACCAACTCACTTTTAAGACCACATGTAGACAGTCCCACATGTGGTCTTAATAGAGGGATTTCATTTTACTTATCCTTATATGTGAGATGCTCACACAAAACCAGGCTCTTGGTTATTTTTATAACAATGGAGCTGGAAGTATATTTGAATAGTCCACAGCCTTAACATTCCAAAAATGCAATTCTTTTTAAATTTGTCGTATCATCTGGAGTTAAGTTCGGCTCCTTCACAGCAACAAGAAGGCACACAGTTTAAGCTTTTGTGCTTGTAGTAACAAAATGAAGTTGTGCGACAAGCGTCTGGTTTCGTTGGAGCGGGTCACATATGTTGTCGTATTTCATACATATATATATAATTAGACAGAGTGTTTAAACTGTGCCGGACAGGGAAATATTCCCCATTCTCAAACAAAACACTCCCCCACAGGATGTTACAAGTACATCATAAGTTTGACAGGTTGCCCCACCAGTGGCAATGATCTTGGTTGTCAAATATGAGGATCATTTTCAGAAGATGCCGTATATAAATAAAATTGGCTGGTCAAACATTCTAAGTTTCCAATAAAAAAAAAATATTAACATCAACAGATCGTGATAAAAGGAGAACAGTTATCTTTAAATATTAATGTTTAAAATCCATCCATTAAAAAAATCTAATAATTCAATCATGCTGTAATTCTCTTAAATTAATCCCAGATATACTTTCGATAACAACATACAACAACGAAAATACAACCTTATAAATTATATACGGTCAAAAATAAAATAGGTTTGTTGTAAATACAAATAGATGAGAGATGAAGTACATCTGCATATAAAACAACCCTTGACATACAGAAATGCTGATGCCTTGGCAAAATTCTCTTTCCTCACTTTATACATAACCATAGAAATAACCAGGTGTTTGTCTCAATATGTGAGAAGTCTTGTATTGAGATATTCAACTCCTTCACCAGAGAGAGAGAGAGAGAGAGAGAGAGGGAGAGAGAGAGAGAGGAATACACTCCTTTATCAAAACAAAGCCAGAGAGAGAGAGACAAAGAGAGAAGAAAAAAGAGAGAGAGAATTTGATTTAAGGCAATCACTTTCAAATTCTAACTGCCAAGAGAGATTTACATGCACTGGTAATAATTTGTATATTGGGTTTTTGACCAATCGTAATGATGCTGTCCTGCAGACATTACCCTGATCAAGCTCAGAATTTTCTTATCCCACGGTTTAGGTTACTGCACTATGATGGAAGCTAAACATATTTCTATACAAAACTTGTTAAATCATTTAAAAGTGACAGCCATTACCCATACAGCCATCAAGGTAGGTTATATTGAAATTAACAAATTAAATTTTAGGGATAGCAGTAAATTAATTGTTTTGTATACTACAGATACAATAAATAAAAAAATGAACGATGATATAATGAAGCTTTGGTATATAGCTATTAAAATCTTACAACTAAATTAGGAAAAGTTATCTTTTAAACCCCTTTTCAAAAGTAAGATCTTTGAGTCTCATTCAATACAAACAACTCAAACATTTAAAAAATCCTAGCCTTTCATTGGCCTAGAGATGAAACTTGTCCTAGGATTTAAAATTCTCAACCAATGAAATGGCTGGATCCTTCAAATATTTAAGTTTCCATGAATACACCGCTTGTCAATTTACCAATTCCTTTGAGTCTCATGCAATACAAACAACTAAAACATTTAAAAAATCCTAGCCTTTCATTGGCCTAGAGATGAAATTTGTCCTAGGATTTAAAAATCTCAACCAATGAAATGGCTGGATTCTTCAAATATTCCATGAATACACCTCTTGTCAATTTACCAATTCCTTTGAATTCTCTGCGACATTAACAAGAGCATTGGGCTGACTACATGGACAACTTCTGTCTTATACCAACAATCCTCTTTTTCAAAACAAGCAACTAATGCCAGACAATATATTATTGCGTTAAATGTAGGACTTCCAGTTCAAAATTTTGCGACTTGGTTAATTTTCAACATTTTTTGGTTATCTCGGATGCCTGACACATGAATTTCTATGGTTTTTGTACATATACATCTGACCAGGGACCAGGCCTTGCTAGACTTTCAAAATGAAGGAAAATGTCAGATGTTCCGATGATTATCAAATTTTATGTGGATAATTTTATCAGACTTATGTCAATTTCTTGGTCGTCATCTCAAAAATTGTAAATGGTTAACTTTCATTTTAAGATGTTCTCTCGATTCTTTTTACTTTAAATCTTTTCTTAATATTTGTTACGTCAGTCAACGACCAGGTTGATTATTGCAGGCATGGCATCAGATATATTTTGGCACACCTTTACTCTGTGAAGATGATCTTCATCTGGTGATCACTAACCAGTTATAACTTGAAAACCATTCTAACACACCTTGACTCTGTGAAGATGACGATAACCACGGCATCGTAACTTGAAAACCTTTCTCTCTAACACCTCCTCGTATCTTTTTACATGTATTAAATAAATACATGACTAATTACAAAAACATGAAATATAAAACTAGTTTACACATTCCAAATTGTGTTTTTACAACTTTCAAAGTTCATTCGAACCCTTTTAAAGAGTTTATTTTAGCACATATTTTAAGGGCCGGCCCCAATTTAATGTTCATGGCCGTCATTAGATGATCCTCATTTAACAAAAGTAGAGCTTGCCCGTCAATCTCCTGTGAACGGAATTCTTCAGCTATTGAAGCACATCCTTGTAAGTTGTTGATAAAATCGCACACCTCCATAACCTGGAAAAAGACCAGATTAAATTTGATATTTTTTTTCTTTTTAAGCAATATTTCATTTCGAGTTGTGTCTGAATAGGGATTGGGGAACACACATAGCCTATATTAAACCACTTTCGCTTAAAAATCAAATTTGATAAGAAAGATATAATAAAGTAACACTTATTCATCGACAAATACTAAACAAAAACTTTTTTCAGTAAGACAATGCTACCATTAAGCGAGGGAAGTTCTTCTGAAAAAACATTGATGAACTTTCTCAGCCCAAACCAGGATTGAACATGGAATTCTTAAGTTAGTGAACGGGCACTTTACCGTGACTCCTTTGCTGCCACGAAAAATCGATATGGATAGTTTTATCTCAATGCTAAACGATTCCTCCAAATCAGTCAAGACCTCAATCCATACAGTATTTGAATGTAACTGAGTTATTGAAGACGGGCATATGCCATACCGTGTGCTTTGAGTGAAATTATATCAAATTCTAACTGTCAAGGGAACTGTTACATGTATGCAAAAGGGTACACAGGACCTTGATTTTCCGTCCCATCCAAATGACAAGGCAGTTGCCCTGAATGTCAGATAAGGATTAAGCATTCAGTAATGCTTAACAGCGCAATATAAAATATAACTTACGGTCCATCTTGCAGGGTTAGTGGTAGTAGCTGGTTCAACTGGTTCTTCCATCTCTATATCCATATCTTGTGGATTAACTGGTGAAGCTGGTGATGAACTACTGTCCTGGTTACTGTTAGAACTACTGAACTCATCTATTGGTACCTATATATATACAATAACACATCTTATTAAAGTTACATTATGGGAGATAAGATAAAAGAGTTGGCAGCTCTCACTATAATAGTTAAAAACTAGATAGTGTGAAGGGAATTTGTGTCAAATTGATCCACTATTAGCTGAGAACGAAGCGAGTGAAATATTCACATAGACTCGGTCATCATTACTAAAATTATTAATATAAACAGCATAGTCTCGATGTAACACAAATGTGTCAACCATTCGACCACTCAATCCGTCCTCTGGTTACTGAGAGCAAACAGAAACTGTTGTATGTAGAGTGTTCACAAAGAAAATTTGGTCCGATCGTGGGACGATCGTGGGACGACAAAATATATGAATAATAGAAAGATACTGGTACCTGTGTAGGAGTATTATTGTTTTTATTCTCCTCATCATTAGGTAACATCTGAAATAATAAATAATATAAATTAATTCTTAATCTCAAGTCTGAATGGTGAGAATCCATCAATCAAAACAGTCTTTAATGTAAAGAAAATAGAATGTAAAGCCTCTAATTTTTATTTCGGGGATTATGGATCCATTGCTGTAATCTACATTATTTTCAAAGTTGAATCTCTCAAAGTAATATTAACCCAAACATGGTTTAATTCTGTTCACTACATGTATTTACAAAGATAGAGAGAGAGAAAGAAATGCGGTTTAACGTCTGCTCAACACAAACTAGGTCATTACGAGACTAACATATGGTTTAATTTTATTTTATTTCAATAATTCGCTTGTGCGTAGAGGTCTTTAGCAGTGGGAGGAAACCGGAGTGCCCGGAGGAAACCCACGAGATTGAGAAGGCGCCCCTATCTCCATGTCACATACTCTCACACCAGGGCTTGAAACCACAGCCGCAAGCCAGAAGTGACCGGCCAGCTAGAGGTCGAAGCGCAACACTCTAGACCACTAGGCCATCCCAACCCCCTTTCACAAAAATCTGATGAATGGAATATTCTGCAACATATGGCATCCACTGAAGACAATATAAACAGGCGGGGTGGTGAGGGGGTGGCTGAATGGTAAACACATGTGCGTTGTATCATAAGTTCTGTCTTTCAGTCAATTGGCATGGTTTCAATACTTCTCTTGTAAATGACCCGGAGTAAGGTATGTAGTACTACTGCTTCTTTTATAGGACTTCTTCTTGTTGTGTTCTTGTGATCGTAAAATAATACCACAGTGTTTAAAGTATAAGAACTTTATTGCTGGCTGAATGGTTTCCCAGGTCCCTTGTTCTCAACAGGTATAATGGCTGCTTGAATGTCTGGGTGAGTTCTGATGGGGCCCGGTCTACACTCGAATTTATACCCCCCATCCCTGCACGTCCAAGACTCCGCCTTGACGTCAACCTCCACTCCAAGTGCGTGAGGTCAAAACCCGCCCTTACATGGTTATATCAATTTACTCTCGAAATTGTGCATGAGATATCTGTTATCATGTTGTTGCCATATAGAAGCAGCCATGCTCTGCCTCTATAACCCTTTTTTATGTAACAATATGACAACCAAACGTTAGTTGATTTCAGTACACACCTGCATATATGTGAATATGTTTAGAAACATAAAACTATATCTTATCTCCCCATTCCTTGTCTATAATCTAAAAAACAATGTTACCACGACTATATTGCTACAGGTATTCGGTTTCCTCCCACTTCTAAAGACCCCTAAGCAGACGTAAATCATTGAAATAAAATTGAAGCATGTTAGTCTGTAGCAGTTGGAGGAAACTGGAAGCAATGTTGGACAGACGACCCTCCTCCTTGTCACATAAAAATGGGGAATCGAAACCATGCCACTTGACTCAATGACAGACCTTCAGATCCAAAACACATGTGGTAACCATTCAGCTACCCAATCGACGGTCAATAGTAATGTCTGTTCTTTGTTTTGGGGCTAAAAATTTAGACAGTAACTTACTCGCATAATATTGTATGTCAACCTTCCACCACGACCGGGTCTCCAACCTTTTTTAACAAGTACATGTTTCCTCTTTCTGATATATCGTCCTCCCACTGAAATATAAAAATTGTATATATATATCACTTATCAAACCTTCAATAAAATATATATGCATCATATTTTTCACATTTCATCTGTCAGTCAATCATGTGCAACATACGTTATTGTTTTAGATAAGGTCATATGTGCAATGCCAAGGAGTAGAATTTTGCCAAGACAGTGGTATTTACCCCTACTCTTCTTGGAATTCCAGCTGTCATGTGCTGTTTTACATGAACATGCACAAGGATGGATAAATGTATATCATATCAAGTGAGCACATTACAGCCATCACCCTTAACACATGAAAAAAAAAACCAAACTTAAACTGCTGCTATAAAGATCAACACCTACTGCGGCTGGGTAAAGACCTGTGCACTTCTTATAGATTAGCACTTTCTATACGATTCTTAAAGACCTTAAACATCTACTGATTTCAATAAATACCTACGCATTTCTTAAAGATCAACACCTGATGATGCCCATAAAGACCTACACAGTTCATAAAGATCCACACCTGATGATGCGCATAATTACCTATATATTTCTTACTTAAGATCAACACCTGTTGATGCCCATGAAGACCTACACACTTCTGAAAGATCAACATCTGATGATGCCCATAAAGACCTACACAGTTCATAAAGATCCACACCTGATGATGCGCATATAATTACGTATATATTTCTTACTTAAAGAACAACACCTGTTGATGCCCATGAAGACCTACACACTTCTGAAAGATCAACATCTGATGATGCCCATAAAGACCTACACAGTTCATAAAGATCAACACCAGTCCTGATGATGCCCATAAAGACCTATATATTTCTTACTTAAAGATCAACACCTGATGATGCCCATAAAGACCTATGTGCATCTTTAAGATGAATATCTACTACTTTCCTTTAAGACATATGATCTGCATCTTAAAGATCAATAGCTACTGTGGTCTTCAAGGACCTATAGACTCCCTAAAGATCAACACATTTACAGCCCCTAAAAACCTATATCTTTTTGAGTTTGTATGTAAAAAAAGTGCACATATTCAAAAATATTTTTATACCAAAAATATCTTGTGGATTAAAATATGAAATAAACAAATTTTGCATGCAAATATTAACCTTTTTTGCTGCTTGATCAGATGGGTTTGTCAATGGATAATAAATGAATTGGCTCAATTTAAAGTAATACGTGTAAGACCTACTAAAAACAATAGTTTTGTTTTGACTCTTTCTCCGTAGGCAGGATCAGTCCTAGCTTTTAACATTCACCTGAGAAGCGATAAAAACTTTTCCGCTTTCTAGGAATATTAATCGGAAATCAAAACAAACCTATTATTTTTATTCCCACCAACTTAGGACATGACCGTGAACACCTGAGGATTGGGGAACATTCCAGGTATAAATTAAATTCAAAAAGCATGATTCTACCCCAAGAGAACAGAGATCTAACTAATTTATTGTCATTATTTTAATAGGATAAAAGTATTAAAGCCTATCTTTTGAGAACATGTGACAATGATTTAACGTATTGGAAATTTAAAATAAATGACTCGGAAGGCAATCTTCCACATTTTTTTTTTGAAAGATGTAAATAATGTTCATATAAAAAGATAAAAGGATAAAATAAATCTGGTTTTCATTGAAAGAAATTTTGGATATTTGGTTTGGATCAGATAAGATCGATGTTCAATATTAACGGAAAGTAGAAATCCTAATACGAGACAGCTAATCGAAGAGTAAATTTGATTAAAATAGAAATATGTGAGGACATACTGTTAGTGGGGTAAATACCCATTCTCTTGGAGCAGCCAACATTATAGCGTTTAGCACAGGATCGGGAACAGAATCGTTTGGAGCAGCGAAACTTGAAAGCTAAATCGGTTTTACCGCAAAACTCACATTTCAAGGTTGGAGGTTCTCGATTTCCCACCAGCGCTGAAATAAAATATGATTTAATTCTATAAACTTGAAACATAGAACTAAATACAAATATCTAAATTAACGGAAATTTTCAGTCACCAATATAATTTAAAGAGCAGTCTCAGATAACTCAATGAGAAAAACTTGTCAATTTCAGGGTCAAAATTCAGACTTTTAGAAACCCATAGCGTCTTTCATACTTTTCCAAAAAAAAATATCAAATTTCAGTGGTGGTAAATCAACAAATTCCAATCTATAAAGGGCTGATTTAGCAATGTCTCTAAACTTACGAAGAGTTTAATGTTTAATGAAAAAGTGAAATGAAATGGAGTCCAACTGTTCTGCTTCAAACAGGTCTAATGAAAACAGGCATATGCCATCATACTGTCAAGGATCTTTTACGTGCACGCCAATGTGTACACGGGACATTGGTTTTTCGTCTCATATGAAGAACAAACAACTAGACAGCTGTCCTTGTTAGGTCCTCCATCCAGAATCACTGACAAGGGGGAACTACGCTAGAAAATCTGGATCCCCCTTAACTTTCACGACCAATGCAGGGATCGAACACCTAACCTCCAGGCTGTCAAGCCAGCGTCTTACCCACATAGCCATCGTGAACCCCCATATGTTAAATGTGTGACATGCCTATTGAGTCAACACATATCATTGAACCAACCCCAGCAACCAATTACAAAAAATGATTTTATTTCTATCAAATCTGGGACTGCTTCTTGAAAGAATAATGCAAAACAAAATGGTTACCATTGTTCCAAAAAAAGAATAAGCATACCTTGCCTCATGCACAGTTAGGCAGATAGCAGATATTGAAAATAGGAAAACCTTTAAAGGTTGGTAACAAAACAAAATAAAATCAGGTAAATTCATATTTTCCATAGGACATTTGCACACTGATCAGCAGTGTATATTCGCTAGGCCGCTACAGTCACTGATAATGATGACAACGTTTGAAGTATTTGTAATTAAAAAGTATTTCCTATTTAGTGTAAATGGGTATTAAAATGAGTAAAAGGCACCATTTTGCCCGGAGCAGTTACGTCTTATGTAAACAATACATGCGCCATTGAGTCAATGACTGACGCCGCGTGATGTAATTGTACATGTTCAAGACAGTCATCCGTGACAGAGATAATTCGTAAGTAATTCTCTTAGAAACAGATTGGGACATTTGAGGTACAATGTAGCTTACACGTTGGTGTTCACATAAAGTTGAATGTTAAACACGATTTCATCCTAATTTATATATCTCTGGTTATGTACATGAATGTGTAGGAAAGATTATTTTACATTGAGGGATGTTTTCCTGTCTACTGCAAACAATTTCTTACATTTACTACCAAATTTTACAAACAATTCTAGTTTTCCTCCTGATCAGTTTCCAGCATGTAAATTACCTTTTCTTATTTCCATAGAAATATATAGTTGCATGATATAAAGGTAATTTGGATAAAATGATTAGAAGCGTAAGTCAGAGAAATCAAGTGTTTTATGGCAATTTTCAAGCGTTTTCTTATCCTGCTTCTTTTTGTGGGGGCGGGGGGGACCTTTAACAGACATTATTGACTTCGAAAAAATAAAAAAAATAATTTTTTTTTTTTTTGTCAGATCGGCTATTTTTCGACCCACGTCTTACCTTAACCCCAGTAGGTGTTGGGAAATGGGAATAAAGCACATATTAACCATTTGGGCAACCAACCCCCTGAGAACAAAAACCTGTGTACATGTTGGCGTGCATGTAAAACTACCATGACCAGATGGAATTCGATGAAGAGATGCCACTGTCCAGACAAAATTCCCCTCACTGTCCAAACAAAATTTCCCCATTATTGACCTTCATTAGCCCGATTAATTTGGTGCAGAATAGTTGGACAATAAATCCTAATTCAACAAAGCATGCGGCTTAAAAACTCTACATATATATTACAAATATATCTACCATCATGAGCATCCAGTAATGGCGGTGGATTTTCATCAAATGATTCCGACATATCATCTTCCGATTCTTTATCAGTTCTACATGGTTTAGGTGGAATAAATTCTGACATCTGAGTTGACCTCTGAACCTAAATAATGACACAAAAACAAAATAATATACTCTAAAAGATGACCCCTGATGAGTTGGTTTAAAGATCATAGACACAAATTTGATGAGCAACAGTCAATTTTAAATCAACTATCTTTTCTAATGACAACACAAAGGGTTCTGGTACCTGCATATGTTTAACCCTTTGAACACTGACTATACATGGGGTGTTGCATGTCCCTCCCTGGATTTACAGGACGTCATATCAATTATGACGTCAACGTAATTGGGGCTTGACACACCCCAAGCCGCAAAACCGATATTTCGGGTATATGCGATACAACGTCAAGCCGGTTTTGCGGCATTTCAGGTTCTTTTTCTCTTTTAAACTGTTTCAGAAAGAGAATAGATCTATTAAAGGACATTAGGTAAGATTAGATAAAGGGCTGAAAGTTCTCACTATAATAGTTTACAAATACATAATGAAAACGGAATTTGCTGAAAATTTCAGTCAAATTGATCCACTCTGGACCGAGATCTTAGTGATTCAATTTTAGGCTAGACTAAATTGTCATAACTACACAAAGTCTTGATTATCCATTTATACATCAAATCATCCATCACAAAACATATTCAAATCCACTAAATATTGTAGGCTAAAGAAGGCATCGAGAGTTGATTATGGTCTTGAAAAGTTAACTAATGTCTGATTAATAATTTAGATAACGTGCTAGCTCACATCTTTTTATTTACCATAATCTAGCTAAAATGTTAAACTTACCGGGAAAGGTTCATATCCTTCCTGGATAACAAAGCCTTCTATAACGTGCGTTAATATATGAGGCTTAACGATAGCTCGCTGTTTTTCTACTACAGGCTTCTCTAGTGGTGGAGGTAATTTCTCATCACACGTCTCCACCAGATCTTTTTCCTTCTCGTTAAATAAAACATCGCTAGATTTCTCGTCTTTCTCGATATCTTCGGTTTTGTTATCGTCGGGTTTCACCAGATCTTTGACTGTGGCTGCGACAGGTTGTTGTTTTTTACCCATTTCGACTTCCGAATCTGACTGACTCTTAGATGTCTGTTTACCGTTTGTTTGTAAAGTACTGGATGGTGTTTTTGTGATGGCCGTAACGGGAGCTGTTTTGAGATTTGGGGAGGAAGGAACAGATGGCTTAGCTGATGATGATTTTGACCGATGTTTAGTTTTGGGAACGGAAGGGATGTTGAGTTGAGCTGAAGTTTGACCTATGACCTGTGTGGGTTGGATTTTAGCAGTTTTTGACACAGAAGGTAATAATGCCTTTCCTGGTGGTGCTATTGTAGTATTCTTTAATACCGTATTTGGTTTGACTTGCGCGGCTTGTTGAACTTCAATAACCTTGTTTGTTTTCACGACACCGAAATTCTGCATGTTGGTTGTCATCAAGTTCTGTGGCGTTTGAAATGGTCCTGCGGCACGGATATATAACGACTGTCCAGCTAAAATAGCTTGTGATTGGCCATGACTGGTCAATAATTGTTGGTGTGCACCCAATGGGATGCCTTGTTGCTGTAGATTAGCCATTGCTTGTAGAACTGCCTGATTGGTCAACATGGGTTGTGACGTGATTATCTGACCAGCGTTGACTAGCTGTGGTTGTGTGTTTAGGCGGAGGGGTGCCTGGGAATTGAGTAGCTGCTGCTGCCCAGGGTGTGCTACTGTTACAGTTTGACCTTTGGACTAAAATAAATACAGAAATTGTCATCATTTTATTAAATACACAAAACACAAACCATGTGGAGATAAACCAGGGTCATTTCGGGGCTCAAATAGGATACAAATTTATTACAATAATTCCCTTATACAAATTTATTACAATAATTCCCTTATACAAATTTATTACAATAATTCCCTTATACAAATTTATTTCAATAATTCCCTTATGTGTGGGGGTCTTTTTCGCTGGGAGAAAACACACAAAATTGGGCAAGAAAACCGAAAGCATGCCACTTGCATCAAAAAGAGACCTCACACGTCCCAACAAGATATCAAAAACAAGAGAGAGAGAGAGAGAGAGAGAGAGAGAGAGGACTGTCGGACAGGGGCGATGACAATATATTTCCAAATGAAAATGTGGACGAATAAAAATACAGATTGACTATCATGCACCTGCTTTTCAATGAAATTATCCCTTGAGTTTGATATATTATCTTATATAAATAAGTTCCCTGAACACTATTTGAGATAATGGTATGCCACATTTGTATTATTAGATAAAATAATGTCTACCTGTCCAACGTAAGCTTGACCTGTTGAAACTGGACCTTGTAAAACACCTGAAACACAGTAAACACATTTAAACCATAGACATGGATTCCAACTTCTCTATTTGAATCGTCATTTGAGAGATTTTGAATTCTAGACAAACTACAATATTGTGAAAGACAGACAGAGTGAAATGGGGTTGAACCTCGACATGACACAAACTATATCATTTCAGGACTAACACATGGCTCAACCTTACTCGAATAATTCGTTTGTATGTAGGGGTATAGTAGTGGTAGGAAACTGGATAACCTGCAGATAACCAACGAGGTTAGACAGACATCCCTACTCCTTTTCACATACAACCGGGGAATCGAAACAACAATGCCAGTTGACTCAATGACAGATCTAATGATACAGTACGCACATGCTAACCATTCAGCCATCCAATATTCTAACATTTTATGGAGTAGTGTCGCTTTTTATGTAAAAACAAATAATACTTATTTGCTTTGTAAATCAACACACCAAAATTGCCAAATACTTATTTGCTTTGTAAATCAACTCACCAAAATTGCCAAAGACTAGTGGACTGACAGCTTGAGCAGGCATCATGGTGGGTTTACTGGCAACCATTGTCTGTTGCTGTGTCTGTGTTTTACCGTTAGATGATGTTTTTGGTAGGGCCATCGTCTGGTTTGATCCAGCACTTGATACAACCACATTACATTGTCCCTGTCATTTAAATAATAAAATTCATTTTATTAATATTGTATTTGATAACAAAAATATCCATTTGACGTACATGTACATTGGAATAACATTCACCATTAACACAAGGTATAATTTTATTGATACACTATTGCTGAGTTTCATACCAAGCGCCATTTCGACGAGGATACTCTTGTCTTTATAAAGCAAAGACGGAGTATCCCCGTCGAAACGTCGCTATAGTGTATCCATAAAATTGTACCTCAATAAAATATGTTCAATCATGAAATTATGCCAATCAAAGAAAACATTCAACAAATATCTGAAGCTTTTTCATACTTCTTTAAAGAAATTGAAACTTTCGGTTTCTATGTTGGGTTTACCATTATATTAAGGGCCTGGGTAATCACGTCGATATATTTGCATAAGTTACATGTATAGTGGAAAGTGATTGTCTTGAGTATCCAGACATTCAAACATTTAAACATTGAAATTCTCAAAATGGCTCAATATTTTAATATGAATCCATCAGACTAGATAATCTGTTATTGCAATTGCGTATTTTGTACCAATTTGAAATCTGGAACTAATTTTTTCAAAGAATTATTGATTGCCAACTATATTCACTGTTTAGATATTCTGCTTCAGAGGTAAATTTGTCCAAATTGTCATGGTTTTTATTATGCGTGCAAATCAACTGGACATGGGACCTTGGTTTTTCCTTCCGTCCAAAATCAGCAGCTATTTCTTGCCAGAGGGTACCAAATTTGGTAATTTCTACTTCCGAAATGAAATACGTAAACTTTATACAGAAAATTCAGAAACATAAGAGACTATCGGTGCCATAATGAAGGTCCTTGTGAACAATATACAACAGTATTTGGGGCATTATAAAAGAGATAGTGTATATTAACATATATTACCTGTGCCATAGAGACTGAAGGTGACATAATGGTGTGAGATGTTGGACTGACTGAGGGTGGTCTCCCTTGCATTGCTGCTGCCATGTTTAACTGCTGATTCATAGCCATTGCTACTGAAACATAGTTGGCATTATTTTATCATCAGATACATACATTAGTTAGTTTATCGACATACAATAAGTTAATCATTAAAAAGACATTGTGTGAGATTAGATAAAGAGCTGACAGTTCTCACTATCATAGTTCAAAACTAGATAATGTAAAGCGAATAAGCTGAACATTTTTGTCAAATTGCTCTACTCTGAACAGAGATATTGGCAACTGAATTTGGGGCCTAGTCTCAATTATCATTACTAAAGTCGGTACGATAAAAAAAATGTAGTCTTGATTCTCCATTT
The DNA here is from genome assembly GCA_036850965.1 of Patella caerulea. Lineage (NCBI taxonomy): Eukaryota > Metazoa > Mollusca > Gastropoda > Patellidae > Patella > Patella caerulea. Next base: position 69,817,126 of record JAZGQO010000010.1, on the reverse strand, counting down.
TTTTTATTTAATCATCAGCAGCAAACTGGGTTCTAATCCAGTTAATATCGCAGGCTAGTGATGACATCGAGAGTTGATTATGGTCTGGATAAGTTAATTAAAGTCTAATTAATAATTTAGAAAAAGAACGGCCTGCAATTGGCAGATTTAGCTCTTGTTAACACATCAGGAAATAATGATTCTACAAAATGTCAGGCACTAATGAACTTTAGTTTTTGACACTGTACATGTACATGTACATTTCTAACCTTGAGCTTGACAACAGGAAATGTATTAAAATATCAATAAAATCTCTGAATAAAGTCAAATATGTGCAAGAGATACATCTGTAACGTCATGCACCAGTGAGATTTTGCATGCCAATGATTGACTTCCACTCAGTCTAAAACATTCTGTTCTTTTGTATTCTATATTAGTGAATCCATTTGTTCCCAAGGCAATGCATTAATTATTAAAAACAAGAAATTTCTTAGAACAAAGGGCACAATTAACATAATAGATTCATGTGTGTACATGAGATATGATCCACAGTAAAAATTGCAAACTAAAAATCAAGTCTAATTTGTTTGCACGGTGTGGGAGAAAACCAGCAGGTGCCAGGCAAGATAGAAAGCAAGCTGAAAAAAAAACTAGTTTTTTGTACAATCCGCAGTCATAATCATAAAAGTTACTCACGATATTGATGTGATGAAACTATACACCAAGTTTCATCACTCTCACTTAATTATAACTAAAGTTCTTTGAAAGGTAGAGGACAAAAATATATACATGTATGGCCATGGCCCATGGGAAGTATTAAAGATATATATATATCTCACCTTGTACGGCAGCATTCTGCAACATTAATTGTTGATTGTACGGGAAGTTGGGTAGACCATATGGAGGACTATGCATCTGTTGAGGGATGACTTGCACCTGTGGTATGGGTCCGGGAGATCGGATATTATTAGCTGTGGCAACTATCGGGGACGGTGTGGAAACCATACCCTGTGGGGTTGATGTTGCCACTGGTCTCTGGTCCGTCATCTTGAAGAAATTTATACACTACCTGCTGAAAGATACAGTCACTAATAGTAATATTGAAATGGTTACCATCCTTAGTCAGAAAGGGTTGGAATTTTAGGATATGGATCGCAAAGTTTGTAGCATTATAACATTCAGAAAAATTAAACCAGCCTTCAAGATAAGAAAAGCCGAAAAGGTTTATTACAAACAAATATTGAAATACTTATATTATATATACTATAGGGAAACTTGCTAATAATACATAATTAATCTCCTTAGAAACACTAATATTTGTATGACTTAGAAGTTGAAATTAAATATGGCATGTCTTTAGATGTCAGGGCTTGACAGATTCTTCTCGTAATTTACATATTTTGATTGTTAATGGTAACCCTATTATTTTTATATCCTACTTCAACATACCTACAATGTACATGTAAATGTAAAGTTCTGTAGTACCGTGTAGTCAAAAAGTGGTTAAAATATGAAATGTGTTTTTTGTGCAGGAACTTCCAAGTGGTGAAGATCCACTCAGAATCTAACCCCTAGACTTTCCCAATACAGGAGACGTGGGGTCACCCATCCCAAAGTGAGCATATAAGATACTGGAGACGTGGGGTCACCCATCCCAAAGTTCGGGCCAAAGTGAGCATATATACATGTATATTGATATAAGCTTCAAAATATGAATTCCAACTTTTAAATACTCTTAGTAGTACCGGTAGTCTAAGTTCAGTTCCGGTTTTAGAATCCTGATCTTTCAGTCTAACAGACAGAATAACATTTATAGATGGTGTAATCTAGGATTTATTAATGCTTTATTAATTATTTGCACATCAACTACAGATGGTTTTAGCACGGTAGGTCACCCAATTTTGTTCATTATTGGACTGATCGTTGCAGTCTATAAATAGAAATCGTGAGGAAGAGATGGGTTGCTGGTTTTGTTACGCTCTAAATCACTTGAAATACTGAAAAGAATGCTTGCATATTTCTGCACCTTATTCACAATAAAACACCTTTGTGTTGACATTGAATAAATATGATATAAATCAATGTATATTTATGTAATACTTACAAATATTTTGCTGTCTACAATATTTTTACCGTTTGTCTGCCATTTTGACCTCTTTTGTGACGTCACATTTTGGCTACGTCACGGGCACCTGCTAACTCTGATTGGTCAAAAAGGAAAGAGGACAACAAAGAAAATTCACAGCATGCAAAGAGAGACGTCCCTTGTGTAAATTTATCCGTTTCTGTCACTGGTTTTATCATCAACTGTCAACAAATAATTAATAGGCACATAGACCCACTTGTTTAAAACGTATCTTTTATTTCATGCGGTAGCAACAAATACGTGATGCAAGATTCTAGAAATTTTACAGCCCGTTCTTAATCGTGATGAAATGAATTTATGAAATGACAATATTCCAAACATTTTTTAAAACTTAAATTTAAAGGGAAAATAAAGGATTTAATATATTTGGGGTGGGGTGGGTGGGTGTCGTATAATCATATCATAGAAACGATCTGAGCTGAAAACTGCATATCAGACTTAGATATAGATTTCGATCTGAGCTGCAAACAGAATATGGAAAGCATTGTAGTTGTAGTAAGGCATAATCTATAACTCCATATTTAGATAATATTTCAAACTGGAACGTCAATATTAACGATTAAAGGGAAACAACTCCAATTATAAAAAAAAAAATGGATGCAGACAACTTATTCTCCATCCCATTACACAAAAATTGTGTAATACCAAGAGAGTTGACCTTTTATCCACAGATCGTGGTTGTATTTGATATTGACGTATATCGGAGGATAACGTCCTGGGTTATTGCCCCTGATTGTATGAGGAATCACTTTTTTAAGTTTGTTTTCTGTTCATTTCTTTACAAAATGTGGCTGTATCTTGTGTGGCAACCGCTTGTTATCATATATTGTATATATTCACTCCAAAATAAAAACAAAATCTTTGAATGTTGTAGAAATATTTTATTGAATTCTTCCACAAAGTAGGGTATAAAATCAGAAAAGATACGTTGCCAGGCAACAAAACATACGCCCACAGCAGCTAAATCGTCCAGGCAGTCAACAAGAGTTATTGCATATTTTTACTCTTTTCAGAAATGAAACATTTATAATACACTACCATCTGATTAAGAGTAACAGCTCATTAACTAATAATCTGAAAATCATTAGAATTTGGTTGGTTTTCATTAAGTTCTGCCCCATGCTTAAGTTTAGTATACGAAACATTTAATATCATGGATTTAGCTGTTCAGTAATCAAAATTCATCGAAAATCGCTATACTTGTTCGTCTCAAGATCTTAAACCATGTGTATCAATATGAAGTCAATCAGATGATAAGTTTGGCCTCCAGAGTGTCAAAAGATTTTTCAAAGTGATCAAGGGAGATAACTTTGGCAGTAATAATCGGAAATCGCTGAAAATCAACAGGCCTCAAGAGCGTCCACAAGATTTTTTGAAGTGATCAAGGGCCATAACTCTGGAAGTAATAATCGGAAATCAATGAAAATTAATAGGCATCTGCGTCTCACTATCTGAAACACTGTGTATCAATTCGAAGTCAACCAGATATTAACTCTGGCCTCAGGAGCGTTCACAAAATTAATCAAAGTGATCAAGGGTCATAACTCTGGCAGTAATTATCGGATATCGCTGAAAATCAATAGGATTCTTCTGTCATGACCATAAACACTGTGTATAAATTTGAAGTCAATCGAATGTTAACATTAGCCTCTAGAGTGTTCACAAGAAATTGTGGACGACGCCCGACATTTCCATGTGGGCGTATAAAAATGATCACTGAACAACTGAATGAAATATTTTTTTACTGGCACGCCAAATCACTGAACAACTTGGCTGTTCTGTTTTTTTAACCACGCTACATGTGTCTATTAAAGGGACAATAATACTCTTGCTGGCTTGGCAGCTCCAGAAAATAATAGCCTTATTCTAAGTACTAGATGTTTAAGTGTCCTACCTGTTGTGTAAATTATCCATTACGACCTATTTTACTTGTCCAGAGGGTTCGAAAATATTTTAAATCAAAGTCACATTTGAAAAGGTATATTATTATGATTACCATAAACAAAACCCATTAGAGATCACTTTTATTACTTAATTAAATTTGCATAGTTAAAAAAAAGATATTGAAAAGGGAATATGTTGAAAATTTCAGTCAAATTACTTCACTCTGAGTCGAGTTATCGCAGATAAAATTACAGTGTAGCCTTGATTGTCACTGCTACTGTTGTTAAGATAATAAACAGAGTCTTGATTATCCATTTTTACCTTAAAGTAGCTAAGTCTCTAGTTCAATATCGTCCAAAGTCTTTGGCATTCAAAACACGACTATTTGTCAATTTAAATCAACACTGAAGTTGTCATTTTACTGGGAAAAGATGGGCTTTTGATATCCAATATTTACAACAAAATAAACATTTTACCAATGGTACAAGAATCGTGTACCATAATGCATTTCGGCCCCAGTTCTAGCAAGAGACTCGAGGAACGAGGCTAGAAACATTGCACCAAATCAAACGGCGTATGTAGACTGGAATAACTAGACACTTGAAATAGCCACTCGATTGAAACTTCTGGCATATTTCGCCGTGCATAACTAATTTGAAATTAGAGTAAAAACAAAAACGATTGAATGTAAATCAGTTTGTATACATTCATATTACATTATTTTATTATATGCGTTGCGACCCATTTGCGTCAATTTCTATGTCTCAAATATTAGCGATTTAGCTCCTTTAAATCATCAACCACAAATTGTATTTAATTCTATTGAAAATCTAGACAATCTGATGGGCAATGGCATCGACAGTTGATTACGATCTTGTCATGTTAATTAATGTCTAATTAATAATTTCTCTAACAATTAAGGCCTAAAGAAAGACCTGCAAGAGGCAGATTTAACTCTTACATAATGCAAGTTTAAGTCTCAGACGTTCTACCAATTGTACAGCACAGTGAGGTATTTCACTTGAATATCATTTGGTAAAATATTAAAGTTACATTATGGGAGATTTTTATAAGGAGTTAGTCATTCTTGCTATAACAGTTCAAAAATAGATGATGAAGGAAGAATATACTGAAAATTTCAGTCAAATTACTTTATTCTGAAAAATAGTTATTATCAGTGTAATTTTTGACAAGAAATGGTATTGAATTCCATCGTCACCGATTCTTCGTATGGCCGATCGTTGATTGACAGGCGTTAACTCCACCTACATAGTCTCGATTATCAAGTAATGTTTACAATGACTGTGGTACCGTAAGCGTATTCGGTTTGAGACGGAAGTATGATGACGTCAACGTCACGAAGAATCACCGCCAACGACGCCATTGTGATTAAATCAATCAACGAAATCCTGTTTAAATCCGAGCCCAATCCAAGCCATCCGTGGGTCTACAGGGTTGATTTTTGGCTTGTTGTTTAAATAAAGATCTAATTTAAAATTTCTATGACCTCTGAGGCCAAAAGGGAGACCGACAAAAGTCAATTTTTGCTCTCCAATAATGTATCTTTTAATACAAATAATTCAGTTAAAGGCTGCACTTACACCCACAGTTTAAGCTAACATCATTTCATTACTTCACAAAATGAGGGTGATCACCAAGTGTCTATTTTATACATCTCAAAATATTAATGAATTAAAACAAAACTTAAATTGATAACATAAAATAAATTCAATGCAATTAAAACATTTATAATATACATGTAACTGAATTATTACATCAATTTGTAATTTATAATTAAAACAACATAACATTTCAATAAAACTTTGTTCATCTTTAATAATTCCACATATAGTCATGTGGGAACTGATATAATGAATTTACAAACTAGTATGCTATTTATATTAGCCATAATGGTTGCTTAAGACTCACACACTAACCAGTCCCATCTTCAGTATCCCCAGTGGTCTCACTCCGTTCCACTCGACTAACCCTTGGGGGGTCTTCCCTGGGATATCCACATATTCAAATTATCTGCCCTTGAATACTGTGCTATTTTTATCGACCAAACAAAAAATTGTGACTCTACTCCTTGTCAGGTACAAAACATGTGATACCATACATCTGAGAAATAGCTTTTTGTTGCAAACAGTGTATGAAAAAAATATTAAATTGGTTTTTGATAACTTTTGGGCTTACCATGAGAAATTGTGTGAGTCTGCTTAGATAAAACAATATTTGAAGAAAACAGATTCTCACCAGTAGCTCATCAAGGTACATTTTTCAGAATGATTATAGAATGGATTTTTGCAGATTAATTACCAATAAACGATTTTTGTAATTTAGTTATTCTACGAATACTTTAAGTTCAAGTGAATTCCATATATCAATGAATGACCTGAATAACAAAATATTTAATAACTTTTTAAATAATCAAATTAAAACAAATACATTTTAATGAATATAGAATTTGTCAATGTAGATACAAAGTATCATTTGAATAATTGAAAATTTGTCTGGATATTTGAAGTATTCTTTGTATATGTTTTAGTATCTCAACTAAGCTTATTATTTGAAGTTTTGAATAAATTTGGATGAACAATTTGATGAACAATTATAAAATCAGTGAATAACAAGATGAGTGTTAAAAAGATCTTCCTCCTGTCCATAAATCCATAACGTGAATCTGTCTCCATGTTCAGGATGTTGTATTTTGTGCATTTTCTGTGGAAAAAAACATAACATACATTCATTTGAGAATCATACAAACAAAATTAAATCTAATAGTAATAATATCTAAATAGTTATGAATTTAAAATGTGATCATAAATATTTGTATCCTGTTCCGTGAGGGTTAATATATGTGAAAACTGGTCACAGATTCGAGAAAAATGGCTTCCCTCCCAAAATATTTTACCACAGGTTGCACATACATAAAACCAATCGACTTTTGTTATCATCGCTTTTGGAATAAGTTCAATTTTAATAAAAGCTTGACTTTTCATAAAAGTCAAATTGGAAAATTCAATTCCGTATTCCTCTTCAAATCGTTTTGACAAACTCTGGTTGTCATAGGGATTAGATGTTAAGCTTAGCACTGTGTCACCCGAGCCAATTAAGAAGTCTTTCCGATCTGATAAGATTGTCATGTCTGATGAAGGCATTTTAACATACTCGTCGCCATTGCAGACCTGGCATCGACTAAATATATCTTGAGGTGTGACCTTAACATTGAAGTGACGAAGAACTTCGGTAGCTTGGTCTTGTGCTCCTTGAGAAATGACATCGTAACATGCATCTTGACCAACATGTGACAAAATTTTTTTGTACGGATTACCACTTGACAGAATAATTCGCTCCTCTTTTAGGCCGCTTTGTATCGCTACGTCATGGTCCTCGTGGTTTTCCATTATTTTAACATCTACACCACAACTACGTAAATATCGACCAGTCCCCTGTAGCATCGTGTCACACACCACACGTAACTTACCAGGAGATTGATATTCATCATTATGCACTATTTTCTTCTCCAAGGCAGACAGCCTTTTCATCTCGTTTTCTTCTTTGCACTTTTTCCGTTCTCTCGAAGTCAAACCTGACGCTCGTGCTTTCTTTTTATCTTGTTTAGATTTTTTGTTAAAGTTTATTTTCTTGGCTGCAGGTTCCAAATCAATATCCAAGGCATTCTCTACACAGTAACTTTTAAGATAATCATAAATTTCTAATAACACAAAGGCGTCTTAACTTGCGTAAACTATTTGTTCTTGACGTAAGGGACGTCGTTCCCAATTCGACATTTGTTCATTCTTACACAATGGTTTGCCAAAACATTGTCGAACTAACTCACTCAGACCCTTTTCTTCCGATTTTGAAAACGATGTTACCACTTTTGCGACGGGTTCTTGGGCTGCGTCAGACCTATCTTCATCTTCATCTTCTAATTTTGATTCATCCAGCATCACATTATCTGAATTGCGTTTGAGAACAAGAGATGACACTCCCTCAATATCCACAAATCTTTTCATGCAAAGTAAAATATCTTTTAAATATGGGAGACTTTTAACCACCATATGGAGGTCAGCATCGAAACCGTAACCAAGTTTGACTGTTTCCTCATTACAAAACACCAGCTGTATAAAATACGATATTTCTTCACGAGACAATGTTTTGATCAAGGTCATCATATCCAGTAGAAATATATGATCATGAACTGCCAATTGCATGATTGATATTCCAGACTTTTCCGTACCCATTGTTGGCTTCCATTCCGAATCGATTCCAATCACAGATCCTGGAACTGAAAGTCTCTTGGAACATTTTTCCAGAGAATCTCTTGAATCAACCATCGTGATGTGATCTAACGGGATTACAAGCTGATGATAAAAGACGGACATGTCTTTGTCCGACAATGTTTGACTGTCCCAGTTTTCTTCTTCATCACCGGTCGTAGAACACCCTGCTTCGTCGGTCAACTGCTGCGAAAACTTTTCTCTGGCTTCTAAAACGGACAGGGGAATCTTTGAATCAGGAAGGCGGAAATTTTTCGTCCATTTGACAGCTTCCTGAAGATCATTGTAACACATCAGTTGCTCAACTAGCTGTTCCTTCAAATAATCATTATCTCCGACTGCTGTCAACACCATCTCTTCCCAACTTCCAGACCCCATCGACATCTCAATATAACGTTTATAAAGCAGATATTTTATAGCCCCCAAACCACGGGCATTGGTTATATTTGGACATAGATTGGCTGGAATTTCATAAAGTTTCATTAATCGAACAGCCAATTTGCTCAAAGTTTTACGATTTAACTGCCCTCTTTTAACGCTAGTCAATTCAACACCTGAGTTATTAATAAAATCTTCGATACTAGTGCTGCGATCACACAGATTATCTAACATCTGAACCACTTCCCTTTGTTGGTCTGGTTGACCAATGACATAGTTTTCAAGTAAGTTCACTTTATCTTGTAGCAAAAGTGGGATGATAACATCGTTAATTTTAAAATGTCTCTGTAATCGTAACTTGGTGATCGCAACAGACGCTTCTTTAAATTTTTGATTATCGATATTATAACGAACTAATGGCACAAAGTAATCGTTTCCTTTGTGATTCATTTCATACACTTTCACAGCCATGTCGAAGTATGTGAAGTTCTTTCCTGCAGTCACCTTGTAAACATGTGTCCGTATTTCTTCATTTAACAATCTCGCCTTATCAATCCTATTTCTGTTCTGTGGTAAATTGAGCCATTTGTCTAATTCTTTGAGCACGAAAAAGGATAAAGAGGTTGTTTTGAATGTTAAGAAATCTTTGGAATTTTCTAACAAGAAAATGGTCAAAGAATAAGGATTTGGAGCATTTTGTAAATGCCTACATAATATATTAGAAACGGTTTTGTTTACGTGAAATCGATCTGGTGTTTTATCGTCAAACCAAACACTTTCTAACTGAGCAAGGATGTCATACATTTCGTAGGTGGTGAGTTCTTCTACTTTCGCTTTGTTCTGATTTCTGGTAATCCATGCATCAAGTTGAGGGCTGTTACTTGAAGAAGCCATATTCTACTAAGTCTCCAATTAGTAACAGTGTATTCAGCGCCTTAGAATTTATTCATCGTTCGTCCATAAAACAAATTCGTGGAAATTTAGTTGAATATTTTCATTAGCAGTTTTTTATCAATATTGCCAGTCAGCACATGGAACTGTTTTGCAATAAATCTTGACATGCGCACACATATATGGACAACCCAACTTACTCACTGGAGTTGTCTCCCATAGACCGCGGTTGTTGATTCAGTCGGGAATCCTCAGTATCAGAGAGAGAGAGAGAAATGGGGTTTAACGTCCACTCAACACAAACTAGGTCATTTCGGGACTAACATATGGTTTAATTTTATTTCAATAATTAGCTTGCGCGTAGGGGTCTTTAGCAGTGGGAGGAAACCGGAGTGCCCGGAATCCTATCAGACTCTCTCTAAATAATGTCATTTGAAATATAAACAAAAATGACCGCTTACTTTTTTTTTCAAAATAAATAGATCTCGTCGCATATTTCCAATGCGTGACACTAGTGTTACATTTTTTTTATAATTATTGTGACTGTAATGAAATGGGGTTTAACGTCCACTCAACACAAACTAGGTCATTTCGGGACTAACATATGGTTTAATTTTATTTCAAAATTAGCTTGCGCGTAGGGGTCTTTAGCAGTGGGAGGAAACCGGAGTGCCCGGAATCCTATCAGACTCTCTCTAAATAATGTCATTTGAAATATAAACAAAAATGACCGCTTACTTTTTTTTTCAAAATAAATAGATCTCGTCGCATATTTCCAATGCGTGACACTAGTGTTACATTTTTTATAATTATCGTGACTGTAATTTCATTATATTCAGAATTTGATTATATTCGTTTGTAAATTTTTATAATGGATGGTGGAGAAAATCTTTCTAAAAGAGCCGCTAAATTCCGCCTTCAACACAAAATTTGAACACATTTAATTATTATCTTTCTAATTGCCATGTTGTGTAATTCCATTTGAAAGTAACTAAGTTTCTAACTTAATATCATCCAAACTCTTCGACGTTGAAAACACGAATCATATATTTATCAATTTAAATCAACATGGATGTTGTGATCCTACCAGAAAAAGAAGGGTTTCTTATAATATCTGCTATTTAAGACAAAATAAACAGTTTACCATTGGGTACACGGAATGTGTACTATGATGCGTTTCAGTGTCATTTGCAACAAGCGACTCGAAGAACGCGGCTGAGCAAGTTTAATAGCCAGTAATCGCTCGGAACGCGTCTCCGACTCAAAGTCATGTGATAAGATCCCCGCCCTTTCCCGATCAAGAATTGCTTCCGTCAGTCTTGCAAGATAATGCCATGAACAGTTCAGACAACAAATGTTTCCACCGATGAATGCATTGTTTTTAGGGACCAAATTCCAGTTGTCGTTCCGGCCTTTCAAGTCTTACAGGACGTGACTTTCGTCGCTAACCTGAGCTTTAATTGGGGCCAGAAATCTGAAGCTGGTGTTCAGGGTGGGGGGGGTATTAAATATATTTGACGATCATTTTTTTTTTATTGTCTGGCCTTACCATTCATTATGGTTTATTTAGTCAATAATAATTACATTAAGTTTTATTCGATTCGTTTATTTAACCAATAGAGACTTTTGGCAAACGCAAATTCCTGGACCGTATCGCGTCTCCGTGTCGATTTTGCGTGTGACGTCGACAATGCGCATGTATTTCTCACACGTGGTACGACACACGGATACACCAGCACGTATCGAACAACTTTTATACGGAAAGTTAAACCGTGTAAGACGGAAGACTTCAGTAGTGGAACCATTTTTAACGGAAAAGATCCGCATAACATCGTCGTCTTTTTTACAGCATTTTTTGCTACTTTAAGACGCTGAAATGTTGTGCCGTAGCAGGGACGGATCCAGGAATTTTTGCAGGAGGGGATGCGCCAGGTTCCTGTAAAGGAAATGTGACAGTTGACAATGCATGATGCAATTATCGTCTCTAAATTTTAATTACACAGGCATACATACACATTGAGCTTTTAAAAGAAATATAGGATCACATTGCGATTCATTTTATTATGTAGCTAAGCAGGGTGGGGTTTTACCGCCCACACCCCACCCACCCCTGCGTAGCGTTTTAATGAATCTTTGTGTTTACTATAGAACATGAAGATGTATATTTGATGTGATTTTAACCATGATAATTACTAATGGCAAGGTTTGGGGGCGTTTTGAAAAGTGGACCATGAAAAATTTGCTTGAACAATAATAACTTATCCTATTATCTTGTAAAATGTGGGGAAAATATATTCTACAAAATGAGATCCAAAGGTATTAGACTTAGTAAAAAATCAAAAAAATCATTAATATCTTCTCAGACACCCTATATGCCGGTGTGGTACCACATTCCACAAGATTCTCGACTTATAATAATTTTGATACAGTGTTTTTGGTTTGTGGTGTTTTTTTTACCACAGTAGTTCTACAAGATATTGGACTGATTTTTTTTTCAAAAGTTTCCTCTCAGGCCCCTATATTCCTGTGTGATACCACATTCCACAGGATTTTCTACTTAGAATAATATTCATAGAGTGTTTTGGGTCTGTGGTGTTTTTTACCACAAGAGTTCCACAAGATATTGGACTTAGAAAAAATCCATTTTTTTTTTTCAAAGATTTTTCTCTCAAACCCTCTATATGCCTATGTGGTACCACATTCCACAAGATTTTCGACTTAGAATAATTTTGATAGTGTTATGGGTCTGTGGTGTTTTTTACCACAAGAGTTCCACAAGATATTGGACTTACAAAAAAAAATAAATAAAAAATTCTCCAAAATTTCTTCTCAGACCCTCTATATGCCTGTGTGGCACCACATTCCACATGATTTTGATAGTGTTATGGGTCTGTGGTGCTTATTACCACTAGTAATAGTCTAGTTGGTGTATTATTGTTGTATTTATGTATCTATTTAATATTCTGTTTCCGTAGTAAATAAACCATGTATTTACGAAGCTGATGCTTGACTCTGATGACAAATAATATCATAGTTTAATAAAAGAATGTACGTTTAACTCTTCGTATCGATTGGTAACAATCCTGATATAGTATATTTATACAAAATATAACCATTATCGACCCTTGAAAACTTTTCATTGTTTCTTCATCAACACAACGATTAGTTTATGTCAACCCTATAATCATTAAGCAATAATAGCTCCAATAGTGTTGGCTGCTTATCTATTAATGTAAACAAATGTTTAATCTTTTTTTATTTAACCTGTTTTATGACCAGTGACTATTTTACTGAATACAATGACTTCAAAGTACATGTATATCAGTCGTCTACTACCTTACCAGATTCATTAGTAACAATTCCAACAAATATAGTGTCTATTTTCTCAAAATTGGATCGAAGCGAAATGGAGGTTAATGTCCGACCTTTCTGCACCACTAACGGGTAGGCCTATGTGCCATGCGGTCTGCTATATGAAATTCTGACCAGAATGCGGCGCTACATTAAAACTGTAATTCAAATTCAAACTATCATTGTACGTGTACGCCAAGTGATACACCGTACCTCGACAAACCGACTAGCACTGTCTGTTGCCAAAGCAGCCAAACCCTCCGTCCTGCACCAGTGACAATTGGGAAACCACGTCGTAAAATCCACAGGCACTCGAAGAGATTAAAATTATAGTCAAGCAGTAGTAAGAAGTTTTATTTTAATAAAATAAAACTTCTTACTACTGCTTGACTATATAGTAGGCCTATAGTATATAGTCAAGCAGTAGTAAGAAGTTTTATTTTAATCCTTTCAAGTGCCTGTGGTAAAATCCTATAGATTGAATCACGGACTTTCTGATCTGCGAATCCCCAGACCGTACGTCATCACGAAAAACGTTTGCATTCCCATAAGTAGTATCAATGGTAACTATGTAAGATTAAAACAAACTAATAATAACAAGCAGTGCCAGACTGGGCCCACCTGTCCACCTGTGGGCCTAAGCCTATAAAGAGAAAATTAAAGTAGCATTATACAAGAACAAAATCTGCTTATTACAGGTCTTTCTTTAGGCCTGGGATGTTATCTAAATCATCAATTAGACATTAATCAACATATCCAGACCATAATAAACTCTTAAAGTCAAGGCTAGCCTTCGATGTTGGCTGATTGAATTCCTATATGCCGCTTAATGGCCGTTGATAATTAAATCAATCAAGTGGATAATCGAGACTATGCTGTTTATATTAATGATTTGAATAATTATGACCGAGGCTGTGAATATTTCAAACGCTTTTTTCTCGGCTAATAGTGGACCAATACCTTTACACTATCTAGTTTTTAACTATTATAGTGAGAACTGCCATCTCTTTATCTTATCTCCCATAATGTAACTTTAAAAGAAAAAAGAAAAGAAAACTGCCTTCTTCTGCTTTGGTCTGAAATGCTTGGAAAATGGGTTTGCGGTTGTCAGGTTGTCAATTTTCAAAATTTTCCTGGTGCCCCCCTCCGTTGTACTCCCTCAGGCGCTCACGTGTCTTTGATACTTGTGTGGGCTTTCGGCCCACCAGTCCGGCACTGATAACAAGACGATGTACAAACAAGGGTTGTGTTTAAAAAAAATAGTGACTATGCGTACTGCCTCCTGTAGGACTACCGCTGCCACATTTCTTTGTTTTGGCATGATCCTGTAATGGTTTGTTTGACTCTGTACTGACTGCTGTTTTATCTCTCTTCTTAATACTTCGCTATTGTCATTTCCCACGAAAACCGAAATCAAATATGTAAAAGGGACAACGATGGTGTGTTTTCTATACGTTTTATCTCAAAACAGTTACACAATAGTCTATACATCAGCTGCCTCGCTTCTCAAGTTCTATCACGTGATAAAGCCTACGAAGCGAGGCCGATGTTGAGCGAGACTCGATCACCCAGTTCCTATGCACATATACGTTCGTTCGTTCGTTTCTTGGGTTTAACGTCCACTTCCACCTAAGGTGATATCGTAGACAATGCACATATACAGTAATGATAGGTTATAAAGGAACTGGGTGATACAGGCTTCTTTTGACCTATTTTCGGATTACTTCCGGTATCGGGAAGTTGATTGTCGATAAATGATAGCGGTTCAAGTTTGATTTGTTATCAATAACAGTGTTAAATGACCAATTTAATTACATCGGAAGGTGAATAATAATCAAATAAAGTCTCGTTAGCAATAAAAATGACATGAAGTGTTAGAACTAGTGAGTATTGTGAGATGATATCAGACGATTCATGGTAAATCAGTCAAAACAAAGATGGCGTAGTGACTTACCTTCTTGTATTAAGCAGTGGTAAGAAGTTTTATTTTAATTATCTTAATCCCTTCAAGTGCCTGTGGGTTTAGCATTTCAGTTCCCATTGTGTTCTCTGTAGGTAAATGGCCCCTTCTTCATTAGAACAGTTTAAGAGAGGGAGAGAGAGAGAGAGAGAGAGAGATGGGGTTTAACGTCCACTCGACACAAACTAGGTCATTTGGGGACTAAGATATGGTTTAATTTTATTTCAATAATTTCGTTTGCGCGTAGGGGTCTTCAGCAGTGGGAGGAAACGTCCACTCGACACAAACTAGGTCATTTCGGGAATAACATGGTTTTAATTTCATTTCAATAATTCGCTTGCGCATAGGGGTCTTTCGCAGTGGGAGGAAACCGGAGTACCAGGAGAAAACCCACGAGGTTGGACAGGCGATCCTACTCCTTGCCACGTACAACCGGGGATTCGAAACCACGCCAGTTGACTCAATGGCAGGCCGTATGATACAGCGCGCGTACGCTAAACATTCGGCCATCTACCCCCCTCTGATTATTTGAAAATTACACCCAGTTCTCTAGTTTGAGAAGAACAGTGGGATGTTACAATCCCATAACAATCCCATAAATTTTCAGATCTATTTTCATTTCGTTTGTTTTTTTTAATACTTTACTACATGAAGAACTTACAAGTTGTAGTGGAAGGTGGCGTCGCTTTATATAACAACTCTATCAGATCCTAGTGTAGTAAAGACAAATAAAACGAAATTTGGAACTATAGAAAACGAAACGAAATAGGATCTGTGTTTTAATCAGATTTAATCCCTTAATTAAAATAAAACCATGATAACAATTAAGAGCGATGAAAGAAATATATAATTATACGACTGAACGATATCTGTACAATGATAACAATTAAGAGAGATGAAAGAAATATATAATTATACGACTGAACGATATCTGTACAATGATAAAAACAAGTAAGTTCATGCTTACAGAGGTAGATTTATGGGTAATTGTCCAGTATAATTTTTCAATTCCATAAGTTTGAAAAAAATATGTCATTTGGGGATAATCACACTCCCGATAGTATCTCTTCAATTCAAGCATGACCAGACTTGGATTGTTGAGGAATTGTAAGAGTTTTTCACATAGGCCTTACCATATAAACTCAAATATATCGCCCGTTTGTCGGTGTCAATCTATTGCCCTCTTCTGAACATCCGTTTGAATGTTGCTCTTAGTTCTGGTAGCCGCCATGAATAGATTAATGGATTGATTATGGAATTGAGTATAGTTAAGCTGAAAGTCCCATTTAAAGCATCACCAGTCGCCATCTTAGTTACTGCAAGAGGATGGTATGCCAAATAAAAACAGAACAAAGAAAATGGCAAATAGCACAATATCGTTGGTATAACAACGGAAGCAGTAGTAATTGTGGCTTTAAGGTTCATTCTCCATGCAGCGGCCATCTTCGATTCCCCAACCATTGACGGTACTATTGCTTTTATATGTTTCCTTGTCAGGCAGAAAACAACTAAATTCCCCAGGCACACCAGAGACATCACCATAACGTGATATATACCTATTATTTTACTGGTCATTGGTGTGGCTAATTCCAGCCAACCACATTGCGTTAAGTAACGATTACATGTATTCATAACCAAAAATGATACCATTATTCCGGAAGTCCAACATATTACAAAATATATCCTCAGATTGCGATTAGTTACAAAGGCTTCATATCGAAGCGGCGCATACAGCGCAACAATTCTCTCCAGTGTCATGGTAAATACGGTATGCAACGTTAGGTTCGTGACAGCAGCTATGACGCTGTATCGGATGTAGCACTCCAAATAAACACCAAGTATCACATTAACCGTGATGGTATGATATATAAACACTAGTCCATAAATAGCATCAGTCAATGCCAAATTTAGCAAACACATCTTCAACCCTTTCTTTAAATTATTGGTTTTTAAAAGTGCTATACCTGTCGTTATATTTTCAACCAACACTAACAATCCTACACATCCTTGAATAACGAGGACCATAAACGACGTCTCGCTTCCTGTTGGGCAAAGAACACACGGGGGTTTGGACTCCTCAGTCGACATCAGAGGAGTAAGCTCTCCGAAAGTCGTAGTTTCTTGTTGATCGGTCATTTGTAGTTAACTGCTAATAGGGGACCGCAACATACATAAACAAATACACACGATAAACCTGCCGACCGGACACAATATACAGAAACCACTTACAGTGATTCAACTCTGTTGGTATATGTGATGAACTGTGGCTTGACTCTAGTGAAACCAATATTATAGTGTGTTGAAATGATGTGACTCTTAACTCTTATAGATTGGGGATATAAATACGTAATATAGCCATTAACGATACTAGAAAATGGTCCTTTGTTTCTTCATAAACATGAACGTAACGGTTATTTTATTCCACCCTAGACATTAAAGTAACAGTTTTTTAATGTCTATCCCAGTCATTAATGTTCTCAGTAGTGTGGGTTGCTTATCCGTTTATCTAAACAATTGTTTAAACTTTTATGACTAATGGATATATTACTAAATACAATGATTTAAAAATAGATCCACCGTCCACTACTTAATAACAATGGCAACTTATATTTCTTCGATTATCTCAAAATTGGATAGAAATGAAATCTAACGTTCTAATTTTCTGCAAAACTAGACTAATGCGTATACGTCATACAGTTTGCTATGTAGGAAACTGTGCCAAAAATACGGCGCTACGACCAACTCTTATTTCAAATTCCAGGTGTTCGAAATGAAATGAAATGGGGTTTAACGTCCAACTGCTCTGCTCCGAACTAATGAAGACGGTCATACGCCATACACTGTGCTATGTCGAATTCCAACTGTCAAGGGATCGTTTACGTGTACGCCAATGTGTACACGTGACCTTGAGTCTCGCCCCATCCCATGACTAGACAGCTGTCCTTTTCAGGCCCTCCGTTCTGTATCACTGACAAGGGGGAACGACGCAGGAAAATCTTCATGAACTTTCTAGGCCAATGCAGGGATCTAGAAACCAAGATCCTCGTACCATTTATACAAAAATATAACAACAAAAATACGTTAAAACAAATATGACAATATATTTTAATGATCAAAGGTTATGTTTAATATCTAATTACTACATGTGGTGCCCCCTGTCTGTTCTGGATGTAATTTTCGAATAACCAGACTCTTCAAACCTGTTAAAAAAAATTACGCAAAGGTTTTTGTTGATCATTATTATTACAAATTAAAGATATTCTATAATAATACACGTAACAAGTGTAGCATATGCCTCGAGATATGCTTTTTGATCACTACAGGCTCATAGTTTGATATGCCTACCAGACTTGTGATAGCAACGTATGCCTTGTAAGATAATATAATAACCCGGACTGAACAGTGTATTTTGACCATTTATCTCTAAGCGTGGCTGTTTACGTACAAAACTACATGTACATGGTTAACATCAAAATAGATGTTCACATTAATTGCTTAAGAATCTATACCTTCCTCTGGGGACAAAAACCACAACATTTTACCTGCTACTGCTGCTTGGAATCCAGCATTATAATCTGTAGCCACTTCATTATTAATGTAGTTCTGTCTTGAATCTTGGTAGCTGCCATCAGAATCAGGGCCTCCAACTAAAGCTCCGTACAGCGTATGAACATTAGGCTCCTTTGTAGACATTATAAATGGTCCACAAGGTGCTGGTGGATTGGGACATGATCTAGAACATGTTTTAAAGGGTAGAAAATAGTATTATTTTATGTTTGAATTACGCCCAATACATGAAATGAAATGGGGTTTAACATCCTACTCTTTTGTACCTAACCTGGGCTAATGGAAGACGGGCATACGCCATACAGTGTGCTATGAGGAAAATTTTGCCCGGGAAGCGGCGCTACGGCCTACTCTTATATCAAATTCCAACTACCAAGGAATCTTTTACGTGCACTCCAATGTGTCCATGGACCTCGGGTTTTCGTCCCATCCGAGCGACTAGGCAGCTGCACGCCCAATACCTGAAATGGGAGTTAGATGTCATACTTTTCTTACTGCACGGATGGGTTGTTAGTAGGAAGAGTAAATACTCGATACCCTGATGTAATTGATATGGATGTAAACAAGACTTAGTCTAACCAGAACACACATGGACAAATGTTCTATTAAAACGTCTTTCATCAGTAAAACAGAAGATTGGATTTTCTTGAAATTAAATGGATCGTCTTACTCTGCACCATTAAAGACGGGCATGCTATTAACGAATTGCCAATGGCATACACGAATCTTCTATTTTTGTGTCATCCGAACAACCTGACGCTTTACTTTAGCAGACCCATGGACAAATGAAACCGGACTGGACAATCCTCGGGAACATTCCTGGTTAACACCATGATTGAATCAAGGAACCTCTGGTTCGTGAACAAAACGAATGATATGATGTAACAACACCCGAACTTACGCTGCTCTGTGATGGGGAGAATGTGGGAAGTTTTTGCCATAACCAATCAGAAAACTGAATCCAGTGTCTCCCAAGGCATAATGAATCTGACTCATGGCCCATTTTCTATACTCAACAGCGTTAAGTCCTTCTTCAGCAGCCATTAGTGCTACCAGAGCCATGTTAGCTGAAAACAATATACATACAAAACGTCATAATTTATAACAAAACAACCACAATAGAATACTGGGGGACATCGAAATCATCCACGGATCCCAATTTATAATTATTTTCAGATGAAAAATTAAAATGCAGACTTTTCATTGGTCAAAGTTAAAAGTTCTATTTAGAGTTTTAACCGCATAAAATGATCGCATCCTTAAATTACCGCTGTTCAAGTCAAGTTTGTAGGAATAAGTCCCCAGATCTCAAAGCCTATAATATACTAATGTGTTGTATTTTGTTTGTAACTATCTGAACAAATCACACATTAACAATGTTGTGGAATCTTAAAATATAATGCGATCTTACATGCATATCTGAGTGAACCCCATTGAAGTCTCCACGCTAGCCCTTTAGGGGTATATTTGATAGTTCCTCCAGGCATCCAGTATTTAAATGTTCCTTCAACGGCTTGCTTATAAATATCCTTCTTGGTAAATTTGTAGAGGAGTACCTAAAACCAAAGACAAAAGGCCTGTCAGATAATATATAACATAATGACCTCTGGACAAATCCTCTACAGCTCTACGAACAATATATGTTAACCTCCATTCGGGGGGCACATATTTTTGTCTTTTTTAAAGTTTTGTTTATCTAGCATTCTTTAAATGGAAGTTTATGAGACTATAAAATCGGTACTGGCATCTCTAACATGGAACATTGAGAAATTCTAAGTTGTGGGAAATATAACAGTTATTCTAATTAAAATCTCATCTCATCAATATTCGGTACCTGGTTAGCAGCTTGAACATCATCCCAGGACATTCCCCATGCTGGTTCTGGTTGGAACCATTTTTCGGCTTCATCCAAATATTTAGTTTCGTTTGTTACTTTGTACATCCACAAAGAAGACCAACACATTTCGTCTGTCATATTGGTAGATCTGTAGAGAATGGTGGTTTAAAGTCGTATAACTCCCTTGTTCAATTACTGCGATCAGTTATTAATATATGAAGCTGAACACGGTCGTTCCGGCTCACATAGGCTTTACTCGATTAAAATATAAATGTTTCAAATACATAAGAGTTATCAAAAGAGAGAAATGGAGTTAACGTCAATTCGGGACTAACACATGATTCAGATTGATTTCAATAACCGATTTTGTGTAGGGGTCTTCAGCAGTGGACTGAAACTTGAGTACTCAGAGAAAACCCACGAGGTTGGGGAGGTAGTGAATCGAAACCATACCACCCGATTGAATGCGTTAAACAATTCCGAATGGTTTGGAGAACACAATAACAATTTAGACTTTTTTAGCAAATAAACGTTCTGGAGTTTGCTAGAAAATACTTAGATGAACATCATGATACAAAAAAATATGCAACACGCCTCCAACTAAGATATTGGTTCAACTTTCAAATTTGCCTTGCACTTGAGCTCGACATCATCGAAAAGATTTAACTTGATTTTAAATTTTGAGAATATGCAAAATTTCTTACTTGTAATAGCCTGCTGCAGCACTGACACTATCTGTGTATCTACCCTGGTGGGTCATGGCAAAATCATACAATTCTTTACCATGGGTCAACAGCTTAGCAGCATAGGCGGGATCTGGAAATACATGTTTAACGTTCCATTTTTCAGTACTAAGGAAGACCGATATACCCCGTGCAGTGTGCTATGAAGTCTTTTTACTCAGAAAGCGGCATCATGGAGTAGTCTTATATCGAGTTTCCTTGCACTGCACCTGTTTTTGGAAGTGAATGAGGTAACATTCACCAAGTGGTTGATTCACACAAAGGTTCTTATCCTTTTGATTGAACTCTTAATCAACAGATAAGAGCGAATCCTTTGTAATTTATACGAAAGTAGCTTGACTTATGATACCATGGTGGCTGGTTCATTGTTTTACCACTTGTCTTTTTCAAACATCAACCGATTAAGACCACTGCTGTATTAAATCTCTACTGATATTCCCAAGAGTCAAATATGTGTCCGATTCTTACCCTTTTCTTTAAAAGCGTAGTAACCCGCAATAAAAGCTACACTTGTGGCACCAGCTACATCTGTTCCTGGACTACTTGCTGTTATCTTATAGGATGGTCTTGCCATGGGTAGATCTTCTGGGCGACCCCAGTAGCTGTGATCAGTGTTGGCATCACCTACCTAAACACGGAAGAAAATTACATTATGTTCAGGTGGTGTAACCGCAATCTGATTAGAATACAGATCTATATTTCGTTTATATTTTTATACTTTTAATCGCCTACAGTACACGAAGATCTGGCCAGTAGTAGTGGAAGGTCACTCTAGGTGTCATGCGAGCGGCCCTTGACCTTATGACGTCAGACATTGATTAATCAATCAGCGCTGACGTGTTCTAATGGTTTACCCAAAGTGACATGCATTTCATAATTTTTCTCGTAACATATTTTGTTGCGCAGTAGTCTGAACCATGAATCCATACCTGCACGTAAAGTTCAGTTTTACCGGTGTGAGCTTTCAAGAAATAATCCAAGGGCCATTTGATAGAATCGTACATATTTTCAAGTTGTCCACTCTTCTGATAGGCATCTTTAAATTCCAACAAACTCCAGGCCAGGATGGCAGTAGAGTAAGCCATGGGGAAACCAAATTTAACATGGTCTCCAGCTGAAACATAAAAATGGATATTGCACTTAAACACCCAGGAAATGCCATCTGACATCCAGGGCGAGGTGGGGTGTTCCGGAGTGTGCGAGGGCACTTTTACAAAGATCTCCAGATCTCCCACGTATTGTAAATGTTACACCAAAGTACCAAGATATTTTGCTCCGAGGACCTGCCAATGTAGGATTTCATGAGGGGGAAAGATGTCAAAGTTATAAGTTGTGTAATGCATGCCCACAAAGAATAGGAGGGGGTGTGTGCTAAAAGCGAGTCTGTAACAGTAAATACCCGGTATCGGTTGTAAATATCATAGTTCCATATACTGTGTTAATTATGAAATTTCATATACATATTGGTGTCCATGACTACCTACCATCATACCAGCCTCCAGTAAGATCAATGCCAGCATCGGATCCATCTTTTAAACCCGAATCACCTCTCCACGGGATGCGGTTAGAAGCTGGTAATTTACCAGATCTCTGAGTTTCGTAGAAGAGTATGGATTTATACAGTATATCGTCATAATTATACTTGGTACAATCATCTAAAAGAAAGAATTGGAATTAAATTTAGTAGGTACAGAACTCACCATTTAAAGTCACCTCAACTTGAAGGCATAATATAACGACAGGCCCGTAACTAGCGGGGGCGGGGTAAGATGGTCACGTTGGTCGTTGGTTTCGTATTGCGACCAATGGAAAGGCCACCAAAGGCACCCATTGGGGTAACCGATTCTTACCCTATTGGATAAAGGCACCCATTGGGTTTCTGGTTTGGTCCTGGGCAGGCAACTGCCTCTCCTTCCCCCCCCCCCATCACAAGACACCAGAAACACGCGGTCTTATTGGCCATCTTAAATTAACAGATACCAGAGCTGAGATGTTTTATACATCTTTTACGGACATGAACAGAAATGTGGAAAGAACTAAGCTATATATCAGCTGTAAACTTAACTTCCACCAAATCGATGTGCATGCACAAAACTTATGTATTGTATTTAGAAATTGGAAAATACGCAGGACACAACTAAATGGAATATAAGTACTGAGTATCATTGTTTAATACTCCAGATTCATTTCTGACCGAAGAGGTGATTGCTCGGCACTTGAATAATTATTTCATCTACAACTATTCGTCTATTACTGATCAACACTGACTAACAACTCGAATGTAGTTTCATTTTCTGACTAAAGAAGTGTTGTTTTTTTTCGGCAAATGAATAATACCGTCTGTCAAAGTTATTCAACTGTTAATCTATTTAAAACAAGTAATGTAACGCAACTTACGGTTTGGTAATGATGGCACTACGCGGTTATCATTGCCCAGATTAGTAAATAATCCGATAGCTGATGGAGCCTTTCCACCAGTTCCAGAACCGTAATTGGCAAAGAATCGCATTTTAGCTGCATCCCCGGCTTTAAAGAATTCTCTGTCTGGCTTGCTGACTACAACCCATTTCCTCCCACCGTCAGATGTTGAATATTTGTCGGCATTCCACATCTGAAAACCGAAAACTTTGACATTATCCAACTGATTACGGGGCAATGATAACTTTACGTACTTTGTTAAATTGATTCATTTGGGTTTTAATGTTTTTAAGGTATGTCTGTATGTCTCTGATATTTATCGATGTAAATCGATCACTAGTGCCACATCTTTAAATAAGGAAAACTATTCGTTATTGCTGGCAAAGAGAAACTGAAATAGGGGACTATATCTTACTCTGCACCAACCGGGATAATGAAGATGAGCATATGCCATGTACTGAACGACATTTTGCCTGTACAGTGGCGTTTCCGTCAGTTTCGACTTCCAACTGACTTGATGCTGTCATTTACCAAATCGCTAACGATTAACCAATGGATAAGACAAATGATGGCCAAACAGTAAATAGAATGGGGCTTAATGTCTTACTCTGCACCAACCGGGATAATAAAGATGAGCATATGTAGTGATCAGATTATTTTGCTGAAGCAGTGGATTTTCCTCCTGTGACTTTCCAAATGGCAATGATTAATCTATGAATAAGACAAATAATGTGAGCTATTAATTATACTTACGTCCATTTTAACAACGGGTGAATCGAATGTAATGGCAACCATCCAACCTTCAACATCCTCAGTAAGTGGGAAAGAAAATTCGGCCTCAAATCTATTTCCCCAGTCATTATAAATCTTTAGGGTTCCAGGTATGCTACCATTTAAATTAGCTGTAATGGAAGAACAAACGATAGGAGAATAAAATTGTCTTGGAAGCAGTCTGATTTAAATTCAGATCTATATTTCGTTTCATTTATATTTTAATGGCCTACAATACATGAAGATCTGACAAGTTATTATGGGAGTTCAGCTCAGGGGTAAAACGGGCGGCTTTTGACCCTATGACCTCTGACATTGATTAATCAATCACCCATAGCTCCATGGATCAAAAGGCCAAGAACTCTCATTGACTAATCCCGTACACTATTCAGAGTACGCCAATTATAACTTTTCCGGGTCCTAGTGTAGTAAAGACAAGTTAAACGAAATATTGAACTATAAAAAACGAAACGAAATATTGAACTATAAAAAACGAAACGAAATAGGATCTGGGTTTAATCACACCCAACTCATTTCAAGACCATTGGTCATTCAATCCCTAAAGCACCTCCCCAGGGAAACACGAGTTACATCTATATTAGAATAACGAGTCTTTGATTTGTTACAAATGCAATGTGCCAATATGTATCTCGGGTGTAGTTAGATAAATTCATCAGGTTTTGCGGTTATGGTTGTACCTAGCTACAGACAAATGCATCATGTTACTATGGATATAGACAAATACATCATTTGACTATGGACACAGATTAATACATCATGTTACTATGGATACAGACAAACACGCCATGATTAGGTTACTATGGATACAGACAAATACGCCACAAATATCATGTTTTTAGTTATAGTTTTACCTGGTTACAGATAAATACCGAATGTTACTATGAATACAGAATACAGACAAACACATCATGTTACTATGGATACAGACAAAGAGATCATGTTATTTTAGTTATAGTTTTACCTGGATACGTGACTTTATGAGTTGGTGCAGCAGTTGTCGGTGCAGTGGCTGAAAGATGAGGCGGGCGGGTGAATAGTTTATAAACAAATTACCAGCATTGTATTCATTTATTTAATGATCAAATATCAAAACAAAACTAAGATTTGTTTCTGTAACGAGGTTGTAACGAGTACTGTTTCCTCTGGGGCTTAACGTTTGCTTCAACCGAAAGTAGAGTGTTAACGTTGAAGCCACAGAGATATAGGTGTCAACTGCAGGTGTTAATTGCTTCTAACTAGTTGAGGTTATCGCTAAGGTTAACAAGCCTTCCTCTATCTAGAACAGCATCGTACATCCCAGTGAGCTTCGTCTAGTTCTGATAATTAACGATTGATTCTAGTCATAAACGGCTGTTTCCGGTCATTAACTGCTGATTCTGGTCATTACAACGACTGATTAACGGTCATTAATGGGTTACTTCGGCCATTAACGGCGTATACCAGTCATTAATGGCTATTTCCGGTCATAAACGAATTGTACACAAGAAGGGAATGCGGGTGGTTATTAGACCCCGTATGTTACTAGATCCACTGGATAAAAAACCTCTGTGGCCGAAAGGTCCTACGTTCATTTAGTCATGCGCTGTGTGGTTTTATTTATCAAGCAAATTCCTGTCTAAAGAAGTACAAATGAAACAGCGAATTTTACACACAAGACAACCCTGCGGACAAGATACCTCATACACAGACATTTCAAACAATAAACAACAAACAATAGACATATAATTCAAATCAAGTGAATGCCTCCGGGATCAGCCGTAAAGCGTCCACAGCATGCAGAGAGACAGGTTTCATCCAAAATGAAAAAGTAGTGTCCAAAACGATAAACCACCTACTTGTGCCTGTATAATCTGGTGGCATAGTGGCACCAGGAGTTGTAGCACCAGTAACCGTGTTACCATGACTGTCCATCCCTTCTATAAAAGCTGAACCTGTGGGATTAATGTCGCCGGTTGTATGACCAACAAATTCTATACATAGCTGATCTCCCACGTGTTCGTCTGCATTCCAAGCTTTATTGGTGAAAACAAATTCTTTACCATCTTGGAGGGTTTCAGAGAGTTCTGCAACCCATACCTGTATGTAAAAAAACATTTGAAAGATGTGTGCATTCTGTTCTATGGAAACAAATCCACAATATTCAGTATGTTTACGAATGAGTAATACCAGGAACATGTTGGTAAGCTAGCGGCCAATAACCAACTAACAATATACCTCTCCTCCTTCCACACTTAGAAAATGCGCATGATATTTATATGCCAAGGGATCAACTTGGATATAACATCACGTGAATAGTCGCATTGTAACTGCTGTAATTTGTTGTAAATGTTAACGAGCGGTTTGTGACCCTATGACGTCAGACATTGAGTAATCAATCAGCGTTGACGTTTCTACTGGTTTACCCACAGTTCCATAAATCGCCGTAACGGACCGCTTCATTGCCTAATTCCTAAAATCTGCCAGAACACCTGTTCCAGAACCTAGCCTAGTAAAGACAAGTAAATCGAAATTTTGAACTATAAAAAACGAAATAGGATCTGTGTTTTAATCAGATCGTTTCCACCAACAAAATCTCAACCAATCTGAAAAACGAACGAAGAACTTACCTCTATGCTGTCAACTGGTTTATCAAATATCACGTGAGCTTTCCATGTGTGGAGTTCTTTAGCGATGTCTATACAGAACTTGCCATTAAATCCTCCACTCCAATGACTCTTGATCTCAACATCCACGTTGGCCGCAGCAATACAGGCCAAAGTGGCTAAAATCAGTAGCTTCATGGCTATAATTCAAAGGTAAATATTGATTAAAATTAGAAAATCCGATTTTGTCAGCGCTGAGGTGGATTGGGATTTGAAGTGGTCTGATTCCATGGTTATACGCGACGAGGTGCAAGGTTTAAAGCCATTAGAATTTCCACATATACCACGTTAATTTCCAATAAATTTAATCCACTTGCCAACATTTATTCATTCATAATAAAGGATATCAGGATTTTTAAAGTAGGGCAGTTTTAAAATTTCGAAAACAGATTTGCTCAACATTGGTTTGATAGCACAGTCTTTGTTTTTATGTCTGATAAATATTAGTCTGCGTACCGACTACAATATTTAGTATCGTTTCATGTTTAAAACCACTTTTTTTCAAGAGCTGATGAGTCATTATTTACCATTGTCTTTAGGGTGGGGGGGGGTCTTAAAAATATATAATGCATTTAACAAGCAATATGGCTAATGTATTTCTATTGTCCAGATAAATGGAAGGGATATGGTGTCATAGAACTCCATACCCAGCCCTACCCATGTAAAATAATTCAAGTGA
This sequence comes from Patella caerulea, assembly GCA_036850965.1. NCBI lineage: Eukaryota > Metazoa > Mollusca > Gastropoda > Patellidae > Patella > Patella caerulea. The sequence continues at coordinate 69,789,573 of JAZGQO010000010.1, read as the reverse complement.
GAAAAAATTAGTTAAGCGCTGTAAATATTGAACCTACCTGTCTACTGCGTCTTGTCAAACTACCATCTGTTTTCAATTCGTCCTTCATATGTAAAGAAGGCCAGCTCAAGATAACATACATCGCCTACGATAATTTTATTCAGAGTCGCTTATCTCTGATTATAATCTCTGGTAATCCAAGATAAGTTCCAGTACCATCTAATAACACGTTGTAAAAATTTGGAAACATCCCACAGAATTTTCGTAATGTAAAAGTACATTTCCTTATAGGTGTATACTTATGGGACGTCCACATCATCCGTCGCTGTAAAAGGAAATAATCTTCCTATTGCAAAACATAGGGACCAGGCATGGGTACAGCTCTGTAATGCCCCCCCCCCCCGTCAGACATTGGCGGCGCCAGTCGTCGGTGGTTGGAGGGGCAAGGCTCGGGCAAAGTCCAAGGTCAAGGGGGCAAAGGCATGAGTTTCAACTAGGGGTGGGGTGGGGGTCTCCATCAGAAAATTTTGAAAAACAGGTTACCGGAAATGCAGTCTGGCAGTCAGGGAATGATTGTTGAGGTAAAGTGTCAAACGAACGGACTTGCGAACCCGGACGAATCCCAGTCAAGGGCGCCAATGTAGGGTGTACTGAAGGAGGGTTTGGGGGACCTCCCCCACAAAATTTTGAATAATAGACTGTTAGAAATGCTGTCTGTCAGTATTCAGTCAGGCATCGACCGTTGAGATAAATAAATCTGACCACATACCGCCCGTCGCCTGATCACTAGTTTATACGATCAGAGACCAAAATGGCAAACGAACGGACTTGCGAACCTCAACGAAGTACCTATGTGAGCGCCAAAGTAGCGAGTCCCCAAGAAAATTTTGAAAAATAGACTGTTGGAAATGCTGCCTGACAGTATTTAGGCACCGATGCATGTCTTGATAAATAGAGCTGATCGGATGTCGTCTGTAGCCTGATCACTAGTATTTCCAACCCAAGAGAGGAAAGTGTCAAATGAAACTTTGAAAAGTAGACTGCCCGAAATGCAGTCTGGCAGTATTTCAGGCATTGATCTTCGAGATAAATAGAGCTTAACAGATACCGCCTTTCGCCAAATCACTAGTTTATCCGACCAGAGAAGAAAATGACAAACGGGCGGAGTTTATTGACTCAAAGTCAATGAATATTTTCGCCACTATATTTTGTGAAATGAACGGACCTGCAAACCTTAACGAAGTCCCCAATAATTTGAAAAGTAGACGGTCCGAAATGCAGACTGGCAGTATTTCAGGTATTGATCTTCGAGATAAATAGAGCTTAACAGATACCGTCTGTCGCCAAATCACTAGTTTATCCGACCAGAGAAGTAAGTGTCGACCGGGCGGAGTAATATTTTCGCCACTATATTTTGTAAAATAAATTGCCGGGAATGCAACCAGGTAGCATTTCAGACAATGGTCGTTGAGATAAAAAGAGCTGTCCAGATCACATTTTATTTTATTTTCGAAAATTATGGGGGGGGGGGCAAACAGAGGGCAGGCCAGATTTTTGGGGGTGTAAATGCTCCCCCCCACCAGACCGGGATGACCGCCCGTGCGGCGATTAGAAAATGCACAAGGTCGCAAGGAAATGTCCCAGAAAACTATCAAAGTTATCAAAGCCTTTCGGGTCAGATCGCAGAATCTTGGCATTTGTTTTGGAAAAAAACATTCCCTTTAGTGTATGTGTCTCACTTGGGATGGTGGCTCCTCATTCTGTTCCACGAGATGATCTCCTTCCCGGGTTAACACATTTGTTAAAAAGACTGACTGTAAATGGCGCTTCCTAGAATATATCCTGACTACCATACCTCCGGAGACTGCAAACCAACAAATTACGTATATATTGAATGGTAATATTACCAATTATTATTTAAAAATCGACGTAAATTCAAGACTCAAATGGTCTCCAAACTATGCGAGATCTTTGACTTGATTAAGAACATCGAACCAACCATACTCACAAGCAATTGTGGTATTTTCTTTTTGGCGAGTGAAGGTAGAGTCTAAAAGCAGATTTCGTACTCTAATTCTAATTACATCTCGTGGACTATGACGAAATCTGCTTGTAAGTAACACTAAATCGTCTTCAGAATATATATTTTATCACTCGTACTGACTTCAATTTAAAGTAGCTAAGTCACTAAACTAAATATCATGCAACATCTTCAACATTGAAAACATAAATTATTTGTCAATTTAAATCAACATTGATGCTGTGATCTTATCGGGAGGGAAAAGCTGGGCTTCTGATATCCAGTATCAAAGACAAAATAAACATTTTACTATTGGTACACGATTCGTGTACCATAATGCGTTTCAGTTCTAGCAAGAGATTCGGGGAACGAGGCTAGAAACATTGCACCAAATCAAACGGCGTATGTAGACAGGAATAACCAGACGCTAGAAATTTGCATTCTATTGAAACTGCTTGCTTATTTGCCGAACATAATTGATTTAAAATTAGAGTAAAAACGGAAACTATTGAATGTAAATCAGTTTCTATACATTCATATTAGCCATCAGTACTATTATACGTTGCGACCCACTTGTGTCAATTTCTAGGTCCCAAATGTTAGCGATTTAGCTCCTTTAAATGCCGTATCATTGCAAGTGAGTGGAATTGAGTTTAACGTCTCGCCACACAATTCATCTGTCATTTTGCGACTGAAATATATTAATTTGTGTTGTTACATATAAATTGCTAGGAAGTAGAATTTTGCCCGGACAGTGATGTTTTCATGCTTAGACAGTTCGTTTTATATAAACGTGTATTATAATGACTTATTCATTTATTTTATTTTCCAGTCAGTACTAAATCTCCATTATCCATTTTACCGTTGAGACTTTAAATCCATTAAAATCCCGACCATCCGATGGTCTAGAGATTTGATTATAGGCTTGTCATGTGAATAAATGTCTAAATAATAGTTTATATATATATATATATATATATACAGTGGTGTTTTCATACTCTGACAGCTTACTTTGATTATTAATATAAATGTGTATCCATTAAAATCCCGACCACCCGATGGTCTAGAGATTTGATTATGAGCTTGTCATGTGAATAAATGTCTAAATAATTGAAGCACGCAAAAAAACACAAAGACTTGCAATAGGCAGATGTAGCTCTTGAATAATGCATCTTTAAATTAAGCTTCATGAGTGTATATCAGATATTGAATATCACAGAACCCCAACTCCGTATAATCATTTAAAAGCCCGGGTCAAATGGAGTTATTTCCCTTCCATCGAACTGAATGAATCGGTTAGAAGTCTATTCACAAATTGTGTTATTTTAACTAATTAGTTTTCCCGCATCAGAAGATAATAATATTTTTTATATTTTTATAAAATTTCAAATATTTCCATTGTAACATCTGGAATCTTATGTTAAATTGTGTATCAAAGGCAAAGCACTGCTGCATTTTACCTAATCCGACCCTGAACGTCTCAAACATACAGAGTATGCCTTGGTAAGGTAACATCTGTGTCAAATGAACCTTATGTAGCAAAGCTATGGCAAGTCCGGTACATTTACCTAGCCCACCCTCTCCTCAGAGGAAACTCTGTCGGCCTATAGCTCACTAGTCTCAGAGAAAATACCAGGTGATTGCTGATAACATCAATGTAAGATCTCGTCCTTAACAAAATGAAAGGGAGGGCGAGGCAAATAGAGGGCAGAACAGATTTTTTGGGGCGCAAATGCCCCCCTCCCCTCCCCTTGGCGCCGCAACTGTTCACATTAAACCCTACATGCTGACAATTCACATTAAACCCAAACATGTTTACGATTCACACTAAACCCACATGTTTAGATTCACATTGAACCCACATGTTTACGATTCACATTAAGTGGGGTTTAACATGTTGCATTTTTGCTCGGCCAGGACTAATGGATAGGAAATGAAATGAAATAAAATGGGGTTTAACATTTTTTGCTCGATCTGAGTATAATGAAGCCGGGTACATGTTTACGATTTAAACTGAACAAACTATATGTTTTTATAAAAATTTATTTAAAGACGTAACCAAATGATTTATTAAACTGGACATGGACATTTCGGTGTATCTGCTTTTGGCAGAGACTTGGTATGAGTAAGATGTACCAAACCTAAATTTAAAAAAAAATAATCAAAATACATCAGAATGGAACCACTGGGCAATTGCACACATGAAATAAAATGAAATGCAGTTCATGGTCCAACTGTTTTGCACCGACAGGGCTAATGTAGGCGGACATACGTCATAAAAATGTGCTATGAGGCCAGTTTTACCCACGGCCTACTCTTACATCGAACTCAAACTGTTAACAGTTTGTCTTCATACCCAAACGACAAAACAGCAAACACTGCTTCATGTCAGGCTCTACGTCCTGCATCACTGACAAGGGGGGAACTTTCTAGGCCAATGCAGGGATCGAACACCCAACCTCCAGGATAGCCACCGTGACCAACGCCTATTGTATAATTGATGACAACATTAACTCTCTCGAATTATGTATTTCTTTATATGGATACTCACCAGCAAGGGTTGATTGAAGACCAGAGTTATAATCACAAGCAACTTCATTGTGGACATAATCTTCTCTTTTATCTTCGTACTTATCAGAAGCATCGGGTCCACCAACCATTGCACCGATTAATAAATGTGGACTGGCTCCTGGTGTGTGAAGATTAGCCTCGCTGCAGGGTGCAGGGATATCAGGACAAGAACTGAAACACGGAAAATTAAAACACTGAAATGTGTTAATAAAAACTTATACACATCATGTTGTGCTCTATGAAGTAAATTTAAAATCATTCACGGAGACATTCTGGTTAAAACAAAGATCCTGTTTCGTTTCGTTTTTTATAGTTCAAAATTTCGTTTTACTTGTCGTTACTACACTAGAAACTGGAAGAGTTTATATATAACCAGCGTTCTGGATGATGTGTGGGATTAGCTAATGAAACGGTCTGTTACGGCGAGTTTTTTCGGATGAGCTGCACGGCACTGCAACGTTGGTTACTCAAATGTCTGATGTCATAGGGTCAACAGCCTCCTTCCACTAAAACCGGTCAGACCTTCAGAGGCCACCAAAAGTATTAAAAAAGGAAACGAAATATAGATCTTTATTTTAGGCCGATTAATACGCGGTTTAGTTCAAATGTAAGCACATATTAATAATAATGTCATTTGAATGTGTATAAACGGATTTACATTCAATCGTTTCTGTTTTACTGTAATTTCTTATCAGTTATGTTCAGCGAAATACACCAGAAGCCTCAATCGAATGACAGCTTTAGTGTCTGGTTATTCCAGTCTATACCGATATTATTTATTGTGCATGTTTTCCGGTAAGATCACAGCATCAATGTTGATTTAAACTGACCAATAATTCGTGCTTCCAATGTCGAAGATTTGGGGTGATATGGAGTTAGAGACTTAGCCACTTTAACAATTTAAGTAGATGACTTACGCTGATCTGTGATGGGGATTTTTAGGGTATGATTTACCAAAACCGATGACATAACTGAAGCATTTGTTGTTTTGTCCAAGAATGTAATTGATTTGACTTTGAGCCCATTTTCTGTAGGTAGTGGCGTCTATACCAGCATCGGCAGCCATTAAAGCCAAAAAGGCAGAGTTAGCTGAAAGGTACGTAAAAATATTTAATCTGTGTTTTATTAATAACCCGATCTAATTGGCCATTTATTTTAGAAAGATCATAAGGTCTATTATTGGGTAAAGTGGTTTGGTTATTATCCGGTTGTACGTGACAAGGAGAAGGGTTGCCTGTCCAACCTCGTGGGTTTTCGCTGGGTCTCCCGTTCTTCTCCCACTGGTATAACCCGTACGCACAAGCCAATTATTGAAATAAAATTGAACAACGTCCGTCCCGAAATGGCCTGGTTGGTATCGAGTAACCATGAAGCTTTTATATCTCTCTATATATAAAGTGGAATATTTCTTTTTCAGTAGAATTCCTAATGAAAAAAACAAGAGGGCTGAAACTTAAATTGTACCGAGTCTTTCGGATGGGACCTAACAACAGCTGAAATTCAAAGAAGAGACACTTCCCATTCTATCCCATGGAAGCACAGTTTGTGCCAATGGGTACACTATACTGTCATTGGAACTCTTAGTGACAATTCATTCCATAGCATCCACATTTTAGAGATTTAGCTTCGACTAGATTTACAACATTTTTATTGGGTTCTACCAATTTTTCCCATCATCTCTCCAGGGCCAGCATATCTTGAAAAACCCCACTGATCTTTCCAGGAACAGCATACCTAGCAGAACCCCACTGATCTCTCCAAGGACAGCATACCTTTTAGAACCCCAATAACATCACCAGGATAAGCCCCATGGCGTATAACTTACCAGCGTATCTTGTACAACCCCACTAATCTCCCCAGACTAAGCCCCATGCTGTATAACTTACCAGCATATCTTGTAGAACCCCACTGATCTCTCCAAGCTAAACCACATGGCGTATATTTCATCTGTCCACCGCTTGGTAACCATGCTTTAAAGAATCCCACCACAGCTTTGCTGTATTGAGTATCTTGGGTTTCTTGATACAACATCAACTGTAAATGTGGATCATAAAATGAATACATCATTGATCAAATCATCATTTGTCTTCGCCTCTCCCAGCTGGTTTTGGAAAGTTGAAGGTATTCGATGACATCATTGATTAATTCAAGAGTCATTAAACCAGCTGTGTCATTGTATCTGTCGCCATAGATATATTTTCCACAATTTCTAAACGCAATTTCTAAGGTCGCTGATCCATTGTAATATTGTGACAATTGAATCTCTAAAAGGAAAACCATGCTCGAAATGCTTCAACCACATTCAATATTAATAAAGATGCGATGGATTGTACTACTTTTTAATCCAATCGAAGTTATGCCGGGACATACTCTTCCGCTGATTATAAGTTTTGACGTGGATCAAAATTAGATATGGTCCAAATAAATAAAATGCAATGACGACCAGGGGTTTTAAGACGAACGTATCTAATTACCGGTAATCGGAATTTTTGTCTTAAATTGTATTTCACTTGGATAACGTCAGCAACGATCCAAGTCGATTTCAAGTACTAGTTTAATAAGTAAATTAAAGTAAACTCCTCAATTCACATATGGATTTGTTGAAATTCTTAGGAATTTCACAAATTTTATTTTGTTATGCAAGAGATGAGTATGCTTACTTCTTAAAAAAAACTCCTCAATTCACATATGGATTTGTTGAAATTCTTAGGAATTTCACAAATTTTATTTTGTTATGCAAGAGATGAGTATGCTTACTTCTTAAAAAAAAACAAACATATGATGTTTTAGTGGTTCACATAGCGTCTTCTGTACATTCGTATTTTAGAATCAATTTTTATTTACCTGACAAGCAACCTTCTTATCATCCCAAGATAAGGCCCAAGCCCAAGCTGTCTCCACGAATGTTTTAGCATCACTTAAGTATTTTGGATCTTTGGTAGCTCTGTACAACCAGATAGCTGCTTCACACAGTTCATCTACATAACCACTGGAGCTGTTATTAGAAATAAGAGGATATGCATTTAGAAAACAAAATGAAATGAAATGCCATGCAACGTCCTATTTATTGCAGCAATCGGACTTTTGGGTGAGAAATCATAGTACTTACGAATAAAATTGTCCAGCGCCTTGAACACTCTGTGAATATTTTCCTTTGTAAGTTTTAGCAAAGACGTAGAGTGATTTAGCAGCAGTTAATAATTTGGTTGCGTATGCAGCATCTAAAAAGACAAATTTGGGGTATTTATTGGTCAGATGCCAATATGGCTATTATTATAGTGACCGCCCCCCTCGCTCTTATTAGGCAAGATCGTCAAGTGTCTTGTTTGTAGTTCGTGGTTATCAAGACTGAATATAAATGGAGATGAAACTTTGCGATGTTTTACTTGGTTATCCTTCTACACGTTACAGACGAACGGGTCATGCTGTAGATGACCCTGTGGCTGTTTACACAAAATCAAGTTAGGAAACTTCTTTAATTGAAAATAGTACCATGGTAAGTAAGTTAGTAAACGAAGATATTTACCTCGTTTCTTGAAAGCGATCGCCCCAGCAGCCATAGAAGCAGCTGTTTCACCAGCAACATCACTACCGGGTTTACTTGTTGTTACTTTTAAGGATGGTCGGGCCATGGTCATATCTTCAGCTCTACCCCAGAAGTGATGATCATCATCCCCATTACCAACCTACGACAGAAATCAGTAGTAACAATTAAAATGTGGAGGTTGAATTTGGTAAATATATTACAGGTTACTGATTTAATAATTTAAATACATCCGAAGTAAACGACACAGCTATTGCAACACACCATGCTATCTCCAAGGCAACCCGCGATAACAATGAAATAGTACATTGAAAATATTAAAAGCTTTACTCTTTACTTGGTGTGTCTCTTTGGTTACTTCTCAATTAGATGCCATATGTACCGACCGCGATATGCAACATGATAAAAAAAAACGCTAATTCAACAACAGCGTCTTCAGGATTACCTGCATGTAAAATTCATTTTTCGCGGGAATCCAACATTTCAAGAAATAATCCAAAGGCCATTTAATCATGTCAAAGAATTTGTCCGTGAGGCTTGTAGAGGAATATGCGTCAGGCCATTGGATGTAAGACCACAGTAACAGATGAGCAGTGGCAGCCATTGGCAGACCAAATTTCACATGATCACCAGCTGAAAAACCACAAAATGTTATTGGTTAAGGGCTATGAACGCGGTACAGTGCCCTATCGGATTTCAAATTTTTATGAGAATTTGCAATTTGGAACTCATTTTTAAGGATTTATTTTTGTTATATTTTGACATAGATGTAACAATTTAACATGGTCAATTAGATAAACATCCCAATTAATGTTAAAAGAACGGAATATTAGTTGAATAACTAGAAATAGGTCTGTAATTAAGGATTGGTAGATACGAAATCATTCGCCGTGATTATAATAACATACATGTATGTAGACAATTAATTTCTTTAATCTCTAATACATCCATTGGTCAATGTTCTTTTTCATACTTTGCGCCATATTTATGAGATGAAATTTCCTATTTTTTTCCAGTTATGTCAACCTAAGACTAGCATTTTGTTAAAATCATTTTATAATATGTAGATCTTTGCTTATTGATATTTCTTTTTGTCTTATTCTTCTACAATATATTCTTATTCTTAAAGAAATATAAACCCAAAACGTCATCAGCTCTGTAAAGCCCAATAGAACAGCAAGCTGCTGTCTAGATTTGCTTGCGTTTTAAAGATTAATAATGTTCAGGCGCAGTCGACGGGCCGATTGCGTTTACTTTTATGTTCTCAGCTTGGAGAACCTGGAGTCTTATTCCGTTCCTGTGTGGGAACGGACCTGGGTGAAACTCGATATGCACATGTGTTTGGAACATTCTCAACACCTTCACGAGAAAACGAAAAGGGTGAGCGATTCACTTTTCAAATGCATGTTGATCAACCTTTCATAACGTTTGCTCGAAACCATGTGGTTGATTTAGGAGGAGTCGAACGTCTTATAACAAGCAAAATAAACAAATCAGTTCTTACCATCATACCATCCTCCAGACAGATCAACACCAACATCAGAACCATCTTTCAAAGCAGAATCACCCCTCCATTTAATTGGGTTGTTAGCTGGAAGTTTACCAGATCGTTGAGCATCATAGAAGAGGATCGAATTAGCGAGTGGTTTAGAATAGTCGTAAAGTCCTCTATCGCCACCTGTAATTAACCATGAAACATTTAAACATTAGACATACATTAAATAGGACACGATTCTATGAGCAATTGCTCATGGTATTGGTCGGCGTTGCGACGAGGATGATTCTTTTTATACAGCAACGGTACTTTTATGAAAAACAATACACACGTAAACAACGGCTTAGATCATGATGGTCAAATCATTGAAGGTGGCATAATATCAAATATTATGGAGATGATTAAGCGTGATCATGGTAATACCTGTTCAGTTACTAAATTCCAATGAAATATTCTAGACATATAGTATTCAATGGGTTCTTGTTACCGCCCATGTCTATCTTGAAAACCCCCTCTGAAAGAGCAATCGACATCTGAAAGAGCACTCTACTGAAGACTTGTGTAAAGGAGATCTATATTTAGTTCATTGTGATGATTAATAAATATCTTAATTACCTGGCATAGGAACGATCACTGGTTTTGTTACTGGGCGACCTGTCACTGGGCCACCTGTCACTGGTGCTGGAAAAATGAGATCGAGTTTTATTGGCTTTATCTTATTCATGAACAAATAAGATAGTACTATAATGTAGGCCCTACCAACAACCGAGGATGAGGCCATCGCCATCATATTGGAATTGTGACGTCATATCGAAAATCAATGAAGAATTGCCAAAGGAACAAGCATTTCCAGGTTCGTGTCGATCTTACTTGAATTGGCGGGGACTGAAGCTTTTTGTTCGCGAGCATCTGCCGCACGAAGAACGGGAAGAATAACAAAATGGATAACGTTTGAGCAGCAGTTCCTGGTCCAAATCTAAATCTTGTATTTGGGCTGAAGAACGGTTTATCAATACAACAAATGCCTGTTAGTTATGTGAACGGATCAGATGCGTTGAGGTCTAATCCTGTATAATTTTTTAACGAGATAAAAGGTAATGTTTTCTGTATATTGATAACCCACTTTAATGTAATAGTTGATAAAGAGATAAGAAGGTATACAGTCCGACACCTAATGTATACGACTGCGGCCTTATCAAGAAGACTTATCTTTTCTTATAGAAAGTGCAGGAGGACCGCATAACACACAAAAACAAAAGCGACAAGATGAGAAAAACTACATAGACACGGCAAGAAATAAACAAATAAAATTAAATGGGGTTTAACGTCCTCTGTTCTGCTCCGACTGGGCTAGTCAAGACGGGCATACGCTAAACAGTGTGCTATGGTGGGAGTTTTCCCGGGCAGCGGCATTATGGCTTACACTTGTATCAAATTCCAACTGCCAATTTATCCTTTACTACGTGCACGCCAGTGTATACACGAGACCTCGGCGTTTCATTCCACCCGGACGACTGCACTGTCCGTGTCAGGCCCCCATTCTTGCATTACTGACAAGGGCAACCACGTCGGAAAAACCCGATGATCAAGAAATAAACAACAAATTTCATATCTGCCATGGTTCTACTAATACGGTGTCGATCAGGATAGACAAAAGTACACGTATTCTATGTTTAATATTCATGGTACGAAATATTCACACAATTTAACCCCAATTTCTAAAATAAACATAAATATAATCAGTTTATTGTAGTTAGTCGTTTAAGTGATAAAGAAACATCCCTTCTCTAAACTCACCATGTGAAAATTTGTTTCCGCTACCATCCATACCCTCAATAGTAACTGTCGCAGTAGGGTTAATATCACCCGTGGTGTGCCCAACAAAATCAACACAAAGTTTGTCACCAACCTTCTCTTCAGCATTAAAATCTTTGTTAGTAAGAACGAATTCTTTACCACCTTGTTTTGTTGCACTTACATCAGCAACCCAGACCTGGTTTTATTTATAAAATAATAATGTAGTTTGGACAGTTGTCATTATTGAATATATAAATTTTCACAAGAATGACACTTTTTGTGATATTGTTTTTTTCCAGGCAGAATCTAAGAAAGAACACGTCAGCGGTGATTGCCGTGGGTGGAAAAATCTAAGAATGACACTTTTTGCGATAATGTTATTTCCAGGCACGATCTACAAAAGAACACACCAGTGTTGGTTACAGTGGGCGGACAAATCTTCGGCGGTACAAATTAGGAATAATATATTCGAATATGCACAGTGTAGCAAAAAACATGACGGAGCAATACAACGTTACTTAGTAACATTTGGTAGGCGCAATACGTGTCCGAGGCGCTGGTAATCACGCTACGCCACCACAACAGCGTATATAAATCCACTATGATTCAGTAAGGGAAACCGGCAAGGTGATTTGGTATGCTAGTGGCGTAACTGCTTGTTCCATGCCCATTTCATCCCCCTGGTTTTGTACCAGGGTAATTAAACCGTACAGGGAAAATATGTAGCAAAGATTGCCACCACCTCACGCACATCAAGCACCTATTGGGCGATAGACCGTGATAAAAAGTGAACTATCGTTCATGAAAGTTGAGTTATGTTCACTATTTTTTAAAAATCGTATGTACTTACATCAAGGGAGTCTATTTTTTGATCAAATACAAGATGAGCCGTCCATCCATGTAAATCCTGGGTGATTGGGATACAGAAGCTTCCAGTGATTCCGCCACTCCAGTGGGTCTTTATGGTCACATCCATAGAGGCGGTGGAACCCAGAAGGATCCCAAATATAAATAACAAAATCATAATTTTTTCTGAAATACAGGATTAAAGTAGTAATAATAAAATGGTGTATATCGAAATAATATATGCCTTGGTGGTTGTATTTAGTTGAAAGATGAGGGTCGATTGTGTTCTTTGGTGACCTGTTCCCTTGTCTTAAACCTTCAAACGATATTCTCAAAATCAGAAAAAGCAAGCATAGTGTTTTAAAATCAATATTTCTTTTGTATTATAATTCATATACTTTCAATATACGTTCGCATTAAACAAATGTTAACAATTTGCTGTAGATTATTTCAAGAGTTAAAAAATCACCTCAAAACCACGATGATGATACTGAAGATTGTAACGAAAAAATATTTTGGACAAAATTGATATTTAAAACAAAAACGCTGCAGATTATTTCAAAAGTAAAAAATCACGCTATAACCATGTTGATCATAATGAATATTGTAACGAAAAAATATTTTGAACAAAATTATTATTTAAAAGAAAATCGCTGTAGATTATTTCAAAAGTAAAAAATCACGCTTTTACATAACCATGTTGATCATACTGAATATTGTAACGAAGAAACATTTTGAACAAAATTATTATTAAAGATAAACCCCGGATATTTGTTCTTGGATTAATCACAGATAAAAACTCAAAGGGAACAATGGAAGAAGTTCTGTAACTGTTAACATGGTTCTGTATATTACATCCTAAGCATTAAAAGTCCCACAACCTCACAAATGAACAATCCACTGCGACTACTCACTTTACAGGTGCTCCCCGGGATCTGATAGCTTCCAACAATCTTCTGGATTATATTCACTTTCAAGTCCACAAACAATAGACTTGACGCCCACATTTTAGCATTATGAACCAATCTAGAAGTTTAGGAATCAGGCAGCTGTTAATCAAAAGACCTTTACCTATATTTATGTACTGATAAGAAATCTCTGGGTACTCTACATATTCAATTTATATAATTTGTATAAAACAGTGGCTCATTTATATCAGATGTGAATCACAGTGGCTAAATGACACTGACCCTCTATGCTGGAGGTCGCGGGTTGGCCGAGAAAGTTCATCGGGATTTTCCCTTTGTCATTGATGCAGGAGGATGACCTGACAAGGACAGCTGTCTAGTTCCTCGGATGGTACGAAAAACCGAGGTCCCGTGTACACATTGGCGTGAACGTAAAAAATCCCTTGGCAGTGTGCTATGAGAGACGTTTTCTGACTTTTTCGCCGCATCCCGGGTTGTACGGAACAAGGAGTCGGGATCGCCTGTCCAACTTCGTGGGTTTTCTCCGGTTCCTCACTATGCTAAAGACCTCTACGCGAATGCGAATTATCGAAATAAAATTGAACAATATGATAGTCCAGAAATGACCTAGTCTATGTCATGTTAATCCTCTCTCTGTCTGACTCTCTCTTCCTCTGTCTGTCTCTCTCTCTCTTCCTCTCTCTCTCTCTCTCTCTGATGTGAATTTATAGTGCTATGACTCCAGTGTTCTTAAACCACGATCTGTGTAAGTGTTCAAAGTATGCGAAAATTTACGCAGTCTGTTTGCTCACCGATAATGCACGTCAGTGGTGTACTTTCTTATCTGTCCACGTCCTACTATTCTGCATTACCGCCTACACCAGGGGCGTGGTGAGAATGAGTTCATGAGTAGCCATACTCATGCGCCAAAAAGTTTTTGCGCCAAAATCACAATCAAATTGTCTCGGATTGCTGGAGATTGCGTTTCTGGGCTTCTAATTTTCGAAATTTTCCAGGGGGAGGGCCCCCCGGACCCCCCGCCGCGGGCTCGCGCCTTCGGCGCTCGTGGTGGCCGGCTTCGCCGGCCACAGCTCCGCGGTCAGTAAAAGGGTTTTTGTGCCAAAATCTTTTTTGTTACTCATAATTTCTTCTCAATAATTGCCCTCACCACGCCCCTGGCCTACACTTATTTCGAAATTCCAACTGTCAAGATTTCGTTTACGTGCAGGAACCTCAGGTGTTCGTCAGCAGCCCCCACCCTCCAACCACCCCTCCCGCCCCTCCCCTAACTTTCGGGTACTCTTGACTTTTTGGGCAGACGGGTAAATCAAAGTCGAGGAGCTCGCCGCCGGTAAAACAAAAAATGTTTCGGGCATTTCAGACTCTGCATCCTAACATCCATCGAGCCCGTGCGCCTTTGTCCCGAGGAACCGTTTCGGTAAACATTGGAATATGATACGGGACCTTCTGTGAAGCAGCGTCATAATCGCCGAGATACAATGAATTATCAGAGGGCCTGGCAGGGACAGCTGTGTAGAAGTTCGGATGGGACGAAAAACCGAGGTCCCGTAAAAGATCTCTTAGCAGTTGAATTCTATATAAGAATAGGCTGGTGCCGCTGCCCGGCTAAAATTTCCTTCATGGCATACTGTATGGCGTGTGCCCGTCTTCATTAGCCCAGTTTGGGAGCAGAGCAGTAGGACGTTAAACCCCATTTCATTTCATCTACAATGAATTATAGTTGGTGCAAAGTGGACGACTACCCACCAACGTAAAACTACCAACTATCGATCTACCCGAAGTTTGTTTGTTTAACTGGCTGATAATTGGGAGAAAATGGTGCTTCATAAATACAGATCTTTATAATGTCTTAATCATCACCGGCCATACACACGCCATTATGATTGTACGTACATACGTAGTTACACAAATAAACTACACCCACATGGAGGAATCCCTATTGACCAATCCAGAGTGGCCAAATCAAACTGCGAGCGATTGCCGACTGTTAAATGGCTTGGAGTTTCAGAGAGGAATAACCATCATCCGACTGGCTGTTAGGTGTCTTGTTTGCGCGATCTGTGAATAGTTTTAATAATGGCAGCTACAATTCTTTTTGGAGTTTTGATGACCTGGTCAGTTACTCAGTGTTTTGGTAAGTTTTCTTTTAATTTCTGGTCAACTGATATTTATAAGTAAGACATTAAAGATACATTATGGGAGATTAGAGAGAGAGTTGACAGTTAACTATAATAGTTAAAAACTAGATAATGAAACGGGAATTTGTGAAAATATTCGAGAATGGCGATTAAATTTTCGTCCTAGCCTCGGTCATCGTTACTAAAGTCGGTACGATAAAATCATCGCCGAGACTATCCGATTCATGATTAAATCATGAATAAAAACTGAGCAGTAAATCGGATCTAAATCCCCTAAATATCACAGGCTAGCGATGGCACCGACAGTAGATTATATGGTCTTGCTAAGTTAATTAATGTATAATTATTATTATAACTAGACCTGCATGCAGGAATGACGGGTTTCACTGGTGCCATGTTACCTTTGAACTTGAACTTGTGTCACTTTCGGTGCCACGTTACCCTTGAACATATGTCACTTCCGGTACCAATGAAACCAATATACAGGTTTCCACATAAGCATTGCACACATCAAATAAAATGGAAACAGAAACAAACAAACCCAGCAATATCATTTCATTTTATACATTTGTTACATGTAATTGATCCTGACAAAATTACAGTACTTTCGGTGATAATGTAAATGTTCCATTAGTTTTATGAAATCAGAAATGGCGTAAGGCATCTCATGGTGAAAATTTTATGTAAATCGAATAATAATTGCCACTTTTATAGACCAAAAACCTTGAAAAGTGACGTGTAGAAAATCGTCTATTTCTCGGCAACCGTACAAGTTAGAAACCATTTTTTGGTATTTATATGACCGTATGGGTTTAATCTATTTGTTGATTGGAATCAAATATCATAATTGTATAAACATTACAAATCAGACTCATTTGAATGAAATATCTGTTTTGAAGGCTTAAAATACAGTTTTTGCAAAAATGACGTTACTTCCGGTGATAATGAAAACGTTAAATTAGTTTTATAACATCGTCTATGACATTAGGCTTCAAAGGGTGAAAATTTTATGAAAATCGAATAATAATTAACACTTTTATGGGCCAAAAACCTTCAAAAGTGACTTTTAGAAAATCGCCTATATCTCGGCAACCGAACAAGTTAGAAACAATCTTATGATATCTTTTTGACCGTATGAGTTTTGTTAATATGTGAATTTAAACCAAAAGTTGATTTTATTATTATATGTGACATAATTCTTGGTTGAAAAAAATATCGATTTCAAAAGTTAAAAATTGAGTTTTTGACTAAATGACGTCACTTCCGGTGTCAATTTTAAATAGTAATCAACATGATATAACGCACACTTGCTTTCTGAATCAAATGATGTCACTTTTGTGAATATCCATTAATAATTGACTATTTTACAGGCAAAATTGCGAAAACAGTGACTTATGCAAAACTGCCCTTTTCTCGGCAACTGCTTATATTACAAACTAATTTTTACATACATTCTCTTCGTATGGATTATAGCTACAAGTTTATAAAAGTTATGTAAAAATATTTTAAAATCTGAAAAGCCTGAATGGGTTGTAAATAGGTCAATTTTACGCCTTTTTTCACCCCTTAATCCAATTTGCTAGAAAATGAAATAGAAATTAAAAAAACTGCTTCCGCCATTTTTTGCGCCTTGAAAGGACACACTCTTTGAGTCATATAATTTTTCAAAAAAATAATATTTGTTTTTGAAGATCGTAAAAAACTGTCAAAATTGTAGTTTTTGGTAAAATTATGCCACTTCCGGTGCCGACAGATAACACTTTCGGTAATAAAAAAAATGACAATTGAGACAACGAAGCATATGAACTTTGTTTTATACAAATCGAACAATAAAAAATTAATCTAGGACTGAAAAACTGAATTAGCCAATGGCGGCCAAGGAAAATTACTGAGACAAAAAATTTTAACATTTTTGCGCTAGTCAGATGACTCTTTAATTCTGTGCACAATACGACTAAAAAATATTCATAAATAAAAAAGTTTTTTGTAAAATTTTAAATTTTCGAAATTTGGCGCCTAATATCTTCGAAGATTTGCCGAAAATCAAAAATCGAAAGTAGCGTAGCTATGTGCCCTGTCTCAGACTATGCCAAAATGTATCGAAAGTTAAAATCCAATGATTATTGTTAAAATTACTGCAATATTTTCAAAAACGATAACTTCGGTGATTTCGGACATTTCGCATTGTCGCAGAACGTTCAAAATAGCTTTATCCTCTAAGTCACACCCACTTTCCCAGTAAAACCGAAGAAATCGTAACGATGCGACACGTAGTTGCTGAGATCTACTCAAATTGGAATCTGAATAATAATAATAATAATAACTAGACCTGCATGCAGGAATGACGGGTTTCACTGGTGCCACGTTACCCTTGAACATATCACTTCCGGTGCCAAGTTGCCCTTGAACATATGTCACCTCCGGCACCAACAAAACCACTAAACAGATTTCCAAATAAACATTGCTCACATCAAATAAAATGGACGCAGAATCAACCAAATCCAGCAATATCTTGACAAAATTACATTACTTCCGGTGTTAATGAAAATGTTCAATTAGTTTTATGAAATCAGAAATGGCATACGATATCATATAGTGAAAATTTTATGTAAATCGAATAATAATTGCCACTTTTAAAGACCAAAAAACTTGAAAAGTGACTTGTAGAAAATCGGCTATTTCTCTGCAACCGTACAAGTTAGAAACCATTTTGTGGTATCTGTATGATCGTAAGGGTTCATTCTATTTGTTGATTGGCATCAAATTCCATAATTTGAAAATGATTTCAAAACAGACTCATTTGAATAAAATATCCGTTTCGAAGGCTAAAAATACAGTTTTTGCCAAAATGACGTTACTTCCGGTGATAATAAAAATCTTAAATTACTTGTATGAAATCCCAAATGGCATTAGGTATAACATGGTGTAACGTTTATGAAAATCGAATAATAATTGACACTTTTATGGCCCCAAAACCTTCAAAAGTGACCTGTAGAAAACCGTCTATTTCTCGGCAACCGAACAAGTTAGAAACAATTTTATGATATCTATATGACCATATGAGTTGTGTTTATATGTGAATTTAAACCAAAAGTTAAAATTATTAATACATATTAAGTAATTCTTGGTTGAATAAAACATTGATTTAAAAAGTTTAAAATGCAATTTTTTGACAAAATGACGTCACTTCCGGTGTCAATTTTAAATTGTAATCAACTTGATATGACGCTACATGCTTTTTGAATCAAATGATGTCACTTTTATAAAAATCCAATAATAATTGACTATTTTACTGGCAAACTAACGAAAACAGTGACTTATGCAGAACTGCCCATTTCTTGGCAACTGCTTATATTACAAACTAATTTTAACATACATTTTCTTCGTATGGATTATAGCTACATGTTTTTAAAAGTTACGAAGAAATATTTTAAAATCTGAAAAGCCTGAATGGGTTGTAAATATGTCAATTTTACACCATTTTTAGCCTCTTAATCCAATTTGCTCGAAAATGAAATCGAAATTAAAAAAACTGCTTCCGACATTTTTTGCGCCTACAAAGGACACACTCTTTGAGTCATATAATTTTTCAAAAAAGTAATATTTGTTTTCGAAAAATGTACCTAACTGTCAAAATTGTAGTTTTTGGTAAAATTATGCCACTTCCGGTGCCGACAGATAACACTTCCGGTAATAAAAAAAATGACAATTGAGACAACGAAGCATATGAACTTTGTTTTATACAAATCGAACAATAAGAAATTAATCTAGGACTGAAAAACTGAATTAGCCAATGGCGGCCAAGGAAAATTACTGAGACAAAAAATTTTAACATTTTTGCGCTAGTCAGATGACTCTTTATTTCTGTGCACAACACGACTAAAAAATATTCATAAATAAAAAAGTTTTTTGTAAAATTTTAAATTTTCGAAATTTGGCGCCTGATATCTTCGAAGATTTGTCGAAAATCAAAAATCGAAAGTAGCGTAGCTATGTGCCCTGTCTCCGGCTATGCCAAAATGTATCGACAGTTAAAATCCAATGATTATTGTTAAAATTACTGCAATATTATTAAAAACGCTAACTTCGGTGATTTCGGACATTTCGCATTGTCGCAGAACGTTCAAAATAGCTTTATCCTCTAAGTCACACCCACTTTCCCAGTAAAACCGAAGAAATCGTAACGATGCGACAAGCAGTTGCTGAGATCTACTCAAAACAAAAGAAGAATAATAATAATAATAATAACTAGACCTGCAAGCAGCACTGAACCGGCTTTCAGGAATCATACAGTAAGTTTATTATACCATAGCCGATCCATTCAGCTACCGAACTATACTTTAGTTGTTCTGCTTCAGTGACACCCTCTATCATATGTATAAGTAATATTTGCTGGCGAAAAGACCGGTCAAAATTGTAAATTATGGCAAAATTACGTCACTTCCGGTGCCGAAAGAAATTTTTAAAGGTGAAAAATAAGTCGAAAATTCGCAACATACAAAATACAAAGTTTGTTTTATACATATCGGGCAATAAATAATTAACCTATAACCCATAAACTGAAATTAAGAAGGTAAAAAACTTAAAAGTGACCCTGGGAAAATTGGTTATTATTCGACAAGGGAACATGCTAGAAGCCTTTTCTTGATATCAATATGATGGTATTGATTCAATCTTACTGCCCATTAGAGTCAGACGTTATAAAGTTAAACGAATAAAGAATATAAATCACTTCAAAAAATTTTTGTTTTGAAGGCTAAAAATACGTTTTTTGCAAAAATTACATTACTTCCGCTGATATTGAAAATGTTAACTTGGTTCATAGAAGTCATAAATGGCATAAGGCATCAAATGTTAAAAAAATTATAAAAATCGAATAATAATTGACACTTTTATAGACCAAAAACCTTGAAAAGTGACTTATAAAAGATCGCCTATTTCTCTGTAACCGTACAAGTTAGAAACCATTTTGTGGTATCTGTATGGTCGTATGGCTTCATTCTATTCGTTGATGGGAATCAAATATCATAATTTTAAAAACATTATAAGGCAGACTCATTTCAATAAAATATTTGTTTTTTAGGTTAGAAATACAGTTTTTGCCCAAAAGACGTCATTTCCGGTCACAGTGAAAATGTAAAATTGACTTGACCTAGTCCAAATTGGCATTAGGCATCAAATGGAAAAAAAATATTGCAAATCGAATAATAATTCACTCTTTTATAGGCAAAATAACGTGAAAAGTGATGCATGCACAATTGCATATTTCTCGGCAACTGCTCATATTACAAACTAATTTTCGCATACATTCTCTTCGTCTGGATTATTGCTACGAGTTTATAAAAATTACAAATAAATATTTCAAAATATGAAGACGCTGAATGAATTGTAAATAACTGAATTTTACACTTTATTTTACATTTTATTCGAAATTGCCCGAAAATGAAATTGAAATTAAAAAATATGAGCTAAGGATTTTGTGCACCTTTGCAGGGTGCATCCTTTTAGTTATATCAGTTTTGAAAAAAAATAATATTTGCTTTCAAAATGTGGTACCGAACTGTCAAAATTGTAGTTTTTGTTAATATTACGTCACTTCCGTTGCCGACAGAAAAACTTCACCGTAACAAAAAAAATTACAATTGGGACCACGGTGCATATGAACTTTGTTTTATACAAATCGAACAATAAATAATTTTTCTGGGTACGAAAAACTTAATTAGCCGATGGCGGCTAACGCAAATTACGGAGACAATTTTTTTTCTTATTTCTGCTCAAGTACGATGATATTTTAACCCTGTGTGAAAGATCATCAAAAAATATTCATAAATAAAAAAGGTTTTCGTAAAAAAAAAATTTTTTTTCAAAATATCGGATATTTTTTCGACTACTTCCGATTTTACGATCGTTGTTGTGATAGCTTTACGAAGTTCTTTGGATACTTAACTTTCTGTACCAGAATTATCAGAAACATCCATTGAGTAGTTTTGGAAAAATAGATAAATTAAAGAGCGTTTCCAAAAATTTAACGATTTTTCAATTTTTTTCAAAGTTTGAGGCCATTTTTCGACCACTTATATTATTTCAATGCTTTTCATTTTGGATTCCCTGTATAGACAACCGATAGGACTTTGAGTAAGAAAAGTTTAAGAAAAATCGTAGGCGTCGTTTTCGAGAAAAAGGCGTCTCAGAATGTTAAAAAATTGGAAAATACTACATTTTTGGCATACAATAGTTTATTTCCTTACCATCGAAATCGTATTATTTAGATACCATATGATGGTCCATTAATAGGGCTATCCAGCGACACTTTAGGTCTTTTGGTCCGCTATTACCTAAGAGAGAAATCAAGTTTTTCGCAAGTGCGACAATGTTTTTACTCTTTTTTTTCATTTTTTTAATACTTCCGGTATGGTTATTATTGTCGAAATAGTTTTAATGGCCGGTTTGGGCACTAAAATAGCCACAGGGCTCTGTAATGATATATTACATTATCTGATCAGATAAAATGCCCCTGAGAAATCCTATGTTCAAAAGTGCCAAAAATGCAAAAAATTTAAAATATCGAAAATTAAATTTTAATAATTACATACATATTATACATCGTTAGAATCGTAATTAGGTCAGCTATCTGAATATACAACGTCTTTTTAAAAATCTCTTAAAATAAAGAAAAAGTAGAGCATTTTCCAAAATTTCACGATTTTTCGACTTTTTTTGATTTTCAGTCCCTTTTTTATCCTATTCCAGACATTTCAAAGTCTTATTGGATGGCTTTATGCAAAATACCTCCAAAAGGACTCTCGATAGAAAAAATTAAAAAAAAATTGCAGGTTAAGTTTTCGAGATACAGGCGTCCAAAAACGCTCCAAATCAGAAAATACTTGATTTTCAGCGTGCCATATTTGGCTGTCTGTTCATAGTATCCATATGAATGGGGTATCATATGATAGTCCAGCAATCGTGCCATCAAACGATACCTTCATTCGTTTAATCCATTGATATCGGACGGAGAAATAGCGTTTTCCCCAAAAATATCCATTTTTTGCATTTTTTTCAAAATATTGCACATTATTTCGACCACTTCCGGTTTAAGGATTCTTGTCGAAATTGCTTTATCAGTTGGTATTGGACTATAACTTCATGTTCCAGAAGTTTCAGAAACGTCAATTCTGCCATAAAACGAAACCGGAGCTCACAAAATGGGAAGAAAATTCGAAAAAAATCGAAAAATAAAGGGCGATAACTCTGAATGAAACTTATATTACTGGAATCGGATGGACTTCAGGTATCCAAAAATGTAGGTCAAATTTGAAAATTTTGAAAAATAACAAAAATTGTCTCGTAAACAACATGTTTTCAATTTTCGAACGATAAAAATCACAGACGAATGTTCGAAATTGAAAAATGTGAGATAGCCATTGTCTCAGAAAAGATTCAGGGATTCCAAAAATGTAATTTGTTTGAAAATGGATAAAGAATTGACGAAACTATGGCCGATTTTCAATTTTTAGGGAAAGTACAAAGTTCGGTCACTTCCGGTATGCGCAGAAATTTCAAAAATATTTTATCAAGTAGCCACCACATGGTTTCCCGATAGAAAAGCTAATTCCAGATCGATATCTGTTTTCGGTCATGGAGATCTAGGCCCTCGCGGTAAATAATAATAATAATAATAATAACTAGACCTGCATGCAGGAATGACGGGTTTCACTGGTGCCACGTCACTTTCGGTGCCACGTTACCCTTAAACATATGTCACTTCCGATACCAATGAAACCAACAAACAGGTTTCCACATAAGCATTGTAAACATCAAATAAAATGGACGAAGAATCAACCAAATCCAGCAATATCAATTCATTTTATATATATGTTACTTGTAAGTGATCCTGGCAAAATTTCATTACTTCCGGTGATAATGAAAATGTTCAATTAGTTTTATGAAATCAGAAATGGCATAAGGCAGCATAATGGCGAAAATTGTATGTAAATCGAATGAGAATTGCCACTTTTATAGACCAAAAACCTTGAAAAGTGACTTGTAGAAAATCGTCTATTTCTCGGCAACCGTACACGATAAAAACTATCTTTTGGTATCTATATGATCGTATGGGTTCAATCCATTTGTTGATTGGAATCAAATATCATAATTTGAAATATATTACAAATCAGACTCATTTGAAAAAAATGTCTGTTTTGAAGGCTAAAAATACAGTTTTTGCCAAAATGACATTACTTCCGGTGATACTGAAAATGTTAAATTAGTTCTATGAAATCATAAATGACACAAGATATCATATGGTGAAAATTTTATGAAAATCGAATAATAACTGACACTTTTATAGACCAAAAACCTTGAAAAGTGACTTAAGGAAAATCGCCCATTTCTCTGCAACCGTACAAGTTAGAAACCATTTTGTGGTATCTGTATGATCGTATGGGTTCAATCTATTTGATCAATAGAATCAAATATCACAATTTGAAAAAAATAACAAATACGACTCATTTGAATAAAATATTGTTTTTTGAAGGCTAAAATTTAAGTTTTGAGCAAATGACGTCATTTCCGGTGGCAGCGCAAGGGGTAAAATGGTTTGACATAGTCCACTATGGCATTAGGCATCCAATGGCGAAAGAAAATTGAAAATCGAATAATAATTGATTCTTTTACAGCCAAAATTACGTGAAAAGTGACTCATGCAAAATTGCCTATTTCTCGGCAACTGCTTATATTACAAACTAATTTTCACATACATTCTCTTCGTATGGATTATAGCTACAAGTTTATAAAAGTTACGTAAAAATATTTTAAAATCTGAAAAGCCTGAATGAGTTGTAAATAGGTCAATTTTACGCCTTTTTTCACCTCTTAATCCAATTTGCTAGAAAATGAAAAAGAAATTAAAAAAACTGCTTCCGACATTTTTTGCGCCTTTAAAGGACACACTCTTTGAGTCATATAATTTTTCAAAAAAATAATATTTGTTTTCAAAAAATGTACCTAACTGTCAAAATTGTAGTTTTTGGTAAAATTATGCCACTTCCGGTGCCGACAGATAACACTTTTGGTAATAAAAAAAATGACAATTGAGACAACGAAGCATATGAACTTTGTTTTATACAAATCGAACAATAAAAAATTAATCTAGGACTGAAAAACTGAATTAGCCAATGGAGGCCAAGGAAAATTACTGAGACAAAATTTTTTAACATTTTTGCGCAAGTCAGATGACTCTTTAATTCTGTGCACAACACGACTAAAAAATATTCATAAATAAAAAAGTTTTTTGTAAAATTTTAAATTTCCGAAATTTGGCGCCTAATATCTTCGAAGATTTGCCGAAAATCAAAAATCGAAAGTAGCGCAGCTATGTGCCCTGTCTCCAGCTATGCCAAAATGTATTGAAAGTTAAAATCCCATGATTATTGTTAAAATTACCGCAATATTTGTAAAAACGATAACTTCGGTGATTTCGGACATTTCGCATTGTCGCAGAACGTTCAAAATAGCTTTATCCTCTAAGTCACACCCACTTTCCCAGTAAAACCGAAGAAATCGTAACGATGCGACACGTAGTTGCTGAGATCTACTCAAAACAAAAGAAGAATAATAATAATAATAATAACTAGACCTGCATGCAGGAATGACGGGTTTCACTGGTGCCACGTCACTTTCGGTGCCACGTTACCCTTAAACATATGTCACTTCCGATACCAATGAAACCATCAAACAGGTTTCCACATTAGCATTGTAAACATCAAATAAAATGGATGAAGAATCAACCAAATCCAGCAATATCAATTCATTTTATATATATGTTACTTGTAATTGATCCTTGCAAAATTTCAGTACTTCCGGTGATAATGAAAATGTTCAATTAGTTTTATGAAATCAGAAATGGCATAAGGCAGCATAATGGCGAAAATTGTATGTAAATCGAATGAGAATTGCCACTTTTATAGACCAAAAACCTTGAAAAGTGACTTGTAGAAAATCGTCTATTTCTCGGCAACCGTACACGATAAAAACTATCTTTTGGTATCTATATGATCGTATGGGTTCAATCCATTTGTTGATTGGAATCAAATATCATAATTTGAAAAATATTACAAATCAGACTCATTTGAAAAAAATGTCTGTTTTGAAGGCTAAAAATACAGTTTTTGCCAAAATGACATTACTTCCGGTGATACTGAAAATGTTAAATTAGTTCTATGAAATCATAAATGACACAAGATATCATATGGTGAAAATTTTATGAAAATCGAATAATAACTGACACTTTTATAGACCAAAAACCATGAAAAGTGACTTAAGGAAAATCGCCCATTTCTCTGCAACCGCACAAGTTAGAAACCATTTTGTGGTATCTGTATGATCGTATGGGTTCAATCTATTTGATCAATAGAATCAAATATCACAATTTGAAAAAAATAACAGATACGACTCATTTGAATAAAATATTGTTTTTTGAAGGCTAAAATTTAAGTTTTGAGCAAATGACGTCATTTCCGGTGGCAGCGCAAGGGGTAAAATGGTTTGACATAGTCCACTATGGCATTAGGCATCCAATGGCGAAAGAAAATTGAAAATCGAATAATAATTGATTCTTTTACAGCCAAAATTACGTGAAAAGTGACTCATGCAAAATTGCCCATTTCTCGGCAACTGCTTATATTACAAACTAATTTTCACATACATTCTCTTCGTATGGATTATAGCTACAAGTTTATAAAAGTTACGTAAAAATATTTTAAAATCTGAAAAGCCTGAATGAGTTGTAAATAGGTCAATTTTACGCCTTTTTTCACCTCTTAATCCAATTTGCTAGAAAATGAAAAAGAAATTAAAAAAACTGCTTCCGACATTTTTTGCGCCTTTAAAGGACACACTCTTTGAGTCATATAATTTTTCAAAAAAATAATATTTGTTTTCAAAAAATGTACCTAACTGTCAAAATTGTAGTTTTTGGTAAAATTATGCCACTTCCGGTGCCGACAGATAACACTTTTGGTAATAAAAAAAATGACAATTGAGACAACGAAGCATATGAACTTTGTTTTATACAAATCGAACAATAAAAAATTAATCTAGGACTGAAAAACTGAATTAGCCAATGGAGGCCAAGGAAAATTACTGAGACAAAATTTTTTAACATTTTTGCGCAAGTCAGATGGCTCTTTAATTCTGTGCACAACGCGACTAAAAAATATTCATAAATAAAAAAGTTTTTTGTAAAATTTTAAATTTCCGAAATTTGGCGCCTAATATCTTCGAAGATTTGCCGAAAATCAAAAATCGAAAGTAGCGCAGCTATGTGCCCTGTCTCCAGCTATGCCAAAATGTATCGAAAGTTAAAATCCCATGATTATTGTTAAAATTACCGCAATATTTGTAAAAACGATAACTTCGGTGATTTCGGACATTTCGCATTGTCGCAGAACGTTCAAAATAGCTTTATCCTCTAAGTCACACCCACTTTCCCAGTAAAAACGAAGAAATCGTAACGATGCGACACGTAGTTGCTGAGATCTACTCAAAACAAAAGAAGAATAATAATAATAATAATAAGAATAATAATTTTAACAAAAACAATAGTGTTTCACACAAGCTTCGCAGTGTGAAACCCTAATAAGAATAATAATTTTAACAAAAACAATAGTGTTTCACACAAGCTTCGCAGTGTGAAACCCTAATAATAATAATTTTAGTAATCTCAATAGGCTTTCAGACGAAAGTCTGAAAGCCTAATAATAAGAATAATAATTTTAACAAAAACAATAGTGTTTCACACAAGCTTCGCAGTGTGAAACCCTAATAATAATTTTAACAAAAACAATAGTGTTTCACACAAGCTACGCAGTGTGAAACCCTAATTATCGTGTTTGGTGCAATAAACACCTAAAACAACTATAATGGGGCGTGTTCTTCTGATGTACGTATAACTCACTCTTAATTATACCTACCTAAAGTTATATACGCCTATATATGGCGATACTGTTGCCCACCTGTGCATTAAAAATGCCTTACTTTTAAGTACTGTGTCAAAAATGTTTTAAAACAAATTCATAACTAGACCTGCATGCAGGAATGACGGGTTTCACTGGTGCCACGTTACCCTTGAACATATCACTTCCGGTGCCAAGTTGCCCTTGAACATATGTCACCTCCGGCACCAACAAAACCACTAAACAGATTTCCAAATAAACATTGCTCACATCAAATAAAATGGACGCAGAATCAACCAAATCCAGCAATATCTTGACAAAATTACATTACTTCCGGTGTTAATGAAAATGTTCAATTAGTTTTATGAAATCAGAAATGGCATACGATATCATATAGTGAAAATTTTATGTAAATCGAATAATAATTGCCACTTTTAAAGACCAAAAAACTTGAAAAGTGACTTGTAGAAAATCGGCTATTTCTCTGCAACCGTACAAGTTAGAAACCATTTTGTGGTATCTGTATGATCGTATGGGTTCATTCTATTTGTTGATTGGCATCAAATACCATAATTTGAAAAAGATTTCAAAACAGACTCATTTGAATAAAATATCCGTTTCGAAGGCTAAAAATACAGTTTTTGCCAAAATGACGTTACTTCCGGTGATAATAAAAATCTTAAATTACTTGTATGAAATCCCAAATGGCATTAGGTATAACATGGTGTAACGTTTATGAAAATCGAATAATAATTGACACTTTTATGGCCCCAAAACCCTCAAAAGTGACCTGTAGAAAACCGTCTATTTCTCGGCAACCGAACAAGTTAGAAACAATTTTATGATATCTATATGACCATATGAGTTGTGTTTATATGTGAATTTAAACCAAAAGTTAAAATTATTAATACATATTAAGTAATTCTTGGTTGAATAAAACATTGATTTAAAAAGTTTAAAATGCAGTTTTTTGACAAAATGACGTCACTTCCGGTGTCAATTTTAAATTGTAATCAACTTGATATGACGCTACATGCTTTTTGAATCAAATGATGTCACTTTTATAAAAATCCAATAATAATTGACTATTTTACTGGCAAACTAACGAAAACAGTGACTTATGCAGAACTGCCCATTTCTTGGCAACTGCTTATATTACAAACTAATTTTAACATACATTTTCTTCGTATGGATTATAGCTACATGTTTTTAAAAGTTACGAAGAAATATTTTAAAATCTGAAAAGCCTGAATGGGTTGTAAATAGGTCAATTTTACACCATTTTTAGCCTCTTAATCCAATTTGCTCGAAAATGAAATCGAAATTAAAAAAACTGCTTCCGACATTTTTTGCGCCTACAAAGGACACACTCTTTGAGTCATATAATTTTTCAAAAAAGTAATATTTGTTTTCGAAAAATGTACCTAACTGTCAAAATTGTAGTTTTTGGTAAAATTATGCCACTTCCGGTGCCGACAGATAACACTTCCGGTAATAAAAAAAATGACAATTGAGACAACGAAGCATATGAACTTTGTTTTATACAAATCGAACAATAAGAAATTAATCTAGGACTGAAAAACTGAATTAGCCAATGGCGGCCAAGGAAAATTACTGAGACAAAAAATGTTAACATTTTTGCGCTAGTCATATGACTCTTTATTTCTGTACACAACAAGACTAAAAAATATTCATAAATAAAAAAGTTTTTTGTAAAATTTTAAATTTTCGAAATTTGGCGCCTAATATCTTCGAAGATTTGTCGAAAATCAAAAATCGAAAGTAGCGTAGCTATGTGCCCTGTCTCCGGCTATGCCAAAATGTATCGACAGTTAAAATCCAATGATTATTGTTAAAATTACTGCAATATTATTAAAAACGCTAACTTCGGTGATTTCGGACATTTCGCATTGTCGCAGAACGTTCAAAATAGCTTTATCCTCTAAGTCACACCCACTTTCCCAGTAAAACCGAAGAAATCGTAACGATGCGACAAGCAGTTGCTGAGATCTACTCAAAACAAAAGAAGAATAATAATAATAATAATAATAATAAGAACTAGACCTGCATGCAGGAATGACGGGTTTCACTTTTGCCATGTTACCTTTGAACTTGAACTTGTGTCACTTTTGGTGCTACGTTACCCTTGAACATATGTCCTTTCCGGTACCAATGAAACCAATATACAGGTTTCCACATAAGCATTGCACACATCAAATAAAATGGAAACAGAATCAAACAAATCCAGCAATTTTATTTTATACATTTGTTACATGTAATTGATCCTGACAAAATAACAGTACTTCCGGTGATAATGTAAATGTTCCCTTAGTCTTATGAAATCAGAAATGGCATAAGGCATCATATGGTGAAAATTTTATGTAAATCGAATAATAATTTCCACTTTTATAGACCAAAAACCTTGAAAAGTGACGTGTAGAAAATCGTCTATTTCTCGGCAACCGTACAAGTTAGAAACCATTTTTTGGTATTTATATGACCGTATGGGTTTAATCTATTTGTTGATTGGAATCAAATATCATAATTGTATAAACATTACAAATCAGACTCATTTGAATAAAATATCGGTTTTGAAGGCTTAAAATACAGTTTTTGCCAAAATGACGCTACTTCCGGTGATAATGAAAACGTTAAATTAGTTTTATAACATCGTCTATGACATTAGGCTTCAAAGGGTGAAAATTTTATGAAAATCAAATAATAATTGACACTTTTATGGGCCAAAAACCTTCAAAAGTGACTTTGAGAAAATCGCCTATATCTCGACAACCGAACAAGTTAGAAACAATTTTATGATATCTATTTGACCGTATGAGTTTTGTTAATATGTGAATTTAAACCAAAAGTTAATTTTATTATTACATGTGACATAATTCTTGGTTGAAAAAAAGATCGATTTTAAAAGTTAAAAATTGAGTTTTTGACTAAATGACGTCACTTCCGGTGTCAATTTTAAATAGTAATCAACATGATATGACGCACACTTGCTTTTTGAATCAAATGATGTCACTTTTGTGAATATCCATTAATAATTGACTATTTTACAGGCAACATTACGAAAACAGTGACTTATGCAAAACTGCCCATTTCTCGGCAACTGCTTATATTAGAAACTAATTTTAACATACATTCTCTTCGTATGGATTATAGTGACAGGTTTATAAAAGTTAAGTAAAAAAATTTTAAAATCTGAAAAGCCTGAATGGGTTGTAAATAGGTCAATTTTACGCCTTTTTTCACCCCTTAATCCAATTTGCTAGATAACACTTTTGGTAATAAAAAAAATAACAATTGGGACAACGAAGCATATGAACTTTGTTTTATACAAATCGAACAATAAAAAATTAATCTAGGACTGAAAAACTGAATTAGCTAATGGCGGCCAAGGAAAATTACTGAGACAAATTTTTTTAACATTTTTGCGCTAGTCAGATGACTCTTTAATTCTGTGCACAACACGACTAAATAATATTTATAAATAAAAACGTTAAATCGAATAATAATTGCCACTTTTAAAGACCAAAAAACTTGAAAAGTGACTTGTAGAAAATCGGCTATTTCTCGGCAACCGTACAAGTTAGAAACCATTTTGTGGTATCTGTATGATCGTATGGGTTCATTCTATTTGTTGATTGGCATCAAATACCATAATTTGAAAAAGATTTCAAAACAGACTCATTTGAATAAAATATCTGTTTTGGAGGCTAAAAATACAGTTTTTGCCAAAATGACGTTACTTCCGGTGATAATGAAAATCTTAAATTACTTGTATGAAATCCCAAATGGCATTAGGTATAACATGGTGTGACGTTTATGAAAATCGAATAATAATTGACCCTTTTATGGCCCCGAAACCTTCAAAAGTGACCTGTAGAAAACCGTCTATTTCTCGGCAACCGAACAAGTTAGAAACCATTTTATGATATCTATATGACCATATGAGTTTTGTTTATATGTGAATTTAAACCAAAAGTTAAAATTATTAATACATATTAAGTTATTCTTGGTTGAATAAAACATTGATTTAAAAAAGTGTAAAATGCATTTTTTGACCAAATGATGTCACTTCCGGTGTCAATTTTAAATTGTAATCAACTTGATATGACGCTACGTGCTTTATGAATCAAATGATGTCACTTTTATAAAAATCCAATAATAATTGACTATTTTACAGGCAAAATAACGAAAACAGTGACTTATGCAGAACTGCCCATTTCTTGGCAACTGCTTATATTACAAACGAATTTTAACAAACATTTTCTTCGTATGGATTATAGCTACAAGTTTATAAAAGTTACGAAGAAATATTTTAAAATCTGAAAAGCCTGAATAGGTTGTAAATAGGCCAATTTTACACCGTTTTTAGCCTCTTAATCGAATTTGCTCGAAAATGAAATCGAAATTAAAAAAACTGCTTCCTACATTTTTTGCGCCTTGAAAGGGCACACTCTTTGAGTCATATAATTTTTCAAAAAAATAATATTTGTTTATGAAGATCGTAAATAACTGTCAAAATTGTAGTTTTTGGTAAAATTATGCCACTTCCGGTGCCGACAGATAACACTTTCGGTAATAAAAAAAACGACAATTGATACAACGAAGCATATGAACTTTGTTTTATACAAATCGAACAATAAAAAATTAATCTAGGACTGAAAAACTGAATTAGCCAATGGCGGCCAAGGTAAATTACTGAGACAAAATTTTTTAACATTTTTGCACTAGTCAGATGACCCTTTAATTCTGTGCACAATACGACTAAAAAATATTCATAAATAAAAAAGTTTTTTGTAAAATTTTAAATTTTCGAAATTTGGCGCCTAATATCTTCGAAGATTTGCCGAAAATCAAAAATCGAAAGTAGCGTAGCTATGTGCCCTGTCTCAGGCTATGCCAAAATGTATCGAAAGTTAAAATCCAATGATTATTGTTAAAATTACTGCAATATTTTTAAAAACGATAACTTCGGTGATTTCGGACATTTCGCATTGTCGCAGAACGTTCAAAATAGCTTTATCCTCTAAGTCACACCCACTTTCCCAGTAAAACCGAAGAAATCGTAACGATGCGACACGTAGTTGCTGAGATCTATTCAAATTGGAATCTGAATAATAATAATAATAATAATAATAATAATAAGAATAATAATTTTAACAAAAACAATAGTGTTTCACACAAGCTACGCAGTGTGAAACCCTAATAACTAGACCTGCATGCAGGAATGACGGGTTTCACTGGTGCCATGTTACCCTTAAACATGTCACTTCCGGTGCCAAGTTACCCTTGAACATATGTCACTTCCGGTACCAGCGAAACCACTAAACAGGTTTCCAAATTAACACTGCACACAAATAAAATGGACGCAGAATCAACAAAATCCAGCAATATCAATTCATTTTATACATTTGTTACTTGTAAATGATCTTGACAAAATTAAATTACTCCCGGTGTTAATGCAAATGTTCAATTAGTCTTATGAAATCAGAAATGGCATACGATATCATATAGTGGAAATTTTATGTAAATCGAATAATAATTGCCACTTTTAAAGACCAAAAAACTTCAAAAGTGACTTGTAGGAAATCGGCTATTTCTCTGCAACCGTACAAGTTAGAAACCATTTTGTGGTATCTGTATGATCGTATGGGTTCATTCTATTTGTTGATTGGCATCAAATACCATTCTTTGAAAAAGATTTCAAAACAGACTTATTTGAATAAAATATCTGTTTTAGAGGCTAAAAATACAGTTTTTGCCAAAATGACGTTACTTCCGGTGATAATGAAAATCTTAAATTACTTGTATGAAATCCCAAATGGCATTAGGTATAACATGGTGTGACGTTTATGAAAATCGAATAATAATTGACACTTTTATGGCCCCGAAACCTTCAAAAGTGACCTGTAGAAAACCGTCTATTTCTCGGCAACCGAACAAGTTAGAAACCATTTTAAGATATCTATATGACCATATGAGTTTTGTTTATATGTGAATTTAAACCAAAAGTTAAAATTATTAATACATATTAAGTTATTCTTGGTTGAATAAAACATTGATTTAAAAAGTTTAATATGCATTTTTTGACCAAATGATGTCACTTCCGGTGTCAATTTTAAATTGTAATCAACTTGATATGACGCTACGTGCTTTTTGAATCAAATGATGTCACTTTTATAAAAATCCAATCATAATTGACTATTTTACAGGCAAAATAACGAAAACAGTGACTTGTACAGAACTGCCCATTTCTTGGTAACTGCTTATAGTACAAACGAATTTTAACATACATTTTCTTCGTATGGATTATAGCTACAAGTTTATAAAAGTTACGAAGAAATATTTTAAAATTTGAAAAGCCTGAATAGGTTGTAAATAGGCCAATTTTACACCATTTTTAGCCTCTTAATCGAATTTGCTCGAAAATGAAATCGAAATTAAAAAAACTGCTTCCTACATTTTTTGCGCCTTGAAAGGGCACACTCTTTGAGTCAAATAATTTTTCCAAAAAATAATATTTGTTTTCGAAGAAGGAAAATAACTGTCAAAATTGTAGTTTTTGGTAAAATTATGCCACTTCCGGTGCCGACAGATAACACTTCCGGTAATAAAAAAAATGACAACTGAGACAACGAAGCATATGAACTTTGTTTTATACAAATCGATCAATAAAAAGTTAATCTAGGACTGAAAAACTGAATTAGCCAATGACGGCCAAGGTAAATTACTGAAACAAAATTCTTTAACATTTTTGCACTAGGCAGATGACTCTTTAATTCTGTGCACAATACGACTAACAAATATTCATAAATAAAAAAGTTTTTTGTAAAATTTTAAATTTTCAAAATTTGGCGCCTAATATCTTTGAAGATTTACCGAAAATCAAAAATCGAAAGTAGTGTAGCTATGTGCCCTGTCTCCGGCTATGCCAAAATGCATCGAAAGTTAAAATTCAATGATTATTGTTAAAATTACTGCAATATTTTAAAAAACGATAATTTGGTGATTTCGGACATTTCGCATTGTCGCAGAACGTTCAAAATAGCTTTATCCTCTAAGTCACACCCACTTTCCCAGTAAAACCGAAGAAATCGTAACGATGCGACAAGCAGTTGCTGAGATCTACTCAAAACAAAAGAAGAATAATAATAATAAGAATAATAATTTTAACAAAAACAATAGTGTTTCACACAAGCTTCGCAGTGTGAAACCCTAATAATAACTAGACCTGCATGCAGGAATGACGGGTTTCACTGGTGCCACGTTACCCTTAAACATGTCACTTCCGGTGCCAAGTTACCCTTGAACATATGTCACTTCCGGTACCAGCGAAACCACTAAACAGGTTTCCAAATTAACATTGCACACAAATAAAATGGACGCAGAATCAACAAAATCCAGCAATATCAATTCATTTTATACATTTGTTACTTGTAAATGATCTTGACAAAATTAAATTACTCCCGGTGTTAATGCAAATGTTCAATTAGTCTCATGAAATCAGATATGGCATACGATATCATATAGTGAAAATTTTATGTAAATCGAATAATAATTGCCACTTTTAAAGACCAAAAAACTTGAAAAGTGACTTGTAGGAAATCGGCTATTTCTCTGCAACCGTACAAGTTAGAAACCATTTTGTGGTATCTGTATGATCGTATGGGTTCATTCTATTTGTTGATTGACATCAAATACCATACTTTGAAAAAGATTTCAAAACAGACTCATTTGAATAAAATATCTGTTTTAGAGGCTAAAAATACAGTTTTTGCCAAAATGACGTTACTTCCGGTGATAATGAAAATCTTAAATTACTTGTATGAAATCCCAAATGGCATTAGGTATAACATGGTGTGACGTTTATGAAAATCGAATAATAATTGACCCTTTTATGGCCCCGAAACCTTCAAAAGTGACCTGTAGAAAACCGTCTATTTCTCGGCAACCGAAGAAGTTAGAAACCATTTTATGATATCTATATGACCATATGAGTTTTGTCTATATGTGAATTTAAACCAAAAGTTAAAATTATTAATACATATTAAGTTATTCTTGGTTGAATAAAACATTGATTTAAAAAGTTTAAAATGCATTTTTTGACCAAATGATGTCACTTCCGGTGTCAATTTTAAATTGAAATCAACTTGATATGACGCTACGTGCTTTTTGAATCAAATGATGTCACTTTTATAAAAATCCAATCATAATTGACTATTTTACAGGCAAAATAACGAAAACAGTGACTTGTACAGAACTGCCCATTTCTTGGTAACTGCTTATAGTACAAACGAATTTTAACATACATTTTCTTCGTATGGATTATAGCTACAAGTTTATAAAAGTTACGAAGAAATATTTTAAAATCTGAAAAGCCTGAATAGGTTGTAAATAGGCCAATTTTACACCATTTTTAGCCTCTTAATCGAATTTGCTCGAAAATGAAATCGAAATTAAAAAAACTGCTTCCTACATTTTTTGCGCCTTGAAAGGGCGCACTCTTTGAGTCAAATTATTTTTCCAAAAAATAATATTTGTTTTCGAAGAAGGAAAATAACTGTCAAAATTGTAGTTTTTGGTAAAATTATGCCACTTCCGGTGCCGACAGATAAAACTTTTGGTAATAAAAAAAATGACAATTGATACAACGAAGCATATGAACTTTGTTTTATACAAATCGAACAATAAAAAATTAATCTAGGACTTAAAAACTGAATTAGCCAATGGCGGCCAAGGTAAATTACTGAGACAAAATTCTTTAACATTTTTGCACTAGTCAGATGACCCTTTAATTCTGTGCATAATACGACTAAAAAATATTCATAAATAAAAAAGTTTTTTGTAAAATTTTAAATTTTCAAAATT
Source organism: Patella caerulea (assembly GCA_036850965.1). NCBI lineage: Eukaryota > Metazoa > Mollusca > Gastropoda > Patellidae > Patella > Patella caerulea. The sequence goes on along the minus strand of JAZGQO010000010.1, from coordinate 69,753,420 downwards.
TGGCGCCTAATATCTTTGAAGATTTACCGAAAATCAAAAATCGAAAGTAGTGTAGCTATGTGCCGTGTCTCCGGCTATGTCAAAATGTATCGAAAGTTAAAAATCAATGATTATTGTTAAAATTACTGCAATATTTTAAAAAACGATAATTTGGTGATTTCGGACATTTCGCATTGTCGCAGAACGTTCAAAATAGCTTTATCCTCTAAGTCACACCCACTTTCCCAGTAAAACCGAAGAAATCGTAACGATGCGACAAGCAGTTGCTGAGATCTACTCAAGACAAAAGAAGAATAATAATAATAAGAATAACTAGACCTGCAAGCAGCACTGAACCGGCTTTCAGGAATCATACAGGAAGTTTATTATACCATAGCCGATCCATTGAGCTACCAAAGTATACTTTAGTTGTTTTGCTTCAGTGACACCCTCTATCATATGTAAAAGTAATATTTGCTGGCGAAAAGACAGGTCAAAATTGTAAATTATGGCAAAATTACGTCACTTCCGGTACCGAAAGAAATTTTTATAGGTGAAAAATAAGTCGAAAATTAGCAACACACAAAATACAAACTTTGTTTTATACATATCGGGCAATAAATAATTAACCTATAACCCATAAACTGAAATTAAGAAGGTAAAAAACTTAAAAGTGACCCTGGGAAAATTGGTTATTATTCGACAAGGGAACATGCTAGAAGCCTTTTCTTGATATCAATATGATGGTATTGATTCAATCTTACTGCCCATTAGAGCCAGACGTTATAAAGTTAAACGAATAATGAATATAAATCACTTCAAAAAAATGTTTGTTTTGAAGGCTAAAAATACGTTTTTTGCAAAAATTACATTACTTCCGGTGATATTGAAAATGTTAACTTGGTTCATAGAAGTCATAAATGGCATAAGGCATCAAATGGTAAAAAAATTATAAAAATCGAATAATAATTGACACTTTTATAGACCAAAAACCTTGAAAAGTGACTTATAGAAGATCGCCTATTTATCTGTAACCGTACAAGTTAGAAACCATTTTGTGGTATCTGTATGGTCGTATGGCTTCATTCTATTCGTTGATGGGAATAAAATATCATAATTTTAAAAATATTATAAGGGAGACTGATTTGAATAAAATATTAGTTTTTTAGGTTAAAAATACAGTTTTTGCCCAAATGACGTCATTTCCGGTCACAGTGAAAATGTAAAATTGGCTTGACCTAGTCCAAATTGGCATTAGACATCAAATGGAAAAAAAATATTGCAAATCGAATAATAATTCACTCTTGTATAGGCAAAATAACGTGAAAAGTGATGCATGCAAAATTGCATATTTCTCGACAACTGCTCATATTACAAACTAATTTTCGCATACATTCTCTTCGTCTGGATTATTGCTACGAGTTTATGAAAATTACAAATAAATATTTAAAAATATGAAGACGCTGAATGAATTGTAAATAGCTGAATTTTACACTTTATTTTACATTTTATTCGAAATTGCCCGAAAATGAAATTGAAATTTAAAAATATGAACTAAGGATTTTGTGCACCTTCGCAGGGTGCATCCTTTTAGTTATATCAGTTTTGAAAAAAAATAATATTTTCTTTCAAAAAGTGGTACCGAACTGTCAAAATTGTAGTTTTTGTTAATATTACGTCACTTCCGTTGGCGACAGAAAAATTTCACCGTAACATAAAAAATAACCATTGGGACCACGGAGCATATGAACTTTGTTTTATACAAATCGAACAATAAATAATTTTTCTGGGTACGAAAAACTAAATTCGCCGATGGCGGCTAACGCAAATTACCCAGACAATTTTTTTTCTCATTTCTGCTCAAGTACGATGATATTTTAACCCTGTGTAAAATATCACCAAAAAATATTCATAAATAAAAAAGATTTTCGTAAAAAAAATAATTTTTTTCAAAATATCGGACATTTTTTCGACTACTTCCAGTTTTACGATCGTTGTTGTGATAGCTTTACGAAGTTCTTTGGATACTTAACTTTCTGTACCAGAAGTGTCAGAAACATCCATTGAGCAGTTTTGGAAAAAAAGATAAATAAAAGAGCGTTTACAAAAATTTAACGATTTTTCAATTTTTTTCAAAGTTTGATGCCATTTTTGGACCACCTATATTATTTCAATGCTTTTCATTTTGGATTCACTATATAGACAACCGATGGGACTTTGAGTTAGAAAAGTTTAAGAAAAATCTGCGGCGTCGTTTTCGAGAAAAGGGCGTCTCAGAATGTTAAAAAATCGGAAAATACTAGATTTTTGGCATACAATAATTTATTTCCTTACCATCGATATCGTATTATTTAGATACCATATGATGGTCCATTAATAGGGCTATCCAACGACACTTTAGTTCTTTTGGTCCGCTATTACCTAAGGGAGAAATCAAGTTTTTCGCAAGTGCGACAATGTTTTTAACCTTTTTTTTCATTTTTTGAATACTTCCGGTATGGTTATTATTGTCGGTATAGTTTTAATAACCGGTTTGGGCACTAAAATAGCCACAGTGCTCTGTAATGATATATTACATTATCTGATCAGATAAAATGCCCCTGAGAAATCCTAGGTTCAAAAGTGCCAAAAATGCAAAAAATTTAAAATATCGAAAATTAAATTTCAATAACTACATACATATTATACATCGTTAGAATCGTAATTAGGTCAGCTATCTGAATATACAATCGTTTTTTGGAAATCTTTGAAAATAAAAAAATAGCAGAGCATTTTCCAAAATTTCACGATTTTTCGACTTTTTTCGATTTTCAGTCCGTTATTTCACCTATTCCAGATATTTCAAAGTCTTATTGGATGGCTTCATGCAAAGTACCTCCGAAAGGTCTCTCGATAGAAAAAATTACAAAAAAAGTTGCGGTTAAGTTTTCGAGATACAGGCGTCCAAAAACGCTCCAAATCAGAAAATACTTGATTTTCAGCGTGCCATATTTTGCTGCCTGCTCATCGTATCCGTACGAGTTGGGTATCATACGATAGCACAATCCTAGTGCAGTCCAATGGTACCCTAATTTCTTTAATCCATTGATATCGGGCGGAGAATTCGCGTTTTTCCCCAAAATATCCATTTTTTGAATTTTTTTCAAAATATTGCACATTATTTCGACCACTTCCGGTTTAAGGATTCTTGTCGAAATTGCTTTATACGTTGGTATTGGACTATAACTTCATGTTCTAGAAGTTTCAGAAACGTCAATTCTACCATAAAACGAAACCCGAGCTGACAAAATGGGAAGAAAATTCGAAAAAAATCGAAAAATAAAGGGCGATAACTCTGAATGAAACTTATATTACTGGAATCGGATGGACTTCAGGTATCCAAAAATGTAGGTCAAATTTGAAAATTTTGAAAAATGACAAAAATGGTCTCGTAAACAACATGTTTTCAATTTTCGAACGATAAAAGTCATAGACGAATGTTCGAAATTGAAAAATGTGAGATAGCAATTGTCTCAGAAAAGATTCAGGGATTCCAAAAATGTAATTTGTTTGAAAATGGATAACGAATTGACGAAACTATGGCCGATTTTCAATTTTTAGACAACGTGCAAAGTTCGGTGACTTCCGGTATGCGCAGAAATTTCAAAAATATTTTATCAAGTAGCCACCACATGGTTTCCCAATAGAAAATCTAATTCCAGATCGATATCTGTTTTCGATCATGGAGATCTAGGCCCCCGCGGTAAATAATAATAATAATAATAATAATAATAATAATAATAATTTTAGTAATCTCAATAGGCTTTCAGACGAAAGTCTGAAAGCCTAATAATTTTAACAAAAACAATAGTGTTTCACACAAGCTTCGCAGTGTGAAACCCTAATAATAATAAGAATAATAATTTTAACAAAAACAATAGTGTTTCACACAAGCTACGCAGTGTGAAACCCTAATTAATAATTGAGATAACATTTCAGGCCTAAAGAAAGACCTGCAAGTTGAGCAGCAGGCTAATCCGGTGATATTGCAGGCTAGCGTTGACATCGCGAGTTGATTATGGCTTTGATACGTTAATTAATGTATAACTAATAATTTAGATAATAATAATAATAATAGTGCACTTTTAACGCGCTAAACTCCATACACAATATATATGCTCATAGCGCTACAAAATATCTAACGGCGTTGTGATTTATGTGCTAAGACAGTTTTATGTCGCAGAGTATTCTTTAAACAATTATGTTTTTAATAAACATTCCAGGCATAAAAAAGACATGCAATAGGCAGTTTTAGGTCTTGCATAATGTATCATTTAGAATTAATATGTTTTCTAATTAGTAACCCTTTTCCTGGAGGGAAGGAAAAGCGCCAGTTAGTAAGACATATTTTACATATTTAAAGTAGCTAATTTTCTAACTCAATATCATCCTATTATCTGTCAATTTAAATCAACATTGGTGCTGTGACCTAACGAAAAAAGATGGGCGCGAGAATTTCAAAAATTTAAGACAAAATAAACGGATCGTGTATCATAATGCGTTTCAATCATTTGTAGCAGGGACTCGAAGAAGGGGCTAGACAAAAGGTTCCACCATATTCTTATCTGGGGAGTATGCGCAATAACACTAAGGTGTAGACTGGAATAACCAGACGCTACAGATTGTCATTCGATGGAGACTTCTGGCGTATTTCGTCGAACATTACTTATTAGAAAATAAAATTAAAACAGAAACGATTGAATTTAAATGTTTATATGCATTATTATATGCGTGGTGGCCTATTTGTGTCAATTTCTAGATTATAAATATTAGCGATTTTATCTCCTTTAAAAAAGAATTACCAGTAAACCCAAATGTGACGACTGTAAAATTCATTGATAACGGCATGTAGGTTTGGCTGAATTACAGTGTTATTAAAATAGATTACCTTAATTTAACGATTGTGTGGACATCAAATAAAACAAACGTTAGAAATCTCTTATCAAACTGGATTTTTCGGCGCGGTTTCCCCTTGTCAGCGGTCCTAGCACGGGCAGCTGTCTAGACTTTCGGATATGGCGAAAAACCGAGGTCCCGTGTACACATTGGCGTGTACGTAAAAGATCCCTTGGTAGATGGAATTCAATATATGACTATGAGTAGAACGAAAATGCTGGCAAAAATTCCCTCATATGACGTATGTCCGGCTTTATTAGTCAAGAACAGTAGGACGTTAAATCCCATTTCATTTCATTTCCAGCTCGATAAAGTCAAATGTTTTGTTTTTTGTAAATAAAAATTAAAGAAATAGTCATGTTTCTAAACTTTCATGCAATCTTTGTCACAGAAGTAATGCGAAAGCCTTTTTTTTCTTTTTTTTTAACTCAGTTCGACTGACCTTGAATAAGATACTATTTTATGTACCCGCTTACACGTAATAGGAAAATTGTTATCATCCAAAAATGGTTACAAATCTTTTCTTCTTTTCTTAATAATTCCAAAAATTGTTTGAAAATTAAATTTACAGAAGAAAAAAGTTAATATTGTGAGCTAATTAGCTAACCATAACGTTAACCCTCTGAGTAACCTGCAAGCGAATATTTACTGCGGTTCAGTTTGACTTTTGCGATCTCAACGAAAACATAAAAGATAGGATCTTGTCGTCGTGTTTACTGAACATTCTGTATCTATATATCTACATTGAATTTAATGATCATTATGATCACGATGACGTCTGTTGAACACCTCTGGGAGGAGTATTAATGACGTTATGGATAAATTTGACAGAATTCTACACACGAAACAACAAGAACACCTGGAGCATTTTTCTCTGTACATAAATAACAGTATAGCTGTTAGATCTAGTTAATATATACTATTCAAAAAAAGTAGGGGATATTTGATTTTTAAGTGTTATTAAAGTCACCTAATGAAATTGACGAAGAAACAAATGACAAAATGAAATGAAGTTCACATTCATCGATTCATTCCAAATAATCGTTAGACTAAGTAAGGCACAGACTGACCATTATAAGGGTAAAATGATACCCGGAGTCAAGCAGCAAAGTTACCACAGCATCACAACAAAGTCAGTAACGGATAAATCCTCCTCTGTTTGCCAAACAAGCATTGATCCGACGTGGCATACTCCTAATGACACGTCTAAGGTAATTTTGGTCCAGATTGTCCCATTCCTGTTGCAACGCAGCAGCAAGTTCTTGGACATTGGCAGGACGTTGTTGACGTTGACGTAACCTCTGTCCCAGACATGCTCGATGGGGGAGAGGTCGGGACTCAGTGCTGGCCAAGGTAATGTGGTGATGTTCTGTTGTTGGAGGTAACCTGTAACGATCCTGGCCCTGTGACATCTTGCGTTGCCATCCTGGAAGATGAAACGGCGGCCATGACGTCGTGCGAACGGCACAACATGGACTGCCAAGATGTTTTCCCGGTAGTACTGGCCTGTAACACGTCCTGCAACAACATGTAAAGCCGTTCTTACAGCAACAGTAATGCCTCCCCACACCATAACAGAACCACCCCCAAATCGATCATGTCTGATGACGTTAACGTCTTGAAAGCGCTCGTTTCGACGACGCCACACCCTCCTACGTCTATCCAAAAAAATCAACAGTGAACCTTGACTCATCTGAAAACATCACATTGCTCCAGCATCGATTATCCCAGTGTTGACGCTCCCTACACCAACGACGTCTTGCCTGAATGTGATGATCTCTCAAACAAAGGTTCACGCGAGGACGTCGGGCGCGAAGTTGACCCCTATGCAGTCGATTCCGAATCGTCTGGCCACTCACTCTCACACCAGTGTCTGTTTGAAGACGAGCGCTGATCTGATTTGCTGTGATGACACGATTTCTCAAGGCCAAGATACGGATAAATCGATCCTTGGCTTGAGTTGTCGCCCTTGGTCGACCTGAGCGTGGTGTGTCCTGTACAGATTGTGTATCACGGTATCTGGACCATAGCCTGCTTATGACAGACTGAGAAACATTCATCGTCCGCGCCACAACCGCCTGTGTTGTGCCGATCTGTAGCATGCCAAGGGCACGTAACCTTTCATTTTGGGTAAGCCGACGCATATCAAAATTTGTTTTCTGGTCACTAAAACAATTAAACTGATGTTTCCACCTTGGAATTCAATGTCACAATGACTGTAACATTGAAAGTCAGAGTCGTGCAAATCTTGGGTTGGAACCCCTATGATGATCCCAAGCATCACCTGCATTCCATGCGGTAGTTATTGGTGCGTTTGGGCGTCACATGTAACTGGAAATGTTTCTTCTGTTAGGTTCTTTAGTGACTTTTTTCGTAGTCATTTGCATATTTTAGTATTATGCCCCCAAAATCAAATATCCCCTACTTTTTTTGAATAGTATATCTTGTCAGGCAACGATTCAGCAGTTCGCATTGTACGAAACCATGTTGGTGTGCACATAAAGATTTTGCAAGAACGCGACTGTCTCAGCAAACTTTCCATCATACAACCTCATATCCCGGCTGGTGACAAAAGGTAGAACAATACACCCCATTTCATGGCTCATCTAAACGTACATTATGCAAGAGCTAAATCTGCCTATTGTGGGCCTTTTTAGGCCTGGAATGTTATGTTAATTATTGATTAGACATTAATTAACTTATCCAGACCATAATCAACTATCGATGGCATCGGTAGTCTGGATCAGAATCTGACATGATTTAATCATGAAATGGATAATCAAGACTATGTTTTTTTATCGTACCGACTTTAGTAATGAATATTGAGGCTAGGCGGGAAATTAAATCACTGGATTCTCTGTTCAGAGTGGGGCAATTTGACTGAAATTTTGAGCAAATTCCCTATACATCATGATGTAATCTTTAACTATTATAGTGAGAACTGCCAGCTCCTTTTCTAATCTCTCATAATGCATCCTTAAGTTTTAATAATTCAATATTTCACAGATTCTAAATTCTATATAAAACCAAACAAAGAATTATACCAAGAATTGGCTTGGGATTATGTATATGAAATAAGAAGGGATTTAACATCGTGCTGTTCGGCACCATATTTTATATAAAACAGATAGGAATCAGATAATATAATTATTCCAAGAATTGGCCTGGGATTGGACTACAATCATTCTGTGTTGACAATCAGATTTATCATTTGATATTTACACACAGGTTGTTACTCTAGCTAATTGGTAAACCAGATAGCAATAGGGATTTTTACAGAATGGTTTACACATAGGATGTTACTCTACATAATTGGTAAACACGATGGCAATAGGGAGAGTTGAATTTGTATAGCAATTTTTTAAAAGTATGATAAAGCATAATTAGTGCCCTTAAAATACAGATCTGACGTCATCCTTTGATGTTGGCGTGCTTGCCATTATTTCAAATAATGGTACGGGCAATGTACCAACCGTACAATATCCATACAAGTTGAAATAACCTGGGCTAAAGGGAAAAGGGCATACGCCATACAGTGTGCTATGAGGGAAAATTTTGCACGAATTTTATATCGAATTCCATCTGCCAAGGGATCTTTTACGTGCACGCCAATGAGTACACGGACCTCGGTTATTCGTCCCATACGAACAACTAGACAGCTCTCCTTGTCAGGCCCTCCGTTCTGCATCACTGACAAGAGGAAACCACGCCGGAATATCGAGATGAACTTTCTCTTCCAATGCAAGTATCGATCGCCCAGCCTCCAGGCTAGCGAGCCAGCGCCTTCCCCACTTAACCACGTGACCCCTCATCGTGGAACTTGATCGGGCAATACTGTGGTTAATCACCAGTGTGCCTGTGATTGTATGCTATCCTTTTATTAAACATACGTTAAATGATTATGCAAGAGCCCAATCTGCCAATTACAGGTCTTTCATTAGGCCCGAAATATTATATAAATTATTAATTAGACATTTACAACTTATCAAGACAATAATCAACTTTATCCAGCCAGTAATCAACTCTCGGTGCCATCACTAACCTGCGATATTTACTGGATTAAAACTCGGTTTGCTGCTGATGATTTAATCAAAAAAGGGATAATCGAGACTATGTTTTTGTCGTACCTACTTTAGTAATGATAAATGAGACTAGGGCCAAAACTGAATCGCTAAATGCCCGGTTCAGGGGGGATTAAATTGACTGAAATGTTCGGCAAATTCGCTTCACAGCTCTCTTTAAATTTTCATTGACACGTACATATTGCATTGTATTACATTAAGAGTGCCTACAATTTGATGACCCAAACCAGTACGAAACCAATCTGAACCAGAAATAAGTAAATATCATTTTCACCCTGTCTTCAACATTTCCATAATTAGATTAAGCGTGACGTTATTTACTTATTAAACGTCTTCTTTTAGATTCAAACAAACATTCTTTGGATCAGAACAGATAAAAAGTGTAGTTTTATTCTATGTTTATATCAATGTTTGACATTTATGAGCAATCTACGGAATTTTATAAAACTACTTGCCATGTTCTAGTGGTAATTACGCCACCTTACTATCGGAGTCAGGAACACAGAGGTTATCTTTAACCATTACAGACCGCCCCACAGACGATAACATAGTTGAAGGATATGTCCCGTATTTAGCTTGACTAACAATAAGTCTTTCTTAAATAAAAACCAAAATAACATTTACGTAAAGACGAAAACTTGTTCGTCAAAGGACGGCCGTATTCGCGTGACAGGTGCGAATTTAAATTAGCTAGATTGGTCTCGATTTTGCGATTAGAGTCAGACATCCTTTGTTACTTACCTAATAGTTTGCGTAATAGCAAAAACATCTCGGTTACACCGTGTTATATAATTGTTGTTTATTATTAAGCAGCAACGTTTCGACAAGGATTGGGCTTATCAAGTAAATGATACAATTACATACATGTATAAAAAAATGAGTTTTGTCAGTTTTGGTCATTACTTAATTCTGGTTATTGTTTTTTTACTAGTATATAATGTCCCATCATTTTTCTTAAGATACTGCTTGTTAAAGACTGGCGAATCATAGTTTAAACGTATTTGTATTTCCAGTCAGTTTAATTACTAAATAATTACTTTAAAAAACAACAAATTGATGTAAGATTTAATTAAATGGTTTGTTTACTCCCATTTGCGACGGGGGCACGGTGAGTAGAACGTTGGCTCGCTAACCTGGAGGTGCCGTGTTCGATCCCCTCGTTGGCCAAGAAAGTTCATCGGAATTTTCCGGCGTGGTTTCCCCTTGCCAGTGGTGTAGAACGGAGGGCCTTCTAAGGGACAGTGTATAGTCATTTGGGTGCGACAAAAAAACGAGGTCCCTGTGTAGACATAGGCGTGTACGTTAAAGAACCCATGTCACGGCATGGCGTTTTCCCCGTCTTCATTAGCCGAGTTGGAGCAGAACATTAGGATGTTAAATCCAATTTCATTTCATTTCCAATTAGCGAAATTATAAAATGGGTTCTGCGAAGATAAACATCTAAAACAAATTTCTATGGTTTTACTCTAGGTCATCTTCACACTATTACCTTTGTTGTACTATGAATCTACTATAATGAAATTAATGATGCCTAGGCTCCAGGGCCTCCAGTACCCGATGTTCACCAGAAGCAACATTATCAACAAACAACACATATAGCCTACAGGAGAATATTACCGGTCTAGACTGGATGCCAACGATTGCCATTGAAATTTGACTCTTGTGTCTTTTGCCAAACATAACTGATTAGAAATTACAGAAAAACAGAAACGATTGAATGTAAATCACTAATACATTATTATGTGTGTTGCGACCCATTTGTGTTCGTTTCTTGGTGCCAAATATTAGTGATGTAGCTCCTTCAAGCTATTTAAGCTTACTATTGTGTCGGAAATTTTGAATAGGGGAAGTTTGGGGAAGAGTTGCTACTATGTGCATATATAAAACATTAAACTGAACGTGATCTTGTCTATGTTTTATTTAGTATAAATATGACAATTCTCCAGTATTTACCTCAATAACTCGAAACTATAAGGTATAAGATAATTGGAATGCACACTAGGGAGATGGAAATGGGATTCAACGTCCAATCGACGCAAACTAGGTCATTTCGGGACTAACACATAGTTTAATTTTGTTTCACTAATTCGCTTGCGCGTAGGGGTCTTTAGCGGTGGGGGAAACCAAAGGACCCGGGGAAACCCACGAGGTTGTACCGGCGACCACGGGAAATCAAAACCTAGCCAGTTGACTCAATGACAGACCGTATGATAACCATTCGCCCCCGCACCCCTTCACACTACCGACTTCATCAAACTCTGATATATCGTCGTTAGGTTCCTCAAATAACGTTGGTCTGTCTTGGAACATCCCTACTGAAGAAGGTAACGGTGCTTTCCAAAAACATGGACACACCACGGGTCCAAAAGTAATTTTTGTTAACATGTAAAGGCCAATAATCGCGGATAGCAAAGTTCTTCATGCACATACAGCTGGGTCCATGGTGACTCGATAAGACAGACGAAACTGCCGGAGTTAGCTGATATTGTTTTTCTGACCATCTCTTATTTCTGTCATCGGTGTTAGCTGATATTGTTTTTCTGACCATCTCTTATTTCTGTCAGATAATCTTCAATACAGCACTTCGGTTTGCGAACAACCAGACGCGTGTATACATCACTGACGAGAGGAAAGAAGACTAGCAAATCCTCGGTTAATTTCTCGGGCAAAACCGGGAGCGCACCCGGAACGTTGTGTGTCTTCCATATGGTTAGATCATTCCTGTAGCGTAAATACTATTATATTAAGAATTTTTAAAACGGAAAAGAATTAAAAGTAAGGTCTTATTAGATGGTTCACTTTCGTCATAATCATTATTTACAGTGTCTGATTTTGACAAATAAGGTAATTAAAATATAATTGATTGTCGAAATCTGAGATTGATGAAATCTTTTCTTGGCCTCCATCATAATTGGATTCTATGGAAAGACTTCAGTTAATATCAATCTTGTCACTAAAGTAATATTCACAAGATAATAATCAACATGGTTTCCTTGAATATAGGTAAAAAAAAAGCATCCGGAAATGGGGAAAGAAAGAGAAATGGAATTAAACGTCAACTCGACACTCGACATAAAAACTGGGTCAATTCTTGATTAACTTATGGGGGGGAACCAGTGGGCCCAGAGAAAACTCACAATGTGCTATAAAAAATTTCACTAACCCCACAGTACTGGATATCAAAGAGACTGGATGAAACCATTTTAAACATGAAATGACTGATAGTAACCATGAAAGTGTGTTCAAAGCTAAATGAAAGTTGAACTATTTGAAACATTATGCCTATCGTGCACACGACACAGACTCCTGTTATTTCACTATCATAAATGTAATGTTGTTATTTGTGTTGGTTTCCTTGACTTATTATTAGACCCGGGACCATCTCACACCGGAGGACAGCGGGGATTGTTTTGTTGTTATGTAAACAATAGTTTCGGACATGCGCAAACGCTCAAGAGCAAACACACACTGGGGGTAAATCGATCACGTCACACAAAAAATAAAAGCACAAAAACGTCCTACCACGAAACAGGGAATAACTAGTTAGGCTAATAAGCGATAGAATGTTGAAATAACACAGAACATGTGCGTCACTACCGACCTTTCTGAAGGCCATTGGTACAATTGTATTACAATTAACAACGCTAGCTACTCATGATTAATACTTGATGATATTGGATCCTGTGAATCAACGACAATAGTGGGGATGGGGGCGAATGGTTAGCACCTGTGCGTTGTATCATACGGGCCCGTAGCCACTGGGGGAGGCTTAGCCCCCCCTCCCCCCCCAAAAAAAATCAAATTAGCCCCCCCCCCCCCAATATTTCGCCTACAATAATGATTTCTTAGGAGTGGTCTTAGCTGGCCACATCCTCAGCCCCACCAAAAAATTCAGTGCCCCCCACCCCCAAAAATTTATGAGCTGGCTACGGGCCCGGTATCATAAGGTCTGCAATAGAGTCAACTAGCGTGGTTTCGATTCCCGCTTGCGCGTCGGGGTTTTAGCTGTGGGAGGAAACCTGGGGACCTGGCGAAAACCTACGAGGCTGGACAGGCAATCCTACTCCCTGCCACGTACAACCGGGAAATACAAACCACGCTAGTTGAATCAATGACAGACCTTAAGATACAGCGCGCACTTGCTAACCATTCGGCCACCCATCCCGACGGTATAAGATTAGTTAGTGAAATGAAATGCGGTTTAACGTCCTACTTTACGATTCGACGCGCACACTCGGCCATCCACCCCCCTCGGGTAAAAGAATACCTATCCTTATCATTTTCTTTTACAGGGTCACCATTAACTACTAGTTTTGTGCTGTGTGATTATTTTGGTGGTGTATGTGGAAGTAATTGTGCTTTGTTTTATTGGCATCGTTTTAACATATCTCTATGTCCCACACCAGGTCATTTATGTTGTACACAACAACCGGACAATCGTAAGTAAAATATTTATATATCTTACAGTGGGAATGAAATTAAATTAAGTGGGGTTTAAACTTCATTTAACGTTTCTCTGTGTGGAAGCGGAGTGGTTACCCATTGTTATACAGAACTGAAATTGTGTCCAACGTCCTACTGTTCTGCTCCGACTTAGCTAATGAAGACGGGAGGGACATTTTGTGCGGACAACTGCGCTACGACCTACTCTTATGTCGAATTCCAATTGTCTAGGGTTGTTTTACGTGCACGGAGTCTGCCGTGAATGATTAGACACCTTTCCGTGTCAGGCTCTAAGTCCTGTACCACTGACGCGGTAAACCACACCGGAAAATACCGAGGATATTTCACGGACAACTTCGGAAACGAGCCCGCGGACCCCAAAATTAGTTAGCCAGGGTTGTACACAATGCACCTTTGCAACCCCTGTTATAGTAGGGACATAGGGTGCTGAGCCAGGTTTCAAACCACTATCCACAGATTTAAATAGAAAGGGTATAAATTACGTTGAAATTTAATAATAAAACAAATATTTTACATATTTATTAAAGGAATCACACTGGCCCCTTTCCCACTCGTCTTGATACCGGACACTGTGCCAGGCATTAAATTGGAATTCCCATTAAATTTAATTCAGCTCTAGAAAGAATTGAACGATGATTAAATACTAAAAATACTTTATTTTTTAGGTGTGGAACATACTGATACCCTACCAGAAACCAATGGTAAGCTACATTAATTATTATAACCAGCAGCTTTCAAGTAACCTGAAGAATAACGTAGTTTCAAGTATTTTCGTTTTCGAGTATCATAAAATGTTCTCCAACTAAACTGCTGTCCTCGGTGACTGTATCTCGTATTTCAGAGTGTTTCGAGAATCATAGGAATATTTCCCAACCAAACTGCTGTCCTCGGTTGATTTCAGAGTGACTTGAGTACCATATGAATTTTCCCAGACTAGACTACTTACTTCGGTTTAAAGAATGTATCGCGGATTTTAGACTATAATCATAAAAATGTTCCAACTAGGCTACTGTACAAGTATGAACTGCTATACAAAGAATATACACCGATATATCCCACGGGGCAATGACAAGCTATCTTACAGCTTTGTCTTCTTTGATCAAAACTATAAATCCAGGAAAATCGAAGATCAATATATGCAATTCCCTTGTCTGACAGAAATATGAATAATGGGGAGTAAAATGACTAGCAAATATTATGGGCAAACGTCTTCTCTTGAGAATAATGCATCAAAAATCTAGACTGTCCTCATTGGAGTTTACTCAATTTTCAGACTCCAATTCACCTGTGTTACCGGATATTCCAATGAAAGATGAAGCTCGGCAAAACACATCTTCTCCAGCTCACCTGCAAGGTTGGTGTTTTAAAAATGCGTGTATTTCAGCAATCATCGAATGACACAAACGCTTATTTTATTTTACAGGGTAATCACGGCGGCTAAGTGGGTAAGACGATGGTTCTCTAGCCTGGAGGTCGCGTGTTCGATCCCTGCATTGGCCGAGAAAGTCCATCGGGATTCTCCGACGTGGTTCCGCTTGTCAGTGGTGCAGGACGGAATGCCTTACAAGAACAGCTGGGACGAAAAAAGAAGGATCCGTGTATGCATTGTCATTCATGTAAAAGATCCCTTAGCAATTAAAATTCTGTATAAGAGTAGGTAATACTGCCGCTGACCTTACAAAATTTCCCTCATAGCACACTGTATTGCATTTTCCCGTCTTTATTAGCCCAGTAGGAGCAGAAAAGTAGGATGTTAAACCCCATTTCATTTCATTTTATTTATTTCATACTAAACCGCATATTCAAGATGGACAATCTTATTGACTCTTACCCGAGGGTCGCCTTGTAAGCTTAATCTTAGTTAGAGTTGGATTCCCCCTTTCCAGTCGTACAGAATGGGTGTCCTGGCAAGAAAGGGTGCTTGGTCGTTTGGATGGGACATAAAGCCAAGGTCCCTTGTACACGTTGGTGTGCATGTCCAGGAACCCTCGACAAGCTATGACGAGCAGGCTGGCAAACTTTCGCTCACAGCAGACTGAATGGGTGTCGCCAATCTGCTAGTCGATACAAACACATAGAAGGTTGAACCCGATTTAATTTTATTTTATTTTTTTTTTCAGAGCAATGTGGCAATACTCCACCTATTCATCGCCGTAAACGGGTTGTTGGGGGAACTGTTGCCAACACGGATGCATGGCCTTGGATGGTAGCGCTGAGGTCAGTTCTTGGTGCTCACGCATGTGCTGGAGCTGTTATCGGAAGTCGATGGGTTTTAACAGCAGCCCATTGTTTCAGATAGTAAGTACTGTTAGACCAGGAACTTAAATTCCAAGTTGCTAATCTTTAGTTCGGCTTTTTTAAAGTTTAATGATGACTTAAGCTGCCATTGTTACAGATAAAAAGTACACTTAGACCTGTAATCTAAATTCAAAGCTGCTTATCTTTAGTTTGGGGGGTTGGGATGGCCTAGTGGTCTAGAGTGCCGCGCTTCGACCTCTAGCTGGCCGGTCACCCCTGGCTTGCAGCTGGGATTTCGATCCCTGGTGTGAGCGTATGTGCCATGGAGATAGGGGCGCCATCTCAACCTCGTGCGTTTCCTCCGAGCACCCCTCGGTTTCCTCCCACTGCTAAAGACCCCTGCGCGCATGCGAATTATTGAAATAAAATTAAACTACATGTTAGTCCCGAAATGACCTAGTTTGTGTTAAGTGGACGTTAAACCCCATTTCTCTCTCTCTCTCTCTTTAAAGTTTAATGGTGATATGGAGTTTGTAAAAGACGCATATTCTGTTGGTCATATGTTATGATTTAATTTTTCAGTTTTTCTCAACCAGAATATTGGAGAGTAAGAACAGGGGAATACGACCTTTTACAGTTTGAAGAGTCAGAAAGAGATATCCAGATATCCCAGATATTCGTGGTAAGTAGAAATATCCGCTGTGCTCGTTAAGTCTCGATTTTGGATAAAATCGGGCTACACCATACCAGATCCCACTTATTATCTTTGTTTCCCTTCGTCAGTTCGTATTGTATGGCGTATTCAATGCCATGCACATATAAGAACCCTTGGTAGCTGCCGCTGGAGATGCAAAATTTCCTCCTATACTACCTCCATCAGTGCTACCTGCGCGAAAATGTAGAATGTTAAGCCCCGTTTCATTTTATTTCATTTCTATAGCATATTAAATTCATTATGTTCATGTATGTTTGCTCGACAGTTATTAAAGGGACGGTACCGATTTTAACAGCGTCTCAAAAAAAAAACTCCCAGAACATATGAAATTTAAACGTCAAAATATAGGAAAATGGTGTATTGACCTTGCCTCAAAATTTCAGCTCAAAATATTGAGTCGTTTGGAAGTGAACGTCAAAACTACTTATCCGGACACGTAACCCTTTTAAGATTTCGGGTCATTTTTTTCGTTGGTGACCTGATAATCGATTCTCGTTCCTTGAGAGGTCTATATAGTGAATGGCCCATGCGCTGTACTTGATAGCGAAGGGAAAATTTCAACTACTCATAGTTTTCATTTAAAAGAAAGTCTGGTTTTACATATACACCGCATAATACAGCTTGGGATGCCGGTCTCAATTTCCAGAAGAAGACTGACGTGTGACGTGTTTAAGTTGTTTGCAAACGTATCACAAACACTGAGTTAGTTGCGCGGTCCTTCGGGTAGAGGATTTTAAGGCATTTTAACACAGAATTAAGCAGTTATATTCTTCAAAATATTATCGGGATTAGCCCTTTAATGGGAACAATGTCGACATTTTATATTTTCAGTTTCCTAACTACACATCGAATGATCCAGGTGTAAACAGGGAGAATTCGACGTTACATGCGCGTTACGCCCATGACCTGGCTTTGATAAAACTCAGTGAGGATGCCGAAGTTGTTCCCCTTTGTTTACCTGGTGAAGATCAAGCACTACCGGTCACCGAGGAAGACCCCTCGGGCTTTAGAATGGCAGCGGTTGAAGCAAAGGGAGATTGTTGGGTAACAGGTTGGGGAACCACATTAGGTAAATTTTACTACTTCCCAGAATTGGCTTGACCTTGAACACAATTTACATGTGTGTGTGTGAGCGTGGGTATGTGAAATAACACCAGCTTCGCAACAGTGGCGTATCTGCACAAAGTACTGGCACCCGTTTTTTGTTAGAGAACTTTACACATTTCGCAGATTTTGCACGACATTCCAGATTACTTTCCTAGCTTGCGCGTGAGAATGATCTTACTATCAGTACCTCTCAACGACACTCCCTCCAAATACCGTAAATACACCACTTCTCTGCACAGGTAGGGGATGCAGATATGAAAGTTACCCCACGATAAAATTAATTCAATACAAATAAAGGTACTCACCTGAAACTGAAGTTTCGACTTTTATTTTTTGTATAACAGATCACAGTGAAGATCAAGTTATGAGGCAAGTTCATTCAGATGTTGTTGATCATGAAAGATGTGGGGATATGTGGCAGACCACCTTAGAGGAAGATATGATCTGTTTTGGGGACGGCATCAGAGGACCCTGTGCTGTAAGTGCGATATTTGTTCTTATAGTACAAACAGGGGCGTGATAACATGGCCGCACTGAAAGTACTTTCTGGGCTCCTTACTCTACCCGGCCAACCCTCCTTGTGAAATGAATATTAAATTGTTCGGAGCATGGGTTCTCTTTTATGTGTTCACTTTAGAACACGTCTACCTAGGTAATATACATGATGGATGTTTTTGCAACGATAGCGTAGAATAAGAACCACTTGGCAAACCCCAGCAGGCTGCAGTACCCTAAATTTATCCTCGGCTGTATGACAAATTCCGCCATTAGAACTACTTTAAAGTTCCCGGATTGGAAATGGCGTCGCCCATGAAGACACCAGTAAACAATTCTTTTAATGTCTGAGGCTGTAGAGTACTGGTTTCTGGCGTGGTTTGCGAGTGGAATAAGAGCCTGGGACAGAAATGTGTTCAACTGGTATTGGCCATGGACAGAAATGTGTTAAGTTCGTATTGGGCTTCGTCGTAAAATGTAAACGGAATGAGATAAGGGGAGGCAACTCGATCTAGCTTGAGTATAATTTTTTTGCATTCTCCGTTCAAGTCTCGCTATTTAGCTTAGACAGAAAGGGAAAACAACCCCATTTGGGAGATTGGATATTGTCTGTACCGTATGGGCTAATATATCTCAGACTAATCCAGGACGTTTTCAAATATTCCTTTCAGGGTGATTCCGGAGGGCCACTGGCCTGTCGAATGGATGGCAAATTCTTTATGGTTGGCGTTGTCTCCTGGGGAGCAGAGAATTGCAACATGAATGGACACCCAAGTGTGTTTGCGAGAGTTCTGTCTCACATGGATTGGATTGAAGCTACGATGAACGGCAGTCGGTTATAGTAATTGATGTGGACACATTTCATTTGAATATATTATTATTGACAACTATGATAACAATCACTTACACGTCATACGCATAATATCACTAAGTGTATATATTGGACACAGAATAGAGTACATAACTAAGAAAGTCGTGTTGTATTTGAAGAATTACTTCCCTTTGAATTGTTTCAGATCGACCATTAAGGAAAACTTTGATCGGATATTGACGCACTGTGATAGTTAATGGTTGACCTTTAAGAAACGAAATGAAATGGGGTTTTTACGATTTTCTGTACCGACCGGTCTAAAAATGATCTACTGCAAGTCGAATTCCAACTCACGGCTCATTAGTTTTTCCCTCCCACCCGACTAAATGTCGAAACAGGGTCCTCTGTACTGCATCACTAACAAGGGGAATCCATCTGAAAACCCTGGTTAATGGGCCAATGACTCGCTTACTGAGGCACCACCACCACCACCAGAACATGGCTGACAAAATCAGCTCCGTTATTTTTCAGAAAACATTAATAATCTTTACTCATTTTTCAGTCAGAGCGATAAGCTATGGAATGTATAGCACGTCTTTTGATTAAAATAATGTTATTTTCTTACTAACGCATTGTGATATTGGGAAAAAACGACCCGTTACACGTTGGGATGGGACTGGAACCCCATAGGATTCTCTTCGGTTATAATAGTTTTTTTAGAAGGGATATAACGTATGTAGAGAGTGAAATGTATAATCATCCAGGTACTGTACGCTGTTTAACTACGGGATTAGAAGAAGACTCACTCCCCTAAATACTTTCTGTGGTCACTCAAGTCTTCGTTATCTCAGGTCATTAATCCTCACACTATGCGCTGTATAACAACAGGACGAGAATAAAGACAGTCTATGGTCATTTAAGTCTCCGTTATCTCGGGTCCTTAACCCTCACACCATCGGAACCCCCTATACTTTTGTACCTCTAGGACACTGTACTCCTCGCAGCATCTGAACCGCCTAGACATTGTACCCTCGTGGAATCTGGTCACCTAAACTAGCAACATCTGTACCCCTAAAACCATGAACCCCTAGCAACATCTGAACCCCCTAAACGTCGTACTCCTCAACAAAACGCAGACGTTAGAGAAAAGATCATTGATATTTATTAAACTACAGTATACATGTACACATATAAGTATTTCCAGCTTTTAAGTTCATCATTAAAGAAAGATTATGTGTTAGTTTCAATTTTATTAATGATTCTTTTTTAATTTCTTATTTTTATTAAGCTTGCGTTTCTGTTCTTTTTTGTTATCCTTATGTTTATGATCACCGTGGTGATCTGCGTGATGGTCACCATGATGATCTCCGTGATGGTCACCGTGATGGTCACCGTGATGACCGTGACGTTCGTGATGGTCCGAATCGTCAACAATATTATGTGCTTCGTGCTCACCATGGATGGTATCCCAATTGTCGATAGTTGCACTTACAACAACACAACACGCAAGTCGATCACCTGCTGAACCAGAATCTGATAAATCATCTGCTGTTTTATGGATCTGAAATGAAATGGGGTTTAACGTCATTCAAACTACACAAGACGCTGCTCCTTGCCAGGTTTTCCGTTCTGCACCTCTGCCTTCACCAAGATAGACACAGGAAAATTAATCTGCCGACACTGGGATAGAACCCAGGAAACTTAATAGGCCCACACCGAGATAGAACTCCAGGAAATTACTCGGTCCACCCCAGGATAGAACGGGGTAACTTACTCGGCCCACACCGGGATAGAACTCGGGGAACTTACTTAGTCGACACCGGGATAGAACTGGTGGAACTTACTCGTACGACACTAGGATAGAATTTAGGGGAACTTACCCGGCCGAAACCAGGATAGATCCCGGGGAATTTAGTTGGTCCACACCGGAATAGAACCCAGGGAACTTACTTCGTCCACACCGGAATAGTACCCAGGGAACTTACATAGTCGACACCGGGATAGAACTCGAGGAACTTACTCGGTCGACACAAGGATAGCTCCCAGGGAACCTGGTTGGTCCACACAAGGATAGATCCCGGGGAACTAGCTCGGTGGACACCGGAAAAGAACTCAGGGAACTTACTCGGCCGACAGAATCCGGGACGCCCTGGCTAATACACCAGCGCCTTGCCTATTTTATTATTCATTTCACACCATGACACCAACAGCCGAATTTTACTTTGAAGAAAACACAAATATGCTAAATATATATGTGGTATACGGTCGTTTTTCGGAGAACGCAAATGTTGTAGGAATATGCTTAACATCAACTGTACTTACCACTAATCCCTTTCCCAGAACGCCATAGTGTCCCTCTAAATCTGTGTGGTGGTCATAGAACGTCTTGTGACTCACACCATCTGCATCACATTCAATATTTCCATAATCTCCACTATGTCTGTTACAACAGGAAAACATACATTAAAACAAAAATATATCACCCACAAAAAAAAAAATATCTCCCACAAAAAAAAAATTGATTCAATAAACAAAACAATTTAAATCGATGTAGTGCGATATTCCCAAACTGATCTGCACCAACCGGAAAAATAACGACATGGTGGAAAGAGGGTCCCGCTGGTGGCGCGACAGCTTCTTCTACTCGCGATTGTCAATTTTCGTGGGATCTTGCTCCCAAACATTTCTACGAGACCTCTTATATCAATATTATGAAGCAGTAGGAGAAACCTGGAGTCATGGATGTCGCGTGACCTTGGTTTTTTGTCACATCCGAACGACTAGACAGTGCAATCCTGCACCACAGACAAGAGAAAAACACGGGTCCTCCGGGTTAGCGAACCATCGTCTTACTCACTGAGCCACCGCGACTCCTTCATAATAAAATATTGTTTAAAGCACAATCGCAGCTGTCGCCATATAATAAATGTTCATCAACAAATTATTTTCATGACATGAAAACCTAAATTAACAGAGAGAGGGGGAGCGAGAAATATGGTTTAGCGGCTACTCGACACAAACTAGGTCATTTCGGGACTCACATGGTTTAAGTTTCTTTCAATAATTGGCTTGCACGTAGGCCTATGCTTGCGCGTAGGGGTCTTTAGCAGTGGGAGGCCTACAATTAACAGAAAAATATTTCATAAAAAAACATGTTAGGAATTGGTATTTCAGAGACTCTATCTAGAAATCTTTAGAGTAGTTACCTGTGTTCTCCTTCCGGGCCGCCATGTTCATTGCCATCTGGGTTAAAATGGGACCCCAGTGATTGACAATCTCCACTCAAATCGCCGAATTCATGCACGTGAAGACCATGAACATGGCTAGTGTGTTCACCAGACATATCAAATCCGGTTAAATGGACTTTAATCTCTAAATGTTTGCGATGCTGTAATAAATTTCACAACATTAATATTGAGTTGAAAAATCAATATAAATGGAAAGAAATGGAAATAGAATGAAAATGAAAATGAAAATTGAATGAAAACGAAAATGAAAATTGAATTGAAATGAAAATAAAAATGAAAATAAAAATGAAAATTGAATGAAAATGAAAATTGAATGAAAATGAAAATTGAATGAAAATGAAAATTGAATGAAAATGTAAATTGAATGGAAATGAAAATGAAAATTGAATGGACATGAAAATTGAATGAAAATGAAAATTGAATGAAAATGAAAATGAAAATTGAATGAAAATGAAAATTGAATGAAAATGAAAATTGAATGAAAATGAAAATTGAATGAAAATGAAAATGGAATGAAAATGAAAATGAAAATTAAATGAAAATTAAAATTAAATGAAAATGAAAATTTAATGGAAATGAAGCGAAATTTAACAAGCCTGGGTCGCGAGGGCATTCGAAATTTAAAATATATAGTCAGGCGCTATGGAAACTCGCCATACTCGTTAATGCTGGGTGTAAAATCATCAGATCATGATGACCACATAGATGCACCATATATCACATCGTTCAGACACACAAGGATAGACAAGAAGAACGGGGAAATGCAGCAGATTCGTCCCGAAACAAATATAGCCATAGACAGCAGCTTATCCGATGTGAAAATCTTGATGTATAACACACAAATACATAATAATAATTGGTCTTGGATATTCACCTGAGGGTGCATTGCATCAGGGTAAATAGAAAATAACTATTTCCATTCATCGCTAGAAGATGTTCCTGCTTAAAGGTGATTAAACATACAATCTCATTAAAACAGATCCTATTTCGTTTCGTTTTTTATATAGATTAAAACTTCGTTTTACTTGTCTTTATTATGCTAGGATCTGGAAGAGTGGTTATACCAGCGTTCTGGTTGAATTAGTGAGGAAACTGTTTGTCGAATCGGGCTCTTGACCTTTTTCGCGCGGAATAGTGAGAAGACATCAGAAGCGACTTCTTGACGTGCCATGCACGGAACTATTGGTAAACCACTAGAAACGTCAATAGGTGGCGTCATAGGGTCAAAAGCCGCTCGTTAGACGCCTGACGTGAACTCACACTTGGCTGCTTTTCATGATGCAGTAGAGGCCATCAGTGGGTGGCGTCATAGGGTCAAAAGCCTCTCGTTTGACACCTGATGTGAACTCCAACTATAACTTGACGGCTCTTCGTGTAGTAGAGGCGATCGGCAGTACAAAAAACAAACGAAACGAAATATAGATGTGTATTATGATCAGATTGTTAAACGTACGAACCTTTTGTCTGAAGTATATGGTTCCCTGTATGGGTTGTTGTTCATCTGCTGGTAGACCTGAGTTGGGATGTACATGACACACGCCATATTCATATTCTATAATACATTAAACATAAATGTTCAATTACGATAGTTTTCTATTATCTCTTGAACACGTGCAATTACATCACGCGGCGTCAATCATTGGCTCAATGGTGCATTTTACTCATTTTCATTTGCACTAAATAGGAAAGGAAAAAAGTTTTACCTGCAAATACTTCAAACGTCTTTTTTTTAATTTTTGTAATACACAAAAGAAAATGTTTCAGAATTTAATTTGTCGCACTGCTGATCAGTGTGGCTGAATTTTCCAAATAATACAAAGGGAGAGAGATGAGGATTAACGTCAACTCGACACAAACTAGGTTATTTCGGGACTAACACATGGTTTAATTCTATTTCAATTATTCGCTTGCGCGCGGGGGACTGTAGCAGTGTGTGTGTGTGTGGGGGGGGTTGACGACCGGTAGAAAACCTACAATGTTGAACAGGCAACCTTACTCCTTGTCACGTACAACCGGTGATTCGAAGCCACGCCACTCAATGACAGACCTCATGATACAGCTCGCTCGTTCTAACCATTCGACCATACACCCCCCCCCCCCAATCTCCGCGCCCCGGTGTAAAGAAGAACCGGTTTTAAATTAAAGAGTTTGGTTGTTGAACAATTAGATTTTAGGACATTGCAATGGTACATAAAATTTCGAAAATGTAGATATTATAAGCATACAATGTGTTTTATTTCTATGATCACGATTCTTACCATGTGTTTCGTTTCCGTGACCAGGGTGGTAATCGCCATGGTGGTCGTCATGGTGACCGCGGTGGCGCCTGTGATGGTCATCATCGTCATCATCATCTAGATGCATGTGTAAATGGATGTGTGTTCCATCCGTGTTGTCATCCATATGTGTATCAGCTTCTCCCATCCCGTGAACATGAATCTGCACACCAGTCGTTCCTATTCTGTTCACCTTCTCCCATAATGCACTGATGTTGGATGCTAAATCGTTTTCAGATGCTACAATAATAAGTGTTCATGTGAAAATTTACTGCGAGAGAGAGAGAGAGAGAGAGAGACTTGAAATGGGGTTTAACATCCTACTGTTCTGGTCCCTAACTGGGCTAATGAAGCAGGGCATACGCCATACAGAGTGCAATGATGGAAATTTTGCCCGGGTGGCGGCAGTAGGGCCTACTCTATTCCAACTGTCAAGGGATCTTTTAAGCGCACGCCAATCCCGATGAACCTTCTCGGCCAATGCAGGGATCGAACCTCCAGGCTAGGGAGGGAGAGAGAGAGAGAGAGAGAGAGAGAGAGAGAGATGCAAATTAGTCAGGTAAATGGTATTTGATTTTCAGAATGATAGTTAAGGAAAGGTTTTCGTACTTTAACTACTCGGTTAAGGTTACTAATTCTAGCAGTTTGTAGTCCGATGGCTATGTTCCAGGATTAAAATGGAATGATTACTATTAGCAAACAGTGAATGAAATGGGACGACTACTATCATCAAACTACAGTGATTGAAATGGGGTATTGAAATTTCCAACGTCCAGTGAAAAAAAATGCGACGATTGCTGTTTTTAAACTGCCAGTGATTAAGATGGGGAGATTGCTATTCGCAGACTATCCGTGATTGGAATGGGAGATTGCTATTCACAAACCAAACTAACAGTGATTGAAAGGGAAGATTGTTGTTCTCAGAATATCAGTGAACGAAAAGCGACGATTTCTCTTATGGAAATAACAATATAATTATTGAAATAGGGAATGACTATTCGCAAACAGCGATTGGGACGACTGTAGGTCTAAAAATAACAGTGATTGAAAGGCAAAGACTACTCTTTTAAAATCAACAGTGTTTAGGAATGTTGATGGGTTTCATATGGATTTGAAAAGCAAACAAAAATACTTACGTTCGGCTTTTCCCGCTTTTGCTGCTAATTTTGTAGCTTTCTTTCCCTTCTTTACTTTCTTTGTCGCAGCCAATGATAATAAAGCAAGGCTAACCGAGATGAAAATCCACAGCTTCATTTTTTAGTTTATAAGTTTTTCAAGACCAGTCGATGTAAGAACGTTGACCAACAAACCATATAATGAGTTGGTACTGGTTTCTGCCTTCTTTTAAATAGGTAGTTCTCGTGATTATTAAAGCCGTGTGTAATATCAAAGCCGAGTGGAACAAAAAACAAATTTGGCTGAATTCATTCTAATTGAAAGATAAGATAAAGGGTCTAATGTTTCTGCTAATTAAAATTAGCCTAATTAGCCCAGAGTAATATTCATTAGTATTTTATCTGTTCATTGGTGTAAATATGATTAGGTAATATCCAACCCCTTTCCACCCCTTGCTCCTCAAGATTCCTCGCTGCCCATTGTAACTTATCTTGATAATCACTGATTGTTAAAATTTAATCTGGATTAGACCAACTGTTTAATAAATCGGTTCAGATAAAATCCTCTAGTTAAAGTTATATGAATCTTAATAGGTATTAACTGTTACAATGTGAATTGGAGTAAACGTAATATTAATTATTTATATCTGATAAAAAATCCTCTTGTTAAAGTTAGGTATTAACTGTTTCAATGTGAATTGGAGTAAACCTAATATTAATTATTTATATCAGATAAAATTAATCCCCTGTTGTTTATATATAGATATATAAGTAAATTATTATTTATACCATTTAATCTCCCAGGTTCTAAATAAATTGCTGTTTATTACTCTACTTGTTTTTAAATATAACGATGTTTTATCTATCAAATCTTAATCTATGACAGCTGATTACACTAATCCTTATCTTTAATCCTTTAACACTTCTTGTTAGTCGCAGTCGTTCGTGTGGGAATACACGGTTTAATTCTGTGCAATTTTATTTCAATAATTAGACAGAGAGAGAGAGAGAGAGAGAGAGAGAGAGGGGGGGGGGAAGAGGGAGAGGGGGAGATTGATTATTTCGGGACTAACACACGGTTCAAATCGGTTCAACAATTGGAGAGAGAGAGAGAGGGAGAGAGAAAGAGAGAGATAGAAATGGGATTTAACGACACAACGCAGTCGTTCGTGTGGGAATACACGGTTCAATTCCGTGCAATTTTATTTCAATAATTAGAGAGAGGGAGAGAGAGAGAGAGAGAGAGAGAGAGGGGGAGAGAGAGAGAGAGAGAGAGAGAGAGAGGGTGGGAGAGAGATTGATTATTTCGGGACTAATACACGGTTCAAATCGGTTCAATAATTGGAGAGAGAGAGAGGGAGAGAGAAAGAGAGAGAGAAATGGGATTTAACGACACAAACTAGGTCATTTCGGGACTAAGATATGACGTAATTTCATTTCAATAATTCGCTTTCGCGTAGGGGTCTTTACCAGAGGGAGGAAACCGGGGGGCCCGGGGTAAACCCACGAGGTTGGATAAGCGACCCTACTCCTTTTCACGTACAACCGATGATTCGAAACCACACCAGTGGAGTCAATGACAGGCTTTATGATAGAGCGAGCACGTGCTAACCATTCGGTCATCCAACCTCCTAATATGAACGGACACGGACAGTTAGAAGACTTCGTCGGGTCACTGACCCTTCTGAAAGAAACTAATACTAGTAAAAGACAGTTCTATGGATAACAAGGCGTATTAACTGCAACATTTCATTAAGGTGAAAGACATGGGCAGGATAATCCAAAACTTTACTTAGGCTTCGATATTTATGATAAATGGATAGCGATTAATGTTGTTGTTTTTTTTTTACAGATTTAACGTTCAGTACAATAAATACGATATTATGGACAGAGATTAAAGACTGTGTCATCCTTTACATGTAATGAATTCACCTCAGTCTCCGTTGCTAGGTACCGTGACAGCCAGGTGACATGACACAAACATGATTTTTCTTAAAGCTTGAAGCATTTCCTTTCTACTCGATGGGTCTTTAGCTGTGGGAGAAAACCGGAGTACCCGGAGAAAACCCACGAGGATGGACAGGCGACCTACTCCTTGCCACGTACAACCGGTTTTGAGCTGGATGTGAAGCAAAGTTTTGATAGATTAATTAGTTTGCTTGTGTTTTAAGTCCAAATATATCATCAAATCACACAGTTTCTACTCGGGGAGCTACCTATAAGAGAGGTAACTTAGTCTAAGAAAATATCAGAGGCAATAACTGACAGACTACTGTCTTTGTTTTAGGTGGTTTTGCTTTTAAAACTAATTATCCTATCCGAAAAAAGCAGATCAAGCCAACTCAACCTGCACACAGTGAAATGGATAAATAAAATGTCGTTAAGGGAATATCTGTGTGAAATTACAAATCAGTAACAGTTTAATTACTCCAGACAATGTAGAGTAAATATATTATTCTTCAGACTGAAAGATACAAGTCAATGAATTAGTGTGTTATTAGTTTGAGGTAGAGAGAGTGGGGGGAGAGAGAGAGAGAGAGAGAGGGTCGACACAAACATTTCATTTCGGGACTAACATATTGTTTTAAATTTATTTCAATATTTCGCTTGCGCGTAGGGGTCTTTAACAGTGGAAGGAAACCGAACATGCGGAGAAACCCCACGAGGTTGGACAGGCGATCCTGATCCTTGTCACGTACAACCGAAGATTCGAAACCGCGTCAGTTAACTTAATGACAGGCTTTATGATACAGCACGCATGTGCTAACCATTCGGCCACCCAACCCCACAATCACTGATAAGGATGACATCGATGCGGCTTTCTGAGTTGGTACAAAGTGACCGGTTAGTAGGTTAGTGGGTTACTTTGAATACGACTGGATTAATGAAGACGTGCATGTGCTATCACTGTATGAGGGAAATTTTACCCAGGCAGTGGCTCTGTGACTTACTTTTATATCAAATTGCAGCTGTCAATGGATCTTTTACGTACACACCAATGTAAACACTCTACCCTGGTTTTTAGTCCCATCCAAACGACTAGACAGCTATCTTTGTCAGGTAAATATGCGTATATCAAAAACCAGTTATATTTCTCCAGACAACAATATTATGATGTAGTTGGTGCCAGGTATGGAAGCCCTGAGGTCATCAACTTACATTATTATATCATAACTGAACAATAAAATGATAAATCACAATTCTTTTCAATTGTAGGCTATACATGCATATTATATACAGTATAGAGATATATAACTTGTTCGTCTGCTACTATTTTCTTCCAGCCAGTAATCCAACCAACATCATACAACAGAACTTTCAGAACTTTTTGGGAGGTTAAAGATCATGGTACGGTTACCGTTTTCGGCATACAAATACGATATGAGAGGCAAGGGGGGGGGGTAGTATTTTCAATTTTTCGTTCTATCCAAACGACTAGACGCCGTG
This sequence comes from Patella caerulea, assembly GCA_036850965.1. Lineage (NCBI taxonomy): Eukaryota > Metazoa > Mollusca > Gastropoda > Patellidae > Patella > Patella caerulea. The sequence goes on along the minus strand of JAZGQO010000010.1, from coordinate 69,724,508 downwards.
ACCAGTACGATTAGATCTATTTGATAAGGTCAACTTCAAGTACGGTCTAAAGTCACAGTGGCTAATCCCAACCATAAGCCTATTCATGGACCTAACCCCAATCTTGACAACAAGCACGTGTCCTAACCTTACTCACATCCCAGCGACTTTGACAAAAATTGAGCGGGCCTTAACAAATAGATTTAGCCCTTTAGTAAACCTTGTCGCAGTATTATTCAGCTCTCTACATGAAACAAATTTAAAGCCCTAATAACACTCTTGTTGTAACTGAATAATATGTCCCAATCTTCATTCTGGTCAACAAATCGTATTATTTTACAATATTCTAATTAAATGATGATATAAATTCCATCTTAACACACCTAATTTAAAAAATTGGAAAAATTCAACCAATTGATTTGAAAAGTCTATCGTAAACCTTTTCAAATGTGACTTGGATTTTAAAATATTTTCGAACCCTCTGGACAAGTAAAATAGGTTGTTATGGATGATTTACACAACAGGTAGGACACTTAAACATCTAGTACTTAGAATAAGGGTATTTTTTATTTTTTTAGCTACCAAGCCAGCAAGAATGTTATTGTCCCTTTAAATGCGAGACAAATTTTGTTTTTGGCGACTGGACAGTATAAGTATATAATTATGTTCAAATTATACCAAATCAATAATCTATATATGACGTCTGTTTCCTGGATAGGTAATGAATAACCAGGGAAAGTTATAAATCCGAGTTGTCTGCTTAGAGATGATAAGTCCTTAATTAGCCTAGATACACGGATCAATTGGACGCTTTACACGGCATAATTATACACATTTCACGTCCGCTTGTTTGATATTGCAAACGTCCAAGTGTATTAATTAATCAGATTTCCACCCAAGAGACCGATATAATTGTGCTAATTGTGTCCTATTTCGGTAGATTTATTCGCAGGATTACGAGCGTACTATCCCGACTAGAAACCCGTCAAGTAATTTTTACGTCATATAAAAATCGACCCGTCAATCGATGCGCATGTCAAATTTTAAGTCGTTCGTACTGAATTGTCAGAGTGTTAGGCAAACTCGATGACTAATGCTTGCGAACTTCTTCCTTGTCCACAAATAAAATTATTGCCAAGTCAGTTTAGTCCAAGTCATTACAACAATGTCTTTTCAGAATCCAACAAAAATGTGTTGTGAAGTATACTTAACATAAAAAGAAAATCATTTTGGGTTCTTGGGTTCACAAAACTTAAGCAATGGTTCGACCCGGTTCGGGGAGTGGGGCGGGGGGGGGGTTGGCCTAGTGGTCTAGAGTGCCGCGCCACGACCTCTAGCTGGCCGGTCACTTCTGGCTTGCGGCTGTGGTTTCGAGAGTGGGGTGAGCGTATGTGGCGTGTAAATAGGGACGCCTTCTCAACCTCATGGGTAACCTCCGGTTTCCTCCCACTGCTAAAGACCTCTACACGCAAGCGAATTGTTGAAATAAAATTAAACCATATGTTAAGGCACCTTCTCAACCTCGTGGGTTTCCTCCGGGCACTCCGGTTTCCTCCCACTGCTAAAGACCCCTACACGCAAGCGAATTGTTGAAATAAAATTGAACCATATGTTAGTTCCGAAATGACCTAGTTTGTGTTGAGTGGACGTTAAACCCCATTTCTCTCTCTCTCTCTCTTGACTCGGTTCCCGGATTGACTCGCGACCATTGATTTAGTTATTAAAATAAGAAACCCTAACCCTGGCATTTTCACAAGTAAAATTGTGGATGTACAAGTGTAAGACAACAGTTTGTAGGTTCAATAATAGAAACAGTGCATTTCGGGAGTAACATATGGTTCAATTTTATTTTAATAGCCCTGGGTCTTTTGCAGAGAATAGAAATCTCGCCACTTGACTCAAATAACAGACCTTATGATCTAATGTGCACGCGCTAAAGAGGGGGTGGGGTATAACGTCCTCTCGAAACAAACTAGGTCTTGGTTTAATTCTATTTCAATAAATAGCTTGTGTAATAAATGTGAATAAATACAAGACAAATTCCGATGTATATTCTAATTATACACAGCTGTTTTAATACAATTGATTTGTAAAGACCCTGAAACAACGAGATAAATCAAGTCTAGGCTGTTACAACATTACCTAATGTACGAAAACCAGAGGACACGGAAAAAACCCACGGACAGCGGCACACCGGCCTTTTCTTATATCGAATAACGGTTCTTTTACGTATACACGTCAATGTGTACACGGCACCTCGATTTTTGTGGCATCCAACGGAAAACCACGCAGTTAAATCCCGATGAACTTCCTCGGCTCCACATTTTATATAAACCAGGTCATCTTTGTTTTTGTTGTATCGAGTATTTGGAAGAATCGTGAATTTCTACACGGAAATATTGTCAGGACTGTAGTGCTTCCTTAAATTAGACAATTGATGTCGATGTGTAGTGAAAATGAATTGAATCCTTACAGTCCTAATTAATTGTTCTTTATAACGGCCAAATTCTGCTCGATATTTCCCCATCAGAAATATTCAACTTGTATGGGTGTGATGCTGTCCTATTTTTTAAATCCAATCAAATTAATGTAAGACGCTAGACGACTTTGTTTTAGTAATTAGGCTAGGGTTAAAGATACACTAACGGGGCGTTACTTGTCCGCTGTCCAGAATTGTCATATCAAGCCCACCCGAGCTACTCATGAAACCAAAACCGACGACCGTCGTCCAATTCCAACTTCTATCATGTTCCTTAAGCAACGTCCGCGAGTTCTACAACTTCTAACCGTTGCTTCAATACACAGCAATTTCAAAACTTTTGCGCCCGTTGTTTTTACACGTAACTAATTAGCATTGTCCAATCAGTGGTCGTGGCACATAACACACTGTAAACAAACAGAGTTTACAGCCGTTGAAAGTTTTTTTGATTTTTTTTTTGTTTTTTTTTTAAAAAAAACTCGTGGAAACCAGCAACCGATCGATCTTTGAACTTTGCAACTCGACTGTCACATGTAGGCATTTTAGCTAAATGCGCGAGACTTGGTATTCACGACGACCCGATACGGTATTACGCGAAGGGCTTGATAAGATGTACGTAGTTAAGGCGAGATCAAGCTTTCTGTTGAAGATGGGGGGGTTGGGATGGCCTAGTGGACTAGAGTGCCGCGCTTCGACCTCTAGCTGGCCGGTCACCTCTGGCTTGCGGCTGTGGTTTCGAGCCCTGGTGTGAGCGTATGTGGCATGGAGATAGGGGCGCCTTCTCAACCTCGTGGGTTTCCTCCGGGCACTCCGGTTTCCTCCCACTGCTAAAGACCCCTACGCGCAAGCGAATTATTGAAATAAAATTAAACCATATGTTAGTCCCGAAATGACCTAGTTTGTGTTGAGTGGACGTTAAACCCCATTTCTCTCTCTCTCTCTCTGTTGAAGATGAATTTCTATACGGAGTCCTGTATCGTCTTCAGATGCTTGACGAATCAAATATCAGCTCTGTTCGTAAGTAACACGCTAGCTGGGCGTTGGCCGAGAATGTTCCTACAGATTTTCCGGCGTGGTATACGCTTTGTAGTGGTGCAGAACGAATGACCGGGCAAGGAACAGTGTCTAGTTGTTCGGATGGGCCAATAAAACAAGGAGTCGTGTGAACGTTGGCTTACACGTAAAAAAAAGTTCGACACTTAGAATTCATTTCCTGGTCGGGCAAAAATTCCCCATAGTACACTGTATGGCGCATGTCCGTCACCATTAATTTTTGTTTTGTTTTTTGTTTAAACAATATTGTATTTCAGAAATTCATGAAAATGGATCAGGGAACAGGCAAAGCCTATATCAACCCTCTCCTCCACAATTTAGTTATACCGGTAAGTGCAGAAAAGTAGGACGTTAAACCCAATTTTATTTATTCATATTATAACAAATATTAATCTAAATGTTTTATAAAACATTAAGCTGCTTTTCAGCAATATTCAAAATTGTCGACCAGCTTTAGTTGTTATAGAAATTAACGCCATCTTTAAAAATAATTAATACATTTAATGAACATACATTTACAAATAACAATAACAAAATGTATTAAGCTACTTTTCGGCAATATTCAAAATTGTTGGCCTGCTTTAGTTGTTATAGAAAATAACGCCATCTTTAAAAAAAATTAGTACATTTAATGAACATACATTTACAAATAACAATAACAAAATGTATATTTTAACAATTAAAAGCTCAAACAAACAATAATCCCAAATCATTCTTAAACTCCAGACTGAAGCTTATAAACAGAACACAAACATAATGTCATTCATTTATTTTAGTTAAAACGTAAAAATAAAATACAAACATATGCAAATGAAGGCAGGGAAGTCACGCCTCTTTCAAACTTTCAAAAGCTAATTTAATCCCCCCCACCCGAAACTATTTTTTGTTATCGAGCTAAATTAACAATCACCAGAAAATACCATTCCCTTCTCATTGGAAAATGCCAGACAAGAAAAGAGAGAGAGAGAGAGAAATTGGGTTTAACGTCCACTCGACACAAACTAGGTCATTTCGGGACTAACATATGGTTTAATTTTATGTCAATAATTCGGCTGAGCGTAGGGGTCTTTAGCAGTGGGAGGATACCGGAGTCCCCGGAGGAAACCCACGATGTTGAGAAAGCGCCCCTATCTCCATGCCACATACGCTTACACCAGGGATCGAAACCACAGTCGCAAGCCAGAGGTGACCGGCCAGCTAGAGGTCGAAGCGCGGCACTGTAGACCACTAGGCCCTCCATACAAGAAAAGCATTCGAATGAGACGAAAAACAGAGGCTCCGTGTATACACTGGCGTGCACGTAAAAGATCCATCGGCAGTTGGAATTCGATATAAGAGTAGGCCATAATGCCGCTGCCCGGTCAAAATTTCTCTGATACCACACTGTGTGGTGTATGCCCGTCTTCATTAGCCTGCAGTTTAGGAGCAAAACAGTAGGACGTTAAACACCATTTCAATTCACTGACATATCCTTTACCGTCTCATTGTTAGACTTCGGTTATTTTTAATACATGGAATTGAAGAAGCACTTAATTTAAAGTGAAGACGGAAGTTACCTTCCACCCACCCATATAGAACAATTAAATCGTCCAAAAACAATATCTCATAACCCATCAACACTGATCGATGTTGATATTGCTTTTCAGTAACCCTACCGCGCTCCAAAATAGATCCAATGTTGTCTTTCAACTGTTGAGTCGAGCGTACGAATACATTTACTTGTACACATGACGTCACGTAATGACGATATATATAGATCTTTATGCATCGATTTATAAGATTAAAAATCAAACTAATTTCTATTCCAATATTGCCCTACAGATTCATTTCGGAACAAAAATATAGATATGACCTCAAGCATTTCATATTATATGTTCCCAAAGATTAGAAGTCAAACTCATTATATTATAATATTGCCCCGGAGTTTCATTTCAGAACAAAAATATGTATTCGACCATAAGCACTTCATATATTCCAAAAATAGATTTTCAAATCGTGGATGTGACATATGATTCGATGCGTGTACATTATCGCTATTTAGATACGCTGATTAGTTAATGGACTAACAGAGTGTCAATATTAACTGAATAATTGACATTCACATGATGTCGAAACTACAGCCTAATAAAACCGTTAAACCAACATACTTATAATACAATCACATGTTTATTATTAACAATACACGACTAAAACGGAACAATTTAAAATCAAACAATTAACTATTAATAACACAGATGATTGCCCAAGTACAAAATATAGAAATGTGTATTAATAATATAGATCACTTAAAATGGTTTATATGAATAATATCTTAAATATTGAATTCTACGGATTAACATCAAATAAAATATGATAGTATTGACTTTTATACCACTCTCAGACACTCTTTCGGTGTCTCAGCTAAACTGTTATTTTTATTTCTTTTAACTGATTGTACAAAGAAACATTACGTAAAAGAAAATCTGCTTAGTGCAGGGCTTTTTTTGGCGAGGGGTGGGGGGTCCAATTAGGTATAAATTATTAATTAGCCATGCATCCATAATCAACTCTCTAGACCAACGGTTGGTCGTGATATAGAACGTATTATATCAACATGGGCATTTATCAATGTAACGGTAAAATGGGTAATCGAGACTTGGCTTTATTTTCGTAATGGTACTTGACAATAGAGACTATTTTATCAAAACATCAAACACTCATAACTTTACTCATTTGACTGGATATCTTTAAATATTTATTTTTAAACAGTTATAGCAATAACGACCATCTCTTTATCTAAATGGCTAATGCACTTTCATACTTAAAAACAAAACGACGATTTTCGCGATCACGAAGGCGTGATGGATTTGCTCAAGAGAGAAGATGGATTTCCGGACTGGGATGTCATTGTGGGCTACTCCACCATTATCAATCTTCGACGCTGACGTTGTTTTATCAGGATAGAAGTCGGTTCTAATCGATTTGCGCCATGAAGTTAAAACCTAATACCCCGGAGGAGTAGTTTTTCTCTAAACATAATGAAACATATCTGATATTACTCTCTTGTGAGTGAGCAAAATGTGTATGTGTAAAAGGATTCTTTGGTATACAAATATGGCGCCGTATATTAAATCAAGAGTTATGTATACATTTTTATACAATCGAGGTCTAATACCCACAAATCTCTGTAACATATATAGAAAATCTCTAAATATCCACCATTTACCAGTTTCACAAAACTTGTGAAGATGTAGGGTTAGATTTCGATGCTTCCTTCGAATTATGGTGACTGGATATGTTTAACTGCAAGTTATTCAAAGGAACTGGTGAAGCCACTTCTGGTTCCGGTTCATCTTCATCGTCCTCGTCCTCTTCCTCATCATAATGGTGGCCGACGTATCTAGGCGCACCTAGCAACGGAACTATGCGTCGACGCTTTCTTTGTATAAACCACATGGTGAAATATCTTCTGAATCGACTGCTCATCGCGAAATAGAACATAAAGTTTAATGGAAAGGTAAAGAGAATGAGAAAATTTGAGATTACTATTGATTTGGAGATCGTATCGTGTTCAATGATGAGGTAATGGCTGTGGTTTTGTGTGGTTTCAATCAACAGCAACACAGCCACAAAAGCTTCAGCCAGCAAGGTACTTCCGGTTATAAGAACGAGCATTATGGACATGCGTAGTGTAGCTTTTAGTTCTCTATTCTGGGCTACTTTATTTCCACGAACCAGATGACGCCGGTATCTGTAGCCCTTGACGGTGATCCGCAGCAACAAAAAGTTAAAAATTGCCAAACACACACATGGTAGAACTTGGGCCAATATCAAGCGAATCCAACCGTAGTATTGTGAAAAATAAATATTAAACTGCTCATCTCGGATCACCATAGCACAAGTATTGGTGTACGAAGCGCTACCATCCAAGTTAAAGAACTGGTTGCTAGTGACCGTTATAGATTCCAGCTTTATAAGGATCAACTGGAAACAATGGACAACAAGTGAGCACAGGGCGATTATCACAATGGTGATGGTCAGTCCTTTGTATTGACACACACAGCCGATTCGTCGCAGTTGGGAAACTCCCACATATCTCTGGAATGCCAAAAGAACGGTGCACCACAATGACGTCATATGTATTATGGTAGGCGTTACTCTGAAGAGATAATAATAATAATAACACCACGTTTCGTTGGGTAAGTATTTATACCCCTGTAGACTATAAGTGTTGATATACCACGGTAGTCGTAAACACCCAGTCACCAGATCTAAGATAGCAATCGTCACTAACAACGCATTCGTTGGCGATCGGAGTTTTTTCTCCGTCAGAACTTTCACAACGCAAACGTTCAAAATAAAAGTTAATATTATAACAAATGGAGACGCAACGCCCAGAACAGGTAGTGCAATGTCCAGCGGAAAAATGTCCGCAAAGTCGATTACGTCATGGGTTTTTCTTGAAGTATACACATGGGAACTAAGATTCTTACATAAATATACGTAGACATCTATGGATGATATGGCAGAAACATTGGTGCCAGACAGAGTGGCGATTCTCTCCATGCAAGTGCCATACAATCGCTCCATGGTAACACCTTATGTAGCTTCCTTACAATGTAAATCACGAATTTATGTTGGTTCCTGCCAATTCTGTATATAAATTTGGAATTTCTTACACAAGCTGTCTGTAGGTTCCTCTCTAATATGTCTCGCCTGAAATGTACAGAACTGTTATCGCTATCTGGATGATGTCACTAGACGCACTCAACAACACTTATCAGCCATAGAAAAATGTCGAAATATGAAACAGGTATCATTATATTCTTAGATAAAATCAAAACCGTCTTCAATCATAGTGCTTCCGTGGCCAAAACAAAGAATTATCTTCACGAGTAGACGAAAGTGTCCAGTTATGAAGTAATTATCATTCTGATGTTTGCCATAATTAGCCTTAGGACAATTCTATAATCGGGAAGGTTAAAAGAATACACCACGTCTACGGACCTTTCACATTATACAACTTATTTATCAGGATGTATTCTATTTAATTCGCAAGCAACTCCCACACTAGGATCAATGAAATAACGAAGCATCATTTTATCAGCCAATCGTTTTAAGTAAAAATGTCAATATGAAGTTTTTTACAAACAGTGTGATATCATGGTGGTCTATTAAAGCATTAACTTACTGTTGAGACAAGGCGATCGTCTTTCACTAGTGGTCTGTAGTTGTATAAATATATTATTTCAAATGGCTTCTAAATTCATACTCGCCAATAAACGAAGAAAAGAACAGATTAAATATCCACACTTTATCCATCACTCTTGTTCTATCGCGATCGCAGCACATATTTCACATTATTCTCTTCTTTGGTTTCATTTTTATGTTACACGCAGCTTTGAGTTTGTTTTTTTGTTTTTATACAATATAAAATTCGATTTGTTTATCCCACTTAAGTCAGTATCACGTGTGGGTGTGGGCGTGACACGTGGATTGTTGATTCACATGATATTATTTGGATAAAGATATCGACATCATTAAATCATATTCAATTAAAGGTGCACTATCTATCTCCTTTTCACCCGACTTATTTTCCACATCTTACAAAATTCTGCGATATCACCTCGGTGGAAGCGGATGTTAAATAAAGCTATTTCACACAAACACACACAAATCCAGTCGGGTCCGTAGCCAGCCAATCAAATTCTTTTTTTTTTGTCGGGGGTGGGGGTGGGGCTACTGAACGTTTTGGAGGGGCTGAAGATGTGGTCGGCTAAGAACACTCCTAAGAAATCATTAGCCCCCCCCCCCCCCGTGGCTACGGGCCTGAATCCAGTAATGAGAAATTGTCAACAGCTGTCTATTTTTTTTTGTTTTTTAAAACATATCTACTACAGTCGATTAAAGGACTTAAATCTCTATTCTTTGGTAGCTAGAAATTGGCATAAATGGATCGCGACGCATATTATAATGTATTATGAATGTATATAAACTGATTTACATTCCGTCATTTCAGTTTTTACAGTAATTTCAAATCAGTTATGTTCGGCGAAATACGCGAAGAGCACAAACTGAATGCAGTATTCGGCGTCTAGTTATTTCAAACTGCATCGGTAGTATTCTACTGTGGGATTTTTTTAGCCTCGTTCATCGAGTCACTTCATTACAAATGGCACTTGAAAGCATTCTAGCACGCGATTCGTGTGCCAATTTCAAAATGTTCATTTTGTCTTAAATATTTGATATCAAAAGGTCCTGTTTCCTCAGTAAGGTAAACGCATGGATATTGATTTATATCGACAAATAATTCGTGTTTACAATGTCGAAAAATGTGAATGATATTGAGTTAAAGCTACATTATGGGAGATTAGATAACGGGTTGGCAGGTCTCACCATAATAGTTAAATACTAGATACTGTAAAGGCAATTTGCTGAAACTTCCAGTTAAATTGATCCACTATGAACCGAGAATTAAGCGATTGAAATTGCCACCTAGCCTCGATCATCATTACTAAATTCAGTACGATAAAAAGTATAGTCTCGTTTATCCATTTATTGATGTAATTGTGAAAGGAAGTTATGCAGTAAATCGGGTCATAATCCTCTCAAAATCGCAGGCTAGCGATGTCATCGAGAGTTGATTATGTTACGGTTAAGTTAATTAAGGACTAAATGATAATTTAGATAACATTTCAGGCCTAAATAAATACCTGTAATAGGCAGATTTAGCTCCTTCTAAGTTAGTATGTTTCATTTGCATTTTTCGAAACCTATCAAATTTTCAATAGCTTGATCAACGGTAAAACTAAACATATCACTAAGAAAAGAAAATACCACCGGTAGATAATCTAGCAGGTTGAATTTGAGCGGATTAAAAGAGGTTCATCAAAGGGTTTTAAGGAAGATTACAAGAGGCGCTGGTTTTTGATCCTATTTATAACCCATCTGACCTTTGTCAATACTGAAAAGAACTGAAATATAATCTTTGCGTGACATTACTTTGAGTGGAATTGAGCAATCAGAAACACATTAACAGAACACAGTTTTGATAAGAAAGAATCACCAGTTTTATTCTAAGAGCACGAGGTTTCGACAAGTATCCTCTTATCGTTATCAACTGAAAGATTGTTTGACTGATATTAATAATATTGTAGTTTGCAAGAGATCCCCTAATCCCTCAAATAACGCCCGGAGACTTTAAGTGATAATCAAAACCTAATTATTTCTATATCAGGGCCCTGATTCACGAAATCTTAAATTAAGATAAAATCCAAATTTTAGTAGATACTTCAGATTTGATTGACTAAGCACTAAAATCAATCTAATATTATCCAATCATATAACTAAAATTTGGATTTTATCTTAGTTAAAATTTCGTGAATAAGGCCCCTGTAACTTAATAGGTTGTCAATCACTATTATTATACAAACGCTGGAATCATTAGAGCACTGTAACACTGAAAATTATAACAAACTACCTTCCTTGTTTTCTATTGACAGATTGGCAAATTATTAGCAAAGCTAAATGTTGATATTTCAACCAATCTGAATAAAGCACAGATCCTATTTCGTTTCGTTTTTTATAGTTCAAAATTTCGTTTTACCTTTATGCACAACACTAGGATCTGGAAGTGTCGTTACATAACAGGCTTTCGGGGTGATGTGAGGGATTATTCAATGAAACGGTCTATTACGGCGGGTTCTTGATGTGCTCTGCACGGACCTGTGGGTAAACCGCATGAAACGTCAACGCTGATTGACGTCATAGGGTCAAAAGCCGCGCGTATGACCCCAAACAAGAGAACGCTAGATCGGAGACGGTCCAGCGCATTTTATGACACTATAATATATGTGGATTGTGGGTTAGGGTAAAGATTAGGCTTAGCCCAGGGCGGTTAGGGTATAGAGCACCGTTGTTTAAATCTCGAGACTTTGACGAAATCTGCAGGTCCTAACCCCACCCTTATACACAATCCACCTAAGACGTCGTAAAACCTGTAGGACCGTCTCCGATATAGCGTTCTCTCCCGAACGCGACCTTTCAGTACAACTGGTCAGATCTTCATGTAATGTATGCCACCGAGAGTATAAAAAAAAAACGAAACGAAACGAAACGAAATACAGATCTGGATATTAATAAGATTGTGTTTCAGGTTGAAAACGTTCAATTGTCTGATTGTCCTTGAATATCACAAAATTGTACATTGGGGAGGCGGTTGGGATGACCTAGTGGTCTAGAGGGTCGCGCTTCGACCGCTAGCTGGCCGATCACCTCTGGCTTACGGCTGTGGTTTTGATCCCTGGTGTGAGCGTATGTGGCATGGAGATAGGGGCTCCTTCTCAGCCCCGTGGGTTTCCTCCGGGCACTCCGTTTTCCTCCCACAGGAAAGACCCCTGCGCGTGCGCTAAGATAATAAAAATGAAAAATAAGACTTGTCTGCGATATCACCTTCGGTGGAAGCGGACGTTAAATGCTAAGAACAACAACATACATTGAAGAGAGTCACTAGTTAGGATCCCTTACTAAGTGCAGTAATTGGCCTGTCAGTACTGTATGGTTTAAACAATATTTATTCATAAAATATCATATAATACATTACAGTTATAAAGATATGATACAAAAACAAGCTAAAAGCTTATATAAATTTGCTTCATATATGTGTATGTAACTTACTTTTGATATTTCAAGAATTTGATAATGTACTTATTTCTTGACGACGAAATCGTAAATTAATAAAGATAAATAAATGAGTAACAGACCGTCCCAACCACCACGTCAACTAACTTAATTGCATTATTAGATATTCAGTTAAAGTTGAAGAGTAATTATTGATTATTTGTCCAAAGACGTATTCCAGTTGTTCTCTAAAATGATTTTCTAGGTCTCAAAACATTTTGTTAGTTTTAAGTAATCATGAACTATCTGGAATATATTTTCATTTACATCATCACCAAGCTCATTGTTACCTTTAAGCAAACAAGTGATAGACCGTTGGTCACATGGCAGTTTATTTATAGTTACATTGCGGATAGCTAAATAATTATTACAGTAGAGAAAATAATGTTCGGGATTCTCCATTTGATGGCCACACGAGCACGATGGGTTTTCACCGATATGCATAAGGAATTTATGGAAGTTTAGATTACTTTTGTTGTTACGAATCCTGCAATGAATAAGCTGGTATTGACGTTCGCCAAAGTAGTAATATCTTGGGATTTTACATTGGCCGGTAATGTTATACAGCTCCCGCTTAAAGGTAGAAATATTTTGGGCGTCTTTAATTTTTTCAGGCAAAATATTCTATTCGTCAATTACTGACGGAAGAAAAGAGTTTTTGTATAACAAACTTTTAGCAGGAATTTTTCTATATTGGATTTGATTTCGCACTTGATAGGGATTTAAATCAGTAACTTTTGAAGGTACAAGGTTACTTAAATATCCGGGGGTTTGATGTTTGGACATTTTATAAAATAAGACAAGCTTATGCATATACCTTCTATCTTTAAGAGATGGAAGACCCGATTCGACATATAGTTGTTTGTGCGAGGTGCCTCTAACAAGGCCTGTAATAGTACGTAATGCGTCTAAGTGCAGTTTTTCGTCCTGACTACAATTATTCCAGACCACGTCAGTGCAGTCAAATATTGGCAGAATAAAAATTTTGTAAATAACTTCAAGTGATTTACGCGAGATCCTGTATTTGAAACTGCGAAAATATTCGATCATCTTACTGGCTTTAGTAATAACATAATTTACATGGGAGGACCATTTACAGCTTTTATGAAATATTATTCCGAGATGTTTATGTTCGTCAACATCTTTAAGTTCGGTCCCGTTAAAATTCAGTTCAATATTAGTTGGCGTATGTTTTCGAGAGAAAGTCATGGAAGTTGTTTTTGTAGGGTTGAAATTTACTTTCCACTTGGCTGCCCAAGTTTTAATCGAGTCCAAATCCGTAATAAGAGTTTTAGTGCATTCAGAGTTATCTTCTATGGCCATGTATAACGACGTATCATCAGCAAACAGACGTATACTAGATTTAATATCATTTATTACATCGTTTATATAGATCAAAAACAGGAGGGGTCCCATGACTGAGCCCTGGGGTACTCCTGAAGATACAGTTTTTAACTTGGAATATTCACCTTTATGTACAACTGCCTGTACATTTTTGTAAATAATTTTCGATAAGTGAAAGTAGTTTACCCCAATGGCATTTAGTTTATGTAGTAGACCTTTGTGCCACACGCGATCGAACGCCTTACAGATGTCAAAAAATATTACTTTAACTTCAGTACCTTGGTCAAGGGAATTCGAAATTTGATCATAAATATCTAAAAGTTGGTAGACTGTGGAGTCGTTGGGTCTAAATCCAGATTGAAAGACAGTTAGTATATCATGGGTGAGAACAAAGTTATGAATAAACTTATAAATTCACTTCTCGAAAACTTTACCTAAGGTAGGCCTACTGAGCAAAGATATAGGTCGATAGTTACAACAATGATGTGGATCGCCCTTCTTAAATATCGGAACAACATTTGCCATTTTCCACTTGTTTGGAAAAATTGCATTTTGCTGACAAAGATTGAAAATTTTACTTAGTGGATCTGCCAGACTAACTGAACACGCCTTTAATATTTTGTTATTAATATGATCAGGGCCACTAGCTTTATTTGTGGGCAGTGAATTTAGTATATCACAAACAATATTAGACGTATATATTGGTTCTTCAATTGCAAAATCATTGAAGACAATGGTAGGGACTTTATCATCAATGTTGTCCAACATTGTCTGGTTAATAAAGAAGGAATTTAAAATATTTGCCTTGTCCTTATCTCCATATATAATTTTATTATCATAATCAAGTAGAGGTGGCAAGTCCCTCCTCGAGTTTCCATTTTTTTTATACCAAATTGCTTGACAAGATTCCGCCAATGTTTTTCTTGAAAACGATTTGAACTAATGTCGCTATCTAATTTGTGATAATAGTTAAGTTTTGCCTTTCGGATTTCCGAAATGACGAAATTCCTGTTCTTACGAAAACATTGCCAGTGGGTGGGAGAGTTTGAGTATTTTGCCTTTTTATGAATACGATTTCTTTTTCTAATTATTTTTCTAATATACCCATTCATCCAAGGAGTATCACGTGTTCGAATCGTTACAAATTTGTGTCTAACGAATTTTTCAACAGATTTCATTAATATATTCGAGAAGTTTTCAACTAGCACGTTTGGGCTGGAACTTTGATCGAAAAAGTTATCCCAGTCAAAACTCTTCAGGAAATTATTTAGGTGTATGGGGTCAAAGTCATGATAATTCCAGATTCGCCTTGGATAAGTCTTACAAGTCTATTTCTTAAAAGAAACACAGTTATTGTTATAGGACAATGATCACTGACGTTCGCGTCGAGAATTTCAGTTGAGTGAATGTTATCCGGGCAACTTACATTTAATATTATATCAAGTAGCGTTGCAATAGTCTCAGTAATACGCGTTGGTGACTTAATAAGTTGTGTAAGATCAAAGCGACGCATAATATTGCTAATCCTTGAAGAATTTGTATTAATTATATTAACATTAAAATCACCTAAAATTATAGTTTTAATATTTTGTTCGTTGGCAAGTTCTATGCTCTGTTCAATTAAATTCCAGTATTCAGAATTAGCTGTTGGGGATCTATAAAAAGAACCTATCAAATAAATATTATTTTTATTTCTTATTTCAACCCATACTGCCTCTAATCCAGCAATGTTTAAGTCAAGCCTCGCTTTAAAATAAAGCGAGTCGCGTATGTAAATACCTACACCTCCACCGGGTCCAGCTGTCCTATTGCATAGTATGGGTTTATGATAACCCCTTAATTCAAGCAGTTCAATGTTTGATGTATCAGTTAACCAGGTTTCAGAAAAGGTTAGAACGTCAAATTCAGACATTTCAGCACTAATCAAGTTTTGACTGCAGACTTCTCACATTTAGGTGCAGTACTGTATGACGATATATGTATATTTATATTTCGGTATATTAAGGAATTCAAGAATCATTCGCAGTCTGTTATAATCAGAAGAGAGAATTTACACCTCTAAAATAGGATTATTGTTTAACAAGATAGGACCGTGTATTATTGCCATGTATTTTAATATTTTATTTTAACACACTATATCTTTTGCTGTTTAATATTTCACTTTAATGTGACTGTTGGATGAAAGAGGATTACAAAATCTACAATTACCTATCACATCCTGTCCATCCACGTGTATATCTCTTAAACAGAGCCAAATCCATAACGTACTTTTAGTGATTTGGTAAAAACAAAATACCACACCCAACCCCCCATCAATGCATTATTACAAGTTTGCTGTAATTATGATAAGTTAAATTAATAAGTTAAAAGATGAATCAGACATGTAAAGGAAATGAAATTTTGTTTAAAGTCCAACCTTTGTACATTAACTGGGTTAATGAAGACGGACGTGTTCCATGTAGGTTGCTTTGAGTGCAATTTTGGATTTCCGACCTAGTTGCGCTTAGTCGATTTTCGCCAGTCTTTATTCGCCCAGTCTGAGAAAAACAGTGAGATGTTAATCCCCATTTATGTCATTGCATTCCATTTCTTCGATTTTTAACTGGCATGAGTTCATCTAGGTTAGGTATACACCAACGTATCTAAACTTAGGTTGCTTGTCGTCAAACAATAAGTTAACTGACGGACATTTTAATTCATAAATCAACGATTTTAGTCGAAAACATTTAGAATACTCCGACAATTTTGAGAAGTATGTATCCAGCTTCAATTTAAATAAAAAGGAGAAATTTTATTTAGTATTGATCCGTAAGGCATCTTTGAAACGGAGAAGAACGGTATTACAAAATAGAATACGAATTTTGATAATGGTGGCCAATCGAGGCAGAGATCTGTTCTCGAAGTATGAAGTAGATGAACCGAAAGAATACCAACGAGATTAGACAGGCAACCCTACTCCTTGTCACAGTTTTAACCAATCCCACCCAATCCCCCTGTAGTCGAAAACCAGAGCCACCTGGGGCCCTATTCACGAAATTTTAACTAAGATAAAATAGAAATTTTAGTTATATGATTGGATAATATTAGATTGATTTTAGTGCCAAGCCAATCAAAACTGAAGTATCTACTAAAATTTGGATTTTATCTTTAAGTTAAGATTTCGTGAATCAGGGCCCAGTAATTTTGGTTATAATTATTTAACCTCCCCCCGGCAACGCGTTTAATCCGATTGAATTTAAAGCGTTAGATTATATCGTAGACATTCCGAAAATTGCATATGACGCACAGAGCTTTAAAGTTGAATGAAAAGGTATTTCAGGAAAACTTATCAAAGAGTGCGTGTTTACCAAGCGTTACATTAACCTTTCATACGTCACGTCTCTTTTCAGTTCTGGTGCTTTTGGAGTGACAAAATAGCCACCATTTGTAATACTACTGATTTACAATAATATATCAGGTTTTACATCATGCAAATAACAGAAGGTTCGAAAACATTTTAACATTTTCACCCCCTCGTATTTTCCTACGCATTATCAAATAAACCGAGCTTTAATATTTAGTTAATACATATGAAAACAATGAGTATGTAGTGCTGTTTATATAGATCTATCGACAGAAACGGATGACAAAAGTTGACTAACGGAAATACATCCTTTGTTGGCGTGGATGAAAAAGGATTACAAAATCTACAATTACCTATCACATCCTGTCCATCCACGTGTATATCTCTTAAACAGACCCAAATCCATAACGTACATTTAGTGATTTGGTAAAAACAAAATACCACACCCAACCCCCCTTCAATGCATTATTAAAAGTTTGCTGTAATTATAATAAGTTAAATTAATAAGTTAAAAGATGAATCAGACATGTAAAGGAAATGAAATTTCGTTTTTAAAGTCCAACCTTTGTACATTAACTGGGTTAATGAAGACGGACGTGTTCCATGTAGGTTGGTTTGAGTGCAGTTTTGGATTTCCGACCTAGTTGCGCTTAGTCGATTTTCGCCAGTCTTTATTCGCCCAGTCTGAGAAAAACAGTGAGATGTTAATCCCCATTTATGTCATTGCATTCCATTTTTTCGATTTTTAACTGAGTTCATCTAGGTTAGGTATACACCAACGTATCTAAACTTAGGTTGCTTGTCGTCAAACAATAAGTTAGCTGACCGACATTTTAATTCATAAATCAACGATTTTAGTCGAAAACATTTAGAATACTCCGAAAATTTTGAGAAGTATGTATCCAGCTTCAATTTAAATAAAAAGGAGAAATTTTATTTAGTATTGATCCGTAAGGCAGCTTTGAAACGAAGAAGAACGGTATTGCAAAATAGAATACGAATTTTGATAATGGCAGCCGTTCAAGGCAGAGATCTGTTCCCGAAGTATGAAGTAGACGAACCGAAAGAATACCAACGAGATTAGACAGGCGACCCTACTCCTTGTCACAGTTTTAACAAATCCCACCCAATCCCCCTGTAGTCGAAAACCAGAGCAACCTGGGGCCCTATTCACGAAATTTTAACTAAGATAAAATAGAAATTTTAGTTATATGATTGGATAATATTAGATTGATTTTAGTGCCAAGCCAATCAAAACTGAAGTATCTACTAAAATTTGGATTTTATCTTTAAGTTAAGATTTCGTGAATCAGGGCCCAGTAATTTTGGTTATAATTATTTAACCCCCCCCCCCCGGCAACGCGTTTAATCCGATTAAATTTAAAGCGTTAGATTATATCGTAGACATTCCGAAAATTGCATATGACGCACAGAGCTTTAAAGTTGAATGAAAAGGTATTTCAGGAAAACTTATCAAAGAGTGCGTGTTTACCAAGCGTTACATTAACCTTTCATACGTCACGTCTCTTTTCAGTTCTGGTGCTTTTGGAGTGACAAAATAGCCACCATTTGTAATACTACTGATTTACAATAATATATCAGGTTTTACATCATGCAAATAACAGAAGGTTCGAAAACATTTTAACATTTTCACCCCCTCGTATTTTCCTACGCATTATCAAATAAACCGAGCTTTAATATTTAGTTAATACATATGAAAACAATGAGTATGTAGTGCTGTTTATATAGATCTATCGACAGAAACGGATGACAAAAGTTGACTAACGGAAATACATCCTTTGTTGGCGTGCTGAAAATACGTTAAAGTTCAAATGATCCTTTGTGGAGGGTGACAGCCGTAAATGGTGAATTTAATATGCATTCTTCATCAATATTGTATTTTTAGTATTTCATTGATAAATTATAGCCCAGTTGTAAGATAATAATGCAAAATGCGACAAATAACATTTGAACAATTTGTGGCCATTTTGTACTAAAGCTTATGTAACAGTGTAAATCTAAACTAAAAGACTGGAACTATTCCCATGGGCGGATCCAGGATTTTCAGAAAAAGGGGGCGTGCTGCACCAACTTGGGAGTGCGAAGCCCGGAACCGTGATTTTTGAGTGTAAAACATGCCCACAAGGACTGATTTCATACTAGTACTGTAAATTACGATTTCCAACCTAAACTATTTTTGTTCTCCTTTCTCGCGAGAATATATGGAGCTAAAAATTGTTCGCCACCTCTAAAAATAGAGGGGGCGTGCGCCGGGTGCGCCCCCCCCCCCCCTCTGGATCCGCGCCTGATTCCTGATAGTATTCTTTCCCGGAAAACATTAAACATCATATACGGAAAATAGCACATCCGACAAGCAGAGTAACTAGCCTGGGCCCTGTTTCACGAAATTTTAACTAAAGATAAAAACCAAATTTTTGTAGATACTTCAATTTTGATTGGCTAAGAACTAAAATTAATCTAATATTGTTCAATCAAATAACTAAAATTTGATTTTTATCTTAGTTAAAATTTCGTGAAACAGACCCCAGGAAAGGGGATGAAACCTAAAATGCTTTGTCAATGAACCACGCTATGTATAATAAAATGGCATGATGGGAAATGAAATGAAATGAGGTTTAATGTCCTTCTCTTCTGCACCTAACCTGGGCTAATGGAAGACGAGCTACGCCATACAGTGTGCTATGAGGGAAATTTTTCCCGGGTAGCGGCGCTACGGCCTACTCTTATATCGAATTCCAACTGTCAAGGGATCTTTTACGTGCACTCTAATGTGTACACGGGACATGGGAACTAACAATATGCACCATGGTTACTAATAACAATTAAAGAGGGAATATTAAAATATAAAAAAAAAACATTGCAATAAAATAAACAATAAGATAGTAATTGAACTCAGTGGCGTTTTGTCTGTTCCTGTGGGATCCCTTTTTTCATTCCATCCGAACGACTACACACTGTTCCTTGCACCACCGATGCGGGGAATCCAAAAATCTGAAGGAAGTTTCGCGGCAAGAACAACACAATTACCACACCCGTCTGCGGAAACCTATGCTCCCACAAAAGCGCAACACGTGTTTGTGTAATTGCATACACCATGTAGCCTATATTACGAGTGCAGCACGGATTCGTGAAATTGTATACACCAAGTAGCCTATCAAAGAGCACAAAACGTTTTGTTTATTTGCATACATCCTCCCGCTGGTTGCTAGGCAGACGGACATACAGGGATGATGATTCTTATTCGCAACAACTCGACGCCTAATTTGAGTCTCGAACTCAAAACCATTGCGTCAAACCCCTGGCTCCTACTCATTTCAAAACAAATAGAGCTACAATGTTTTAATTTCATTTTAAACAAAACATGGGTTAATTCATACTACAGTATTATCTTATATCTACCGATTGTGATTATCAATACTCGACCCTCCAATTCACCTCAGCCCAATGGTGTATATCAGACTGAGGCTTGCAACTGCATCTTTTAACTCAGAGGACTTTGATTAACATTATCCAATCCTCGAATTCGCCTCATCAGTCTTGTCCAATTATACGAGTTATTAATCTCCTCAGTTTTATCCCACAAGATATATTTGTCATCCTGAATTAATCTATGAATTGTCTTGGTAACATTTTCACTTGACAGTTCTTCTAAAACTATAACTATTATTGTCCACGTGCCTTTAGTAAGGCTCCTATTTATTGCCATAGCCGTTTCAAATTCACACAGATGATCTTGAGAAAATGTATCCGAGAGGCACAACATTATCAGTTTGCTTTCATCCATTGCCTTCAAAATCCCCTGAAGTTCCAGCGTCCCGGGCGATATGTGCATGTGACGAACAAATACGTTTAAACTTTCCTGCTGTTCAAGCTTGCCTAAAATTCTGTCCCATACTATTTGCAAGTCAGAGCGTGAACAGCTGACGTATATATCACGTGTACATGCTTCGTTGTTGCTCGCGACATCCTTCCTTCTATGCAAAGTAAACATGTATTTGAGATATCGAAGGTGCCACCGGTACCGATACACAAGCGATATGGACAGAAGTATGATCATAACCGCAACGCACGTACATTCAATAGTCGTACCCGTCTGACGATGTAACAAACACCCACGTTGTGTTATGCCCACATCCTTCAATGATGTCATTCCTCTTCCCCCAGCACATTCATAATATTTCGGATAACCATATAACGCCGGTTTAGTGTCCTTCCTAGAAAGTCTTTTGGTAAGAGTTAGGAACCACAGAAGATCACAATTGCATTCAAACGGATTATAAGCCAAATCCAGAGCGAGTAAATGCCTAATAAAGTCATCTGGAAGCATTTCGCTTGTTATTGTTGTAAATTTATTGTCATTTAACAGTAGTGTAGTCAGACGACTGAACTTTATGAAATAATTAGTCGGTATGATCTTAGCTTGATTTCTCGCAAAATGGAATGTGCGAAGATTTGTAAGTACAAGTGGAATATGTTTTGGTAAATACAACATCCCGGAGTTACTTATATCAAGATAAGTTAAATTGGGAACATTTTGTAAAAGACGTTTCCAGTCCGTTTCTTTCAACTTCTGAAGGTTGTTCCCTGATAGATCCAGATTCGTCAAATTGATGCAATTTTCAAAAATCTTTGCAACATCCACCTCATTATGGTTAAAGTTTATTTGGTTATAACGTATAAAAAGTCTCTTTAGACTAGGATTACTAAAAGCGTATGCTTTTACACTGTTTCGTTTGTCCAGACTTTCTGTTCGCTCAATGGTAATCGTATGTAATTTTTTTAATTTGGCAAAAGTGTAACTCTCGATGCTTTGGATTCTGGTGGCAGATATATTTAACAGACGGAGTTCGTCCAAACAGTTGATGTTATCCATCATTAATACACTGATACAATTGTTATCCATAAATAATTCCCGAAGTTTGGGTAGGAGCGATTTATTATTAGAACAACAAACAGGTAGATCCGTTAAATCGTTGGATGACAGACTAAGATACGTCAAGCTGTTTGCCCCCGATAAATTAACATTGTTAATAAAATTATCAGAGAGATCAAGGTGGGTAAGATTTGGCAAATATGGAAATGTTTTATTTCCATGGAAATATCTTATATTGTTCGCCGACAACTGAAGCGTATCAAGATTACTCATATGAGGAAATATTTCATTTCCGAAAGCCGCCAAGCTGTTATTATTAACGGATACTTTAGTTAATGTTGTATTTTCTAGAACTTTCATAACATCATATGGAAATTGCGTCCATTTCATTCCTTCCATGAATATTGTCTCAAGTTTTCTTGAATTATTCTTCAACGATATAGTCAAGTTAGCAATGCTTAATGGGTTCGTACTTACGTCTAAAGTTGTCAAATTATCAAGTTCCGCCAAGAATCCATTCTCAATAAAAGAAATGTGGTTATGAGAAATATTCAGAAGCGACAAATGTTTATTGGTGATATTCTTGGTGATGTTACTGCCCAGATCTGTTAATGTGTTGTTGCTCATGTCCAATTCAGTCACATTGATCGGTAGAAAGGGTATGAAATCTAATCCTTGCCCAGAACAATTGACGTAAGAATAGTTCAGTGAACACCAACATACCGTTCTGTTATCATGTGTAATACACGGTTTTATCAATGGAAGATAAGGAACACCCTCACCATGAACGTACCATCCTAGGAATACCATCAACGTAAACAGAAAGACGTGTTTCGAGAAAACCACTAGTTCGGCCATACTTGTATAGCAATACACTTGGTGTATATATAATATAGCTGAATGTGGTTTACAATAGTCCGGATGCTCAGCTAAAGTAGGTGATGCATAATGATGTCATGTAGGATTTGCACGAATTCTAAATTTAGACATTCTCTCATTACTTTACTTATATTTAAGGGTATTCACGTGACCGACTTTCTCGACATCGTATTTACATTAGATAAAATTTTCCCAGAAAGAGTCATAAGTGATGAAGACAGGAAATTGAGTAATTTACTTCTATTCTTAACAACAATACTAATAATTCAGCTGTATATTGCCCGACCTTTGTTAGCACTCCACTACAGCAAGAAAGAGGGAGGGGTGGGAGAGAGGCACAGAGAGAGAGAGAGAGAAAGAGAGAGAGAGAAAGAAAGATTAATGTGACACAAACTAGGCGATTTGAATGCCCATCCCACCCCATCATGCAATGATAAAGCACACGATCGTGACACTTTTCCCAAAAAAATGTTTCGCAATTTTATTTTATGTAGTTGATCAGGAGTGGGTAGATGGCACTACTCCCAACGGGGGTTGGGATGGCATGGAGATAGGGGCGCCTTCTCAACCTCGTGGGTTTCCTCCGGCCACTCCGGTTTCCTCCCACTGCTAAGACCCCTACGCGCAAGCGAATTATTGAAATAAAATTAAACCATATGTTAGTCCCGAAATGTCCTAGTTTGTGTTGAGTGGACGTTAAACCCCATTTCTCCCCCTCTCTCACAACTCCCGACCTTCAGCGGGATCTGCTTCCGGGCCCAGTGCCCCTGACCCCACGTCCGTCCCAGGGGCGGATCTAGAGGGGGGTTTGGGGGGTCCCCCCCCTGCTCAGCTACATGAAAAAAAATAATGCCTTTCATCAAGGAAATTACATCACAAAGTGATCCTACATCATTATAAAAACGATTTCTCTGTTTAAAAAGCTCAATTGGTATGTATGCCTATGTAATTTGGTGACGATGATGGCAGATATCCGTAACAGAAAACCGGCAAACCCCCTCCTGCAAAAATTCCTGGATCCGCCCCTGCGTCCCTATTTCTTTTCCATGTTAGCTTAATTCATAAAAAGAGTTATCAACTGAAGTGACGTCGTGGTTCCCGCCATATTTGAAATCAGCATACCCAAAAAAACTCTTTGTCAAATTTCCATGCTTCTTTCCGGAAGTGCACAACCCGATCAAAAAATGTTACATATCCGCCCCAATATTGTATGGTCATAAAGCCGAATCGATGTCATCTTTTTCAGTGAGTGTAGCGGCCTAGCGAATATTCACTGCGGATCAGTGTGTAATTGGTCACCTTGAACCAACTCAAACTAATTCGTTGACCATTCACCTTTCAGCCTGAAGAATAATATATTTACTCTACATTGTCTGGAGTAATTAAACGGTTTAGTTACTGATTTGTAATTTCACACAGATATTCCAATAACAACATTTTTTTTTATCCATTTCATTGGATGTATGTTGCGATGTCTTAGTTCGCTTTTTTTTTCCGAACGGATAATTAGCTTTAAAAAACAAAACCAAAGTTTTCATTTTTGACCTAAAACTAGATAACCTGCTATTAAAGATACCTTCCCGCGTATAAACTGGGTGATTTGGACTGAAAACATATCCAAACTGTTTAATCTATCGAGGCGCGGATCCAGGATTTTTTTTTTTTTTTTTTTTTTGGGGGGGGGGGTGTCTAGGTTTGATAATTGCTCAACTAATTGCGCTCAACCGTTTAACGGCGTGGTTAATTTGGTAAATTAGATTCAATTTGGTTCATTCTGACGTATTTCCGCAAGGTAAATTCCAAAATTACAGGTCTAAATCGCCATAGCCGTTTCAAATTCACACAGATGATCTTGAGCAAATGTATCCGAGAGGCACAACATTATCAGTTTGCTTTCATCCATTGCCTTCAAAATCCCCTGAAGTTCCAGCGTCCCGGGCGATATGTGCATGTGACGAACAAATACGTTTAAACTTTCCTGCTGTTCAAGCTTGCCTAAAATTCTGTCCCATACTACATGTATACTATTCAAAAAAAGTAGGGGATATTTGATTTTGGGGGCATAATACTAAAATATGCAAATGACTACGAAAAAAGTCACTATAGAACCTAACAGAAGAAACATTTCCAATTACATGTGACGCCCAAACGCACCAATCGCTACCGCATGGAATGCAGGTGATGCTTGGGATCATCACGGGGGTCCAACCCAAGATTTGCACGACTCTGACTTTGAATGTTACAGTCATTGTGGCATTGAATTCCAGGGTGGAAACATCAGTTTAATTGTTTTAGTGACCAGAAAACAAATTTTGATATGCGTCGGCTTACCCAAAATGAAAGGTTACGTGCCCTTGGCATGCTACAGATCGGTACAACACAGGCGGTTGTGGCGCGGACGATGAATGTTTCTCAGTCTGTCATAAGCAGGCTATGGTCCAGATACCGTGATACACAATCTGTACAGGACAGACCACGCTCAGGTCGACCAAGGGCGACAACTCAAGCCCAGGATCGATTTATCCGTACCTTGGCCTTGAGAAATCGTGTCATCACAGCAAATCAGATCAGCGCTCGTCTTCAAACAGACACTGGTGTGAGAGTGAGTGGCCAGACGATTCGGAATCGACTGCATAGGGGTCACCTTCGCGCCTAACATCCTCACGTGATCCCTTGTTTGAGAGATCATCACATTCAGGCAAGACGTCGTTGGTGTAGGGATCGTCAACACTGGGATAATCGACGCTTGAGCAATGTGATGTTTTCAGATGAGTCAAGGTTCACTGTTGATTTTTTGGACAGACGTTGGAGGGTGTGGCGTCGTCGAAACGAGCGCTTCCAGGACGTTAACGTCATCAGACATGATCGATTTGGGGGTGGTTCTGTTATGGTGTGGGGAGGCATCACTGTTGCTGGAAGAACGGCTTTACATGTTGTTGCAGGGCGTGTTACAGGCCAGTACTACCGGGACAACATCTTGGCAGTCCATGTTGTGCCGTTCGCACGACGTCATGGCCGCCGTTTCATCTTCCAGGATGACAACGCAAGATGTCACAGGGCCAGGATCGTTACAGGTTACCTCCAACAACAGAACATCACCCCATTACCTTGGCCAGCACTGAGTCCCGACCTCTCCCCAATCGAGCATGTCTGGGACATGCTTGGGCAGAGGTTATGTCAACGTCAACAACGTCCTGCCAATGTCCAAGAACTTGCTGCTGCGTTGCAACAGGAATGTGACAATCTGGACCAAAATGACCTTAGACGTCTCATTAGGAGTATGCCACGTCGGATCAATGCTTGTTTGGCAAACAGGGGAGGATTTACCCGTTACTGACTTTGTTGTGATGCTGTGGTAACTTTGCTGTTTGACCCCGGGTATCATTTTACCCTTATAATGGTCAGTCTGTGCCTTACTTAGTCTAACGATCATTTGGAATAAATTGATGAATGTGAACTTCATTTCATTTTGTCATTTGTTTCTTTGTCAGTTTCATTAGGTGACTTTAATAACACTTAAAAATCAAATATCCCCTACTTTCTTTGAATAGTATATTTGCAAGTCAGAGCGTGAACAGCTGACGTATATATCACGTGTAAATGCTTCGTTGTTGCTCGCGACATCCGTCCTTCTATGCAAAGTAAGAATGTATTTGAGATATCGAAGGCGCCACCGGTACCGATACACAAGCGATATGGACAGAAGTATGATTATAACCGCAGCGCACGTACATTCAATAATCGTACCTGACTGACGATGTAACAAACACCCACGTTGTGTTATGCCCATGCACATCCTTCAATGTTGTCATTCCTCTTCCCCCAGCACATTCATAATATTTCGGATACCCATATAACGCCGGTTTAGTGTCCTTCCTAGAAAGTCTTTTGTAAGAGTTAGGAACCAAAGAAGATCACAATTGCATTCAAACGGATTATAAGCCAAATCCAGAGCGAGTAAATGCCTAATAAAGTCATCTGGAAGCATTTCGCTTGTTGTAAATTTATTGTCATTTAACAGTAGTGTAGTCAGACGACTGAACTTTATGAAATAATTAGTCGGTATGATCTTAGCTTGATTTCTCGCAAAATGGAATGTGCGAAGATTTGTAAGTACAAGTGGAATATGTTTTGGAAAATACAACATCACGGAGTTACTTATATCAAGATAAGTTAAATTGGGAACATTTTGTAAAAGACGTTTCCAGTCCGTTTCTTTCAACGTCTGAAGGTTTGTTCCCTGATAGATCCAGTCTGAAGAATAATATATTTACTCTACATTGTCTGGAGTAATTAAACGGTTTAGTTACTGATTTGTAATTTCACACAGATATTCCAATAACAACATTTTTTTTATCCATTTCATTGGATGTATGTTGCGATGTCTTAGTTCGCTTTTTTTTCCGAACGGATAATTAGCTTTAAAAAACAAAACCAAAGTTTTCATTTTTGACCTAAAACTATATAACCTGCTATTAAAGATACCTTCCCACATATAAACTGGGTGATTTGGACTAAAAACATATCCATGTTTAATCTATCCAGGCGCGGATCCAGGATTTTTTGCAGGGGGCGGGTCTAGGTTTGATAATTGCTCAACTAATTGCGCTCAACCGTTTCACGGCGTGGTTAATTTGGTAAATTAGATTCAATTTGGTTCACTCTGACGTATTTCCGCAAGGTAAATTCCAAAATTACAGGTCTAAATCGCCAATAAAATCGCATTAAAAAATGTTCAAGTCTGGGCGGGGGGGGGCGGGTCCGGACCCCCTGGACACCCCCTCTGGATCCGCGCCTGCTATCAAAACCTTGCTTCAAATCCCTCTCAAAACATTGTATTTGCGAGGAAATACTCCAAGGTGTAAAAGAAGCCCTGTTTGTGACACGTGACTTGGCTGTCGCGGTATCTAGCAATGGGTTCGAAACAGAGGGAGAATTAATTGGATATAAAAGATTATGTTGTCTTTAATCGCTGTCCATTTATCGTAGATAACAGGACCTAAATAAATTATCGGATAACCAAACGTATTTGTCCGTGTTTTTTTTATATAGGAAACTGTTGTACGTTTAAGTTTCTCACATTTTCCACGCCCAATCGCTGTCAAGTTTATCAACATATACATCAAGCTCTCCCGAACGCCAAGAGCTCAGCCAATCCTTAATCGTCAGACTGCCAAGTGGTGACACCTTCTTAAGTCTTACTGTGCGAGCCCTGTGGGTGTTTTTCAAGGGATCCAATACTTTTCTAGTAAAATTGGGTGCCTCTACGTTCCATACATACCAAAATTTCAATACTTTTATTGGAAATTACAACACGTTAAATAATTCTATGGAAACGTAAGACACCAGTCTTGTTCCTTCACTTCAATCGACAAGTCAGAAAGGAGTGTTCCAGGATCGAGTCTGACGTGGAGGTTATGAAGTCTGGCGTTTTCTTCATGACCGAAACATCTCCAATGAAATAAAATGGGGTTTAACGTCATACTGTTCTGTTCTGGTTGAGCTAATGAAAATGGAGATGATATGAAATGACATGTCTCCCCCCATATTCTTAAACTATTAAAGTAGCTAAGTCTCTAACTCAATATCATCGAATGTCTTCGACGTTGAAAACACAAATTATTTGTCAATTTAAATCAACATTGATGGTGTGGTCTTACCAGGAAAAGATGGGCTTCTGATATCCTATATTTAAGACGAAATGATTTTTTTTACCATTGGTACACGAATCGTGTACCATACGGCATTTCAGACTCATTTTCAGCTAGGGACCCAAAGAACAAGGCTAGGTATACTCCACGTTACATCTCAAACGGTGAGCATGCCAATAAATACTATGTAGACCGGAATAATCAGACGCTATATATATTGTGATTCAATTGAGACGTCTGGTGTACTTCGCCAAACATAACTGATTTGAAATTAGAGTAAAAACGGAAACGACTGAATGTAAGTCAATTTATATACATTCATTATATTATTATATGGCTTGCGACCCATTTGTGTCAATTTCTAGGCCCCAAATATTAGCGATTTATCTCCTTTAAATCTAACCAGGAATCCTCGGCAGGTGGTCTTAATATTTAGATCTAGCCCTTGATGTAGAGTATTACGTAAGCTATACGAAGCAAAAAGCGAGATTAAGCCTTCTATTAAAGATGGCCCCGAAAGATCCTCAACGCATAGGCGTACGGGCTCGATGACATTTAGGGGGGCAGAACCCAAAACTTCGGGTTTACAAAGAGTGGTGCCGGTCTTCCCCGAGGGGGCGAAGAAGCGGAGCTTACCTTGTATGGACCCCCACCCCCCTCCCCCCCGAGAAAATTTTGGAAAATTTGATGGCTGTAAACAAGTTTTCCTACTATTTCAACCCATGAACAAAGCAACTTCAAGGTAGTCTAATATAGCGGAATTACGGTGGCTGACTCGAATTCCAATTAATTGTTTACAATCCACGAAGACGGAACCTTTGGGAGAACAATTTTGAAAATTAAACTGCCAGAAACGCGTTTTCCTGCTATTCCAGTCTGGCGGCTGTAAACACGTTTTCCTGCTATTTCAGCCCATGAACAAAGCAACTTCAAGGTAGTCTAATATAGCGGAATTAAGGTGACTGACTTGAATTCCAATTAATTGTTTACAATCCACGAAGACGGAACCGCTGGGAGAAAATTTTGAAAATTAAACTGCTGCAAACGCGTTTTCCTGTCTGTGAATACAGCAACTTAGGTCCAATATTGCCTATCTGGCTAACCCGAATTCTAAACAACCAACCGTCGCTGGGATTGGGGGTCTTACCCTCCCGGAGAAAGTTTTGAAAATTAAACCATCGCAAATGCGTTTTCTGCTTTTCTAGCCAGTGTAAAATTTTCTCCAGGAGCCATCAAATATTCCAAAATTTTCGGGGGGGGGGGGTCCATACAAGGTAAGCTCCGCTTCTTCGCCCCTCGAGGAAGACCGGGACCGCTCTTTGTAAACCCGAAATTTTTTCGGGCATTTCGGGTTCTGCCTTTCTAACTGTCATCGAGCCCGTACGCCTATGGCTGGTAACCGTCTGTCATAAGATTAGTAGCTTAACGTCTAATTAATAACCAAGGATTAATATACTATTCAAAAAAAGTAGGGGATATTTGATTTTGGGGGCATAATACTAAAATATGCAAATGACTACAAAATAAGTTACTATAGAACCTAACAGAAGAAACATTTCCAGTTACATGTGACGCCCAAACGCACCAATAGCTACCGCATGGAATGCAGGTGATGCTTGGGATCATCATGGGGGTCCAACCCAAGATTTGCACGACTCTGACTTTGAATGTTACAGTCATTGTGGCATTGAATTCCAGGGTGGAAACATCAGTTTAATTGTTTTAGTGACCAGAAAACAAAATGAAAGGTTACGTGCCCTTGGCATGCTACAGATCGGCACAACACAGGCGGTTGTGGCGCGGACGATGAATGTTTCTCAGTCTGTCATAAGCAGGCTATGGTCCAGATACCGTGATACACAATCTGTACAGGACAGACCACGCTCAGGTCGACCAAGGGCGACAACTCAAGCCCAGGATCGATTTATCCGTACCTTGGCCTTGAGAAATCGTGTCATCACAGCAAATCAGATCAGCGCTCGTCTTCAAACAGACACTGGTGTGAGAGTGAGTGGCCAGACGATTCGGAATCGACTGCATAGGGGTCACCTTCGCGCCCGACGTCCTCGCGTGATCCCTTGTTTGAGAGATCATCACATTCAGGCAAGACATCGTTGGTGTAGGGGTCGTCAACACTGGGATAATCGACGCTGGAGCAATGTGATGTTTTCAGATGAGTCAAGGTTCACTGTTGATTTTTTGGACAGACGTAGGGGGTGTGGCGTCGTCGAAACGAGCGCTTCCAAGACGTTAACGTCATCAGACATGATCGATTTGGGGGTGGTTCTGTTATGGTGTGGGGAGGCATCACTGTTGCTGGAAGAACGGCTTTACATGTTGTTGCAGGGCGTGTTACAGGCCAGTACTACCGGACAACATCTTGGCAGTCCGTATTGTGCCGTTCGCACAACGTCATGGCCGCCGTTTCATCTTCCAGGATGACAACGCAAGATGTCACAGGGCCAGGATCGTTACAGGTTACCTCCAACAACAGAACATCACCACATTACCTTGGCCAGCACTGAGCCCCCCATCGAGCATGTCTGGGACATGCTTGGACAGAGGTTACATCAACGTCAACAACGTCCTGCCAATGTCCAAGAACTTGCTGCTGCGTTGCAACAGGAATGGGACAATCTGGACCAAAATGACCTTAGACGTCTCATTAGGAGTATGCCACGTCGGATCAATGCTTGTTTGGCAAACAGAGGAGGATTTACCCGTTACTGACTTAGTTGTGATGCTGTGGTAACTTTGCTGTTTGACCCCGGGTATCAGTTTACCCTTATAATGGTCAGTCTGTGCCTTACTTAGTCAAACGATCATTTGGAATAAATCGATGAATGTGAACTTCATTTCAATTTGTCATTTGTTTCTTCGTCAGTTTCATTAGGTGACTTTAATGACACTTAAAAATCAAATATCCCCTACTTTTTATACGCCCACATTTTCATGTGGACGTATATTGTCGTCGCCCCTGTTCGTCCGTCCGTCCGTCCCGGACGTCCGTCCGTCCGTCCGTCCACAATTGTTTGTGAACAGTCTACAGGTCACAATTTTTATCCGATTTCAATGAAACTTAAAATATAGGTTTATCACCCTAAGATCTCGGTTCCTTTCGATATTGGCATGTATCGGACCGTAACTTCATGGGTTATGGCCCCTGATTGTACGAAAAATCACGTTTTTTAGCTTGTGAACAGTGTAGAGGTCACAATTTTGAACCGATTTGGATGAAACTTGAAATGCATGTTTATAAACCAAAGATCTTGGTTCCTTTCGATATTTGCGCCAATTGAATCGTAACTTCCTGAATTATGGCCCCTGATTGTCCGAAAAATCGCCCTTTTTAGCTTGTGGTCCCTCTGGAGGTCAAAATTGTTATCCGATTTAAAAAACCGTCTGGTTATATCACCGTTACATGGTTATGAAGGTTGAGTTCAAATTTCGTGAAAATCGGACCAAAATTGACGGACAAAATGGCCGCCACTTGTACGCGAATAGTGTGAAAATATGTTATATCAAGGTTGTGAACAGTGTAGAGGTCACAATTTTGAACCGATTTGGATGAAACTTGAAATGCATGTTTATAACCCAAAGATCTTGGTTCCTTTCGATATTTGCGCCAATCGGATCGTAACTTCCTGAATTACATGTATGGCCCCTGATTGTCCGAAAAATCGCCCTTTTTAGTTTGTGGTCCCTCTGGAGGTCAAAATTGTTATCCGATTTAAAAAAACCGTTTGATTATATCACCATTTCATGGTTATGAAGGTTGAGTATGAATTTTGTGAAAATCGGACCAAAATTGACGGACAAAATGGCCGCCGTTTCTAAGCGAATAGTGTGAAAATATGTTATATAAAGGTTGTGGACCTTATAGAGGTCACAATTTTGAACCGATTTTGATGAAACTTGACATGTATGTTTATAACCCAAAGATCTTGGTTCCTTTCGATATTTGCACCCATTGGATCATAACTTCCTGAATTATGTCCCCGGATTGTACGAAAAATCGCTTTTGTTCGCTTTTGGTCCCTCTGGAGGTCAAAATTATTATCCGATTTAAAAAAACGTTTGACTATATCACCGTTACATGGTAATGAAGAGAGAGTTTGAATTACGTGAAAATCGGACTAGAATTGACGGACAAAATGGCCGCCGTTTGTACACGAGTAGTGTGAAAATATGTTATATCAAGGTTGTGGACCCTATAGAGGTCACAATTTTGAATCGATTTTGATGAAACTTGACATGTCACAATTATTATCTGATTTAAAAAAAAAAGTTTGATTATAATAACCAAACAAATTCTAATGATTTTCTGATAATTCCTCAATATGCGACAACTCTTGTTGACTGCCCGGACGATTTGGCTGCTGTGTGGGCGTATGTTTCGTTGCCTGGCAACCTATTTTTTTTTAATAGTATAGAAACATAAGAGAGAGAGAGAGAGAGAGAGAGAGAGAGAGAGAGAGAGAGATGGGGTTTAACGTCCACTCAACACAAACTAGGTCATTTCGGGACTAACATAGGCTTTTTAAATTTTATTTCAATAATTCGCATGCGCGCAGGGGTCTTTAGCAGTGGGAGGAAACCGGAGTGCCCGGAGGAAACCCACGAGGTTGAGAAGGCGCCCCTATCTCCATGTCACATACGCTCACACCTGGGCTCGAAACCACAGCCGCAAGCCAGAGTAGAAACATAAGAATAATAGAAATGTTTAATTGAATGAATGAATACCGAAAGAATAAAATATTGAAAGAATGAAATAAAAACAATTCGTAAATTCGTCACCAATATACTTATACTAATAACTAATACAAAGTCGCTTCGAGTTGTATATTAATTTGATTGGATTTAAAAAATAGGACAGCATCACACCCATACAAGTTGAATATTTCTGATGGGGAAATATCGAGCAGAATTTGGCCGTTATAAAGAACAATTAATTAGGACTGCAAGGATCCAATTCATTTTCACTACACATCGACATTGTTCAAGCGGGGGGGGGGGGGGCTAGTGGTCTAGAGTGCCGCGCTTCGACCTCTAGCTGGCCGGTCACCTCTGGCTTGCGGCTGTGGTTTCGATCCCTGGTGTGAGCGTATGTGGGTTTCCTCCGGGCACTCCGGTTCCCTCCCATTGCTAAAGACCCCTACGCGCAAGCAAATTATTGAATTGAAATTAAACCATATGTTAATCCCGAAATGACCTAGTTTGTGTCGAGTGGACGTTCTCTCTCTCTCTCTCTCGACATTGTTCAATTTAAGGAAGCACTACAGTATTGACAATATTTCCGTGTAGAAATTCACGATTCTTCCAAACACTCGATACAACAAAAACAAAGATGACCTGAAATGGGGGAGTCGGGAGAGAAATTTCATCGGGATGTGACTGCGTTGTTTACTACTTGTCAGTGGTGCAGCACGAAGGATCTGACAAATCCCTCGGGTGGCACAAATATCGAGGTCCCATGTCCACATTGGCGTGCACGTAAAAGAACTCTTGATAGTTGAAATTCGATACAAGGGCAGGCCGAAGAGCCGCTATCCCTGGAGTGTCTCCGTGTCCTCTCGTTTTCTAACATTAGGTAATGTTGTAACAGTCTAGAATTGATTGATCTCGTTAAGGTTATATATATCAACTGTATTAAAACAGCTGTTTATAATTACTATACAGTTCAGAATTTGTTATGTGTTTATTTACCGAATAGTTTAACACGTGCATGTTAAATCACATGGTCTGTTATTTGGGTCAAGTGACGAGAGAGAGAGAAATGGGGTTTAAAGTCCACTCAACACAAACTAGGTCATTTCGGGACTAACATATGGTTAATTTTATTTCAATAATTCGCTTGCGCGTAGGGGTCTTTAGCAGTGGGAGGAAACCGGAGTGCCCAGAGGAAACCCACGAGGTTGAGAAGGCGCCCCTATCTCCATGCCACATACGCTCACACCAGGGCTCGAAACCACAGCCGCAAGCCAGAGGTGACTGCCAAGTGACGAGATTTCTATTCCCTGCATGTACGTGAGAAGGAGTAGGGTGGTCCGTTCAACCTCGTGTGTTTTCCCCCGGTCCGCCGATATCCTCCCACAGCTAAACTAAAATTGAACCACATGTTAGTCCCGAAATGCTCTGTTCCTAATATTAAACCTACGTGTGTAAATTGAAAACAATTTGAAACTAGACCTGCATGCAGGAATGACGGGTTTCACTGGTGCCACGTCACTTTCGGTGCCACGTTACCCTTAAACATATGTCACTTCCGATACCAATGAAACCATCAAACAGGTTTCCACATAAGCATTGTAAACATCAAATAAAATGGACGAAGAATCCAGCAATATCAATTCATTTTATATATATGTTACTTGTAAGTGATCCTGGCAAAATTTCATTACTTCCGGTGATAATGAAAATGTTCAATTAGTTTTATGAAATGAGAAATGGCATAAGGCAGCATAATGGCGAAAATTGTATGTAAATCGAATGAGAATTGCCACTTTTATAGACCAAAAACCTTGAAAAGTGACTTGTAGAAAATCGTCTATTTCTCGGCAACCGTACACGATAAAAACTATCTTTTGGTATCTATATGATCGTATGGGTTCAATCCATTTGTTGATTGGAATCAAATATCATAATTTGAAATATATTACAAATCAGACTCATTTGAAAAAAATGTCTGTTTTGAAGGCTAAAAATACAGTTTTTGCCAAAATGACATTACTTCCGGTGATACTGAAAATGTTAAATTAGATCTATGAAATCATAAATGACACAAGATATCATATGGTGAAAATTTTATGAAAATCGAATAATAACTGACACTTTTATAGACCAAAAACCTTGAAAAGTGACTTAAGGAAAATCGCCCATTTCTCTGCAACCGTACAAGTTAGAAACCATTTTGTGGTATCTGTATGATCGTATGGGTTCAATCTATTTGATCAATAGAATCAAATATCACAATTTGAAAAAAATAACAAATACTACTCATTTGAATAAAATATTGTTTTTTGAAGGCTAAAATTTAAGTTTTGAGCAAATGACGTCATTTCCGGTGGCAGCGCAAGGGGTAAAATGGTTTGACATAGTCCACTATGGCATTAGGCATCCAATGGCGAAAGAAAATTGAAAATCGAATAATAATTGATTCTTTTACAGCCAAAATTACGTGAAAAGTGACTCATGCAAAATTGCCTATTTCTCGGCAACTGCTTATATTACAAACTAATTTTCACATACATTCTCTTCGTATGGATTATAGCTACAAGTTTATAAAAGTTACGTAAAAATATTTTAAAATCTGAAAAGCCTGAATGAGTTGTAAATAGGTCAATTTTACGCCTTTTTTCACCTCTTAATCCAATTTGCTAGAAAATGAAAAAGAAATTAAAAAAACTGCTTCCGACATTTTTTGCGCCTTTAAAGGACACACTCTTTGAGTCATATAATTTTTCCAAAAAATAATATTTGTTTTCAAAAAATGTACCTAACTGTCAAAATTGTAGTTTTTGGTAAAATTATGCCACTTCCGGTGCCGACAGATAACACTTTTGGTAATAAAAAAAATGACAATTGAGACAACGAAGCATATGAACTTTGTTTTATACAAATCGAACAATAAAAAATTAATCTAGGACTGAAAAACTGAATTAGCCAATGGAGGCCAAGGAAAATTACTGAGACAAAATTTTTTAACATTTTTGCGCAAGTCAGATGACTCTTTATTTCTGTGCACAACACGACTAAAAAATATTCATAAATAAAAAAGTTTTTTGTAAAATTTTAAATTTCCGAAATTTGGCGCCTAATATCTTCGAAGATTTGCCGAAAATCAAAAATCGAAAGTAGCG
The DNA here is from genome assembly GCA_036850965.1 of Patella caerulea. Taxonomy (NCBI): domain Eukaryota; kingdom Metazoa; phylum Mollusca; class Gastropoda; family Patellidae; genus Patella; species Patella caerulea. Next base: position 69,688,369 of record JAZGQO010000010.1, on the reverse strand, counting down.
CAGCTATGTGCCCTGTCTCCAGCTATGCCAAAATGTATCGAAAGTTAAAATCCCATGATTATTGTTAAAATTACCGCAATATTTGTAAAAACGATAACTTCGGTGATTTCGGACATTTCGCATTGGCGCAGAACGTTCAAAATAGCTTTATCCTCTAAGTCACACCCACTTTCCCAGTGAAACCGAAGAAATCGTAACGATGCGACACGTAGTTGCTGAGATCTACTCAAAACAAAAGAAGAATAATAATAATAATAATAAGAATAATAATTTTAACAAAAACAATAGTGTTTCACACAAGCTTCGCAGAGTGAAACCCTAATCATGCCAACCCCATGGATTAACCCAGGGTAGTGGAGTAGAAACCGAGGATGTAATGACTCGGACAAAATTGACATCGCAGTAATCTTATTTTTGGACAAGTGGTCTTGCAAGCGTTACTCTTCGTGTTCTGCCTTTGTATATGACGTCACAATTCCATGATGGGTTCCTGGTCAAGATAGTACGTACTACTCCTGCAAATAAATCTATCGAAATAGGACAGAATTAGCACAATTATATCGGTGTCTTGGGTGGAAATCTGATTTATTAATACACTTGGACATTTGCAATATCACACAAGCGGACGTGAAATGTGTGTAATTATGCCGTGTAAAGCGTCCAATTGATCCGTGTATCTGGGCTAATTAAGGATCTCTAAGCAGACAACTCGGATTTATAACTTTCCCTGGTTATTCATTACCTATCCAGGAAACAGAAATCATGTAGGCCTATAGGTTATTGATTGTGTATAATATGAACTATATTTATAAAGTCCAGTCGCCAAAAACAAAGTATGTCTCTTTCATTTTGTTTCATGTTGAGAGCTGAATTGTAGTGCGACAAGGTGTTGAAATGAAATGAACTGAATTGGAGTTTACCGTCCTATGTTCAATATTCAAATATAAAGAGCCTTACACTATTCATTTATGCCCGAGAACGACGCTGGCTCGCAAGTGTGGAGGTCGGGTGCTCGATCCTTGCATTGGTCGAGAAAGTTCATAGGGATTTTCCTACGTAATCGTTCGGTTGGATCGAAAACCCGTGGTCCAATGTATACGCTGGCGTGCCCGTAAAAGATCCCTTACTTGGAATTCGATATAAGAGTAGGTCACAGTGCCACTGTCGAGGCAAAATTCCCCTCGTGACATACTGTATGGCGTAGGCTTGTCTTCTTTAGTCCAGTCGGAGAAGAACAGTAGGAAGTTAAAGTAAAAAAATCGAAGCGCATGTTAGTCCCAAAATGACACCTACACACAAGCGATATTTTTATATATAATTAAACCATATGTTATGACCTAGCTTGTATCACGTTCATCTCTCTGTCTCTCTCTCTCTCGCTCTCTCTCTCTCTCTCTCTCTCTCAGACACTGACACAGAATAGCTGAATAAATGGTATTGTTGTTACTGAGAATGGAAGTAGATTACTTAATTTCCTCATTTTGTCACTTAAAGCTCTTTTTAGGGAGAAGTGTTTTTAATGTAAATTCGGGAGTGTTTGATTTCATTGAATTTAATGTATCTATATAATACATCGAACACCTCAGTCATATGAATACTCTTTTGTATGGGGAAAAGTTTATCTAATGTTAATACGATGTCACGTGAATACGTGAATACCCTTAAATATGAGTAGAGTAAAGCTGACCATCTGATAATTTTAAAAGGAGAGAATGTCTAAATTTAGAATTCGTGTAAATCCTACATGACATCATTATGCATCACCTACTTTAGCTGAGTATCCGGACTATTGTAAAACACATTCAGCTATATTATATATACACCAAGTGTATTGCTATACAAGTATGGCCGAACTAGTGGTTTTCTCGAAACACGTCTTTCTGTTTACGTTGATGGTATTCCTAGGATGGTACGTTCATGGTGAGGGTGTTCCTTATCTTCCATTACCGTGTGTTACACATGATAACAGAACGGTATGTTGGTGTTCACTGAACTATTCTTACGTTAATTGTTCTGGGCAAGGATTAGATTTCATACCCCGTCTACCGAGCAATACGATTTTTTTGGACATGAGCAACAACACATTAACAGATCTGAGCAGTAACATCACCAAGAACATCACCAATAAACATTTGTCGCTTCTGAATATTTCTCATAACCACATTTCTTTTATTGAGAATGGATTCTTGGCGGAACTTGATAATTTGACAACTTTAGACGTAAGTACGAACCCATTAAGCATTGCTAACTTGACTATATCGTTGAAGAATAATTCAAGAAAACTTGAGACAATATTCATGGAAGGAATGAAATGGACGCAATTTCCATATGATGTTATGAAAGTTCTAGAAAATACAACATTAACTAAAGTATCCGTTAATAATAACAGCTTGGCGGCTTTCGGAAATGAAATATTTCCTCATATGAGTAATCTTGTTACGCTTCAGTTGTCGGCGAACAATATAAGATATTTCCATGGAAATAAAACATTTCCATATTTGCCAAATCTTACCTACCTTGATCTCTCTGATAATTTTATTAACAATGTTAATTTGTCGGGGGCAAACAGCTTGAGGTATCTTAGTCTGTCATCCAACGATTTAACGGATCTACCTGTTTGTTGTTCTAATAATAATTCGCTCCTACCCAAACTTCGGGACTTATTTATGGATAACAATTGTATCAGTGTATTAATGATGGATAACATCAATTGTTTGGACGAACTACATCTGTTAAATATATCTGCCACCAGAATCCAAAGCATCGAGAGTTACACTTTTGCCAAATTAAAAAAAATACATACAATTACCATTGAGCGAACAGAAAGTCTGCACAAACAAAACAGTGTAAAAGAATACGCTTTTAGTAATCCTAGTCTAAAGAGACTTTTTATACGTTATAACCAAATAAACTTTAACCCTCATGAGGTGGATGTTGCAAAGATTTTTGAAAATTGCATCAATTTGACGAATCTGGATCTATCAGGGAACAACCTTCAGAAGTTGAAAGAAATGGACTGGAAACGTCTTTTACAAAATGTTCCCAATTTAATTTATCTTGATATAAGTGACTCCAAGATGTTGTATTTACCAAAATATATTCCACATGTACTTACAAATCTTCGCACATTCCATTTTGAGAAAAATCAAGCTAAGATCTTGCGGACTAATTATTTCATACATTTCCGTCATCTGACTACACTACTGTTGAATGACAATAAATTTACAACAATAACAAGCGAAATGCTTCCAGATGAGTTTATTAGGCATTTACAGTATCTGGATTTGGCTTATAATCCGTTTGAATGCAATTGTGATCTTCTGTGGTTCCTAACTCTTACCAAAAAACTTTCTAGGAATGATACTAAACTTACGCTATACGATTATCCGGAACATTATGAATGTGCTGGGGGAAAGGGAGAGACAACATTGAAGGATGCGAGCATAACAAAACGTGGATGTTTGTTACGTTATCAGACCAACAAGATTATTGAATGTACGTGCGCTGCGGTTATAATCATACTTCTGTCCATATCGCTTGTGTATCGGTACCGGTGGCGCCTTCGATATCTCAAATACATTTTTACTTTGCATAGAAGGAAGGATGTCGCGAGCAGCAACGAAGCATTTACACATGATATATACGTCAGCTGTTCACGCTCTGACTTGAAAATAGTATGGGACAGAATTTTGAGCAAGCTTGAAGAGGAAAGTTTAAACGTATTTGTTCGCCATATGCACATATCGCCCGGGACGCTGGAACTTCAGGGGATTTTGAAGGCAATGGATGAAAGCAAACTGATAATGTTGTGCCTCTCGGATACATTTGCTCAAAATCATCTGTGTGAATTTGAAACGGCTATGGCAATAAATAGGAGCCTTACTGTAGGCACGTGGACAATAATCGTTATAGTTTTAGAAGAACTGTCAAGTGAAAATGTTACAAAGACAATTCATAGATTAATTCAGGATGACGAACATATCTTGTGGGATAAGTCTGAGGAGACAAATAACTCGTATAATTGGACAAGACTGTTAAGGCGAATTCGAGGACTGGATAATGTTAATCCAAGTTAAGATGCAGTTGCAAGCACCAGTCTGATATACACCATTGGGCTGAGGTGAATTGGAGAGTCAAGTATTGATAATCAGAATACGTAGATATGGGATAGTTCTATAGTATGAATTAATTCAAGTTGGTTCAGGGGAATTCCAGGCTTGGATAATATTAGTCGAAGTCCGTAGAGATGATATAGTTCTATAGTTGCAGGCGATAACTTGATAAACATAATTCGGGGTGTACCATATTTTACATCTTTTTCTTCGTATCAATAAGCGTAGCTTGACGTGGTGGAGCTATTACAACTATTTGTGTCATTTCTGAAGAATGAGAAATGTCACTATTTGATGAGTATAGACAGTATACAGACTCTAGGCCTTCTTGTAGTGTCTTGGAATTAATCAATGATGTGTCAACATCCTTTTCACAATAATGTACGGACAACTTGTCAATAGTACATTATCTATATACCAGGGGCGTGGTGAGGGCAATTATTGAGAAGAAATTATGAGTAACAAAAAAGATTTTGGCACAAAAACCCTTTTACTGACCGCGGGAAAATTTCGAAAATTAGAAGCCCAGAAACGCAATCTCCAGCAATCCGAGACAATTTGATTGTGATTTTGGCGCAAAAACTTTTTGGCGCATGAGTATGGCTACTCATGAACTCATTCTCACCACGCCCCTGCTATATACAGTATGAAATATTGGACTCGCGTAACGTATTTTATTGCAAAGCACGGGCGGAATAGTTTGTATATTTTAAGTTGTCTAATGGTCTCGAGCTAAACACATTGCGTAATATATTGAAACAACACTCGGCTAAGGTCTCGTGCAGTATCAATATATTTCTTAATGTGTAACTCTCGACCATTAAACCACACATCACATTGGTTGACCTTGTACCAACAGAATATAATGTACAGCTTCAATATTAAATGGTTACGTCGTAGGTCTATGTTTAAAGGAGCTAAATCGCTAACATTTAACATTTTGGACCTGTAATACTGTAATATGAATGTATATAACCTGATTTGCATTCAATGTTTTCCGTTTTTACTTTTAATTTTAAATCAGTTATGTTCCACAAAATAACCATTCGCCAGTAGGCTCAATCCAATGCAAATTTCTAGCGTCTGGTTATTCCAGTCTATATACGCCGTTTGATTTGGTGCAATGTGACTAGCCTCGTTCCCCGAGTCTCTTGTTAGAACTGGGGTTATAACGCATTATGGTACACGATTCATGTACCAGTGGTAAAGTGTTTATTTTCTCTTAAATATTGGATATCAGAAGCCCACCCTTTTCCGGTAAGATCACAGCATCAATGTTGATTTAAATTGACAAATAATTCGTGTTTTCAAAGTCGAAGATTTTGGATGATATTGAGTTAGAGATTTAGCTACTTTCTACGGAAGCCTATAAGGGTCAATCAAATGAGAAAAAAAATTATTAATGCGCTCTTTGAAGCCACAGAACGCTATTTCTATTTTTCGAAAAACTTCTTTAAATTTTGATTTTTGGAAAGTAAGTAAGGAAAAGGATATTCTGAAAAATGGACCTCCCTCAATGAAATGAGCTGAATGACATAGCGTCTAAAAGCAGTTTATTTATAGCTTGCTGTATCTCCTGACGAATACAATGTTTTGAGAGGGATTTGAAGTAAACGTTTGATAGATTAATTAGTTTGAATATGACATACAAAAGTACTTCGTTGGGCTGGAGGGTTGGATGGTCGATTTGTTAGCCTGTCATAAAAGCCTGTCATTGTTTGAACTGCCGTGGTTTTGAATCCCCGTTTGTACGTGACAAGGAGTAGGATCGCCTGTCCAACCTCGCCTGTCCTACGGTTTTCTCCAACTGCTAAAGAGAGTGGGGGGGTAACGTCCACTCGACACAAACTAGGTCATTTCGGGACTAACATATGGTTTAATTTTATTTCAATAATCGCTTGCGCGCATGGATCTTTAGCAGTGGGAGGAAAGCGGAGGACCCGGAGAAAACCCACGATGTTGGAAAGGCGACACTACTCCTTGTCGCGTACAACGGGGATTCGAAATCACGCCAGTTGACTCAATGACACTTATAACTACAAGATAGGCTATCTTATAACTACAAGATAGAATATTTTTATTCATTTTATTCAAGTCTATAATGGATATTACTTATAGTTTCAGTGTTTCAATAATTTAATTTTGTAAGAAGCTGTATGGCTTTTACTGGGAGTTTCATCCCAAACCCTTCTTTAATTAAACCTTCTACAGATCATCTAATATACCACTGACGTTTGTCTTCGTAAGCCCAGTCGGGACCATCTTTAATAGAAGGCTTGATCTTGCATTTGCTTCGTATAGCTTACGTAATTCTCAATATCTATAGATATTGTAAAATTCGCTGAACATGAGTCGGGACATATTCATGAAGTAATGGCCCGAGAAATCCCTCTCTAATCAAACGAAACGCTGGGCGGATTATGGGGTCGGGATAGAACAGTACGAACTTAAACACCATCTCATTTAGTATAAGACCTACAAAAACAAGTTTGGTGCACAACCGAAAACATAGAATTCCGGGCTCGTTTTCTGATCAAAGCCCAGCTTAGGCTTGGGTTTGAGGGGCCCCGGCCGCTCGGTTAAGGGTACACCGAGATTCATAGCGAAAAGAGAAGAAAAAAATCACATTTCAGATGAAATTTTCATGTTAATCGAACTAGCGGGTCGAGGGCTGAGACTGAGATATATCTCTCATCCTTTTCTGTTAAGGCTTCTAGAGTTGTATCTCATTTGTAATTGAATAGATTTCGTATGAGATCAGGCCCCGAGTTCACAAAGCATTCTCAGACTTAAGTTGAGAATTTAGAAACTATGTGCACAGTTTTGTGTTTCTGTATCAAAGATGTTTCTCATGAACAGTTATTGAAAGTTGAGTTAATTCTCAACTTAAGTCTGAAAATGCTTTGTAAACTCGGGACCAGATATTATGTAATTATTCTTGTATTGCAGACCGTTTAATTGTGTTTTACGCAAAGGAATATGAAATAATCTTTTCGTCGCGTTAGGGGTCCAGCGATTCTAGCCAGGCCCAGGGCCCCGCTCCGCCTAAGCTGGGCTTTGTTTCTGATCACAACATGGTAATAAAATAAGATCGGACAAGATTTTATTGTACCGAAACGTCCATTTAGGGCAGCATACAATAAAAACATGTATATTATATATTTATAACAATATGACAAATAATATATACATACTATAAGACAGCGGTAATTCTAATCTAGCTTATAATATAGATTTATTATTAATAGGACAACATTATGTAATGTACACATTTTATTGGATATTAAGATCCCAGATTTTAACGGCAAGATAACAACACCAACAATGAATTTGAAATTGATGTTTTAATTTCCAATCTTTAGAAAATATGGAATTAAAAGTTTAGTTCCTTTAACCCATTGTGCAATAAGAGCAATGTAAATCTAGCTATGAACACAAGTTTTTTAATTATTATTTGTCGTTTGTGAATCAGCCATTATTCATTACTTCTGCATTAATTACAAATAACAACCGAAACCATATAATACATAATCGTGTACTGATTATAAAATGTTCATTATGTCTCGAATATTGGATATTAGGATACTACATTTTCACGGCAAGAGATCAATATCGATTGAGATGGACGAATATTGAACTCTAATTCGTGTTATTAAGTTTCCAATATTATGGAAAATATTACATAAGATGTTAAGCTCCTTTAACCTTTTACGTGACAAGGAATAGGGTCGTGGGTTTTCTCCGGTTTCCTCCTACTGCTAATGACCCCTACGCGCAAGCGAATTATTGAAATAAAATTAAACCATGTGTTACTCCCGAAACGACCTAGTTTGTGTCGTGTGGACGAGTGGACGTTAAATCCCATTTCTCTCTCTCTCTCTCTCCCTCTCTCTCCCCCCTCCCCCTCTCTCCTTTAACCTTTGAGCAATAAGAACAATATACATGTAAATCCATCTATAAATAGTTTGAAATGTTCATTCACAATAAGCAAAACAGTTTGAATTAAACAGAAAATCAATCAGAGTGTAGGATAAAACAAACTTGTTGATATACGATTATTTTAAAATACTACTCTGGGGGGTTGAAAAATTCTGTTACTTAGTGTAAAGTACCTTGACAGCCGTTATCTATGGAAGACCAAACAGCTCTTTATTCGGTATTATTATAGTTCTTAGTTCTAAATTCATAGTCTTTAATTCTTACTTCTTCATTTGTTGTCGTATTTCGACATTTGTACACTAAAATTAACATTTGTATCTTAAAATCAATATTTGTTTCACAAATCAGACATTTGTCATATCAGATTTGTAAAATGTATTTTAATATAGGATATTTATTTTTTTTATTAGAAAATCAAAAAATTAGTCTATATATACATTTCATCAGAAAAATACAACAAAAAACAAATATCGTTTGGTCTTCCATAGTAATCAAGGAAAACGCAGAGTTTTGTATAAAAGTGTTTGTCATCAATTACGTTAATGTCTAATGTAACCCTCTGTTTACACATTTGTACCGTGTACATGTATACTTATTTCAAAAAAACCACAAAAGTGGGCGTTTGTTTGTATGTATGTATAGAGATATCGATTACTAGAAGAGTGAGGGGGGAGCAAGATAGAGAGTGAAAGAGAGAAAGAGAGAGAGGGGGGGGAGAGAGGGGGGGGGGGCAAACATGTGGTTTTCTATTTAATTTCAATAATTCGCTTGTCCGTAGGAGTCTTTAGCAGTGAAACGAAACCGGGGACCCGGAAAATACCCACGAGGTTAGACAGGCGAGAATATTGGATTAGATTTAACATACAAGTTATGTACAAATATGTAGAACGACCAATCAAAGAGCGAAATTACAGGAACTAGGTCTCACCAAAAAAATCAGTAAATATTGAACAAAGCGAACGTAACAGGACAATATGGAAGTAATTAGTAGTGATTAATTGTTAAACGGTAAAATGCACTATGCAGGCGTCAATGATTGTCGTGCAATTTGTACTGTTGCATATTTCACCGAACATAAGTGTTTAGAAATTACGATATTATTTTTTCAACCGGCGGCTGCCCGGCAGGATACGCCCACGGCTTAAAAGAGATGGATAGAGAACAGGCTTAAAACAAATATCCACTGCTGATCAGTGTAGGCTATTATACCACATACCCGGGCAGAGTTGCGTTTGATTAGAGGTAATCCTACTGCACACTGCTATGAGCGGATATTGTTGTTTTAAATTTTGATTGGTCAGTAGTCCGTCTAACAACCAATCACTAGCTGCCCAACAAAAGCTTTACATTTAAAACGACTGCAATATTGGACCAAGTCCAAATGTTTACATAACGTTACGTCATGGCTCACGATTTTATTATGCCTAATTAACCCGTGCATAGCACTATACTGCAGTAAAACTAATTGCGTGACAAACGAGGCTATCAAGTCGAATGAGATGTAAACAATTCTGTTTGGAAACGAACATACTTTCACCGTTTTTAATACCTTAAATCACTGTCCAAAGTTTTAGGGAAGACCCAGATTACACGAAGGACTGTCATGTTGCTGTACCTAAGTGATAGCTTTCATTGAACGGAAAGAATAACCACACTCCCGCATAAGTTCAAGAAACAGACGCTATTCCAGCAATGGCCAGACATTTCATATGACGTCATGAAAATATGACGTCAAGTGTACCAAGTTATTGCCCACCCACTATCTATTTTATGCCCAATTATTTTGCTGTGTTGAAGTTTCCTGCCCCGACAGGGATATGGAATGTTGATAGATATGCTATAGAATTCCGCGAAAAAGAGTCTATAGGCCATAAAACATACATTTTTAAAACCAAAAGTATAGTCGAACATAAAATCGTTATACAACACAAACAGTAGATTATTGTTAGGCCTATTTCCGAATTTGTAAGAAAATGAAGCAAAAGATATGCCAGATAAAAGCGCTATCAAATATTTTTAAATTGCATACGCTTTTTTGTGCAGACGATTAAAGTGAAAAATCAATATATATATATATATATATATGTAAAATAGTTTGGGAGGTAAACCATTTTGCCCTGTAGTCGGCAAAATAAGCGCCTGGAATTTCACAATTTTGGGATCTGGCGCCATTCTGGATTGTGTGTCAGTTTTCGGTCATTGGTGATTAATTGTATCATCAATTTTTCAAAAATCGAAATTTCTTTAAATTGACTAATGGTTAAAACATTTGAAATTAGTGTAACTTAAAATCCATGTAGGCCTAATTTAAATAAAGGTGCCTTGCACCACTCTGCTCTAGGGCATACATGTACGACTACACACGACATGTGTTTCGGGTACACGTTTTCTCATTGTCATGCGATACCAGATGTCGCTCCCCGAAACTTTCTGTTTCTTTTGCAATTTGTTTGGGGTAAGACGTTGTGTAAATAATAATATTATTTATTGTTTCGGTTGGCACTAATTATAGTTTGATTTAGTGTGGCAGCTTTGACTTCACTTTCAGACGTCCATACTTCATAAGGGCACAGGATTTATGTTAAATGGGGAATATTTTGGTGTTTTTAGATAGCAACAGTTCGCAAACTGATTAAAATACAGATATTTTTTTCGTTTCGTTTTTTTTTGTTTTTTGTTTTTTTGTTTTTTTTTTATATACTTTCTATGGGAAACAATACACGAAGATCTGATCGGTTGTCTTTGAAGGTCACGTCGAGGGTCATACGAGCGGCTTTTGACCCTATGGCGTACGACATTGATTCAATCAATCAGCGTTGATGCTTTTAGTGGTTTACCCACAGTTCCGTAAATGACAAGTACGCCTACGCCATTTTAAATCGTTATCGCGATGAAATGGGTAAGTGGACAGCTTACGAGTTCTTCAAGTAAAGTACATGTGTATAATCAAATCATTACCAAATAAAGAGCTAAAGCGAGCAGCGATGGTGCTTAGAAAGAGTAATCCCCCTTAGTCTACAAACGCTTTACTTTGTTTCTTCACTAGATTTTATTCACTGAAAGGCACCCATTGGATTGGTTTAACGCCCCCCCCCCCCCCATTTTGGGTACCAAATGCTGGGAAAATTTGGGCACAATTGTACTTTATAAAAGTTGTTTGAAAAATATTGTGTACTTGAATGTGTTCAATTTAACAAGGAATTTAAATTCAGAGTGTCTAATTAGGCAATTAAATAGAAATCTTAAGACTCAAACCCTTTATTGTTTGGAGTACAGTAAGCCATGACTAAAATATTAAGAACCTAACTACATTTTTTGGGCACCTACCACCACCGCCCCCCCGCCCCCAAGTCAAAAATTTCCCCGTACACCTATGCATTTTCCACTGTGATTAAAAGGATAGATTTCCAGTGGAATCCCCCAAATGCTAATGAAATAGGTCATATCGGGACTAACACATGGATCAATTTTCAATTTCAAAAATTCGCTTGCACAGGGGTGGAGGGGGCGGGGCATTCGGAGGAAACCAAAGGACACCGAGAAATCCCACGAGATTGGACAGGTAACAAGAGGCGAATCAAAACTGGGTCACTGGACTCAATTTAATGAATGACAGGTCTTATGATTTTACACGTACACGTTAAACCACTAGACAACTCCCCCCCCCCTTGTTCTTGAGGGTGAAACAAGTAAAAAAAAAATACGAATACAATTTAGAGATCATTTTTTATTATTAAATTCTGCAAATCAATCATTGTATACATTTTTTATGTAATTTTCTTATCAAGGCAAAATTCACGAACCAGTAAGAATTTTAAAAAAAAAACTTACATATGAATAACATTTGGCCCCCTTTCAAATAATTTTTTACAGATTTAAAATTCTGTGTAAAGAAATTTTTAAATTACAAATGAAAACACGTACTTGAAGTTGGAGTTTCTATGATGAAGGTGTGACTAGGTTTTCAATAATTCTATGCATTAAGAAGACGATTATATCAAAGATTGGTCCTAGCGTAACATGTAAGTAAATCTTAATGCCAAAAAAATGTACAATAAAGGCTATTTTATAATTATATGTTTTCTTAGCTGTTCAGTACAGACAGTGTTTCCCTAGCAGTTCAGTACTGACAGTCACAGTTTTCTTAGCTGTTCAGTACAGACAGGCATGTTCCCCTAGCAGTTCAGTACTGACAGTCACAGTTTTCTTAGCTGTTCAGTACAGACTTTTCTTAGCTCGTCAGTACAGACACTTTTTCCATAGCTGTTCAGTACAAACAGTGTATCCTTAGCTGTTCAGTACTGTTTCCTTGGCTGTTCAGCACTGTTTCCTTAGCTATTCAGTACTGTTTCCTTAGCTGATCAGTACTGTTTTCATGGCTGTTCAGTACTGTTTTCTTAGCTGTTCTGTACAAAAATACTGTTTCTTAACTGTTTGGTACTTAAAGTACTGTTTTCTAAAGCTGTTCAGTACATATTCACTTGACATTTTAATGATTTAATATTTTTAATAATACAATTTTCTCAAAAAAGGGACAAATTAATAATGCACAAACATATTGCAATTTCTACTTCTAGCATATATACACAGATATATATAGTAACAATATATTTACATATCTCCATCATTTATACAAGCAGTGAATTATATACATGCCATGAAGATAACAAGCCTGGAAATAAAGCACCTGTCATAGACAACGTCAGGCACAGATTGAGGCTTTATCAGGCGTTAAACCTCTGGTGCCTGTCATTTTGTCCGACACTGATTTGTCTTTTTTATTGATATTATTAATAGATGTCCGGCACTAAGTTGAAAATGTCAGGTACTATTTCATTAGTGTATGACATTTTGTCAGGTACATCTAAAACCGTTATTTCCAGGCCTGAGTACATGAGGATAACACATGCACTATGATAGCAACAGCAGATACAATTAATGTCCCAAATTTTACCCATCATATTTTCTGATCAATAAAAGTTTAGTGAGTCAAACAAAGGATCCAATGCTACTATCATTAACAGGGATCACAGAGTCAGTCACCAAAGTCGCAAATTGCAATAAAAAATTTGAATTTTTTAGCTTACATGCGAGGTTTTTAATCATATTTATCCTAGACTGACCATTCTATTGCATAACAGTCACTATCATGTGGCGGTATCATATAAATTAATCAACTAGCTGATCATCCAGATTCACTAATAAAACAAAGATTCACATGTCAATGATACATGTTATTATTTCCCTTTTTATCTCAGCATCAAATCAATTAATTGTCATTTTTTCTGTAAATAACAATTTCACAGCTTAATGAACAATGGAGAAAACAAAACCACGCTGTCAACCGTAGATTATCTCCCCGCATGGATTCAATTAGAATAAACATCAACGGCAGAGGCCCATCAAAATATTTTACCAAACATTTATAGGTGGCGCGGGCTTGTTTATATCTTCTGTCGAGGATGCTGAATGTTGTGAAATTTTCTAATCGTCTTATCTCTGTAAATATTGAACCAGTGGTATTCCTATTAATGCAAGGCTCCCACTATCACAATTTGTGCTACGATTGAAATTGCGGTTTTGATCGTGGTGTAATCGTGGTGATCCTATTGCCCTTTTACACCTATTTTGCAAAGTTATTGCCTGCCGTTCAGTTTCCTAAAAGTATTGTCGTTATTCACAATATCTGTCAATGAGGATTTGAGAAGGAGAAGATCGCTAAAGACAAAAACGAAAAAAAGTAAGCAGCAAAATTTGTACGCGATTATTTTCCTCGCTAATATTGAGGTCAGTTGTAGCAATCGTGTTGATGGTATCAGTATGTATCCGAACATACCTGCACATAGCACACCGCGGTCTCAATAGGGACAATTCTATCGTAACACATCATCGCAGGACAGTGGGAACATGGCATTGGAGAGTTAGCAAGGGAAACAAAGTTCCTCAAATAACAACCAGTAACCTCAATAATCATAACACATTCCTGAATACGAAACAGATTCAAGAAAACTTCCTTCTACAACTTGATCGGTGATCATCTTCTGTTGATAAGTATTGGTTCTTTTTATGTTTCTGACTTCTCAAGGAAGAATTCATCACATGTGGATTCTGTAAGTGATGTTGATAGTCAAGGTAGACATCATACACAGATTATTTAGCCTCACCACTCAGCCCCCCACCGCTCAATTAATCATTTCATTTATTTATATTATGTGTACACTTACACGGTAAGCGTAACATTATTAACGAAATCCTACTAGCATCCATAAACAGACATACATAGTAACACACAGTCTGCTATATTTGGGAATGTCAATCACCAAGCGAATCAAGTCAAATAAATTCTGAATTCTCATATCAATCCTTTTATCGTATTTATGTAGGCATCCTGGAATTTGCAATATTATATCAAAAGTCTCCATCATCGCGCAGAATCAAAATTTTGCATGCCCAAGTCTAGGATACGTAACTGCATGATGCTGTCTCCGTACTCCGAAAACTTCTTATCCCCAAGAACTGCAAGAAGATTTTTCTGAAATAAAAAGTACACATTAGAAATTAAATTCAAATTACTTGATTCAGAGTGAAGTAGAGTGTTCTAAAATGTAGTTTATTATCGTAGCAACGGTACTGGATGGTCTCTATTATCAATTTTATCATTAATTTTTTAAATCTCGCAGGTATTTTAATCCATTCACACCTCTGCCATCTAAAGCTCTAGAGAGTCGATTATTGGTCTTGCCAGGTAAATAAATGTGTAATCAGGGACGGATCTAGGAATTTTTGCAGGTTTCTGTTACGGAAATCTGCCATCATCGTCTCTAAATTACATAGGCATACATACAAATTGAGCTTTTTAAACAGAGAAATCATTTTTATACAGATGTAGGATCACTTTATGATGTAATTTCATTGATGCAAGGCATTATTTTATTTTTTTATGTACCCCCCAAAACCCCTCTCTGGATCTGCCCCTGGTAATTAATAATTTATATAACATTTGAAGCAATAGGCCGATTTAGCGCTTACATAATACATCATTACTGGTATACATATTACTATTAATTGTTTATTATTACCTTTAATTCAACAGGATTGTGGGTGTTTTCCATGGTTTGAAACGTCTTTATTAAAGTAGCCTCTCCTATACCAACAGCACATTTTCTATAATAACAAGTACATAAATTATAATAACAATTACATAAATTATAATAACAAGTACATAAATCATTACAATAACAAGTACATAAATCATTATAATAACAAGTACATAAATCATTATAATAATACGTACATAAATTATAATCAACAAGTACATAAATTATAATAACAATCATATAATTTATAAAAAAATTACATAAATTATTATAACAATTACATAAATTTGAATAACAATTACATAAATAATAATGTCTTTCAGAAGTCAAACAAGTGTTCACAAGCTAAAAAATTATTTTGAAGAAGTCAAAGTTGAGAACTCTTCAGATAAGCCTTATTTAAATTATAGTCATCCAAGATCTCTTGGGTAAATGGCCACAAGACAAGTTTCATTGAAATCAGATGAAAAATGTACCTTTTGAGGGATTTGCATGCCACTTTTCCGTATTTCCACTATATCAAGAGTGATAAATCTGCTAATAATGACCAATCCCGACAAAAAGTAATACAATGTGCATGTCAAAGACAGGAAGTGAGCTGTTTATTTTCATTTGCTTCACCTTTGCATTCAAAATTAAGTTGGTAAAGAGAGAGAGAGAAACGGAGAGAGAGGGATGCTTCAAGATCCACCGACACAAACAAGGTCATTTCAGAACTAACATACAGTTTAATGGTATTTCCATAATTTGCTTGCATGTCAGGTTTTTTTAGAAGTGGGACGAACCTGAAGGATCGAAGAAAACCGGAGGGTCGAAGAAAACCCACCAGTTTGGACAGGCATCCCTACTCCTTGTTGAATACAACAGGAAATCGAACTTTTCTTACCTTTGTAAATCTTGCATCTGTTTTAATAATACAGATTTATCTTTGACAGCATCTATAAAATACAGGATATACTTTATTATCATATTCAAAGAATTTATAGAAATTTTAATAAAATACCAAAGTAATGCTACATATTAAACAAATCTTGTAGATATAAATTATACCATCTTTATACCATTAAACATATTCTGAAAAATCAGGTCATCCATAAAATAATAACTTGGGTGTAAGAGATAAGACATGAATGCTCCATGTAGATGAATTCATATAAGCTCAGGGATCAAGTTCACAAAGCCTTCTCAGAATATAAGTTAAGAAGTTACTTAACTTTCAATCAATGTTTATATGAGAAATATCTTTGATCCAGAAACACAAAACTTTGCACATATTTTCTTATTGATGTATTTGATACATTAAATCAACAAGTTTTATAAAGGACTCTATATTTCAGTTAAAATAACGTGAACAATTTTGAGTAAATTCTGGACTTAAGTCTGAGAATGCTTTGTGAACACAGTGCCTGATTATTTTCAAATCCATTAATATCAGTATAGAGTATATACTCATATCGTATTCGAAATAAAGTCTTGTTTAAACCCAAAAAAAAAAACAAACTCAACAAAGAGCTTTAACAATAACCAGACAATAATGAAGCCTGTACAAAGAATTACTGATAATATAAAAGTAACTGAAGTTATTGAAGTCCAATATACAATAATACATATCTCAAATATTGGTTAATATGATGCATTCTCATAATCCCAGCATTCAATACCTTCACAATATTAATATATAATAATACAGACTTCAAGTCTCGACAACGTGAAGTGAAACAAACATGTACATTACATCGCAAGCGAAAAATATGATCCCAGGCAAAATGCAATTTTGTGTGCTTTAAAGTTTATACTTGCCAACCTTTGGCGAGAAATGACTTTATATGGGAACATGGTACGTAAGGCCATACAAAAAAAAAATAGCCTTGTTCTCAGATAATCTTTTCAAAATTCTAAAGTGGAAGGGAGGTTATTAGGGTTTCACACTGCGAAGCTTGTGTGAAACACTATTGTTTTTGTTAAAATTATTATTCTTATTATTATTATTATTATTCTTCTTTTGTTTTGAGTAGATCTCAGCAACTACGTGTCGCATCGTTACGATTTCTTCGGTTTTACTGGGAAAGTGGGTGTGACTTAGAGGATAAAGCTATTTTGAACGTTCTGCGACAATGCGAAATGTCCGAAATCACCGAAGTTATCATTTTTGAAAATATTGCAGTAATTTTAACAATAATCATTGGATTTTAATTTTCGATAGATTTTGGCATAGCCGGAGACAGGGCACATAGCTACGTTACTTTCAATTTTTGATTTTCTGCAAATCTTCGAAGATATTAGGCGCCAAATTTCGAAAATTTAAAATTTTACAAAAAACTTTTTTATTTATGAATATTTCTTAGTCGTGTTGTGCGGAGAATTAAAGAGTCATCTGATTAGCGCAAAAATGTTAAAAATTTTTGTCTCAGTAATTTTCCTTGGCCGCCATTGGCTAATTCAGTTTTTCAGTCCTAGATTATTTTGTTATTGTTCGATTTGTATAAAACAAAGTTCATATGCTTCGTTGTCTCAATTGTCATTTTTTTTGTTACCGATAGTGTTATCTGTCGGCACCGGAAGTGGCATAATTTTACCAAAAACTACAATTTTGACAGTTAGGTACATTTTTCGAAAACAAATATTATTTTTTGGAAAAATTATTTGACTCAAAGAGTGTGCCCTTTCAAGGCGCAAAAAATGTCGGAAGCAGTTTTTTTAATTTCGATTTCATTTTCGAGCAAATTCGATTAAATGGCTAAAAATGGTGTAAAATTGACCTATTTACAACCTATTCAGGCTTTTCAGATTTTAAAATATTTCTTCGTAACTTTTATAAACTTGTAGCTATAATCCATACGAAGAAAATGTATGTTAAAATTAGTTTGTAATATAAGCAGTTCCCAAGAAATGGGCAGTTCTGTACAAGTCACTGTTTTCGTTATTTTGCCTGTAAAATAGTCAATTATTATTGGATTTTTATAAAAGTGACATCATTTGATTCAAAAAGCATGTGGCGTCATATCAAGTTGATTACAATTTAAAATTGACACCGGAAGTGACGTCATTTGGTCAAAAACTGCATTTTAAACTTTTTAAATCAATGTTTTATTCAACCATGAATAACTTAATATGTATTAATAATTTTAACTTTTGGTTTAAATTCACATATAAATACAACTCATGTGGTCATATAGATATCATAAAATTGTTTCTAACTTGTTCGGGTGCCGAGAAATAGACGGTTTTCTACAGGTCACTTTTGAAGGTTTCGGGGCCATAAAAGTGTCAATTATGATTCGATTTTCATAAACGTTACACCATGTTATACCTAATGCCATTTGTGATTTCATACAAGTAATTTAAGATTTTCATTATCACCGGAAGTAACGTCATTTTGGCAAAAACTGAATTTTTAGCCTTCAAAACAGATATTTTATTCAAATGAGTCTGTTTTGAAATCTTTTTCAAACTATGGTATTTGATGCCAATCAACAAATAGAATGAACCCATACGATCATACAGATACCACAAAATGTTTTCTAACTTGTACGGTTGCAGAGAAATAGCAGATTTTCTACAAGTCACTTTTCAAGTTTTTTGGTCTTTAAAAGTGGCAATTATTATTCGATTTACATAAAATTGTCACTATATGATATCGTATGCCATTTCTGATTTCATAATACTAATTGAACATTTTCATTAACACCGGAAGTAATTTAATTTTGTCAAGATCATTTACAAGTAACAAATGTTTAAAATGACTTGATATTGCTGGATTGATTGGTTGATTCAACGTCCATTTTATTTGTGTGCAATGTTAATTTGGAAACCTGTTTAGTGGTTTCGTTGGTACCGGAAGTGACATATCTTCAAGTGTAACTTGGCACCGAAAGTGACATGTTTAAGAGTAACTTGGCACCAGTGAAACCCGTCATTCCTGCATGCAGGTCTAGTTGTTTTGTGTTTTTGCTGTCAAAGGATCACTGATGGGCTAAAGGGCTAAATAGTCGTTTGTAGGAATGTACGATTATCCAGTATCATTTTTGATTGTCAATAACATTTATCAGGGTTGCGTACTTGATAACTGAACCTACAATACATTTCCCGATTCATTTGAAATTTTTCACAGAGTTACCTCCGTCAAAAGATTTTCATGCAGTAATGTTGTTGTAGCTGAGAAACATAATATATTTTTTATATGGCCTAATATACAAAATATGGCCTATGGCCTAATAAACAAAATTCAAAGAGACTAGATAAAGAGCTGGCAGTTCTTGGTATAATAGTTAAAAAATAGATTACGTGAACAGAATATGCTGAAAAGTTCATCCAAATTTATCCACTCTGAACAGAGATATTAGCTTTTGAATTTTAGGCTAGCCTCGATTATCATGACTAACGTCGATACGATAAAAAAACAAAGTCTTGATTACCCATTTTTACATTTAAAAGGACTATCCCGTTTTAAACGGTGTCTCAAAAATAAAAGCCCGAGTATGTATGAAAATTAAACACCAAAATATCGAAGACTGGTGTATTTACCTTGTCTCAAAATTTCAGCTCAAAATATTGAGTCTTTTGGACGTGAACGCCAAAACTGCTTATATATAGTGAATGACCCATGTACATGTACTGTACTTGATATTCGAAAGGTAAATTTCACCTACACATTATTTTTTTTTTATAAAAGAAGCCTGGTTTTAAGTAGACACCACACAATACAGCTTGGGACACTTGTTTCCTTTCCAGATGCAGATTGACGGGTTTAAGTTATTTGAAAACATATCACAAATACTGAGTTAGTTTCTCTGGCCTTAGGTAGAGGATTTTAAGCGATTTTAACACAAAAGTAAGCAGTTTTATTCTCCAAAAATTTATCGGGATTAGCCCTTTAATTATTTTTCAAAAAATATATTCCAATCCACTAAATATCACAGGCTGGCGATGACATCAAGAGTTGAACTGTAGTCTGGATAATTTAATTAATGTGTAATTAATAATCTAAACAACATTTCAAGCCTAAAGAAAGACCTGCAATAAGCAGATTTAGCTCTTGCATAATGAATGTTTATATCACCCAAATAACAAACACAGGTTCCCATGCAATTAAACATATGTTCACCAACACAAATATTTACGACTGTCTTGATGAATTTAGCATTATGAAAACACTGTGTACTGTTTGCTTATTTCTAGCATACGACATCCATAATAAAATTTAACAATATAAACCAAACAATGACTTATTCATAACATTGTTTATGATATCATCCTAGGAAGAAGTGGACATAAAACCCCACGATTTATCATCATGTATGAACTAGAGTGTAATTTTGCAATATAAATACCAATTAAATACACATGAGAACTCGTTTTTTTCCTACTGTCGAAATGATTAGATGCTTTTTCCAGTAAGAGGAAATCAGGCTTAAGCCTTGGACAGACAAGCACAAATTTTTTCTCAATCCCCAGATTTTTAAAATTGCTTGAAAAAATAGCTTGTGTTCCCTTTCATAGCTATTGATTTTGCGCGGAGAACCATTTACATGATCGATCGCCTGTATAGAGCTTGTTCGAAGTTTTCGGTCGAATATTTTAAGTCAAAGATTGATTCGGTGGAAAATAGGTTCTTCTTTCCATGTTTGGCAATCGCTACATGTGCCCGTTTGTGATCGGCCATAAATAATCGCTGGCAAATTTCAATCGGCTAGATGAGGCGAAAATATACGCTCGTCTGTCCTAGGCTCTAGAAATCTGAAGAATTTTCTTTGCCAAAAATATTTACAGGCCGAGATCTCATGGTTAGTGGGCCAACATAGCTTCGGAAATTCAAAAATTTTGACGCATTGTCTTTGTTTGGTTATGCTTCATGCAATAAATAGTTATATAACATTTACATACGTGCATCAACACCAGTACCTGGGTACCACAACGTAGATTCAATATGGCCGCTTCTTCTATTTGGAGATCTGACTGGGCTAGGTAACTGTTGAAGAATTGAATTATTATACTCAAAAAATTTAAACATGTGCATAAATTTAAAAAACAGTAGAACATGTATTAATATTTATGTTATTGTAAAGTTTTTAAGAATAGATGCGAAATTTATTAGGTTTTTCTAGCTGTTATAATAAATTCTAAAAGATTGATATATACTGAGAATAGGTATATTTTTGTTAATGCTTAATTAGTTTCTAGAAGGTTAAATATTTTTGAAGCAGGCTATATACATTTTGCAGTTGCAGGGGCATATATTCTTCCACAATCCAACTTTTTTTCCTGAATGCTTTTTTTTTTTTTTAGCTATAAAAGCACAATTCTAAATAGTACATGTCTATATTTTGAGTATTTGCGTCCTGCACCTTTTTTCTTAGTACAAAAATTAAATAGGTGCAGGTAGGAGGAAAGAAAAACAATTGTCTTATGGGTTAAAAGTCCAGAAATCTACCCATACATTTTTGAGGTGGGTCCATTTTCGTCCTAACTGATTTCAGAATTAAGTCATCACGCACCTTTTTATTCCAGGATAAATTTACATGCAGAAGGAAGAACATATACCCCTGGTATGTTGTATGCATTCATAAACATACTAACAGAAATATAGATCACAATATAATTTACTTATTTACAAATCTGTACTTGATTCCCAGAAAAATAGCAAATCAAAGACGACTTAAAGATACTTTCCCAGAAAAGTATTTATCGGGTAATTACTTTCAATAAAAGTACAGCAATTTTGATAAATGGAAATTAAACAAACCCAATCTTACTAGAAAAATACTGGATTCCCTGTAAAACATCCAGGGCGTGTGCACAGGACAAAAATGAGAGGGTGTCACTAATGGGCTGTCTGAAAGAGTGACCTCAAAGGGTGCACGCAAAGATTGTCTGATCTCTCAGCGTTTGGGAAGCCTTGGTGTATATGTTAATACACTGGATGGTGAGCGGACTACAGAAATGTGAAGGACTCAAACGAACAGTTTCTGAGATAAAAACAATGGAAAATGATGGGGGCAGTGGATAATCCAAGAATTTAATTAATATTCGATATTTATATGATAAATGGACATCAATTAAAGACAAATCGTCTTTTATATGCAATGAATTCTCAACAGCTGCTAGGTACTTCAACAGCCATGTCATGTGACACAACCATAACCTTTTTGAATAGATTATTTTATAGCTTGAGTATTTCCTAGGGGATGGAGGTAGATTTATTAGTTTGAAATTTTTTTTTAGTCCAAATATATCACATTACGCAGTTTAAATGCTGGAAAGTATCTTTAGGATCCAAATTAACTTATTCTGCTTCTGTCACAACTACAATTTCTTACCCATATATATTATGATCTATATTTAACTCAAACTGTGTTATTTTTTTAAATTTCAAGACCCAGAAGGTATTTAGTTGTAATAACTACAGATAATATCTGATAACAAATGGTAAATATAAAGCATCATATTCCTTTTAAAGTGGGTGTATGTCAATATTACAACTCAACATCGTAAAAAATCAAAATATAAACCTGTTCCCAGTTATAAAACTCTAGGTGTTTTAATGTAGCAAATACATCAATAAGAAACTGTGTGCCAAGTTTTGTGTTCCTTAAGCGTGAGAATGTTTTGTGAACTTGAGTCCAGGACTCTCTTTTCCCTTATACTTGGCTGGCTGACTGACGCCGAATTTGAAAAACTTTAACAAACATTATACAAGAGGTAAATCTGCCTATTGTAGGTCTTTCGTTAGGCCTGAAATGTTGTCTAAATTATTGATTAGACATTTTAATTAGTATATCCAGACCATAATCAACTCTTCATGTTACCATTGTCTATTTCATCGCTCAATTCTGAAATGGCCGCAGCGTTCTAATCTACTTATAACGGAAGCCATCTGGGTCCCGATTCACGAAATCTTAACTAAGATAAAATCCGAATTTTAGTAGATACTTCAATTTTGATTAGCTAAGCACTAAAATCAATCTAATATTATCCAATCAAATAACTTAAATTAGGATTTCATCTTAGTTAAAATTTAATCAAATAACTTAAATTTGGATTTCGTGAATAAGGCTCCTAATGGTTCAAAGAATTGATTATGGGCTTGTCATGTTAATAAATGTTAGAATAAAAACATTTAAAGCCAGAATAGGCAGATTTAACTTTTACATAATGCATCTTTAAGAATCTTGTCAAACAATTTTACAGAAAATAAAGGGGCATAACTCTTATCATTATTTAAACAGGCGGTTTCAGACCACCAACTAGGTTTGAGTTGAATTATATATTGACATATACCCAGCTGTAAACATGTGCTAGAAGGTGTTATATGCTTACACCAATAAAAAAAAGATAAAGAAACTATCCATGCATATCCATGCATACTCAACAAATCCAATCCAAATACGTTTTGGGCCTTTAAAATTCGAGAAGATAAATTAGAATGATCACCTCACTGATAGGTTTTCCATTGTGACTAACCCAGTGTAAATATGGTAGAACACGAACTGTTTGATACACCACTTCATCTGAGAACCTCTATATTAATAGGATAAATTAGAAATAGGCTTCTGTATGAATAGCTTCTGTATGAATAGTATAAATTAGAAATCCGGTTCTATATCAATAGCATGAAATTAGAAATAAGCTTCTGCTTTTATATAAAAGAAGGAGTCTATATTGTTGCATGATTGAGGATTATAGAACTTTATAAGAGAAATATAGCAAGGGAGGCAGTGCATGAAGCTGGATCTAAAATTATGAACTGAAAATTTATTCAGCTTACTGAGGAATTATTTTTAGATAACTATCAACACTTCGCAAACACATATTTTGCAGTTAAGTGCACATAAATATAAAGAAACTATCCTGTGTCTCAGCATAGTTGCCAGAAAAGAAACGTCCATATTTTGCTCAAGATGGAAAAATTGATTTTCGTACAATCATTGGTCATAATCCAGGATGTTCGAGTCCGATGTGCATCAATATTGAAAGGAACTGAAATTTTTGGCAAACAACCATTTTAAGTTTCATCAAAAGATTATCATTTGGATATAAACCTATTATAAGTTTCGTCAAAATCAAAAAAAAGTTGTGACCTGTAGAGTGTCCACAGACAGAATTTATCATTATTTCATCGGATTTGGCTAGATCAGATTTAGTGGATTTTTTATTTCAAATTTCTCTACCAATGTGGAATTTACGTTGATTTGAAGTGACTTGGTCAGATTGAGTGGGGTTGAATTTCAAATTTCTCTTATAGTGGAATTTACATTGCTTAAATTATGCTGAAGTTTATTCTAACAAAACTGTTTTCAGAGCCTATAATTATAACACCATGAAATTGACAGAGAGTGGCAAGAGATATATGAGTTTTAGGTGTTAGAATTCAGTGACATATTACAAAAGATTGACAGCTGGTAGTTGTAGACCAATTTAAATTAGTTAGTATTACCATATCCAAAAAGAATGCATTAATAACAATTATTTCAAAATCAAATCTCATTCATAGAATTTCAATAATTTAGTGCAGTTTGATTTGGCGTTTTTTAATAGTAGCAAACATGATGCCGTAAGAGAATTCTATAAATGATATAAATTTTAAACACATACATTTACTACACTAAAAATGAAATTTTTAAAAATTTATGTACTTTAAGTTTTCTAGAAAACCATATCTCCCTAATTTAAATTAAATTCACCAAAACATTGTTAAAATTATATTTAGAAAAATAAAATTTAAAAACTCCAAAACTTTATAAAATATAATTAAAATATTTTACGTACAGGTTTCCCGTCAGGAACATCTAGTGTTTTAACGGATTCGATGACATCTACTGGAACTTGTATGGTACTGACATCAAACATTGGACTAAATACGACTTGTTCTTCCGTTAATTCTCTTATTATATGTCGTGGTGTTACCTTTAACGTCTCGAATTTCATATCTTTAATGATCGACATTGGCTGAAAAAAAAAATCATAATTAGATCTCACTGATTTAATCGTAAAATTAATGCTCACATATACATTTGAAGGTGACATGCATTTGAGAGAGAGAGAAAAAGAGAGAGAGAGAGAGAAATGGGGTTTAACGTCCACTCGAAACAAACTAGGACATTTCGGGACTAACATATGGTTCAATTTCATTTCAATAATTCGCTTGTGCGCAGTGTTCCTTAGCAGTGGGAAGAAACCAGAATACTCTGGACAAAAACCCACAAAGACATGCATTTGAGGGCTGATAACATAAACAACTAGATGTAATTTGAAAACTTACACGTTTGTGTCTGTATTGTTTAACGTAATCCTGCTCTAGAAGTTCCTCAGCGCTGGGACGTTTATATTTATCTTTCTCTAACATGATTCTACCTAACTCACGTAACTCTTCACTGTAGTTACCTTGTATTGCTGGAGGCTGAAATAATTAATAGACATGTTATATCATTAATAAACAGTGTATTAATATGGAGGAATCCAACACGGTTGCCATACAAGCTGTGCTCACATTCTGCAAGAGATGAACAGGGAATAAGCTAAAAAAATTTGTACAATCAGTGGCCATAATCCAGGAAGTTACGTTTGGATATGTGCGATTATCAAAAGAAACCAAGAATTTTGTGATATAAAAATAAATTTAAAGTTTCATCAAAATTATGGCCTCCAGAGTGTCCACAACCTTGATATACCATATTTTTACACTATTTGCGTACTAGGGGCGGCAGCCATTTTGTCCAACAGTTTGGGTCCAATTTTCATGAAAATCAAACTCAACCATGATTAGGATGTAACAGTAATATATTCAAATGTTATATATACTTGGTGTGACTTCATAATGTGAGTGTATAATAAAATTAGTACTTATGGGGCTGGTGTAAGATATTTTATTTGTACACCCCATCAAACTATTATAATAGTTACACATATTGCTAACTAGAAATGTTATTAATGTTTAGGTTTACAATTGTTAGACCTTACTTTACTTTAAATTCTGTTTATTTACACAGAATAAATGATCTAATCGCTCATTATTTAATCAAAACTCATCTCATTAATTCATTAAAACTTACATCATTATTTATGACTTTAAGGAGTAAAAAATTAAGATAAGGTGCATCATACGCTCTTTCTCTAGCGGTCATCTCGTACACAATACAACCTAAACTCCATATATCAGTCTGAAATTAAATAAAACAAATATAGTCTCTTGTTAAAATGAGAGGGACCACAGCTGTGGATTGGCACAGAGAGAGAGACTGAGAGAGAGAGACTGGTTCCATTTTTCAATTTTATTTCAGCAATTCTCTTGCATGTAGGTTGGACAGGTGACCCTACTCCTTGTCACATACAATCGAGGAATCGAAACCAAGCCGCTTGACTCAATGACAGACCTTACGAGTGAGTGTTAACTACTCAGCCACCCACCCATCCAACCCCCAATGTGGAGAAGAACTTGTCCTACGATTCACAGGGAGCCACAACGGCTTGGGACGAATGACACTCACTGAAGTGCCCAGTTCAGTTTCGTTCAACAAAGTGTCTCAAGATTTTCCAGTCTGGTTTACTCTTGTCAGTGGTGACAAAAAATCAAGGTTTCAGTTCGAAACCGATATAAGAGTATGCCATAGTGCACTGCTGGACGAATTTCCCCTCGTAGCACACTGCATTATGTAGTTATTAGCGCAATTAATGTGATTTCATTTCCCATGACTCATTGCTCTGACATAACATATATTATGAAGAAATTCGACAAGTTCGGAATATAGGCCAGCCATCTGTTCACCTTGTTTAATATGACTGAAATGACAAATATGTGACATATGCAACAATCAGTATTTACTAGTCTGGTCTAGCCAAATATTTTCTCAATTGTGATTGCGTAACAGAATGTGGAGCCCTAGGTCCCATGTTCGATTCGATTTTCCAGCATGGTTCACCTTTGCCTGTGGTACAGGACAATGCATAGTCCTTCAGATGGGCCACAAAAAAGTAATATAACTTTTGATAGGTGGAATTCATATTATTTACCTTTTCATTGTAACCTGTATATGTAAAAACTTCTGGACTCATATAATACGGTGTTCCTACCCACGCTTTTATTTCTTCATCCGAATTCTCTAATATTCTGTAATATAAATAATGTTTAAAACCTTACACAAACAACATTACATAAACAACTTTTCTAAAGATAAACAACTTGATGTAACATCAGATGCAACAAAGAAATATCTAGTTATTCAGTTTCAAAAACATGAATTGACTCATTCAAGTTTGTCGATAAAATGTTGAAATTGTTGGGAATAATGCTGCTACTCTCGTAGTTGTTGGGGGGTTGGGATGGCCTAGTGGTCTAGAGTGCCGCAGCTGTGGTTTCGAGCCCTGGTGTGAGTGTATGTGGCATGGAGATAGGGGCGCCTTCTCAACCTTGTGGGTTTCCTCCGGGCACTCCGGTTTCCTCACACTGCTAAAGACCCCTATGCGCAAGCGAATTATTGAAAAAAAATGAAACCATATGTTAGTCCCGAAATGACCTAGTTTATGTCAAGTGGACGTTAAACCCCATTTCTCTTTCTCTCTCTCATAGTTGTTTCCTTGTGAATACATCGCTTTGAGAGGGATTTGAAGCACACCTTTGATAGATTAATTAGTTTTTAGTCCAAATATATCATCAAATCACCCATTCTGTACATGGGAAGGTACCTTTAAGTTAGTCAAGTTTTATCATTGTTTAAGTCGGTATAAATGAAATGAAATGAAATGGGGTTAAACATCCTACTGTTCTGTTCAAAACCTGGGCTAATGAAGATGGGCATCACCATACAGTGGCGCTACAACCTGCTCTTATATCGAATTCCAACTGCCAGGGGATCTTTTACACGCATGACAATGAGTCCATGGGACGTATCATTTTGAACAACTACACGTTGTATAAAAGATAGGTTGCCAGGCAACGAAACATACGCCCACAGCAGCTAAATCGTCCGGGCAGTGAACAAGGGTTGTCGCATATTTTTACTTTTTGGGGGGGATGAAACATTTGTAATACACTAAAATCTGATTAAGAGTAACAACTCATTATGTAATTATCTGAAAATCATTAGAATTTGTTAGCTTTTTATAAAGTTTTGCCCCACGCTAACAATTAGTATAGGAAATATTTAATATCATGGATTTAGCTGTTCAGTTATCAAAATTCATTGAAAATCAAAATACTTGTTCGTTTCAACACCTTAAACTCTGTGTATCAATCTGAAGTCAATCGGATGATAAGTTTGGCATCTATAGTGTCACAAGTTTTTTTTGATATGATCAAGGGCCATAACTCTAGCACTAATTATCGGAAATCCGTGAAAATCAATAGGCTTCTTCGTCTTATGACCTTAAACACTGTGTATAAATTTAAAGTCAATCGGATATTAACTTTAGCCTCTTGATCATTCACAAGATTTTTCAAAGTGATCAAGGGTCATAACTCTGGCAGTAATTATCGGATATTGCTGAAAATCAATAGGCTTCTTCATATCATGACCTTGAACACTGTGTATAAATTTAAAGTCAATCCAATATTAACTTTAGCCTCTAGAGCGTTCACAAGATTTTTCAAAGTGATCAAGGATCATAACTCTGTCAGTAATTATCGGACATCGCTGAAAATCAATAGGCTTCTTCGTCTCATGACCTTAAACACTGTGTGTAAATTTAAGGTCAATCGGATATTAACTTTAGCCTCTAGAGCGTTAACAAGATTTTTCAAAGTGATCAAGGGTCATAACTCTGGCAGTAATTATCGGATATTGCTGAAAATCAATTGGGTTCTTCGTCTCATGACCTTAAACACTGTGTATAAATTTGAAGTCAATCGGATATTAACCCTGGCCTCTAGTGCGTTCACAAAAAATTCTGGACGATGGAAGGACGGACGGACGGACGGGGGCGACGGCAATATACGTCCACATTTCTATGTGGGCGTATAAAAATGAAATGAAATGGGGTTTATCGTTCTACTGTTCTGTTCCTAATCTAGGATATTGAAGAGGGGAAGTCAGTATAAAATTCACACTTATTAGACCAGAGTAATTATACTATGATTGGGTGTGTCATTTAACTCAACAGCTAATTACAACAACTTGCACTGGATCAAAATACGTTCACTATAGAGAGAGAAATACAAATATCTACATGTTCTAACATTTACCATGTTTATCTATAGATACCTTTAACCGTAGTCGTTTACAATTTCTTGACATAGAACAGTTTCACATAGTACACACATGTATGTCATTTTATTCAGACGTAACAATTTAAAGTGCAACCAACTGTTGCATTAATTGTAAGCCCGTACAGACGCGTGATTCATGAAATAAAATTTGCCTAAAGACCAATAATGGTAAGAACTTGAGCATTCAACTGTACCTAAAGGCACTTTATACAACTAAAGAATTAAACCTTTAAAAGTCCATTAAGCTAAAAAAAAAATCTTGTTGTTGTTCTTGGAGGAACACGCTATTCGAAAATCTGCTCAAAGCTCTGCCAATTCAATTATGATTGACATGAAACATGGCATACTTGTTCCTTGGGCAATTGTGCATTGATAGACAGACTTAGATTTTTGATATGACGTTACAATTCCAAGATGGCAGCAATAACAGCATGCTTGATTCTTTTGATCCAGATAGTAACCTAATAACTCATAAGTACATGTAATAACGCATGTTCAGATAGTACTTAACCAAATAACTTATTTTCATATATTACTTAACCTTATTGTATGTGTTCAGATGTACTTAACCTAATAACTTGTGTTATGGAGTGGATAAGTTAATTAATGTCTAATTAATAATTTAGATAACATTCAGACACAAAGTCCAACCTGCAATTGGCAGATTTAGCTCTTGCATAATGTATGTTTAACCTAATCGCTTGTGTTTTTGGAATCATATTCTAAAACATATCAGCATACATCACTGTACCACTTTAACAACCATGCAATTTTAGGTAATACGAACTCATGCAATATGTGGATAGTTGATAACCTTAAAGACCTCTTAACAGCTATCCAAGGTGTGGCCATGAATATACCAAATACACACACACAACACACTTACCTTGATAAACCTAAATCACCTAACTTCACGTCACCTTTTCTTGTTAGATAAATATTGGAAGGTTTTAAATCTCGATGAATGATTTTCATGTAATCTTTGTGCATCCACTGAAAGATAGAATAATGTATAACGGTATAGAATATTCAGCTATAATAATATTGATATATACGTGATGAACATAATATATTATACATGTATGATTATGCTATTCAAATATATTCAAGACATCAGGGGCTTTCAATGGCGTGCAAAGGGAGCAATGGGCCTCTGGGCATCCATTTTAAGGGGCACTCACTCCACAGTGGCATGGTGACCCTTGAATTTTTAATGAATAACAAGATCCTGCAATGGCCCCCAAAAAACAATATTACCACGTGTGTGCTAGGTAATGTTGGGCTGTGTGGAACGTGCTTGAGTCAATTTGTAGAATATCTGCATGATCCACTGTATATGTTTGACACTGGATTAGCATTGATTATACTGTCATTTGCAAAGGGGCGCAAATACTCAAACTCTTTTCATTTCAATGGTCATATGTATAATACAAAGCTTTTATGGAATACAAAGTTTCAAACCATTGTTGGAAAACTGTTCAAATCCATTGAGAATCGTAGAAAACTATTGAATTTCTATTGTCGCATACATGTAGTTTAGCTGCAATTTCACATTTTTAAGTTATATTTTAAAATATATTAAAATAACACCTTAAAATTGATGGTACATGTATCTATAAACACTCCTACCTAGTTAAAGAATAATCCTATAATTCACTTTTACCAGTTGAGAAATTAGCAAAAATATCATTTTCAACTTTAAAGACAAATGTTTGAAAATAGGTATTGCATGGGAGGGGGAGGGGGAAATGGATAAACAAGGGAGGTAATTGTGTTATTATATCCGATATGAACGATTCATAAGTGTGGAAAATAATGCCTATGATTTGACAACCTATTGAGCGAAAGACATAGAAATTAATATGTTCTGACTTTCTTAGAAAATATGAAATTCCCGCTTTAAAATGGTCTTCAAGATTAGATAATAAGTGTTGGGTTTATAACTGTTTAGTTTCGTGAGCAATGTTGAGTAATCAATTAGTCGGTTAGTTGAGAAAGTAAAAAGTTGTCCAACAATGGTATGAAACTAAACACTGAATACAGAAACTCCTGCTAAAACAACACAACTACACCAATACCGGAGTTGTAGCAATTAAACATTGCTCATAATAATTTCAGTTATTTTATTCCATAAAGGTTTGTGTATTATTAAAATGAAAAATACCATATGACCAAAGTATTGTGTAGATGTGACGATAAACCAGATTCCATTGTATACAACCTACATGTACTAATTAATTAATACCTGATGAAAACCAGTCTCCACGAGTTATTGAGTTATCGATTAACTACAGTTCTTTAGCATGTAAAATGTTTCACACCAACAATACATTAAAGATACACAGTGATGAAGTAGATCAATATATAAGTCTACAATCCTATACAGCTAGACATAGTCTAGGGTTTATATACTGTATAGTAACAGCCATTCATTGCCTAGGGTACATGTATATACTATATATATACAATGTGGTTTAACGTCCTACTGTTCTGCTCCTAAACTGGGCTCATAGACTTCAAATTTGATTGGCGAAATTTAATGGAATTATATTTTACTGTGATGTTAGTTGGCCAAGAGAGAGTCTGAATGTCCAGTTCAGAAGTGTTTCATAATTGCCACCCAGATTCTGTCCTTGACACACCTACAATCTATGAATAACAGAACAAAACAGTAAACCTAAAAACACATATATTGTCTCCATTTCAACAAGCTGGTATCTTTTTTTTTACATTAACTTGTTGACTTGGGCTATTTTTTGTCTATCAAATTGTGTTGTTTTTGACAGGTGTCTGTCTGACCTCGTACACATCACGGACTATAAAAACTCTATATTTACCTATAGACCTATATTATAATATATCCCATCTTATTGAATAACAATGTCCTGCTTTGTTTGTTTAGTTAGTTTACAATCTTTTTGCCGAGTGAACTTTCTTATTACATGTTATATTATTTATTTTTTTTTTGGCTATAGGCCATCACTCGCCCTAAGAGAAAATATGCGTGAATTTTTCAAAACAGTACTGTTCGAAGATTGTTAAATTTCTATCAGAAGTATCATCATTCTTGAAACAATATTAAGTTTATTAATAATTTGATAATAAATTAGCAGCTCCCCCCCCCCACACACACACACACACCTTTATTACATTAACAATTTATTGTAACAAAATTGAATCCTGATATGGACTGGGTTCAGGCCTGGTCTTCACTCACTCATGTATAGATGGGATTGAAAATCAAGGCCCACTGGTGAACACAATCAATGTGTTTATTGCAATGATTGGAATAAACATAAAAGAACACTTTGCAGATGGAAATCAAGAGCCAAGAAAAAGATGCTGACCAGACAAAATTCTCCCCTTTTATTAACACTGATCATATATTGCTATGATAAATAAATATTTGGTTAACTGATGTTTTAACACCAGACCAAACAATTAAAAATTATGCCCAGATTATTGTATAATTTCTGTCAAAGTATTCATAACAACATAAATATATATGTTAATATGAATATTATGCTAATGTTATATTCTTATCACAGGTCAAAATTAATGGTTATATATGAATAATATGATTTTAATACATGTATCATACTATATGTACATGACGTATGAACCATATACAGGGGATCATGTGGCTGCCTTGCTAGTCTGGAGGTCAGGTGTTCGATCCCTGCATTGGCCGAGAAAGTTCATCCAGATTTTCCCTTGTCAGTGATGCAGGATGGCGGATCTTACCAGGACAGCTGTCTAGTCGTTCAGATGGAACAAAAAATGAGATCTAGTGTGCAAATTGGCATTCATATAAGAGATTCCTTGGCAGTTTGAATACGATATAAGAGTAGGCTGCCCAGGCAAAGTATCCCTCATAGCACATTGTATGGCATATGCCAGTCTTCATTAACCGAGTTTAGGAGCAAAACAATAGGACGTTAATCCCCATTTCATTTCACTTCATGTACCATTTACAATAAAGGGGAGGGAAAGAATAGGGTTTAACATCCACTCATCACAAAATAGGTCATATCGGGACTAACACATGGTTCAATTTTATTTCAATAATTTTCTTGCTCATAGGGGTCTTTAGCAGTGGAAGGAAAACGGAGCACCGAGAGAAAACCCACAAGAGGTTGGACAGGCGATCCTACTCCTTGTCACGTACAACCAGGGAAACGACCATGTACATTGTAATATATGTATCATACTGTATAAATGAGCCATACATTCTGACAGAGTTACTTATCATATTAACATTTGATCAATGCAAGGTCCTTCTTACTTCTTAAGGGGCAGGGGGCTTACATGTATGTCGACATTGCAACTGGAAGCAACTGGCGTTTCGGCAACCGAGAACAGTAAACACAGATATGATTCAATGTAAAACAATATAAACATTCATATTACATTGTGATATGCGCTACGACCCATTTGTGTCAAGTTTTTAGGTCCCAAATATTAGTGATTTAGCCCCTTTCAGTCACATGTTAACAAATGACAATCGACAACTTTAACGACAGAAATCTGTTAAAACACCTTAACACGCCAAATGCATTTCTTCAAAAGCCAATCTGTGTTCCAAATCTCAGAAGTAAGTTAATCAAAGAAGCCAATTGACGTCACTTATGTCACCGCTAAATGCCAAACACGATAAATATTAAATGACAGATATTATATTAGAGTTAATTAATCATAAATACGATAAGAAATCAATCGATGGGGTCTGAAAATACCAATAATTTATCAAACATCAGTGGAATATTGAAACCTTTATCATATCGCTATTTACTTTATATAAACTTTACGCCACCCATCAATGGCTGTTTAGATCTTATTAATCCTCATACTTCACTGTAGAAAGATTTTCATATTGTTTACCAATGGGTGGTCATTTAGTCCTACACACAAACCATGTTTTGGTCAAATCCAAGCTGATAAGGACTAGCTTGTGTTTATAGTCACCTGTGGGATTGAATGACCAAATGGTTAGAACATGCTGGCTGTATCATAAGGTCTGTCATTGAGTCAACTGGCTCGGTTGTAAGTGATTAGGAGTCAGGTCGCCTGTCCAACCTCGTGGGTTTTCTCCACGTCTTCCGGTTTCCTCACACTGCTACAGACCCCTATGCGCAAGCGAATTGTTAAAATAAAATTAAACCATATGCTAGTCACGAAATTCTAATAATTTGTTTGTGCGTATCAGTCTTTGGGAGTGGGAGGTATCTTTCAAGAACCCTGACCTCTTGGGAGTTTGTTTGGGGGTTGGGATGGCCTAGTGGTCTAGAGTGCCGCGATTCGACCTCTAGCTGGCCGGTCACCTCTGGCTTGCGGCTGTGGTTTCGAGCCCTGGTGTGAGCGTATGTGGCATGGAGATAGGAGCGACTTCTCAACCTCGTGGGTTTCCTCCGGGCACTCTGGTTTCCTCCCACTGCTAAAGACCCCCTACGCGCAAGCGAATTATTGAAATAAAATTAAAACCATGTGTTAGTCCCAAAATGACATAGTTTGTGTTGAGTGGATGTTAAACCCCATTTCTCTCTCTCTCTCTCTCTCTCTTGGGAGTTTGAACGCTTTGACATGAGTGTTTGATTGAAGCTAAATCCAATTAGGAAAAACTAAAATTCAACTTATATTAAGCTTGAATACTCTATCAGCCCACTAATATCTTTTAAAGCTTTCAATTGTACCATGTATATTAAATGTATGCAGTAAAGCGTTACTCGGTACAGACATATTATGGAAGTATTACAATTTGAAGGTCAATGTATTAAACAGCGTTTCTATTAACATATTTACTACATCAGTTGATTCTAATCATTGGGTTTTAAAGCCTATTTCTATATAATGAGTTCTTTATATTCTAGACACATCCCTGAAAGGACCAGAAAACATGTCCTTAACCTTCTTAAAGAGATTTTACCTGAGGTTTTTTATATATTATAATACAGGCCACCTATGGTCGGTCATACTGTGTAAACAGTTCAATAGTTTATTTCTTCATAAAATCTTCTTAAGGTTTACTTGTATATTCATATGACTGATCTTCCATTCGTTTACCTCATATTATTTCCTTTTTAACAACCAAGAAATGAAATGGTTTTTAACATCCTAATGCTCTGCTCCGAACTAGGCTAATGAACATATATTACACCATACAGTTTGCTACGAGAGAAATTCTATCTGAACACCAACTATAATTCATTGTAAATGAAATGAAATGGGGTTTAACATCCTACTGTTCTGCTCCGAACTTGGCTAATGAAGACAGACATACACCATACAGTGTGCTATGAGGGAAATCTTGCCTTGACAGCAAAAGGGATCTTTTACGTGCACCTTGGTTTTTCATCCCATCTGAAAGACTAGACTGCTGTCCTTGTCAGGCCCCCCGTCCTGCATAACAACCAAGAAATGAATTGATCCAAAAATGAATTTTTTCATACTAAAATGTACTCAAATGGATTATTTTAATTAACAAAACCAAAATACCAATGGTTGATATTCTCCATGCTTGGATTCAATCGAATTTAACTTAAAGCCCATGAAAATATGTCATACAACAACTATATGTGACACTGGCTTATTTGAATCGTCTGCTGGGGCTGCCAGATGTTGCAAAAGTGTCCATTCGTCGTGTTTTTGTTAATACTGAACAGAAATCCATTTAAAGATTTAACTTTCAAAGTACAAGGATTTTCAAAGTATTATAGAATTTTCAAAGTATTAGAATTTCCAAAAGTTTTAAAACTCCTTAAATGACAATCAGGAGCTTCAACAGAAACATGAATCTCCATGATTTTCTCATGATTAAATATATTATATATCTTGTATATTCCCATATGAAAGCAACATATATTCATATCGTTTACATTAGTTACGATGTGATCCAACTGACAGGATTGGGTAAATGACCGTCAAGTTAAATGTTGTGAAAATCCTTATTCAGTCCTGCTCAAGTTCATGTCAACAAACTCTTTCTATTGTACATGTAGCTATTATAGCACACTATCAATATATGATCCAAAATTGAAATTCTTGTCAATAACAGTGAGGGGGGAAATAATGGTATGAAACACCTTAGTAAACTGGTTGTTTTCAGGAATTACGAATAACTGTCGATGACAGATAACAAACAATTAAATATCATTATGGTTCTTAAGCTGCGCTGAAATTTGCCTAGTTTGTCCAGTGTTTTTTGGCTGAACAATTCACTCGAATCAAACATGTTTGATATATTTGCTTAGAGGGTCCAGTTCACAAAGCATTCGCCAATCAATATTGATGTCGAGAAGTGACATTATTGAAAGATATGGTAGCTGCCATATTCAATCATGTGACGTGAAAGGTGATGCACAGAATTGGCCTAGTGTGTCCATTCATTCGGCTGCAATTCGGCACCAAATGATTCAGTAAGTGTGTTGACCACTAACCTGGCTGGATTGACCAAAAGCTGGTGTGTGTAGGACTGTCTTACTGTAAAATGAAATAGGATTGTGTTTAACTTCCTACTTATTGCACCAACTGAGTTAACAAAGGATGGGCATGCACCATGCAGTGTGACTTGAGGATAATTTGGCCTACTTTTACCAATGCTTTGAATAACATCTGCCAAGGATTCTTTCAAGTTTATGTAAACATGCACACAGACCCTCATTTTTTTGTCCTGTTCAGACAACTACCCAATGCTCTTTGCCAGAGGAAACCATACTGGAAAATGAAGAGGATCGAACCCCGGACTAGCACCTTACGCGCTGAGCCACCATGACTCTCCCTTGTATAACTGTAAACCTTTAATCAGAGGTGAGGCATTTGGCTTTGATAAAAAAGCAGACTATAATCCTAATGTCACTCATTGTGCAACTGTGTATTAATATTAACCTAATCACCAACTGATACAACAAAAACAACAAGACATATTACTTAATAAATACTATAATGTGTTAAAGCTTTCTGTAAGCCACTTATTTTTATTATTATAAATTATTAGCTAATAAAACACAATATATGACATTGATTTATTGATCCTAGCAATACAGTCGTTCGTTTGAAATGCATGATTGAATCTGATGACATCATAAACCGATCATCGATATTGTGAAAACAGGATCAGGAAACTTTTACATATTTATTGATGAATTGGCCTTTTGTCTTTTTATATCCTATTGATCGTCATTGACATTTTTATATCAATATCAAAGTTTTCCCTGACTTTTATCAACGCCGAAATTACTCAAAATTTGTTAATTAACATTTCATTAAGAAATCAACATCAAGTGCAGGGATCTTTTAAGTGCACTAGTGCACGGGCTGTATCATACGGCCTGTCATTGAGTCAACTGGCGTGGTTTCGAATCCCCGGTTGTACGTGCCAAGGAATAGGATCACCTGTCCAACCTCATGGGTTTTCTCTGGGTCCTCCAGTTTGCTCCCTCTGCAAAAGTCCCCTATGCGCAAGCGAAATATTAAAATAAAATTTAACCACATGTTTGTCCCGAAATGACCTAGTTTGTGTTGAGTTTCTCTCTCTCTCTCTCAGTGCTAGATTTAGACTAAAAGTATACACTTACATGTAGGAGCCCCCACCCCCCACCATCGACCGTCCCTAGGCTATTCCAATTTACGAAGCCCCTTCCAATCCCACACACACAGAACTAGAGGAAGACAAAACTGTGTTTTAAACACAACTGAGCAAAGTCAAGGACATTGACTGTTTAGTATCCAAAATATTAAATACCCAAAAGGTATATTGAGACCCTTACATTATTCCTAACAAAAAGTGCAATATATAACACTAAGTAAACATATAAATAACATCTGTAGTCATGACGATCATTAATGAGAAATTTGTGAGTTAATGAAGTTTTAATCAATCTGGTTATAAAATGAGGTGTCATTTTGTGAGCATGTTATGATATATTAGAGTCATTCACCCTGTAGGTAAACACATGTAGACAACATTAGAGTTATTTGCCCCCTGTAGGTAAACAGATCTAGACAGACTTAATTTTATTATTCTATATTATTATAAATGACACTTGATGTATTATCAACATGTAGAAAACTATTTATACATGTATATAAACCCATATGTTCATTCTTCTCCTATATTATGCAAATATTGAAGTATTTGTTGCATTCTGTTTGACCCTATATCCATTTTCGAAATGAAATGGGGTTTAACGTCCTACTGTTCTGCTCTGACAAGACTAATGAAGACGGGCATACAGCATATAGTGTGCTTTGAGGGAAATTTTGTCTGAGCAGTGGCTCTTTGGCCTACTCATATATCGAATTCCAACTGCTATGGGATCTTTTCTGTGCATGCCAATGTACACATGGGACCTTGGTTTTTTTGTCCCATCCAAATGACAAGATAGCTGGGGGCAATGAATCCCAGATGTATGCTATGAGTGAAATTTTGATCACCTGTGTTTTTTTTCATCCAATCCAAATAACTAGACTCAGTTCCTTACCCCACCACCCTCCATCATGCACAACTGACTAATGTAAAACATGCGCGAGAAAATCACAAGAAACTTTCTCAGTCCACACCAGGACTGATCCCCAGATCGACAATATACAGCCACATTGCAATATGTCATTGTGGAAGCAGATGTCAAATAAAGTTATTGCAGGGGAGTTGGGTAGCCAAATGGTTTAGCACATGCACTTTAGATCAGAAGGTCTGTCACTGGAATGGTTTCGATTCCCCACTTGTGGGAAATACCGGATGTGACTGCTATGGATCCTGTACTTTCTCTATTACTGCACCCAATCTTGGGAATGACCTGCCACCTAACTTTCACGCAATAGAATTTTTGACTTCTTTTAAAAGGGAGCCTAAAGACCTTACTTTTTAAAGAATATTACTCAGTAAATTTCTAACTTTTAAAAGTATTTTATTCAATGTTGTAAATCATTTTCAAAATATCTTATATTTTAGCACTTTTCTTAACTTTTATAATGTTATTTATATGTCTTATCTTGTATATTTTTG
The DNA here is from genome assembly GCA_036850965.1 of Patella caerulea. Taxonomy (NCBI): domain Eukaryota; kingdom Metazoa; phylum Mollusca; class Gastropoda; family Patellidae; genus Patella; species Patella caerulea. The sequence continues at coordinate 69,649,024 of JAZGQO010000010.1, read as the reverse complement.
CATTTTATTTGTATTTTACTCTGTAAAGTCCATCGAGATGTACATGTGATTGACTATAATCAATAAATTATTATTATTATTATTATGTGACAAGGAGTGGGGTTGCCCGTACAGTCTTGTGGGTTTTATCCTGGTCCTCCGGTTTCCTCCCACAGCTGAAGACGTATATGTGCAATCGAATTATTGAAATAGAATTGAATATGTTAGTCACAAAATGACTTAGTTTCTGTTGGGCTGATTGTACCATCTCTCTCTATTTCACACATGCTACACATAAACATCCCTCAATCAATCAATAATAGATCTATAGCATATATCTATATACTGTATTCTATAACTGTAGGGGAGTTGACATATTTCTTATAATGGGTGTTTTGTTGTCAAATAAATACTATCCATTCTGTATGTAGAGACGAACAAGTGCTTTTTATTCAGTAATAGACACACATTGTAGTATTCATTCGATTGCAACAATAGATAGGTCAGTAGATTCAACAAACAAAATGGCTACATGGAAAACAAATAACAATACAGATATGAACGAAAGATATAAAAACAGCTATTGTTAGTTTGGATAATGTGATTGACATTCCTCGCATGCGCGTCTCCTGCATTCATAGAAATAAAGTCAAACAAACAAACAAACGTGGTCTCACTTCACTCTCATCGTTTACATATTGGAATCTAAGAGCGGAGCTTTATATAAAATTTCTCAGGTAAACCCCCAGACTTCAACCTTGGACGCGCTGCTGACTAGAAAGAACAACAGTTTCTCCAAGACAATATGTGACCCACTCCCATGAAACCAGGCACTTATTGCACAACTTCATTTTATATTACAGGCACAAAAGCATAAACTGTTGTTGCGGACGAGCTGAACTCAACTCCAGATGATACAGCAAATTTAAAAAGAATTGAATTTTCAGAAAGCTTAGACTGTCGACTATTCAATATGCTGCCAGCTCTAATTTTATCAAAATCATCAAGAGACTGGTTTTGTGGGAGCTGGTCACATATTCAGTTGATATAGTGATATGATTAAACATGCATTATGCAAGAGCAAAATCTGCCTATTACGAGTTTTTCTTTAGGCCTGAAATGTTATCTAAATTATCAATTAGACATTAATTAACTTATCCAGACCATAATAAACTCTGGATGTCAAGGCTAGCCTTCGATGTTAGCTGGATTAGATTCCTATCTGACGCTGAACAGCCACTGAAATTAAATTTAAGGTCTGGATAATCGAGACTATGCTGTTTATATTAATGATTTTAGTAATGATGACCGAGTCTATGTGAAAATTTCACCCACTTCGTTCTCAGCTCATAGTGGATCAATTTGACCGCAAATTACCTTTACACTATGTAGTTTTTAACTATTATGTGAGAGCTCTTTATCTTATCTCCCATAATGTATCTTTAATGGCCATAATGACAATACTGTTCACTATTGATCAGGCCATCAGACTTGGACTGGCCTCCATTATCGTCATAGTGATAATACAAATATACAAGCTGATACCATTTTATTCTGGATGATGACAGTCATTCTAAAGATAAAGACAGGTTGCCAGGCAATGATACATACATCACAAGCAGCAAATTCATGATTGCCGTATTTTCATTCTATGTTTATGCTTATACTTTGGAGTACAAAAAAAAAAAAAACTGATCAAGGGCAACAACCCACTAAGAACATTAATTGCTACCAACAATACAAATTTGAAAGTTTTCTAGATCTTCTAACCTCTAAGAGTAACAACAAAATTTGTCCAAATCATAAAGGTCATCATTCGAACAATAAATTTATGGATATCATTTTGAAAATCAAAAGGTGTCATTGTCTCATTGAAATAAATTCAAGTTGAAATAAATTTGATAATAACTGTGGCCTGCAGAGGACAACAGACAGATCAATGCAAGGACAGTAGTATCAACAATACACGACCCCATTACAATGTAGGCGTATTCAAATTATCAATTCTCATCACAAAACAACCCATTGTTTCAATTTTACGGATCAAATCAACTGATCTGATTGAACATACAGATCAGATACCTATCAATATTGATTATAATATAGTTAATGTCTACCCATAGATGAGTTATAGTGATAAACTATAAATAGACTATCTGATAATCCATTAATTCTTAACAATCATCAGGTTCTACCATTCCTTATTCAATAACAGACGTCTGAGAATACTATGATTTAAAACAAGTAAGATCGCACTATGGACCAGGAACCGTCCATGCTGTTGGATGAAATACAAAAATCTAATTTACCAAATCATGCAGAAATGCTCAAAGAAGCGTGCCAATTTTTATGTTGATTGGACTTGAACTGACAGAGCCTTATGCTTTTTTGAAGAGTGTCACCCCAAGGACAACAACAACAAATTCCTGATCCAAAATTTACATTGTCTCCCGTCCCCTGCCATAAATCCCAAAATAATTACATGGCACTTATTAATTACTTGCAGATTCTTTACTTGGTATATAGACTAGAGAACTCTCATCCAAACTTTGCCAGAAATAAACTTTTAAAGTAACTTGTATTCCATATTATTGTGTCATGCGGTGTTGCACATTTAGCATATACGTGATGAACATGTGCATCTACATATATATACATGTACACCTAGTTTCAACATTCTAATACAATAAGAAGCTGAGTTATTTTGTCGCAAAAAGTCTGGTGAACGGACAGACCATTTTAATAATCTCCTGTTTTCTACGAAAGGCGGTGGGAGGATCATATAAATACAACCACCAGATTGTTAACAAGAATGATTGTGAACGCCCAACATGGGTTATGACAATATACAACCATCTCAAAATGAATAGCATGTAATATGCCATGATAGACTTGTTTGTTTTTTTATGACTTAATCGGGGAGTTGCCTTCAAATATAAATTTATATAAAATATATAGCCTACTTAAATAGTAATAAAATTGCAATTTAAATATGCATTATTCACTAACTTAAAAAATTGAAATCTCATTTAACATGGACAATATATCACAGGGTCTATACTATAAACAACGTAAAATGACACTTAATATATCACGGTATAGCTAATTAACCGTTTAAGTCATTTTCCCACTATAATTACCATATTACATGCATACAATAAATTGACAGAGTTATATATCATGCATGACTCAAATTGTAATGGATATTATATATAATCGTATGTACAGCACTGCCAAACGAGGGTTGGGGGTTGGATGGCCGAATGGTTAGAGTGTGTCTATGGCCTGCTATTGAATCGACTGGCGTGGTTTCGAATCCCCGGTTGTACGTGGCAAGGAGTAGGGTCGCCTGTTCAACCTCAAGGGTTTTCTCTGTGTACTCGGGTTTCCTCCCACGCACTGCTAAAGACACCTACGCACAAGCGAATTATTGAAATAAAATTAAACCATATGTTAGTCCCGAAATGACCTAGTTGGTGTCGAGTGGACATTAAACCACATTTCTCATTCTCTCTCCACGTGAATTTTCCCATATTACCTTTAGTTTACCTACTTCGTCAAACAGACTTAGGTCATGATATTCTTAAGATCCATATATCATTGTTTGTACAACAAGCAGCGATAAGCGAGGAAAGTCGCTGATAAAACTGCCGTATTTACGATTGGAACATGTCTGGCTACACATCATCAGACAAGAACGATGACATGTTGGCTTTGTACTTTCTTCATATCAATATTTTATTCACTTGATGTGATATTTGTCGTTTATTTTTTCAAATATCTGTGTAGTTTGTCTTGCCCAGAGGTTTGTCTTATCATTTTTGTTTTGTGTGTGGTGAGGTCTTCCTGCTCTTACCAATTTCATCATAAAGAATAGGATGCTTCTCAGTTTGAAGTATGAGCTCTTCTCAACAAATGACCTGGCACAGACATAATGACCTGTTCCCAATTGGCCAATGAAAATCTTACCAGGTGGTTTTCAATGCGATTAAAAATTCACTCACACTCAAGTTTGCCATTAGTACATGTAGGATTGATTTCATCCAAACACCAGTAAATCATTCACATGCGATTGCTGCATGCATACTCATTTTCACAGGCGTGCTCAACATAAACAGTCCTTTAGTAGGGATATTGCAGATAAAAGGATAAATTTATTTGAATCAAACAAATAACTATTTTTTTTAAGTTAAACTGACAGTATTTGCTCTAAAACTTTAGAGAAACATGTATATTCCGTCATGATTTTCCATTGTCAGTGGTGCAGGACAGACGGCTTGACAAGGACAGCTGTAAAGTCATTCAGATGGGATGGAAAACAAGGTTCTCTGTACACATTGTCGTGCCTGTCTTCATCAGGACAGAAAATAATATTAAACCCCATTTCGTTTCATTTCATTTATGGTCTTTCCAGATTTGTTTGTGTGAAATTCCCATTAGCACTATCCTTGGGGGCTTCAGTGTATAGTGTAAAATAGAACAAATCATCTGAAAAGTGGGTGGTGAAACTAGTCTTTGATATCTTAAAATTAAAAATAACAAGTACTTGTAACATGTTAATATAGGCTTATAAAAGTAAACACAATTATTTGTCAGGGAGACGGTTCAATTCTTTATGTTCGCTAAACAGTCAGACAAAATTTAAGATGAATATTAATATAAGTGAAAAAAAAGTGCCCTACTCTTCACCCATCAGAATTATCTGAACATTTTAGGTGATAAACGCAATCAGATACGTCAACACAAGCATATGTCTGTTACTAAAGACATTGAAGTCCAAGCAGTTTAAGAGAGGGAGAGAGAGAGAGGTCATCCACATGACACAAACGTGGCCATTTTGGGACTAACATATGGTTCAATTTAATTTCAATAATTTGCTTTCACAAAATGCTCTTTAGCAGTGGAAATAAAACCAGAGGAACTAACAAAAACCCACGATGTTGGACAGGTGACCTCACTCTTTGTCATGTACAAACTGGGAATAAAAACCTAGCCACTTGACTCAATGATAGACCGTATGATATAAAGCGCATACATTAAACCCCTCGTCTCTGTTTAAAGTGCTTTCATTAATCCCTACCATTTTTACAGACCTGTTTTATGTCATAAAATATGTTTTGCAAATCATAAACTGCTAATTTTAAAGTTCATTTCTTTTTTCGCCTCTGGCACATCAAGATATGTTACAGAGATGTCACGATTAATGTTGTAGACCAAATGAATGTGACCCAGTTTGTAGTTTGTGGTTTGAAAGTTAAACAAATCAATATCTAATTAATGTGTTATTTACTCGGCAAGGATTGAAATAAATACTAATTCTATTATTTAAAGTCTGTGCCTATTTGCATTTTAATTTCTCTGCAATTTAATCCAAAATGTACTCGATTAATTAAGAAAATCAAATCAAATATCAACAGTAGTCAGTACATAATCTCCTGGATTTAATTCAGACCCCAGGATTTAATTCATCAATTCACTGCTAAAGACCCCCTACGAAATATTGAAATAAAATTGAACCATATGCTAGTCCGCCAGAAATAACCTAGTTTGTGTCGAGTGGACGTTATACCCCATTTCTCTATCTTGATTCATTAAATAAAAAGATGGCCCATCTAAAGTTTTCGTCAAAAATGACAAATTTTCAATTCATCATATCTTTGTAAATACTGAAAGGAATTAACATATCTTTGTACAGATATCTCCTTTTGTAGTGGGGGGTTGGGATGGCCTAGTTGTCTAGAGTGTCGCGCTTCACCTCTGGCTTGCGGCTGTGGTTTCGAGCCCTGGTGTGAGCGTATGTGGCATGGAGATAGGGGCGCCTTCTCAACCTCGTGGGTTTCCTCCGGACACTCTTGTTTCCTCCCACTGCTAAAGCCCCCTACGTGTAAGCAAATTATTGTAATAAAATTAAACCATATGTTGGTCCCGAAATGACCTAGTTTGTGTTGAGTGGACGTTAAACCCCATTTCTCTCTCTCTCTCTTTTGTAGTGATTCATCTTTCATAAAAAAATTGTTTACATGTACAAGGAAATTAAAAAATTATTTGACTGATGATCAGAGACTTTAATCAATAGTAGTTTGAAAGTATCCCTCAAATAACTTTAATCTATTTATTAGAAACCCCTCAAAATAACTTTAATCTATTTATTAGAAATCCCTCAAATAATTTTAATCTAATATCCTTAAATGACAATTTAGAAGTAGAGGTACATGTATAATATTCATAACACAACTTTTGGTATTTACTACTTCTTGGTTTATCACATGCAACGTTTTAGTACTCTTACAGGTACATGTATCGTTATCGAGCAATGATCAATAATGAATAACAACCATGAGTAAGACAATTTAACAATACATGTGTACATGTATTTATTATAAATCCCTGAAATCTATTTATTTGTTATTATTTATTCACAGGAAATACAGAGGTGACTCAAGAAAGTTTTCACAGTGTGATTATTAGTCACAGTTTATCTATTTTTATATACAAACACTTCTACACACCTACTATAAATACAGGTTGCTACAAACACCTACAGGCTACAACACAGTTTTCTCCTATCAATGTCTGATAATATACAGCGGACAAAAGGTGGATAATTTCAACCCCATAAATAAAAGATAAATAAAACGTCCCTGGCCTCTCCCTAAAACATTTTTTATCAAAGTGGAACATAGGTCAAATCAATTATTTTGTCTGGTAAATGTATTCATTCAAACTGTGTTCAATATCTTACTTGTATATAATTACAATAATTATATGTCAAGTGACACATATATATCAATTGACTATAAATATGACAATTTCATCCAGACACTAATTAGGTTAACAGTATGGTGTACAGGTATATGTACATGTATATTATTTGTGTGAGTCCCAATACGATTCAGATACAGGGGTCCATCAGGATATATAGAGGACGAATTCCAGTTTCCTATATCCCGAGATCCTTCGATTTCCTCCCACTGCTAAAGACTCCCACGTGCAAGCGAATTATTGAAATAAAATTGAACCATATCTTAGTCCCAAAATGACCTAGTTTGTCTCCATTAAACTCCATTTCTCTTTCATTCATAAGTCAGAGGTACATGTACCTAAGAGTACAAGATTCATATGCTATATCCGGTAAAGTATAACCGCCAAGACATCTATACACTGTATGTATACAGCATATTCAGTTACACATAATGACATTGACTATTGAGTATTTGTCAATGACATAAAATACAATATTGACATATGGGGAGCCATTTTCAACTGTTGCTGTTCAAAAATAAAACCTCCCATCAATAAAGGCTCGATGTTACTCAAGTACCTTAAAAAAAAACCAAGTCAGTTTGGAACTAGTTCGATAATTCATTAGCAGGTCAGGGTTTTTTAGATACATGTACGGGAGCAAACTTGGGATCGCAACAAAGCTTCAGTGACAGACCTTATGATTTGAAGCGTGTGACCACCCAACACACTTTGCAAACGGGGACTGGGGTGTTTGTACAAAAGCCCTCAATCCCAGCATTATCATAAAGAGTCGACACAGTTTGATACAGCTTTACAGTCAGCCATGGAATGTTTGTAAATAAACCAAATATACATACTTCATTGTTTACACATCTACATACAGGTGACATAAAGTTCAGCTTTTACACAAAAAAAAATACAAAATAAAAACATACACCTGTATTTTATATGCTGATGCAGCGATAATTTAAATGGTATTAAATTGTCAATCAAAGCCTGCGATATCTACACCTATTTAATCCTAACAATCAATTACAATTCACGTAGATTCTATATTTACTTAATTTGTCAATTAAAGCCTACTAAATCTACAGAGAGAGAGAGAGAAATGGGTTTAACCTCCACTCAACACTAACTAGGTCAATTTGGGACTAACAGATGGTTCAATTTGGTCATCGAAACCAATAACAGTTTTAGATGTACAATGTACCTGACAAAATGTCAGGCACTAATGAAATAGTACCTGACATTTTCAACCTAGTGCCGGACATGTATTAATAATATCAATAAAAGAAGACAAATCAGTGCCGGACAAAATGACAGATACAAGAGGTTTTGTGCCTGACAAAGCCTCAATCTGTGCCTGACATTGTCAGTGACAGGTGCCTTATTTCCAGGCTTGCCCTACATGTACATCTACATGTCTACCTGATATTTATGTGAATATTATCGGACAACCATCAATGCATGTAGTTATTTGATGTTAGATTGTATAAAATTTGCAGAAAATATTTCTAAAAGCAATACAAAGTCCAGATGTTGTTGTTATATTAAATCAATATATTATATATTATCACCAACAATTTGGTTCTTCTGATCGTAAAATCTTCCTTGCTTCATTTCTGTTCTAATGTCGTTCATTTTGTGGAAACAGATGTCAATAACATTTTTGAATTCACTTTCTGAATTTGCTTTAAAGTAGCTAAGTCTATACTATAACTCGATATCATCCACAGTCTTCGATATTGAAAACACGAATCAACATTGATGTTGTGATTTCATGGGGAAAAGATGGGATTCTGATATAAAATATTTAAGACAAACATTTCATCATTGGTACATGAATCGTGTACCATAATGTGTTTCAGTACCAAATGTAACAAGGGACACTAAGAACGAAGCAAGACATATACATGTATTCCACAAGACATGTCAAACAGAGTAAAATCGGAAACGATTGAATGTAAATCAGTTTATATACATCCATATTACATTAGCATGCATTGAGACCCATTTGTGTCAATTTTTAATTCCCAAATATTAGCGATTTAGTTACTTTAATATTCAAACATACATAATGGGAAATTAGATAAAGAATTGGCAGTTCTCACTATAATAGTTAAAAAGGAGATAATGTAAAAGTAATTTGCTGAAAATTTCAGTCAAATTGACCAACTATGAACCGAGATTTAAGCGACAGAAATTGACGCCTAGTCTTGATTATCATTACAAAAGTCAGTACGATAAAAAGCATAGTCTTGATTATCCACTTTTTAATTTAATTATCAATAAGCAGCATATAGGATTATAATCCAGTCAATATTGAAGGAAAGCATTGCCATCGAGAATTGATTATGGTCTGGTTAAGTTAATCAATGTCGGACTAATGATTTAGATAAAATTTCAGGTCTAAAGAAAGACCTACAAGAGGCAGATTTAGCTCTTGCATAATGTATGTTTAATATCTAACTATGTACGGTAACCTTGTCTATTCATACTGGTATAGAGAGATCTTATTCAGTATATTCACCCAGATAGCTGATAAACATCATGATCAAACTACTGCACATTCAATAAAATCGCAGCATAATGTAATGTGCATTGTCGAAATGTAAAGAATATTTGAGTGGAATTCAATAGTTAACATAGAATCACAGCAAATTGTAACATGCATGGTCGAAATGTAAAGAATACTTGAGTGAAATTCAATAGTTAACATATTTGATGTGTCTGTGTACCTACTTGTCTTATATGTACATGTACTTATTATACTTATTTAGTCAATATTATGAGACATCTGGTTGCCATAACTACCTAGTACATGTACATGTAAATCATTGATAAGCTTTTATCTATCATACACCACACAAACCTCCACATGTAATATAGTTTGATAAATCATATAAAACTACAGCCTTTTACAGGCAATGAGGGTATTCATACACAACATTAGCCTGCACATGCTAGTTAAATAAAACATAAAACTTAAGCAGGCCTGGATCAAGGATTTTGTAGAGAGGGGGCGGGAACCACATCGGAGCAAAGGGTGATACATGTATGTTGCAACCTTGGATTGTTTCAGCGGAGACAATGTGTAAATCATGTTTATATCATCTCTTAAAGAGCAGATATGTGAACTACAACAGCAACAAAGCAAACAGAAATGGGGGCCACAGCCCACCGCCTCCCCCCCCCACCTGCATCCGCGCCTGCTAGCCTTTTACATGACATGAGGGTCCACAGACACAATGTACATGTACATGGAGGACTAAACATGCAATATGGTTTGATAAATCACATAAAACTCCAGGGGTTTTTTACATGACATGATGCTACACATACATGACACAAGCCTCCACACGTAATATAGTTCGATAAAACATATAAAACTCTAGGGGTTTTTTACATGACATGAGTCTGTACATTTACGTACGGAACTGTTTCACTGACACAGGCCGACACATACAAATGAAATTTAATGCCCTAGTATTCTGCACCAACTGGGCTAATGCAGACAGGAACTGAGTACATCATGCAGTGTGCTTTGTCGTATGTTTTGCCTGGACAGCAGTGCTCCAGCCTACATCAAATTCCAACTGTCAAGGGTTCGTCTACATGCATGCCAATATGTACACGGGATCTTCATTCCATCGGTACTAGACAGCTGTCCTTGTTGTCCTACACCACTGACAAGGGGAAATCACAACGGATAACCCCAAGGAACTTTCTCGGCCAACACCAACGATGAAACCTGGACGTTTGGGTCCTCCCAGTTAGCGAGCCTTTGTCTCAGTTATTGAGCCACTGTGGCTTCCCTGCACATACTCTAAGTGTTTACAGATACATAAGGTAATATTTTGAAATAAAACAATACGAAAACCCCCAAAATATCACAATTTATCATGTGGTTATTGTTACATAAATAAAGAGGGTGTTGCCTCTTGTGCTATATGAAGTTTCAAAGTTAATTTGTAGAGGTTTAATGGATGTATATTGGATTTCCATGGCGACCATGGTAACAGCTTTCCTTTACTGTTTCAGTCACCAAGGTTAAGGCCACAGAAATTAAACAGGTACTCAATGGGGATAATAGAGAGAAATGGGGTCCAATCGACTGACAAAAACTTAGCCATTTCGGGACTAACGTATGTCTCAATTTTATTTTAATAATTCTCTTGTGTGTAGGGGGTCTTTAGCTGTTGGAGAAAACGGGAAGACACAGAGAAAAGCCACAATGTTAGACAGGTGACCCTACATGTACTTCTTGTGAGACTGAAGCGTCGAACATTCCTGCTTTTTTAACAAAACATGACTTACCTCTAATGCATCGATTATTTGCGCCGTCCACGTCATAATTAATGGTTCCGGTAAATAATCATCCAATAAATCTTTCATAAAATACGATAAATCACCGGCTTCACAGAAATCGGTTACTATAAACAATGTAGTATCCAGTAAATACGAATGAACAAATTGTACAACATGATCATGGTGTATGTCTTCTAAACAATGAGCCTCATTCATCGCCTCCTCACGTTCTTTTATTGGACAGTTAGCTAGTTCTATCTTCTTTAATGCTAACTGAAAAACAATATAGGAAAATATCAAATATACATGTATTTGATATCAGAATTTGTCCATCACTCCCACTGTCAGTATTAAATAAGCGGAAATGACAGTAGAGAGAGATATGGGGTTTAACATCCACTCGACATTTCTGGACTAATATATGGTTCAATTTTATTTCAATAATTCACTAGCACGTAGGTGTCTTTAGCAGTGGGAGGGAACTCCCAAGGTTGGACAGGCAACCCTACACCTTGTCACGTACAAGCAGCGAATCGAACCCACGACACTTGACTTTACAGGCATATGATCAAACGTGACCTTATGGACTGATATGTTATGATTATTAAACTCTTGTATATTACTGTATACATGTACGTAACGTCCGCTCAATTCAGCTCAATGTTTGTTAACCCTACAGATCTCACCAAACCATGTGACGACGACCTTGACATAGAACGACCGATTATCAATGAACATGTGATAGCAAACACAAGTGTGCGATCAACTGAAGACGACGAAGAAGATAAATTAACGTGATGCGAAGCTACATTATAAAAATACAATGTACTTCCGGTTTTCGAAGCTACAGTATTTCTGGTTTTGGAGGAAACTCGGTATTCCGACCCTTATTGTGATCCGACATATTGTAACGATCCTGTACGATGTCGGATGTGACAGAGTCCACTGTACATGTACATGTATATATATAAATTTATTAACATCAAACTTTATAGATATAATATTATAATGTATATCAATTATATCGCACAGATATTAAAACTAACAACCTAATAAAACCCAGTACACAATAGTAGCTACCATAAAGCACCTGCCAACCATGCAATATTACATACACATATTTAATATATAATATATTAATCCCTATTATAAGGGTTCTTAGGTATATATTTTTATTAGAGCATGTATTCCATGGACCTTATCTTCTATACATGCATTTCCTTTGATCAGACACACAAAGAGCTGTGGAAATGAAATGAAACGGGGTTTAATGTCCTACTCTTCTGCACCTTACCTGGGCTAATGGAAGACAGGCATACGCCATACAGTGTATGAGGAAAATTTAGCCCGGGTAGCAGCGCTACTGCCTACCCTTATATCAAATTCCAACTGCCAAGGGATCTTTTACGTGCACGCCAATGTGTACACGGACGACAAGGAAGCGGTCCTTGTCAGGCCCTCTTCTGCATCACTGACAAGGCAAAACCACGCCGGAAAATCGAGATGAACTTTTTCGGCCAATGCAGGGATCGAACACCCGACCTCCAGGATAGTGAGCCAGCACCTCCGTAATTCCCAAAGAGCTGTGGACCTAAATGAAATGGGGTTTCAAGGTCTTAGTATTCTGTGCCAAAGCGCTAATAAAGGCAGGGTGCAGCAGGTTTGCAGGGTGCTGCAGTTTGCACTGATTTCTATGTACATGTTCAACTGTCTGGGCATCTTTAACATGCAGCACAATGGCATATATATATTAATGCTTTCCACCACTTTTTAAAATTTCAATTTTTATATCAAAATTATTTCATAGTAATAATTGCATAATATTTAAAAATTTAATTTTTTAATCAAGAAAATATCTGTGTAAGAGTGTAAGAGAAATTTATAATTATTGTAAGATCAATTATTTTTTAATTTGCAGTCGACTGCACACAGATGTTGTATCACGTGAATACATGTATGTACGACAGACTGTTCAATAACATTTCATTTACTACGTCTGCTGTTAGACGGCCTGGATCGACGACTGATTCAGCTGACATCAATATCAAACGTGTAGGCTACAGATGTTTCAAATTTTCATCATATTATAGTTACCAGTAAATTCTTGTGTTTTCTGTGTTGAATTAAATAAACCGAGCCATACGCCCCAATCCCTAACTCTGCTGTAATATCGAAATTATTATCCGTAGTTTCCATTTTAAAATCTGCCTATTCAAATATGAATTACTTTCAATGAACAACGTCAACACTGTACTGCTACAATCCCGTCCTTTGAAGTTTCCGACAAAAGATCAATCTTTCCGGGGAAGGAACCCCGGTTCACCGTTATTTTGTCTCTCGGAAAAGTATCTTCCTGGGTATTGGCTGGTGTGATGACTAACACTAATTGAAGCTTAGATGCTTATTGGTGACAGTATCACATACAAATAAACACACACACACACACAAACAGTTTTAGAGCTAATCCTCTTCGTGCGACATTATAAATAGCATGGTTTTCCTGTGACGATGATTTTAAGCGTGTTTACGCTTTGTTCTTGATCTTCCAGACAACTCTTTTCCATTGGACATTTATCAACAATATGGGACTTCATGATCGTGACAAATAGAGGACGGTCCCACGCATGCTCATACGTCACACGTCTCGTGCAATATTTTGTTTTTGTTGATAAAAAGGGTTGGATAAAACATAACGGTAGCACACTGCATACGTGAGCTATAAGAAGGCTCGTCAAGAAATTGGGACAAAAAGAAGGATTAGCTGTCACAGACAGACGTCCCTTTTTCCTATCTGATTTTTATCGATAGTTTTACTTACTCATCAATTACGAGGAAAAATATTACAACAATGGAAAGTGGTGTTATTATATTAATTAAGGAAAAGATTGAAAAGTTTACCCATTTTTAATACATTATAATACTTGCATTTTATAATTGAAGATTTTGAACTACATGCATTATTAGTGGTCTTCATGTTCGAACTGTCTAGCGTGTATTTCTTTTTTTTTTCTTTCTTTTTTTTTGTTCATGCTACCGGGCACTTAATTGAACGCGATAAGGCTGGGGATTTCCAGCAAAGAGGCTGCAGAAATAACAAATTAAGTAACGCACCTACAGGTATAGTCGTTCGGATGGAATGAAAACCAAGGTCCACATATACATGTAGGCCAACGAGTTGCTGCGTTATTGACAAGTAAATATAGAAAATAAAAATAACCATTGATTATAATAATATAATCTTCAAATGACCAATTACAGTACTGTGTTTCCGAGACGCCAGACGTCTTTCTTTAAAATTGTTTGCACAAATTATGGGTACATAAATATAGTTCCTTTCCTTTCAAACTTCAAATCCAGCCTTTTGCTATAAAATTAAAACTCACCCGTCTCTTACCCGCGTTCTGTTGAATAAGATAAACTTCACCAAAAGCACCTTCACCTAGTTTGGTAACCACCGAGTATCTCTCCGTGTCCTTCATCGTGTCCACTGTTCTCGAAACTAAATATCAAAATATACCTCATAAATTCACAAACGTGTTTATTTAATTAATGCCTAAAATAATTTTAAAATGAACCAATCCGATTACTCGGTAGTGTGTGTATGAGATGGGATCAAGTAAGTCAAGTTCTTCTTGTTCCAAATTTTGTTTTAAAACTTATTTTAAGTTTAAGATTTTGTGGGGGGTTTTAAATTTTTTGAGTAATATGTGATTTTTTACCATTCTACTGAGGGAAGAGTAGGGTATGATATATAAATATAAGTCTATTGTTTTATTTGTCAATAAGAGAGAAATCTGTAGCGTTTTCTTATCATCTCCATCTAAAAAGATAGGTTGCCAGGCAACGAAACATACGCCCACAGCAGCTAAATCGTCCGGGCAGTCAACAAGGGTTGTCGCATATTTTTACTAATTTCGGAAAAGAAACATTTGTAATACACTAAAAACTGATTAAGAGTAACAACTCATTATGTAATTATCAGAAAATCATTAGAATTTGATTGCTTTTTATAAAGTTTTACCCCACGCTAACAATTAGTATATACATGAAACATTTAATATCATGGATTTAGCTGTTCAGTTATCTAAATTCATTGAAAATCAAAATACTTGTTCGTTTCAACACCTTAAACTCTATGTATCAATCTGAAGTCAATCGGATAGTAACTTTGGCCTCTATAGCGTCACAAGAATTTTTGAAGTTATCAAGGGAGATAACTCTGGCAGTAATTATTTGAAGTCGCTGAAAATCAATAGGCTTCTTCGTCTCATGACCTTAAACACTGTGTATAAATCTAAAGTCAATCGGATATTAACTTTGGCCTCCAGAGCGTCCACAAGATTTTTTGAGGTGATCAAGGGCCATAACTCTGGCACTAACTATCGGAAATCGCTGAATATTAATAGGCGTCTTTGTCTTATGACCTTAAACACTGTGTATAAATTTAAAGTCAATCGGATATTAACTTTGGCCTCTAGAGCGTCCACAAGATTTTTTGAAGTGATCAAGGGCCATAACTCTGGCACTAATTATCGGAAATCGCTGAAAATCAATAGGCTTCTTCGTCTTATGACCTTAAACACTGTGTAAAAATTTGAAGTCAATCGGATATTAACTTTGGCCTCTAGAGCGTCCACAAGATTTTTTGAAGTGATCAAGGGCCATAACTCTGGCACTAATTATCGGAAAATCGCTGAAAATCAATAGGCTTCTTCGTCTTATGAACTTAAACACTGTGTATAAATTTAAAGTCAATCGGATATTAACTTTGACCTTTAGAGCGTCCACAAGATTTTTTGAGGTGATCAAGGGCCATAACTCTGGCACTAATTTTCGGAAATCGCTGAAAATCAATAGGCGTCTTCGTCTTATGACCTTAAACACTGTGTATAAATTTAAAGTCAATCGGATATTAACTTTGGCCTCCAGAGCGTCCACAAGATTTTTTGAAGTGATCAAGGGCTATAACTCTGGCACTAATTATCGGCAATCGCTGAAAATCAATAGGCTTCTTCGTCTTATGACCTTAAACACTGTGTATAAATTTAAAGTCAATCGGATATTAACTTTGGCCTCTAGAGCGTCCACAAGATTTTTTTAAGTGATCAAGGGCCATAACTCTGGCACTAATTATCGGAAATCGCTGAAAATCAATACGCTTCTTCGTCTTATGACCTTAAACACTGTGTATAAATTTGAAGTCAATCGGATATTAACTTTGGCCTCTAGAGCGTCCACAAGATTTTTTGAAGTGATCAAGGGCCATAACTCTGGCACTAATTATCGGAAATCGCTGAAAATCAATAGGCTTCTTCGTCTTATGACCTTAAACACTGTGTATAAATTTAAAGTCAATCGGATATTAACTTTGACCTTTAGAGCGTCCACAAGATTTTTTGAGGTGATCAAGGGCCATAACTCTGGCACTAATTATCGGAAATCGCTGAAAATCAATAGGCTTCTTCGTCTTATGACCTTAAACACTGTGTATAAATTTGAAGTCAATCGGATATTAACTTTGGCCTCTAGAGCGTCCACAAGATTTTTTGAAGTGATCAAGGGCCATAACTCTGGCACTAATTATCGGAAATCGCTGAAAAACAATAGGCTTCTTCGTCTCATGACCTTAAACACTGTGTATAAATTTAAAGTCAATCGGATATTAACTTTAGCCTGTAGAGCGTCCACAAGCAATTGTGGACGCCGGACCGACGGACCGACGGACCGACGGACGGACGGACGGGGGCGACGACAATATACGACCACATTTCAATGTGGGCGTATAAAAATGAAAATTAAATAAAATGGGGTTTAACGTCCTACTGTTTTGCTCCGAACTGGAGTAATGAAGACGGACAAACGGCATACAATGTGCTATATGAGGGAAATTTTGCTCCGACAGCAGTGGCCAACTCTTATATTGAATTCCATCTGTCAAAGGATCTTTTACGTGCACGTTACTGTGTACACGGGACCCCAATTTTTCGTCCCATCCGAACGACAAGACAGCTATCCTCGCACGTGCGTTACGGTCTACTCTTTTAATTCTAGTTCCCACGTGTTAAGGGTTCTTGTACGAGTACCCCACATAATATGCACTTCATTGCCAGGACTCCCCGGAGGATTTACACCGGAATATGGTTTGTCCGAGTGTCTTATATATTTTTATACGCCCACACTGTAATACTGTACAGGCGCGGATCCAGAGGGGGGGGGGGGTCCAGGGGGTCTGCCCCCCCCCCCCTGCTCAGACTTGAAAATTTTTATGCGATTTTATTGGCGATTTTTAGACCTGTAATTTTAGAATTTACCTTCCGGAAATACGTCAGAATGCATCAAATTGAATCTAATTTTCTGTGGGAGGGCCCCCAAACCCCCCGGTAATGGTGGCGGTGGCAATTATCAAACCTGGACCCCCCCCTGCAAAAAATCCTGGATCCGCGCCTGCTGTAATAGTGTGTTCTATTTCCAGATTTCTGTCCATCCATTGGTCGGTCTGTCGTTCTAATCACCCTGTTCGCACGAGAGAGAGGGAGAAAGAGAGAGAGAGAGAGAGAGGGGGGGAGGGAAAAGGGGGAGGGGGTAGCGTGATAACGTTAATAGAATACACTTCGTAAAGTCGCCCAAACTGAAGTAGCTGTTTTCCATAAGTACGTGATTATAGTTCGACTTTATTTCAATAATTCGATTGCGTGTTGAGGTATTTAGCAGTGTGTGTGTGTGTAGGGGGGCTGGGGATTCGGATAAAACTCACGACGCTTGGCGGAAATCGTACACCTTACGATCCTTATATATAATTGGTAACTGAAAAAACACCACCCACATTAGCATATTAGTCCTGCGACTTTAGTCGGCCGTTTCGTACATGTATTAGGAAATATTTTATTTCGCCAACGCGCTGATACACAAAACAAGTTTATATTTTTGTATATTAAACTTAGCTAAGTATTATTGTTAGCAATGTTAGGTCATGTGATTATATGACAATCCCTTATAGCATTTAATCTTTCAATCCCCAAGACTAAAGGGGTTCAACCCCATTAAAAGCTTGCACTACTATATTATAACATATTATAACGGTATAATCCCTTAAAATATTATAATATTACAAATAAGGGGATATTATGTACTCTGTATGGCATCCTTACCTGAAGTCCTGTTAGAATTACCCATAGAATTGTCCTGATCGAAATAAATACTACACTCACACCTGTAAAAGCAGAACATGGCAGCGACTGTTATAACACAATAAGACAAACTTTTGTTATAATATTTGTGTTACAGTATTTACAAAAAATAACAGACTTATACGTATAAGGTTTTACATACAACATGCCAACTGAGATAAAACGGTAATCGGATATCAACACATTAAAGGATTATGTAATGGTATTAACCGTTATGTTTTATTTTAGGTTGTAGGACTAACAAAGGACCAATGATCGATCTTTGTTCAGATCTGAGGGGTGGTTGGATGGCTGAATTGTAGGCGTGTGCGCGCTGTATCATACGGCCTGCCATTGAGTCAACTGGCGTGGTTTCAAATCCCCCGTTGTACGTGGCAAGGAGTAGCGTCGCCTGACCAACCTTCGTCGGTTTTCTCCGGGTATTCTGGTTTCCTCCCACTGCTAAAGACCCCTACGCGCAAGCGAATTATTGAAATAAAATTAAATCATATGTTAGTCCCAAAATGATCTAGTTTGTGTCGATAGGACGTTAAATCCCATTTCTCTCTCTCTCTCTCTCTCTTGTTCTCTCTCTCTCTCTCTCCTCTCTCTCTCTTGTTCAGATATCAACACTTACACCGATCCTATAGTTTCTTTACAGAAAATCTTGTATTCGTGATATGTTAACTTGTCCCTTTCGCCCAGGCATGCTCCCTCTTTACTTGTCGGTGGTGCAGGACAGGGGGCTTGACATGAGAAAACATATAGTTGTTCGGATGGGATAAAAACTAAGGTCCCGTGTAAATATTGGTGTGCACGTAAAAGACACCTTGGCAGTTAAAATTCGGTATAAGAGTAGTGCCGCTCTCCGGGCAAAATTTGTTTCATAGCACACACTGCACTGTAAAAAAAAATCATTTTTTATGTCGCCGAATTCCGCAGTTTAACACCTTTTTTCTGTTAATCGGTGGAATGACAGGAAAGTTACGTGAAATTTAGGGATAAAATGTTTTATTCCATTATATAACGGACTATTTCTGTTTTCAAATTCAACGATAAGAAATCGTACACATATATAATAATAATCATTCCTAATAATTATCATTTTATAGTATTCATTTCAATTTATCAACCATAATATGAAGGCTCATATTATATTGTGTAACGTTTGGTATATTAATAGTCATGTATATCTAATTTCCATTATTTATAAGATCTATAAAGTGTATTCTCATTATACGGTAATCAGATTGTAAGTATTTTCATAAATGTATAAAAACAATTTTCAACGCATGGACGTTAAATAAAGCTATTTCGCACACACATATATGTCAGTGGTTAACTCAGTGAAATTTTTATCATTTTTGAGTCTTTGTAACAAAAATTACCAGGATTTATTTTTCTGTATTTGAAAATGGAATTTATGTTAATTGAGGGAATTTCTGGAAATTACACGAAAAACAAATACGGATAAAATGTTCCTAGTAATTATTGTTTCCAGAATTTTTTTTGTTTTTTCACGGATATTTTTGTGTGTATGACTGTCTTCATTAGACCAGTTTGTAGCAGAACAGTAGGACGTTAAACCCCATTTCATTTCATTTCACGTATTTTTTGTATTAGCAATTTTAGACCTGGCAGCGGCGTTATGATATTACTAATTGAAAAACATTTGTTGTCATATTCCATTAACTATTAACAGACATATTACTTTGAAATCTCTTGTGACGCGCTAGATTTATCCTTATATAATATGTAATATTTACATGCTATGTTGTTTTTTGTTTTTAATTTTAATTTTAATTATGAGCCTTTGTCATAAATGATGTTCATGCTTTTTTCTTCTTAAAATGTTTTGTGGATATTTGTATGCTGCCTCTTATGGGGTGTTTAGATACAATAAAATCTTATCTTATCTTATCTTATTGAAGATCCAACATGCCAAAACAAAGGTTACCATACAAAATCAAAAGAAAACTTTTTTTTTTCTGTTTAAACATTTTGGATCATGAATCATTCAAATCTATCAATCCCACCGGGTAAAATTACACTGATTTAAAACTGTCGCATTTACATATTAAAGCCATTGATCATCGATTGCCCTTTTCGGAAAAATATCTATTTTTTCATGACATAATCCACGCTAAAATGAATGTACACAGACTGATATTCAACATTAAATTAAAGGTACATTATGTAAATTAGATAAAGAGAGAAATGGGGTTTAACGTCCACTCGACACAAACTAGGTCATTTCGGGACTAAAATAGATAACGAGTCGTGAGTTCTTACTATAATAGTAATAACCCCCAAAATTTATGGAAAAGTTTTAAAAGAATTTCCCCAAATAATAACCAGAGATTTTAAGACAGGGGACAAAAAATTTGCCCTACAAAAATGTAAACCCCTTTTTTTTTTCTACGCCAATTCATTCTCGATATACTTGAATTGTTTAAAGGAGCTAAATCGCTAACATTTAGGACATAGAAAGGACACAAGTGGGTCGCAACGCATTAGACACTGTAATATGAATGTATCTTAACCGATTTACATTTAATGGTTTCCGTTTTTACTCTAATTTCAAATCAGAAATGTTCAGTGAAATAAGCCAGCAGTGTCAATTGACTATTTCGAATGTCTGGTTATTCCAGTCTACATATGCCGTTTGATTTGGTGCAATGTTTCTAGCCTCGATCCACCAGTCTCTTGCTAGAACTGGGACTGAAACGCATTGTGGTAAACGATTCGTGTACCAATGGTAAAATGTTTCTTTTGTCTTAAATATTGGATATCAACAGCCCATCTTTTTCCAGTAAGACCACGGCATCAGTGTTGATTTAAATTGGCAAATAATTCGTGTTTTCAATGTTGAAGATTTTGGATGATATTGAGTTAGAGACTTAGCTACTTTAATACATGTACAGCTACAGTCATAAAATATTACGTATTTTTGACTGTTAATGTGTGAACAATTTTGACCCTGCGCCTTTAAAGGGGTTTAGCCTACTTTTTATCGTCAAAAAGAAAAAAAAACAACATGAAAGATGACCCTTCTTTGTAACAAAGCACGATAAAGCACCGGGTATTAACGTACACATTAATACGATTAATATGATGATGGTCGTTATCGTTAAATGTAATAAATTAAACGTGTTCGTGCTCTGAATACTATTAGAAGAATTATCAAGGGGAACGGAAAGAAGAATCTCGCGTTCATCCTTGATATCGGAACCCATACGATTACATCATGTGTACCTACTTTGATCATGGAGTAGGCAAGCACAGGTGTGTCGTATGATCGGAACCTTGATATTCGTCGAGTTATTTCAGATTTAAGATGCCGTAAAAAAAAAGCTCCAACATGAATTAATCAAGGTCCGTGTCACCTTTGATATAACGTCAGCGACGTCCAAATTGTATAAGAAATTTAGATTAAAGGTCTGAATTCAAAAATAGATAATGAAACTTGAATTTCTTGAAAATTTCTGTGAATTTACATTATTCTGTGACAAGACAGGTGTTTGATATTTTTACGAGGAATAGCCATTGCCTTCGGGGATCACGTGGCTAAGTGGGTAAGGCGCTGGCTCGCTAGTCTGGAGGTCGGGTGTTCGATTCCTCCAAAAGTTCACCCGATTTTCCGGTGAGGTTTCACCTTGTCAGTGATGCAGAATGGAGGGCCTGTGATTAAACGGAAGACACGGAAATAACCCAAGTGATTTGGCAGGGGATTACGCTACTTGATCCCCCCCCCTCCCCTAATTGTGAATAAATGTATAAATAATGATTTATATACCATTTGAGGCCAGGCAATTGAGATGATTAGCTCTGACACTAATGAAGACGGTGATTATTTATATTGCTTTATGGGTTAGGGTAGTGCCTTTAGGAACTGTCTTTGAGCGGACAATGTCCTGTCAGCGAATATCGTTCGCTCATAGGCAGTTGTTCGCTCAAAGACAGTTCCTAAAGGAACTAGGGTTAGGGTGGAGATAAAGGGGATATAAAGTCTATCTCATAATTTTCGACTGTCCCCATAATTCGACGTTCGATGTTGGCGATAAACAACACATTGTCTATCAATCTGATTTTCGCTTTTTATACTACACTCGTGAAGATCTGGCCGGTTGTAGTGGAAGGTCGCGTCATAGGTCATACGAGCGGCTTTTGACCTTTGACGTTAAACATTAGATTAATCAAACAGCGTTGCTGTTTCTAGTAGGTTACCCCAAAACTCACCGTAACAGACCGTTTCATTGGCGAATTCCTCACATCATTCAGATTGCTATAACAACTCTTCCAGATCCTAGTGTAGTAAAGACAAGTAAAACGAAATTTTGAACTATAAAACACGAAACGAAGTAGATTCTGTGTTTTCATCGGATTGAGTGTCTATATGTAACAGACGAATAGAAAGGGGCCTCCCAATTCTTGTTCCCTCCCAAATCTCACATTTCAACGTGCATGTATTTCTGAGTTTGACCTGTCACCACGAAAAATTAGTTAAGAATGTTCATTGTAATCTATCAAAAGGGTAGCCTGTCGGATTATATAGCTAACCTTCTATTTAGGACAAAAATGTGGAAAATATTCAACAGCGTGGAAAATCTGCCGTTATATGAACCAAAAAAGAAATCTGATGATAAATGAGTAGATTATTAAATTACAATGGATGGTTAAGTCAAAGGGTGTGTGTTCATGGTTGGGCATGATTGACGAACTGGGTTTAATATTTGGACAAGGTCATATAAACAAGTGGGCGATAAACAGGGGTTCGCTCAGCAATATGAAGACATCACAGTTTAGCTAAACATATCCTTTTTTGTTTTGATAATTTACGTTCAAAATCGTTCTTTTGCTACATGAATTTTTAATCTTGAAAATCCCTTTAGACTCCATGAACGAGTGTGACTCTTGTGTGCCCTACTCTCTCTTTTTTATTATTAAACATTCCATTTCATAGTTTTTCTCGAAAGCAAGGTGTTTTTAGGCGTCCGTAGATATTAAACGCCCCAATGCTTCACCTTGATAATACTAACTTACATATTTTTTTTTTATGAAATTCTGTTCGGCTAAGTCATGAATTTTGTTGGGTACGTTCACCCGACCTCCTCTGTGAAACCTATTTGAAATGAATGCTACACTGGGTTTGAAATAACAAATTAAGAACTCGACTTCTTTAGAGTTTCCTTAACACGCGTATTAAACTTATAATATAACCTTTAAGAAAAATGTATTAAGATATTATTTGGTTACCCATGCATATCATTTTTCTTAAGTAAACTGGGTTTCTTTATTTGATTCCAGTCGTGTATGTTGGAATAATAAATCGCACCAGTATGACTTCCAGCTCACGACGTTTTCCATTCAGACAAACATTTATAAAGCAATAATAGAGAAGGGCATAATGATTTATTTACATAGTCAGATTGTCCTATATTGTGTTCTGTATTTACTTACAGTTTGATTAGCCCAATGTATATTTTATATTATTGATAAAAAATTTACTATACGTATTGTGTAATATGAAGTCGTTTCTTCTGTGCATGGTAAACTATGGACAAAGAAACTGACAGCTCTATGGGATCATAGGACGGGCGGAATTCGAGTTCATTGGTTTACCAGGGGTTGCTCGATCTCCGGACAAATCAAAATAAATCCGAATTTAACGTCTGAATAATAATTCATATAACATTTGAAGCCTCGAGAAAGACGAGCAATGGGCAGATTTAGCTCTGCCATAGTGATTCTGGAATGGACTAATGAAATAAAAAAAATAATTTAATAAAGACGGGCATTAAACATGTGGCGTTTCTGCCTACTCTTCGTCGATGTCTACCACTATCAAGGGATCTTTAATGCGGTATCAATTGTTTACACTGGACCGTCTGGACCCCTTTCTTTTCATCCCTGGACTAGACCCCTCCCCCTTTTTTTGAGCCATTGTCGAGGGGAAAACTGGGATATATAGAAAATCCATGAATGAGCTGTCTCCGCCAACACATCGGGTTTGAATCCGCGATCTTGTAGTTACTGAGGCACCTTGGTAGACACCGAAGGTCCCCCCCCACCAACTCCTCATACGGACTAACAATAATTTTAACATATAGGAAGTCGACATTGGTTGAGAACAGCCCCCCCCCCCCGGCCCATTATTCGGACTAAATACTTTAAATATTTTAACAAAATTTATTTGGTGGTCAGTGCTTATTAATGATTTACATATAGAAAGTCGACATTGCAGTGATTGATTGAAAGTATAGGTTTTTATTGATTTGCAATACAAAATTCCACGTCTCAGGCTAGCTATAACACCCCATTTTCCCGGACATGAATCCTAACCAAACTTGTCAACCGTACATATACATTTAAAGAGATTTAAGTATGTGGGAGTAACGGACGTCTTTTATTCTTTGTTTATACAACGTGTCTTCCGGTTATAATACATTATGATTATGGTAAAAGAAAAATTGATTGATTATCAATAACAATTTATGTGGCCTTACTCCAAATCAAAAAGTGGAGAGTTGTTTCCCTTCCATAAGAGGAACTCGAAGTTAATAATATTATTTCTATTTGACCCAACCACGCAAACTGATCCCGCAGTGAATATTCGCTTGGCCGCTACAATCACTGATAAGCATGACATCGACGAGGCTTAATAAGTACGGCATTATACTTTTTTAGTCCGACAAATTAAATTCTCAAACATTTTTTTGAGGTAACAGAAAAATAAATAAAGACGTTTGAAGTAATTGAAGTTAAAAAATATTTCCTATTAAGTGTAAATGGGTATTAAAATGAGTAAAATGCGTCATTTTGCCCGAAGCAGTTAGGTGTTAAGTAAACATTGCACGAGCCGTTGAGCCAATGACTGCAGTCAACGCACGTGCTATGGACACTCATCTGTTACAGAGTTAATTCCTAAGTAATTCTCTGTGAAACAGATTGCCAACCACGTGCTCTTCACACTGACAAGTTAATTTCCGTTTGGCCAGATGTAACCAAATAATTCTGGTCACTTTTTACACGTCCTCACATTTCTCTAATTACCGCGAAGTTATTCGTTACACAAATCACCACTAGGTCAATGTACTTGGGGCTGTTCCGAACAGATCAGATACTATATCTGCGTGGTAGTTTCGAGTACCTATTTTGTATGTTTGCTTCCGGTACAAACACAAAATGGCAGAATCTTTACCACGTGGGCCAAATATTTTGATAACAGGTGAATTAAATAGAATATTGACCAAGCATTTAAAAATAATATTTTACCAAAAGAACTTCTGACAGTAGAATTAGGAATCATGCAGACGAAATATTTTTCATGCCGGATTAGATCTAGCCACTGCACTCTCATGATTGTGCAAGATGATGATATTTTTTTTATTTGTTTACATTTTAATGGGTCGGGGGATCACAGTGGCGAAGTTGGATAAGACGCTAACTCTCTAGCCTGGAGGTCGGGTTTTCAATCCCAGCATTGACTGAGAAAGTTCATCCAGATTTTCTGGGGATTGGGGATGGTTTCCCCTTGTCGTCATTGGTGCATGACGGAGGGCATGACAAGATGAAGATCACCTGTCCGCAGTCGTTCGGATGGGACGAAAAACTGAGGTCTTGTTTACACATTAGCGTGTACCTAACAGATCCCATGGCCAGACAAGGCAAACCGACTCCGTGACTGTATGGCATATTCCCGTCTTCAATTCATTAGCCCAGTTAATTAGCAAAACAGTTGGACATTAAGCCCCATTTTATTTCTTTTAAAGGGGCCAGAGATTTACACTAAAGAACTTTAATTACCAAAATCAACCTGTTTTTACAAAGATTTGATGAATCAAAAATTTGGTTACATTAAGCAATCAGTGCAGATCGGATATAGGAATGGAGTGCCACATATGACATCATGACAGCTGCCTTGTGACACGTGACGTCATATGCAAACTCAAGTCGTCAGTTGCAGTTGTCCAAAGAACAAGGACTAATTTTATGTCAATCCTATTCGAATTAGCAAAGCCTTGGCCTTTTGTTTTGTCCCCTTTGAGGTTGTCTCAAGATCAACAAACTTTTTTTTAAGATTGTTGCCACAAAAAGTTGACAAGCGTTCTAAGTATATAGAACCTATGGAACCAGTTCCTAGTTAAAAGAGGGTGTTTGGGATGGCCTAGAGTGCCGCACTTTGACTTTTAGCTGGCCGGTCACCTCTGGCTTGCGGCTGTGGTTTCAAGCCCTGGTGTGAGCGTATGTGGCATGGAGATAGGGCGCCTTCTCAACCTCGTGGGTTTCCTCCGGGCACTCCGGTTTCCTCCCACTGCTAAAGACCCCTACATCTGCCACAGTCACTCAGCTATCACTAACTTTTATTTGTATCTTTGTAGGCACGCCTGGTACAGGGAAGACCACACTGGGACAAGAACTAGCCGTGAGAAATAATTTAAAATATATAAATATTGGGGAAGTGGCTAAAGAAAATGATCTGTTTGAAGGTTTTGACGAAGAATATCAATGTCCTCTAATGGATGAAGATAGAGTTATTGATGAATTAGAAGACACCATGGTTGAAGGTGGTAATGTTGTAGATTACCATGGATGTGAATTCTTTCCAGAAAGATGGTTTCATTTAGTAATTGTGTTGCGTACAGATAACTCTATTTTATACGAAAGACTAGAAAAACGAGGGTACAGTGGTAAAAAACTTCAAGACAATATACAATGTGAAATATTTCGAACTATACTCGACGAAGCTATTGAATCTTACAAGGAAAATATCGTGCAAGAACTCCAAAGTAATACTCCAGAAGATATGGAAGAAAACTTAGAAAAAATTTCGACCTGGTTGAATCAGTTGACTGCCTCTTAGCCTTAAGATCTTTTTGTTAACATGTTTGTTTTATTATTTTATTGTTAGTAGTATCTTTTGTGAATAAAATTATTTTGTACAGTTACTTTCATTTCTGACACAGTATCTAGAACACTGCGGTCACAATTCTCCCATAATCTGGACAAACCTAGCAAGTCAAATTTTGGTGAATATTGAGTTAGACCCATATGTATATAATAATAGGTTTTTTTCTCCTTCACTGAAAAGGCTTCTAATTATCTTCATCTAAAAAGACAAAATAGAATTGGTTTTATATTCACTCAGTAGCTTCATTCTGAAACAAAATAGTTTTCCTTTGTTTTCTCGAACCCATATTCAAGTGTTACTAGGTTTTCCAGATTACGGGAGAATTGTTCTGTGTTTGGCAAGTGGTCTGAGTCCGTTCTCCCAATATGGGTGTAGAGATAGAAATGTATGACTTTTACTCACTCAACATAAACTAGGTTATTTTGTTTTTTAATAATTTGCTTACTTGTAGGAGTCTTTAGCATAAACTAGGTTATTTTGTTTTTTAATAATTTGCTTACATGTAGGAGTCTTTAGCAGTGGGAGTAAAGGGGACACCCCAAGAAACCCCACAAGGTTCACCAGACGACCCTACTCCTTGTCACGCCACTTGACAGAATGATAGACTTCATGACCTTAAGTGCACACAGACACCCACCAGGGCACTGTATGTTTCTTTTACCTTAACTTGGGGGGTTAATCATTGATTTTTATAAGTGAATCATTTCCTTATCAGGAGCCATGGTGGCTCAGTGAGTAAGACGTTGACTCACTTACCTCTCGGGTCCCATGTTGGATCCCTGCATTGGGGGGTTGGGATGGCCTAGTGGACTAGAGTGCCGCGCTTCGACCTCTAGCTGGCCGGTCACCTCTGGCTTGCGGCTGTGGTTTCGATCCCTGGTGTGAGCGTACATGGCATGGAGATAGGGGCACCTTCTCAACCTTGTGGGTTTCCTCCGGGCATTCCGGTTTCCTCACACTGCTAAAGACCCCTACGCGCAAGCAAATTATTGAAATAAAGTGAAACCATGTTAGTCCCAAAATGACCTAGTTTGTGTCAAGTGGACGTTAAATCCCATTTCTCTTTCTCTCTCTCCCTGCATTGGCCAAGTTTATCAGGATTTTCTAGCATGGTGCTCCCTTGTAAGTTGTGCAGGACAGAGAGCCTGGCAAGGGACAACATATATACGTTAGGATGATATGCAAAACTATGGTCCTGTGTACACATTGGCGTGCACGTAAAAGAACCCATGTACAGTTGGAAATTGATATATAAGAGTGGGCTATAGCACCCAGCTATCCCGGCAATATTTCCCTCACAGCACACTGGACCTGTCTTCATTAGTCCGGGGGTTGGGATGGCCTAGTGGTCTAGTGTGCCACGCTTCGACCTCTAGCTGGCCGGTCACCTCTGGCTTGCGGCTGTGGTTTTGAGCCCTGGTGTGAGCGTATGTGGCATGGAAATAAAATTAAACCATATGTTAGTCCCGAAATGACCTAGTTTGTGTTGAGTGGACGTGAAGCCCAATTTCTCTCTCTCGCTAACATAGCGGAGTCAGTGCAGAAAAGTAGGATGCTAAACCTCATTTCATTTCATGTTTATTTTTGGCTAAAGAAACGGTTTTTTGTGAACTTGGGGGATAGAATTGAGTGAATCATTTCCTAAGTTAATTACATAGTCCCAGGCATACTCCTGCGCAGTGTTTCGTTTGATTAGAACTAATCCACTTCAAACTGCTATCTTGAGTGAACATTGTTGTGCTAAATTATTATTGGTCAGTAGTGCCATTACCATCCAATGACCTACATTGTAACAAACAATATCGCGGTTAACCAGACATTAAAATATGTTACAGCAATGTATCTAGTGACAATCGCGACTTGTTTACGTCATAACCCGCGAAATTTATTATGCTCGATTATCCAGTGCCAACATGTTTTCTTCGTCGGCCATTTTGAAAATTATGCCAAATTCGAGAATAGAGGAGGGATTTGATTGGACGTTAAAAAGAGACATGCCCCGCCCAATTTCAAGAATATGACTTCTATCCAGCAATCTGTAAGAGAGGGATTTCTCGCGCCATTGCTCCAGGAATATGAGTCCCAGGTTACAATCAATACACGAGTCAAGAAAATACCTTGTGATATTACAAGCCATACTGGGGAGTTGAATGGCTGTGCACTCTGTATCATAAAGCCTGTCATTTTAGTTACCTGGCGTGGTTTTGAATGTCCGGTTGACAAGGAGTAGGGTCGCCTGTCCAACTTTGTGGGTTTTCTCCCTGTACGGTTACCTCCCTTTGCTAAAGAACTCTACGCGCAAGTGAATTAATGAAATAAAATTAAAAACCATATGTTAGTCCTGAAAAGACTTAGTTTGTGTGTCTCCATCTCTCTCTCCCTGCTTCTCTCTCTCTCACAAGTCATACCAAACTTATGGAATCAATCATTATGTTAGTCCCAAAATGACCTAGTTTGTGTGTGTCTTGAAGGATAGGTGTAACACTATATACAGATAACAGAATATCAGCATAGTTGATAGACCTTTATTGAGAGCATGAAATAGGCATACTCCGGGAGGAGCGCCATTCCAAGTCTTCTGAAACTAACAGTAAACTCTGGCTTATAAAGCATACAATTAATTAAGAAAAGTGATACACAAGCGATGTACATATTTGGCATTGTTTATTTATGAGATTATAGTATCTGTAACTGCACTGCATATTTAATAAGATCGTGAATGAGATCGTGCCTATTGTCAAAACGAGCAGAGGCCATTCGTGTGTAGTCCGTAAATAACATATTGAACACATTAGCTGTTTTATTAAGTCCGTGCCTTGAAGAAGTTGTGTCGAGTTGAACACGTCAATATCATTAATGATCAAAAATCAGCAGAGGTCAGAAAGTTCTATCTGTATATTTATATTTCAATATGATGTAGAGATCACTTTGTCACATTCCATCCCCACCCATTTAAGTTATTTATTAAAAATAAATAACTAATACCATTCTCACAGGTGGGACACTGTCTTCATCTCTATCAATTGAAGGTACACACAATTAAGTTAAATCACACACGAATTAAGAAGAGCACACACGATATAATAATAGTAATGAAAACACACACGATTATATAGTTATATGATATTTTCGGAACACTAGGTCCTTGACTTTTGTAGGACGATACCATTATACCATTAAATTCTGGCATTCCTCTTGATTACTTATGACAAAGTGAATGACACTTGTTTATTTCTTGGTGCTGGTGTGGAAACATCTGTTCCATGGAGCGTATTCTCGTCCTCGGTCTCAGCCGACACCATCCCCTTAATTATCGTTATCTAACATACATTAAATACAATACAATATCAATATCAACACTTGAAAACATTTTATATGGACATCACAAAGTCAAGTCCTAATTCTATAAAAACAATTACATTGATAAACATGCTACAATAATATAAGTTCAATATAAATACTCGCTACAATAATATAAGTTCAATATAAATACTCGGTTATACGTTCCAACCGAAAAAAAAAAATCAAAAAACACTTTTTCAATGTCAATAATTTCACTGTTGCCACCACTGAATAAGTTCAGGTCATGTTAGAATTGTTCTTTTTCTTGCACAGCTAATTTGATGCACGTAGGCACTTCTGCAAACTGGGCTTGAGGGTCATAGCTTTTGACATACTGGAATGCCCTGGTCTGGTTCAACGTTGCGGTACGTTAAGATAAGGTACAATAAATCCCATAAATGATCAATGTACTTGCTAAATTAGACCAATTACAATTACATTACCCTTAATTTACAACATTGATTTCAATTGGAGGTCATAATACTTAATCATATTCTTACACTTAAGTTTATTTAAAATCAAAATTGTATTTACTTTTAAGTGAATAAACTATTAACAATAGAATTTAATCTGCCCCTAAGTAAAAATAAGCAGTATTAATTAGTACTGATCACCTAAAGTCATTAATAACATTGAAATTCATTAGTAGTCTGCTTTACTAATTGACAGTGACAGGTTAAGATTATAACCCGTCTTAACATTGGTGCTATATAGAGCTTCGTGTATATATCACAAGCTTGTAGCCAAGGGGTGCTATCTTACACGCTGAGAACAGAAAAGACAGACATGTGCCTGTGTGAGATGTCCATATAGATACTCCCTATTAACATTTCGTTCTGAATTCAAACGAGAAACAGCTTCTAGAATCCAAGGGTTCAGTATTTATTTCAAGACCCTAATTGTATTATACTCCTGGTTGTAAAATAAAATAAATAACCATAATCCATAAGTTATGATATTCCTGACATTTATCACATATAACAAAATAACAATTTACAATTCTTGACGTCTCCAATACATTAGTATAGTTTTACGCAACACTACTCATGGCATATCAGGTAATTCAAAATGTATTCGACAGCTAATCGCACATTCAAATTCAACTTTAAATTATCCATTTTACCACGTTATACTTTGTTTTTGGTTTGAATATTACTTAAAACTTATTCTCCTTTATAATTTTTTAACAAAACAACACGAATAACTCAGAAACAGTTATATTGCATAAGCTACTCGCTATATATTGCAATGCACCCTGTTTCAATTTAAAACATTTTTTAAAACCTAATACCAACCCACACAAAGGGCCATTAAGTTTTAAATTTTCCTTGGGCATTTTCCTTTACCCTAAACTTAAAAACGGATTTTACACAGATCCACACGTTAACCAAACCTGGTTAAACACATATATATACATTATTTGGACATAACACTACATTACATTATTACGATCTATAACCTTATAAAACGGAGGCTGCATTTTATTTCTTTTTGCGTCGTTATACCGTTTCAATTTTAGAATTCTTATCTATTCCGACGTTTATAGAAATTTTTTACCCATATGTAAACCTAACTCTTATTTACTTAACTAAATTATTTACTAGTTTGACATTTTTTCGAAAACTTTATATTGATCAAATCCCTAACCTTTAAAAAATTTTAAAATTATCCCTTGGTCATTTTTGGCGTTCCATTGTCAGTTACAAGGAAATATGCACCTACCTTAAAACCATCTGGGAACTTCTTCTTCCAAGGGTCTCCTCCCGGGATCGAACCCGGACGTCAGTGATTCCATGACTGATGGCTATGGCTGTAATTATTGGCCCATGGTCACTGGTAAGACTTCCCGCTGGTATGGCGATTCACTCCCAGGGTCATATAGTCACGGCATCCAAATCTGATACCACCCAGGACGGTCACAGCAACCAAATCTGATATCTTGACTAATTGTAATTAACAATCCCGGTTGATTACTCATGAAACCAAAATCTTTTCAACTTGCAGATTAACTGGAGAATTCTGTCTAACAAGATTGCCTGCGGCTTCATGGGACTGGATCCCGTTCTGTCTGGTTCACTGATTCACGGCGCCAAATCTGATACGACCCAGGACGGTCACGGCATCCAAATCTGATATCTGTAACACTATATACAGATAACAGAATATCAGCATAGTTGATAGACCTTTATTGAGAGCATGAAATAGGCATACTCCGGGAGGAGCGCCATTCCAAGTCTTCTGAAACTAACAGTAAACTCTGGCTTATAAAGCATACAATTAATTAATAAAAGTGATACACAAGCGATGTACATATTTGGCATTGTTTATTTATGAGATTATAGTATCTGTAACTGCACTGCATATTTAATAAGATCGTGAATGAGATCGTGCCTATTGTCAAAACGAGCAGAGGCCATTCGTGTGTAGTCCGTAAATAACATATTGAACACATTAGCTGTTTTATTAAGTCCGTGCCTTGAAGAAGTTGTGTCGAGTTGAACACGTCAATATCATTAATGATCAAAAATCAGCAGAGGTCAGAAAGTTCTATCTGTATATTTATATTTCAATATGATGTAGAGATCACTTTGTCACATAGGTTAGGGTGGTAAATGGCAAATCATGTCATTTTAATACACACACACCCCCCCACTACACAAGATGTTTTAATTATGCTCAAATCAGCAACATGACCTGAACAAAAGAAACAAAAATGAAAGAAAAAACTTTTTATTTTTTGCATCTGGGTTACATTTTAATATCTTGTACTTGTTGGTTTACAGATGAATAAATTGTAATTATTGACATAGATGAATATATATATTGTTGGCTTTGCATTATAATTTTTAAAGAAAGAACTAAATAGCATTCAATTATTTTAAAGATGTGGTTAAATATTACAATATAGATATTATATATCAGTGTCCTCTACAAATAATACTAGTTCATTAGTGTACGATGGGTTGGCATAGCATCACTGGTTTACTAATTAAACAAAACGATTCTCCACATTTAACACGTCTGAAAAAAAAAAAAACAACATAATTATATTATCGATAAATCATTCCTTCAGGAAATTCGTTCTGTAGACAGGGACTTAGTGCCAATAGTAGGGTGCAATAGCATTAATCGACACAACACAAGCGACAGTTCATCACCGAAATAGTGGTCTGATTCCCAAAGTGGTTATAGAAGGGAGACAATCAGTCAACAACACCAAGAAGGTATTGGAAAGCATTAATAATGACGAAGACAGTTACTTTACATATTATAAAGGCAAATAATAATAAAAGTAAATAAAAGAATTCACAGTTGCGTTGTTTCAATTTACTTACGGGTTCATTATAGTCCACACGTTTATGGAATGTTTACGGTTGAATAACTTTAAACGTCACAAACTTGTCGTTATCAATCAATATTGACAATATCACAATTTCACGACAGATAAACACATAAAGTTTATCACTGAATATCACATTATAATCCATTTGGCATGATTCACTAAAGTCACACAATGTTCACGTATCAGCTGTTCATAGATTCACTCACATAATTTTCACTTGTCGCCGTTCGTCACCATAAACTTGTCGATGAAAAAGCGATACAATATGAGACCATAGATCGCATACAGTTCTATGATGAGACTAACTAGTCTTTGACTTTGTGCAGGCTTCCCGCCAATAGCCTTGACTGGCGACACGCTTGACAGACAAAATAAAATGTAGACTACACGAGTTCGTTACAAGATATCAAGTTCGTACCAAATAATGAAACTCAAACAGAACACGTTCCAGGGGCGGATCGAGGAATTTAGAAAGGGGGGGGGGCGCAAAATGAAGGCACTTATTGCGGAGACGGGGCACGCCGCTGCGAAGGGGTTGAGGGAGGGTGAATGGGTGGGGTTTATAGACTTCACAATGTTGGTCTTAACAGACATAATATTTGAAACCAGGTCTGAATTATTTTAACAATTTTATAGCTGGGGATTATCCAGGCTATCCAGTACAAGATGATCGTGTCCCTCATAGTTGTACCTATCACAACCCAATGGAGTTGAGGTAGATTTACAGATTTCTCGACATCAGTAGATCGGATTTGTATAAATGACTCACCATCTATCATAACAAGAGGTTGTTACAGCAAGATATGGTTGATTTATTTTTAACAATCCAGGAAGTTACAGCCGGATATGCGCCAATATCGAAAGGAACCGAGATCTTTTGGGATAAACCTATATATGTCGAGTTTCATCGAAATCGGATAAAAGTTGTGACCTGTAGAGTGTTCTGAAACAAATTGTGGACGGACGTCTGTCCGGACAGAGGCGACTACAACACACGCCAAGGTGAAAATGTAGACAATTGCGATACCAACATATGGTTTTTAATTTTATTTCAATAATTCGCTTGCGCGTAGGGGTCTTTAGCCCTCGGAGGAAACCGGAATACCAGGCGCGGATCCAGAGGGGGTTCCAGGGGGTCCGCCCCCCCCCCCTGCTCAGACTTGAAAAATTTTTATGCGATTTTATTGGCGATTTAGACCTGCAATTTTGGAATTTACCTCCCGGAAATACTTCAGAATGAACCAAATTGAATCTAATTTACCAAATTTTTCTGGGGGAGGGCCCCCCAACCCCCCGTTAATCGGTTGAGCGCAATTAGTTAAGCAATTATCAAGCCTAGACCCCCCCCCTGCAAAAAATCCTGGATCCGCGCCTGAATACCCGGAGAAAACCCACGAGGCATGACAGGCGACCTTACTCCTTGTCACGTACAACCGGGAATTCGAAACCATTCCAGTTGACTCAATGACAGGCTTTATGATACAGTACGCACGTGCTAACCATTCGCCCCCCCCCCCATCGGTTTGTTATGACGTAATCGGCTAATTCAATTATTTTATGGGTAGTGTATAATTAAAACCAGTAAAATAAACCAATGTGAAAGTGAATGGTTAGGGCTACTCATGTTCAAAACACGGTCACGGTTGAGCCAACTTGTATTCAGATAATAAAATCACCCGAGAAGAAAACATTTCTATTTAGGTCAATTGCTACCTTTTTTTATCCGGTGTCATGTACCGTTACGTTTAATATTGAATACCTATAGCTGTATATACATGTAAGCACATAATGTTTATTGAGAGTTGTCGACCTTCTTATATACACGGAGGATATTATTTAACGGATTCATGAACTCACCGAGTGTGTGTTATATTACTGAAGTTTGATATTTATTTTAAGACATTTAGCGGTCCATTCAGACGAAATAAAATTTTATTATAAGTGAATGTGACCTACACAACATAAGTTAAGAGGATTGTTGTGAACAGTCTTATAGTGTTTTATACGTGCCAGAAACCAGAAGTTGACCCAGTTATTTAACCCTGATATTAAGCAATGGTAGCGATCAATTTAGACATATAAAATTTTATTATGAGTGTAAGTTACTTACACTACAGAAGTTAAGAGGATTGTTGTGAACAATAGTATTAAAAAAACAGAAGTTGACTCAGTTATTTAGCCCTGATATAAAGCAACAGTGTGAATTACGATTTGGATTTCTATACATATTTTGACAGTTAAACATGGGGAGGTGTAGTCAGTTATTTCACCCTAGAAACTTTCTTTTATCTTATCATCAACCGAAAAAATTCGTTACTTTCGAGGTAAGTGAAAACCTTATACATGTAATATATTGAGCTACATGTACGTTCCGACTTACCTTTATCAAGGTCCTATAGGGGCGGATTAGGCCGTCGGGCGTTCGGGCGAAGGGCCGGTCGGACAAAAAACGAAAAAAATAATTTTGTCCAATTCGTCTAAAAAAAACTTTTCTGCTGAACATTATATGGGTGGGGTGGGGTGGGGTAATAGACCGGTCATGGCACGGTGATGTTCATGTTGTATGTGGCCGGTGGCTTAAACGGGCTTCCACGGCATCACTGGAGTCTGGAATGGGCTGGTATAATAGACTTTCTGGACCGGATGTGGTGGGGATTCCAAATTTCATCCGAAAATTTCATCGGATTAATCGGTCAAATAGTCAAAATTTTCCCAACTAGTCCATTTTTTAACCAGTTAAATTCTCTTGACCCTTGTCGATACAAGGATAATACGTTGATTAATAATAGGTTGATGGGTGTGGAATACAATAACCGTTTATTGTTGAGTCAATATAGTGTTGCGCTACAATCCACTCGTATCTCAAATTCCAACTGCCAGGATCGCAATACAGGGGGAACCACGCAAAAAAATCTCGATGACTTTTCTCGGCCATAACCTCGATCGAGCACGGAACGTCCAGGTTAGCTATCCAACGTCTTACTCACCGAGCCACCGCGGCCCCTAAATGTAACAACAACTTATTATGGTAGTGGGACATACCACGAATAATTTCGATGATGACTTTTATTAAAGTAATTCCCTTCCGTTTATTCTGAAACGTGACAATTTAAGAGATTTATTTTTGGATACTTACAATGATAGTTTAATTACGCGCTGTCTACTTTATTATCAGAATTAAGGTCGGCAGATGTAAATGCTATTGTGTTCTTCTTACCGGGGAGGGGGGGGGGG
Organism: Patella caerulea; assembly: GCA_036850965.1. NCBI lineage: Eukaryota > Metazoa > Mollusca > Gastropoda > Patellidae > Patella > Patella caerulea. The sequence continues at coordinate 69,611,997 of JAZGQO010000010.1, read as the reverse complement.
TCTGTCATTAAGTCAACTGGCGTGGTTTCGAATCCCCGGTTGTGGGGTTTTTTCCGGTTTCCTTCCACTACGAAAAATTGAAACGTGTGTCACTCCCGAAATGACCAAGTTTGTATTTAGTGGACGTTAAACCCCATTTATCTTTCTCTTTTTTCCCGGGCCTAACGTCTGCTTCTACCTAGGAGGTGTCACAGACACATTCAATTATTGTAATTATCGTTTTGGTGCCTTGTAAATTTTTATGATTAATGTCAAAAAAATTACAACGAGTTTTCCTCAAGATAAATCTAATTTTCTACCAACATTTAAAGGTTAATATATTTTTTTTAAAGATCAGTATTAGAATTTATAGATTTGAGAGAAGTTCAGGACATTGAACTCAAATCTTGTGTTTAGCCCAATCATAGCAGTTATTATCAGTTTCATAGAGCGTAACCAAATCTAATAAATACAATTAATAATTCATAACAATGACCTTGACCTCCGGATATACGGGTACAAGTACTTTCAGTGATATTTATACAAATGTGTCATAAATAGACTTAAGTTATTTATTATAACTGGTTTCCTCTTGTCAGTGATACTGGACCCGACAAGGACATCTGTCTAGTCGTTCGGATGGGGCGAAAAAACCGAGGTCCCGTGTACATGTTGGCGTGCACGTGAAAGATGCCTTGGCAGTTGGAATTCGACATAAGCGTAGGCCGTAGCGCCGCTGCCCGGGCAATGTGTCACGTATAGCTTGACTGACAAGGAGAATATAACTAGTCGCCCAGATGGGACAAGAAACCCATAATCCACCCGTGTAAACAGCATATTTCATTTATAAAATATGTTTACTACATTTCAATACGGGCTACCAACAGTGTATTATTTGGTCTACAATATCCAGTTTATAAAATACGTTAAATATATTTCAGTGGGTGTGGGCAACAATGTATTTAGTCTACAATATTCATTTTATATGTTTGAACATACATTAGGCAAGAGCTAAATCTGCCAATTGCAGGCCTTTCTTTATGCTATTTAAATCATTAATTCGAAATCAATTAACTTATCCCGATTATAATCAACCGTTGATGGCTTCACTAGCTTGCGATATTTACTGGATTACAATCATATCTGTTGTTTAACGCCCATTAATAATTAAATCAAAAATGGATAATCGAGACTTGGTTTTTATCGTACCGACTTCAGTAATGATGATCGAGACTGGGCTCAAAATTCAATCGCTAAAATGTCGTTTCATAGGGGATCAAATTGACCGGAAGTTTCAGCAAATTGCCTTTACATTATCTAGTTTTTAACTATTATAGTGAGAACTGCCAGCTCTTTATCTAATCTCCTATAAAGCATGTTTAATATATTAGCAGACCAACAATATATTTTATCTATAAAATATGTTTGATTTATTTCAGTGGGGCTGGCCAACGGTGTATTTAATATGGCGGGTATTCTGGGCATTATATCATTTAATATGGACAATATTAACTGGAGTTTATGCCTATGAATGGACAACATCTAAGGCTAACGAGATCACGTGGTTTATATATTTAACACACTGGGGTTACGTGGTGCTGACAGTCAGTGCTATTATGGAAATGGTGGCCTCTATACATATCAAATGTAACAGACCGGATATTACTGCAGGTAACTAACAGGCCCGTAGCTAGTGTTGGGGGGGGGGGGTAATTGCCTGCTCTGGAACAAATCGGACATCCAATGGGTGCCTCAGGTGCCTTTTTTACTGCTGAAAGTCCCTTTTTCCAGACCTCTCCAAACGTTTACTTAGACGAAAATGTCAGCCAAATAGCTCTTGGAATGTCTACAGATGCAAGGAAATGACGGATAATTGTCTTGGGGGACCCCCCCCCCCCCCAACGCCCTCGCAGCGGCGTGCCACGTCTCCGCAGTAAGTGCCCTCATTTTGCGGCGCCCCCCCCCCCTTTCAAAATTCCTAGATCCGCCCTGTGCCTTTACCCAATAGGAAAAGAATCGGTACCCCATTGGTCGCCTTTGGTGCCCTTCTCATTGGTCGCATTACGAAACCAGCGACCAACGTGACCCTCTGTTGATAATCAGCCTAGAAAATAATATCATTTTAAAAGGGTCACATAGTCATAGACGCCTTTCCTGTTTAGAGTGCCGGCAATAATCATGGACGCCTGGAAAACCACCCTTGGGCTCGAATAAAGTACAAGCCATCAACCAAAAACATATTCAATGGAAACGAACTTTCTTTAACCATTAACCTTTGCCATACTCGATGACAGGTAACCAGCCCTTGAAATGGCCACACAAAGGTCAAGAAATTGTCAGATATTTCAGGCTTACATAATGTTTTTCAAGAATCAAATAAGTTTACTCGATGTGGGTTTTTTTTTTTATTTCTAGGCCAAAGTGATGAGATGTCCGTTTATCTGAAAGCCGTGTGGGTAATGGTTAATGTTTCTAATGCTGCATCATTCGCTATATCAGTTCTATTCTGGGGTCTTTTATATACACGTAAGTATTTGTGACAACTTTTAACAATTACCGGGAGCCAACATGACGCGGTGAATAAGATGCTGATTCACTAACCGAGGAGGCCGGGTGCTCAATCTCGGCGTTGGCACAGAAAGCGAGGGTATCTGGAGATTTTCTAGTACGGTTACCCCAGTTGGACAGGGCGAGGGGTCTGACATGGAACAATGTCTAGTTATTCGGATGGAACGAAATAACCGAGTTCCCGCAGACGCGTTGACGTTCGTAAAGGAACCTTCGGCAAATTGAATTCGAAATAAAAGTATAGTGTAGCGCCACTGTCTCGCGGGCAAACCTTCGCTCAAAACTCACAGCGTGGCGAATGCCCGTCGTCAATGGTATTTGTGGTAGTACAGAACAGTACGCAGGCGCGGATTTAGACCTGTAATTTTGGAATTTACCTTCCGGAAATACGTCAGAATGAACCAAATTGAATCTAATTTACCAAATTAATCGGTTGAGCGCAATTAGTTAAGCAATTATCAAACCTAGACACCCCCTCCCCCGCAAAAAAATCCTGGATCCGCGCCTGACAGAGCAGTACGATGTTGAACCCCTTTTCATTTCATTTAAAGATTACACCAAAGTTGAATACCGGAGGATCGTTACAAAATTAGAAATAATGCCCTACCCTTGTTAGAGGGACATCGCTTCAAATTATATATACTAATACTTAAACACCAATCTTTGCAGAAAGGAACAGTTCTTATTTTTAAGCAGCCGAAATATCTTCTGGGTCGCATGCCTTCGTCGTCACCAATACTGTTGACCATTGAAATTCCAGTATTAGAATGAGGGATAGGATCAAATTTCTCAATTTAATGACCGGATATTTGCACCACCTGACTACGGAGCCTTTATTGTCCAGTTGGTCCGTTTTCATTTATTTATTGTACTTCTTTAGTCCAACATCCATATTTGTAGACTATTTTACTCTACCGTAGCAATTTCCGAACATCCATGAGATTTCGCTCGTTATGGTAGTTTGGTCAGTTCAGCCATGTCTGTAGGAAACCGGAAGTAGTGCGAAAGGAATTGGCAATGTTTATGTTAAGGTCGGTTGCCGAAGCCAACGTTCCTACAAACCAATGTGGACACCACAAAAATATCGGTAACCTTATCCCTTACCCAGAATCCCCGATGGACGAATAATCCAAATGGAAATGCCCCCCACCCCACCCCCAAACGACCGGTCTGTAAAATAAATGTACAACGCTGTAAAGATTGCATGTTTTATGCTACTCTTCATTTAACAAGCCGACCTGTTGCTTCCTTTATAAGAATATAATTTATGTATCCTATGGCCTTTACCAACTGGTCATTCTGTTTATTTATGACTTTATTTTCTTTACAGCTGCCTATACTCTAACAACAGCAGATGTGGCAACCCATGCCTTGAATTCATTTTATGTTTTGGCGAACCTGATGATAACGGCTGTTCCTATTCGCTTGTACCATTTCATTCATCCAACCATATTCAGTGTTATATACATCGTATTTACTGTAATTTATCATTTTGCCGGAGGAAAAAATGGCCTAGATAAACCATACATTTATTCTGTGATTGATTGGAGCAAACCAGAAACTGCCGCCTTATATGGAGCTCTTGCCGCTTTAGTGTTGACGCCTCTATGTCACGTGGTAGTGTTCCTTATTTATCTCGCCCGAACAGCCATTTTTAATGCGTGTTTAAAAAGAGAAGAAGCTGATTTTGAACTTGAGGAACGAAAACAAAGAAATTTTTAAATAAAGTAAGATGACATTAGGCCTACAAATTTGTTGTCAAATTTTTTTTTGAAATTTTACCTTCACATTTTTTTTAAGACAATTATTTGTGTTTTTAATTTAATTTATTTGATGTTATATATTTTATGTAAGTAATTTTTAATATTTATGTTGAGATACTCATATTAAATGTTATTAATTAAAATAATGGAGCATTTAAAATATTTACAGATTTTATTAAACATTTCATAATGAGTTTTCTGTTCATTTTATAATGGGGTTATTGCTCAATTTAATATTATGTTAAACGCTGGGTATGATTGTTTTGCGTGAGTGGTCTAATTCGTGCGCTTTGGATCATAAGGTATGTTGATAGTCAAGCAGTGTGGTCTTAATCCCAAGCTTGTACATGACAATGAGTTGAGTCGCCAGCTTAAACTTGTGAGTTTTCTGTGGGAACCACTGGTTCTTCTGTGTCTCTATATAATCCCCATTGTTTAGCCACTCGACACAAACTAGGTCATTTCGGGACTAACATGGTTTAATTTCATTTCAATAATTCGCTTGCAGTGGGAGGAAACCAGCGGAGCTAGAGAAAACCCACGAGGTTGGCAGGCGACCCTTACTTGCATTGAGAACTGAACATTTACCGTAACTTTAGACGATAAGGAATGCATTTGCTAGCGCTGTTAGTATACACTTTATAAATTAAAAAAAATAAACAACAGACAAACAGAAAAAAGTACACCAGGAGTTCCCGAGTTCGATCCCGGTGTTGTCCGAGAAAGTCCCTGGTGCAAGAATCGCATGTTAGTCCCGAAATGACCTAATTTGCATCGCGCGAACTTTAAACCCAATTCCTCCATGTACCTAATCGGAGGTCTGCTTGCTGGCAAGAGTGAGTGGACTAATAACCACAATTTCCCGATTTTTAGCCGATGTTAATCTTGTCAGTGCTTGGATGGTCACCCGTGTAGTCGTCAGTGTGCTCGTAAAACCGTGAATTCGATGACGCTTTCTGGGCAAATTGTCCCCAATAGCACACTGCATGGTGTATGTCCACTTTCATTTTCCCGGTTCGTGTAGAAAAGAAGGCTGATAAACCAATTCTCTAAACTACATCCAGTTAAATTTACTTTGTGGAACGGAAGAAGACGATGGAAGTTGGAGTCCATGTCACCATGGTAACTCTTCCAGTTGATATTTTAGAACCAATTCCAGAAGCAAATGGACATAGCGATGCCATAGTTCTGGAAGGTTGTAAGTGCCTCTTATGACCCAAAAAGCTTTTTTTGCATATGATGACGATTCACATTTAGAGGCTTCTCTATGCAACATTTCAGAACTGTAAGGTCGTAACTTTCATAAAAACATTGCTATTAAAATATTCATATCCTTATTGCGTTATTAAGATTGGAATAGGTTTTCCTCTCATATCTCAAAAACTAAATCCGACAATTTTTGACACTTCAGACCTTTCAGAACTATGACATCGACAGTGCATGGTCCTGAACATTTACCGAACTTTGGATGATAAAGAATGTGTTTGCTAGTGTAGCTTTATAAATAAAAAAAAACACCTTTAAAACAGACAAAAGATTAGAAAATATGCAATACCAGGATGTTTCCATCGTGTATAATTTTAACTGCACACGCTGACAAGATTTTTAAAAAATACCACTGAAACAATAGGTGTTTGGGCCGAGACGCCTGAAACATGTTATAAAAACATTCGCAACGAATATAGGAGGCAGACCACAATTAAATTTCGCCGTCTATTTCCACTCGGCAGATTCCGTAAACTACGTCTAGCCTCGGCTGTATGACAGTAAGTGATATGTACCTACGCCCATACATTTGCGATGCGGTTACCGGTTAACTTTAACAGGAAAACTTGACGCTATTACACAAATTGGGAACCTATTCGGCTAGCGACCTATTCGATCGATCGAGCTGCAACCTGTTCGTTGGAAACCTATTTAGAATAAATACAACAGTCGCCTTAACTCATCAAATGAAAGTAGAATATATTATTTTTTATCCATTCCTTTAGCTCAGAATAGAAGTGTAATTTCGTCAGCTGGATCGGTCGAATAGGTCGCTAGCCAAATAGGTCGCCAACTTGTGTTCGGAATGGGCGCAGCCATGTTTCATCCGGGATCTTTAAAGTAGTTCCAATATGGCGGAATTCATCATATATCCGAGTTTAGGTTGTCCGAAATCTTCCGAGATTTGCCGAGTGCGTCTATTTATAGCAGTTCTCTCTGTGTCTCTTTTCTCCCCTTTTGCATGCCCACTTTTGTTGAATTTTTGGTCTAGAATGGACTAAAAGGGTTTGAATTAATATTTTCTGCCAGGTTTTGGTAAATATTCATGATTTTGAGGCGGAAGGATAATGGCGTTATGTGGTTGGCGACGGTGATATGTACGGCAACTAGATATGTACGGCAACAAGTTCGTGTATCTCAAAATTTTGGAGGTCAACCTCATAAAAATTTTAGTGCAAAGACATGGCCATTTGTTCCTCTGTCTGTAGTGAAAAGCATTTCGCCCAACGAAAATTTGGGGAAAAGTTGGAGGAGTCCAGAATTAACATTGAAGTCAATGGGCAAATTAATGGTGGTCTGCCTCCATCATGATTTGAATGGAGTTATTCCCCTTTAAATATTGGCGTCAATAAATATTTATCGCTTTGTAGCCTAATTGGGCGTATGAGTTAAACCGCAGATAACAAATGATGATAATTGATAAATAGATTTAATAAAATATGTTATCTATCAACAATAATATTACGATCTCATATCTAATATGGTGGTTAAATTCTAAATCTATATAGGCTATTATGTAAGTATGATCATTCATCTTCTTCCTGCTTTAAAACATGGAAACGCTTTTAATTATTTCATTATTTTCTGTTAGGTGATTAGAAATCGGATCATAGTCCTAAATATTATGACCTACAAAACTGCATTTAATAAATTTGTTGCTGTCAAAGTGATGTTTCTTCGGGCCACATTGCCTACCTGTCCACACTCAAGTTTCTCCCAACAATTAACTCCTCTCCAGTAATGCTTGGCTAGAACAAAGACAGGTTACCTGGTCCAATAAACAAAGTTCCTTTAGCCAAAATATTTACAGCATCAACGATGGTATCATTTACCCGGGTCGAATTGAGCGCGACCCATTTTGCATCGCGTTCTCCTCTATACAACGCTACGTCACAAATAAACAAAACAAACAAACGATGGATAAAGCTCGTGCTGGATGTCATGAGTGTAGAAGGAAGTTTGAATCAAAGAATTGACAAACAAGTTTCTAATCCACCTGACGAATTACTTGAAGACATCGATGTGAGTTGCAATAATATAATATACAAGTCATCATCAAATGAAAATATTCCCACTTTTATGGATATATTTGTAGTCAATAGGTAATATTTTCATTTGAAGACCTAGTTCAGCTCTGAACGTCGGTCTCATTACACTCACTCTGAACGTCCGGAGACTGTCCCATTGAATCAATGTCGAAAATAATTTGTACCCCAGTCAATTTTACTGGGCAACTTTTCACTGCTAAACGACCGAGTGTCAATATGCGTGGACGCATGTACAATGTAAACGAACATCTTAGTGAGGAAATAAGACTTTGCTTACCTCGCTAGATTCAGTATGATCGACACAACACGCTGTTAAAAATACATCCCCTCCTATCAAGTTACCTTTTCGCCGTCATGACACAGCGTGTTATGTCGTTCAGATGGACAGATGGACCCTAGCGAGGTAAGCAAAGTCTTATTTTGTCACCAAGATATTCGTTTACACTGTACAGACATCCACACGGATTGAGACCCCAGTGTTTAGCAGTGAAAAGTTGCCTAGTAAAATTGACTGGGGTACACATTATCTCTGAACGTTCAGGGTGAGTATAATGAGACCGACGTTCAGAGCTGAACTATTGAAGCCCCACCTTCCTGTCTATCCAGACCACACAGGTGACAGTGTTTGTAACGTTCTTGCTAGACGTATGACGCTGTCCGGGATAGTTCATCGGGAATTTCAAACGTGGCTTCTCCTTGTCAGTGGTGCAGGGTGGGGGGGGACTGACAAGGAAGGCTGGCTAATCGTTCGGATGAGACGAAAAAAAATATTGGTGTGCACTTAAAAGATCCCTTGGCAGTTGAAATTCGATATTTAAGAGTAGGCCATAGTGCCGCTGCATGGGCAAAATTTCCCTTATACGTGACGAGGTATAATGTTATACGTGACAAGGAGTAGGGTCGCCTGTCCAACCCCGGTTTTTGCCCCGGGTCCATCGGTTTCTTCCCTCTTCCCACCGCTAAAGGCCCCTACACGCAAGCGAATTATTGAAATAAAATTAAACCATGATATGTTAGTTCCGAAATGACCTAGATTTTGACGAGCGGACGTTAAGCCCCACTGCTTTCTCTCCTTCTAGCAGATCTAATGAGATATGGATGACGAGGATACTGGATCTAATTCTTCCAGTCCAGTCCCAGGAGATGGGGAAGCATCACCGTTGTTTGAGAAGAAGAAAATATCATATCATAGTTTGGATATCAGAGACACAGAAACAGGTAGAGAAACACTTTATTAATCCAACCATCTTCGTTCGTCCACCGTGGTGTGCAGCTAATAGGAAATCCAGTCAAAGATTTCTACCTTTTTAAAAAAAAAAAAAAAATTATCGCAGTTAATTTTGGTGTGCAAGCTTCACTTCTTAATGTAAATAATTTCGGTGTGGTTTCCTCTTGTCGATGGAGCTGTCTGGTCGTTCGGATGAATAAAATGTTTATTTGATCTGTGTGTGTGTGTGGGGGGGGGGGGTAGTTAGCGTGTGTGTGCTGTGCCATAAAGCCTGTAATTGAATCAACTGGCGCGGTTTCATTTCCTCGGTTGTACATGACAAGGAGTAGGGTCGCCTGAAGTAACTGTCTCAAAATAGGAAGCGATGCCATCCCTTTTCACACTTTTTCACGTACAATTGTGAAATGGACCTGATCGTAGAGATATTATGCATGAATTATTTCTTTGTCGTGCCAAATTTGTTTGTCTCTCCTTGTCGCAATATATACAGTCAATTTATTTAAACAATTATGTAGTTTCAGCAGCATCCACAACTTTGACCTTACCTGAATTCAGACCAACCCCCGATGAAGTTTTATTTCGAATGAAATATGGTCATCTTAATAAAGGGTATGTCCATGTCTCTGATGAATTAAATTGTATTCTTTTAATACGCCCAACATGAACGGGGGTTTAACATGGGTTTACCTGTTCAGCAGTCTATATTCAGAAATCCAATATTAAATAGCACAACACCATACAAGACACAATGCACAACATATACAAGATACAAAATATACAAGACACAGTACAAATTAAAATACACAATAAACTATAACAATACACAACAATGCACATAACAATACACAATAAAGTATGTATTACGCAATAAACTATAAAATATATATTACGCAATAAACTATAACAATATACACAATAAAGTATATATTACGCAATAAAATATAATCTATATTAATAGTTGTGACAATAAAGTATAATGCAATGTAATACACAATAAACTATAAAATACATATATACAATACAATTCACACTATACAATACACTTCTCACTATACAATACAATAAACTATATACAATACACAATCCGATATACTATACAAGACACAATAGATTATACAATACACTATACAGTACAGTAGACTATACAACGAACAATAAACTATACAATACACAATACAATATAATCCTTTACAATATAATACAGAATATGATATAATACAGAATACAATATAATACAGAATTCAATATGCCACAAAATACAATACAAAGTGTGTGGCTTAATGAGAAACATAATGTGATAATATATTCATATTGTAAATTTAAAATAATTCTAGTGTACCATAAAGCTATACTCTAGAGCCTATATTATTTGTTTTATAATGATGTTATCACATCTACAGGTGACAATTCTTATCCGATTTCGACGAAACTTATAACAGGTTTATCCCCATGGATTATGGCCCCAAATTGTCCGAAAAATCACGTTTTTAGCTTGTGGGCCGTATAGCAGTAAAAATATTGAACCGATTTTGATGATGAAACTTGAAATGCATGTTTATAAACCAAAGATCTCGGCACCTGTCGATATTTGTGCTTAACGAATTGTAACTTCATGAAATATGGCCCTTGGTTGTAGGAAAAATCACTTTCTTTTTAGCTTGTTCTCTATCCATCTCTCGGAAATGTGTGCGTTTCCTGACTGGCAGCCGCTGAATTTTTTTCAGAGTCGATTGGATAGATTATATAGAGAATACAGCTGGACCCGAAGAAACAAAGTGGTCGCTACAGCTAAAGATAAGAGATCATTTAAGAGATCAACCTTTATCTATGGCTGAAAAAATGATGCTTCAAAGGTTAGTACATCGTTCTTAAATTTATTAAATTTTCAGAAAATCATAAGGGAATGATGCCATGTTGTCGCGTAGCACAATGTGGGGGAGGATTTGCAAGTCACTGATAGGGTAATTGCCATCACACTAGGTCAATGTCGTAGGAAAAAAAATGATTTATAGAGTTAATTTGCCCTGTTATAATCTGATAGCTATAAACTTCTTAACTAAAAACTGTTGAAATCTGTCATCGGGAGTTTTCATCAATATTTAATTTTATGTCAACTTCAGAATTATTTGTATAACTATAGCATTTATTTGACTATTGTTACGATTTTAATCATTCTCTTAATCCAGTTTTTGTAAGCATTTTGCTTGGAACTCTCAGATTTGGGTTCCTGGTGTTGTAAGCTTTCCAAAAATTCGTAATTTGCTTAGCTACGAGAAACATGTAACGAATTGTGTTTCTAAGGAAGATAGAAATTTTGGCTGCAGGCTTATCAAGCAATGTTGACTGATCAAGATTACCATTGGAAACGTCGCAATCGGTATAGGATGATTATCCTTAAAGGGGAAGACCAGTCTTAAATATAAATTGATAAATAATCCCCTCTGTAACACAAGCAAAAAAGTTGGGGTTTTTTTTTATTAAACCGGAAGTGATAAAGTTGGTTCAAAATGCTCACTGGTCTCTATAGTAAGGATACAGATATGGCAAAAGTTTGTTGTTGTATTTTTGCTTGTGTTACGGAGGGGATTATTTATGAATATATATATTTAAGATTTATGATACCTTATTAAAAATCGTTGGTCTTCTTCTTTATTATAGCATATTCCAGCATGTAGAGGTGCACGTATCAATCAACATGTATAGGAGAACAAAGTCTTTAAACATGGTTTCATTTTGGCTGTATCCTAATAAAGTCTTTGGTCCTAAGGAGTGTTAGGTGTGTCATTGAGTCATCTGGCGTGGTTTCGATTCCTCGATTGTACGGTTTTCTCCCACTGCTAAAAACCTCTACGCACAACCGAATTATTGAAATAAAATTGAACCATATGTTAGTTCCGAAATGACCTAGGTTGGGCGTTAACACACCCCTCTCTCTCTCTCTCTCTCTCTCTCTCTCTCTTTTTACTCATAAGATATACTCTTATGTTAGATAATATCTTGTTATTACAGGTATCTCCAGCACCAAGAAGTTTTAAAAGCCGTGACAACCAAACAGAAAAGAACAGAACATCATGTAGTTTAGAGTTTTATTTTTTAGAAAAAGAATAATATTCGAATTATTAAATTACTATCCAATGATTTAGTAAAATGTCGTTTCAGTGTAAAAAATCTGTTTAATGTATCATTAATTCTAAATTTTTGATCTTTAGGAAAGAAGTCGATACAGGTATCAAACTGGTTTTGGATTGTGGGAGAATAATATTACACATATTGCTGGTAAATATCAAATATGGTTACATAAAAATAACTTTCGTTTTCTCCAAACTGATAACGAAACTTCAATAGCCCAGTTGCTGCTTAAAAGTAGGACCATTTCGTTTCGTTATCAGTTTGGTCCTACTTTTAAGCATCAACTGGGCTATTGAAGACGGGCTATGCATTGCGCTATGACGGACTGGGGGAATTTTTTCCCCGTAGAGTGGCAATGTCGCCTACTCTTATTTCGAATTCCATCTGCACAGGGAAAAGGGTTTTTGCCCAATCCAAACAGCCCGACACTGTTTCTATCTTCTGCACCACTGACAGGTGGAAACAACGACAGAAAGTCCAGAGAAACTTCATTTTAAGGAAGCGTTATCCAACACTCAGTATTTACCATGATATTAGAAATTCAAAAATAGGAATTTGAATTCGTTTTATCCTTGATCTCTGATTTCCCACCACTCTAAAGACCTGTAAGTGCAAGCGAATTTTTGAAATAAATCAGAACCATGTTAGTTCCGAAACGACCTAATTTGTGTCAAGTGGACCTTAAACCCCATCCCGAAATAACCTAATTTTGTGTCGAGCGGGCGCTTAACCCCATCTAATCACACAGTTTATACACCAGAAGACATCTTTGATTAAAACATTATATTTTCAGGTTATTTTGGCAGTAATGTGGTGTCATTTTTTATTTTTCTACGATTTTTGTTTTATTTAAACTGTTTTATTGGTATAATTATGTTTGGTTTTGTTTCGATACCACAGGTAAGTTCAGCAAACTGTTTCCTTCTGTTTATCCCGCTGGGGAGGGACTGGGTAGTGGGCCCTCCGACCAACTGGCTACCTTGGATATCCGTCGCGGTGAAGAATACTCGATATGTTGGACTAAACTAGCTTGGTTCGCCTTTCCCGCACCACATTCATAGATCGGATTAAAGCCATTATATTTGACGAGTTTTTTAATCGAGACCTTAGAGCCATTCGTCTTTCTAGGCGATCTAGTGGACAGTCCACCCCCAATATCCCAGATAACCAAACATAAAATGCATCAAATTCAAAGATGGTGGCGAATCAAGAATCTTGCTAATCCCCCCCCCAAGTATTGACACGAGGGCTACGTCTAAATACTAAGGCCACCTCCAGATTTCGTGATGGTTGTCGAGATGTAAATAGGGTTAGGAGACGTGATTGTTGACTAGATAATAGGTTAGGGTTGAGATAAGGGTTAGGGCTAGGTCTGGGGTTATAAGGGAACGCAATTGTTGACTAGATAATGGGTTAGGGCTAGGTCTTGGGTTTGGGTTAGCGGTAGCCCCGTTTACATATCGGGACCTTTGATCCAAACCTGGAGGTGACCTTAAGAGCGTTTTTCGTCAATAGCGCTCAAAGTATTACACAACGTAACCGTTATAGATATGCATATTGTACACGTCACAGGGGGGGTTGGGATGGCCTAGTGGTCTAGAGTGGCGCGCTTCGACCTCTAGCTGGCCGGTCACCTCTGGCTTGCGGCTGTGGTTTCGAGCCCTGGTGTGAGCATATGTGGCATGGAGATAGGGATGCCTTCTCAACCTCGTGGGTTTCCTCCGGGTACTCCGGTTTCCTTCCACTGCTAAAGACCCCTACGCGCAAGCGAATTATTGAAATAAAATTAAACCATATGTTAGTCCCGAAATGACCTAGTTTGTGTTGAGTGGACGTTAAACCCCATTTCTCTCTCTCTCTCTGTACACGTCACATCCACGATTTAATTGATTTTATAAAAAAAAATGAGATCAAGGTCAGCGAAAGACGACTTGTTTCCTCAAATGTTATAAATTATCAGTGATGCTGTTTTTTTTATCTCCCATTTAAGTAATTATATGAAATGTGATTCCAGATCCTGCCAAATGATTCTGATATCCCGTCGGCCATTACTGGATATTTTGTAAGTATTGAGTACAGATGTATCTATACAAATCGCGTGTAGGCCTTGCTGTAAAGTTTATCAGTACTGGACTTGGTGTTAAAAGACCAGACCAGCCTTCACCTACCAATACTTGGTCGACCTGTTATTCCAGTAGGACGTTAAACCCCATTCATTTTATTTCACGATCTATTAGTCATTAAGAAAACCGAAATATCAGGCGCGGATCCAGAGGGGGGTCCAGGGGGTCCGGACCCCCCCCCCCCTGCTCAGGCTTGAAAAAAATTTTATGCGATTTTATAGGCGATTTAGACCTGTTATTTTGGAATTTACCTTCCGGAAATACATCAGAATGAACCAAATTGAATCTAATTTACCAAATTATCGGTTGAACGCAATTAGTTAAGCAATTATCAAACCTAGACCACCCCCCCCCCTGCAAAAAATCCTGGATCCGCACCTGAATATGTATTTAGTAGTGTTTTATTGTTTTTATCAAACCAACGGATCGACCCATTTTACACATCGGAAACCACCGGTCATTGCCAACTGACGTTTATGAATACTAATAGTAAGTGCAGGAGGACCGCACTACACACAAAACAAATAAATCTACAAGATAAACCTACGAACAAGACAGAAAATAGACATTGCAAAAAATAAACAAATATCAAATCAAGTGAATGGATCCGGGGGCAAGCCGTAGGCGTCCACTGCGCTGTACAGTCCCGGGCCTGCTATGATACAGGCTTCACCAAAGATGATTTACAAAAAAAAAAGGCGTAACAGAAATCTTGACAGTGGTCGTCTCTTCAATGGCGATAGTATTATCACGTTTGTAAAAGTGGAACTGATTTGTGATTCGTGATTCAATTTCCTTTATTTGTATTTTCTGGAATTTGGATGGCCGAATGGTTAGCATGTCCTGTATCATAATGTCTGGCATTGGTTCAACTGGTTTGGTTTCGATTCCCCGACTGTAGGTGACAAGGAGTGTTGTCGCCTTTCCAACATCGTGGATTTTCTCCGGGTCCTACGATTTCTTCACACCTACAAAGCGAAATATTGAAATAAAATCAAACCATGTGTTAGTCCTGAAATGACATAGTTTGTGTCGAGTGGACGCGAAACCCACCTCTATCTCTCTCTCTCTATTTGTATTTTCAGGGAGAAATATCTACCAGTGTCCTATTCTATGGAGCGTACAATGACAACAACTGGGGTTACTATGAGCGACCAATGGCTTATTTATTGACCTGGATTTCTGTCAATATTATATCGTTTATGGTTATAGTCGCCAGGTGGGTTCTTATATAAGATATCATATGAAATGGGCTTTAACGTCCCACTTTACAGTTCCATCCAGGTCAGTGAACCCGAGCATACGTCATAAAGTGTGCTTTGGGTAAAATTTTGCACTGACAATTGCGTTACATCTTACTTTTATGTCAAATGACAACTGCCATTAAAGCCCCAATAACACTCTTGTCGTAACTGAATGATATGCCCAAATCTTCAATCTGGTCAACAAATCGTATTATTTTAGAATATTCCAACTAAATGATGATATAAATTTCATCTTAACACACCTATTTTGAAATATTAGTAAAATTCAACCAATTGATTTGAAAAGTCTAACGTAAACCTTTTCAAATGTGACTTGGATTTTAAAATATTTTCGAACCCTCTGGACAAGTAAAATAGGTTGTAATGGATAATTTACACAACAGGTAGGACACTTAAACATCTAGTACTTACAATAAGGGTATTATTTATTTTCTGGAGCAACCAAGCCAGCAAGAATGTTATTGTCCCTTTAAATGCACGTCAAGTGTACACGGGGGATCGGGTTTTCGAGCCATCTTCATCTTTGAAGGAGTTGGGTCGCCTGTCCAACCTCGTGTGTTTTCCCCGATCTCCACCCACTATTAAAAACCCCAACGCGCAAGCGAATTATTAAAATGAAATTGAAATGACCTAGTTTGTGTCGAGTGACCGTTTTAACCTCATCTCTCTCTCTCTTCCCCCCCTCTCTCTCTCTTTCTGTCTCTCTGTCTGTCTCTCTCCCATCTCTCTCTCTCCCCATTTCTATTTTTTTTTAAGAAAACCAACCTTTCATCTTTGTTACACTACATACGTCTTATCCTTTATCCGACTGACGACCTTGATTGGTCTGCCTTATCTCGTCTTGCACTAATACTGGACTACAAAACTGATAAGAGTACTGACTACATGTCGATTATGTAGAATACGCTTTGACCAGAATTTAGACGAAACGGAACCATTGTAATCCAGAAGCATGTTTTCATCTCTCTTTCCACTGTTTCTCCTCCGTTCTGGAATTGGTTATACTGAAGCTCAAAATAATTCAGGTAATTATAAAATATTCTTCGTGGGTTCTGTTATAACTAAAAGTTTTGTTTCTGTCAAACAAATAAAATGAAATTCACCAAACCAATATATTTTGACGTCTGGGTGGACTGGCTGTTCCGATAGATCCTGTCTGTTGTGTTTCGTCTCATCCTTCACGTTTGTCTCAAAGTTGAATCTTTTCGAGAAAACTGAAATTACTTCGGGTTTGACTTTTCAGGACCTGACCGAGTTCATGAGTTACAAAGAATTTTGCCAAGACCGCGGCACTGCGAAATAGTCATTTTGCAATTTTCAATAGTTTTGGGGTCTTTTACGTGTTGCCGGTTTTCTTTGCCAGACCCTCTGTCCTGCACCACGGACATGTGGAAACCAGACTAAAAAATCCTGAGGAACTTTCCCGTGATACCCATCACCAATCCAATGGTTTAGATACCGCATAGTTGGTAATTCGGTGCCATACTCCCCAAGTCGTATTGGAGACAAAACCCTAAAGTGAAATGAAATGGGGTTTAATGTCCTACTGTTCTGGTTCTACTCCGACTGGGCTAATGAAGACGGATATACGCCATGTAGTATTCTATGAGGGTAATTATGTTATATCGAATTTCAAAAGGGATCTTTTACGTACATGCCAATGTGAACACGGAACCTCGGCTTTTTATACACCCGAATGACTAGACGGCTTTCCTTTTCATGCCCTCCGTCCTGCAGCAGTGACATGGGGACACCATGCCGGAAATCCCGATGAACATCCTCGGCCGACATCGGAGCGAACCACGACCTTCAGGGTAGCAAGGCAATGTCTTACTCGCTCAGCCACATGGTTCCAAAACATAAAGAAACAATTCGAGACTATGAATTAGTATATCACCATGTCATTGGTACTACTTTAGTTCCAGGGGTTTCGTTTGATTGGCATTATTCAAGTCAATTTCAAGTGTGATTCATGATGTTGATACCCTTTTGATGATAGTGAAATATATTTATTTGCAGGGGGTGTGTTATGGAGAAACAATGATTTTCCGGTAGATAATCCACTGAAGAACTTCCATCCACTCAAACATGGTTCTTTTAATTACGGTTCTTTGACAGTTTCCAAAGATCCCGCAGGTGGAAACGAAGACGTCATAAGGGTATTTTACGAGAATGGAAGCTATTCTAACCCACCGGTCCACAATGCAAGAGGAGCGCAATTTTACAGTTTGCCGACATCGTCAAGAACTGCTATGACCTTATCCTACCAAGTGTATTTCAGTCCTGGTTTCGACTTTGTAATGGGAGGGAAGTTACCCGGTTTGTTTGGTGGAGATGAAGCTGATTGTTCTGGTGGACGTCATTCAACCACCTGTTTCTCTGCTCGTCTTATGTGGAGGGAGAAAGGAGATGGGGAGATCTATGTGTACATGCCAGACCAGGCTGCAGGATTCTGCGAAAGAAAAGACGTGATTTGTTTTCCAGCTAAAGGTAATTCTCTTGGCCGGGGAAGTTTTCGATTCAAGACGGGTGTTTGGACCAGAATCACTGAACATCTTCAGCTGAATACTGTTGGGAAGAGTGATGGAATTGCTAAGCTTTTTGTGGATGGAAATCTGGTTTATAGTGGACAGAACTTAATATGGAGAGTTAGCGATAATGTGAGAATAAATGGTCTCTTCTTTTCGACATTTTTTGGTGGTGGAAGTCCTCCTTGGGCCTCTAGAATGGACTGTTACTCATATTTCAAAGATTTTATTATATCGGAGGGTGCCGAAGTACCAATCATTGGATAATATAAGCTCCTTATAAGTCATGACACGGCTGTTCAATTATGATTACACCAAATAAAAAAATGTTTTCAACTGTTGTTCTTATTTGAATATAAAACCAAATCTATTGAATGTAAAAATTTTATCGCTGTGGTCGCTCCAAAGCGAGAAAAGCTATCCAAGATGTGGCCAGTCACCTCTGGCTTGCGGCTGTGGTTTCGAGCCCTGGTGTGAGCGTATGTGGCATGGAGATAGGGGCGCCTTCTCAACCTCGTGGGTTTCTTCCGGGCACTCCGGTTTCCTCCTACTGCCAAAGACCCCTACGCGCAAGCGAATTATTGAAATAAAATTAAAACCATATGTTAGTCCCGAAATGACCTAGTTTGTGCTGAGTGGACGTTAAACCCATCCCTCTCTTTCTCTCTCTCTCTCCCTCTCTCTCGCTCTCTCTCTCTCACGCTCTCTCTCCCCCTCTCTCTCTCTCTCTCCCATCCGGGTATCCCGGCGCGGTTTCCCCGGCGTGGTTTCCCCTTGCCAGTGATGCAGGACAGGGGGCCTGACAATGACGTCCTATAATATTATGTATACATTGGCATGAACGTAGACGATCTCTTAGCAGTTGGAAGTCGATAACGAGTAGGCCATAGTGCCGCTACCCCTGCAAAATTTCCTCATAGCACACTGTATTATTATTAAACCCCATTTCATGTCATGTCATGCCTATTCTTCAGGAGCTTTTAATTCAAAAACACAAAATGTAATATATAGGCCTCACCGCCATCTTCGTCTTCAAGTCCGCTCTCGAATCTTTATTATATATATAGAGAGAAATGGGGTTTAACGACCAATCGACACAAACTGGGTCATTTCGGGACTAACTTATGGTTTGATTTTATTTCAATAATATAGGGGTCTTTAGCAGTGGGAGAAAACTGGGGACCCGGAGAAAACCCACGAGGTTGGACAGGCGACCCTACTCCTTGTCACGTACATCCCGGGATTCAAAACCACGCCAATTGACTCAACGACAGGCTTAATGATACAGCACGCACATGCTAACCATTCGGCCACCCAACCCTCCCAATTCAATATAAGTACATTTATTCCCACGGCATTTTTTAATTACATTTTTGTCAGACGTTGATAAGATTTTAATCTATTTTTTTAAAAAGAATCCATTAGTCAGATTATTCCCTCAAGGTGTCATTTGTTTGCTTTTCTGGAAGATCTTTTATTAAAACTTTTATTTGTTGTTGTAGCATGTACCTTGGTTACCGAAGAAGTAAAATGGAGGATCAAGGGGACGAGTTCCGGTTTGCGTGGAGAGCTCTGTCGTCATGGGATTATACTGTGACTGATAAAAGTGGAGTATTAGTTAGAAAGGCGGCTATCAGGACTGATTTTAAAGTAGGTCTACAGCAAAACAAAATAAGGAATATGTAGTCTATTAAACCTTAAAGGGACAATGCCATTCATGGAGTGAAATCCTGCAAATGAAATGAGGTTTAGCGTCTTAGTTTTCTGCCTTAACCTGGATAATAAAAACGGGCACACGTCAAGAATTGTTTTATGGGGGACGTTTTGCTCACACAGTGGCGTTTCCGCCTATTCTTCGTTGGGTTCTTGTGCGTACAGTCCAGGGGGTTGGGATGGCCTAGTGGTCTAGAGTGCCGCACTTCGACCTCTAGC
This sequence comes from Patella caerulea, assembly GCA_036850965.1. Taxonomy (NCBI): domain Eukaryota; kingdom Metazoa; phylum Mollusca; class Gastropoda; family Patellidae; genus Patella; species Patella caerulea. Next base: position 69,592,168 of record JAZGQO010000010.1, on the reverse strand, counting down.
TGGCCGGTCACCTCTGGCTTGCGGCTGTGGTTTCGAGCCCTGGTGTGAGCGTATGTGGCATGGAGATAGGGGCGCCTTCTCAACCTCTTGGGTTTCCTCCGGGCACTCTGGTTTCCTCCCACTGCTAAAGACCCCTGCGCGCAAGCGAATTATTGAAATAAAATTGAACCATATGTTAGTCCCGAAATGACCTAGTTTGTTGTTGAGTGGACGTTAAACCCCATTTCTCTCTCCCTCTCTCTCTCGCGCGCGCTTACAGTCCACGGGAACTCTGGTTTTCGTCCTGGGCGCTTGTCCATGCCATTTTCGGCCCATAGCAATGGCAAGTCAAACCACGTTGAATTCCCGAGGTACACGGGATCCAGTTAACGAGCCAGCGCTTTACTCACTGAGTCACCGCGCCACGACCCCACAAATAATATTCTCGATTACGCCCGGAACTCAAATCAACGAATGACTTTTTACGTCCATGTCTACTGTCGCCTTTAAGCTAACATAAAAGTCGAACCGTGTATACAGCGATTTCACGTTCGAATGGGTCAAAGATAGCTCTAATGATGTACGAACCAGTGGCATTAGTTGAATTAAATTAGAACAAAATAAAGCCAAACCTTCCACATCTTGAGAACGCGTAGCCCCGACCACTTCACCTGCATCAATTAGCTAAGCCATACTTAGGGACTAGATTGTTTGTCTAAAAATTAAATTGAGCTGGGATGTGCTAGGGGTCATATTCCAGAGATGTCATTTTTTTAAAAACCTGTATGTCTTGTTACCAGGAAATGGTGAGAGAGGAGAAGGCAAACGAAACCAGGGATAGACAAGAACTGTAAGTCAAGCTATGAAATTTACACCATTACATTTTTCGCCTATTCGTAGATATCAGACGTGGGTGGTTTTACCCGCTTTTAAACCGGCAGCTGGTTCGATACGCTTGGCAGTCTTCTTCTTCTTCCCGGCCTTCGTCTTCTTAGGACTACGTTCTTTAAAACAAGATCAAGAATCCACCAATCCCAGTGCGATCGGCATGAAACTTGACTTGCGTTTTGGTTGCGCATTGACTTTAATAGGATCCCTGGCTTAGATAGTAGATAGTTTGTATCGAGTTGACGTTAAGCAAGCGGGAAAATTTTCATTCTAGCCATGCATTGTAGGGTCATCTTGTCCGATCTTTGGTTTTGCAGCTTGCTACCAAATTCTTGCAAAATAATTGCTGGGTTTAGGTGCATAACGGCTGTGACAATAAGAATAAAGGTACGATTAAAATTCGTCCAGAAAGTATTTTTCATGGCGATTAAAATTCGTCCAGAAAACATTCCTTCTTATATGATGAGTGGACGGTAAATCTTTCTCCCTCTCTCTGCTCACTCGTTATATCAATGACCTAATTGTAAAAGTGATGTTCTATATGTTGTATAAATGTATTGTAGGATATGGATATATATTACACGAGTAGTAGCCAACCTTCTGGTGATTATTATACTAGGTGGTAGCGGTTATGTGATATATGTAGTAGCTGATACAACGTTAACACCAGAAGAAGTACCAGACTTTCTACAAGATCTTTTCTCTAAATATCAGGTAACACTGGACTTCTTGGTCGTCGGTTATTACAAGTATACGATAAGATGTTAGAAAGAAAGCCGGGTGGGCTTATTAGTTAGTACGTGCACGCTGTATCATACGGTCTGTCATTGAGTCAACTGCAGTAGTTTCGATTCTGTAGCGCTCTTGAGCAACCAGTTTGTTGGATATTCGGCACTTTATAAATAGATCATTATCATTTTAAAACTAGATTATTATTAATCCCCGGTTGTACGTAACAATGATTACGGTAGCCTGTCCAACTTCGTGAGTTTTCTTCTGATCCTCCCACTGCTAAAGACCCATACGCGCAAGCGAATTATTGACATTAAATTGAACCACGTGCTAGTCCCGAAATGACCTAGTTTGTATCGAGTGGACATTAAACTCCATTCCTCGATCTCTCTCCCTCGAAAGGAAGAAAGTTGAAGTAAGTTGATTTGTTTCTTCATTTTCTTATCGAGGTCAAATTCTGAACGACGACGAAGTCATCCCACAAAAGAAATCAAAATGAAATCTAATGAAAACGTCAAATGTAGTACTGATGATCAGTACTAATTGAAAACTTACATTAAAGTAAAATTATTATTATCAATATTATTATTTTAGCTTCCTGTTGCGGTGTCAAGTTTAAAAGTCATTGTTCCGCCTATGTTACATTTCTTGTGTAAATTAGAACGATGGCATCCAAGAATAGAAATCAAGTTGAACATTATCAGGTAAACCCAAACTCTCAAAGTTAAACTCGCCTAACTCTATACTCTGATAGTCTATGAACGTCTTGTTATTCGTCTAAACAACCTGGAATGAAATAGGGTTTGATATCCTATATTTTTGCGGTAGTGTGTGTGTGTTGGGGGGGGGGGGATTGTTACCACGTGCCAGCTTATCATAAGATCAGTCATTGACTCAACAGGCGTGGTTTCAATTCCCTGGGATTGTACGTGACAAGGAGTAGGGTCACCTGTCAAATTTAGGGATTTTTCGCCGAATCCTTCGGTTTTCCCCTAAAATGACCTAGTCTGTTTTGAATTGACGTTAAGTCTCTCTCCCTCCGTATATATTTGCACCAACCAGGTCTATGGACACTGAAAGTTCACAAAGCATTAGTGTTTCTGTCGATGCTTTGTCGGTTCCAACAGCCAAGGAATCTATTATTTGTACGCTGCAAAAATTAAACAAAATGAATAAATGGAAAGTCATGGGGAGGAGCTGAAGCGGTTACTGTAATGTTACCATAAAAACGTTTTTCAGGACTGCACTCTTCTACCTTGCCAGCTTAGTTGTATTTGTGACGTCATTGTATGATGTCAGCAGTAAATGTGTCAGTGGAGATCAAAATGGTACTTTTACACACGTAAGTGTGTATTTTATAGAAAAACTGTTTCAAAACTTTCAAATACGATCATTAACAGTGGCTTGGCGATTTACCGGCAACGAAACCATTGCTATCAACTACGGATGGGGAATGGGTGGATGGCCATTGATTCTATTGTACGTGGCAAGGAGTACAATCTTGTGGGTTTTCTCCGGGTCCCCCGGTTTCCTCCCACTGCTAAAGGCCCGTACGCGGAAGCAAATTGTTGAAATGAATATGAACCATGTGTTAGTCCCGAAGTGACCTAGTTGGTGTCGAGTGGACGATAATCTCTCTCTCTCTCTCTCTCTCTCTCTCTCTCAATCAAGAACAATTTTCTTTTAAATATATTTTTATTTTAGCGGAACCTGAGTGATTTTTGTTGTTGGGAGAATGAAGTTGGAGAAGAAATATTTAAAGTGGTTATATTAGATTTGGTTGTGGTAATATTAGTGGGATTGGTACTAGATGTTCTAACGGCCATTATTGTTCAGTGTCATATCTGGAATAAGGTAATACATATTTTTATTTCAATGAAATGAAATGAAGTTTAAGGTCCACCTTTCTGTTTTTCCATTAGGCGTCAGGAGGGTGGATGGTCGAATGGTTAGCGTGTGCGCGCTATATCATACGGCCTGCCATTGGGTCAGCTGGCGTGGTTTCGAATCCCCGGTTGTACGTGGCAATGAGTAGGGTCGTCTGTCCAGCCTCGTGGGTTTTCCCTGGGTACTCCGGTTTCCTCCCACTGCTAAAGACCCTTACGCGCAAGCGAATTATTGAAATAAAATTAAACCATATATTAGTCCCGAAATGACCTAGTTTGTGTCGAGTGGACGTTAAACCCCATTTCTCCCTCCCTCCCCCCTTCTAGGCGTCAAAATAAATTTTATTTTGTTAGGATGCTTTAATTGTTTGTGCGTTAGAATTGATTTTAATGTGAATTTTTTATATACTTTCGATGACTTAGACTACATGAAGATCTGACCGGTTGAGGCGATAGGTTGCGTCAGAGGTCATACGAGCTATTTTTGACCTGTGACATCTGACATTTTATAAACTAATCAGTTCTGATCAGTATTGGATTAGCAACAGTTGCGCGCATTGCACACCTAGAAGTCGCCGTAAAATCCCGTTTCATTGGCTAATCGCTCACTTCAAGCAAAACGTCGGTAACATAACAACTCTTCCAGACCCTTTTGTAGTAAAGACAAGTAAAATGAAATTTTGAACAACAAAAACGAAACGAAATAGTACGTGTGTTTTAATCATTACCGTTGGAATCAATATTGATTTTTATTTTTACGAACGTTTGTGTTTCGGCAATTTTCAATTTATAAAGGTAGCCATTTCCTGATGGACAGGACTGAACTCCTTTGATTTGAATATTTTAAGATGTCTTTTTCTTTTCTTTAAAATGACATATACTGTTTTTTAAAGGTTTTATTTTCAAACATCTACTTTCAGTTTGGCTACAGAGAATTTGATGTAACGTCGAATGTTTTGGATCTGATATACAGTCAAGCGTTGATATGGCTCGGCCTCTACTTCTCGCCATTTCTAGCTTTAATTCAAGTTATTAAGCTAGTTATAACATTCTATGTTCGGTATATAATTGCTAGATATTGTAATACTCCACCAACTAAAGTATTTAAAGCTTCCCGAACTGGAACATTTTACATGTTTATATTGTTGATTAATTTGTTTGTTGCTTTGTTTCCTATGACGTATTCTGTTATTGTGTAAGTATGAGCATTTACACTATTTCATAAATTATAGTACACGTATATAAACAGCAGCGAGCTTCATAAACGCAGAATATGGCTGATCACTATCTGAGAGGGAGATAAATATAATTCTTTATCACTAATTAACACATTTGAGAGTAGATATCACTTGTGTGAAAAATTACAAAATTTGACTTGCGCACAGGGATTTTAGAAAAGGGGATATTGGGGTTTAAGTTAGATGAAATGAAATGAATTGAAATGAGGTTTAACGTCCTACTGTTCTGCTCCGAACTGGGCTAATTAAGAAAGGCATACACCATACAGTGTGCTATGAGGGAAATTTTGCCCGAACAGCGGCACTCTCCAGTTTAATCTTATATCGAATTCCAACTGTCAAGGGATCTTTTACGTGTACGCCAATGTGTGCACGGGACCTCGGTTTGTCGTTCCACTCGAACGACTTGTCAGACCCTCCGTCTTTAGATGCTAATCACTAATAGCTATTAAGAGGTATCATAATACCTAAAATACTGTTTAAAAATAAAAAACACATTTTTGTTATAGATTATCCCCATCGTTTGATTGTGGCCCATTCCGACTGGAAACCCATGTCTACGAAGTGATTACGACACGGATTGGTAACCTTCCTGTGTGGTTGCAAGATGGTTTGAATTACGTTAGCACGTCAACTGTTATTATACCATTACTTATATTGTTAATGTGAGTATTATACCATTACTTATTTTGTTACTTTGAGTATTATACCATTAATTATATTGTTACTGTGAGTATTATACAATTACTTATATTGTAACTGGGAGTATTATACCATTAATTAATGTGGTTACAAAGAGTATTATACCATTACTTATATTATTACTGTGAGTATTATACCATTACTTATATTGTTACTGTGAGTTACTATGCCTTTAATTAAATTATACCTTATAACAGTACACGAATATAGAAGTAAATATGTAACAATCATGTCATACATGTTCAATTTATACTTGATATTTTATTTATATTACTGAGAATATCGATGACTAGTCTGTGATAGGATGTAAATAATGCCAATCGAATTTAAGAGTTTTCCAGTACACCATTTATATGATTGTTGGTGCTAACTTAGTCTCAAGTATTGAGCTCAGATCCAAATACACAAATTGAACATAATACCAGCCATTATCGTTGAATGTTAGATATTTGAATTCTGAGATATAAAAAATTGATCGCGCGAACTGTTAAATCTGAAAAGTTATAGCGTCACATAAGGTCCATAGTATATTGGCTTTATTGATTGGATCTCATGATGTGTTTCAGTTGGAATAAGCTCATTCAAAGTTTCGGGATGTCCATGTTTTTTTAAGCAAAAGATTAGGAAAGGTAACTTTAATTCCATGGGTCTTGTTAATATTCAAACTACTACTTGTGTGGCTGCCGCCAGTGTGCGCCAGCATTCCGTCATGTCAACAATAATGTACGTGAACCTTGTGTTTTATTTTCAGGTTAGCAGTGCTATATTACAAAACCAAGACGTCCTTGTATCAAAATCTGATAACGGAACTCAGAAATCAACTTAAATTTGTGAGTATTTTTTAATGATCACTGCTTGTTCGTCGTTTTTATTTTAATTTAACACAGACTTGCTCGTAATGTAATCATATTAGCTCCTGTAATCCTAATACGGCATTTAGTAATTGAATGTATAATAATAAAACACAATTTTATGGAAAACAATCCATAGGGGTTTGCAGGAGGGGGTTTGCAGGCGACAATGCATAATGCCATCATCGACTCTAAATTATATAAACATGCATACAAATTGAGCTTTTTAAAGTGAGAAACCCAACATACCGTTTGACTTCAATTTCTATAATAATGTAAGATCACATTGTGATTTCATTTCATTAATACAAGGCATTAAAATTTTTATGGAACTGAGGAGGCTGTGGTTTTTTGACCCCCAACTCCCCTCTGGATCCGCCCCTGCAATCATTTAGTTTATTTTACACTATGTTTCAAAAAGAGGACCTTGTTGAAACGTAGTGTGAAATAAACACAGTGATTGTTTTCCATATAAATTGTTTATTATTATTTTATTAGCTCGTGTGATACTCGTTCAACCGTAACTTCCGGTAGATGACATCCGCTTTGATACTACTTAATTAAAACCGATCATAATAAATCCATGGCACATTAATATTTACAGCAGTTGAATCTCAACAGGGGCGGATCCATGAATTTTTTTAACTGAGTGAGCTTGTCAGGTTCCGCTTAAGGAAATTTGACAGTTGGCAATGCATGATGCCATCATCGTCTCCAAATTACGTATAGACATACTTACACTCTGAACCTTTTAAACGTCAATTTTTATAACGAATTAATAGGATCACAAACCCTCTGGATCGCCTCTGCCCAATAATTTCAAACTGAAAAGCTTCTTTATTTGAAAGTACTTGATAGTTTTTCTTTAAAAAAAGTGGTGCTTATTTAGGGAACTGTGTTTTTTGTCCAAAGGAATCTGCTTCTGAGTTTCTTACGCTTACCCGTACACAAGTAACGATTCATCTCGAAATAACGGAACAATAAGTACGAGGCAGACCACGGGAGTGACACATGCCAACCATATATGGTAGAGAAAAATAGTCTACACCTTGTCCCGTACCAAGCTTTGGGTCGAACTCACGTCACAAAAAACGATTATAAACAGAGATCGTTTTTTTCTAATATTACCTAATTCGTTATAGGCCTGATGTTTAATCTTGCGCCATTAACAGTTATCAAAGACACATTTCCAGTAATCGAATCTCTTTTTGTGGTGATAAATGTTCATTGGTGTTGGGTTTTTTTGTTTTTTTTTTTAGGAAAGACGAGTCGAGAAAAGAAAAGTATTTAGAAAAGCGAAAGTATCTCAAGATAAGTTTGTTCACTAGTTTTCATCCTTCTCAATACAAAATATATATCATATGTTTCGGATTTTTCATTTATTTCAATGTGACTGTACCTTCACAATATGGATTAACCATGAACGACAGATCCACCCTACATGCAGAGAAGTACCATTAATTTTCGTACCTTAGTTACGTACGGATCATGTTAAGTCTTTTTTTTTTAATTTTCAGGAATATCGTCTGCTTCGGGCTTGGACAGAATAGGAACAGGTGTAAGTGGGATGTGAACAGATATCAACAGAAACAATGTGCTTCGGATCATCTACAGCTTATTCAATTAATTCTTTAAAGGACTCGAAATGAAAGACGATGTTCTCCCCAATTATTTGTTCATCTAAAAGGCCCTAAAAGAAAGATGATCGTGTCCCAAATTACAAATTACATAAGATATATTTTCAAGATAAATTCCAGATAAGAAAACATTCCATCACAAGTAGCCCAAAATTATCAACTGAGTATTTTTATGTATTAAACATACATTATGCAAGAGCTAAATCTGCCTATTGTGGGGCTTCCTTTAGGCCTGAAATGTTACAAAAACTATTAATTAGACATTAATTTACTTATCCAGACCATAATCCACTCTCGCTGTCGAGGCTAGCGTGCGATATTTTTTTGATTATAGTTCGATTTGCTGCAAAATTTTCCTTCGTGATTAACGATTAAATGGATAATCGAGACTACTAGTTTTGTCTTTCGGATTTTAGAAATGATGACCAAGGCTAAGCGGAACTTTCATTCGCTTAGTTCCCGGTTCATAGTGGATCAATATGACTGAAATTTTCAACAAATTGCCTTTAGATTATCTAGTTTTTAACTATTATAGTGAGAACTACCAACTCGTTATCTAATCTCCCATAGTGTATCTTTAAATATACAAGAAGCAGCTATGTGTAGACTCCTTTAATGGGAAGTGTCACTGGGTGTTAAATGAAAATATATGTACGAGTGTAATGATTGGCTGTAGAGAAACTATTCATATGACAATCGTTTTGAGTCGTTTATAATACATACTCAGGGGCGGATCCAGGATTTTCAGAAAGAGGGGGCGTGCTGTACAAACTTGGGAGTGCGAAGCCCGGAACCGTGATTTTTGAGTATAAAAAATGTTCACAGGGACTTATTTCATACTAGTACTGTAAATTACGATTTCCAACCTAAAATATTTTTGTTCTCCTTTCTCGCGAGAATATATGGAGCTAAAAATTGTTCGCCAGCTCAAAAAATATGGGGGCGTGCGCCGGGTGCGCCCCCCTCTGGATCCGCGCCTGATACTTATAGAAACTAACTGGGCGGTGTTTTGAAGAGAATTCTCTCAATATCGGGTGTTGCATGTATAATATATGTATTACTGACAGCACTACTGTAATAAATGAATGTAGAGGAACTAGTCACATATAATAATCTTTTAGTTGCATTTATAACACATACTAGTGGAAAATAATGTTTTATATACTTTGGTGACGTTTCGGAGAGTATTCCCTCAACGTTATCAAGATAATGGAGCGATACAGAACGCACATGGGACGGGGTTGGTGGTCGAATGGTTAGCACGTACGCGCTGTATCAAAAGGTCTGCCATTGAGTCTACTGCCCTTTTCCGATTCCCGGGTGTATGTAGCAAGGAGTAAGGTCGACTGTCAAACTTCACTGGTTTTCTGAGGGTCCCCCGGTTTCCTCCCACTACTAAATACCCCTCTCTCTCTCTCCCTCTCCCTCTCCCTCTACATTATATAACAATTTTATATAACAATTATAACAACAGATACTATAAAATATAATATTGCTCATTTTACTCCTTCCAACCTATTGGGTTCTCCGGATCCTGCGGTTTACTACTAAAGTCTCCCGCGCACAAGCGAATTCTTGAAATATAATTGAACCATATGTTAGCCCCGAAATGACCTAGTTTGTGTTGAGTGGACGTCAAACCCCATATTTCTCTCTCTCTCTCTCTCTCTCTCTCTCTCATTAAATTTCTTAAATATATCCAAGAAGTATCTTCCACTCATTGTTCCTAAACTGTACACATATATAACAGATTAACACTCGTGTATACATATATATATATACATTAAAGTAGATAAAAAGTACTTTTATGTTTACAGTCAATAGAAGAGAGAAAAACATTGTATAATGTATCGATTATGTATACTTAATTTCAGCTACTACAGTTTCAAGTTTCGACAATGGAGCTTTTCGTTTCATCTCAGCGGGTTTTTTGATTAGGTATGTAAATCTCAGTGAATATTTAATGAATCGAAAGCAATTAGATCCTGTTTAATGAATCCTAAACAATTACATCCTTGGCAGAAATTGTCGACCATAAAAAAAAATTTGCTCCCTGTGTAAAAAAATCAACGGATTCTAAGTGTTTCCACTGAAGCGGTTTTTACTCAGATTTATGACTTTTTCAAATTTTTTCAAATCTTAATTTGAGGGTAATTAGAGGTTTTCTGGCCACATTTTCTACAAATGAGACCACCACCGCCGCCAAAAGCACGAAAATCCCCCACCGATTAGAAATACCTGTCAATTGTACAGCACCTCTGAGAACACTTTCCTGAGAAGCACCCGATCCAGCATGCCAATAGCACTGTTCCTGTTTTCTTGTGTAAAGCGTGGCAGGCATTGCAGTGCAGGGAATGTACGTGTTATATGGGACTGCTTAAAATCGTTGCGTATCCACGATCAAAGTACATTACCGAGAACTGATATTGGATTCAAACCCAGAACTTCACAAAACCCACCACAAGTATCAGATGATAACTTGCATTAAATAATTAACGTCTCGTTTCAGTAGTTAAAAGGTTGTTTTGGGGTTTATATTAACCTTGTTTGGTCTTTGGCTGCTTTATTGATAATTACATGGTAAATAGAATGAAATGAAATGGGATTACTTAGCAGTAATTACCAGATTAACCCTAGTTCCTATTATAATAAAATTAAATGATGTTACTCAGCAGTTTTTCTCCCTGATTAACCGGAGCTCCCATTATAATAAATAGAACCCGATCTTCCCCTCGTTACCTGTATATCAGTGATATCATATCACATCATATATTTAATACATATACCGAGGTTACTATAGTAACCAGGCGATGAAAACGTAAACAATAAATGAGATCGATGAAGAGTTTCCGAAAGACTTTAATCGACTCTAGTGATTCCAGAAACGATGTATATTATCACAGAAGCTTTCTCGAATTGGAATATTTCAGCTAAAAATTGATATGTGGCTGTCTGCTCGACAGAAGTGTCACAAATCGCCAGTTTAATACTCAAAAAAGTACCGCAATTCAAAAAAGGTAAATTTATTTCTGTATCAGTTGAGTATAAATTACCGTTTTATGTGTAGTATTTCAGGAAAAAGTCGGGGTTAAAAAAACGAGGTATGAAATCGTGATTTTCTCGCTGATTTGTGGATCAAATTCGTACTTTTGTAGTTATATAGAAAGCTTGAACATTTACAGTTCAGTAGAAGGTTGATCAGCGACAGTAGTGGTCGGCAGTTGTTCTGATTTTGGACAAATTTTCAGGTTATGAAATTTGTTTCTTTTTTTTTTTCTTTTTGACAGTCGGACATGAGGTCGAATCATCTAGGCGACGTCTGTGGAACTAAAGATTGTACTTTGGACTTAGCATTTTGGCGGAAACGGATATATGTCAAAAACGAAGTACGAAGCCGTAGTTCTAAGTTCGTACTGGTTGCATAACCTCTATAACAACAGATACGAAACCATAAAATACAAATACAATATGACCCCTTTTGTTCCTTCCAACCTCATGGGTTTTCTCCTGGCCCTCTGGTTTCCCTCCTACATCTAAAAACCCTTATGCGCAAGCAAATTATTGAAATAAAATTGTACCATGTATTAGTCCCGAATGTCGCAGTTTCTGCCGAGTGAAAATTAAGCGCTCTCTCTCTCTCTCTCAAAAGCAACATCAAAGGAAGGCTACCCACAATGGACAACTGATACAGGATTTACGCTACAATAGACAAACCATACAGCTAGTTACCAATACAACGCTTGGGAATAATATTCATTAATTTATAATTGAAAAAATGAAAAAAGATATCAGAAAATAAACAGCCTATAAAAGAAAGAAAAATCATATAATGTACTTGTATTGATTGTGTCTACCTTTGTAAATCTCACTAAATATTTAATAAATTCTAAAAAACCATTAGGTTAAGTGGATAAGACACTGGTTCGCTAGCCTGGAGGCTGCGTTTTCGTCCCTGCATTAGCCGAGAATGTTCATCGGGGTTCTCCGACGTGGGTTCCTCTTGTCAGTGGTGCGGACAGGGGGCTGGATAAGGACATTTGTCTAGTCATTCGGGTGGGACCAAACATCGAGGTCCATCGAACACATTAGAATTCACGTAAAAGATCCCTTGGCGGTTGAAATTTGATATAAGAGTAGTTCAAAGTCCCGCTGTTCGGACAAACTGACAATTTCCCCAATAGCACACTGTATGGCGTATTCTCGTCTTCATTAGCCCGGGGGTGGGGCGCGAGTGATTAGCGTGCGCGCTGCAACATACGGCCTGTCATTGGGTCAACTGGAGTGGTTTCAAATCCCAGGTTGTACGTGGCAAGGAGTAGGGTCGCCTGCCAAACCTCGTGAGTTTTCTCCGGGTACTCCAGTTTCCTTCCACTGCTAAAGACCCATACGCGCAATAGAATTATTGAAATGAAATTAAAACCATATGTTAGTCCCGAAATGGCCTAGTTTGTGTCGAGTGGACGTTAAACACCATTTCTCCCTTTCTCCAATCCCCTTCCCCCCACCCCCTCTTGAATCCGCTTCTGAGGAGTATTAAACAATTTAAGTACCACAAGTATCAGATTATCACTTGCATTAAACAATTAGACGTCTTGCTTCTGTAGTTTCTAAAGGTGTGTTTTTGGCTTGTCACCTTGACCGGTCATTTGACATTATCAGCGCAGTCTTTCGTTTGATTAGAGCTTATCTCACTACTCACTGCTGTAAAGAGCGAACATTCTATTCGAAATTATGATTAGCCAGTAGTCCCATAAGCAACCAGTAGCTGACAGCGTCACATAGGCTTACCTTTAAAACTAAGCGCCAAATTGGACCAAACATGTTTACATAACGTTACGTCATGGCTCACGATTATTAACCAGTGCATAGCAGAATATTGCAGTAAAACTAATTGCGTGACAAACGAGGCTATCAAATCGATTAAAATGTAAACAATACTATTTGGAAACGAACATACTTTCACCGTTTTTAATACCTTAAATCACTGTCCAAAGTTTCAGGGAAGACCCAGATTAAACGAAGGACTGTCATGTTGCTGTACTCAAGTGATAGCTTCGATTGAACGGGAAGAATAGACACACTCCCGCAAAAGTTCAAGAATAATAGCCGGAGAGGGATTTCTCGGGCCATTGCTTCAGGAATATGGGCCTTAAACTGCTTCATTGAAAATCTATTACTCTGTTAATGAAATGAAATGGGGTTACTCAGCAGTTTATTCCCTGGTTAACCGGAGCTCCCATTATAATAAATAGAAGCCGATCTTCCCCTCGTTACCTGTATATCAGTGATATCATTTTACATCATATATTTAATACATATCGAGGTTACCTAGTAACCAGGAGATGAATACGTAAACAATAAATGAGATCGATGAAGAGTTTCCGAAGGACTTTAATCGACTCTAGTGACATCAGAAACGATAAATATTATCACAGAAGGGTTCTCAAATGGGAATATTTCAGCGCAGAATTGATAAGCGAGTGTCAGATCGACAGAAGTACCATAAATCGGCTGTTGAATACTCGAAATGAATCTGCAGTGCAGAAAAAGGTAAAAAAAAATCTGTATCTTTTGAGAATTATATTATAGTTTTATGTGGAATAATTTTGGCTCAGTGAACGGTGGGTATGCTAGGTGAGTATGGCGCTGGCTCTAGTAGGAGGGAAGTCGGGTAGCCGAAAGGTTAACGCGTACGTGTTGGTTCATAAGGTTTATCATTGATTCAAGCGACGTGGTTACACATAATCAATTCAGGATACTTTTCGGGCATTTCGCGGATTTAGAATGCTTTTGTGCTTCCATGTAATAAATTTAGCACAATTTCCGGTATACAAGGATATAAAAATAGGCCGTAGTGCCGCTGTCGGGGCAAAATGTTCCTCATTGCACACTGTATGGCTATGCCCGTCATCACTAGCCCCGTTTGGAGCAGAACTATAGAGCGTTAATCCCCATTTCATTTCATTTTATTTAATACGAAGAATGATACTTGTATTTATTGGCAAGTGTTGTCAAGGTATTCTTTATTAATATTTTAAAATCAATTTGGTTAAGCACGGTTGCATTAAGAAGTATCGACCTGGCGTATTGTTCCGATGACTGATTGAGGCTGACATTGATGGCATATGAGGATTCTCTTGAGTCTAAGATCAAAATAGAGAGAGAGACAAATGGGGTTTAACGTCCCCTCAACATAAACTAGGTCATTTCGGGACTAACATATGGTTTAATTTTATTTCAATAATTCGCTTGCGCGTAGGGGTCTTTAGCAGTGGGAGGAAACCGGAGTGCTCGGAGGAAACCCACGAGGTTGAGAAAGCGCCCGTATCTCCATGCCACATACGTTCACAACAGGGCTCGAAACAACAGCCGCAAGCCAGAGGTGACTGGCCAGCTAGAGTTCGAAGCGCGGCACTCTAGAACACTAGGCCATCCCAACCCCCCTAAGATCAAAATGCTGATGAGGGTATGGTGCAGTGTTTGGGGTAAAGTAAGGTGCCTGTTTTGATGCTAAGGTAAGGCTTCGGTTGCGACTACGGTAAGGTTTATGTTTAGGTTAAGGTGAGGTTTTTGTTGAGTCTACGACAAGATTTTGACAAATGTATTTTAAACTAGATCTGCGTAGCAGTAATGACGAGTTTCACTGGTGCCACGTTACCTTTGAACTTATGTCAGTTTCGGTGCCTCGTTACCATTGAACTCATATCGCTTCCAGTGCCAATGGAACCGATAAACAGATTTCCACATAAACATCGCACACATCAAATAAAATGGAAGCAGAATCATTTATGTGTTACATGTAAGTGACCCTGACAAAATTACATTACTTCCGGTGATCATGAAAATGTTCAATTAGTTTAACGTTATCATAAATGGCATTGGGCATCACATGACGAAACGTTTACGTAAATCGAATAGACCAAAGACTTTCAAAAGTGACTTGTAGAAAATCGTCTGTTTTTCTGCAACCGTACAAGTTAGAAACCATTTTGCCGTATCTGTATGATCGGATGGGTTCAATTGTATTTGTTTAAAACATTACAAATCAGACTCATTTGAATTAAATATCTGCTTCGAAGGCTAAACATTCAGGTTTTTCCAAAATGATATCACTTCCGGTGATATTGAAAATGTTAAATTAGTTCTATGAAATAATAATCTTATGCCATATGTTCAACATATGGCATAAGACACCATATGTTGAACATTTTATGAAAATCGAAAACTGTGATAATTTGGCTTATCTGTTTTTGAATTGTTACAGCAAAGAATGACCAACTCATTATTTAACTCTTAACTAATGTGGGGGGGGGGCTAGTGGTGTAGATTCCCGCTCTTCGACCTCTAGCGAGCCGGTCACCACTGGCTTGCCACTGTGGTTTCGATCCCTGGTGTGAGCGTATGTGGCATGGAGATAGGGGCGCATTCTTAACCTTTTGGGTTTCCTCCGGGCACTCCGGTTTCAAACACAGGCGAATTGCTGACATAAATTAAACCATATGTTACTAATGTTAGTCCCGAAATGACCTAGTTTGTATCGAATGGACGTTAAACCCCATTTCTCTCTCTCGACTAATACATCTTTGACATCTTCTGATGTTACTTGAATCTTGAGATGTGAACACGAGTCTTAATGAGTATTGTTTCGTTTAAAGATTTTGTGCTTTTAAGCTGAGCAGTTTTGAGATGGGAATGTTGTAGGTGGTCAAATTATTGCACAAAAACGACCACACAAGGGTTCAGTTTAACAAATGTTTATTCCAGTAAAGAAAATACCCTGAAAGTATACATTTATAATATAAGTAATAAAATCATAACATCTTACCCTGAAAAGGGGTTTTCCTGGCTTACCAGACCTGAACAAAGGTGAAGTACCTTTTGAAGTCTGTAATAAAATAATATAAGTTGTGTGAAAGTAATAAATGTAGATTTAAAGCGAAATGCTTTAAATAGTGTTATTATTATTATTGACTATATGTATATATATAAGATCTATTTGCAGAATATAATTAATGAAAACTAGGCTAACTTTAACTTATTTGAAAACTTTACCATTAAAACTAACATGGCCGCCTATTTAACAAAGACCAATTACACAATGAAATATAAAAACTATTAAAACAAATATTAACACATACCTTTAAATTCTATCACTGCAACTTAAAACAACTGCTCTCAGTTATCACTATAATAAACTATATACTACGTAACCACAAAACTATTAAATTAAATACAAACTAACCATGAATTACAGAGAATGAAAATATCCTCTGACCTTCATGAAATCATTCCTAAGAAGTGACCATAGTGATGATGATACAAAACTAAGAAAACCTCAGGTCAAAGTTTGAAATAAACTACCAGTGAGCTGAGTGAACTGGAACTCATTGGAAACCCTTTTAAGAAGAGTGTATAGGACAGGATAGTTTAAAGAAGCAGTGATGTGTAACGTATTATCTAAGATTAAATTAGTATTGTGATCCTTTTAAAATACCCATAAAATAAATAAAATCACTCTATCACAGAGAGAGAGAGAGACAGAGAGAGAGAGAGAGGGAGAGAGAGAGAAATGGGGTTTGACGTCCACTCGATACAAACCCAGTCAATAATTCGCTTGCACGTAGGGTTCTTTAACCGTGGGAGGAAACCGGAGTGTCCGGAGGAAACCCACGGGGTTGCGAAGACGCCCCTATCTCCATGCCACATACGCCCAGACCAGGGATCGAAACCACAACCGCAAGCCAGAGGTGACCGGCCAGCTGGACGTGGAAGCCCGGCACTCTAGACCACTAGGCCATCCCAACCCCCCATCTTGAGATGGGACAGTAATCTTGGTCATTATATATAGTTCATGAGTATAAGTTAATCATTCTTGAAAACTGATCACTGATTAATGATCGCGATAGGGGATAAATTGAAGTTACTGTGTCTAAATATAACACAGAATGGCTTTTAAAATATCGAAAAATATCGATTGGAAATGTATATCTAGCCATAAAATAACTATAATCCATTTTATAATCCAATCGAAATTATCACTGGGACCCTGATATCCCTATACTCACGGTTATCCTATAGAATTCACATTAATTCAATCCCTATATTGTATCTGAGAAGAATCAAAGTTTTACAGTCGGAAGTCTTTTTATCTTGCCAGTCGTTGATGAAGCTGTAAGAAGAAGTCAGTTTAAACCCAACAGGGAACCGGAAAAGGAAGAGCACAAACAGTCAGTGTATGTCTTATTTTATAAATTTGACACTGCAATGGAAGCGATAGTTCACAACTGTATATATAAGCTATATCATATACTATACGGGGGTGGATGGCCCATTGGTTAGCACGTGCGCGCGGTATTATAAAGCCTGTCATTGAGGCAACTGGCGTGGTTTCGATTCCCCGGTTGTACGTGACAAGGAGTAGGGTCGCCTGCCCAGCCTCGTGGGTTTTCTCCTGGTCCTCGGGTTTCCTCCCACTGATAAAGACCTCTACGAGCAAACGAATTGTATAAATAAAATTGAACCATGTGTTAGTCCTGAAATGACCTAGTTTCTGACGAGTGGACGTTAAACCCATCTCTCTCTCTCTCTCTCTCTCTCTCTCTCTCTCTCTCTCTCCCACCTGAATGGGCAGATCAAATTGGAAGGCAATCTACCATGGTAAAGTTCATTTCTATTACATATCGATCATTGATTGCATAACAAGCAATGTTTATCGATACAAGTATTCGTGATGACAAAAACCTTAACATTTGACTTGGTGTTGAAAAGCGACTTATCGACAGTTTTATGGCTAATGATGGATCAATGTGTTCAATTCTTCGACAATGGGTTGTTTTTCACACGACACTTTCCAAAAATCATATAATGATGGGGACACATAGGGGCGGATCCAGGAGCGGGATTTGGGCGGTCTCCAACCAAAATTGTAAAACAACATTTTATGAGAAAAGTGTCACAGTTGTGTACTTTAAACTCTATCATCAGATGGTGGGCATTGTGGAATGGGGTGGGCATTCAAAGTGTGAGATAATGATATAGACATATGTGATATCACAATTAATGCTTTGCGTCAATGAAATTGGATCACAATTTGATCCTATTAATTCATTAGACACATGGACGTGAGTTATTGACGATGATGGCATTATCAACTGTCAAATTTCTTTAAAGCCCCAATAACACTCTTGTTGTAATTTGATAATATATCCCAATTTTCATGCTGGTGACAAATTGTATTATTTTACAATATTCAAATAAATTGATGGTACAAATTTTAAAAATTGGAAAAATTCAACTACATGATTTGAAAAGGTTAACGTAAACCTTTTCAAATGTGACTTGGATTTTAAAATATTTTCGAACCCTCTGGACAAGTAAAATAGGTTGTAATGGATAATTTACACAACAGGAAGGACACATAAACATCTGGTACTTAGAGTAAGGGTATTATTTATTTTCTAGAGCTGCCAAGCCAGCAAGAGTGTTATTGTCTCTTTAACAGGATCCTGAAAAACGCACTCCTTACCTCCATGAACACCAAGAAGACAATATAAACTTCTAATTGGTTTATAGCGTGACATTATTACTACTTTTACTATGGATTATTCATCTATGAAGAATCATAATGAACGTCAAGTTGTCAAGTGGTTGCTGGAGACGACGAACTTGTTGACTAGCAACACCCTTGTGTGCAGTGATAACTTCCTGCTGTATGATTTTGTGTTGCGTTCCATAATTTTTCTGGATTTCAATTACTCCTATCGAACAGTTAAAAAAGGTCTACAGCGATCTAAGTTGAAAAGGGCCAGTAGCCCCCTATTTCCAAACGGATCCATATTAATCATTCAGAGAACTTATATGATCATATTATTTTTTTTTCCAGAGATCCGGTCTATACTGGGAGTTAGCTTTTAATTAGCTAGCAATATTATTATAATACAGTAAAGAAGAATCTGTTTATATAGACTTGTAGCCAGTGGGTTTAAATTACAGCTACGGAAATACATCAATCGGTGGTTCTTTTAGAAACTAATGCTAATTGTTTGTGATTGGTGTAAATTCGGAATAAAACGTGTTTTAAAAATGACCGAAAGGTTTACAGTGAACGTAAGTGGACGTAAATTCGAAATAAGTCGACATTTACTTGAAAAATTTCCCGAAAGTACGTTAACAAAAATGTGTTTCGCTGCTGAAGAAAATGAAGAAATTTTCTTGGAAAGGCCTTTATCAGCTTTCGAGGCAATCTTGGAATTTTACCAAACTGGTGATCTTCACGTCCCAGAATCCAGGTGCTATAACGGTTTTACTGAAGAAATTAAATTCTGGGGGTTTTGTGAGTCGGATATTTCCACGTGCTGTCAAAGAAAACTGGCATCGTTTCGTTCTGGACAGAGAGATTTAAACGAATATGAAAAATATGAAATGACTTATACTAACTATTCCACAAGAGAGTCGTCATGTTGTGGTTTTATGTCGGGAAAATGGAGATCTGTCGCATGGAACTTGTTGGATAACTGTAGTTATAATATATTCGCCAAGGTAAGTTGGCTTAACACCTGAAATATCCCACTCGGCAAACCTCGACAGAATCCGGAACCTACATTTAGTCTCCGCTGTGACAGTAAGTGATATGTACCTACGCCAATACATTTGCGATGCGGCTACCGGTTTACAAACAAACAAGACATTTCTCATCCGTGACCTTAAAAGTAGTTCCAATATGACGGAATTCGTCATACAGCCGAGACTAGATGTAGGTTCCGGCATCTGTCGAGGTTTGCCAAGTGTGAAATATCCATCATGTTCAATGGGTTAAATATGGAAGCGTATAGGGGTCAATGGCGCTATTACAAACAAACAAGACACCATGGGCGCAGCCATCCGGGACCTTTAAAGTAGTTCCAATATTGCAGAATTATCGTCATAAAGTCGAGACTAGATGTAGGTCCGGAATCTGTCGAAGTTTGCCGAGTGTGAAATATCCATCATGTTCAATGGGTTAAGTATGGAAGCGTATTGGGATTAATAGTTAATAGCGCGATGGATACCACAATATTAGGTTGGTAATATTTCAACGTATTGTGATTGTTCTGGTGATTTTATCTCTAAAAGGACATTTTTTTTTTTTTTTGAATCAATACGCTATGTTGTATGTCCCCTTTTCGTTTTAAATGTGCGCGTTTGCGATAAGATATTGCTATTCTGACGCTTTGTCAACATATACCATTTCGCCGTAGTATATACCGCCGTAGTATCTACTCGGCAAAAATTGTCTTTTCAGATATGAAATCACCAGAACAATCACAATATGTCGAAATATTACCAACCTAATTTTGTGGTATCCATTTCGCCGTAGTATTAACTCGGCAAAAATTGTCTTTTCAGATATGAAATCACCAGAACAATCACAATATGTCGAAATATTACCAACCTAATATTGTGGTATCCATCGCGCTATTAACTATTAATCCCAATACGCTTCCATACTTAACCCATTGAACATGATGGATATTTCACACTCGGCAAACCTCGACAGATTCCGGGCCTACATCTAGTCTCGGCTGTATGACGAATTCTGCGATATTGGAACTACTGTACTGTACTGTATATTTATTAATTTAATACCCGGTCTCTCACCGTGAGCCGCATCTTCAATAGAATGCTTGATCTCGCCTTAACTACATACATCTTATCAAGCCCTTCACGTAATACCCTGCATATTTCGCCACTAAGTTCGATTGGCACAAGCCAAGCTTGGGAACCTATCAGATTCATCGGTCGCCGTGAATACCAAGTCTCGTGCTTTTAGCTAAAATGCCTACATGTGACAATCAAGTTGCAATGTTCAAAGATCGATCAATGTCAAGGTTGCTGGTTTTCCACGCGTTTCTCAATTTAAAAAACCCTGTTTGTTTATGGTGTGTTACGTGCCACGAACCCTGATTGGACAATGCTAATTAGTCACGTATAAAAACATCGGGCGCAAAGCTCGGCAATTGCTGAGTATTGAAGCAACAGTTAGATGTTGTAAAACTCGCGAACGTTGCTTAAGGAACATGCGTGAGCCGTAAGTGGAGAAGCTGAATAAAATGACGTGGAACGTTTCAAGCAGGCAATCGGCTAAAAGAAAGTTGTTTAGCTTTGTTACAGCCCAAATCCCAAAGGATCACCCTAATATATAACTCCTATCTTAAATTACATCTATGAAATGTTAAACACCGATTTAGTTATTTTATACATTTCTTTGTTTTCATTTCCTGTATTTAAGGTGTTATACGTGGTATCCATCTTGGTAGTTCTGACGTCAACAATCACCACAATCCTACTGACGCATGTCATATTTGACGAACACCTGAACCTCGAAGGATGGAAATTATACTTCGGTGATACCTACAAAGATCATAAACATATTGTGGAATTCATAACTCAGCTACACAACGGTGGTACCAAAAATTATTCCGCTTTTAACGTCACGAAAGAGGAACTGGATGAATTTCCGACCGAGTTTCGAGTTAAAAACGTACCGTTAACCTTGATTAGTTACTGTTGTACGGCGTTCTTTACAATTGAATTAATTCTTCGGCTCGTGTTCTGCCCAAGTTTAAAGTTGTTTTTCAAGTTTGCATTAAATATAATAGATGTGTTAGCGGTTATCGTGGCCTATGTGGACATTTGCCTTAATCAGATATCGCAAAAAGAAGAATATTCATCTAATTATTTTGATTTAATTCAATTGTTACAGGTCCTTAGAATGTTACGACTTTTTCGTTTGACCAGAAATATTACAGGTGCGCGCGTTCTCGTTTTTGCCGTCAAAAACTCAGTGAAAGAATTGTTTTTCATGTTTATTTTACTGAGCATCAATGCTGTTCTCTTCGCTACACTAGTTTATTGTTTCGATGATAATTTTGACAATCTTTCCTACGCGATATGGTGGGCTTTCATTACCATGACAACGGTTGGCTATGGTGACGTGGTGCCTAGCAACACAGGTGGGCGTGTTGTGGGAGTAGTCTGTGCATCTACGGGAATTGTTCTGATAGCCTTAACCATACCCCTATTTGTTAATAATTTCCTGGCCATTTATACGTTTGCACAATCTAAAGAGCTCGTAGAAAAAGATAAAATGAAGATCCATCCACAGGACTATAGACCTACAGAAAAAGAAAATGGCTAAGTCTTAGAACGGAATATTTCTCCGAATGATGTCCAGAGCAATTTTCTTAAATAAATGGTATTCTACGAAATAGTTTAATGAATGTTGCATTAAGATTTTGAGGGGGCGGGGGGAGAGTCGCTAATTAGATCCCTGCAAAACTTTGGGTTTATTGAAATATGTAGGCTATTTCACATCTCATGTGTAGCCACCATCCCCCTTTCGTATCCCAAGGCTGAAATTTGGTGCAGATGGGATAGATCGCGCCGGGGGGGGGGGATAGCATAGGCTAGGCGGCGTTGGTCTACCTCTTCCGGTTTCGGGGTTATACTACTTTCAACTAGTGCAGCGCCGTGTGATGGAATGAACAAAAGATCTAAATGAATTGATCTATCGATGACAAGGGTGTCTGGTCAGCTTCAGCATGAACGCAATCATTTTAGTTCAAAAACAAAGTAGCAATGCAAAGTTTCTTCGAACTGGTTTTCATGGGTATTGAAATTTGTATAAGCTTCGTATTCAGAAATTTCGTCGCAGCGCCAGAGTATATACATCTCGGATGAATATAAGACAAGGCGGAATTATGGTGATTGTACCCATTAATAAAAGAACAAACAGTTGTATTTTTAAACACGCACATTGATCCGCGTGTGATTCTCTTCGCGTGATTCTTTTCTCAAGGGAAGTCACTCTACAAACTCTGTAACAAAGTGGTCTGAGTCCACCAAACTTATTACTCTTCACTTACACACCACTGTTCATGATAGACCTTATACTGTTTACCTGTTTATAAAGTCCGTTATTGAATCAACTGGCTTGGTTTCAAATCCTCGGTTGTACGTGACAAGGAGTAGGATAGCCCTTCCAACCTCGTGGGTTTTCTCCAGGTACTCCGGTCTCCGGTTTCCTCCCACTACCACAGACCCCTACGTCCAAGCGAATTGTTGAAACTCATTAAAGTCCCGGACTTTGGAAATGGAGTTTGGGCGTAATTTGGAATATACTTAAAGATTGTTATCATTTCAATGTCACTTCTCCAAAGTTTAACCAGCGTGACTGTAAGCACTTCTGGAAGGCTCCATAGGCGTACGGGGAAATTTTTGACTGGGGGGGGGGGCGTGGTGGTTGGTGCCCCCAAAAAATGTTGTTTTAGTTTCTTAGTATGTTAGTCGTGGCTTACTGTACTCCAAACAATAGAGGGTTTGGGTCTTAAGATTTATATCTAATGCCTAACTATAGACACTCTGAATTTAAATTCGCTATTAAATTGGACACATTCAAGAACACAATATTTTTCTATACCAATTGTGTGCCCAAATTTTCTCAGCATTCGGTGCCCAAAATGGGGGCGGGGGCGGCCCCCAGCCCCCCCCCCCCCCCCGCACACACACACACACCAGCTCGCAAGCCTATGGAAGGCTCTATACGTCATGGTCTTAATGTCATCTTAGTTGCTAAGTTCGTGGGGTCTTACGTCTGCCTTCACCTTGGCTGATACCGCAGAGTAGCATTTGCTAAGCCGAATTTTTTTCTCGTTTATATTCCCCGATTTCTCTTCTTGATTAGGTGATTGATTAATTCCGTCAAATATATTGACCTTGACACCAAAGCTGGTAAATTTCCATTTAAAGTGCAATTACAATATCAATTTGAGAACATAAAGATACGCGAATTAATGTTATTAGCTGACCATGGGTCACGGCAATATTTAAAAATATCATCCATTACCTTTGGATTACGTGACGTCGATTATCTTGCCACTTTTGCTCCATCAAAAAGCAGTTTAACATTTTAGTGAAAGAATATGTTAATTATAGCCTTCGCATTCTAAAAACAAAAGTTCTAAGAGAAACACCCCGCAGTTTTGATAAAATACGCCCAATCAAACAAAACTGAGCGTTTTGAGAGGTTCAAGTTGATTAAAATGGTCATGTGACCAGGGGCGGATTGGGCCGTCGGGCGATCGCCCGAAGGGCCGGTCGGACGATCGCTCGAAGGGCCGGTCGGACAAAAAATGAAAATAATAATTTTGTCCAGTTCGTCTAAAAAAAATCTTTTTCTGCTGAACATTATATGGGAGAATGGGGTATTGGACCGACCGTGTAGCCATGATGATCATATTGTATGTGCCCAGTGGCTTTAAAGTTCCAATAGCATATTTTTAAGTTATATTTTTAAAATGTATTAAAGTTCCAATAGCATATTTTCTAATAAAGTCAAAACATAATTATTTCTATTTCTTTTGCTCAAAATGTTGTCAACTCACTATTATACGATCATGGGCAAAATTTCATGGGGGTTAAAATGGTTGAGACAGGCTGATTGAGGAGATAGTAACTCAATTACCTCCCTTGTTTTCCCATTCCTCTCCATGGACGGCCATCTTCAAACGTTTGAATTTGAAGTTGAAAATGATATTTGTGCCAATTTCTCAACTGGCAATAGTGAATTATAGGATTAATAGGATTATTCTTTAACAAGGTAGGACTGTTTATAGGTACAATCTATTTTAGGGCTTTATTTTAATACATTTTAAAAATATAACCTAAAAATATGCTATTGGAACTTTAAAATAAAGCCCTAAAATAGATTGTACCTATAAACAGTCCTACCTTGTTAAAGAATAATCCAATTTCAAGCGTTTGAAAATGGCCGTCCATGGAGAGGAATGGGAGGTAATTGTGTTACTATTTCCTCAATCAGCCTGTGTCAGCCATTTTAATGCCTGTGAAATTTTGCCCATGGTCGTATAATAGTGAGTTGACAACCTTTTGAGCAAAAGACCTAGAAATAATTATGTTTTGACTTTCTTAGAAAATATGAAATTGGAACTTTAAACAGCCACCATGCCTTCACTGGGGTCTGGAATGGGCTGGTATAATAGACTTTCTAGGCCGGGTGTGCTGAGTGTGGGTCAGAATTCGGAATCCAGCAATGGGAATTCCGAATTTAACCGAAAATTTCATCTGATTCACCTAACACTGTCACCCGCAAATTTACTAGTTATTAAATCACTTGCACCCTGTTTGTGGAGATACACCAGAATCCAAAATTCAAAAAGCAGCTTTTATGATTTTCATTTTCGTCTCTCTGTACCAATGTGTCTCGTGGCCATCCATCACAGGAGGAATCAACTAGCGCTCCCAGCAACAAAAATGGGACATTTTTCAATGAAAATATTCCCGCTGATTCAATATTCCTAACCGGTTAAGCAAATGGTCAAAATTTTCTCAACTAGTCCCATTTTTAAACCAGTACATTCTCTTCACTCTTGACGATAAAATGATAATACGTTAATTTATAATATGACGATATGATAATTTCACAGGTTGGTGGATGTAAATTAGCATACTTGCGGGTCGGGGTTTTGGCCTAAGTTAATCGATTTATGAAATATTTTATTGACAGAGATTATAATCAGATATGCCACCAAATCGCATATTTGGGGTTCATTTTTCAAAAATTTCCAGGGAGAAAGCCCCCGGATCACCACCCCCCCACCCCCCCCCCCCCCCCCCCCCCGTCAGTAAAAGGGGCCGTTCCGACCCTGCATGTGTCGTGATTGGGGTGCTTCTGCCTGGATATCAACATGTAAGCCCCTAGTACAAAGACAAAATTAACAAAGAAAGGTATATTAATGAGTTGAAGGTTCACAAGTCTGTGGTGTTCCTGATGTAACCCACCTAGGCCTTGATTATGGACAAATACAAATACACCCGCCTTCATTTATTTCACAACTACAGATCATCCAGTTATTCATTCACCATGACGTAATATAAAAGCAAAAGGTTACATATATATTTTACCTGCAGAAAATATGATAAATTACCAATCTCATCTACTGATACAAACAAAATTAACACATCACCTTTTTGTGAGGAATTGAATCCAACAAGACCTTTGTATAATTAATGATAATTCGTTATTGATGGGGAACAAATTCTCATTTAGACCGACATTATGGTGAAAATGATGACATTTTGTTATTCCTCATTTTGCATTTTATGGCTTTAATTTGTGTTTTTATCTTCACATTTATGTTGTTAATAACCGTCCACACTTTCGCAATGTGTAAAAATAGATTGGACTATTGAGAGAGAGAGAGAGAGAGAGAGAGAGAGAGATGGGGTTTAACGTCCACTCGAATCCAACTAGGTCATTTCGGGACTAACATTGGACTATTGAGAGAGAGAGAGAGAGAGAGAGAGAAAGAGAGAGAGATGGGGTTTAACGTCCACACGAATCCAACTAGGTCATGTCGGGACTAACATATCACTTAATTTTATTTCAATAATGCGCTTGCGCTTAGGGGTCTTTAGCAGTGGGAGCAAACCGGAGTACCCGGAGAAAACCCACGGGGTTGGACAGACGACCCTACTCCTTGTCACGTACAACCGGGGATTCGAAACCACGCCAGATGACTCAATGACATCCACCCCTCACCCCCAGTTATGAAATAGGGTTTAACATCCTACTGATCAGCACCATCTGGGGTTATGAAGACGAGAGACAGAGAGAGAAATGGGGTTTAACATCCACTCGACAAAACTAGGTCATTTCGGGACTAACATATGGTTTCAATTTCATTTCAATAATTCGCTTGCGCGTAGGGGTCTTTAGCAGTGGGGGGAAACCGGAGTGCCCGGAGGAAACCGACGAGGTTGAGAAGGCGCCCCTACCTCCATGCCACATACGCTCACACCAGGGATCGAAACCACAGCCGCAAGCCAGAGGTGACCGGTCAGCTAGAGGTCGAAGCGCGGCACTCTAGACCACTAGGCCATCCCAACCCCTCTGGTTATGAAGACAGATATACGCAGTCAAAGTTATCTTTACGTGAACGACAACGTGTACACGAGTTTTCATGGTCTGTTCCAATATAAGACACGGTTCCTTGTCAGGCCCTCCATCTTGCACCAATCACAACAGGAACAGTGCTGGAAAATCTTGGCCGGTACTTTCTTGGCCAACATTGGATAGGAACGAACCCAGGACCCCCTGATTAATTTTTCTTCTATGATTCCGCTCTTATATATTTATTTCCTTTAAACGAAATATCAATTCGTTTAAACTAAATAATCATATAAGATTGTAATCATATAAGAAAAAAATTTATAAGAGTGGAATCATGCACTTAAGGGGTTCCATTGACCAGCACCATACTATAGCTCCTGATTTCTGTACCAACCAGGCTGTTAAGACATGCATATGTATGGAGGCTGATAGGTACTCTTTAGCCCTTTGGGGACTTCACGTGCTAAGCCCAGAACCTGCGACAATTGGTCAGTCTCGTTCAATTGTGGGTTCACTTCACTATGAGGTTCAGCGCAAAGGCAGGAAATCATCAGTACGAAGCCAAAAAACTTCTTAATTTCGCCTTGTTCATTTCTGTCATTTGCGCTGTTAAAGGGCTAATCCCGATAACTTTTTGGGGAATAAAGCTGCTTAATTTGGTGTTAAAATCCTTTAAAATCCGTAAACCAAGGCCCAACTACTAACCCGATATTTGTGATACGCTTGTAAATAACTTAAACCTGACAGTCTTCATCTGGAAATGGAGACCGTTGTATTATACAGTATCTGTATAAAACCAGACTTTTTTCTATAAAAATAATATGTGGGTGAAATTTACCTTTTGTTATCAACTACAGTGCATGTGTCATTCAATGTATAAACCTCTCAAGAAACGTTAATCGCTTATCAGGTCACCCAATGAAAAAATTGATCCGAAATCTTAAAAGGGTTACGTGTCCGGATAAGCAGTGTTGACGTACACGTCTAAACGACTCAATATTTGAAGCTGAAATTTTGAGACAAGGTAAATACACCATGCCACTATATTTTGGTCCATAAATTTCATAAATACTCGGACTTTAATTTTTTAGACTCTG
This sequence comes from Patella caerulea, assembly GCA_036850965.1. Lineage (NCBI taxonomy): Eukaryota > Metazoa > Mollusca > Gastropoda > Patellidae > Patella > Patella caerulea. The sequence continues at coordinate 69,564,209 of JAZGQO010000010.1, read as the reverse complement.
TTCTTATCGGGATTGTCCCTTTAACTCACAAGTCGACAAGCCGCCGAAATGCAATTATTTCGCTTTGTCGACTTGTCGCTTTGTCGCCTTGGAAGTCAATCACTGCGCATGATCGAGCAGTCTTTGGTTAAGTATGGAAGCCTAATCTCGACGAGGCGAGGGTGCTTTTTCAGCATTTGGTTTTGTTTTGCTACACCTGACCATTACATAGATAGGATTGAAAAATTCATTTGGTTAGATTTGCATTTAAGGATCCATAAAATTAAGAATCTATATTTCAGAGGAGTGTCAGTTTTATATGTTGATATGTATGTTAATGTATGCTTTCAATATACCTATCGTAATTTAGAATTCCTTCGCATCTTCACTGATTACCATCAACAGCACAGTTTACCCAAATACGTAATAATAATCAATCTACTAATATCCCAACTCAAATCATATATGTTTTTCGTCGTGTTTTCCCTTTGTCAGTGATGGGACGAAAACCGACGTCCCGTGTACACATTTGCGTGCACATAAAAGATCTATTGGCAGTTGAAATTCGATATTAAAGTAGGCCGTAGCGCCCTTTCCAGACAAAAATTCGCTCATAGCACACTGTATGGCATAATGCCCGTCTTCCAATAGCCCAGGTTAGGTGCAGAAGAGTAGGACGTTTAACCCCGTTTCATTTCAAGTGAATATATTGTTTATGGTGAGTATCCAAGACATGCGATCCGGATCAACCAATTGACCTAAAGGTGCACGAAGGTGGACCTGATAAGGCCAGTTTTTAGTCGTTCGGATGGGACAAAAACCGACGTCCCGTGTACGCTTTTGATGATCAATATGTTGTTTTAACTGTACATGTATATGATGAACGTAAATATAGAATAAGCGATCAGTATTCACAGGAATGGAATGAAGATCGGTTGAAATATTCAAAACTAAATTATTATAACCTTTTCAACATTGCCTTATCACAAAAAGAATATTTATCAAATATCTCAAATCATAATTACTGTGTATCTCTATCCAAATTTAGATGTGTATCACATAGCTTATCACATACGATACAATTAACAGAATGATAGAATTTGTAAATTATGCAATTTAAATAACGTTGAAGACGAATATCATTTTTTACTTTGCTGTCCATTATATAAAGAACAGCTTATTCCTTTTTATTATAGAAATCACCCTTCACTCCAAAAATTTATAGACATTATGTCTTCCACATCACCAGTTATTTTAAACTCGTTAGCAAAATATATACATTTATAATTTATTAAACGTCATTCTTTTCTTGACGCTATTCTTCCCTAGAACTTTCATTCTTTTCTAACTTATTTTGTACTATTTGTATCATTAACACTTTTACATATTTACAAATTTATTCATTGTATTTGCTATAAGTAACTTTCAGCAATAAAGAATTACTTACCTACTTAATATACTATTTTGTTAATTACAAATCATATTGTTTATAGTTAAAACTTATATACACGTTTATTTAAACTATGACTTAGTTTATCAACCAATGTACTTTTCTGCATCAATGAAGACAGGCATATGTTATGCCGTGTAGGCCTATTACGGGGTAAATTTTGTCAAGACAGCGGCGATACGGCCGGGGTACTTTTTTCTGCCAACATATTATTTTAAACTATTTTTCGACACCAATGCAGTGTGCTTTTAAGGAAAGTTTGCCCAGACACCAACTCCACGGCCTACGCTTATTTGAAACAATTCCAGCGGAAAAAGCTTTAGTGCATTCTGTAAAGGAAACTTGCCTATAAACATCCTAAGAAGAAAGGATTTAAATTTTAAATATTTTTTAATGTAGCAAAGCTAGCATATTCTATTCTCAATTACCATAGGTATTTTGAAAGCATAAAATACATATCAACATATAATTTTATGGGTCGTTAAATGCAAATTTAACCACATGAATTTTTCAATCCTATTTGTGTAATGGTCAGGTGTAGCAAAACTAAACCAAATGTTGAATAAACGCACCCTCGCCTCGTCGAGATTGGGATTCCATACTTAACCGAAGACTGCTCGATCATGCGCAGTGATTGACTTCCAAGGCGACAAAGCGACAAGTCGACAAAGCGAAATAATTGCATTTCGGCGGCTTGTCGACTTGTCGACTTGTCGGGTTGTGAAGGCGACAAAGCGACAAGTCGACAAAGCGAAATAATTGCATTTCGTCGACTTGTCGCTTTGTCGCTTTGTCGCTTTGTCGGGTTGTGAAGGCGACAAAGCGACAAGTCGACAAAATTGACCCGACAAGTGGACAAAATGAGGGCGACGATTGTCGGGTTAGTTTGTCGCGTTGTCGGGTTGATTTTGTCGACTTGTCGCTTTGTCGCCTTCACAACCCGACAAAGCGACAAAGCGACAAGTCGACGAAATGAAATTATTTCGCTTTGTCGTGCCGCGACTTGTCGCCTTCACAACCCGACAAGTCGACGATGTAGAATGGCCGCTAACAGCCACCATAACAACCTCCTCTAATTATATTGAATGCCAACTACTATACTGAGCGCCATAGAAAACGCATCACTTAGTTTTTCGTATAACAAAATGATCCTGTAAACATATTTTATTTCTTTTGCTTCTTATTGTGAACAATATTCAAATGGGAACACATCAATAACTGTACAAATGTTTTGTTATTGATGTGTTCCCATTTGAATATTGTTCACAATAAGAAGCAAAAGAAATGAAATATGTTTACAGGATCTTTTTTTGTTATACGAAAAACTAAGTGATGCGCTGTCCATTGCGCTCAGTATATGTAGGGTTCTTTGATGCGCCACACGAACGGATGGATCTCCTGGTTAATGAGGCAGCACCTTACTGCCTGAATGACGTGATGCAGAATGTTTAAAATATCTGTCAATAGTAGTCGTCTACCAACATTTGAAACGATTACATGAAGTTAAAATTTTGAAAATGTAAGTTAATTTTTCAAATCTACCTCGACCTGCGATCGGGCCCCTAGCCAGCTCATAAAATTTGGTTGGGTTACGGAATTTGTTGGGAGGGGCTTAGGAATGGGCCAGCTAAGAACACCCCTAAGCAATCATTATAGTTGGCGAAATACTATGGGTGATTTATTCGATTTATTGGGGGGGGGGGCGGTTGGGCTACGATTCTTATCCGATTTTTTACTATTAACAATCGATCATTGGGTTTAGAATTTTGAAATTAAACCTCATAAAGTTGATATTTTATTTTATGAAATTAATTGATTGTACGAAAAATCACGTTTTAGCTTGTGGACATTCTATTGGTCACCGTTTTCATCTGATTTTGATGAAACTTGAATTGCATGTTTATAATCCAACGATCGTAACTAACTGAATTATGACCCCCGACAGGTGCGGATCCAGGATTTTTTGCAGGGGGGGGGGGGGGGGTGGTCTAGGTTTGATAATTGCTTAACTAATTGCGCTCAACCGATAATTTGGTAAATTAGATTCAATTTGGTTCATTCTGACGTATTTCCGGAAGGTAAATTCCAAAATAACAGGTCTAAATCGCAAATAAAATCGCTTTAAAAAATTTTTAAGTCTGAGCAGGGGGGGGGGGGGGTCCGGACCCCCTCGACCCCCCTCTGGATGCGCGCCTGTTCACCGGTAGTCCATAATGATGGTTGAGTTTGAATTTCGTAAAAATTGGATCGAAACTGTCCGAAAAAATGGCCCCTCCTCGTACGCAAATAGTGTAAAAGTATAATAATACCGAAACTGTGGATGAAACTTAAATCTGTTTATATCCCGAAGATCTAGATTCCTGGAAATATTCACGCATATCGGACCGTATCTTCCCGGGTTATGGCCCCTGATTGTACACAAAATCAGTGTTTGGTTGGGTTTTTTTGGGGGAAGGGGGGTCTCTTTCAATCTCTTGCAAAATGTGGGCCCATCTTGCGTGTTAACCGCTTGTTTAAACAAATATGTTAAATTTTGAAATCGGATTAACTAAGCCATTTGGTGTATATTCTGAAAGGTTTACCACAATAGGCCTGTAAACACAGGTTATGTGCAATTCGTTTAAAAAACGGAAAGTTTTTCTTGCTGAAGTGTTTTTGCTTTATAAGATAGCGATTTTTTGACAGATTATAATAATTGTTTTTTGTCTATGATTCTTGGATAAAAACGCAAGGAAAACAGAACACATTAATATAATAGATAGATGTTGAAACCTATAAACATGATTTTTTATATATAAACTATCAATCCTGTTTCTTTAGGACAGGTTTAGTTATCATTATATCTCTGAGATCTAAGATAGTATTAAAATGATTCCATATGATCAGCGAGAAAAGACATACACAAAGAGATATTCCATATCTTCAGTATGGGACTCTCAGACGGTACGTAGTGTGTTATTTACTTCTTTTTAAATTTTGAATAATTTATCATTTGTGAATATAATTCCATGGAGGTATTTGTATACAAAACTTCTCTCTGAAAGATACATTAGTTAGCAGTTTAATAAAGAGTTGGTCATTTTTGCTATAATAATTCAAACATAGATGATAAAAAGAGAAAATATTGAAAATTTCAACGAAATCACTTCCTTCTGAGCCAAATTACCACTGTTTATTGTTTTGACAAGATGTGTACATATTGGTACCTAGCGCGCTGGTGTATTCGCGACTTAGCCACGCTTTCCCACTTTTAAATTAAATTTTTAAATGGCGAACCGTTCTAATCTAGTTAAAATTAGCAGTGTCCGATGCCATCGAGAGTTGATTGTGGTCTTGTTTTGTTAATAAATGTGTAAAATATAGTTTAAATAACATTTCAGGCATAAAGAAAGACCCGCAATAGGTAGATTTAGCTCTTGCATAATATATGATTAACTCTATAACTAGCTTTTGGTCAATAGCCTTTAGTCTACAAGCTAGACTTTGCTTTATCCGGCTTTCATAAATATATTTCGAAATAACGTTTAAAAGCTCATTATTGTATATTTTGTAAAAAACATTATTTACATCTTCCAAGGGAGTTTTAATACAATTAAATGTTTTGTGTGTTGAGCCTCCAACTTCCTTCATTTGCGATAATTTCGTGTTTTTTTATATTTTCGGAACAGAACTGGAGGTCGTTAAATTCCATTTCATTTCATTTATATCGCTCAAAAGTACCGATTATTATTAAAAAAAAACTTTTAGAAATAGAAAATTTATTCTTAATCTTTATAATGTGTTATTCCAAATTATTTGTTTTTAGCTTGAACTAAGTTTTTCCATAGGAGAGAGAGAGAGAGAGAGAGAGAGAGATTGGGTTTAACGTCCACTCGACACAAATTAGGTAGGTCATTTCGGGACTAACACTTGCTTTAATTTTATCCCCATAATTCGCTTGCGCATAGGAGTCTTACATGCGTTGTGTAAATTTTATAGCAGTTGGCAAATAGATTTGAATAAAAGGATGTGCTAAAGTTTGGATTTACTGGAAAGTTGCGCGCAGGTATTTTCAGTTATAATGAATTCATATGGTGTAAGTAGTGTTTGAACGGGTGGCTGATATATTTTTTAAACCTCAAAATACTGTATATATTAAAGATTCCGTCATGTCAATCATTTTAATCCGTGATTACTGAAATAAACCTTGTGACATGTGTTAGTCGAGTTAGTTTGTGTCGAGTGGACGTTAATCCTTTCTACCCGTTATCTGTTTATCAGCGATATCATTTTAAATCATATATTTAAATACATATATTATACAAAATATATCGAGGTTACCTAGTAACCAGGCGATGAAGAATAAGACAAATCGATTCAGAGTTTCCGAAAGATTTTTAAGCTCTCTTTTAATGTACTCTAGTGATTTCAAAAACGATCATTTTGTGATAACGACAAATATGATTATTACAGACGGGTTCTCTAATGGGAATATGTTCATGAAGAATTAACTTCCTGCTAGATTTATATATATATATATGTCGCCTGTTTAATACTTGGGACTATGACTTAAATCCAAATAAGGTAAATTTAGCTTGTATCATTTGAACATCATCATTATAAATTACAGATTGCGGTGCGACATTTCCCGGGTGTGTAATAATTGTAACTCCGTGAACAGTGAGTATACTCGGTCTCACAATATCATGGTCATGGCTAATTATTGGTTCCAAATCCGTGAACAAGAAATATAGCACGCAATTCTTCAGAACGCACTCGGGTGGGGTTTTGTGACCAGGAATTGCCTCACATTTTGAAGAATAAAAGTTAAAAATAACCCGTAGTTTTGGTCACGAAAGGAAAGCAACAGACACATATCCAGTAGTAAAACAGAGATTCTTAGCGCCGTGTACAGGACAGATACCGTTAACCATTCTGTGAGTATTTCTTTCTTTGGTTTTCGCTAATTTCTATCTGAAACGATTGTTGAGGACTTTTACAGAAATTTAAGTGCCTAATTGTCAAGCTTGTCTTCTTCAATTTCCACGAGGGGAGTTGGGATGGCCTAGTGGTCTAGAGTGCCGCGCTTCGACCTCTAGCTGGCCGGTCACATCTGGCTTGCGGTTGTGGTTTCGAGCCCTGGTGTGAGCGTATATGGCATGGAGATAGGGGCGCCTTCTCAACCTCGTGGGTTTCCTCCGGGCACTCCGGTTTCCCCCCCACTGCTAAAGACCCCTACGTACAAGCGAATTGTTAAAATAAAATTGAAACCATACGTTAGTCCCAAAATGACCTAGTTTGTGTCGAGGGGACGTTAAACCCCATTTCCCTCTCTCTCTCCCAATTTTCTACGAATTCAGTTGCATGTACAATAAAACCATACAATGAGGACACAACACACTTATTTTAAGGACTGGATTAATATTTCAAAATACCGTGTTCTTGCCACAATCCAGGAATATAGGTTAGAGTTAGTGGCGTTTCAGTCGAGTAGGGTGATTGTCAGTAATTTTATCCAAAGAATAGTGGTGGCAAATACAAATTTTTCGTACAATCAGTGGCCATAATTCAGAAAGTGACTACCCGATACGCGCAAATATTGAAAGTAAGCTAGATCTTTGGGTTATAAACATGCATTTCAAGTTTCATCAAAATCGGTTCAAAATTATGACCTAAAGGGTCTACAAGCTAAAAACGTGATTTTTCTTACAGTGAGATCCTATAATCCGCGAAGTTTCAATCTGACATATGTCGACATGGAAAGGAATCGAAATCTTTCGAGATAGACCTATATTTGAAGTTTCGGCAAAATCGGATAAGAATGGTGAGCTGTGGACCGACGGACGTCCTGGTGGACATGGACGACGTTAATATACGCCTACAGCGACAGTTGGTGCAAGTACATGAGGTTGAAAAAAAAAAAAAATGTCGAATCCACAAACGATGTGGATTGTGGTAGAGCGCGAAGCCCATGCTATCCATTAGGCGTTAAAAAGAGATGGCAGTTCTCACTATAATAGTTAAAAACTAGATAGTGTAAAGATAACTTGATGAAAACTACAGTCAAATTGATCCACTATTAGCTGCGAAAAAAGCGTTTGAAATATTCACATAGCCTAGGTCATCATCACTCAAATCATTGATTTAATTATCAACGGCCATTAAGCGGCATATACGAATTTAATCCGCCAACATCGAAGGCTCGCCTTGACATAAAGAGTTTATTATGGTCTGGATATGTTAATTAATGTCTAATTGATTATTAAGATAACATTTCAGGCCTAAAGAAAGACCTGTAATAAGCAGATTTTGCTCTTGCATAATGCTATTTTAACTACATTGTGCTACGTTTATCATCCGAACTGATCATAAGCCGCCACACTCAATGCCTTTTGGAATCACATGCCAAATGAAATTGGCATTGGGAATTGGGGGATTTGACTGTAAGGTTGAACTTGAGCTCGGAAAAATAAAATTCTATAGCCGATCATCTCCCTAGAGCCCCGTCAAAGTGAGTATCAAACCTTAATAATGGTCCCGATGAAGCAATCGAGCCACGGACAAGTGATGATAGCGCTTTCAATTCAAATGAATTTGAACGCCATAAATTTGCGAACTGTTCTATTCCAGATAAAGATTTGCCGAATTTATTAGATTTAAACGTGGATAATTTTGACATAGAAAAAGAACAGCGTAAAGATGTGGAAATTGTAACTATTATTAAACAACTAGAGACGGGTGGTAGTAAGACCAATAATAGGTTTTTTCTTATATTATATTTCATCTCAAGTCTCTTTGTTGACACGGAACTGCGGTTATACATACAGTGTGGGATGATATGTCATTTCGTAGGATTTGTATGCTAAAATTGATTTATTTTTTTTTTGTGGCTGTTTTTGGGTTGATTAGGGACCAAGCTATCCAAAAATGTCAGGGTTCAAATTTTGCGACCCTGTGACACCATCCTGTGTCACGGGACAAGCAAGCAGCCTGTGACGTCTAGGATTTTCTTCTAGGGTTTTCTTCGGACTTCACGTTGTTTAAAATATGATCAATTATACCGATCTTCGATTAACTGACACTGGAACACGTTAATTGTTATAAAATCATATCCAATGATCAATTAAGTCTAAAACACCGTTTATCTTGTTACTATTTTTATATAACAAATACAGCAAACTACAGTGGTTACAGGTACAGGAAACTGCAATATTATTGCTTCTCAGCTGGGAAGGCTGTGGTACTCTCCCAACCTCCCAATGGTATCTATTTTCTACCGCCTCATCATGATATCTGACTCCGGCCTGTGAGCCAGGGCAGCAGCTCACGGTATGAACTTCCCCTTGAATCTCTCGAATGATATCTAAAGAAACTTAAACTGCGAATGTTCTTATAAAGAGGTTACGTGCATGAGTCAGAATTGAGCCCCGGGAAATTGACCAGGTGTTTCCTTTATCGGATTGGTCAGCTGCACAGACACTACCCTGGATTTCAAGACAGTGTACTTATATGGGCACATAGGAGAGTAGATAACCACGTTTCTAACTCAAGGGATTATCATATTTGGATTATCAGACTGATGATGTCATTGCCCCACTTTAAACTTCCAGACATATTCTTGTTAGCCTAGTTCTTGTTGTCACTGACAATTTCAATACGTAAACCAGAAGATATTTTACAAACTTATAGGTAACCTCTACAGCATATAGGGTTTATAGTGTAACATACGCCCCTTTGCAATGCGCCAAATAAGCACAGTTGCTTAATTAACGTCGTCATCTATCATGCATTAAATACAATAAAAACAAATACTTTCAGAATGACATTTTAAAATTGTCATTCCATGTCGCGGACAATGTTTAAATAATCACTAGTAATACTTCTAGTTGTCAATTAAATATTTCAAGTCCTACTTCTAATATAATATCATTACACTAACTGATAGACATATTACATTAACACAAATGCACCGATACACGTTATAACACAATAAATAATACTGGTTCAAAATCTGTAATTTCACTGTAATATTGTTCGTTTTCTTGCACTTTAACCTAAACACAGAAAATATAACTAAAATGTTCAAAATTCTTCATGTGTCCTGATTTCAAAATATTAGTACACTCAATTAAATATTGTTAAAGTTCAGTTTCACTTTAATTTCGCCAAATCATCATCGGGGTTTCCATTGGTCAGTTTTAGCTACCAGAGGTTCCGACTTCTAAGAATTTTCAATCGGCACTTCTTTTGATGATTTGTGTTGGGATAAATTCATTCATCCTCAAATCAAACATGTCATTGTTATCAGACCAGAAACTAAAACCTTATTATTAACTCTTACTCTTAAATAAAATTGACTTCTGTTAATTATTAATACACTGGGATGCGTCTCTTTAATCATCAGAATTCCCAAAACAGTATTAATTTACAATTTTATAATTTCCTTTACTTTTATACTTCCGCCAAAACAATTACATGGTTACTTTAACAATTCACTATCAGTAATTTAACATTGTGAAGTGGTCTTATTAATCTACCTATTTTATCTCAATGTTATATTACCACTATCTTAAAGTCATCCTGTTTCATTTAAAACTATATCACAGGTGAGTGGTGCGCGACACTCAGCCCAAATACGTACTACCTATTAGTAACAGTGAACAGTTTTCTACCTCATTAGTACTCATTAGCAAATCATTTATAAAAACCAGTACTGGCATTCCTCTTATTTCGTCCCAGTAAGACTACGCTCTTCTTAACATGGGAGCTGTATACAGCTTTTGTATACCCTCCAAGCTTATGGAGAACCAACTCTACTGTCTACTTCTGGGGTCCTTAATTAATCATTTGGACGCCTATTTGACAGATACGCCTATTTTCAACACCAGTGCTACCGTATATTTCTAAATAACATACAATATACCTCGTCGTAATATTTTAAACGCTTTTCCGTGAATTCATTTCTTTCCGAATTCAAGCAAAAACCGTAAGTTGTTATATTTCTTACTTTTAACACATACAACAATTGACTAATAAGTTCGTGACTTCTTCTTTGACATTAAATATGATTTTTATACATTACGCATGACACATCGGGGAATTAAAAATCTATTCGACAGCTAACCGCACATTCGAATTCAAAGTTAAATTACCCATTTTTCACCATGGTATGTTTTTAACACATACTTTTGAACTTATTCTCCTTTGGACATTTTGTTTTACTAAACAACAGGAACAATCTTGAAACCGACACATGGCTTATAAGCGACTCGCTATTGCCGGAAATCGTGTTTCACTTTGATTGAACATTTTATTTAAAACCTTACACGAAAATCTTGAAAATGGCACATGGCTTAAAGTTACACACTATTGCCGGAAACCATGTTTCACTTGAACTTATCTTGAAACTGGCACATTGCTTATAAAGCTAAACGCTATTGCGAGAAACCATACTGGCACATCGCTTAAAGCCAAAGCTTTTGCAGGAAACCATGTTAGTCTGCGATATCACATTAGTGGAAGCGGACGTTAAACATACCATTCCATTCCAGGAAACCACGTTTCACTTTAACTTTTTATTTAAAACCTTATACCGACCCACACGCTATCCTGCGAATTTAAAAAGGGTCATTCAGTTTTAAATTCTCCATGGGCATTTTCCTTTACCCTAAAACCTAAACGCTACTCGCGATTTCACAGGTTTTTACTTTAACATACATGTAATTCTATTACACACAAATACACATACAGGTACATTACATTCATGTACAAACAAAAACTTAAGTTAACCTGCCTATAGACTATTCGAAATATAGTTACGATTTATTCCTCAAGAAGAACAATTCTTATGGAGTTTCGTGTCAACCGCGCAAAATCTCCAATTCTGAATTCCTTTCTTACATAGACCGGAGATAATCATTAATTATTTTATTCCCTATTCCGTTTCCTTATTATTCCTTAATTAATAAAAACATTTTTGCAGCCTAACCCTCGGATACACTTTAAATCCAGTTCAATAATTTAACCCACAAATTTACATGTTAAATTTTCAGAAAAAATGAGCTGAATTTCCGCAGACGCTGTCCCTTAGATAGATTTCTTTGGATTGCTATCTTCTTATCTTCTTCCAAGGCGTCTCTTCCAGGGTCGAAAATCATTCGTCAGCGGCACAAAAAGCAGCTGTGACACTATGAGGCCACAGACACTACCCTGGATTTCAAGACAGTGTACTTATATGGGCACACAGGAGAGTAGATAACCACGTTTCTAACTCATGGGATTACCATATTTGGATTATCAGACTTATGATGTCATTGTCCCACTTTAAACTTCCAGACATATTCTTGTTAGCCTAGTTCTTGTTGCCACTAACAATTTCAATTCATAAACCAGAAGATATTTTACAAATTTAGGTAACATCTACAGCATATAGGGTCTATAGTGTAACAACCCTTGGCCCTTCCGTGAGGGGCATTTTTTAAATCGAGATCCCTATGAACGAGGACGTGGCTATCTCCGGCAATAATAGTTGGATTTTCATGACCTGAAGTTGATTCTCGTGTTTTTTCATCGTACCAACACCATTTATGATACTCTTAAAGCCCCAATAACACCCTTGTTGTAACTGAAAAATATGTCCCAATCTTCGTTCTGGTCAACAAATCGTATTATTTTAGAATATTCCAATTAAATGATGATATAAATTTCATCTTAACACACCTAATTTAAAAAATTGGAAAAATTCAACCAGTTGATTTGAAAAGTCTAACGTAAACCTTTTCAAATGTGACTTGAATTTTAAAATATTTACGAACCCTCTGGACCAATAAAATAGGTTGTAATGGATAATTTACACAACAGGTAGGACATTTAAACATCCAGTACTTATAATAAGGGTATTATTTATTTTCTGGAGCTACCAAGCCAGCAAGAATGTTATTGTCCCTTTAAAGCAATTTGAAGTAGTTTTCATTGTCTTCGGTGGAGAATGCCAACTTACTATGTCAAACTCGGATTGATTTCAGCCAATAAGCTTTGAATTTTCATGATCGGAAGTTCAGTCTGTTTTGGGTTTTTTTTTTCATCATGCCTATCCCAGTTTCCATTGAATTCCGGTGGGGAATACCAATTCCCGGTGTCTCAGCCTACCACTTTTAGTGGATTTCGAAGCATGGTAAATAGTTTTCATTGTCTTCGGTGGAGAATACCAACTTACTATGTCAAACTCGGATTGATTTCAGCCAATAAGCTTTGAATTTTCATGATCGGAAGTTCATTCTGTTTTTGGTTTTTTTTCATCATGACGATCCCAGTTTCCATTGAATTCCGGTGGGGAATACCAATTCCCGGTGTGTCAGCCTACCACTTTTAGTGGCTTTCGAAGCATGGTAAATGATCAATGTGGTCATTTTTGCGTGACTGGAATGTTATGTCAAAAATCTTAACAAGCCAGAAGTTGCCAGAACTGAAACAAAAAGATCCTATCTTGAAATCAGTTATTCACCATCCCCGTCCTCCTGCACGGCCCCTATTAAAACACGTGCAAAGATGTGTAAAGCAGACCATTTTTACTGCACCTGCATCGCCCCGTGCAGCCTGTTTACAACCTCATATTGTTAGTTCAATTGGTAAATATAACATATCTCTCTCAGCTATTATTCTAGATATAGTTATTTGACGTGTATCCTAATTACTTTTCCCTGATTATGTCTACTACGTCGTTAACACTGTTCGTCACGTGTATTTTACATACTGATAGCCCATTGGCCAATCACGCTATTTTACCGAGATTTCGACTAATAGTTTGGATGCAGCTATGGCGGGTGTGCCACCAGGCATGATAAGCTTACTCTTCCGGACACGTGTTACCACTGTTTGTCGTGTATTGTGTGCACGGCGAACAATTCATTTGCTGATTACACTATTTTGTCTCAACCGTTTTTTAGGACTTCGAATTTTGTCTAATGGTTTGGATTGTTCGTACTTGGTTTTATTTTATTATTACAGCAATATGGGCGGGCAGATCAAGATTCACCTCAAGAGGATAAATGCTCGTGTCCATCTGCCAGACAGTTTCGTTAAATAGCAGGAAGGGTCAAGAGCCAGTGGAAACACCTCTCACTCAAAAAAGTTTTCTGAGCTGAAAAATTGCTAATCACGTGCTGGTAGGTTTAATGGAATAGATGAATTCCTTGACCTGCGAATGCGAGTCACCCTTCACCAGCTCAATTGAGATGTTACATTCTCCAAGCTTCTTAAAACAGATAACGGGGTCATCATCATCAGGCTTCATTTATGCTCCAGCCTTTGTTTTCAGCACCAGCGAAGTCCAATCAGACCTTTAAACTTATTACTTCCAATGACATGCACTCGCTCAATCACATCTATCTCTAGATCTCTGTGTTTTCACTTACAAACCTGAGCTGACTAAGAATACCGAGACGACTCTGAGAGACAAGGTCCACGGGAATCGTGTAGGCATCGGCGTCAAGTCACCAAACATAAACATGTGTTTCGCGCCATAAGCCCAGTTTAGGAGCAGAATAGTCGGACGTTAAACCCCATTTCATTTCATTTCAAGAGTTTCTCAATGTGTGGTGTAGCGTTTGCTGTATCAAACAGACTAGGATATGCTGTTGAAGGAGCCAGGGCCCAACTAGAGTCATATGCTAGCCAGGTTGATACAGCGCAGGCTACACCACCCAACCTTCTCGTCATTTTACAATGGCTGAACGTCAGGGTATGAAGAACCATCAATCATGAAGAAACTCTCTGGTCTATAAAAGGCATTCACTAAGCGCAGGCTAGTTGAATACTATTGACAAACTCATACCTCACCAAGTCCTTGCATCTGTAGCTTATGTTGATGTTCTCGCAATGCTTCTAGACCTTGTATCTCGAAGTCATCTCAAGGCTTTAACTGCAGTAGCCGCAAAATACAGGGAACTACGTGTAATCAAACATGTCACTAGAAGTTACAAGTGTCAAGGCATGATAGATTTCACACCCTCTCTTTGTTTTCGTTTCTTACGACTTCTGGCGTGTTACGATTTCTTTTTTGTTTTTAATATCAAACTTGTTTGCTTGTCACAAAAGTCAGATATGTCTTGAATCCCATGACAAAACTGAACATTCCAATGACTCAAAAGTGACTGCACGAAACATTTACCATGCTTCAGATGCCACGAAAGGTAGTACTGCGTGATGGATTTTTCTAAACTGAAATCGATCCGAGTTTGACACCGGAAATTGGTATTCCATCCGGAAGTGAATATAAACTACTGCGCTTGAAGTGTATTATAGACGGGGTCGGTCTGGTGAGAAAAAATCACCCAGAATGAACTTCAGATCATGAAAATCCAATGATAATTGGATTAAATATTGATCTGAGTTTGACACCGGAAATTGGTATTTTCCGCCGGAAGTCAATCAAAAATCATTCCATTCGCTTTGAGTGTATCATACATGGGATCGGCATGATGAAAAAAACGAGAATGAACTTCAGATCATGAAAATCGAACCATTATTGGCGGAGATAGCCATGTTCTCGTTCAGAGGGGTCCCGATTGCAAAAGTGGCCGGGGGGGGGGGGGAAGGGGTCCTCAAAATTTGAACCCCAACAATTTTGGATAGCTTGTTAACTAATCAACCTAAAACAAAACAAAAAAATCAATTTTAGCAAACAAATCCTATGACATGTCATGCCACACTTATACTTGAACAGCTCAAAAATACTGTCATAAAACAATACCATAATGGAAACAGACATTTAGACGTAGATGAAACACGCAATACTATTATTACTCCCACTTTACGCCTTTGCAAAGACAGGGTTAGTTCTGTCTGTGCCGTTTCGGGAAACAAATACAACGTATATGATTAATTTTATTTGTCATGTATACCTTGTGGTAAAAAGCGAGCGTGCTAAGAATATCATCCACTTACTGTTAAAGAAAATTTTCCCCAGATATGATGCTCTGATGGAACTCGTTACTTAGAATTTCAATAGAGTCATGAAAGACACGCTTTTAGAATTCGATATTAAACATGTCCTTACCTCGTAATGTCACCCTCAGAGTAACGCGAAGGAGAACGTTTTTGCCACAGAAAATTATAACACCTTGTATATATATTTGAATCAAACTTTGGTCGCTATTCAATTTAATGGAAATGGATCTACAAAATTGTCTCTTTGTGCGAGTGTGGTCCAGTAGTGCCGTTGGATAACATTTTGAAACCGTGACGGAAATATTTATGAACCGATCTCCATGACAATTGACCTTGCAGAATCAACATCGGACTTTTCCTTCAGTACATAAGAGATTAAAGCGATCATTTCATAATTATTTCTATGTCTTTTACTCAATAGGTTTATAGATTAATTAGTTTGAATATTTTTTCAGTCTAGGGCAACAAAAAAATTCATGGCCGAATTTCTAAATGGGGGGGGGGGGGCTAAGGAAAATGTTTGATTTGGGCCAGTGAATAAGATAGAAACGTTTTCTCGATGGCTGGTCACTTTGAATTTAAAGACATAATTCATGAAATTTTAAAATATATTGCGCCATTACAACAGTTTAATCACTTGTTTTCATTCGTAGATGTTAAATTAATGATGTGGGCTTACATTTATCTTGAACTATTGCAACAAGAATTAGGTAGGCTGAGTTTAGATCATTTTTCATCCGTCTCCTTTTCTCCGTTGTCCCTACCAACATTATTAATAGGGATCGAACGACAATTGCCTTACAACCGACCTCCAGGCTAGCAAACCAGCGCCTTAACTACTTATCCACCGTGATTCCAGCACCGGTTCAAAAAGCACAGATTCATGTAACACGAGTGTATATAAAGTGATTTACATTCAATTATTCTTCTTTTATTTGCAAGTTCTAATCAATTATGTTCGTTGAAATATACTTTCCGTGGGGGAATTACTTTTAACTACTTCCACATTGTCTCGTGGAATACGTTTTTCTTTGCAGAAAAGTTAGTGATACAACAGAATAAAAATTGTGAAAAAAAATTATCATTATTCCAGAGAATGTTATGGCCTAACATATGCTTCAATTGCATATCAATAATTCGCTTGTACGTAGGTGGAAATCAGATGAACCGTGTCACGAACAAACGAAACTGAGAATCAAAACCGTGCCACTATACTCTACCACAGACACCCCCCCAACCCCACCCTCTTAAGCGATGGGATTATTTATTTCTGAAGGGTTTGTCTTTAAACATTGATCAATCTTGGGGTGGGATAGGAGTTTTGTTAAATCGGAAGAGTTCTTGCTTTGCGCGCGGGTGAGAGAGAGAGAGAGAGAGAGAGAGAGAGAGAGGGGGGGTAAACTCCATAAGACAAAAACAAAAAATACACATTGAATGCCTGAAATCATTACACTCGTGGTTATTCATTAGAATACACATGTAGTCCATATAACTGCGAAAAATCAGAGGATTTTGAGGGTTTTTTTATTGTCAGCTGTCGATACGGCGGTGGGGGGGGAGAAATCAGTTCGAACCCGAATATCCACACCAAGAACTGATTACTAATACGCATGAAAAGAAAAAAAAAACAGTCAGTGTAGCTCTTATTTTTATAAACTTGTCGCTGTCATGGAAACGAGTGTTCGCGACATATACGCTAAAGTCATTTTCTGCTCTTGAAATGTGTAGGTTCAATCACAAGGTACCGAGATCCCCTGCAACACCTCTAGACGCTTTATCCGGTATGTAACAGGCAATGCTGACCACAAAGTCGGAATACTGGATGGACTACCAGATCAGATTCCACGAAATGGGGATAATTGCACCAGTAAACCCCGATACCAAGCGGGGTAAGGAAAATGTTTGATTTGGGCCAGTAAATAAGATAGAAACGTTTTCGCGATGGCTGGTCACTTTGGTTCATGATATCCGATCGTTTGCCACATCCGTTAGAAATTTGACAGTGGATGTTTATTGCAGCTTTTCTGTTTCGCAAGTAGATTTTATACGACGCAGTTAAAATCGGAGAATCTGTTGTTAATAGTTGCACACTAATGGCATATTTCAATAGGCCAGCGGTTTAAGTTCAAATATTTTTTGTTTTCGATAATCCTACCTATGGTTGAACAATGGGTTATTCGGTATAGTTGGAAAGGTAATTTCGTCGACCTTATGAAATCGATTCTTTGGCGATTTTAAAAATGGGATATAACCGTTATTTCCCCTGGTTTCCATGGCAATTGTAAAACAATAATATATACTCTCCCAAAAAAGAAACGCAACGTTACATTTCGTCGTCAGTATAACCTCGCTCTACTATCGCCTTGTTGCAACAAGAACCGCGAGACGTCGCTGAACCAAACTGCTCTCCAGTGTTGCTGTGACCATACCCCCAGTGCCTGAACCCATTAAAGTTGGATTTCATGGTGTCGGCGTATTTCAAAACAGAAGCTCTAACGGGGACGTCTGCCTCGTTATTCGGTTTCACATAGGCGTTTGCCTACTGTCTGGTACGAGATTCTACGCCGTCCGGGAATTGCTGCTGCAGTAGAGGTCGCTGGCTACATCTGTCTTGGAGTCACCTGCTTGTAATCGAGCAATAGCGTTGTTGCGTTGGTCTTCGTTCGGATGTGGCATCACTTTGGTCTTTGAGTGTTTACATGTGCAACTGATTTGGAAACCGAGAACCCCAGGATTTTAAAGACCTTAGATTTAGGTTCCATGCGAAAAGCTCGCGAAGTTGTTAAATTCATGTTTCTTGGTGCAATCAAGCGATAAAAAATTTCGACAAAAAGGATGACCAGTCACAATTAGTGACCCTACCTTTAAAATCAATAATGAATTTCTTTTATCCTTACATAATAGCATTAAAAATAAGTAAGATTTACCGAAACAAAGACCTGGTTCAAATAAAAAATGATGAAAAATGGGTTGTGCGTTTCTTTTTTTGAAGAGTATATATCCAACTATACAACGATTAGTAAGTATCCGATAAGTTATATTTTGTGTTTTTCTCCAGCATACTCTGTGATGGTTTAAATTTTGAAAAAACGCAAATATCACACAATATCCGGAATTGGAACCTTAGTTCCACTTATCGTATCCTTGTTTTGCATGGGGGTTAGCTTTAACAACAAAAAAACAAACCAAAAGCTCTGTACAATTGACATAAACTTTGCATGATAGTTTCTTCGACAATTGCACTTTCATTCGCGAACTTCGAGTTTTTAGATGACGTAACAATTCCAAAATGACATCGTTATATTTATATAAAGACATAATTCATGAAATTTTAAAATTTATTGCGCCATTACAACAGTTTAATCACTTGTTTTTAGTCGTAGATGTTAAATTAATGATATTGTGGGCTTACATTTATCTTGAAGGATTGCAACAAGAATTAGGTAGGCTGAGATTAGTTCATTTGTCATCCGTCTCCTTTTCTCCGTTGTCCCTACCAAAATTATTAATAGGGATCGAACGACAATTGCGTAATTGACTTCGACAGTAATCTGATCTTTATCGCGCCCACAGTCTACAGTCCCGAAATGCCCTAGTTTGTATCGAGTGGACGTTAAACCACACCCCCTCACTCTTTAGCAGTTGGAGGAAACCGGAGGACAGACAACCTGCTGATGCCGATCCCGTAACATATAAAAGTACTTCGTTGAGCTGGATGGTTGGCAGGTCGATTTGTTAGCATGTGCGCGCTGTATCGTAAAGTCTGTCATTGAGTCAACTGGCGTGATTTCGAATCCCCCGTTAAGTGTGTTTTCCTGTATTTAGTGTGTTTTCCTGTATTTAGTGTGTTTTCCTGTATTTAGTGTTTTTCCGGTGTTTTCCGGTATTTAGTATGACATGTTGTTTTCCGGTTGTTTTCCGGTGTTTTCAGGTATAAAGTATAGTCCCCGGAACGGCACCGGTTCAAAAATGAAATGAAATGAAATGGGATTTAACGTCCTACTCTTCTGCACCTTACCTTGCCTAATGGAAGACGGGCATACGCTATACAGTGTGCTATGGGGGAAATTTTGCCTGGGCGGCGGCGCTACGGCCTTGTCTTATATCGAATTTCAACTGCCAAGGGATCTTTTACTTGCACGCCAATGTGTACATGGGACCTCGGTTTTTCGTGCCATCCGAACGACTAGACAATTGTCCTTGTCTGCATCACTGATAAGGGAAAACTACGCCGGAAAATCGAGATGAACTTTCTCGGCCGATGCAGGGATCGAACACCCGACCTCCAGGCTAGCGATCCAGCGGTTCACTTATGAGCTGAATTTCCGCAGACGCTGTCCCTTAGATAGATTTCTTTGGATTGCTATCTTCTTATCTTCTTCCAAGGCGTCTCTTCCAGGGTCGAAAATCATTCGTCAGCGGCACAAAAAGCAGCTGTGACACTATGAGGCCACAGACACTACCCTGGATTTCAAGACAGTGTACTTATATGGGCACACAGGAGAGTAGATAACCACGTTTCTAACTCATGGGATTACCATATTTGGATTATCAGACTTATGATGTCATTGTCCCACTTTAAACTTCCAGACATATTCTTGTTAGCCTAGTTCTTGTTGCCACTAACAATTTCAATTCATAAACCAGAAGATATTTTACAAATTTAGGTAACATCTACAGCATATAGGGTCTATAGTGTAACAACCCTTGGCCCTTCCGTGAGGGGCATTTTTTAAACCGAGATCCCTATGAACGAGGACGTGGCTATCTCCGGCAATAATAGTTGGATTTTCATGACCTGAAGTTGATTCGCGTGTTTTTTCATCGTACCAACACCATTTATGATACTCTTAAAGCAATTTGAAGTAGTTTTCATTGTCTTCGGTGGAGAATACCAACTTACTATGTCAAACTCGGATTGATTTCAGCCAATAAGCTTTGAATTTTCATGATCGGAAGTTCATTCTATTTTGGGTTTTTTTTTCATCATGCCTATCCCAGTTTCCATTGAATTCCGGTGGGGAATACCAATTCCCGGTGTGTCAGCCTACCACTTTTAGTGGATTTCGAAGCATGGTAAATGATCAATGTGGTCATTTTTGCGTGACTGGAATGTTATGTTAAAAATCTTAACAAGCCAGAAGTTGCCAGAACTGAAACAAAAAGATCATATCTTGAAATCAGTTATTCACCATCCCCGTCCTCCTGCACGGCCCCTATTAAAACACGTGCAAAGATGTGTAAAGCAGACCATTTTTACTGCAACTGCATCGCCCCGTGCAGCCTGTTTACAACCCCATATTGTTAGTTCAATTGGTAAATATAACATATCTCTCTCAGCTATTATTCTAGATATAGTCATTTGACGTGTATCCTAATTACTGTCTCCCTGATTATGTCTACTACGTCGTTAACACTGTTCGTCACGTGTATTTTACATACTGATAGCCCATTGGCCAATCACGCTATTTTACCGAGATTTCGACTAATAGTTTGGATGCAGCTATGGCGGGTGTGCCACCAGGCATGATAAGCTTACTCTTCCGGACACCTGTTACCACTGTTTGTCATGTATTTTGTACACAGTGAACAATACATTTGCTGATTACACTATTTTGCCTATAAAGTTTAATAGGACTTCGAATTTTGACTAATGGTTTGGATTGTTCGTACTTGGTTTTATTTTATTATTACAGCAATATGGACGGGCAGATCAAGATTCACCTCAAGAGGATAAATGCTCGTGTCCATCTGCCAGACAGATTCGTTAAATAGCAGGAAGTGTCAAGAGCCAGTGGAAACACCTCTCACTCAAAAAAGTTTTCTGAGCTGAAAAATTGCTAATCACGTGCTGGTAGGTTTAATGGAATAGATGAATTCCTTGACCTGCGAATGCGAGTCACCCTTCACCAGCTCAATTGAGATGTTACATTCTCCAAGCTTCTTAAAACAGATAACGGGGTCATCATCATCAGGCTTCATTTATGCTCCAGCCTTTGTTTTCAGCACCAGCGAAGTCCAATCAGACCTTTAGACTTATTACTTCCAATGACATGCACTCGCTCAATCACATCTATCTCTAGATCTCTGTGTTTTCACTTACAAACCTGAGCTGACTAAGAATACCGAGACGACTCTGAGAGACAAGGTCCACGGGAATCGTGTAGGCATCGGCGTCAAGTCACCAAACATAAACATGTGTTTCGCGCCATAAGCCCAGTTTAGGAGCAGAATAGTCGGAAGTTAAACCCCATTTCATTTCATTTCAAGAGTTTCTCAATGTGTGGTGTAGCGTTTGCTGTATCAAACAGACTAGGATATGCTGTTGAAGGAGCCAGGGCCCAACTAGAGTCATATGCTAGCCAGGTTGATACAGCGCAGGCTACACCACCCAACCTTCTCGTCATTTTACAATGGCTGAACGTCAGGGTATGAAGAACCATCAATCATGAAGAAACTCTCTGGTCTATAAAAGGCATTCACTAAGCGCAGGCTAGTTGAATACTATTGACAAACTCATACCTCACCAAGTCCTTGCATCTGTAGCTTATGTTGATGTTCTCGCAATGCTTCTAGACCTTGTATCTCGAAGTCATCTCAAGGCTTTAACTGCAGTAGCCGCAAAATACAGGGAACTACGTGTGATCAAACATGTCACTAGAAGTTACAAGTGTCAAGGCCTTATAGATTTCACAACCTCTCTTTGTTTTCGTTTCTTACGACTTCTGGCGTGTTACGATTTCTTTTTTGTTTTTAATATCAAACTTGTTTGCTTGTCACAAAAGTCAGATATGTCTTGAATCCCATGACAAAACTGAACATTCCAATGACTCAAAAGTGACTGCACGAAACATTTACCATGCTTCAGATGCCACGAAAGGTAGTACTGCGTGTTGGATTTTTCTAAACTGAAATCGATCCGAGTTTGACACCGGAAATTGGTATTCCATCTGGAAGTCAATATAAACTACTGCGCTTGAAGTGTATTATAGACGGGGTCGGTCTGATGAGAAAAAATCACCCAGAATGAAATTCAGATCATGAAAATCCAATGATAATTGGATTTAATATTGATCTGAGTTTGACACCGGAAATTGGTATTTCCCGCCGGAAGTCAATCAAAAATCATTCCAATCGCTTTAAGTGTATCATACATGGGATCGGCATGATGAAAACAAAAACGAGAATGAACTTCAGATCATGAAAATCGAACCATTATTGGCGGAGATAGCCATGTTCTCGTTCAGAGGGGTCCCGATTGCAAAAGTGGGGGGGGGGGGTCCTCAAAATGTGAACCCCAACAATTTTGGATAGCTTGTTCACTAATCAACCTAAAACAACAAAAAAAAAATCAAATTTAACAAACAAATCCTATGACATGTCATGCCACATGTATTCTTGAACAGCTCAAAAATACTGTCATAAAACAATACCATAATGGAAACAGACATTTAGACGTAGATGAAACACGCAATACTATTATTACTCCCACTTTACGCCTTTGCAAATACAGGGTTAGATCTGTCTGGGCCGTTTCGGGAAACAAATACAATGTATATGATTAATTTTATTTGTCATGTATACCTTGTGATAAAAAGCGAGCGTGCTAAGACTATCATCCACTTACTGTTAAAGAAAATTTTCCCCAGATATGATGCTCTGATGGAACTCGTTACTTAGAATTTCAATAGAGTCATGAAAGACACGCTTTTAGAATTCGATATTAAACACGTCCTTACCTCGTAATGTCACCCTCAGAGTAACGCGAAGGAGAACGTTTTTGCCACAGAAAATTATAACACCTTGCATATATATTTGAATCAAACTTTGGTCGCTATTCAATTTAATGGAAATGGATCTACAAAATTGTCTCTTTGTGCGATTGTGGTCCAGTAGTGCCGTTGGATAACATTTTGAAACCGTGACGGAAATATTTATGAACCGATCTCCATGACAATTGACCTTGCAGAATCAACATCGGACTTTTCCTTCAGTACATAAGAGATTAAAGCGATCATTTCATAATTATTTCTATGTCTTTTACTCAATAGGTTTATAGATTAATTAGTTTGAATATTTTTTCAGTCTAGGGCAACAAAAAAAATTTGTAAATGGGGGGGGGGGCGCTAAGGAAAATGTTTGATTTGGGTCAGTAAATAAGATAGAAACGTTTTCTCGATGGCTGGTCACTTTGAATTTAAAGACATAATTCATGAAATTTTAAAATATATTGCGCCATTACAACAGTTTAATCACTTGTTTTCATTCGTAGATGTTAAATTAATGATGTGGGCTTACAACAAGAACAGAGTTTAGATCATTTTTCATCCGTCTCCTTTTCTCCGTTGTCCCTACCAACATTATTAATTGGGATCGAACGACAATTGCCTTACAACCGACCTCCAGGCTAGCAAACCAGCGCCTTAACTACTTATCCACCATGATTCCAGCACCGGTTCAAAAAGCACAGATCCATGTAACACGAGTGTATATAAAGTGATTTACATTCAATTATTGTTCTTTTATTTGGAATACGTTTTTCTTTGCAGAAAAGTTAGTGATACAGCAGAATAAAAATTGTGAAAAAAAATTATCATTATTCCAGAGAATGTTATAGCCTAACATATGCTTCAATTACATATCAATAATTCGCTTGTACGTAGGTGGAAATCAGATGACCCGTGTCACGAACAAACGAAACTGAGAATCAAAACCGTGCCACTATACTCTACCATAGACACCCCCCCAACCCCGCCCTCTTAAGCGATGGGATTATTTATTTCTGAAGGGTTTGTCTTTAAACATTGATCAATCTTGGGGTGGGATAGGAGTTTTGTTAAATCGGAAGAGTTCTTGCTTTGCGCGCGGGTGAGAGAGAGAGAGAGAGGGGGGGGGTAAACTCCATAAGACAAAAACAAAAAATACACATTGAATGCCTGAAATCATTATACTCGTGGTTATTCATTAGAATACACATGTAGTTCATATAACTGCGAAAAATCAGAGGATTTTGAGGGGTTTTTTATTGTCAGCTGTCGATACGGCGGTGAGGGGGGGGGGGAGAAATCAGTTCGAACCCGAATATCCACACCAAGAACTGATTACTAATACGCATGAAAAGAAAAAAAAAACAGTCAGTGTAGCTCTTATTTTTATAAACTTGTCGCTGTCATGGAAACGAGTGTTCGCGACATATACGCTAAAGTCATTTTCTGCTCTTGAAATGTGTGCAATTCAATCACAAGGTACCGAGATGCCCTGCATCACCTCTAGACGCTTTATCCGGTATGTAACAGGCAATGCTGACCACAAAGTCGGAATACTGGATGGACTACCAGATCACATTCCACGAAATGGGGATAATTGCAGCAGTAAACCCCGATACCAAGCGGGGTAAGGAAAATGTTTGATTTGGGCCAGTAAATAGGATAGAAACGTTTTCGCGATGGCTGGTCACTTTGGTTCATGATATCCGATCGTTTGCCACATCCGTTAGAAATTTGACAGTGGATGTTTATTGCAGCTTTTCTGTTTCGCAAGTAGATTTTATACGACGCAGTTAAAAGCGGAGAATCTGTTGTTAATAGTTGCACACTAATGGCATATTTCAATAGGCCAGCGGTTTAAGTTCAAATATTTTTTGTTTTCGATAATCCTACCTATGGTTGAACAATGGGTTATTTGGTATAGTTGGAAAGGTAATTTCGTCGACCTTATGAAATCGATTCTTTGGCGATTTTAAAAATGGGATATAACCGTTATTTCCCCTGGTTTCCATGGCAATTGTAAAACAATAATATATACTCTCCCAAAAAAGAAACGCAACGTTACATTTCGTCGTAAGTATAACCTCGCTCTACTATCACCTTGTTGCAACAAGAACCGCGACACGTCGCTGAACCAAACTGCTCTCCAGTGTTGCTGTGACCATACCCCCAGTGCCTGAACCCATTAAAGTTGGATTTCATGGTGTCGGCGTATTTCAAAACAGAAGCTCTAACGGGGACGTCTGCCTCGTTATTCGGTTTCACATAGGTGTTTGCCTACTGTCTGGTACGAGATTCTACGCCGTCCGGGAATTGCTGTTGCAGTAGAGGTCGCTGGCTACATCTGTCTTGGAGTCACCTGCTTGTAATCGAGCAATAGCGTTGTTGCGTTGGTCTTCGTTCGGATGTGGCATCACTTTGGTCTTTGAGTGTTTACATGTGCAACTGATTTGGAAACCGAGAACCCCAGGATTTTAAAGACCTTAGATTTAGGTTCCATGCGAAAAGCTCGCGAAGTTGTTAAATTCATGTTTCTTGGTGCAATCAAGCGATAAAAAATTTCGACAAAAAGGATGACCAGTCACAATTAGTGACCCTACCTTTAAAATCAATAATGAATTTCTTTTATCCTTACATAATAGCATTAAAAATAAGTAAGATTTACCGAAACAAAGACCTGGTTCAAATAAAAAATGATGAAAAATGGGTTGTGCGTTTCTTTTTTTGAAGAGTATATATCCAACTATACAACGATTAGTAAGTATCCGATAAGTTATATTTTGTGTTTTTCTCCAGCATACTCTGTGATGGTTTAAATTTTGAAAAAACGCAAATATCACACAATATCCGGAATTGGAACCTTAGTTCCACTTATCGTATCCTTGTTGTGCATGGGGGTTAGCTTTAACAACAAAAAAACAAACCAAAAGCTCTGTACAATTGACATAAACTTTGCATGATAGTTTCTTCGACAATTGCACTTTCATTCGCGAACTTCGAGTTTTTAGATGACGTAACAATTCCAAAATGACATCGTTATATTTATATAAAGACATAATTCACGAAATTTTAAAATTTATTGCGCCATTACAACAGTTTAATCACTTGTTTTCAGTCGTAGATGTTAAATTAATGATATTGTGGGCTTACATTTATCTTGAAGGATTGCAACAAGAATTAGGTAGGCTGAGATTAGTTCATTTGTCATCCGTCTCCTTTTCTCCGTTGTCCCTACCAAAATTATTAATAGGGATCGAACGACAATTGCGTAATTGACTTCGGCAGTAATCTGATTTTTATCGCGCCCACAGTCTACAGTCCCGAAATGCCCTAATTTATATCGAGTGGACGTTAAATCACACCCCCTCACTCTTTAGCAGTTGGAGGAAACCGGAGGACAGACAACCTGCTGATGCCGATCCCGTAACATATAAAAGTACTTCGTTGAGCTGGATGGTTGGCAGGTCGATTTGTTAGCATGTGCGCACTGTATCGTAAAGTCTGTCATTGAGTCAACTGGCGTAATTTCGAATCCCTCGTTAAGTGTGTTTTCCTGTATTTAGTGTGTTTTCCTGTATTTAGTGTGTTTTCCTGTATTTAGTGTTTTTCCGGTGTTTTCCGGTATTTAGTATGACATGTTGTTTTCCGGTTGTTTTCCAGTGTTTTCAGGTATATAGTATAGTCCCCGGAACGGCACCGGTTCAAAAATGAAATGAAATGAAATGGGATTTAACGTCCTACTCTTCTGCACCTTACCTTGCCTAATGGAAGACGGGCATACGCCATACAGTGTGCTATGGGGGTAATTTTGCCTGGGCGGCGCTACGGCCTTGTCTTATATCGAATTCCAACTGCCAAGGGATCTTTTACGTGCACGCCAATGTGTACATGGGACCTCGGTTTTTCGTGCCATCCGAACGACTAGACAATTGTCCTTGTCTGCATCGCTGACAAGGGGAAACTACGCCGGAAAATCGAGATGAACTTTCTGGGCCGATGCAGGGTTCGAACACCCGACCTCCAGGCTAGCGAGCCAGCGGTTTACCTACTTAGCCACCGTGATTCCAGCACCGGTTCAAAAAGCACAGATTCATGTAACACGAGTGTATATATAGTGATTTACATTCAATTATTCTTCTTTGCAAGTCCTAATCAATTATGATCGCTGAAATATACTTTCCGTGGGGGAATTACTTTTAACTACTTCCTCATTTTCTCGTGAAATACGTTTTTCTTTGCAGAAAAGTCAGTGATTGTGAAAAAATTAGCATTATTCCAGAGAATTTTATGGCCTTACATATGCATCAATTGCATATCAAAAATTCGCTTGTACGTAGTTGGAAATTAGATGACCCGTGTCACGAACAATCGAAACGGAGAATCAAAACCGCGCCACTATACTCTACCACAGACCACCCATCCCACCCCGCCCTCTTAAGAAATGGCAGTATTATTTATTTCTGAAGAGTTCGTCTAGCATTCTTGGGGTGGGACAGGAGTTTTGTTAAATCTGAAGAGATCTTGCTTTGCGCGCGGGTGAGGGGGTGGGGGTAAACTCCACTAGACAAAAACAAAAAAATACACATTGAATGCCTGAAATCATTATACTCGCGGTTATTCATTAGAATACATACGCAGTCCATATAACTGCGAAAAATCAAAGCTGACAATCAGAAGGGGTTTTTGTATTGTCAGCTGCCGATACGGCTGGTAGAGGAAATCAGTTCGAACCCAAATATCCACACCAAGAACCGATCACAGTGTAACTCTTATCAGGCACTTATATTTCAAAAATTTGGCACTGTCATGGAAACGAAAGTTCATAACGGTATATATATGCTTAAGCCATTTTCTGCTCTTGAAATGGGTGCAGTCCAATCACAAGGTACCGAGATCCCCTGCATCACATCGGGACACTTTATCCGGTATGTAACAGGCAATGCCGACCACAAAGTCGGGATACTGGATGGACTACCCGATCACATTCCACGAAATGGGGATAATTTTGCAGCAGTAAACCCCGGTACCAAGCGGCAGATATCTGTGCCTAGGTGTTCAGCTAGAGCAACAGAGTGTGGGAAAGGTTTTAATAGACATCCATAAGGGGAATTTATGGTGCAAGTTTGTTATAGGTCTACAAGAAATTACGAGATCTCAGATATAATGATCCAATTTAGAAGCTCGACCTGCTTTGGAAGACTGTGTGACCCATTCATTCTCCTATGCCTGGGTGTTCAGGACCTTGCGAAGGAACAGATGTTACTGAGATGCATGTCGGTAGGACTTACACGTGGCGGGGCACAATTAAGCTTCCTTTAGATCACCATGCGGCATTGCTAGAATTCTTGTACATGCATGCTCCTAAATGTGCAGACCTATTGTCTTAGAGCTTCCGACTTTATCAAATTCGCGGTTAATCCCCATGAGACTACCCGCTGCTCAAATTCCTGGACAAGCCCCTTGATAATGATCGAGTAAAGGTTAACTTTGGTATATAACGATCATTGAATAAAAACAATATTAATCGATACAAGCCTAGATTATCTTGCTGAGAACATCTTCCTATTTTTCTTGGCGTTGAAAATCAGTTTTATGGTTGGTAATGAATCCGAGTGTTATCATTTCTACAATGGTTTGTTATTAAGCGAGACTAAATCATATGCGGACAAATAAGGTTTATGATACCTTCTTGAAGACCGAGGAAAAAATATAAACTACTAGCAACCGCCTTGTGCTAGTTGACATCTTCCGGCTATACTTTTAATCTTTTGGTGCGTTGTATAATTTTACTGTTTTTGCTGCGTTTTAGTTAAGTACGCATATCGAATGTCGTATTTATCATGTCCAAAAATAGATTCAGTATTTCCAAACGAAAAAATGACAGCTGTCTTCGTCAGGCCTTCCGCCCTACATCAATGACAAGAGGAAACCATTCCGGAAAATCTGGATGAACTTTCTCCCCCAATGCAGGGATCGAACACCCGACCCCTAGGCTAGCGAGCCAGCGTCTTACCCATTTAGCCACGTGATCCCCTTATTTCCAGACGGATACCCATGAAACCTTTTGAGAAAGTACATAGGCTATCCTGTCACATTTTGGACTTTGATTTGCATGGTTAAACGATACTATTCTTTTTTCAGAGATCCATTCTATCCTGGCAAGTTGGTTTAACTTATAGATACAAGAATCCTGTTTATGGAAATACACAGTCGGTGGTTCTTTTAGAAACTAATGCTAATTGCTTGTGATTGGTGTAAATTCGGAATAAAAAGTGTTTTAAAAATGACAGAAAAGTTTACAGTGAACGTAAGTGGACGTAAATTCGAAATAAGTCGACATTTGCTTGAAAAATTTCCCGAAAGTACGTTAACAAATAAGTGTTTCGCTGCTGGAGAAAATGAAGAAATTTTCTTGGAAAGGCCTTTATCAGCTTTCGAGGCAATCTTGGAATTTTACCAAACTGGTGATCTCCACGTCCCAGGGTCCAGATGCTGTAACGGTTTTACTGAGGAAATTAAATTCTGGGGATTTTGTGAGTCGGACATTTCCACGTGCTGTCAAAGAAAACTGGCATCTTTTCGTTCTGGACAGAGAGATTTAAACGAATATGAAAAATATGAAATGACTTATACTAATTATTCAATAAGGGAAACGTCGTTCTGTGGTTTTATGTCGGGAAAATGGAGATCTGTCGCCTGGAACGTGTTAGATAACTGCAGTTATAATATATTCGCCAAGGTAAGTTGGCTTAATGCAGTATGCAAAATGAAATATTAATCATGTTCAGTGAGATATATCTTCCATATTGACTTTAAAGGGCCAATCCCGATAACTTTTTGGGGAATAAAACTGCTTAATTTTGTGTTAAAATCCTTTAAAAACCATAACCTAAGGCCCACCTACTAACCCGATATTTGTGATACGCTTGTATCTGGAAATGGAGACCATTGTATTATGCAGTATCTGGATAAAACCAGACCTTTTTCTATAAAAATAATATGTAGGTGAAATTTACCTTTTGTTATCAAGTACAGTACCATGGGTCATTCACTGTATAGACCTCTCAAGAAACGTTTATCGATTATCAGGTCACCCAATGGAAAAATTGACCCGAAATCTTTAAATGATTACGTGTCCGGATAAGCAGTGTTGACGTTCACGTCCAAACGACTCAATATTTTGAGCTGAAATTTTGAGACAAGGTAAATACACCATGCCACTATATTTTGGTCCATAAATTTCATAAATACTCGGATTTAATTTTTGAAACTCCGTTCTTATCGGGATTGTCTCTTTAATCCAAACGATAATCTTTCATATTGACTTTAATCCTAACGATAATCTTCCATATTGACTTTAATCCAAACGATAATCTTCCATATTGACTTTAATCCTTACGATTTATTTCATGTGGTGTCGGCACCATGTGATTCATAATTTTATTGGCTGATGACGTCACAATTCAACTTATAATACCTATGAAAGGGGGTTAAACGTCCTACTGCTCTGCTCCTAAACTGGGATAATGAAGACGGACATACGCCATACAGCGGCGCTACTACCTGCTCTTATATCGAATTCCAACTGCCAGGGGATCTTTTACGTGCACGACAGGGTTTCCATGGGACGTCGGTTATACGTCTCACCGAACGACTATACGTCGCCTCTTTCCGGGTCATCTGCCTGTACCACTGACAACGGGGAACCACGCCGGAAAATCACTATGAACTTTATCGACCAACGCGGGGGGTTGGGGTGGCCTAGTGGTTTAGTGTGTCGTGCTTCCACCTCTAGCTGGCCGGTCACCTCTGGCTTGCGGCTGTGGTTCCGGTCCCTGGTGTGAGCGTATGTGGCATGGAGATATGGGCACCTTCTCAACCTCGTGGGGTTTCGAATCCCCCGTTGTACGTGGCAAGGAATAGGGTCGCCTGCCAACCTCATGGGTTTTCTCTGTGTACTCCGGTTTCTTCCCACTGCTAAAGACCCCTACGCGCAAGCAATTTATTGATATAAAATTAAACCATGTGTTAGTCCCGAAATGACCTAGTTTGTGTCGAGTGGACGTTACACCCCATTTCTCTCTCTCTCTTGTATCGGTCAACGCAGGGATCGAGCACGGTACCTCTAGCTAGACTAGCGAGCCATGGTCTTACTCGCTGAGCCACATGGCTCCCCCTACATTTATTTCGAGCATTGTACTTAATCGTACAAAGATAATCAACTCTGCTCTTCAGAAAGGGTGTTCACTTATTCGGCCTCTCATAATCCGTAAAAATACATCTGTCTATCAAACCTTAAACATCAATTTATTTTTACTTTCCTGTATTTAAGGTGTTATACGTGGTTTCCATCTTGGTAGTTCTGACGTCAACAATCACTACAATCTTACTGACGCATGTCATATTTGACGAACACCTGAGCCCCGAAGGTTGGAAATTATACTTCGGTGATACCTACAAAGATCATAAACATATTGTGGAATTCATAACTCAGCTACACAACGGTGGTACCAAAAATTATTCAGCTTTTAACGTCACGAAAGAAGAACTGGAGGAATTTCCGATCGAGTTTCGTGTTAAGAGCATACCGCTAACCTCGACTAGATACTGTTGTACGGCGTTCTTTACAATTGAATTAATTCTTCGGCTCGTTTTTTGCCCGAGTTTAAAGTTGTTTTTCAAGTTTGCTTTAAATATAATAGATGTTTTGGCGGTTACCGTGGCCTATGTGGACATTTGCCTTAATCAGATATCGCAAAAAGAAGCATACTCATCTAATTATTATGATTTTGTTCAACTATTACAGGTCCTTAGGTTGTTACGACTTTTTCGTTTGACCAGAAATATTACAGGTGCGCGCGTTCTCGTTTTTGCCGTCAAAAACTCGGTGAAAGAATTGTTTTTCATGTTTATTTTACTGAGCATCAATGCTGTTCTCTGCGCAACTCTAGCTTATTGTTTCGACGATAATTTTGACAATCTTTCCTACGCGATATGGTGGGCTTTCATTACCATGACAACGGTTGGCTATGGTGACGTGGTACCTAGCAGCATCGGTGGGCGTATAGTGGGGGTGGTTTGTGCATCTACGGGAATTGTTCTAATAGCCTTAACCATACCCCTATTCGTAAATAGTTTTCTAGCCATTTATACATTTGCCCTATCTAAAGAACTTGTCGAGAAAAATGAAATGAAGTTGCATGCACAGGACTACAGACCGACAGAAAAAGAAAATGGCTAAGTCTTTGAACAGAATACTTCTCCAGTGATTTCGAAAACAATTTTCTTTACCACAAGAAATGATATAAATGGTGTTCTGCGTAATCGTTAAAATAATTGTGTAGCCTATTAAGGTACTGAAGGGACTGGTGGGGTCGGTGGGGGGGGGGTGCGAATTAGAGCTTTGAAAAAATATGTATTTCTTGTCTTGTATGTTTTAATCTGTCTGTCTCCTGTTGCTCATTTTTTGATGAAATTTGTTTGAAACGTTTTTATAATTGCTATGATGAACACACGACCGATGGAATGTGAATCACACGCTCCTCCCTGGGTCCGTCGCGCTTGTGGTATTAAAGTTTGGTTATTTAAGTCGTTTTCATTTTGGAAATATTTAATTAAACGAGAGCTAAATCTGCCTATTGTGGGAATTTATTCTGGTTGCAAATGTTATATAAATTATATTCACATGTCAATTCCACGCCCGTAGCCAGTTTGCTGGCTGCGAAGGGGCAGTGAAGTTTTTAGGGGGGGGGGAGCACCCAGCACAGTCTGCATTAGGTATTTTAGAGTTATGGTCGGCAAATATTCTTTCAGGGAGGGGGGTGGGCAAACCATGTTTTCACCCCACTGGCTACGGGCCATAATCAACACTCTAAACCATCGGTGGTTGATATATTGAATGGATTAGACTATCTGCGCCATATAATAACGTTAAAATGTATATAATAATGGCAGGTCCTCACTATCGTGCGATGAGTACGTATGATTGTCCCTATTGAGACAGCGATCTGCTACGTGCAGATATGTTCGGATACGTTTCTATACGGTCAACGTCATTGCCACAACTGGTCTCAATATATAGAGGATATTCGTCGTTTTAGAGTGAATAACATATTTTATTTCACCGAGAAGCAAGAAAACTTATATTTTCACGAATGCTACACGTTTCCTTGCTTAGAGATGAAATAAAATATGTTATTCACGACAAAACGACAAAT
This sequence comes from Patella caerulea, assembly GCA_036850965.1. Taxonomy (NCBI): domain Eukaryota; kingdom Metazoa; phylum Mollusca; class Gastropoda; family Patellidae; genus Patella; species Patella caerulea. The sequence goes on along the minus strand of JAZGQO010000010.1, from coordinate 69,530,871 downwards.
GTTCTATTTATTTTATGATTTTACAATCATTTTGGGTAAAACAACATGGACTACTGCTAGCCAGTGAAATAGCCGAATAACACTTTTATTTCACTGATAAAACGCGGTATTCCACTACTGATCATAAAATAAATGAGAACATCTGAGAAGATTAGCACGATTACGTTACGATTAAAACCACGATTTCAGTCGTAGTACGAATAGTGATAGTGGGAACCTAGTATGAAGACTCTGTTTATAATCGTAGCAGTGGTATTTCACAATCGACACTATTAAAGATATATCTTGTCAAATCTTCAAACATTCTTAACTTTGAAAAGAATAAAGTAATTTAATTGAAATTTTCTACTTTATTTTCATTTTGTATTATCTATTTTTGAACTAATATAACAAGAACTTTATCTTAATCTTACATTAAGGCCCCCGCACACGAGCGCATTTTGCGTACTAAATGCGTACGCATTTGACGCAGAAATACGGCGTCCGCACACGAGCCGAAAACGACGCTGCGCGAAAGCTACTGCGGCAAGTGTGTCGTTCACGTGACCACCACTCATCCGAAAATGGCAGCGGCTTCGAAATTCTACGCATTTTGTATCATATAGGCAAGGATATTCTTGTCATAAATCGACGATTTTATCCTCTAAAATTGCGTCACTGACGAACTCACTGGGTGCCGCCATTTTGCAGTAGTGATGACGCATGCGCATTGACGACGAATGAAATCAAATTTTAGAGGATAAAATCGTCGATTTATGGCAAGAATATCCTTGCCTATATGATACAAAATGCGTAGAATTTCGAGACCGCTGCCATTTTCGGATGAGTGCTGGTCACGTGAACGACACACTTGCCGCAGTAGCTTTCGCGCAGCGTCGTTTTCGGCTCGTGTGCGGACGCCGTATTTCTGCATCAAATGCGCAAACATCCTAGAGCAGATTCATTACGGTGGTGGCTTTCATGAATTAGGGTCGCGTTTCATATACTGTGTACGACAACTTAAGACCACACTGTCTGCGTGTCTCGAGGTCGTTGCTGTACTGCATTTGCCAAACAGAAACCCTTTCCTCAACCCTATTGAGCATACCTAGAACATCCTGGGGCGTAAAATCCATCCGAGGAATTCGACAATACAGAATATTATTTTTTACGATTCGGATCAGGACCAGGGGCGTGGTGAGGGTAATTAATGAGACGAAATTCTGAGTAACAAAAAAGATTTTGGAACAAAAACCCTTTTACTGACCTCGGAGCTGTGGCCGGCGAAGCCGGCCACCGCGAGCGCCGAAGGCGCGTTCCCGCGGCGGGGGGTCCGGGGGCCCTCCCCCGGGAAAATTTCGAAAATTAGAAGCCCAGAAACGCAATCTCCAGCAATCCGAGACAAGAAATACGGTAATAAAATATGATTAAATTTTCCAACTTGACTCTTTCAAAATTTTTTTAATTGGGTCAGATGAAACAATTTTTCCACTTACAAATGTTTTTCATTTTTTGAGTAATTTGATTGTGATTTTGGTGCAAAAACTTTTTGGCGCATGAGTATGGCTACTCATGAACTCATTCTCACCACGCCCCTGATCAGGACTAAAAATATGGTTAAATTCTCGTCGCATGAATTATGACTTGCTCACAAGCGGGGGTCTGAGGAACCTTCTCCCGAAAATTTTGAAAATTCAGAGCTGGAAAACGGTGTACATTAGTCTCTAGGTGTACAAGGACTATCTACTGGCGCAGTTTACATTGATATTTATTTGGCTGTACGCAGTCTTTTTTTCTTTTTCTTTTTTTGGCACGAAAACTCATCAGCACATGACATATTTGTTACGGTAATATTTCAATTATACATGTAATTCAAATTCTATCATCACATCAACATCAAAACTCGAATTCAATCAATAACAAGGGTAGCCTACCGGGTAGGCTACACTTTGTTTTTTCAGAGCGCAGTTTTCTAATTTTCGAAGCATGCAATTTTCATTTGGAAGCACGTGCGTGCTCCAAGCCGAGTGTTTTCAGACCCTGATTCGGATCAAGTACGTACTACACCAGGAATCGATCATCAAAGAACAAAAACCAAAAATCTACCCCTACCGAACCTACCCCATCAACCCAAGTCTTAGTCTTGTTAACTTAAAAACCCTGACCATTGCCATGGCATTGGTATTGGTTTTAAAAGTGCAAAAGAAAAAAAAAATATTGGGCCATGATGAAAATCTGCAAGAACCAGTTTTGAGTTCTGGTGATGTGAAGTGGGTTTGTTTTGTTTTTTTTTTGGGGGGGGGGGGTATTTCTTGCCACTTAAACCCCTTATTGAGCCTTAGTCGCGATAGCTTAAAAAAAACCCGAGTTATTTCCCTTTAACCATTAATAGGATTGTATCTCGAAGTGAACTGGATCTGGAACCAAGTCTGAAAGTCGTAATATGAATGTTGATGATGAACGTAACTTATGTGGAGGTGAACGAAGGTACCGTAGTTTATTCCACTTTGTAGATGTATCGACTTGGAAAATATGTACAAGAAAAGGATTTGAAGTATGCCACATATGACATGGCTTCTAATTAAGCTGGAACCTTTTATATACCGTGAACTTTCTTTTTTCCTTTCTATTTGAATTCCATTGCATAGCCAGCAAAAATGTGATTCTACTTTCTACTAAGTTGCCCCGTAAAAATAGGAAGAAATATTTACAAGAGATTCATTTCAAATTATTATTGGGGTGGGGTGGGATAAATGGCCTAATGGTGCGAAAGTGCAATAGCGTCTTGTCTACCTAGGTATTGTACCAAACTATAGATATTTACACATACCATGTAGAGAGGCACTGCACAGATTTTGCAGACGCAGAGCCCCCATGTAGGCCTGTATGTAGTTCCAAATATAAACATTGAAAAAACATATAATAAATTTGTAACATTTCAAAATGAGGATTTATATGTCATAATTAATTGAGATAAAGCTGGCTAAAGTTAATGAATATAAAGTTCACTAAAGTTAAATTCATAATTATATTAATTATTATTTTGAATTAATTAATTTCAAAATTACATTTTAAATTTGACACCTTAAGAATCAACTGGTACTCAGCTGTCCAAATAGCGCAAGACAACTTATTGACTTGCAAGTTTGACGTTATATTTTCAGCAAGGATCGCAATTCCAAATTTGGACTGTCAAACATTCTTCTGTGTTGTTAGTTAAATCCACATGTTAGAATTTGATTATTCTTTGTATACCTAAGCCAGCTCCTTTTAGATTTTTGTAAAGAACCAACTTACTTCCTGACTGCCAGTTTCAGAGTATCTAGTCCAAACCGACAACTGTGAGAGCCAAGGGTTTAGGTCTATTTGAAACTGGTCATTTAACAATGGCTATTTACATGACCCTATGTTACTATAATGTATAGTGTTTAGATAAACGAAACTGTATATAGATGTCAACATCACTTTGGTGAGAAAAGGTCTTTTGATGACTAATTCAAGTGGTCACATGATTCAATTATACTTATAGTAAGCCTATTCATTTTATGTAAGTTTCTTGGAAAGGGAGAGAAATTAATAAAGTTTAGTGTCCACTCAACACAAACCAGGTCATTTTGGGACTAACATGTGGGCACAATTATATTTCAAAAATTTGCCCCTGGCAGTGGCAGGAAATGGGATCAAACCACAAACCTTATGATCTAAAGTCCACTACACCACCCATGTAAGTTTCTCAGTAAAAGTTTGAATTCCATGTGATCTATGAAAACAATTGCCGATAGAACTTTTGTTTTATTTAGCACATGCAAGACTTTCTACACATTGATAGAATATTTTACTTTTTGACCGGGTTGATGATTTTGCAAACAATTATGAATAAAAGTTTCAGTTGTGGCTTAAAATGTGGGGGTGATGGGTTTGACCCATGTTCAATGCTTTTCTTATTATTAATAAGATTTGGTACAGGCGCGGATCCAGAGGGGGGCGCACCCGGCGCACACCCCCTCTATTTTTTTTGAGGTGGTGAACAATTTTTAGCTCAATATATTCTCGCGAGAAAGTAGAACAATACTAGTTTAGGTTGGAAATAGTAATTTACAGTACTGGTATGAAATTAGTCCTTGTGGACATTTTTTCCACTCAAAAATCATGGTTCCAGGCTTCGTACTCCCTAGTGGGTGCAGCACGCCCCCTCTTTCGGAAAATCCTGGATCCGCCCTGGTGGTATCTAGAAATACATTAAACAAATAGGAACGTCAGCTTATTACAGGTCAGAAAAGGTCAAAATTAGAGTCAAAGGATCACCTAAAAGTATTACCCTTCTCTTGAGGCATGTAAGAATTTGTTAAAAAGGAAAATATCAAAAGGAAAGAAAACAACTACTGGATGTACAAAATATATCATATGTCTATACAAAGTTAAGACTTCTCTATCATATTTCTATACCAAGATCGTAGGGCCTGATAAGGACGACTGTCTAGTCGCTGAGACGAAAACCAAGGTCCTGTGTACACATTGGCATGCACGTAAAATATCCCATCACAGTTGGAATTCGATATTTAAGCTTAGGCCGTAGTGTTGCTGTCTGGGCAAAATTTCCCTCATAGCACATTGTATGGCGTATACCAGGTCTTCAACCAGTTTAGGAGCAGAACATTTCATCTCGATACAAAGTCCAGAGTTTTAAATTAGTTTTATAAACTTAAAATAAGAAATCTATCAATACATATATAAAGTTCTTAATTTGTGTCGATTTTAAAAAATTATGTTCAAATTCATGTAGGTCATTAGTTGAGGGTCTTGAAAATTAATATTCCACACTTTACTGCTAAATAGTTTAGAGGGGGTAGGATTGTGTATTTGTCTGAATTGTTGAATTGTTAGTCCCGAAATGACTGTCTCGAGAGGATGTTAAACCCCATCTCTTACCCTCTAACTTAATAGTTTCCTGCCTCAGTTAAAAATGTTATTTGATATCAATGAAATGAGGTATGACTTCTCTTTTTCTGCACCAACCTTGTTTTTTTGTCCTATCCAATCAACTAGACACTTGCATATCTTTACACTGAAACCAGACTGGAAAATCCAAGGGCCTGCTGCTTAAGTGACTCCATTCACTGTCTAATATAAGTTGAAATTATTTCTCATGTCAAAAAGAAATAATTTCACAGAATTAAAATTGAACCATGTGTTAGTCCCGAAATGGCTTAGTTTGTGTCGAGTGGATGTTAAACCCCATTTCTCTCTCGTTCTCTCTTTGAACCATGTATGAGTCCCAAAATGACCTAGTTTGTGTTGAGTGGATGTTAAACCCCATTTCTCTCTCTTCTCTCTTTGAAGTATGTATGAGTCCGGAAATGACCTAGTTTGTGTTGAGTGGATGTTAAACCTCAATTCTCTCTCTCTTTTTTTCTTTGTTTTTCAAGAGTGTAAAACCATAAAAAGAAGGTCATGTTAATTATATTTGGTTCAATAAATGTTTTCTTAAGATTAGAAATGAACAAGTCAACAGTTATCTTGGTCTAATAATATCTAAAATAATTTACTTTCTATTTGGAGAAATTTCCACGGTTTAGAAAGTTAATTTTATTTGGTTGAGTAAATGTTTAGATGAGGTTAGAAATGGCTGAACTTTAGTCTTGTGTTACTCTGTATTTGTTAAATGAAGTCTGAAGATGTAATGGTCTACATACAGAAATATACTATAGTAATGACTTTCGTTATTTATTCACAAATAACTCGGACTGATATAACATGAACAGAAGGTCATTGGTTGTAAATTAATTCACTACTCCAATAATTTGAACATTTTATAGTCAGGATGTAGGGATGGCTAAGTGGGACCCCCATATGTTGAGTGGAGTAAGATCAAAAGTTCCATTGGATGATCGAGAGATTCTAATTTAGATTTGAAAATAGATGGTTCCCCTTAAATCATAACAAAAGCTTTAGGGGTTTATAAGTTGATTGACTTTGGCTGAAGGTTTCTAGTGGCTGTATTGGAGTTAAAGTTTGAAACCTATTTTCTAATACCAAAAAATGTTTTACATTTCTTTTTTTATTTTCCCTGCCTTTAAAAAAAACTTCATCCATCCATCCACCTGTCCGACTGTCTGTCCATCACACTTTTTGGTGTAGGTGTTTACATGTATATTAGGTGAATGTCTTTATTGAGTTCGAAGATGAGCATTTTCTGCTTAGACTAAGCAAAGATACGCAATAATTCTCCTTCTAATTGAGACAGGATGTTTAAACTTAGTGTAGAACCAGAACTTTGTGTAGAACCAGAACCTAGGTGAATGTCTTCAATGTTTAACATTTTCAACTAAAGCTTAGCAGTTTGATTGCTCGATGTTTTTCAAAAAGATAAATGTGCAATTATAATTAATATGTCATCTATTTTTTTTGGGGGGGGGGGGAGGACATCAATCTCAATCTTGTGTTACTCAACCATAATATACTTCAGAATGATCTAAATTAAATTTATTTTTCAAAAACATTTCTGATCCTGTTGTTGGATAAAGAAGTTAAGTGGCTCCAGATTCTAGCTTGGTTTCCCCTTTATAAATAGTTCGGAACTGATGTCCTGGCTAGTAAGAGCATCTACCGGTAGTTGTTTGGAATGGCGGTCCTGGCTAGGAAAAACATCTTCCAGTAATCGTTAGGATACTTACCAAAAAACAAGGCCCACAGTTGGCAAATTAAGAAAAAAATTAAACTGCACAATATGTTAAGCCCTAAATGACCTAGCCTGGGTTCAGTAGACATTAAAATCTCTCTCTTTCTCTTTTTCTCTCTCTCTGACATGACTTGTATATTATCAGATACTGATGTTTTATTTGTATAAAGGATTGTGAAAGAGATCAGGCTTGTCCTCTAACAACAGCATGTAATTATCTTACAATGTTCTCAACTTTACCTATTGTTACAAGTTGAAGTATGACACCTATAATCTTGACAGACAAAAATACTTGGAATTTTTTAAGTGCACAAGACTCTCACTGCAGTGAGTTTGATATTTCTCTGTATATACTGGTAATTAGTTCACATTTTCTTAAATAAATGTTACGAAATTGGAACACATTGCATTAAACAATCGTTTCTATCATCAGGCATTTCATTTTAGTTTTTGAGTTATTTTGTTTACTTCTGATTTACAAGATATTTGTTTCAAAGAAAATGATTTTAAATGATTTTTTTTAGCATTATCCCAATTTATTTTTATTTTGATATAATTTTTTTTATTTTTATTGACCCAATCCTTATTGTAGTTGAGAGCCAATAGGCAATCATTGCACTTATTCTGATGAATTTTGGAATAAGGGTCAAATTCCAGCAAAATCTTTTGAAAAAAAAAAACATGTGAAGGTTTCCTTTTGGTATAGGGATATAGGGAGAGACAGAGAAATGAGGTTTAACTTCCACTCAACACAAAATAGGTAATTTCCGGACTAACATATGGTTCAAGTTTATTTCAATAATCCACGAGGTTGGACCTTTTCGTATATTTTTTGACTCATTTGTAGCCTCAATTAGTCTCATATGCCTATATGATATGACTATGAGTACATAACAAATTTGTTTTTAGTATAGAATTGCATGGAGAAATATGTATATTTTCGGCTCATTTATAGTTGGGTGATATTCAGAAATAGAGGAATTTGGTTATCCAGTGCCAGTAGTCTCAATTGATCTCATATGCTTATATGACAATGAGTACAGAACAAATTTGTCTTTAGTATAGAATTGCACGGAGAAATATGTTGCAGAAGTAGACCTAATGAATTGAATATGCATTTGTTTACTCTATGGATATTTTGTCAAGATCAAGTATTTGGATGTTTTGTAGAGAGTGCAACAAGTAAATTTTATATTTATGGTCTTGATAAAGGCATGTGGACACCACCATTGTTAAATTCTTGACATGTTTGTATTAATCTGTCTTTTATTAGCTACACTTTCCATATTAAAGAGAAATTGCAGTGAAGATGATGGATATGAAACGGGGTTTAACATCCTACTTTTTTGATGGCCGAATGGTTGGCGTGTGTGTGCTGTACCATACGGCCTGCCATTAGTCAACTAGTGCGGTTTCAAATCCCCTGTTGTACGTGACAAGAAGTAGGGTCGCCTATGGGGACTGTTTTTAGTCTTCACTGATTTGAAGGAACAGCTTGAGTGATTATATAGTATGTGTTATAGTTTACTGTCCAACCTCGTGGGTTTTCTCCAGGCATTCTTGTTTCCTGCCACTGCTAAAGATCCCTATGTGCAAGCGAATTATTGAAATAAAATTATACCTAGTTTGTGCCTGGACAATTTCAAATTCCATTTGTCAAGGGTTCTCTTACTTAAACACCTTAGCGTTCCACAGCTATTCTTTGTCCCTAAGCCCCTTCGTCTTCCTCGTCTGTGCAACCTCGTGGGTTTTCTCCGGGTCCTCCGGTTTCCCCTCACTGCTAAAAACTCCTACACACAAACCAATTATTGAAATAAAAATTGAATCATATGTTAGTTCTGAAATGACCTAGTTTGTGTCGAGTGGACATTAAACCACATTTCTCTCCCTCAAGGCTAGTGAGCCACCGCATCGTGTAGGGCTGTTCTTTGATTTATCTAAGCATAATGTTACTGGTATTTTTACTGCTTGTACTCATTGGCGTGCACATAAAATATCCCTTAGTAGTTGGAATTTGATGTAAGAGCAGGTCGTGGTGCCACTCTCCGGGCAAAATTTCCCTCATAGCACACTGTATACCGTATGCCCGTCTTCATTAGTCCAGTCGAGGAGGACGTTAAGCTACATTTCATTTCATTTCTCCACAACACTGACGTTGATGCTCGTAGCGTGATCTGGAACAAAAATAAAATTTCCAGAAATACATTGAAGAACATGGCAGATGTCCTGGACAGGGCTATACTTATGTAAATGCTAATTAAATGAAATATCCTTTTCTTAATCAGAAACCAAAATAGAACAGAAATGGAAACAGAAAACGTAAGAAAAATGTTAAGCCATTCTAATTCATATGTTCTATCTAAATATTTATTTATTTAACTGACATTAATTGATGTAAATAATGTTTTTGGTTAATCCATGGGGACTGTTTTTAGTCTTCACTGATTTGAAGGAACAGCTTGAGTGATTATATAGTACCAAGTATTTGCTATAATGAACTATTCCCCTTGAGTCTTCAATATTTATTAAAGATAATTATTTTGGGTGGGCTCCATTCTTAATTATAATAATTAAGAAGTTGATTTGAGCTTCTGTCAGAAAGGGATGTTAAAAAAAATCAATATGGCCAATTGTTAGTGTTAGTAGTTGAAGGAGGAATACAAGTGAATAAATCTGGTTAATTCTATGTTGAAGACGTTTAGAACCCTTTATTCTAGGGTGTGATACCTTTTGTCCAGTTAAGATAGAGACAAGATGGTTATCAGCTTATGCCTGGATAAACATGTCTATAGATATAGGGGTGTTTTTGCCTTGGGGGAGGCTGTGCTACAATGCATAATGTCTGTCATCGAGTAAAGTGGTTTTGTTCCTGAATTTGTACATGACAATGATTATGGTCAACTGTCCCATCTCAAGTTTCCTCTGGGGCCTTCTTTCCACTACCATTAATAAAGACCCCTATTAACAATAAAATAGTTTGCGTGGTGAGAATGTTAACATTTATCTCCATTTCTCTCCCCCCCTCCCCTCTGCCTGTTATAGAGTTAATGTTTTCTCATAAACCGTTTTTCTCTTTTTGTTGTTTTATTTTTTATTTTTGTTAACCACGGTATGAATTGTTATTTTATTTTACAGATTTGTATATACATGTAGGTTTCGTAATTCAAACAAAATTGTCTCCTACTTGCTTTTAGCTTTGTATGAATTAGTATCTAATGATTTGAAATTGATTTCTGCTATCACTGAAACGAAAAAATCCTGCAATATTTATCAAAGATAATTGAATCTTTTATGTTTTTGTGAAGTTGATAAAATACGTCTGTTATATTTCCTGACACGTGCAATAATGAATGCTGATTGAACTGCCATACTCATTGAAAACAGAAAAGCATTTTTTTTTTGTTTAAAAAAAGGAATTGGGTCTTGAATCCAATCATTTGAGAACAGAGTTAATCTAATCGATAACTGGTGAAATATGATTGAATGTTTTATCCTCGACATGTATGGTCTTGGCAACAAATCGAGGGATTTTCCTTTTTTCTTGGCTTTGAGGCATGTTTCTGTATTCTGATCGTCCAGTAATTATGTTGTCTTTTCCCAATCTCGTCAAACAAAACATGAGAAAGTTTGACGGCTCTTTGTCCTCGGTTTACTTTGATGTCCACAAAGATTTGTGGTAAGATTGATTATGAAAAACATCAATACAGAAGAGTGTAATGAAGCAAACAGTCAATGAAAAACCTTTGTTCTTTTGTTGTGGTGGAATTAAGCAATGTGTATTAATTAAACATTTTTTCAAAGAAATCAGTTAGCATAAATTGCAGTTGTTGCAAAACTTAATAAATAGTAAGTGCAGTAGTATGGCGCTACACAAAACAAAAATCTACCAAAAAAACCTGAAGACAAGAAAGAAAATAAACAAATATCAAATCAAGTGAATGAATGGGGGCCAGCCATAAACACCCACTGCGGTGCACATATTTCAGGATGAATAACGCCAGATTACTGATATTTGGTAAATTGATCAGAAATACCAACAGTGTTTGTTGAGTGTTTTTAAGTAAATATGGGTATGAACCAGTAAAAATATTTGTTAAAAAAAGATATTCTGCTCTGTCAGATTTGATGACAGCCTGCACATGTCTTGTCAAACATAAATTTTCTTTGAAATTCAAAATTGGTATGAAAATTGTGTATGAAAATTGTTAAAAATCGTATTTGCTTGTAGCGTAGTAAAGATGTTATATCCGTTTTTGAAAAAATATCAACATTGTTTTTTGAAAATCCAACATAATTACACCCCCCCCCCCTAAAAATTATAAAATTAAACTATTGTGACGGTAAGGTCCAAAACAATGATATTACCCCCTTCCCTTTAAAAATAAAATGAAACCATTGTGACGATAAGGTATCAATGAGTGCAGCATCTGAAACCAGTGGACACCAACGTACAGTCTGCTGAAATCCTGTAAACTAAAGATCTGATAATGATGAAGCAGATGTCAGTAGTGGTGAACATGATGGCTGAAACATAACCTGTAATTATCGTATGGTCCTTACTTTTAATTCATGACCTTTCAACCTAATGGCGTGTTTGATTTGGAATTATCACCTCCATGGTGGTCTTAAGTCAATATTATTTTGTTAAATACCGGTCAGGTCTGAAGTCAGTGCTAGAATTGTCAGGGGGATAAAGTTGGCTCATGGCAATTTTATTGTCCATTAGATTTTATTAAAGATAACATAGAGTTTCTATTTCCAACATTTTTATATTAAAACCTGGATATAATACGAGATTGTTCCTGATTAAAGCCCCAATAACACTCTTGTTGAAACTGAAAAATATGTCCCGATCTTCATTCTGGTCAACAAATCGTATTATTTTCGAATATTCCAATTAAATGATGATCTAAATTTCATCTTAACACGCCTAATTTAAAAAATTGGAAAAATTCAACCAATTGATTTGAAAAGTCTAACGTAAACCTTTTCAAATGTGACTTGGATTTTAAAATATTTCCGAACCCTCTGGACAAATAAAATAGGTTGTAATGGATAATTTACACAACAGGTAGGACATTTAAACATGTAGTACTTAGAATAAGGGTATTATTTATTTTCTGGAGCTACCAAGCCAGCAAGAATGTTATTGTCCCTTTAATAACATCTGTTTCAAACTTTATTGTTATTTATTTTCACATAAATTGCATGTTAAACTATTGATTGAATCAGTTTGATTAGTTTTTGATATCAGCTCCCTTGCTATAAAATATAAAAAATATGAAATAAATTGCAGATAAAAATATTTTGCCCCAAACTGAATTGATTCACCAAATAGTCTTTGTTATCAGTTTTCAGATAAGTTTGCTTTACTGTATAGAAAATTATAAAAGGTAATTTATTATTTTTTTCTTTTTCAAATTTATTAATGAATTAATTGATTGATATCCATAGAGGAGAATGAAAACAATTTTTATGTAGAATTCATGAAGCAATATGGTAAACAGATGATGCAGTTTATGGTGGATCTCTTATCAGACCCTAGTCACACTCCCATCACTTGATAAATTAAATTAATGATAAGCTTAAAAGCCACCCAGCGTCATCTTTCATTGATAATGGCACCCATGAGGTGAAACATTTTGTCATCCACACCACACACAGTAGTCAGATGGATTTTAGATCCTTCTGAACCTGACATTATTCTCAAGAATTAAACATATCATACCATCTGGTTATACCGTGTGCATGTTATGTGCTTTATCTGCTTTATCTTGAAGTATATCCGGGACCTCTTATTCTGTTTTTGTTTATAAGTTGTTAAATCATGTACAAGGCAACCTTGTCTGCAATATCACTTCGGTGGAAGCGGATATTAAATAAAGCTACATGTATTTCACACACACAAAACAATCCTGCTTTCCTTAACATTGAAAAATTTATGGCCAACAATCAAGAACTCTGGGAAAATTTAAAATGTAAGGGTACTCCACCTTCACAATTGCATATATATTTATATTGATGCTGTAGAATGTTGAACTGTTAAAATGCTTAGGAGTTTTTGCATACCAATCATTAAAGATACAATATGGGACATTAGATAATGAGCTAGCAGTTCACACTATAATAGTTAAAAGCTAGATAATGTAAAGGGCATTTGCTGAAAATTTCAGTCAAATTGATCCACTCTGAAACTAGAACTTAGCTATTGAATTTTCTGCCTAGCCTCAATCATCAGTACTAAAGCCGATACGATAAAAAACATAGTCTTGATTATCCATTTCATGATTAAGTCATGAATGAAAGTTGTAGAAAATCTGATCCTAATCCAGTAAATATCGCAGGCGAGCGATGACATCAAGAGTTGATTTTGGGCTTCATATCAGAGGCAAGAAATATTTCTGTAAAGGTATGTATACACTGCAAAGAATGTTTGTAGTAAATGCTGTAATAATTTGATGGTAGTTTGTTAAATGACGGTAGAGTGATAGAGATAAATGGTAGAATGATAATGGAACAAAACAAATTTGAAGTAGAATGATAGTGGAATGCTGGAGGTAGAATGATAATGAAATGATAGTGGTAGTTGGTAGAGTGATAATGGAATGATAGTAGTAGTTAGTAGATTGATAGTGGAATGCTGGAGGTAGGATGATAATGGAATGATAGTGGTAGTTGGTTAAGTGATAATGGAATGATAGTAGTAGTTGGTAATGACAGTAGAATGATAGAGATAAATAGTGGAATGATGGAGGTAGACTGTAGAATGAAATGGGAATGATAGATGAATAGTAGAATGATGAGGGAAGATGGTAGAGTGATAGTGGAATGATAGATAAATAGTGGAATGATGAAGAAAGATGGTAGTGTGATAGTGGAATGATAGATAAATAGTGGAATGATGGAGGAAGGTGGTAGAGTGATAGTGGAATGATAGTGGTGGAGGATAGAATGATAGTGGAATGATAGTAGTAGTTAGTAGATTGATAGTGGAATGCTGGAGGTAGAATGATAATGGAATAGTCATGCTATCTAAATACTGTTACATAGATTGGTTTGACATTTTGACTGTATGTTATTCTGTTAATATTATCATTCTGTGTAGCTGGTTATTATTAAGGGATAATATTAATATCTTTGATGTGCTTGTGATAATGTATTTCTGTATACAATCCAACCAATATCTAAAATGACTGACATAAACCTTGCAGATTGTTGCCAAGTGCCTGTCACAAACATTGATGGTATTCAATGATAAAAGTATGTAATACTTGCACCTTAATACAGTTTTACAGAGATAGTATGTAAAAGTTAAATCAGCCTATTGCATGCCGTTTTTTCTGTTTCCAAATGTTATATGAATTATTATTTAGACATTTATTCACATAATTAAGACAAAATCAACTCTCGAGAAAGTTGTATGGTCGAGATGTTGAATGGATTAGACCATAAAATCGCTTTATGTTAGAATGGTTGTCCGTCAATGAACAATGTTATTGATTCCAATCTAATAATATAAGTTTCGATTAATTTTGAATGTATGTTTATTTATTTAATGAGAAAAAATTTTGGTCCTTTGAAATATATTTTTTTTGTTTTGAAACATTGGTTGGGGAAACATTGTAAAAGTATTCTTGCAAAATTTAATTGATGTGTATAACGAATAAACAGCCTTTTTAACACTTTCTTTCTGTTTCTGCTTTCAACATTATTTCCAACCACTTTTACCAACCTGTTTCACAGAGAATTACTAACGAATTATCCCTGTAACGGATGGCTGTCTAAAACATGTGCGTTGACTTGCAGGCCTCGTAGTCATTGGCTCAACGGCTCGTGCAATGTTTACTTAACACCTAAGTGCTTCGGGCAAAATGATGCATTTTACTCATTTTAATACCCATTTACACTAAATAGGAAATATTTTTTAACTACAAATACTTCAAAGTCTTTATTTATTTTTCTTTTACCTCAAAAAAATGTTTGAGAATTTAATTTGTCGGAGTAAAAAAGTTAATATGCCGTACTTATTAAGCCACGTCGATGTCATGCTTATCAGTGATTGTAGCGGCAAAGCGCATATTCACTGCGGGATCAGTTTGCACTTTTACTTCTACATTCTGATATACATCAAATCATTAGGGGGTTGGGTAGCCGAATGGTATCATAAGGTCTGTCATTGAGTCAATTGGCGTGATTTCGATTCCCCAGTTGTACATGACAAGTAAGGTCACCTGTCCAACCTCGTGGGTTTTTCTACAGTCCTCCTGTTTCCTGCCACTGCTAAAAAAAACTTAACGCGCAAGCAAATTGTTAGAATAATATTGAACCATGTGTTAGTCCTAAAATGTGTCGAGTGGATGCTAAACCCCATTTCTCTCTCTCACACAAATCATAAGTGAGCATGGCATCTTCAGATGATGTAATATGTGTATATTTTATTTTTTAGCATTTCACTAGAATTTTAACCCGAACAGCAGGAAATATCACATTCCAAATGAGATTATAAAACATTTTAAATTGACAGATGGAGTTTTAATTAAATGTAAAAAAGTTAAAGTTGGCCTTTGGTGACATTCACAATGTTAAATCACACTACCTCCTTCTTGACAGCAACTTATATTAATATGATTCGAGAAAGTTGGGCAATAAAGAAAATTCCTGTCAGGAAATGTTATGGTAATCCCTATGGTATACTTAAAATTTCAATTTGTAAACAAATAAACAAAGTTGTTTTGGTAAAAAAAATTCAAAGCTATCTTTGAATTATTTTTTGTTTAACACGGTTATTACCAATATATATATCGGCACTAATACGTTAGGTTTCTTCCATTTAGAATTATAAAAAAAATTTTTTTTTATCCAAATCAGATTATTTTATCAGATAAATGATGAATCAAATTTAGTAAAAGAGATTGACCTTTGTTGACCTTGATATTTGGTAAGTTTATGGGTATATACATGATAAGATAGGCCCTGCATGTCTCTCAGTATTTTGTATATTTTGATGTGTAAATATTTATATATATAATCCTCCTTCACTTCTTCAACTTTTCCTGAATATAAACAAATTACAGATAAAAAGGTTGTTTTATGTTGTATAAACATTTTTCAATTTTCAGTTATTCAATGTTTAAAAAAAACAAACATTTTTTTCCTGCATCTTATTCATAAACCAATCACCATTCCATGAATATCAAATGTCTCTTTTATAATTGGTCAGATTTTAAAGGAACTCAATATTTTCCATGATATTAGAAATAAGACATACGAATTAGAATTCGATATTGGCCAAGCTCAATCAATATTGATGTTGTTATCTTAACATGAAAATATAGGATCCTAATATCGAAAATTTAAAGATACATTATGGGAGATTAGATAACGAGTTGGCACTTCTCACTATAATAGTTATAAACTAGATAATGTAAAGGCAATTTGCTGAAAATTTCAGTCAAATTGATCCACTATGAACTGAGAACTAAGCGGACGAAAGTTCCGCTTAGCCTCGATCATCATTACTGAAGTCTGTAAGACAAAACGAATAGTCTTGATTATCCATTGTCACGCACAAGTGGGGAATCAATGACAGACTTTTTGATCCAAGTGCACACGTTAATCACTTGGCCACCCAACCCCCAGAGGATGTTGAAAATTTTTCTGTGGATCAGAGACTGTATTAGGTCGCAATATAACAATTTTAACGCTTCAAATTATTTAAATATCAGTATGTTAGGTTTCAAGGATTAGAAATTCGTTAATCCAAATCGGATAATATGTACCAAAATTTTACATTTAATATTTCAATCGAGCATGACGTTGGATGGTACTCTGGGACTAAGAGCTGTTTGAAGCAAACATTATCAACAAATCTATTGAACCCTGTAGCGAAACTCAGACTTATTGCCCACAATCATTGTCTCACTATGACTGAGAAAAAAAAGTTATTGGCGGTTTAACCTTTAAGATATTGGGGAGGGAATTCTTTGATTTTCATTGTCAGTTTATTCCCTGCGTCTGCTTCAACCAGCTGTTTTAAGGTCACAAAGTGAAAGTTGGGGTCGGGTTATCACAACCGCAGTGAGAAACACAACATGACATCAAACATTAGTGTTTCATATTACATAATAAATAACACATCTGTTCTACCCCAGTTTTATATACATATACACTACATTAACGTGTACGTTTCATATCTTGTCTCGTTCCTGAGAAATGCTGGATGGTGATATCAGACATTTATACTGAGAGCCAATTTTCTCAATATGTTTTCGAATCCCCGGCTCGGAGTAGGGTCGTCTGTCCAACCTCGTGGGTTTTTTCCGGGTGCTCCAGTTTCCTCCCACTGCTAAAAACTCCTACGCGCAAGCGAATTATTGAAATAAGATTAAACCATATGTTAGTCCCGAAATGACCTAGTTTGTGTAGAGTGGACGTTAAACCCGATTTCTCTCTGTCTCTTTTCTCAATATGTTCACAAGGGCAATAACTCATTGAAAAACATTAATGTTCCACAGTGAAGCCTGTATCGTCGCTTTCTGGTCATAATGTCTCTCAAAGCAAACTGTATGGCGTATTCTCTTCTTAATTAGCCCAGTCAGACCAGAACAGTAGGACATTAAACCCCATTTCATTTCATTTCTGTCTCAGTTATCCTATGTCCCATGTAGATTATTGGCATGATTACCTGACATTTGGAAATTTAATTCTGGACAGAATATCCATAATTACACAAAGCATGTGATATGTCTTGGTAAAGCCAAGACGTTTCAATATCTGATTTTATTTAGAGAACAATTTTTAATCATGTTATAAAATAGCACTTCTTCTTCTTTCATTTGTTATAAATAGTGTGTATGTATAACTTTGTTGAAATAACATGACATGGAATGTAATGTCCTACTCTTCTGCACCTAACCTAGGTTAATGGATGACGGTATATGCCATACAGTGTCCCATGAGCCAAATTTTGCTTGCCCAGCGGTGCTACGGCCTACTCTTATATCGAATTCCATCTGCCAGGGGATATTTTACGTGCACACCAATGTGTACCTAGGACTTCAGTTTTCGTACCATCCAAATGACTAGACAGGCCCTCCATTCTGTATCACTGACAAGAGGAAACCATGCCATAAAATCGTGATGAACTTTCTTGGCCAATTCAGGGATCGAACACATGACCTCCAAGCTAACGAGCCAGTGCCTAACCCACTTAGCTACATGATCCCAATATAACTTTGTTACTTTATATGATTATTCCCAATTATTTTATAATATGTACATACCAGATCTGTTTATTATATGTTTATAATCCTTGTATGAGAAGAGCGGTGATATAGTCTCTGCCTGTTCCCTGAAACCTTTTCATCAATTTGAAATAAAATATTGTTTATAAAATAAAGTAAAAACGCATTAAGCTCAGTTGGTATAGAAAAGTCATGTTTCATATTTCATTTCATATCGCATTAGATTTAATTTTAACATTAATTTCTTTTGTTACCTTAGAGTATTCCCAGGTGTTTAATGAGTTCAGATATTTTTTACCACTTTTAAATCAATTATCTATACTAATGACTTATCATTTTATTGTACTTTATGAAATAATATTCTTGAAAGTTACAGAATTAGAAAAAAAGAAATGACTATACAAGCAAATTACATCATCTTGCAGGTGTGTTAGATTTATATGGAAATATATAATTGATAGATATTTCATAGAATTCTTTGTAATGTGGCAATGAGCCTATTATCAATAAATATAGTTTTCCACATGTGTCCGATTTTACAGATTTAACAAAGATTTTTATACACACAAAGGTGCACTGAAACATTTATTTGATGTATTTGCTTTAAACACAAGAAAAAATATACTTTAAAGATACCAGTACACATTTTCCTTAAAGAACCAACATTTTTGCCATTTTATCAAAAATGTGCCCAATCAGAATTTGACAATACAGACAACCACCGAATCACCATTTTCAGCAATAATGTCCCAAATGCTGTGGTTATAGTAAAATATTGAAGAATTTATAGATATTGTTATTGCAGTGGCATGGAATATATTGGGTGACTATCAACTTTTATTATTTGTCAAGTAATATTTGAAGTAAATATTTTGTGATTACTTGCTGTATAATGCTTTATTAATTGGCCTTCCAAGTTGGCTGCTCGATATACTTTAAAAAAATCCAAATAGAGCCAACAGGGTTGTACTGGGGAAAATCCATTCTTCATCAACTACATTCAGTTCACTTCCATTTGTTTATCAAAATCAATTGAAAGTGCTTGTGATAACTTACAAATATTTAAACAATCAGGCACCAGACTATCTTAAAGAATTACTAACTGTATATTCTTCTAGAACGGTAAGATCACCAACTGAACATGTTGTAATTGCTCTTGTAATGGAATCAATTTCCAAAAAATATCAGGAATGTTGAAATAGTTCATATTTTTAAAAATAGTTCATATGTTTAAAAATAGTTCATATTTTTAAAAATAGTTCATATTTTTAAAAATAGTTTATATTTTTAAATGTGTTTTGAAAATTCATATTTTTAAAAATAGTACATTTTTTTAAATGTGTTTTGAAAACTCACTTTTTTCGCTAGGCTTTTTAATTAACATTATTTATTAATGTAGCTTTGTGTTCTGTACAGGAGATCTCATGATTCTTCATCAGCACAATGGTGGCTAACGTGCAATATAAGAGTTCATAACAATAATTGGTAATATATTGATGTTCTATGTCTAACAAGGGCAGTAACTGCAAGTGTATCTTTGAGTACAATGATTTAAGGTTTCAGTAATAGGTTTTCTCAATAATTAATCAATATATTATAGATGATTCCAAATAAATATGCAGCTGGTTGCAAACATGTGATTTATTTTACTCTCAACTCAAAAATTTTCCAATTTTAAACAAGATTTGTTAAAAGATGCAACCAATAAATCTTCTAATTAATAGTAAATTACACGTGATGAGAATACTTTGGCACTTATTTCTAGTAATTTATTCAGGTGAAACACAGATTTTTGAGGTTCTAGAAGTGTGAGAACCTGGATACTTAATTGATTATAAATTTATTAGATAAATGATATGAAATGAGGTTTAATGTCCTACTGTTCTGCACTGTACTGCACCAACTGGGCTAATGAAGACAGTAATTAAATAAGAGGATTGGGAAAGAGAGAGAGAGAGAAATGGGGTTTAACGTCCACTCAACATAAACTAGGTCATTTCGGGACTAACATATGGTTTTAATTTTATTTCAATAATTCACTTGCGCGTAGGGATCTTTAGCAGTGGGAGGAAACCGGAGTGTCCGGAGGAAACCCACGAGGTTGAGAAGGCGCCCCTTTCTCCATGCCACATACGCTCACACCAGGGCTCGAAACCACAGCCGCAAGCCAGAGGTGACTGGCCAGCTAGAGGTCGAAGCGCGGCACTCTAGACCACTAGGCCATCCCAACCCCCCAGGATTGGGAATGTTTATTAGAAATTATATTAATGTTGAACATAAATTATAAATGTGTTATATATAGAAATGTTAGACCAGGTCATTTGTTCTAGAAATGTTAGACCAGGTCATGTGTTCTAGAAATATTAGACCAGGTCATGTTCTAGAAATGTTAGACCAGGTCATGTGTTATTGATGCAGGACAGCTGTCTAGTCATTTGGATATGACGAAAACTGAGGTCCTGTGGTATGCATGTAAAAAATCCCTTGACAGTTGGAATTCAATATAAGTGTAGGCGGTAGTGCCACTGAGAATTCAATGGCTAATTTTTCTGATTTTTGTTTAATTATTATTGCTAATTATTATTTTTTCACGATCAACAGTTTTTGTAAAGCTAGGTAATGAAGTATAATAAAAGTAAGTTCTTCTTGTGAGGTCTAGTCTCGGACAAATATATATATGATTATAAATAAAACCATTTTAATGTCCATGTTTTGGAATTGATGAGAGTAACAGTCCTGGAAGTCCAAGAAGACTGTATAAAAACAGCAAACTACATGATAGTTGACCAAATATTATTGTTACTCAGAGATTATTTCCCCCTCAGTATGACCATGAAATATATATGAGATAAACACTATAAAATAGTAAAGAAATAAAATGGGGTTTACTGTCCTATTTTACTGCACCAACTGGGCTAATGAAGATGGGTATATACATGTATGGTGTATGTTGAGTAAAATTTTGCCCGAACAGCTTTTCTACTATCTCTCGATAAAATTACAACTGTCAAGGGTTCTTTTACATGCGCACTAATGTGTATATGGATCTTTTGGTGTTTTTTTTCCCATCCAATAGAATACACACTTTTTCTTGTCTCTGACCCTTCATCCTGCTCCACTGACAAAGGGAAAAACCACCTTTGAAAATCGGGAAGAACTTTATGAGTCAACATTGTGATCAAACCCCACCTACCTTGGTTTAGTGACCCAGCGCCTTTCTCACTAGGCCACCATATTAATGATTAGGTTATAGTATACGTTATTACAGCTAATAATTAAAGATATGTAAGATTTAGGTAAAGAGCTAGCTGTTCTAGCTGTAATATTTCAATAATAGATGACGCAAAATGAATATTGAAAATTTCATTCAAATTACTTTTTTCTTGGGCGAATAAATAAGTGTTAGGAAACCTGAAGGACACAGAGAAAACCCATGTGGTTAGGCAGGCCACCCTGATTCTTGTCAAGTATGGGATCGGAACCATTCCATTGGACTCAAGGACAAATCTTATATCTATAGAGCATGTGGCCACCCAACCCTCTTGACCCATGATGGGAGCATAAATAGCTTTAGTCGGCATTCAGTTGAGTGCCACAAATTAGAAGTGATTTCCCCTTCCATTGTTGAGAAAATTTAGAAAAATGGTAACTCAGAACAATGAAATTGATACACTTGCATCTGTGTGTTACAGAATTGAATTAACAAATGTATTTCTAAAATTATTTCTAAAGTTATTTGGTACAATATTAGTTAATAATTGCGATCCACCTCACGGCACCTTAGCATGCCATATCAAACAAAAGAATGAAAAATGAATTCTTAAGAATGTTTCCTGATCTCCAACCTGACATGCATGTCTAAATACATATGATAATGTATATACACATGTTATTTATAAGATTGTATATTTATATATGGTCTACCAATATTTATATCATTATTTTCTACGCCATTCTGATCTGGTTTCTATTTGCGTTTAGTGTGTTTTCATTTTCTTGCACTTCCCTTCTCGTCATCATGTATATTGTTAGAAGACCTCTCAAACCATGTTGTTCTATAACATGCTTGCACTCAAAGACTTTCTAAGAATGTCCAATATTTTTTTTTTTATTTAGTGCTTGGTATTGTTAAACTTTCCCAGAACATCAATAGATGTCATCAATTCTGTCATGGGTTTTGATTTTACTGTTGAGGATACTCAATAAAACATAAATTTACCAACCAATAGTTTCCAGTCAATTACAAGTATTAAACCATAGAGCAAAAAATTTTATTAATATTTAATGGCAACTCATGATCCGTTAACTAGCAATCTGATTGAAACACAGATTTTATTTCCTTCTGCTTTTTATAGTGCAAACTTTCGTTTACTGTCTTTATAGGATCTTGAAGAGTTGTTATATAACCAGCGTTCTGGATCCTGCGACTGATTAGCCAATGAAGCGACACTGCTGGTAAACCCCTAGAAACATTAACACTGATTGGTTAATCAAATGACTGACTTTATAGGGTCGAAAGTTGCTTGTATGACCCCAGATGGGACATCCCACTACATTCGGTCAGATCTTCAAAAGTATAAAAAAAACGAAAGGAAACATAGATCTGTATGTTAATCAGATTGGTTAATTAAACATTTAAAAAATCAAAAATTCATTTATCACAAATTTATTTTCTTAAGCAGTACCAGCTGAGTGCTTGTTATCTGAGATAGATATCAAGTTTCTGTATAAAATATATATTATTTGTCAGTTAGACTGATATATATATATATATTACATGTTTATTTAATAAAACATTCTGTCACATCCAGTAGCATGTGAAAACATCCTTATCTACAAATAAAGAAATTTATCAATTTATTTCACTTGAATTTAATCCAGGCTCAACTTAAAGAGAGCTTCTGTCATATTTTTGTTTCCAATTGGAGATGGTATAGATGTACATCCGGTGCTTCTGTTTGAACTGCCAAGTGACAATATAAGCAGGGATTGATTTCTTTGTCCCAAATAGCAGTATTGAAATAAAAAAAAATTTCCGCTGTTTACAATAGTACGTTATATAAGTATATAACTGACCATTAAGCCTAATTCTTGGAACATATACCAGATGATTCTCTTCGCAATTTCTGGTAAAGTTCATGTCATGTTCACCATTACACTCCAGAAGGAGGCCTTTTATTTATTTAATTTGATTTCCATTGCTTACTATCAGTTAGTTTGTGCAGACAGTGTGATAACCCTGGTACACCCTAATCACACAATTTCTTCTCTTTTAGATAACATTATCAACTCAAACAAATAATTACTTGTCTTGAAGGTTGTTGATCTTCCCTGAAAAGAAAAAAATTAGAGAAAGGATTTATTTACTATACAATGATATCAAGTAGATTTCTTTTTTTTAAATTAGAAATTCCTTCGTCTAATAGTAGAATTAATGTCCCAGTGTGCTGTTTCTTCTCAAAGTTTCGTGTGTATCTTACTGGATTTGGAGTCACATTGACTTAGCTGAAGGCACTGGCTCGCTAGCAAGAAGTTGTAAGGTACGTTCCGAGTTGTGACCTTAAAATATTTTTCCATATGGTTTCCCCTTGTCAGTGGTTTAGTCATTCAGATAGGACAGAAAGAAAGGTTTTGTGTGTGCATGTAAAAGAACCCTTCACAGTTGTAATTTGATCAATAGTAGGCCAAAACACCACTGTCCAGGCAAAATTCCCCCCTTCTTTATTAGCCTGCTTGTTACAGAAGATACTAAACTTAGGCTGTGGACAGTTAAAGCCCCAATAACACTCTTGTTCTAACTGAATAATATGTCCCAATCTTCATTCTGGTCAACAAATTGTATTATTTTACAATATTCCAATTAATTGATGATATAAATTTCATCTTAACGCACCTATTTTAAAAAATTGGAAACATTCAACCAATTGATTTGAAAAGTCTAACGTAAACCTTTTCAAATGTGACTTGGATTTTAAAATATTTTCGAACCCTCTGGACAAGTAAAAAGGTTGTAATGGATAATTTACACAACAGGTAGGACACTTAAACATCTAGTACTTAGAATAAGGGTATTATTTATTTTCTGGAGCTACCAAGCCAGCAAGAATGTTATTGTCCCTTTAACTCTGCTTGAGTATTTATTCTGGTTCCATTTGATAAAATTGAAAAAAGAATTGTGTATTACCGCTGTAAAGGCCCGTTCTCACGGTGCGACTTGTAGTAACTACTTGTAGTATCTACGTGTAGTATCTACATGTAGATTACAAAATCGCATATAAATGAGTTGAAACGACTTGGAATCTCGCGATAATCTCGTCTTGTCTTAGCATAATGGCGTCATCAAGCGACGAAGATACACTGGCTATTATTACCCTACATTTGATGAATAAGAACAAAAAGAAAAAGAGAAAACCCAAATCCGCCTGGGTTACGTTGTGCGAGGTAAAAATTGATCAAATTCTCTGTTTCAGTTTTGCTGAGCAGCTCTTGATGGGTGCTCTTCGCGTCCATGTTTACAAACAACAAGGGGAGAGAACTCGTGTTTGTACTAATAATCAACGTCTTTGATTGGTCAATTTCATACGATCTGTTGACTGAAATAGGGAAGTTTCTATTTCACCGAACTCGCTTTCAACTGGTTGGGAGCTTGTAAAAGTTGGTACGACTAGGGTGTTCTCACGCTGCAACTCAGGTCGATACTACAAGTAGTTACTACAAGTCGCACCGTGAGAATGGGCCTTAAAATGGAGAAGAAAGCCATTGCAAACTAGAAAACTAATTTTTGGATATGGCAGCCATTCTCGAAAAGAATGAAGTAAATAGAACTTTGTATGCAGAATGGTTGCACAACAGTCATCTTACTTGATTTACCATTAAAATGTATCTGGCTCCTCGGTTTCCAACGGTTTTTATTTAATTTCTCTAAGTCAATGTTTGTCTTTGTTCCCCAAATTAACCTCCAATGAAGATTTGTATGAGGTGTGTACCATGTTTTGTTTGTTTTTATGAAGATATTGTTCGAGACGAACAGTAAGTTCCTTGTTCCTTGATGGATGTCGTGATGTAGAATTAACCCGATATTTTGATTGCCTTCTACCAGATCAGAGAGCACCTTTCATCAAGTTATTAATACCCATATG
Organism: Patella caerulea; assembly: GCA_036850965.1. NCBI lineage: Eukaryota > Metazoa > Mollusca > Gastropoda > Patellidae > Patella > Patella caerulea. The sequence goes on along the minus strand of JAZGQO010000010.1, from coordinate 69,505,831 downwards.
ATTCATTCGGTCCCTTCTATTTTTATACCTCCCTGAAATTTAGCAATGAGTTATTGGTACATGTAACAAAGTGTTTCATTATGGAAATTTTTCATTTTTTCAAGTTTCTAGAAAAATTGAAATTTTTTTCACCATTCCATCTGATCAGTGTAGACAGTTATGAATTAGTATGGGTGATGCTTAAAGAGGCATTGTGCATTTTTTTCTGACTTTAATTGTTATATAGATTATTATTAATTCATTTATTCACATGACTAGCCCATAATCAGCTTTCCAGACTATTTGATGGCTTAGATATTGAATGGATTTAAAAGCAAAACTTACCTCAGAGCACACTGTATGATATATGCCGGTCTTAGTTAGCCGAGTCGGAGCTGAAAAGTTGAACGTTAAACCCCATTTCATTTTGAAGCCAGAGTTTAGAATTAGCTCACTAACCAGGAGGTCCCAGGTTCGATCCCAGTTTTGGCAGAGACAGTTCACTTGGTCTGTTACTGAAGCTTACCAAGAGAAAGACGAAAATGATTCTTCATATGGATATGATTTTATTCCTCTACATTCTACATGTATTTATGATTGTTTTCTTAATGCATGGGAGCCATACGGACATATGTACATTGGAAATATTCTTTTCTACACTGTTTGAACTTTTGTGGCCCTTCAAAACCTCAGAGCATTGTAACGCTTTCAATTATTGATTTATTTGTCACTTTTTTATATAGATACCATTCACACACCCAACCCCAAGTATCAAAGAAACTTTTTGAAAAATTATTCCCAGTAAAAAATTCATCTAGAAAGAAGCTCTAAGACCAGTTTATGTTTTGGGGTTTAATTTAAATTTTAAAAAAAATTGCTAAATATAAAAGATGTAGGCTTTGATAAAAGTATTTTAATATAAATAAAGAAAGCGGTTCTGTTGATTATATAAAACAAAAGACAAATTGTGTAAGATTGTCCAGGTACAAGCTTCATCTACTTGACATTTACACTACCTTGCCAACTTGAATTCTCGTGGTCACACCCTTCTTGATTACAAACATTTTTAACTGTGAAACAAGAGTTTACAGTATATTCTTACACACATCTTTAACTTCTACTTTGAACAACGATTGTAGTACATGCTTACACACTTCTACTTAGTTAAATAGCTAAGTTTTTTATTTCAATATTATCCAGTCTTTGAAGTTGAAAACACAAATTATTTGTCAATTTAAATCAGCACTGATGTTGGGATTTTACCGGAAAAGTTGGGCTTCTGATATACACTATTTAAGACAAAATAAACATTTTACCATTGGTGCACGAATCGTGTACCGTAATGCGTTTCAGCACCATTTGTGACAATGGACTCGAAGAACAAGACTATAAATATTCCACAGTTCATATCAAACAGTAACGTCATATTCTTACCTTGAGAGCTTGCGCAATAAATACTACCGATGTAGACTGGAATAATCAGACACTATAAATTTTCATTTGATTGAGACTTCTGTCTATTTCGCCAATCGTAACTGATTTAAAATTAGAATAAATACGGAAATGATTGAATGTCAATCAGGTTAAATCCATCCATATTACATTATTATATGCAAATATTAGCGATTTAGCTCCTTTGTTGTCGTTTAGATTAAAAGTGTTAATCCCTAGATTTTAAATTTATTTCTCCAAGTTTGTCAGGGATAAAAGGATTTGGCAGGGAGAAGTGTCTAGTCATTAGGATGGGATGGAAAAACTGAGGTCCCGTGTAGAGCATTGACAACATATTACAGATGTTGAACATTTCAGTTTTCAACAAAATACAAGTAACAGTCCTTCACGTTTACAATATGGTGCAAAAAAACCTCCTGCTAATTTCAAAAATGAGAAAAAGGCTCCTGTATATAAAAACTCATTTTAATTTTCTTGCAAAAGTAATTCTACATTTTCTTGAATTAAAAGGACCCACAAAGTTTCGTCAGTTCGATCACTCTGTCAGCATACTTAGCATACAATTTGCATCAAAACATTTTTATCGCTGGATTAATTATAATCATGACTGACTAGAGAAACTGCCTCAAACTCAATTTTTGACAGCAAATCTGTTGAATGACTATACCTATGAATGAATATAGTTTAATCAAGGTTTGATAAGTGTGTTGTTTGTTTCATATGTGTTATAGTTGTTTTTCTTATTTGCTTTGTTCATGTGCTTAGTTTATGTGTGTTAATTTTTATTCTGATATTAGAAGATCCTGTTTCAGATTAAGTAAATAACCTTGTTTCCTATCTTAAATGATTTTATTTAAACATACATTATGCAAGAGCTATATGTACCTATTGCAGGTCTTTCTTTAGGCCTGAAATGTTATATAAACTATTAATTAGACACTAATTAACTTATCCAGAACATAATCAATTCTCGATATCAACGCTAGTCTGCAATATTTGTTGGATTATGATACGATTTGCTGCATAACTTTCCTTAATAATTTAATGATTAACTGGATAATCTGGTTTTTAACTATTTTGTGATAACTGCCAACTTGATATCTAATCTCCTGTTATGTAACTTTAAACAATCTCTTGAAGTAGCAAAAGATACACACTTCTACATAACTAAAGAAATATCAATACAATATCAAAATCGAAGATTGGTTTCTAAGCAGGAAGTAATTTTGACATGTCAAATTTTGCCAGCAAGATGTTTTTGAGATTAAATGATTTGATTAATTTTTTTAAACCCAACGATGTAGGAATCTAGGCACTTCAAAATGCAGAATTGTTATTTAAACAAGAATTGGCAAGGTATTGGCTTCACCTTTGTTATATCAATTCCAAGTTTTTCAAATTAGATAATTCTTTTGGTATCAGAATATAATCAGAGTTTGTTTAGTCAAGAGAAGGTTGCAGACAAACTGATCCCGCAGTGAATATTCGCTTGGCCGCTACAATCACTGATAAGCATGACATTGACAAGGCTTTATAAGTACGGCATATTAACTTTTTTACTCCGACAAATTAAATTCTCAAACATTTTTTTGAGGTAAAAGAAAAATGAATAAAGACGTTTTAAGTATTTGTAGTTAAAAAATATTTCCTATTTAGTGTAAATGGGTATTAAAATGAGTAAAATGCATCATTTTGCCCGAAGCAGTTAGGTGTTAATTATAAGTAAACATTGCACGAGCCGTTGAGCCAATGACTACGAGGCGTGCAAGTCAACGCACGTGTTTTAGACAGCCATCCGTTACAGGGATAATTCGTTAGTAATTCTCTGTGAAACAGGTTGGGTTGCAGACTGAAATGAAATGAATTGAGTAATAACATCCCACTGTTATCCTGCGACACCAACAGGACCATAAAAGATGAGTTGAAGAATGTCATGTTGCTGTACACTTTCAACCTCCTTAAAGCCCCAATAACACTCTTCTTGTAACTGAATAATATGTCCCAATCTTCATTCTGGTCAACAAATCGTATTATTTTACAATATTCCAGTTAAATTATGATATAAATTTCATCTTAACACACCTATTTTAAAAAATTGGAAAAATTCAACCAATTGATTTGAAAAGTCTAACGTAAACCTTTTCAAATGTGACTTGGATTTTAAAATATTTTCGAACCCTCTGGACAAGTAAAATAGGTTGTAATGGATAATTTACACAACAGGTAGGACACTTAAACACCTAGTACTTAGAATAAGGGTATTATTTATTTTCTGGAGCTACCAAGCCAGCAAGAATGTTATTGTCCCTTTAACCATGAAGCAAAATATGCAAGGGGAAGGGACCAAGGGAAGGTGGTGATGGGGGGGGGGAAATTTACAAATAGTTTTAACAGTTGCTGCACCAACCAGGCTAATAAAGAGTGAGAGAAATGGGGTTTAAGATCCACTTGACACAAACTAGGTCATTTTGGGACTAACATGGTTCAGTTTTGTTTCAATAATATGCTTGCGCGTAGGTTCTTTACCAGTTTGAGGTAACCAGAGAAAACCTACAAGGTTGGACAGGTTACCCTATTCCTTCCCACTGGGGAATCGATGACAGACCTTATGATACAACCCCACACACACCCCCGTCCTTTTAAAGAATGTCAAGAGTCTTGAATTAACGAGAGTAGGCAAAGGGGAGTCCAAGGGAAGGGGTTGCACCCCCCAAACTATTAATATTAAAGACTGTCAACAATACTGGATTAACCAGTAAGCAAAGGTGAGTACGAGGGTATGGGGTGCACCAAGGGAACGGGTGGTTTTGTTAGCACCAGATTTACCATGGTGCAAATGGTACAACCGAACCAGAAACTCAAATAAGATTATCATCGTCGGTTTTATTCCCATCAGGATCTAGATAAAAAAACCTAAATTGATCTCAGCATATATAAGTTTTGTTCCATTTTGAAAGTTAAAACATTATTTTACAATTTATAGTTTTTTATACGCCCACATTTTTATGTGGACGTATATTGTCGTCGCCCCCGTCCGTCCGTCCGTCCGTCCGTCCGTCCACATTTTTTTTGTGAACAGTCTACAGGTCACAATTTTTATCCGATTTCAATTAAACTTAAAATATAGGTTTATCACCATAAGATCTCGGTTCCTTTCGATATTGGCATGTATCGGACTGTAACTTCATGGGTTATGGCCCCTGAATGTACGAAAAATCACGTTTTTTAGCTTGTGAACAGCGTAGAGGTCACAATTTTGAACCGATTTGGATGAAACTTGACATGTATGTTTATAACTCAAAGATCTTGGTTCCTTTCGATATTTGCGCCCATCGGATCGTAACTTCCTGAATTATGGCCCCTGATTGTTTGAAAAATCGCCCTTTTTAACTTGTGGTCCCTCTGGAGGTCACAATTGTTATCTGATTTAAAAAACCGTTTGATTATATCACCGTTGCATGGTTATGAAGGCTGAGTTCGAATTTCGTGAAAATCGGACCAAAATTGACGGACAAAATGGCCGCCGTTTGAACGCGAATAGTGTGAAAATATGTTATATCAAGGTTGTGGACCTTATAGAGGTCACAATTTTGAACCGATTTTGATGAAACTTGACATGTATGTTTATAACCCAAAGATCTTGGTTCCTTTCGATATTTGCGCCCATCGGATCGTAACTTCCTGAATTATGGCCCCTGATTGTCTGAAAAATTGCCCTTTTTAGCTTGTGGTCCCTCTGGAGTTCAAAATTGTTATCGGATTTAAAAAAACGTTTGATTATATCACCGTTCCATGGTTATGAAGGTTGAATTCGAATTTCATGAAAATCGGACCAAAATTGACGGACAAAATGGCCGCCGTTTGTAAGCGAATAGTGTGAAAATATGTTATATCAAGGTTGTGGACCTTATAGAGGTCACAGTTTTGAACCAATTTTGATGAAACTTGACATGTATGTTTATAACCCAAAGATCTTGGTTCCTTTCGATATTTGCGCCCATCGGATCGTAACTTCCTGAATTATGGCCCCTGATTGTCCGAAAAATTGCCCTTTTTAGCTTGTGGTCCCTCTGGAGGTCAAAATTCTTATCGGATTTAAAAAAACGTTTGATTATATCACCGTTCTATGGTTATGAAGGTTGAGTTCGAATTTCATGAAAATCGGACCAAAATTGACGGACAAAATGGCCGTCGTTTGTACGCGAATAGTGTGAAAATAGTGTGAAAATATGTTATATCAAGGTTGTGGACCTTATAGAGGTCACAATTTTGAACCAATTTTGATGAAACTTGACATGTATGTTTATAACCCAAAGATCTTGGTTCCTTTCGATATTTGAGCCCATCGGATCGTAACTTCCTGAATTATGGTCCCTGATTGTCCGAAAAATCGCCCTTTTTAGCTTGTGGTCCCTCTGGAGGTCAAAATTGTTATCTGATTTAAAAAAACGTTCGATTATATCACCGTTACATGGTAATGAAGGCTGAGTTTGAATTTGGGAAAATCAGACCAAAATTGACGGACAAAATGGCCGCCGTTTGTATGCGAATAGTGTGAAAATATGTTATATATAAAGGTTGTGGAGTTCACAAATATTCACAATTATTATCTGATTTTAAAAAAAATGTTTGATTATAAAAACCAAACAAATTCTAATGATTTTCTGATAATTCCTTAATATGCGACAACTCTTGTTGACTGCCCGGACGATTTGGCTGCTGTGTGGGCGTATGTTTCGTTGCCTGGCAACCTATTTTTTTATTCTGAATTAAATGGGGGCACCATATATTGTTTTTCCGTTTTTAGAGACTGAATGGATGGACTTTATCTGGCCCTGACTGTCAAATCTGATTAACTTCTGATGAAAAAACCCAATATACACCAGATTCTTTGTCTTATTACAACATAGTCCAGATTAGATAACTAGACTGTTTATTCATAGGTCTTGAATTGAATTTGTTTATATTAATGAAGAAGTGTCCAGTTTGCTGCATTAAACTCCACAAACCACATGGCAGAGCCAACTCCCAAGGTTCAACTCACATCTTTACCATCTCATCTCTGTATCAACTTATGTGATACAAAACAGATACATGATCTGTAAACATAAACCTCTATTGTTAATAATTACCAATATAAATACAGCTTCTGTGTCCTGTTATCAGTGGATTTCACCAGTAAATTAATGCTAATTTTGCTGGATGTTACCTTGGTCCTGTGATTCAGGGGATATATAGGGGGTTGGATGGCCGAATGGTTAGCATGTGCGTGCTGTATCATACGGCCTGTCATTTAGTCAACTGGCATTGCTTCAAATCTATGGTTGTACATGACAAGGAGTGGGGTCGCCTGTCCAACCTCATGGGTTTTATCCGAGTCCTCCCACTGCTAAAGTCCCCTACATGCATGCGAATTATTGACATAGTTTGTGTTGTGTAGATCTCTCTCTCTCTCTCTCTCTCTCTCTCTCTCACAGAGGATATAATGATATTAAGCTATGCTATCTGGTTGTATCTCTTAGTGACTCAAAATATTTCAAAGAATTTTAATTGGAAAAATTATTACATTTATTGTTAACATAATAATCCACATCTCAATTTGACATCAATGTGGGTTGCGTCTATCCGAATAATATGAAGAAATGAAATAGGTATGGATTGCCTAAATTATATTGTTTGCCTATTTTATTGAAAGGAAGAATCCTATTGGTTTTCAATGGTTATTGATGGTAACTTCCAGGACCATTCTCATTTTGTTCTGAAATCTTATGAGCCCTTAACGCCACTTAACGGGTTTTAGTAATGATCTAAGATTTGGGGAATTCTTATGAATATTATTAAACTCATATCTGCTTGAACCACTTAGCTGATGGTGGGTGTATTTTGTTGTTTTGCAATCTATGATGACAGCTTTTTTTTCAACAGTAAAAGCGGATTATTTTTGACTGTTTACCATTCAGACTTCACAGTTATATCAGATATTTGATCAGCTTAATGTCACATTTCATCCGCCTCTCCAAAGTTGTCAGTTCTCTAGAAACCAGACTCTGTGTGGAAGATCTAATCAGTCCACAAGAAATTGATATTCACCAAGACTTCATTAATTTGATTTCCGACTGTTGTCATTCTGTGGGAAATATATTGTCTCTTATTACAATTTAAACTGTCTTCAGGTCTTCATAGATCATTAGTAAGTTGTGGAAATTTGGTCAATACTGTGATGAAAGTCTGCCATTGCTATAATTGACCTTGGGAAATAACATTTTTATTAAATGACGAAAAACTGTGCCAATTGTTTCCAATGTTAATAGCTAGATAATAATTTTAAACCCTTTTCTGGTTCAGACCACTTTTTCAACATTTTGGGGTCAAATTCAAATAAGAGTCTTCAAGATTAATATTCCAATAAATACCAAGGCATTGGGTGGTCAAGTGGACTACTGCATGTGCTGTGAGAAATTAGTTAGATATGTCGTTTCCTGCTACTGCTATAAAGACCCTTAAAACCAAATACCGGTAAATTAATGAAATTGAATTTTAGCATATGTTAAGTCCGGAAAATCTCTCTTTTTCTCTCCTGTCTATAGCACCAACAATCACACTTTTATTATCAATTTTAATAACCTTGATATTTTTTAAAAGATCAGTGCAACCCCAACCCCAACCACTTAATACATGTCCAATACGCCCAAGCAGCCTTAACAGAAATTAACTTTTCTGTCTGAAAGTAAATCCCCCCACTCCTTCCGCATAATAAATGTTCTATACGCCCGTACAGCCTTAATAAAAATTTAATTTCCTGTCTTAAAGTAAATTTTACATTGTTTCTGCTGTCATCTTTGAAATTGCTGATGTCTCGACAAATTGCGTAAATTTTAAAAAAAATAATAAATTTCCAAGATTTTTTTTTTTTTTTGATTAAAGCTATTGCCCTGAATACCGTAGGTGAAACTGATAAAAAGTTAGAATCTCACATTTTGAAAGGTATCGGCTTATCTTGACACCAACAAGACACAAGAGTTTAATGTTAGTAGTTTCATTCTCTCCAATAAAATCTATTATAATCAATAGAACAGACAGCCTGGAACTTTTATCATCTCATTCCTAAATATCAAGTCGGTAAAAACAGATTAATTGTCTGAAAATGGAGAGAAGACGCGCCGATTGGTTTTAGGTTGTTTTAATATCTGTAGTTTATTAAGATCGTAATGTTAACAAACAAATAAATTTTTTATCTACCTACACTCAAAATGTGAGGTTCTAAGGGGTGTAAGTAAACCTCCTAATCCCCATTCAGATAAATATTTGGACTTTTTTTTATAAAACCAGCACTCCACTCAATTTATTAATTTATCAATGGAGTTTTTACTACTGTTCTACTTTTCTTGCACCATCTAATGAAGTCATGAGCCATACAGTCAGCTAGGGGGAAATTTTGCCTGTGCAGCAACATTTCTGCCAACCCTTTATCAAGTGTTCCGTTAAAATTCCTTTTTCTTAGGACAGAGCAACAAATTCATTATATGTGCTCCTTTTTTAAACAACTTAAACCCGTCTTAATATGGAAATGGAGACCGGCTGCATTTTGTGGAGTCTGGATAATACTCAATCTTTTTTTTTATGAAAATAATGTGTAGGTGAAATTGACCTTTCGGTATCAAGTACAGCACATTGATCATTCACTGTATAGACCTCTAAAAGAATGGGAATCGATTATCAGGTCCTACAACGAAAAAACTGACCTGAAGTCTTATTTACGTGTCCGGATAAAGGGTTTTGACGTTTTATGAAAATAACGTGTAGGTGAAATTTACCTTTCCTTATCAAGTACAGCATATTGATCATTCACTGTATAGACCTCTGAAAGAATGGGAATCGATTATCAGGTCACCCAACGAAAAAACTGACCTGAAGTCTTATAAGCATTACATGTCCGGATAAGGGGTTTTGACGTTCCCGTCCAAACGACTGAATATTTTGAGCTAAAATTTTGAGACAGGGTAAATATACCATTCCTCTATATTTTGGCGTTTAAATTTCATACATACTGGGCATTTTATTATTGAGACTATTTAAACCAGGATCGTCCCTTTTAGAATTTACATTGGTCATACTAGTACCATTTGTAAGTCTTTTCAACTTTTAACCAAAATCCACAGACAAATTTAACTGAATACATTTTGAAAATTAATTATCCTATGTGCTTGCTCTTTATACCTTAGTAAACAATACAAACAGTCTCCACAATGCAACAGATTTTATGATTTTGACATTAGATTGGGCAATAACTTACACTTGTCAATCGATGCATACATGCATAATTGAACATACATGCCAAGTGTCATGTTAATGGAGAGAGAGAGAGAGAGGGAGAGAGAGAGAGAAATAGGGTTTAACGTCCACTCGACACAATCTAAGTCATTTTGGGACTAATATATGGTTCTGTTTAATTTCAATAATATGCTTGCTCATAGGGGTCTTTAGCAGTGGGAGGAAACCAGAGTACCTGGAGAAAACACACGAGGCTGGACAGGCAACCTTACTCCTTGCCACGTATAACCAGGGATTCGAAACCACACCAGCTGACTCAATGGCAGGCCGTATGATACAGGGCATGCTCACTAACCATTTGGCTATCCAACCCTTCCAGAAAACCCCCATCATATCAATGGAACATCAATAGTAGCACTTGTAGTACTAGTTCAGCTCTGAACGTCGGTCTCATTACACTCTCCCTGAACGTTCAGGGACTGTCCCATTCAATCAATGTTGATTTTACTGGAAATTTTTCACTGTTAAACGACGGGGTCTCAATCCGTGTGAAATCCTGTACAATGTCAAGCCTGTACATTTCGTTTCATCTTGTATGACCGACATTCTTGACCTACAGTTAGAGTGTCATGGCATCGAAAATATAACTTGATAGGAGGGGACATATTTTTAACAGCGTGTTGTGTCACTCATACTGACTCTAACGAAGTAAGCAAAGTCTTATTTTCTTACTAAGATGTTCGTTTACATTGTACATGCGTCCACATGGATTGACACCCCACCGTTTAGCAGTGAAAAGTTGCCCAGTAAAATTGACTGGGGCTCCAATTATTTTCGACATTGATTGAATGGGGCAGTTCCTGAACGTTCAGGGTGAGTGTAATGAGACCGACGTTCAGAGCTGAACTATTGTAGTACTTGGTGCTTAGTTCCTGGTCCAAAATTTCTAACCCTTAGTAGGGTTCTCTTTTATGAAGCATTGAACAATACCTAATTCTTAAAAAACTATAAACATCACAGTGTTCGTAAGTAGTTGTTAATGAACGGTTGGCAATATTCATGTGGACGCATTAAAAAGGGCTGATCATTCTCAATACAGGCGCGAGTCCAGAGGGGGGTCCAGGGGGTTCGGACCACCCCCTGCTCAGGCTTGAAATTTTTTTATGCGATTTTTTTGACGATTTAGACTTGTTATTTTGGAATTTACCTTCCGGAAATACGTCAGAATGAACCAAATTGAATCTAATTAACCAAATAATCGGTTGAGGGCAATTAGTTAAGCAATTATCAAACCTAGACCACCCCCTGCAAAAATTCCTGGATCCGTGCCTGCAATAGAAATTCAGTTTGTCAAAGATTTTAATGGACTTGAATTTAATATTTATACAGATGTTATGTCATGTTTGTTATGTATATAGACACAATAAATAACCATCATGTATATTTTCAGTAGAATTCAAATATCCTATGGAAGGGCATCAATTTATTTCAACCCAACCTGTATAAAAAGTCTAAATATTTATCTGAATGGGAATTGGGGTTCAACTTTAACCCCTCGAGAGCAGATAGTTCAAGATAAAAACTTTATTCATTTGCTTCCATTAAGATATGGATGCTACATGACTCAGTGTGTAAAGCACTGGTTCACTACGAGTAACTAGGAATTCCTGGTTTTCATCCTGTGTAATATTTAAATCTAAAAATAAAATGGGGTTTAACGTCATACTATTCTGCACCTAACCTGGGCTAATGGAAGACGGGCTTACGCCATACAGTGTGCTATGAGAGAAATTTTGCCCGGGCAGTGGTGTTATGGCTCTATATCAAATTCCAACTGCCAAGGGATCTTTATGTGCACGCCAATGTGCACACGGGACCTGGGTTTTTCGTACCATCCAAAAGACTAGACAGCTGTCTGTTCTTTAAGTCTAGATAGTTAACCTGTACATAAAAGACCAGACAGCTGTCCTTGTCAGGCCATCCGTTTTTTAAGTCTAGATAGTTAACCTATACATAAAAGAACGCTTGATAAAGGGCGGTCAGAAATGTTGCTGTCCGGGCAAAATTACCCGGACAGCAAGTACACAGAGATTAATGTTTTATTAATGGAATTCCAACGTTCAGTGTTTTCTCTGGGTACTCCGGTTTCCTACCACTGCTAAAGACCCCTATGAGTAAGTGAATTATTGAAATAAATTAAAAACCATATGTTAGTCCCAAAATAACCTAGTTTGTGTCAAGTGGACGTTAAACCCCATTTCTCTCTCTCTCTCTATTAATGGAATTATATCTGAAATTTTGGAAACTCTGAAAGAATTTTTTAAGATGAATTGATAAAAATACATTTCAGGATGTAACATTCGAAAAATTATCTTTCTTTTTCTATGAATATTTTTTAAAGAAGATAACATATCAACAGTGATATCATTTTATATAAAATGTTTTTAATACAATTATTTTAATTATAAGATAAGATTATTTTTTCTTGGTTATCTTTTCAGGTGGTTCTACACAGCATACATGATGGCGAACGAGAGTCGAGGAGAAATGACCAAGTTTAGGTTGTTTCTGTATGATGGACCAAAGCTCAGCCCACCAGGTAAGGTTGATTTTTGTTTTTCATGAAGTGCTTTGCAGTTTAAATCTTTTATCAAATCACCAAAACTACTGATGCAAGCTGGAGAGTTAGGTTCAAGGACTTCCAACACACCCATTTTAAAGTTTCTTGTGGTGGCTACTAGGATTGGGGGCGGTGGGTTGGATGGTCGAATGGTTAACACATGCGTGCTGCATCATAAAGCCTGTCATTGAGTCAACTCACCTGGTTTCGAATCCCAGTTGTACGTGACAAGGAGTAGGGTCGCCTGTCCAACCTCGTGGGTTTTCTCTGGGTCTGCCGGTTTCCTCCCACTGAAAAAGACCCCTACGCGCAAGGGAATTAATGAGATAAACATGAAACCATATGTTAGTCCCGAAATGACCTAGTTTGTGTCGAGTGGACGTTAAGCCCTCTCTCTCTACTAGGATAAATCAGTTTGTGCTTGTTATTTGCTTCTTTCATTTATTATCTGTAGATTACATGAAATAATGACAGGTTCTGGTTCTACGTGACAAGGAGTAGGGTCGCCTGTCCAAAATCGTGGGTTTTCTCTGGGTCCTCTGGTTTCCTCCCACTGCAAAAGACACCTACATGCAAGCGATTCATTGAAATAAAATTGAACCATGTGTTAGTGCCAAAATTACCTAGTTTGTGTGAAGTGGATGTTAAACCCCATTTCTCACACTCTCTAAATGGTTATATCATAAGACACAATATTTGATTTACAATACAAGCTGAAGGTTTTACCATCGGAATTAAATTTGAAGTTTTTGCCAAATCATAGACAACATCTTAATTTGTTTAATTTAACTCAAAAAAGATGTATACCTTTGAGCATAACAAAATTAAATACATTTACCACATTCAGATGCTGCTTCGTAAGTCTCCATCTCTGCAACAAATTGCATCTTCAAGAGCTTTTTTTTCATAAAACGATTATTCAATTGTTCAACTTAATTTGTTAATAACCAAAAATAACTTTTTCAGCTGAGAAGGTTTACTTTAAGTTTATTTATATTTCTATGAAATGTGTTAAAGGATGAAATACAGTTGGTTTGTGTTTAGATGACTGGTAACCTTTGACCCCAGATTAATTAGAGGAAATTAGGTATTACTCCTTTTGGCAGCCATCCTTCAAACAATACAAAGTAACTGGTCTTCATCAATGTTAAGATTCTAGTAATTATCATATACTGGTGTACATGCACTTTTCTTTTGAATTTGTACAAATATATTTTAGAAGTAGACATAGTAGCATTCGGGAAGGGCTGAGGGGTCATAGGGGGTGACATCCGAGGGCATCGAAGGAAAAGAGGTTCCAACTGTCAAAGATTCTTTTACGTGCACAGAACTGAAGGACTAGACGCTGTTCCTCTGTCCTGCAGCACTAACATGGGAAAACCACACCTGAAAGTCCATGTGGCACTTTCTCAAGACCAATTCATATCATTTTGACAACTGGTCTTAAGAGAAGGTTTTCACTGTATATAGAACACTAGACGAGTTTTTTTAAGAAAGGGATCACATTGGGTAAGAAAGACACTGGCTCGCAACCCCGGATGTCGGGTGTTGGATCCCTCCCTGCAATGGCCGAGAGAATTCAACCAGATTTTCCGGCGTGGTTTCCCTTTGTCAGTGGTGCAGGAAAGACAGCTGTCTAGTCGTTTGGATGATACAGAAACCTGAGGCCCTATTTACGCATTGGTGTAGGCCATATTGCCGCTTTCTAGGCAAAATTTCCCTTATAGCACACTACGGCGTATGCCTGTCTTCGTTAACCCAGTTGGAGCAGAACAGTAGGACTTCAAACCCCATTTCATTTCTGTACTCAGAGAGCCATCGCTATCCCAGACTCGCGTTAAATTGATCAACCATGTATTATTTAAAAAGTATAGATGGTATATATTTACATATTTATAATTTATATGTTTATATTTATACGATGGCAAGGGGGTATCTGTATTTATATTGTACTGTTATTCCGGCTTCTGACCGCGATAGATCTAGTGGACTGGCTGGCCATATGGCTACTATCTGCTATCAGGCCAGTTTCTAATATAAACTATGTATTAATTAAATCATCATTAACATATTATATGGGATGGTGGAAGGGTAACTCTCATCTAAACAGATTGATGACTTGAGATAAACAGAAAAAAAGTACAGAGAGCATCAATATTAAAGATGCTAAATACACATTTCCCATGTGATTTACTATCCTCTATAAAAAGATAAGAAAATAACTTGAGATTGTGGGAATTCTTTAAGCTTCTGTTTTTTAGATTAAGAATTGTTTGTGTGACCTGACCATATATTTTTAAGATGTTAAAAAACTGACCATTGATTGATCTATGGTTATCTTTGATTAATGTATGTATGCAAGCCGGGATGTAAAGCGGGTGTTGTGTGATGATTTGTGTCCGACAAAGCCTATGACAGGTGCCTTATGTCCAGGCTTGTATGTATGCGATGTACACTTTGTTTGCACTTATTTTCTATTTAATTGTAAAAAAAGGTTTTTTGTCATTTTTCTGAAGTAAACTGAATGAATGATTAGAGCGTGTGCGTTGTATCATAAGGTCTGTCATCGAGTCAGCTGCCTTGGTTTTGATTCCCCAGTTGTACATGACAAGGAGTTGGGTCACCTGTCCAACCTCGTGGGTTTTCTCCCAGTCTTCCGGTTTCCTCCTCCCACTGCTAAAGACCCCTACGCGTAAGCGAATTATTGAAATAAAATTGAACCATATGTTTTAAAATGACCAGGTTTCTGTTGAGTGGACATTAAACCCCATCTCTCTCTCTCTCTCTCTCTCTCTCTCTCTCTCTCTCTCTCTTCCATAATACACTCTATTGGAACAGAAAAGTAGGATATTAAACCCCACTCTTTTCATTTCAAACATCTGTAGGCAGACATCTTAAGAATAACTAAGCGGTTAAACGTCTAGTAGAAATATAAATGAAATGAAATATCTAGTTCCGAAAGGAAGACATCTGAGGAATATTGTAATGAAAGGAATTATAAATCTGATTTGAAGCTTGACTAGACATTATAACATGGTAATACATGAGTATAACAGTGATTACTTACTTCTATATGAGGTTATATAATGTGGATGTCACAAGTTCATTCACTGTTTACAAGGTGACCATTCTTACTTAATTCTAAAGATAAATAAATCGTTATTAATACTGGTCTTTTAACACTTAGTTCTAAGTTGTTCTTACAGACTCCAACTTTAGATGGGGTATTAGGTGGCCAAGTGGTCAAATGTGTGCACTTTAGATTGTCATAAGGTCTATCATAGAGTCAAGTGGTGTGCTTTAATTTGACCCTAGACATGTAATATAGTCACCCGCCTAACCTATTGAAATTTTCTCTGAGTCCTTCCTGTTGCTAATTACCCATACTATGACTTGTTGCAAAATAAAGATTTATCTTGTCATTCCCAAAATAACCTAGTTTGTGTTGAGTGCTTTAAACAACATTTCTCTCTCCAGTTTTAGACTTCAAGTACCATTCAGATTTTAGACTTCAAGTACCATTATCGTTGACCTTGTGGGTTTACTCCAGGTCCTCCCACTGCTAAGGACCTGTATGCGCAAGCAATTTATTGAAATAAAATTGAATCATGTGTTAGTTGCATAATGTGCTAGTTTGTGTCTAGTGGACATTAAACCCTCTCTCTCTCTCTCTCTCTCTCTCTCTCTCTCTCTCACCATTATCTTTAATACAGATGTGAGACTTCATGGGTTTAATGGGGTTTTTAATACCACACCTACTAATTAATAGAAAAAGCCTGCAAGTTAAATTTGTAAAAGATTTTGATGTTTAATTCAGAAAGGGATGTGGATTTATTTCAATCACAAAATTAATTCACAAAATTAATTCTCCCAACTTGATATTAAGGATGATATATACCTGAAATTTGAAGTGATTTATATCTACAGTACTTAGTTGAAGTGATTAATTGACAGTTATATATATATTCTAGTAATATCTATCAGTGTTATACTTACATATTATTACATTATATATATCATCTTGTGACACTCGCTCTACAGGGGCGGGGGACAAAAACAAGTTTGGTATGGGTTTTTGGGGTTTGGGGAATTACAGGAGAATTATATAAAAAAACAAACAAAATTTAACTGCCGCAAACGTGTTTTCCTGCTATTCCAGCCTGTGAATACAACAACTTCAATTTGGTCCAATAAAGCCTACCTGGCTGACCGGAATTCCAAACAACCAATCAATTGTCGCTTTGTTTAGCGGAATACCCTCACAGAGAAAATTTTGAAAATTTAACCACCGCAAATGCATTTTCTGCTATTCTAGAAAACTACAAAAGAAAATTTTGTAATATTTGACAGCAGCAAACGCGTTTTCCTGCTTTTCCAGCCCGTAATATTGATGTTTTATTAGATTTCGGGCACTTTATTTTGCCAAGTAGATGAAATAATTTTTTTTTTCACTTTACCTATCTGCCCGAAAAGTTCGGGGGGGGGGGGGGGGGGGGGGGGGCGGGCAGCTGCCCCCCTGGCTCGTACGCCTATGCCGAAGCGAATTCCCGACAGCCAATAAGAAGTGTATTTAATCTCAAGACATCAAAGGCCAGAACAATTTACTGGTAGCGGTCCCCAGATATACAAACGATCAAACAGTACACCACAACAACACTGCACACCTTCCTGCTACAAATAACATGAACATTTGAGTCTTTCATTTTCCTTTAACTGTGTAGACAATTAATTATTTAAATTTAATTACATATCTATCAAGACTGGGTGTGAAGCTGTAATTATTTAAAATGAATTTCTCTCAGTCATGCATGTCAAATGTTAGACTTCTACTACTTCAAACTCAATCTGTTTCACAGAGAATTACCTGTCTGCATTTAATGTAGTCGTACATATTGTTGGGCCTTTCCTCTGTCTGTCATTTGTCATCAATGTGTAGCGTTAAAAAAGACAATTTTGCTACAAGTGATAGGCCTCTATGTATTTGTTGTTATTTGTTTCTTTTAAAAAATATCTACTATTTCCTCCATTGCCATACTTATTAGCCCGAAAATCATTATGTCTTCACTGAATATAAAGCAACTTTGTTACTTCTAACATTGGAAAATCAATGATTTGGACGTATTACGTATTTTTGTTTGTTTGGGGTCTTTTAATGTGAAATGGTGTTGTATTTATTGTTTTATTTTGCTTATTTGTAAGACATACCTCCTTTTTCCCTACAGATCTCCATAGCTCTGTACTTGGTGTGCCACTCCCAGATTCCAGAAAGCCTGAATATTTTGGGACTTTTTTACTACTAACATTTAACAATCTTAAATGGGAATGAATTACGTGTTCTTGTTTCCTTGTTTTATGTCAAATCAAGTCGTGTATTCGCTACCCACCCATTTTATCTCATTATTACCAAGTTAATATGTTATCGTATGATAAATAGACATGCAACACATGCCGAGTTTAACGTCAATATGCAGTAAACAGTTGACAATAGTTTCCAGACAGCTGCCAGCAGAAATGATTAATGTATGCATGCAGCTTTAACTTTTAAATGCCATTTTGGTTAAAATGGGAAACTATATACTTTATTTATTACATTTAGTCGCAAAAATGTTATCGTTAAAGATGTATCATAAAGGTAATTATTGGGTGGTTATTACCAATAAAAGTATGGCATATTTGGTATATATGGAAAGTATAGACACCCAATCTTGCTAGAAAAATACTGGATTACCAAAAACCCATGGGGCGCGTACTGGGCAAAAATTTCAGGGCATCACTAACTGACAACACACAACGGCTTATTGTGTGCCAGCTTGAATTAGGGAACGGTTGTTATATTTTGATCGAATAGTTAGGCAGTTTGGGGAACATTATGGGGTGTGAGTAAATGTACAACAGGCCCTGCAATTAAACGGCCGAAAAAGAGGTTGTCAGAAAATAATTTAAGAATTTACTTAGGCATCAATCTGTATGGGAAATGGACAGTAAGTAATGACCAATACATTCTGAGAAATGGGCTCTCCCTCATTCAAGTTAGGTGACAAACATGGCTTCTAAAAAATAGATTTTTTTTTATTGTTTGGGGTATTTTTTTACAAATACGAAGTTTTCAGAGTGATTTTAAGCAAATATCTGATAGATTAATTAGCAAGAATATGTTTTTAGTCCAAATATATCATCAAATCACACAGTTTCTACGCAGGAAGGTATCTTTAATGGTCAAATTGATATATCTTTCTTATTTACATGTTACATGAGGGTATGGTTATGATCAGAATCATTGACATTAGCCCAGGGTAAAAGAGTTTATGCAACCAGAATAATTTACTGTCATTAATTGGCTTTTAATTACACTAATTGTTGATTATGCATATTAATTTAGAAATAGTCTAATGTCTTGTACTTGCTGTATTTACTATAGAATAATGTTCATTGTTTACTGTAAAGTAAACCAAGATTATCTTGATAGTCAACTAATTTAAGAATTAGAGATTTTAAACATTATATTTGAGAAATGTGTATGTTTGTAATATACAAGCGTGCATCCATTGGGGGTGGGGGTTCGTGGACTAGGTTGTGAACGATTTTTTGACCCATATATATATGTTGCTAAACGAATTAACAGTCAGTTTAGGCTAGAAATCATAATTTGCTCCGACTCCGAAACGAGTTGGTTGGTGACTTTGTTGATTTGCACTCTCAAGTAGGGGCAGCACGCCCCCCCCCCCTCTATCTGAAAATCCTGGATCCGTCAATTGAAACTCAGCTTCATAAACGTTTTGTTAAGTTTTATAACAGTATTATACATAGCATTAATTCATGTCTTCATGTATGTGGACGTACTGTGTTACTGGGTTGTCAATCCATTATGTGCAACAATATCAATTACTTATCATATCATTATAACATAACAAAATACAATTTAGTACGTAAGTCATTGTCAAATATTGTAAATGAAATAGAATGTCACGATAAAAGTTCCTGGAAGAAAAATGATAAGAGAATAGGAAATGGTATACCAGAATAAATAGATTTAAGAGATTGTTCACCATCTGAATACATAAACTTAACTGAATAAATTTATCAACTCTGTGTTAATTGAGAACTTGTATATATTTATATGTATTTATTTTATTTTTTTTCATATTTACTGTACTTAGTGTACGAATAAAAATTTATTATTATATACAATAATATAGTATGTGTTAAATCAACACAAGGACTAGATGTGGTTGATTTTTATAAATAAAGATCACGCTAAATCTGCCTATTGCAGGTCTTTATTTAGGACATAAATGTTATGTAAGTTATCAATTAGACGTTAATTAACTTACCAAGACCATAGATCAACTCTCAAAGCTATCTGATTGCTCCGATATTAAATAGATTTAAATATATTTCGCAATTGATTCTGTTACCGTGACAACTTTAGCAATGACAATCAAGGCTACAGTGTTATTGAGACAAGGATGACAAGTAATTTGACTGAAATTTTCAACATAATCCCTTTTCATTATCCATGCTTTAATTATTATAGCAAGATCTTTTCTTTATCTAATTGTATCTAATGCCACTTTAACATGCCACTTTAACATGAGTGCTCCTTGGAACAACATGAAATTGTTCCTGTTAATAACCCTATAGTTATTGAATAATCATCTGGGCGTATTGAAGTATATTGAATGACAGGAAATAAAAAGTGAAATGTTATTAATATTCCAATCTAGTGTCAGTTGAAGTGCACTGGAAAAATACTTCAAGTGTTTTGAATATGACATACCGGTGGTCATTAATATGAAATCTGTAGCTAATGAAAATCCTACACGAAAACAGACTAGTGCACTAATCCCCCTATAGGGGCAGTCTAATTAAAATTCTGTAAAATTTTTCAATATAACAGCTTAGATATATAGGCATTTATTACTTGAACAAATTAACGTTATGGATAAACAGTTACTGAATTTATTATTTTATTTTTAATTAATATTTTTATTCAGATTTGTATCTGAATAGGGATTGGTTAACAGGCATAAGCTATATTAAACCCCTCTCTCAATTGAATTTATTACAATGTTATGTTTCAGCGACGCTACTCTCCTCTTTACAAAGCAACTGATATTTGTATACATAACCTTGTATCAGCTCAATATATGAATATGGGTGGGGGGGATGGCTGAATGGTTAGCATGTGCTTGCTGTATCATAAAGCCTGCCATTGAGTCCAACTGGTGTGGTTTTGAATCCCCGGTTGTATGTGACAAGGAATAGGGTTGCCTGTCCAACCTTGTGAGTTTTCTCCGAGACCTCCGGTTTCCTCCCACTGCTAAACACCCCTACGCGCAAGGGCATTATTGAAATAAGATTAAATAATAACTAAGTCCTGAAATGACCTAGTTTGTTTCGAGTGGATGATAAACCTCATTTCTCTCTTTCTCTCTCTCTCTCTGCTCAATATAATTAGGATAAGTGACATCTTTGACTAGATTTTACATGCCCTCGACCAACATCAATGAGATTAACCTCAAAATGTTTTCAATATAAAAAGAAATCCTGTAGATTAAGCGCCAATCGCAGGAGGTATGTATAACACTGTAATTGGTTAGAACACTAATTACTCCTTCTCCATTTTGACAATAATCGTGATTTTACCCAGTGCAAGTGGATATATCTGACATATATGGATGAAACAGAATTAGTGGTCTTAAGGGGGGTGGCTCCAATTCAATGAGAAAATATTTGTTTTTTAAATTGCACTGTCAACTATTAAAGCTAATGCTCTGAAATTTTCAGGACTTTATCGTTATCACTCAAGTTTTTGAAAAATTTGCATTTCGGAACCTGGACCATGCCCAGTATCCATAATCCAGTATGGCCACCCCATGCCGTTGAGGAAAAGCGTAACAAAAAAACTGCTTGATAAAATATAGATTGTTATATATCCAGTCCTACTAAAGCTACCAAGGAACATAATTATCTATATTGGAATGTCATAAGCTGTAGTAGAAACAAGTAATTAAAATAAATGTCAAATTTATTGAATATTTTTTCATTTAATTGGAGCCACCCCCCTTAATACATTTGCAGATTGTGATTGTTTGACGTAAGATCAACATACCACAATACAATTTTCATAAAACATGCCTTCAGATGTTAGCGGAACGAAAAGGAATACACCAAGATGTAGCCTGTAGGAGGTATTTTTTAAACTCGAAACAACACATGACAGGACCATCTAGAGGTCTGTGCCATATGGACAACCACAAAGTACACCACATATTTTACATCTAGGTTCCAACAGATTGCTAGCAGTTAAAAACGCTGCTGATTGGATAAAGAAAGAGAGAGGGGTTTAACATCCACTCAACCCAAACTGGGTAATTACAGGACTAACCTATGGTACAAGTTTATTTCAATAATCAGCATACTCTTTGCATAGGGATCTTTAGTGGTGGGAGGAAAATTGGAGAACCAGGGCCTTGTTTCACGAAATTTTAACTAAGATAAAATCCAAATTTTAGTAATTTGATTGGACAATATTACATTAATTTTAGTTCTTAGCCAATCAAAATTGAAGTATGTACTAAAATTTGCATTTTATCTTTAGTTAAAATTTCGTGAAAACCGATGAAGCTATATATAGGCAGGTGACCCTTCCCTAAAACTGTGGGATTAAAATCCATGTCACTTCACTTATAGACAGACCATGTGATCTAAAGCGTAGATGTTAGACGGTCAGCCACCCAACTCCCTCACTGGAATGAAAGTAAAACATAAGTTGAGCTGAATTAAGTGCGTATATTATTTTTATATCTTATGTATATTTTTCATGAAGGGTATGGAAGAGGCCATGTCTCCACTCCATCAAGATAAATCATTGGTAGGCTCAAGATAAATTTATTAAAGCCAGAAACAGATTCATTTCTTTCTATATAAACTTGATAGATTAGAAATTAAAGAGCCAGGGTGGAGAGTTATCCACTTTTCAACATCCCATTTATCAATTATTTTAGAATTTGATTGCCCACACCTCAAAAATATATCAATGTTATTTTTTGCGTTAGTTTTACAGAATAATGGCAGCATTGATGAAATAAAGACATATTGTGCGAAGAAAGTTACAATCCCATAATTTATTCTATATTATCCCATTTATCTGTTATTTTAAATATTAAAAAGTCGATATATTTTGGTTTCAACATCAAAAAGAATTAATTTATATATAAATGATAGCTTGTATTTATAAATGCAATTATAAAACCTGAAAGGAAGCAAGCTAGCGCCTTATGCACTGAGTCATCTTGGCTCCTGAATGGCATATGGTCATCTCTATTTGGATGTTCGAAAACTAAAGGTTCAATGTACCTTTTGCATTTTCGCTAAATATCATCATGTAATTAAACATGCATTATGCAAGAGCTAAATCTGTCGGTTTAAGATCTTTCTTCAAAGAACAGAAATATTGAGAAAAGTGTTATCTTTTTGTTAATGAAATTATTTGGCCTAGTGAACCCTAAAATTACCTCAGATATTTTCCCCTTTTAGACTGAATGACAGCTACCTACCCACCGTGACCAAAATATATCAGACCAAAAGTACATCTGTTATATTCTATATACCGGTATATGACTTTTAATATGATTTATATCAAGAAAGAAACATCAGTGCATAAAAAAAACTTACAACGTTATAATGTAATAAACTGTATATAAAACAAATCAAGAAACAAACTATATAATATAAGAAGGCCTACATGTTACAATCATATAATAATTGGTATACAATTGCATTAATTTGAAATACATTTGTCAATGTTTTGATCAAGACTGTTAGCAAAATATTGAAATTGGACATATTATGCTTAGCAATCCATGATATTTCTCCAAAATCACAAAAAATAATGGACCTTCACCATTTTATTAGTGGGCAACATGAACCAAGCCAGTATAATTTTATTCTCCAACTATATCCTGGTCAGGCATTGGATGAGGTAAAGTTGTATTGAAACACTCCAATACACAGAACACAGCTGACTTGCTTCAGTTGAAAACAGTGTAGTATGGTTATAGGCTTGTCATTATTATAGTATTTCTCAGTGTGGTGGGTAAGGTTGTTTAGTGTGCGTTATTGTGGTGAAATATAGTATAAGATTTTTACGCTAGTTTCTTTATGACAGGAATATGACTTACTATAGAAATGGAACCATAGATTGGAAGAAGAATAATTATATATTTTGATTGTAAGTAACTTTATTATTTAGCAATATTGTCATTCCCTTTGTACATCAATGAACTCATTCAAGGACGCTTGCTTTGCTATTAAAAAAAACGGCTTTGAAGGCTGTCATTGAAATATCAGTAATATTACAGTATCATTGAGAGGTAATTACCAATAATAGAATATACTTCAAGGACGCTTGCTTCAGTATTAAAAAAAAAAACGCTTTGAATGTTGTCACTGAGTTATCAGTACCATTACAGTATCCTGAAGAGGCAATTAGCTATTGACTTATAATATAATAATAGAATATACTTGGTATGGATACAGTCACTTGGTTTATTATACTGTAATATTTCAAGAAGATTTCACAAAGATACTTTGGATAACAATTTAAAATAGAATACACTACCCTGATTTAGAATATAAGTACTAGAATATTTTTTATGGATAGAGGCACTGTTTATTACAATATCAATGTTGTCATTTTGAAATTAAAAGGAGAGAGAGAGAAAAGGGGTTTAACGTCCACTCAACACAAACTAGATCATTTCGGGACTAACGTATGGTCTAATTTTATTTCAATAATTCACTTGCGCTTAGGGGTCTTTAGCAGTGGGAGGAAACCTGAGTGCCCGGAGGAAACCCACGAGGTAGAGAAGCCGCCCCTATCTCCATGCCACATACGCTCACGCCAGGGCTAGAAACCACAGCCGCAAGCCAGAGGTGACCGGCCAGCTAGCGGTCGAAGCGCGGCACTCTAGACCACTAGGCCATCCCAACCCCCCTGAAATTAAAAGGATGAGACATGATTTAAAATAGGATGCACTATAAACATTCTGCAATATCAGCGCACTGCATCACAAGATCTGTCATTGAGTCAGATGGCGTGGTTTCGATTCCCCGGTTGTACGTGACAAGGAGTAAGGCCGCCTGTTCAACCTCGTGTGTTTTCTCCGGGTACTCTGGTTTCCTCCCACTTCTAAAAACCTCTACGCACAAGCAAATTATTGAAATAAAATTGAACCATGTGTTAGTTCCGAAATGACCTAGTTTGTGTCGAGTTGACGTTAATTCCTATTTTCTCTCTCTCTCTCTCTCTCTCTCTCTCTCTCTCTCTGTGCAAATATTTGAATATTTCTGATTACAACAATCATAATCTTCAATCAAAAATATGCCTTTGTCAATAGTTCTATAGGAATTGCAAGCTGTTATCTTGTCTTTTGAAATTCAGTCTTTTGAGATTTAAAATATTTATCAGCATTGTTATAAAAAGTATTGCTTTGTTTTATTTTAGCTTCAAAGATTTTGCTTATCTGTATATAAAGAGTTTTATCTCTGTACGTTCATGCAAAGTTTCAAATATTGATGGGACATCATTGTTATTGTGTTGTAACCTACCATATTGTATTGATCGTATTTTATAAGAAGGTAAAATAAGTCATTATATATATATATATATATATATGGGTAAATAGTCAATGTAACAAATAATTAAGGTCTTTGTGAAAAAATGTTTTATAAGAAATAGGCTATTTGATTATTTTGATATTGGCCTCAGTGATTTATTTGGAAATTCAAATTATATTAGATTGTTTACCTGGATTGAGGCAAGTCACATTAATGTTTTCATCCCAAGTCTGTGCATGACAAGGAAAGGGTAGCCTGCTGGACTTTGTGGGTTTTCTCCAAGATCTCTGGCTTCCTCTCACTGCTAAAGGTCCCTATATGCTAGGAAATTATTGAAAAAAAATTGTAACATATGTTAGTCGCATAAAGACATATCACACATATATACTACACAAACATTACTAGTAAAAGAAGCCACGATGGATCAGTCAGTAAGATGTTGGCTCACCAATCTGGAGGTCCCGTGTTCGATCTCGGTGTTGGTGGAGAGAGTTCATTGGGATTTTCCAGCATGGTTCCCCCTTGTCAGTGATGCCCAGGATAAATGACCTTGCGAGTTCCTGTGTACACATTGGATGCACATTGGTATCAAAACTAACACAGTTCTATGGGAAAACAATTACTGGTTTATTATACACAAGAAACGCCGCGCTTGTGTGTAATAAACCAGTGATTGTTTGCCCATAGAACTGTGTTAGTTTTGTTATGTCTCCAATCGCTAAATGCCACTAAAGGATTAAAACATTGGTTGTTTGAATTTGATATAATAGTAGGCAGTAGCACTGCTGTGCCGGCGGAATTTCTCTCGTAGCACAAGTATGACGTAGGGTGTTGAACCCTATTTCATTTCATTACTGGTAAAAGTAATATCACATCAAGTGAATAGATCTCAGACTTAAGTTGAGAATTTACTCAAATTTGTTCATCTTATTCTAACTAAAATATAGCCCTGTGTAAAACTTTTGGTGTTTTAATGTAGCAAATACATCAATAATAAACTATATGCAAAGTTTTGTGTTTCTGTATTAAAGATATTTCTCATAAACAATGAATGGAAGTTGAGTAAATTGTTAACTTAAGTCTGAGAATGTTTTGTGAACTCAGGCGGGGCCTGGTGGTAAGCTTCTACTTGACTGGTCTATCAACTCTTATGATTTTTATTCTATCCTGTCATTTTACCTGGGAACAATCTTATTTGTTCGCTCTGGGCATGTTTGAATTATTAAGATAAGAAATTATGTGTTAGTCCCAAAGTAACCTAGTTGTTGTAAAACCACATATCTTCTTCTGTTGTTTCTTAAAAATTTCCAATAGACTGTAATCTTTCATGTAACATTTGATTGGAAAGGATACAGTGTGTCGTCAGGACAGAAAACCTGACAATATATATAAATATTTAATTTCTGCTAATGGAGAATTCCTCGATTACGTATTGGATCTAGTTTCACGTGTTATATTAGACTGAACACGCTAAGTTAATACGATATCAAATATTACATGAACACCACAAGTAAATGACAGTGGTGTCACATTCTCTCTCGGATTAGAAGGGCACTTTGTATCAATGTATCAAATGAATAATGTACTCCAACTTACTTGTGATGGGGAGATGGAGATGTGTCAGCTCAGAGTGGTGCTCAAGTACTGATACAGAAACTTTGAAAAGTTGGGATGGTGGTGGTTTGTCCAAGAGTAGCGAGTTAGATTTAAGGTTTAGATCGATAGCATAGGAAGAGAGAGGAGAGAGAGAGAGAGAGAGAGAGAGAGAGAGAGAGAGAGAAATGGGGTTTAATGTCCATTGACACAAACTAGCTCATTTCATGACTAACATATGGTTTAATTTTATTTTAATAATCAATTGCGCGTAGGGGTCTTTAGCATAGGAAGCATTTGTCCGAACCACAAATGGTTCAAATAACGAGGAAGTTTCCCCAGACTGAATCAGGGATCTGCGGGTCTATTAACCTGCGCCTCACCCATTGAGTCACCATGACTCCTGTTGTAGACTATCTTCGTAAGTCCAGTCGGAGAAGAACAGTACCGTCATGGGACTAGGTGAAAAGCAAACAGTAGGACCTTAAACCCCATTTCTTTTTCCCACATAGCACATTGTATGGCATATGACTGTCTTCATTACAGGGGCGGATCCAGGAATTTTTGCAGGAGGGGGTTTGCCAGGTTTCTGTTACGGAAATCTGCCATCGTTGTCTCTAAATTACATAGGCATACATACAAATTGAGCTTTTTAAACAGAGAAATCATTTTTATACTGATGTAGGATCACTTTGTGAAGTAATTTCATTGATACAAGGCATTATTTTTTTTTTTATGTAGCTGAGCATGGGGGGTTTTGAACCCCCTAAACCCCACCTCTGGATCCGCGCCTGCAGTAGCCACGTCAGAGTAGGACGTTAAACCCAATTTCATTTCTTCTAATCAACGATACCTTGGGATGTATTTTTATCTTGACAATTGAAAATTCTGTAATGATTAAAAATATTTAAAGAAAACATCAATGTTCATTGAATGACAAAAAACTTTATATTTGTTCAGAACCCGGAACATGCCACTTTTTTTTAAAAAAAGCGATATTCCAAGCTTTTGTTATTGGACTAAAAATCAATAATAACACAATTATAACTGATATTATTGATAATAAATTCACAATAACGTCGCGTTAAAAACCATTTTAAATAAAGGGAGACAATAAAAGATGAGATATGTGATATTAACAATAGTTGGTGTAAAATGATAGTAGAGTTAATTGGTCATCAATCTTATCAATTTGAACATCAAATTTACAAACATCAGTAATACAACACACAGGTTGTTGAATGATAATAGTTTATCTGGGACTGGAAACGGGTTTTAAGATAGAGATGCTGTTTTTGCTGCGTAGGTAGAACATTTCGTTCCCACAGAAAGAAAAAAATGGTATAAAATGTTGTAATCTAGTTACAAAATCATATGTTAATTCTTTTGTAATAAATTTTCTGTTGTTGAATTAAACTTTTCTGCCTTTTATCGGTGAATCCAATATATCTGTTTCAAGCCACCTATCAAAATTTGCCTTAGAGCCAGCAGAGCCTTAATCCGATACTGAGGGCTAAAGTAATATTTTCCTTCTGAATAATATAAACTATTTAAGAGATTTCTCCTATGTTGATATTTATTTACCATTATTTGAAGGTCATGGCTAAGTATACCAGTTAACTTAATGATTTTCAATTGACCATGCTTATCAAATTTAACATGTAAATAGTTCTCATTCTGTGATGCTAATTAACTCTGATTGTCATCAGTATCAGCACAGAGCTCAATATGGAAAAATCATTATGTTATCTCCGAAGGATTAAACTAAAATTCTACAAGTTAACTGATGAAGGGTAAGGTTACTGAGAACCAGTAGTCAGGATGATATAAGAGAAGTTTTGTGTTGTTTCTGAAATTTAGATACATGATGGTAAATCCCGATTGATTCTTAAAATCCTGTGATTGATTGATTGATTGATTGATTGATTGACAGAGTAAAGAACATCTGTGAGAGGAGGATATCAAGTTAAGGACAGGCGCAGAATATTTGGTTAGGGAGAGGGCATCAGCTCTTTTCTGCGAAAATTTTGAAAATGTTGTCAATGGTGCATATGTGAATTAGAAGAATATAATATCACCACAACCCAGAAAAAGCTCACATTTACACTTTCATAGAAAATAGTTAATTTTTTTGTACTGTCATTTAAGGAGAACACTTTTGTTACTTCTTTGTTTAGAAATTACAATGTTGTGAAAGTTGAATCTCTAACAGAAATATTTATTAACGCTCCAGTCAGACAAATACATGAATATTCTATTCATTTTGCAATAAACTTCTATAGCCCTATCAGTTTATGAGTGATTTACATCAATTTAATACCCTATAATGTTCTACCGTGGTCACACAAAAACCTCTGAATACAGACCACAGCAGGTGATGACTATCATTGTTTATTAGGTATTTGATGGTACTCGTTGAAACACTAGGTGGCAGGGAAGATGAATGAGCGATGTAGGTAGTAAACACTGAAAGGAATGATGGCACACAGACATTAGTGAGCAATGGTCAAGATTAAGATTAGGTGACCTGTGAGGATTAGGTTAATTGGCTCTGTGGGTGTTTTCTCCTTTAAAGGGGGGTTTATCATTTTCTTGGTTAGCTTCTCTCAATTTTCATAGAATAGATTGGGTTGCTTTATGAATTATTAATGCACCTAACCTGGGCTAATGGAGATGGACATACACCATACAGTGTGCTGTGAGGGAAATTTTGCCCGGGCGCTACAGCCTACTCTTATATTGAATTCCAACTGTTGTGTTTACGAGGCATTAAACCCTATTCCATTCCAACTGAACCTGATATATAAACAGATGGTATAAGATTTCTTTCTTACTTAAAGTAAAAGTAGACAATCAAAATTTGGTCCAATTTTTTTTCTCAGTGGGTGGAGATGCCTTGTGGAGAGGAATACCCAGGATATCTTAAAGTAAAAGTAGACAATCAAAGTTGTAGGTTTGGTACACTTTTATTGTCTCAGTGGGTGGAGATGCCTTGTAAAGAGGAATACCTCAGATATCTTAGTTGTCATTGAATACTTATAGCACAGCTGGATGTATATATAGTAAAGGAAATGCTGATATTCAAGATGCCCAGTGGGACACCAAGCTAGAAACTTTGTCTTCTGCGAGTAACTTTTAGACCAACTGTGTGGTTTTCATTAGAGGACTTTTTGAAAACTCTTCTTTTTTTATCACAGATTTAAGCAGCGTGACAGTAGTAAAGAGAAGTAGACACATTCCTGTCAATGTCATGGGTGATTTAAATCAGTGTCAATATGAAATATTAATATAAGTAATAGAAACTGACAGGTGCTTGTTAGATTTAATTCACATATCTACATGTGCCTACTACTATTTCATTGTATCGCAATGACATAGTGTCTAGTCATTTGGATGGGAAAAAAAGATCCACCAATGTACTTGTTGATGTGCACGTAAAAGAACCCATGAAAGTGGGAATTTGATGATGAGCAGGCTAAAACATAACTGGTCCAGGCAAAATTTCCCTCACAGCAAAACGTATTGAGTAGAAGTTCTGTCTTAACCCTGTATATTATTATCAGATTCATACTATTTTTATATGCTAACTGATTATTTTTTCATAAGTTATCTGTTAAAAGTAATTTTTAAACAAAATATTCTCTTTGAGAATCAAATTGCTTTTGACATTTATCTAAAGTTGAGATTTATTGGTTTCTGGAGTTGATCTCTATTTTAAAATTACCATTTTCTTGAACGCTGGCTCTCTTTTTTTAATTACTAGCAGGTTTTTTGATCTCTTGTCATTTTAAAAGGAACTGGTTTCTTTTTACCTCAAACCTTTTAAGTTTAATCAAAAAATTTGGTCAGATTTTGACCTGTTTGTTCACGCTTGCAGGTTACAAAGGCAAGGATAAAGTGTTTAAAATGTCTCTATTGAGACTCAGGGTTATGTTTGTTGAGACTTAGGAACAGCTTTCTAGGGATTAGATGAACATAGATTTATTATCTTGACCAGAATTAGACTTCATGATTTGAATAAATTATTTTGGATTGGTCCGTTTTATGGGATTTAAGTGAATTTTATTGGTAAAAGATATAAATATTAAAAGGTGTTAAAAGCAGGGTGATTTAAAGTCAGTGCATGCATTAAAAGATCTTGAAAATGAGGGAGAACATTTATAATAAATTATTTACACACATTCACTGCGGCAAAGTCAGTTTTGATAATGTTTAAGATTTATAGTAATTGCAAGAAAAGAATTAATTCAACATCTTTTTGTTTAAAGATCTGTCCAAATATTTGACACTATATAAATTATATATACTAAGGTTATGTAGATTAGTTCTGGGGAATTTTAAGGGTCGTTTCACAACTTCGAGTACTACTTGTCATGAAGCAATTTGTAAAGTTGTTGGGAAAAAAGAGTTCATTCATCAACTGTTGTGAATATGTAATGATATATCTTAAACTTTACAACAAAAAACACATATTTAAGATAAGTACAGTTTATTAATTCTGTGACTTTAAAGTGTTGCTTCACAACTCTTGAGAACTACTTGTTAATGGGATTGTACTTAAAAGAAAGCCAGGTGTATGTTTTTAAGAGACAAGTAAAGTAGATATTTGTTTAAGATAACAGGTAGTCTTGCAAGTAGTTACAAATAATTAGTTTTACATATGTGGTGTGATATATATTACATCATGATATAAATCATAGAAACTGTCAGCAACACACAGAGATAGATAAATGATAAACATACTGCTTTAAATAGTAGAATAACTGGTAGGTTTCGTTTACAACAACAGAAAGGAAATGAAATGGGGGTTTAACGTCCTACTGTTCTGGGGCTTTATTCACAAAATTTTAACTAAGATAAAATCCAAGTTTTAGTTATATGATTGGATAAATTTCGATTGAATTTAGTGCTTCGCCAATCAAAACTGAAGTATCTACTTAAATTTGGATTTTATCTTAAGTTAAGATTTCGTGAATCAGGGCCCTGCTCCGTTTGGGCTAATGAGGGAGATTGAACTTGAACTAAAAGAAATGAAATGGGGTTTAACGTCCTACTCTTTGAAATGAAATGAAATAGAGATTAACATCCTACTATTCTGCTCTGATTGGGCTGATGAAGGGTTTTAAACTTGAAGTAGAAGAAATGAAATGAAATGAAATGAAATGAAATGGGGTTTGACGTCCTAGTTCTGTTTTGCTTCAACTGAGCTAATGAAGATGGACATACAGTGTGCTATGTGGGATGTTTTGCCTGGGCAGTGGCATAATGGTCTATTCTTATAAAGAATTCCAACTATCAAAGGATCTTTTACATGCATGCCAATGTGTACACAGGACCTCTGTTTTTCATCCCATTCGAATGACTAGACAGCTGTCCTTGTCAGGCCCTAGGTCATGCACCACTGACAAGGAGAAACCACGTCAGAAAGCACATGCCTTAGAAAAAGCAACCCGAGGTATGGTCGTTCTTGCCACAATTCTATTGATACATTATTGTTGGCATCATCAACATTTGAAAAAGTGGTTGCCTTTCTTTGCTGCATGTACCATTTTGCTTGATTATAAAGTTACAAGACACACATCTCTTGTCATGTGATGTTATTTCCATGGAAACAAGATGACGCCAGTTGTAAGACTGCTAATGTCGATGGCAACGAGTTGCCTCTTGTTGAAACGAATGGGCAAATGGTTACAGTTGGAACTACATGTAGTTGCTTTGAGTTGTAAAGGGCACTTGGGCAACCTTTATCAGTTGCATTCAGTTGAAGCCAGTTTTAAGGTCAACGTCAACATAAGCCCCCCCCCCCCCCCCCCCAAGAATTTGGAATCTGGTTAGAAAAAAAACCCAGCACTTCTTTTTATAAAAAGGATAATTCGGTGTACGATGCACAATAGTGTCAACTCTAACAGCCTGCAGTATATAGAATGAACAAATACAATACAAACATAGATACAAAACATCCATTATGTTATTTAAAACAATTGCATTATGTTCATTTACAAAATGTCAGTGATGCTTGAAGTGAATTGCACAGCTCAGTGCCCCTTCAATTACATTGTAGTCTATGGAAGGCCATATACAACTATTGTGTAGGTTTTAAAGACACGGGACTCTCAATCAGAATTGTCCACAGGAAACCAACACGGAAAGTCGTTTGGATGAGACAGCAACAATGATGTCCTCACATGGCAGGCATGTTAGAGAACCCTTGACGGTTCGAATTTCATAAAGAGTATAATAGTTACAAAGTCCGCTGACTGGACAAATTCATCACTGTAGTATTGCACACATAACTACAGGAAAAAAAATTAACTTTATGTTAGTCTCAAAATATTGTGTTGATGACACTTTAAACCAATTCTAAATTCTTTTTCATTGTAGTACGTACATATATATATTTTTTTGCTTTTTCCTTACATAAAATTTATCACCTTTTCTTTCACTTGTTTTATGCTATATTAATATACTTTTTTGCTTACATAAAATTATCACCTTTACTTCAAGTATAACTGTCAAATCGTAATGTTCATCTTGATGCTCAATTACCATACCAGTTTACTACTGCAGATGCACCGATGTGAATGAGAAATGATAAATTAACAATGTTTATGTTAGCATGCATTACCATCTACGAACTTTATCTCTTTCATCTGGGGATGTAGCCCAATTCTTTACATTGCAGAAGGTTGTTGAATCTTAGTTTACTTCATGATTTCTTTAAAGTGGCAAGCAATTGGTTGTCTTAGTCAGCTCTTCATCATGCTAATTGTTGAAGATGCATTCATTTAGAAATTCTAACAGTTTGAGCCCAGGTACTTGCAATATTCTTCAAACCTTGTATTAGAGAATATTGTTGATTGTAAAATTTAATAGATTTATGGATGGCCATGATATGGTATGTTTTATTTCAATGCAAAGACTGGACCTTGTTTTTGTTTATGAATTAATGATATATCGCTACTTTAAAAACCAAAAAACAAATACCCTGTAGCGTAGAATAAAATAAATATGTAGAAACCTGTGGCGTTAAATTACATGTTTTATTCACATCAGATAAATTGCGAGTCAAGATGTATCTGTGGTAAAGAAAAAGATGGTGAAGCAGCTGTTAAACATACAAAAAACATATTATACTCAGAGGATTAAAACATGTCACAGATGCATTGAATACGGAGAGAATCAGTAGAATGGATTGGAAGCCTGTTTTGTTGATATGCCGATTAACCATTGTGTGTTAAACCATGCGAATGATTGTCGTTTGTTTGATGGATGAGTGAATGGAGCTATTATTGTTACGCCATTGTTACTCAACTGTGATCGAAGACTACCTGATATTAAATGAAGAATGATGGAGAATTAATTCCCAGTAAACACACCATAATTAAATTTACTTGATGTATGGACATTGTTTTTTGCAGATTGTTGTAGCTTTCTTTCTTTTTTGAATTCACAGTTGTGAAAATATTATCAATTATTTTTTTATCTTCAACTGCTAAAATGTCAGCTTTCTTGATGGGATAAAGTTAGTGCTTAAAAACTTGATTTTTGTACAGATAATAAAGATGTTTACTAGGATCAGCACTGTCAATACATTGTAGAGATGAAGTTAAAGCAAGGGTGTCATGGGACCGAATTGTGTCGTCTTAACAATTTTACACAGGAACAAATGTTTTAAATACAGATATTATGCTGATTTATGTCTTGAGTAAAATTTTTTCTGATTCCTATGAAAATATTTTGGATAAAAAAAACAGGAACTTAGGGTAATAAATTACTGACCATAAAATTAAGTGCTGATTTTTTACATGTTTATCTATAAGGAAGAAGCTTTTTAATAGTTGTGAGTACTTGATCAGCTTTCCAGAAACACAAAATACCACTGACTTGATAATGTCACAAGTACAAAGAAATCCCATTAGGGTTTTAGTGCTAAAATATGGGCTGTTTAATATGAAA
The DNA here is from genome assembly GCA_036850965.1 of Patella caerulea. Classification (NCBI taxonomy): domain Eukaryota; kingdom Metazoa; phylum Mollusca; class Gastropoda; family Patellidae; genus Patella; species Patella caerulea. Next base: position 69,471,339 of record JAZGQO010000010.1, on the reverse strand, counting down.
AGACCATTATGTCGACTATAATCAACAAAGACACCAATGGCATGATGTTCACAAGTCAGCTGCTTTTTAAGTGAGCCAATTAAAAAGGTTAGTAAAAAGTGTGTTGAATATGAAATAATATTATTCATAAATGCTTGGGGGAATAAAAATCTGTCAGCCTTATTCAAATCCGTTATTTGTAAAATTTGACACGTTTTTTTTTTTCTTTCATAGCAGCTGTACAAATTTCTGTTTCTTGAATGACTTTCACTTTTACAAACAAGCAGAAACATTTTTATTATGCTGTAATATTTTATAATCTGATTTGCATTCATCATAAAGCTGATAATTGGTAATTTTATTTATTAACTTTTAATAACATTATTTCCCACTATAGTATTATAATAACATTATTTCATAGAATAGTCTTTGAATAACAACATTTCACAGTATAGTCTTTAAATAACATTATTTCATAGTACTCTTTTAATAACAATATTTCATAGTAGTATAATATTTTATTAACAATATTTCATAGTGTACCGGTAGTATTTAATAACATTATTTCATAGTATACTCTTTTGTAGTATAGTATTTTAATAACTTTATTTCATAGTAGTATAGTATTTAAAATTAAAATGAAATGGGTTTTGTTAATGCCTTACTTTTCTGCACCAACCGGGCTAATGAAGATGGGTACATGCCATGTAATGTGCTAGGAGGAAAAGTTTGCTAGCTTCGGCCTACTCGTATTTCAATATCTAATTGAAAGGGGATCTTTTACATGTATGTGCATTATCAATTTGTACGCAGGTTTTCTATCTTATCTGAATGATTTGTTGACGGTTTTCTATCCTATCTGAATGATTTGTTGCAGGTTTTCTATCCTATCTAAATGTCTTGTCGCAGGTTTTCTATCCTATCTAAATGTCTTGTCGCAGGTTTTCTATCCTATCTAAATGTCTAAATGACTTGTCGCAGGTTTTCTATCCTATCTAAATGACTTGTCGCAGGTTTTCTATCCTATCTAAATGACTTGTCGCAGGTTTTCTATCCTATCGAAACGACTTTTCACAGGTTTTCTATCCTATTTAAACGACTTGTCGCAGGTTTTCTATCCTATCTAAACGACTTGTCGCAGGTTTTTTATCCTATCTAAATGACTTGTCACCGGTTTTCTATCCTATCTAAACGACTTGTCACAGGTTTTCTATCCTATCTAAATGTCTTGTCGCAGGTTTTTTTATCCTATCTGAATGATTTGTTGCAGGTTTTCTATCCTATCTAAATGTCTTGTCACAGGTTTTCTATCCTATCTAAATGATTTGTTGCAGGTTTTCTATCCTATCGAAACGATTTGTTGCAGGTTTTCTATCCTATCTAAACGACTTGTCACAGGTTTTCTATCCTATCTAAATGACTTGTCGCAGGTTTTCTATCCTATCTAAACGACTTGTCACAGGTTTTCTATCCTATCTAAATGACTTGTCACAGGTTTTCTATCCTATCTAAATGACTTGTCGCTTTTCCTTGACTACTATCCATCCTGAATGACTGAAAACCAAGCGGAATTTCTTGATGTACTTTCTCATTCTTGTCCAGTACCTCATGGTTAGTGAACCTGCACGATTATAAAATTGACTGGGGTAAATAAAAACATTTAAGTTAGAAAACCTGATATGATTTGCTCGATTGATTCTTTCATTTCTGGCTTTGAGGTATAAATCATCCCTAAATTTCATAGACATATCAACCTATTTGAAGACAAGTATGATTTATTTAAGAAAGAGCGGGAGAGAGGGAGAGAAATGGGGTTTAACTTCCACTCGACACAGCTAGGTCATTTCTAGACTAACAGGTCTTTAGCAGTGGGAAGAAACCTGAGGACACAGAGCAAACCCATGAGGTTGGACAGACGACCTTAACCTTACTAATTGTCACGTATACATGAGGAATCGAAACCACACCACTTGACTCAATTCGATCACTTAAACCCTCGTTTATTTAAGAATATGATCAAGATAGTAACACAAACAGGTAAAGTAAGATTGCCCAACTAAAATTGTAATTTCGGTGTAGAATATAAAATCATTGTCTAAATAAGTTTGACATGTCTTTGTGCTCACATTTTCTCCTTTATAAAAAGGACTGTTCATTTAATTAATAATTTTATTCTGAACAAAACACTGTGATTGTTACTGTAACTGAAAGAGGAGAGGTTGTAAGAGGAGGAGTATAACGTAATTTATACCCAGACACAAGATACTTGAGATGTGGTGTAATTCAGACTTTATTTATCATGATGGAGAGTAAATTCTTGTCATTCTGATTTATCTTTAAGTCTCAGCCAAGGATTTTCTTTTTCTAGGTTATTGAACTAATGAGATGCTAAATAAATACTGGTAGATATAGTAGCAAGTCCGACAGAAGATATTCTTGATTGCCTGCCGGGGGAGGGGCGGGGGCTTCCATCCTAGGTCCTGGGGCCGAAATAACCTGGAGAAAAGAGTACTTGCGACCAAATTATTGGAGGAGTTAAAGCTCTGCCGGGCCTGAGTGGTAATCTCCATCTCATGAATCAGTACTTTTCTTGGTAATAGAGACACACTGCTTTTCGTGGCATTTGTGTGTAAATTAATTTTATAAATGAGAGGGGGAATCACATGGCCAAGAGGGTAAGGCGCTGGTTCACTAGCCTGTAGGTCTGGTGTTTGATCCCTGCATTGGCTGAAAAGTTCATCTCGATTTTCCGGCGTGGTTTCCCCTTGTCAGTGATGCAGAACGGAGGGCCTGACAAGGACAGCTGTCTAGTCATTTGGATGGGACAGACAAGCGAGGTCCTGTTTACACATTGGTGTGCTCGTAAAAGATTCCTTGACAGTTGGAATTCGATATAAGAGTAGGCCATAGCGCTGCTGCCGGGGCAAAAGTTCCGTCATAGCACAATGTATGGCGAATATGCCCGTCTTCCATTAGCACAGGTTAGGTGCAGAAGAGTAGGGCGTTAAACCCAATAAAATTTCATTTATAAAGGAGAATAGTTTTTCAAAATCTGTTGTCAAATTGAGACAGAAGAGAATGCTGAGATGACAAAGTTTGTCTGGAAAGTAGCATTTACATCTACTGTAGAAGAAGAAGAAACTTTATTGTATTAAAAAAAAACTTACAAGGTTATGTTCATAAACAAATACAAAAATCGAAATATACATGAAACAAACAAAGGATACATACATGGACATACTATAATATGAGTAATATATAATAGCGTTTCTACTTTCTAAAATAAAAACAAACTGAAGAACAACTTTACTATAAATATCTGGATATCTGATAATTGTGTAAATTACACTTATAATATGTTTTGTTCTTATACTATTTAAACAAATTAAGATGCGATGGATGGCGGAATGGTTAGCGTGTGTATGCTGGAACATAAGGTCTGTCATTGGGTGGACTTTAAACCTTACTATTTAAACAAATTAAAGGGAGTTGGATGGCCGAATGGTTAGCATGTGTACACTGGAACATAAGGTCTGTCATTGAATGGACTTGAGTCGTTTGACTATTTAGACAAATGTAACTTGTAATATAATGTACTATTTCTTCGTTAAGCCTGAATAATTTTGACGAATATATGGTAGCTACTATACTATGAATTATGTGTTTTATTTAGACAAATGTGTAATTTATATGTAAGTATAATTGTTGAGTTCTGTATATTTTTCCAATTAGTATAAGTCTATGAGTTATGAAGTACAGCTATGGTTCACGTATATGTATATAGACTTGTTTTGTAATTGTTTCCAGTGATGATTCAATATGTTGAACTGATAAGTCAATAATTTGATTAAGTAATTATTCTAAAATCAGTAGCAGGTTGTCTGAAAATGTTTCCTGAATTATAGGTTTTGATTCTTTGCATATTCGTTCGTCATAAACTAATTTGCCTTAATACAGAAATGAAATGTTGCTTAATTATGTCCTACTCTTTTGCACGATCCGAGCCAGGCTTATTCCGTATGGTGTACTATCAGGGTACTTTAATTTTCAAGGGTTCTTTTACGTACCTCCCATCACAATCCATAAAACCTAAACCCACCCCAAAACCCTAAATCAGAAGTTACTAACAGCTAAAAGATTTCCAGTATGTGGGTTTTACTATATATATAATTAAGTAATATTTGGGAATCAATTTCTTCTAGTACAATAAAACCAAGTGTAATGTACATTGTATGTCTAGTATATTGTCTAGAATATCCAGGTTACAACAGTTTAAAAGTAATTCCAATACGTGTTTTTTTCATAGATAATTAAGTAATGATTTTAGTGGAGGGGGTGGAGTCAATGGCTGAATGGTTAGCTTTTATCATAAGATCTGTCATTAAAGGGACAGTCCCGATAAGAACAGAGTCTCAAAAATTAAAGTTCGAGTATTTATGAAATTTATGGACCAAAATACAGTGGCATGGTGTATTTACCTTGTCTCAAAATTTCAGCTCAAATTATTGAGTCGTTTGGACGTGTACGTCAACATTGCTTATCCGGACACGTAACCCTTTTAAGATTTCGGGTCAATTTTTTCATTGGGAGACCTGATAATCGATTAACGTTTCTTGAGAGGTCTATACAGTGAATGACCCATTCCCTGTACTTGATAACAAAAGGTAAATTTCACCTACATATTATTTTTATAGAAAAAAGTCTGGTTTTATCCAGATACTGTATAATAAAACGTTCTTCATATCCAGATGAAGACTGTCAGGTTTAAGTTATTTACAAGCGTTTCACAAATATCGGGTTAGTAGGTGGGCCTTAGGTTATGGATTTTAAAGGATTTTAACACAAAATTAAGCAGTTTTATTCCCCAAAAAGTTATCGGGATTGGCCCTTTAAGTCAACTGTCTTGGTTTCAATTCCCTGATTGTACATGACAAGGAATAGGGTCACCTGTCCAACCTTATGGGATTTTTCCGGGTCCTCTTGTTTCCGCCCACCACTTAAGAACCCTTCGTGCAAGTGGAGTTTAAATCCATTCCTCTCCTCCTCTCTCTCTCTCTCTCTCTCTCTCTCTCTCTCTCTCCCTCTCTCTGGTAATAAAAGCAAATGTAATGTATATTGTGTAGTATATAAATTGATTAATGTGTTTATAATGAATCACTATGACTAGAGTATTATTAACTGATCTGGTTGTAGGACTGGTAGTCATTAGTATTGTATCAAATATAGTTTCACCATGTCAACCATGTTAACATTGGGGATGCTCTATTCACAGTCCAGAATGTCCGGAATCGACAGAATTACAATCGAGTGACGCGGAATTCAGTCCTACCACAGTTCTGCCTGCAGTTCCGATAGCTGAGGTGGAGTGGGTAGAATCGTGACGTATTCCTAGGTAAAAAATATGTTTCAGCTGTCATGATTAGTTGAGATATTTTTTATACAGTCGACGCATGCGTTGTACTCCGAAATTCTCCTTTTCACTCGATTGACACCAGTTTTGGAATTTAGTTCCTGAACTGTGAATCGAGCATCCCCTTGGAGTCAATCAACTTTTCTAACTATTTCCTGAACTATCTTTTGATTCCACAAGTTTAGAAAAACTGTGCATGAGGAAATATTTTGTGATATCCCTTGCCCCCCCCCCCCCATTGGCTGTTTCTTACACACTAAATGGGATCGTCAGATAGTTATGGACTTCTTTCTTGATTTGTGAGGACAATCTTGCTCTCATATTTCATTTAGAATACCTCAAACTGCACAGGGCTCTTTCCTGTGGGAGGAAACCTACAAGGTTGAGAAGGCGCCCCTATTTACTTCACATACGCTAACATCAAGGATCAAACCAACAATCATAGCTGGCCGGTCACCTCTGGGTTGCGGCTGTGGTTTCGAGCCCTGGTGTGAGCGTATGTGACATGGAGATAGGGGTGCCTTCTTAACCTCGTGGGTTTCCTCCGGGCAGTCCGGTTTCCTCCCACTGCTAAAGACCCCTACGTGCAAGCGAATTATTGATATAAAATTGAACAATATGTTAGTCCCAAAATGACCTAGTTTGTGTTGAGTGGACGTTAAACCCCATTTCTCTCTCTCTCTCTGTTATATTCACAGATCAGGGTTTTGAAACAAAAACATTTTGAGTTGAGATTTAGACCACTGCTTAGGCCGATCCACTCTTAAACTGGCTTAAATATGGCAGTCTGAATTTGAAAAATGGAGCTTAATGGATGGGTTATTATACACTGTACTAGATGACCTTTGTACTCTGATCTGATTATATGGAGGACAATTTCAATCAGTTCGTCAACAATCATTGTAAAATGGAATATTATGAAATTGTTATTTGAAATGTGTCTCTCTCAAAACTCTAAGAGACTTTAGAGAGTTTGATAACACATTTATCTGATGTAATTTGAAAGAGCATAATTTTATGTTCTGCTCATCATGATTTGCCTATCCTGGGGGATGAGAAACCACGATCCTGGGTAGTGCTGGCATGATATATCATTCAATCTATGTATCGCTATTCCCATTCTCCATGATTCACGTATTGAACAGCTATATGCTGAATTGATGTGTCAGGATTCTTATTTATGTTTTTATTTTGTCGCTTCATTAAGTAACTTGTCACTCTTACTTATCCATGTCACACATTATCCATGGTTTGCTGACAATACGCTGGACAAAGCCAGATTAGTGGATATGCCCGCGTAAAATTTTCGATATGTGCGATCAGTCTGGCAAATGGTTCGCCAAGCTCAAACGTCGTTGTGAAATCGCTGGATCAGGCGAAAAAAATATGCCCTAGCTATAAAGTGTTAAACAAATTAGCAGTGGCATATATACAGATTAAAATTTAATTGTAGTTTAACCCCCATTTATTTTCTATCCTGACACGTTACATACATTACAAAAATAAATTGTAGGGTAGTTTTCATGTTAGGATTTATTTATGTATATTGTGAGGGTAAATAATGCGTTATAGCAAGAAGTATGAAGTTGATGTATATTTATGTCAGTATATATTAATAGATGCATTATTCAAGAGCTAAATCAGATCTGCCTAAGGGCGATAACTCAGCTCATAATGAAGTGAGAGAGAGAGAGAAATGGAGTTTGACGTCCACTCGACACAAACTAGGTCATTTCAGGACTAACATATGGTTTGATTTTAATTCAATAATTTGCTTCTGCGTAGGGGTCCTTAGCCGTGGAAGGGAACGGGAGGACCCAGAGAAAACCCACGAGGTCGGACAGGCGACCCTACTCCTTGTCACATACAACTGGGGATTCGAAACCACGCCAGTTGACTCAATGACAGGCTTTATGATACAACACCCACATGCTAACCATTTGACGATCCAACACCTCTCAGAATGAAATTTTCAATATATTCCTATTTCATTATCTATTTTATAACTATTATAGTGAGAACTGTCTGCTCTTTATCTAAATCTTATATAATTCCCCTTTAATATGACTTGTCAACCAACTAAATTTATATCTTATACCCCGTTCAGACGCTTATAACTAAACTGGTTTAACTTATCCGGCGATTTTTATCCAGCAATTTTTGCGTTCATACGTGTTTTAAGATACTGTCACTATACCGGATTAACATTCCTGACCATGTTCCTGACCTCGTCGGTCAAGGGTCAAAGGTAAACGCGCATGAGCACTGATGAAGAACAAGAAGCCGCCATTTTTCTAAGATTGTTATTTACTACGCACTGCGCATGTCCAGAGTGAAAATATCCGGATATTTTAATCCTACCCGTTCAGATGCCGAAAGTTAAACCAGATAAATTCACCTACGAAGGTGGATATTTTAAACTAGTTTAAAATCTCCACATATGCGTTTAGACTATGAAAATTTGCGGAATTAACTATCGCCGGATAAGTTAAACTAATTTAACTTGCGCGTCTGAACGTGGTATTAGTGTGGAGTAAATTAAAACTCTTGTCCTCAGGGTTCAAAGCAAAGCTAATAAATGACACAAATACTTTCCCGTTTTAGAATTATGTGATATTAAAAGATGTACTTAAACTTGTCATGTAGCTGCTAAATGAAAATCCTGGTATTTTCGCCCGTCTGGTAATGGAGAAAATATGTAAACACTAAAAACCAAGAGAAATGAAATGTGAATATCAATGCCTGTTAGATAAAACATGCAATTAAAAGACAGTCAAAAAGAATTTTCACGATTTTTTGTCATGTTGACATTGAATATCTCTGATCAGAGTTGTACTGGGAGACTCAGACACACAGGGGGGGGGGGTTGATGACTGAATGGTTAGCGTGCGTGCTGTATAAAAAAAGCCTGTCATTGAGTCAACTGCAACTGGCCTGGTTTCAAATCCCCGGATGTACTTGACAAAGAGTAGGGTCGCCTGTCCAACCTGGTTTTCCTCCCACTGCTAAAGACCCCTACGCGCAAGCAAATTATTGAAATATAATTTAAACCATATGTTAGTCCCGAAATGACCTAGTTTGTGTGGAGTGGACATTATACCCCATCTCGCTCTCTTTCTCTCTCTCTTTCTCTCTCCACTGCTCAAGTGTGTGTCTGTGCCAGTTTCAAAAAAATGTAGACTGCAGGAATTGAGAGATTAATGTGTAAACCTAACAATACATTACCAAACAATGATCATGGTCTCAGACACCTCCTTAGATACCCCCCTATCTTCGACCACAAAGGTATGTGCCCCCTCTCAAGGATGTAGGGTTTCAAGAATCAAGAAATTAATTTGTTAACCGCTCACACCCAAATCAAACTATCCAGCTGTGTTCAGATCAAATACGAAACATGTATTAAGATTTGAATATTTGTAGTATATTTGAATGTTTAGCTGTTTATTCATATACACGTGACATGTTGGTCTTTCATTGTTTATGTGAAACATGTGTTCTGGTTGTCAGTGTCAACTGACCATTGTCCCCACCACAGTTAATATATCACGGCTGTTTCATACATCACGCCTGCCTTTAAAACCCCTCCGGCATCTTAATCTATTTGATCCACGTTCAAATATTTCTTTTTTCTGTTCCTAAATATCAATATTTCACTCTACTTACAAAATTTGAGCTTTAAGCTGTTGATTGTCTTCAGGCAACTGACTTTATTGGATTACAAAATTTACTCAAGATGTTGTGCTTACTTCAGGCATGCTTTAAGTTTCTTTGAGCATGGTATAAGAGCAGGTTATTAAGACTCTAGTGAATTTGTAGATTTATTAGTTTCAATTTAAAAGGGAGAATATTGTTAGAATTTTATGGATTGTTTGTACGGCCATACAATAATCATTAACTGTGTACAGAGGTGAAGAGGTGAAAAAAGGGTGATTATTTTTATTTCAGATTTTTGATGGAAATGAAATTAAATGGAGTTTAACATCCTTCTGTTCTGCTCTGACTGGGTTATTGAAGATGGGCTAATGAGGGAAAATTGCCCAGGCAGTGGCACTATGGCCTACTCTTATATCGAATTCCAACTGTCAAAGGATCTTTTATGTGCACTCCAGTGTATACACAGGATCTCGATTTTTCGTCCCATACGGACGACTAGACAGCTGTCCTTGTCAGGCCCTCCATCCTTCACAATTATTAAAGGGAAACCCTGTAGGAAAATCCTAATGAACTTTCTTGGTCAAAGCAGGGATCGAACATACCACCTGCAGATTTGAGAGCCAGCATCTTACCCACTTAGCCACTGTGGATCCCCTATAATTAATAATTAAGATTTGATTCCAAAATAGATCTGAATGACAGATAAATTTAAGGAAAAGATTTGACAAATATCTAAGTAAAAAAGTCAAAACTGTTATGTGGAAAATAATTGCTGTATTTTAATTGAAGTTATGGTAAACGATTCTGTAATGTCTCTCTTGTTGATTATAATGCAGCAATTGCTCTCAATACAACTGTTGTATTTATATTCTAATGTGTTCAATTACGGAACAATACATATCGACTTCCTGAGATTTTATTCATTCTGTTTTCACTGGATCGTCTTATATTTACTGGCATATTGTGAAGTGAAATGTCCTTCAAAGGGAGGGGGGTCTCCATGTCCTCCAGATTGTTCCCACTGCTCAAGACGTCTACATTCAAGCAAATTATTGAAATAACATCATACCATCTGTTGAACACAAAATAAACTAGTATGTTTCTCTCTCGCTCTCTTTCTCTCTCCCCATGGAAAGGGAAGAGGCTAAAGCTTGGAAGCAAACCTAAAATCCTATAAATCATTTAAATTAGACATTTTATATTTGACTGTTTGGAAATAACCTCGAAATGATATATATGTGAATATGACAACCTTAGAGAGTTAAATTCCAGTTAATCTTGCATGAAAGATGAGGTCCATAGACAAGGGTTAATGTAAACTGTGGTATTTTGTCATGATTTCTTAATACCAACATGGTTTATGTGTTATACATGTTGACTTTATATAAAATCCAGAACTCTTTAAATGCTATATTAATTATTAAACAGAAAGGAAAGAAAATTTTTCAGATCCCATTGCATGGAATTGTGGTTGCATTTTGGCATCACCCTGTCCGTCGCTCTGTTGTCCACAATTTTTTGTGAACAATCTTCATTTCTCTTCAGACCTTTTTAAGATTTCATATATGTGGTTTACATTAGGGATTGGATGGTCGAATGGTTGGCCTGCATCATTGGTCTGTCATTGAGTCAACTGGCATGCTTTCGATTCTCTGGTTGTAGTGATGGAGAAGGGTCATCTTTCCAACCTTGCGGGTTTTCTTCCACAAGCAAGTGAATAAGCAAAATAAAATTGAACCATATGTTAGTCCTGAAAAGACCTAGTTTGTGTTGAGTGGATGTAAACCCCATCTCTCTCTATATATATAACATGGCAGAGACAGTTTACCTGTCCAACCTTGTGGGTTTTCTTCCACAAGGAAGTGAATTAGCAAAATAAAATTGAACCATATGTTAATCCTGGAATTACCTAGTTTGTGTTGAGTGGATGTTAAACCCTCCCTCTCTCTCTCTCTCTCTCTCTCTCTCTAAATTTATCATATCTGAGTAAAGTCCTGGTGCAGAAAAGTAAAGACATTAAATTAAACCCCCTTTTATTTCTGATCTCTTAAACTTATTCATTATGTATGGAAACCATTGATGTTGATCACAATAAATCATGATGTATTTAAGGCTTGACTGTAGTAATTGCTTGATATATATTCTCATCGTGATCCCCAACATACATATAAATATCTGATAAAGCTGAATATAAATGCTTTATTTAATAAGATAATTCCCCCCCCCGTTATTGTAATTATGATAAATGTATCAATTATAGCTGCGGTATCAGATTTGTAGGAATTTACTAGGAAAATGGAAATTTGTTGCTATCTGATTCTGGGAAGCAAGAGAGGACATTTGGGATAAGCCAAGGTTAATAGATATCATGAAATGAAATGCTGTTTGATTTGTTGGTTTACATGGAAATGAAATGAAACGAGATTTTACATCCTACCGTATCAAACAGGCTAATAAAAAGGGTAATATACACCGTGTATGTGACCCTCTCCCACGAAGCCAGGCGCTCGTCGCACAACTGCATATTGTACTAAGGGCAATGCCTTCTTGTTGCTGGGGGGTTGGGATGGCCTAGTGGTCTAGAGTGTCGCGCTTCGACATCTAGCTAGCCGGTCACCTCTGGCTTGCGGCTGTGGTTTCGATCCCTGGTGTGAGCATGTAGATAGGGGCGCCTTCTCAACCTCGTGGGTTTCCTCCGGGCACTCCGGTTTCCTCCCACTGCTAAAGACCCCTACGCGCAAGCTAATTATTGAAATAAAATTAAACCATATGTTAGTCCCAAAATGACCTGGTTTGTGTCGAGTGGACGTTAAACCCCATTTCTCTCTCTCTCTCTCTCTCTCTCTTGTTGCTGTGAAGGAGTTGAACTCAGCTCAAGATGATATGACAAATTTAAGAAGAATTGCATTTTTGGAAAACGTAGGCTGTGGACTTTTCAGCTCTATTTTCATAAAAATCACCAAGAGTCTGGTTTTGTTCGAGCAGCTCACATATTTTGTTCTTTTTGTCTCATCGGAATAACTACACTTTTCCATCCCCTCCACAACTTGTAGCACTGACAGGGGAAATCCTGGCATGACCAATATTTGACCTCCCAGTTCGTAAATCAGTGGCATATTTGCCGAGCCAACATGGCTCCTTGACCAATCGAGACAGAAATTTTCTACTGGAATTGTTTCATATTAAGATCATCAACCTTTCTCAAATGTCAGAAGAAGCCTGAAAGTAAACTTTTAAAGACAGAAAAGTTGTCTGAACAATCCGTATTTATATTCCTGTTCATGAAGAATTGCTCCAGGAAGTAAATGTGCCTATTACTGCAGTTAATTCAATAGAATACAAATATTGACAAAGGATTTCAGATGAGAAGATAAATGTTGCATTAACGTCTGGAAAATATTTAAATTATTGATTTCAAATATTTAGATTTGGTTGAAAGAGAAAAAAATCATTAGATGTCTATGTTAATAATCCATGTGAAATGGATTATTGAAGGAATTAAGTGCAAATAATTCACCACTATTGGCTTATTTGGTACTGAAATTCATCCCATCTTCAGAATTTCACATGGTTTTCTTCAAATATTGGATTAAATTGATTTTTGTAGTTTTGAACATTTGCAATATGAACAAGATGTTTATAAATACATTATTACATTACGTGTTCGATAAATATTATCTCTACTGATACTGAAATTGTAGCCAAATGAGATTAAGGTTGAAAAAGCATTTGGTGTCCGGAGAATTATCACATTAATTGCATACAAAATCAAAACAGTTCAAACAAAAAACAGTTATAAATAAACAAAAAATCCAAATGAGAATCGAATTGTGCTGCCATGGTATCCACAGATTGGGGGGTGGTAAAAGGGAGAGGCTACTTCTGTATGTATTGAACGATTTAATTTGATGTTGTGAGCCAACAACGTGTAACAATTGTATTTCTCAAATAAAACAATTATATAGAATATTATAGAACCACTTACTATAATTATTTCCTTGGGTTTTTTACTCCCAACTTTTTTTCAAATATGAGTGAAGTCTGTGTCACCACAGGCCCGGGACTGTACAGCGCAGTGGACGCTTACGGCTAGCCCCCGGATCCATTCACTCTTTTTGATTTGTTGTTGTTTATGGTCTCTTAGCATTATGTCTTATCTGTATATTTGTTTTTGTGTTGAATTGTGTGTGGTGCAGTCCCCCTGCACTTACTATTTGAGTGGCATTTAGAAATTGACATATGTATTTATGTTTTTTGTGTTTATAACTTACTACAGTCTTAAATCATTAGCATGCATCTAAAAAAAAAAATTGACAATTCGAATTAACAAAGAGTAGGGTCAAATTTCACAGGACCCCGCATGGCACAAACCAGGTGCGGATCCAGATGCGGGGTCCAGGGGGTCCGCCCCCCCCCCCCCCCTGCTCCGGCTTGAAAAATTTTTATGCGATTTTATTGGCGATTTTTAGACCTGTAATTTTGGAATTTACCTTCAGAATGCCGTCATTAGCCCAGTTGGTGCAGAAAAATAGGATGTACTGCAATCAATCTGAAAAAATGTGACAATATCCCTTTAAGATTTATGACTATGGTAAAAGATTGTCGATACAATAATACATGGAAGTTTGTGTTCCTTAGTGCTGTATAAAATGACTATTGTGTAATCGGATATAATACGCTGCTATTACTGACAATCGATAATACCATACATTCACTGTATACAGGTGTAAAAATACACCTGAAGAAATATATTCCAAATACACCTGTAGAAATATATTCCAACAAAATCACATTCATTATTTTATTAATGCTTTCATGTATTTTTTTATGATTTGCTGCATTATTTAGTCTTGTTTTCAAGAATGTTAGTACTGGCGGTGGACTAACATTAAAGGCTTTGTGTGCTTTCAGGTATTAAAAATCAATCTTCAATTAAAAGTAGGTCAATCACGTAAATGTGCGTTGATCGTTATGCTAGATTGTGCAATTATGATTTTATTGGAAAACAAGAAGCTGAGTTATATAATCACATTCTAAGCTTTGAACTTTGTCAACATTGAACCTAAGTAAACCATTGATATATCCATTAGCGATTCAAATTTCACAATATTGCAACATGTTTTAATAAAGACTTTGGTTAATTCAAAAATCTGTTAAAAGTAATATTATCTATCTAAGACAAAAATTAAGGATTAATTTTCAATGGGAAGAGCAAATGTCCCTTTGTCAATGAGTGTGTTATCGTCCATATTCTAAACATGTGTTCACTTTGCTCTTTTCGGCATATAACAATTCAATGGTGCCCTTGAACCATTATAAGGGGCTTTGGTCAACTTTTCCGATTGTTACTAGGAGAATTAAAGTGAAATCTTTTTATATTAAAAATAAATTTCCAGATGCCAAGTCATAATTTTTAATACCATGAAAATTATTCTGGAGAAAGGGTTCCATGTTTTAGAGATTTAAAACACCTTACAGAATTAATAAAATTCCTTAACCTTTTCAAATTTAATGAAGGATAAGACTTCAGAATAAGAGATAATTCTTTAACATTTCAAAATTTAATGAAGCAAAATAGTTATTTCACAATCTGAAATGGACTTTATCATTGCATTGACATTTGGTGAATGCTTTTTAATGGTGTTGAGATCTACATAGTTACAGAAATCCAAGGTAGAACATTTCAAAAATGTTTCTTTAATTATTGTGAATGCCAAGAACATGTAAGAGCAGAAATGATTGTTCAAACCTTTTAAAAGCTATTAAAGATTCTTATTGAAGCGCAATATGCTGGCAATTCTGGCCGTGCAATGAATAACTTTTGGCGCTTGAAACATGGTCAATTGACTTTTTGGCATGAATCTGCAGTTATCTGTAAGTGGAGAATGGAATTGATTCCTGGATGTGACAATATTTTCTGAGAAAAGTGGAGTTTGTCATGCAGCTCTGTCATTATTTCTAGATTATGGAGGAGTAATGGACTTACGGTAGTGGTTTTACTCTGTTTAAAGCCAGTTAATACGTAATTGATGAGGTTTACGCTGAAGTTTTCAATATCAGTCATTATTTAGGATTGGGTCAGTGAGTGCATTAGAAGAATTGATATAGAAGACGTGGTGACAGTTATTAATCTTGTGGTTGAACCATTTAGATTGATTATAGATAATGTTATACTTATATTCATGCAAGCATGTCATTATTGATAAAACATAATTATACATGTAAGCTGCCATTAGTCAAACATCTCTATCATCTATTATAAAAACTTACTCTTCCGGAAATGTGTGGAATAGAATAAAGTTTAGCCTCTTATCATCATGAAAGTAACATTTTGTTAAGTTTCTATGGTTGCAGTGCCTACTTACCTACAATTGCCAACTGTCGTGGGATCTTCTGACTTCAGCTTGAATGTTCTCCATATAAGGACTACAGATGCTTGTTGTCAGAACAATTATACATCTTTTGATTTCTCAAAAATAAAAATTTTATTAAAAAAGATTTTGTTTACAGTTTTTAATGTATACATTTTTCATATATTATTATCTGAAGTTGGAAGTTGTTTGATATTCTGCACCGTTCTTCCGTCCTTAGTTTTTTGAGCATAATGCTTGAAACTTTGTACACATATTAAACCTTTTATACTATTTTGCTAATAAGACTTAAAGAGAGAGAGAGAGAGAGAAATGGGGTTTAACGTCCACTCAACACAAACTAGGTCATTTCGGGACTAACACACGGTTCAATTTTATTTCAATAATTCGCTTGCGCGTAGGGGTCTTTAGCAGTGGGAGGAAACCGGAGTGCCCGGAGGAAACCCACGAGGTTGAGAAGGCGCCCCTATCTCCATGCCACATACGCTCACACCAGGGCTCGAAACCACAGCCGCAAGCCAGAGGTGACCGGTCCGCTAGAGTTTGAAGCGCGGCACTCTAGACCACTAGGCCATCCCAACCCCCCAATAAGACTTAAAGATACATTATGTAAGATTTAGATAAAGAACTAGCCATTCTTGCTGTAATAGTTCGAAAATAGATAATGTAAAATGAATAATTTGAAATTTTCATTCAGGTTACTCTATTGTGAGCCAAGATATTAGCTTCTGAAGGTTTGACAAGACTTATGCAATAATTTCAACCTCAGTACTGGTTGTTCGAAGCTAAGCCACGCCCTTCCATTTTTACCTTAAATCAAAATGTGGCTGAACTGTTCCAATCTATTTAATATCCAATGCTATCAAGAGTTGATTATGGTCAGGATAAGATAATTGATGTCTAATTAATAATTCAGATAACATAACAGGTCTAAAGAAAAACTTGCAATAGACAGATTTTGCACTTGCATAATGTATGGTAATTATTCCATAGAAACAAAGAAGTCTTTGTTATAATTGTAATATCTGCGAGGCTACCATTACTTAGTGTACCTCATACTTTATTTATTTGTATTATTTCAGGTCAAGAAATGAATCATGGGGATGTTTTATTACAAATGGAGTTATTGCTCTGTGAGAGACCTCTTCGGAATCCTGATTATTTTAGCGTTCGTATCTACCATGATCAGTGTTCATATGAGCCAATACCTTCCATGGCTGCATAACAACCCAGATGTAAGCTTCAATGTGAACACACGATTAAATATTTATCGCAATCTAAAACACAGGGATTATCATGAGGATTTACTAAAGAAATTGAGTGCCAGTTCCGTGGGATTAACAAAAGGATTAATGGACATAGTTAACCGTTTGGCTCAGGTAATTAACAAATATTATTTCTATCAAAAGAAAAAATGGTTGTCCATTTCTATTTGCTTACCACATGTATTTAAATATTCTCAGTGTGTCATTTTTATTGCATCATGATATAACCAAATGAAATGGGATTGATTAACGTCTTTTTTCTTCAGGGTTAGGGTTAGGGGATGGCCTAAAGGTCTAGAGTGCCGCGCTTCGACCTCTAGCTGGCAGGTCAACTCTGGCTTTCGGCTGTGGTTTCGATCCCTGATGTGAGCGTATGTGGCATGGAGATAGGTGCACCTTCTCAACCTCATGGATTTCCTCCGGGCACTCCGGTTTCCTCCCACTGCTAAAGACCCCTACGCGCCATCGAATTATTGAAATAAAATTAAACCATATGTTAGTCCAGAAATAACCTAGTGTCAAGTGGAGGTTAAACTCCATGTCTCTCTCTGTCTCTTTTGTCTGCACCAATAGGTTTAATGAAGACTGGCCTATGTCATCTTGTGTGCTTTGAGAGAAAATTTGCATGGATAGCTGTGGTACGACCTACTCTTATTTAAATTTACTAATATCAGGGGATCTTTGATATACTGTCTAGTATACAGGACTTTGGGGTTTTTTTTGGTCCCATCTGAACAACTGGATATTTTTCAATGCCCGACTCACCTTCTAACACCACTAACAACAAGGGCAAAACAGGCTGGAACATCCCTAGAAACTTTCTTAGTTAACACCATGTATTTTGTCCTATCCGAAAAACTAAACACCTTTCAATGACAGGTCCTTGGTATTCCAAGGGCAACTGCACTGGAAAATCCCTGGGAACCTTCTCAGCCAATACCTGGAATCAAACCCAGGAACTCCTGGTTAGCTATCCAGGTACATACTCACCAGAGCCCCCAATAGACAGCAGTACTTTTCTTGTGATTATATATTAACCCCGGAAATAGAATCTTTATAATAAAAAGTAATTGATATTATTACTTTAGGTCACGTAGCACAATAAAGGGTTAAACATATAGTGAAGTAACAATGTGAGAGTTTGACATAAAGCAACAAATATTAGTAACACTTGGGTTCATGTCTACAGACCACACAATATCACAGATAGATCATCTTTCTTCTACATCTTATCAAAATAACTTTTCTTTACAATGATACATTTCTTTCTCCACCAATCTTGACATAGTATTTTATATAGAGCCTTTGAGAAGCCGAGTGTATAATTATGTGTGTGGTAAGACTGGAGAACTGAATTTAATAATTTCTGGTTTTTATGAAATGAAAGGGAATTTAACGTCTATTTTTCTGCCACATTCAGGCTTATGAGGACACTCAATCAATCATACGCTATGTAGTGTGTCATGAGGGAAATTTTGTCTGAACAGCAGTGGCTACTGCCTACTCTTAGTTTGAATTTTAACTAAGGTTCTTTAACGTATACATCAATGTGTACATGGGAACTTGTTTTTTTCATACCATCCAAACAACTAAATTCTGTTCCTTGTCGGGCCCTCATTCTTACACCACCGATAAGATGAAACCACACCGTAAAATCCTGAAGAGCTTTCTCGGTCATCACCAAGATCAAACCAGGGGATCTCCTGTTTAGTGAGACACAGAAGCTAGCTCTTGTTAAAACGGAGATTCAAGAAGTTTTTGATACAGGTTTTTAAGATATTCCTGAATGAATGGTCAAAAAAATGACAGAGTTGTCATTAACCAGTATTTACTGTTTGTGATGTTGAGCCTAAACCCTGACGGTTTCTTCATACGTTGTTACTCTTGGTCACCTTTTCGTGTCGTAAGTTGCAAAAGATTAAATATTTGACAACCTTTATGGATGGCTTGGACAACTTAACTGCTGTGGGCAAATGTTTCACTGCCTGGCAACCTATATTCCACAGATTTACTAAAGTTATCCATGGACATCTGGTTAGAATCGATTGTCTGTGCCCTTTTTTTATTATTACCAGTTCTTAATGTTCTGCACATGCTTACCACGTAATAGAGGGATTAGATAGTAGTAACCACCTTGTCTTGTATACAAATACCAAATGATATTATACGTAATCTACATACTTAACATATAAACAAATGTCAATTGTTTAGTCAGAGAAATAAATAACATATATGGCTAATTTACACGATTACACAAAACTACTATAACCTTGAATAATCAGCATAATGAAGGAAGGTCAATGCCAAATATTTATTATCAGGACTTAATATCTGTGTCTGGAAGATGTTTCTGGCATGTATCTTTAAATAAAATGAAATGAAATGGGGTTTAACGTCCTACTGTTCTGTTCCGAACTGGGCTAATGAAGACGGGCATACATGTACGTCATACAGTGTGCTATGGGGGAAATTTTGCCTAGGCAGCAGCACTACGACCTACTCTAATATAGAATTCCAACTGTCAAGGGATCTTTTACGAGCACGCCAAGGTACATACAACCTTGGTATTTTCTGGCTGAAATTAATTCTGTATTCACCTAAATAAACTAAAAGTTTTGAGCAAAAGTGTGATGATAAAAATCAAATTGTATATACATGGAAAGTTGCATGTGTTCTGCCATCATGCAGTGTTTATAAGAAAATTAACATGTTATCC
This sequence comes from Patella caerulea, assembly GCA_036850965.1. Lineage (NCBI taxonomy): Eukaryota > Metazoa > Mollusca > Gastropoda > Patellidae > Patella > Patella caerulea. The sequence continues at coordinate 69,451,944 of JAZGQO010000010.1, read as the reverse complement.
AATAAAATATGGTAAATATTAAAAACTTGACAAAAAAAAATATTATTATTTTTATGGGGTGACATAATGATGTACTGTCAGAACCAATTTAAAATGTCATTTCTCAATGATTTAGAACAAGTTTTTCCATTAACTAAATATCTTAAATGGAAATTTTTAAATTGGCAAACAGCAGGGGTTGACAAAATAGATGGTATATTAAGTTCTTGTGAGGTGCTCTACTCACTTTTAGAGTGATAACTGTCATTTTAGGCTTTAGTGAATATTGTAGAGAAATCCAAGCTATTCTAAATAGGCAAACAAAATCAATAAATAGATATGGCATAAACTAGTTATCAAATAACTAAACAATGCCCCTTCCCCAGATATTGCAATGCTTATTTATTAAGATAAAGGGGATGCTAGATCTGTAAAAGGGGTTTCTGTGTGTCTCTTACTGGCTCCATCCGTAACCATGATTCTTACATGTAGGTAAAACAAACTATAACAAAAAGGCTCTACCCAGCTGTCTTTTTGATTCCAAAATCAATCCAAGATTTGAAATGAATGCTCAATTTCACCAGTTTCTAAGGATTATAGTTCAAGAAAAGTGTTGACATTTGTTAGAACGTTTGTTAAGCAGTAATTGGCGCACTTCTCTAATAGTCTCTTCACTCATCCATTGTTCATTTTTATACGCCCACATTGAAATGTGGTCGTATATTGTCGTCGCCCCCGTCCGTCCGTCCGTCCGTCCGTCCGTCCGTCCGTCGGTCCGTCGGTCCGGCGTCCACAATTGCTTGTGGACGCTCTACAGGCTAAAGTTAATATTCGATTGACTTTAAATTTATACACAGTGTTTAAGGTCATGAGACGAAGAAGCCTATTGTTTTTCAGCGATTTCCGATAATAACTACCAGAGTTATGGCCCTTGATCACTTCAAAAAATCTTGTGGACGCTCTAGAGGCCAAACTTAATATCCGATTGACTTTAAATTTATACACAGCGTTTAAGGTCATGAGACAATGACGCCTATTGATTTTCGGCGATTTCCGATAATTAGTGCCAGAGTTATGGCCCTTGATCTCTTTAAAAAATCTTGTGGACGCTCTAAAGGTCAAAGTTAATATCCGATTGACTTTAAATTTATACACAGTGTTTAAGGTCATAAGACGAAGAAGCCTATTGATTTTCAGCGATTTCCGATAATTAGTGCCAGAGTTATGGCCCTTGATCACTTCAAAAAATCTTGTGGACGCTCTAGAGGCCAAAGTTAATATCCGATTGACTTTAAATTTATACACAGTGTTTAAGGTCATAAGACGAAGACGCCTATTGATTTTCAGCGATTTCCGATAATTAGTGCCAGAGTTATGGCCCTTGATCACCTCAAAAAATCTTGTGGACGCTCTAGAGGCCAAAGTTAATATCCGATTGACTTTAGATTTATACACAGTGTTTAAGGTCATGAGACGAAGAAGCCTATCGATTTTCGGCGATTTCCGATAATTAATGCCAGAGTTATTGCCCTTGATCTCTTTAAAAAATCATGTGGACGCTCTAAAGGTCAAAGTTAATATCCGATTGACTTTAAATTTATACACAGTGTTTAAGGTCATAAGACAAAGAAGCCTATTGATTTTCAGCGATTTCCGATAATTAGTGCCAGAGTTATGGCCCTTGATCACTTCAAAAAATCTTGTGGACGCTCTAGAGGCCAAAGTTAATATCCGATTGACTTTAAATTTATACACAGTGTTTAAGGTCATAAGACGAAGACGCCTATTGATTTTCAGCGATTTCCGATAATTAGTGCCAGAGTTGTGGCCCTTGATCACCTCAAAAAATCTTGTGGACGCTCTAGAGGCCAAAGTTAATATCCGATTGACTTTAGATTTATACACAGTGTTTAAGGTCATGAGACGAAGAAGCCTATCGATTTTCTTCGATTTCCGATAATTAATGCCAGAGTTATTGCCCTTGATCTCTTTAAAAAATCATGTGGACGCTCTAAAGGTCAAAGTTAATATCCGATTGACTTTAAATTTATACACAGTGTTTAAGGTCATAAGACAAAGAAGCCTATTGATTTTCAGCGATTTCCGATAATTAGTGCCAGAGTTATGGCCCCTCATCACTTCAAAAAATCTTGTGGACGCTCTAGAGGCCAAAGTTAATATCCGATTGACTTCAAATTTATACACAGTGTTTAAAGTCATAAAACAAAGCCGCCTATTGATTTTCAGCGATTTCCATTAATTAGTGCCAGAGTTATGGCCCTTGATCACCTCAAAAAATCTTGTGGACGCTCTGGAGGCCAAAGTTAATATCCGATTGACTTTAGATTTACACACAGTGTTTAAGTTCATGAGAAGAAGAATCCTATTGATTTTCTGCGATTTCAAATAATTACTGCCAGAGTTATCTCCCTTGATAACTTCAAAAATTCTTGTGACGCTATAGAGGCCAAAGTTACCATCCGATTGACTTCAGATTGATACATAGAGTTTAAGGTGTTGAAACGAACAAGTATTTTGATTTTCAATGAATTTAGATAACTGAACAGCTAAATCCATGATATTAAATGTTTCATGTATATACTAATTGTTAGCGTGGGGTAAAACTTTATAAAAAGCAATCAAATTCTAATGATTTTCTAATAATTACATAATGAGTTGTTACTCTTAATCAGTTTTTAGTGTATTACAAATGTTTCATTACCGAAAAAAGTAAAAATATGCAACAACCCTTGTTGACTGCCTGGACGATTTAGCTGCTGTGGGCGTATGTTTCGTTGCCTGGCAACCTATCTTAAATGATGTATTTAATGTTGACCCTGATGACAACCAATCTGTATTGTTGTACTGCTATTATTGACCACATGAATGTAATATAACACCATGGAAAGCTGTCTTAAATTATGTGATTGTTTGAAAATAGTTGGTAATAATTACTGACACACTTCTTTTGAACTCATATTACATTGTTCAAATTAAATCCTGGATTGCGGCATTGTTAATGCCTTGTTTAATTGTGACGGCTGTGTCCAAAGGAAAATTGTCAGGAAATATAATTTTAAAGTTGATGAGCTTGGTGTGGTTCAGTGGTCTAACGTATCCACTCTACAACATAAGGACTGTCATTAAGCACAGTAGTGTGGACTCATTCCCAAGCTTGCATGTGACAAGAAGAAGGGTCATCTGGTCAACCTTGTGAGTTTTGTCTAGATGATCCGATGATCCGCTCATAGCTAAAGATATATGCTTAAGCGTCAGTCCGAAATGATCAAGTTTGTATCGAGAGGATATAAACCTCTCTCTCTCTTTCAAGAAGGTGGATCAAAACAAAAGTTGTCTTTTATGGGGACCTATTCTAGTGATATTTCCAAGAGAAAAACCATGGTAATGAAATTATACTTAAAAAGACAGAAACTCTCAATTGACTTCTTATGACTTTATCTTGAGAATGAACTGTAGTAATAAAGTAATATTCAAAATTTAAAAAAAATTGTCAAGAGGAAAGCAGGAGTGCTCACCCCTGCCCCCCCCCCACTTTTCTGTATCCTGACCTGAAATATTGACCCACTTTGGCAATCTCTTCAATGTAAGCTTACACCTTAAATGATGTGTTTAATTTAGCCTAAGTGATGACCAATCTCTGTTTTTCTACTATCATTATACTGTTATACTGACCAGTGACCTATTGTTGTCTGATTTATTGACCCTTAATATCAAATGTTATAGGATCCAGGGTAATAGACCATGGTTTGTTGGGATGAAGTGTTTATTGATAGATGAAGACAGTAAGTCACTGGGGTTTGGGGATGGCCTTGTGGTCTAGAGTATTGGGCTTTCGGCTCTAGCTGGCTGGTAACCTCTGGCTTATGGTCGTGGTTGTGAGCATATTTGCCTTGAAGATGGGGCACCTTCTCAACCCAGTGGTAACCTCTGGCTTATGGTCGTGGTTGTGAGCTATTTGGCTTGGAGATGGGGGCACCTTCTGAACCTTGTGGCCGGTTTCCTTCCATAGCAAAGACCCATGCATGTGCACTGAGTATAACAAAATAAGACCACTTGTCTTCAATATCACTCTTAGTGGAAGTAGACTTTAAACCCTAATAATAACAGCAGTCAGTCATTTGATCATTTACTCCTTAATCAGGGCTTTGGCGTGCCCCAATTTAGAATTGTTCCTAGAAAAGATTGCTACAATAAATCAAATGTCAAAATTCTTTTATTTCATTTTGGTTAACATTCTTAGATCATCCTAGTGAACACCATTGGGTTATTGTGACCATGTGAATCCTGAATTCCTGGAAAGAAAATCCTTCTTAGGTCACCAAGACTTCATTGGCAAAGAGATCTAGACAATATAAAACAAAGAATAAATAACAATCATGCTTTTTATAAACACCAGGAGATTTTCAGGTACTGGAAAACTAAACTACTGGTATGTTGCTTAAAGGAGACACAAACTAGGTCATTTCGGGACTAACATATGGTTCAATTTTATTTCAATAATACGCTTGCGAGTAGGGGTCTTTAGCAGTGGGAGGAAACTGGTGGACCCAAAGAAAACCAATGAGGTTGGAACGGGGAATCTTACTCCTTGAACGCGAATTGACTCAATGACAGACTTTAAAATTTGGCCATCCACCCCCGCCCCTTTGCTTAAAGGAGGTTTGAAATGAAATGAAATGAAATGAAATGGGGTTTAAAGTCCTACTGTGTGTCCGACTAGAGTAATGAAGGGGCATATCAATCATTCAAAATCAGTGCTCTTAATCTCTGGAATCCCCTGCCACTGACTGTTGAATCTGCCCCTTCGATGGATTCGTTTAAAATTAGATTAAAAACGTATTTATTTCAACGTGAATATGACCATTAATGACCAAGACAGTTGAATAGTGAATTATTGACAGTGTACATATGTTAGCGTTTTGAGCATGCATTTATGGATGGATATATGCGCTTTATAAATATACATTATTATTATTATTATTATTATTATGCCATACTGTGTGCCATGAAGGAATTTTGCTTGGAACTAAGGAACATGTGTACCTGTTAGCATGTATTTAAAATATCCCATCTCATTTCATTTATTTCAAGACATTAACCCTTAACCGGTCAGGGTCGCATATTTGCACCACGACGTCATATCCAAAAGTGGTCATGGTCGCATATTTGCGACCATAGCAAGAACCCTTTTTATAAGCCGCATTTGAGTATTTAGTTTCGTATTTAGTTGATATCGCCACGCATGCGTCTCAGACAGGAACTTGTCTTCGTTCTACATTTTTTGACAAAAAACGTAATTTAACGATGTCAGGAATAATAAAGACCCTCAAAGTCATTGAAATGCCTATATAATATAGGATTCGGACTCAGATTATATCGATTACGCCGATTCTGAAGATGATATTTCTGATGAAAATGATCTAAAATGGTATGCAAATTATAGATCAACTTATCCTCTTCAACTTTTTTATTGGTGTCAAGACTCTATCGTTTATAATTATTCGGCAGTAGTCGATTGTAATAGGCATACAAAATATTTCACGTTAGTTATTTTTTAGCCTGACCACTTGACGTCATAACGTCAAAATGACGTTGACCGGTTAAGGGTTAATCATAGTTTAGAAGGATAATTTTCAATGAACTGGAGTTAAAAGTCTACCCAATATTATGAATAGATAATGGCTGTTTTAAGACATGCGTAGATAAATGTTTATTGAGGTGAGGTGGAGAGAGCGATAACCGTAATATCAAACAGGTCTCCATGTTGCCAGCTAAACAAACAAACCTGTGTATAAATTTTACAAGACAAGAAAGCAATGTGTTTATATGTAATCTAGGGTAAACTTCTGGTTCCAAACAACCCTGAGAATTATTCTTGGTGCAAAGCCAGTGTAGGCGCTATAGAAGATATCATTCCGGGTTGAAATCAGGATATTTTCACAGATGGTGTAACTATTTATCACTGACCTCACCCCACAGGTGGTCTCAATTACTAGGTCTTTAATAAACTGGACTAAACTACAGAACAATATCATCAGAATACATATGGCATCGGTCAGTCAGGCGCTAAGCGGAAATCTTCATTGTTAGAGGTTTTACTAAGTGGCTGGAATAAGACCTAAAATGGACGTTTAGTAAGAAAATAAACATTTTAGCCAAAAGCAATGTATGCAACATGGAACACAGATTCTTGTATTCCACCATTATACAGGTTAAAGGGGTTCAGCCAGAATCAATATTTTTGTACATTGATGCTTACACCACAAGCCAATAATGAGATACCTGCTGTGGTATTTACTTCTCTTCTGGGTTATATGTGGTCACTTAAAGAGAGAGAGAAATGCGATTTGACATGATCTTTTCAACAAGAACTAGGTTTATTTTAATAATAGGGGTCTTTAGCAGTTAGAGGAAACCAAAGCACCTGGAGAAAAAAAAAAACAAGGTTAGGTAGTCAACATGCATTGCTCCATAACTCATTGACAGATTTGTTGATCAAAAGAACATACACAAGTTCGCGGCAAAATTTCTTTGAGAGGACCAGAAGACCCCCGCTACCCTCCGACCATGCTCATGAACTGTGTGTTGCAGGATGACATTGCTGCCTGCAACTCTGAAGACTTTACATAGTCATGAGGGCATCTGTAATTCATATCTTTGCTACACCACCGATTCAAGATGTCTTCTTCTCTTCAAATTCCTCTACAAAATTTGGGTCTTTTATGAAAATATTTCATCTGGAAATCTCTTCCTATCCCCTAATAAAACTTGTTGACTTCATATGAACATTATTTGAAGATCAAATTTAAAGACACATGGACGAGGAATTTGTGGCATTCTTCAGTTTAAAGAAATATTTTTTGAACATCTTATTTTATTTGACAGCTGAGAATAATAAATTGAAAAAGGTGGATAATATATCCCTGATATCCTGTATCCAGTAACATACAATATACCACGACCTCTATTTATCTATTGACCTCAAGCAATGATTGACAGCAAGCCTGTGTTGTCCTGATTTGACCAGAGAGTGGACAATGAGTAAAATGTAATCTTCTATATGTATGTTATTGTAATATGGTATGGTATGTCCATTGACCAGTAAATGACCACTGACTGATCAGGACAATAATTACTTAGCTAGCTGACCTTCAGCTTGATTAGGTTTGTCGGAGTTATAGGAGACGATTACCAACTGTGTAGAGAAATTACTAAAGAGTTTGAGTATTTACCAAATTATTTATTAGTAGCGACATCTATTTATATAAATCTTTGGCTAGAGATCATTCTTTGAATTGAGAATTCGATGGCAAAATAAATACATAAAATTGTTACTTTAGAATTTGAACCATGGCTGTGTTTTGTTTTTTTTATCCCCAATGCCCAAAAGGCATATCATAATCTGTTGATATTCTCTTGGCAAAACTTAACCAATTTCTTTTTCATTATGGATGCTTCAATGGTTACAATACCAATTTGTTTGTGTGAACATTTTTTTTTTGTATTCGAAGGTCGACAAAGCAATTTAAGTATGTGCCTCTCTGATCAATGCCTGTATAAGTTCATTGTCCTAACTTATCAAGATATTTATTTAATATTGATTGTAAAGATGTGATAGCTTAATTTGACAACTGTAGATTTTTTTTCTGGCATCAGGTCTTATATAAATTATTATTTAGACATTTATTTACATGATGGTGCATAATCAACTCTTTAGACAATCGAATGTCTTAGATATTGAGTCGATCAGACAATGCTCGCAATATTTGCATTAAGTGCAAATATTGCCAAGCAAGTTAAAAGCATAAAAAAAAACTGAAAAAATGTAGGAGGTCACTTAGGGAGAGCGATGATAAAAGACCTGACAATAGAGTTATACCCAACTTTCTTTCCTATTATATATTTATACAAAGTCTTATTTAGATTAAAAGTGATATGATTTTAATAAAATTTAATTGCATCCGCCATCTGAAAGTAGCCATTTAAAACTTAAGTTTTCAATATATTAATTTTTCATTATCAATACATGTATATTATTTGAACTATTATACGTGTTTCACATCTATAGTGTTTTATCTAAATAGCATAGTTAATTCAGATTATTGATACTAAATCCACACAGAGTTAAAATTGCAGAGTTAATTCAGATTATTGATACTAAATACTCACAGAGTTAAAATAGCAGAGTTAATTCAGATATTATTGATACTAATTACACATACAGTATAGTTGAAATAGCAGAGTTTATTCAGATTATTGATACTAAATACACATATACCGTAGTTAAAATAGCAGAGTTAATTCAGATTATTGATACTACATACATATAGTAAAAATAGCATAGTTGATTCAGATTATTGATACTAAATCCACACAGAGTTAAAATACCAGAGTTAATTCAGATTATTGATACTAAATACACATATAGTTAAAATAGCAGAGTTAATTCAGATTATTGATACTAAATACATATAGTGAAAATAGCATAGTTGATTCAGATTATTGATACTAAATACACTGAGTTAAAGTAGCATAATTAATTCAAATCATTCATCAAGTTTTTATTAAAATCCACAGAGTTAAAGTAGTATCATTAAGTCAGATCATTGATACCAAAACCACATAGTTAAAATAGTTAGTTAATTCAGATCATTCATAAAGATTTTATCTAAATCCACAGAGTTAAAATAGTATCGTTTCTTGAGATCATTCATAAAGGTTTTATTTCATCTTGATAAAAAATGTTACAATCTGCTGATATATAAGTATTAGTAGTATGTATTGTATATATATGACAAGAGAGGATATAGATGTATTATATATATGATAAGAGAGGATACAGGTAACAATATCACCCGTCAAACACCTTCTATTAACTCGTCATCAGCTAGATTACTACAGGTAACTTCATCCACCGATATACACCTTATCTGACTGATACTCTTATAGTATTATGTTTATGGACGACAAATATATTAAGAAAGAAAAAGAAATACATCAAATAAAATGCGGTCAGTAGCTCAAAGTTTTGTGAGAAAAAATAGTTAAGGGGGTCATCAATGAAAATCATTGAGTTATTGATCACATTTAGATTTTTTTTCAACCTTGATTAATGTGTAGCTTGTACATGAAAGATAACACCAATAATTTCAAATTTCTAAAAACTTTTAATTTGACTGTTTGATTAGATTCCCCAAGGGCCAGGACCATCACCGACTCGGTTCCTTTACCCCCTCCCCCCTCTGACAGCCATTGTTTATGTGTAACATAAGGAACCCTGTAAACATCATATGGAATTAATATACCTTGAGAATAACATGAAGATAAAATGGACGTTGCCAACCAAGGTTTATATAATAAACAAGAGGGAGGGCAACTATTGTTAAATTCATGCTACATATGAGGTTACTCAGGAATTCAGTTAATAATTGTTTGAAATTTTCTCTTTCTTTGACAGTTGCGGCTGGATCCGTTCACTTGATTTGATATTTGGGTTTTGGGAGGGGTGGGTTTCAATGTGTCTTTTTTCTGTCTTGTCCGCAGGTTTATCTTAGATATTTTTGTTTTGTGTGTAGTGGTAGTGCGATCCTCCTGCACTGACTATTAGAAGTCCATTTGTAGCAGTTGTCATTTTAACAAAGTACATAGTAAGAACTGCTAAACATTGTTAGATTTGTGAAGACGTAGCGATGTGCGAGCCAGATGGTATATAATAGGATTGATTAGTGTTTATATATATATATTGTATGGGTGTTGGTCAGATAGAGGGCGGTTGTATACAACAATAACCACCTGTATATCTACTGTAATATATACCCTATACATTACATCATTTACAGAAAATATATAATAGGCTCTATATCTACTGTAATACACATTATATCATTTATAAAAAATATAGAATACACTATAAAATCTACTGTTATAGTACTACATCATTTACAGAATATAAATATATAATAGGCACTACATTTATATCTACTGTAAATCATATACACTATACATCCTTTACAGAATATACATGTATATAAATACGCACTATATCTACTATAATATACATTACATCATTTGCAGAAAATATATATAATAGACATCATAATCTACCGTTATATACATCACTCTGTAATATACATTACATGATATATAATGGACACTTTAATCTACTGTAATATACATTACATGATATATAATGGACACTTTAATCTACTGTAATATACATTACATGATATATAATGGACACTTTAATCTACTGTAATATACATTACCTGATATATAATGGACACTTTAATCTACTGTAATATACATTACATGATATATAATGGACGCTTTTATCTAGTGTAATATGGGTGGTTGGGATGGCCTAGTGGTCTACAGTGCCGTACCTCGGCCTCTAGCTGGTCAGTCACCTCTGGCTCGCGGCTGTGGTTTCAATCCCTTGTGTGAGCGTTTGTGGCATGGAGATAGGGGCGCCTTCTCAACTTAGTGGGTTTCCTCCGTGGACTCCAGTTTTACTCCCTCAGGAAAGACCCGCGTGTGTGCTAAGATAAAAAAAATGAAAAATAAGACTTGTCTGTGATATCACCTTCGGTGGAAGCGGACGTTAAGTGCTAAGAACAACAACAAATACTGTATATACATTACATGATTTATAGAACCTAAATAAAAGACATTGTATGATACTCCAAGTTCCAACACTAAAATCTCAGTTAATAATTGGGACCAGATCGGCGAAGGTGGGGGTTGGGGAACCAGTGTTGTTGCTAACTAATTTTAGAACATTATTGAAAAATCATCCATGCCAATGAATTTGTCTCTTTCCCCACAGAATTATGGTAATTATATTTAGAAAGTATAAATTTTGTAAAAGGTTGTGATTAACCAATCTGGAAAAAAAAATAGCAATTTAATTTTGTCTGAAGTTGGCTCTAGTAGTATATTTGCATTACATCATATACTGGTATATATAGTCTTCTATATATATATCTATTGTTTATACTGACCTACTCGTCAACATTGTTTACACAATTCTCCACCAAAAACCTATTTTAGTTTGGGTCATGGTCTGGGTGTATTAGATTCTTTGGTCTCCAATAACTCACATGTGCTATGAGTAATCAAAATAAATGTTCACCTAATTGCATGGTTTTAGTTTATTTATATCCATTCCATGACTTCTCTTATCAAATAAGTCTAAAGGAAAACAAACGGAATCAAAGCACTACAGTCATGTAAACATGGTTATTCAGAAATTTCGAAACCTGTTGAGAAACTATTTAAGATTTGTTTTACTTTCATAAAAACATGTATAGTTAAGGAGCCATGGTGACTCAGCAAGTAAGACATTGGCTCGATAGCCAGGAGATCCAGTTTTCATAACTGGTGTTAGCTGAAAAGGTTCGTTGTGATTTTCCACCGCTATTCCTCCTTGGACACTGATCATTACAAGATAATGCTCCTCTGGCCCCTGTGTAGTCGGTAGAAACACTTTCAAACAACTAGACTCTGTTCCTTGTCAGGTCATGGGGTGGGCAGGGGCGTAAATGTGGGGGGGGGGTGGTACACCCCCCCAGCAAAAAAAATAGTCGGTCGCAAAATCAGTGCAGTCGGTCGCAAAGTAGAGGTAGTCAGTATCAAAATAAGTATACGTCACGCTACTCACGCAAAACTTTAGTAGAAAAATGGTCGGTCGCAAAATCAGTGCAGTCGGTTGCAAAGTAAATGTAGTACTCATTCTTCTACTCGGTTACATATCTGAAATTTTTTCGCGCCTGCGGCGCTCGATTCCTTTTTGAAATCATTCTTCTACTCCTCAGTTGTCTTATACTGTCTCAGCACTATCATATTCACTATTATAGGGAACTGCCCAGTTTGTAGTACCACTGGTGTGTGGGGCGGGGGTATGTGCATCAGTCGGTCGCATTTTGGCTAAACACCCCCCCAAACGAAATCGTTATGTATGCCCCTGGGGTTGGGGATGGAATAGTGGTCTAGAGTGCCACGCTTCGACCTCTAGCCGGCCGGTCACCTCTGGCTTGCGTCAGTGGTTTCGATCCCTGGTGTGAGCGTATGTGGCATGGAGATAGGGGCACCTTCTCAACCTTATGGGTTTCCTCCCACTGCTAAAGACCCTTACGCGCAAGTGAATTATTGAAATGATATTAAACCATATGTTAGTCCCGAAATGACCTAGTTTGGGTAGAGTGGACGTTAAACCCCATTTCTCTCTCTTTTGCCAGTCATCGTCCTTCCCACTGATAAGGGAGAGAAAGAACTAGGGTTTAATGTAGACTTGACACAAATGAAGCGATTTTGGGACTAACATGTGGTTTAATTTTATTTCAATAATTCGCTTAAACGTAGGCATTCTTGGCAGTGGGAAAAAAACCGGAGGACCTGGAGAAAACCCACTGGAAAAGGGAATCTTTTTCAGCCAGCGTGATTTATATATGCCATCATTTTAAGAAGACATGTATTATCAACTGATATTCTTCTTATACAAATATATTTGTTTATTTTTTAGACCGAAGAAAAATCTTTACCAAATCTAGAGCAACCTTTTATTTTATTGGCTGAGGGATCCTTGTCTACAGTACGTCATGAAATACCTCTAATAGAATCAGTATTTAATCGTTATGGTGTTGATGTCAGATTCCATGTTACGGACGGTAAGTTAACGATTTAATCATCAAATTAAATTCATTTCCTTACAAAGATAACTTTTGTAAACTTTGGGCCCTGGGGTAGAATTCTAATAAAATCGTAATGTTTGTGATAGGTTGAACAGTACTACCTTGAACTCAATAGCAATATTGTTTTACTCCAGAGGTTTCAAGTTATTGAACTATCAGATGTGCTTCAGCATATTCTTTGATCAAAATCTCTTGGATCAGAAACTCAACAGGGTTGATCAAACCATACCTAGAATCTCATATAGGGTAACCAGCACATTTCTAGAACAAAAATCCAGCAAGGGTGATTATCACGTTTTTAGAACAGATTCTCAGCAAGGGTGACCACTGACCAGCACTGGGCAGGTCAGATCATTCTACTATTAAAACCTGTGCAAGATACTTATAGATATATTATAGATATATGAGTCAAATAATACCTGTTATATATATTATAGAAACTCTCCGTTTATTTCAGGAATTGGTAATTTTGCACAGCACCGTAAACTGCGTGAAGTAGAAGGCTTATATGATGGTATTGGTTGGTCAGTGTTAATGTGTTTAAATAACACAAGTCCAACAGAACCATGTTATAATACAGCAGATAAAATATTCCTTAAACAACATCAACGGGTAACCTCAAAATTTAATCTGATCAAAACACAGATCCTATTTCTTTTCGTTTTTTTATAAGTCAAAATTTCGTTTTACTTGTCTTTACTACACTAGGATCTGGAAGAGTTGTTTATTACCAGTGTTTTGGTTGAAGTGAGGGATTAGCCAATGATCCAGTGTGTTACAGCAATTTCATGGTGGACCATGCACAGAATTGTGGGTAAACCACTAGAAACGTCATCGCTGATTGATTAATCAATTTCTGAAGTTGTAGGGTCAAAAGCCGCTCGTGCAACCTCTGATACAACATTCCAGTAAAATTGGTCAAATCTTGCCATCAAAAGTATGAAAAAGTGAAATGAAATATAGATCTGTAATTTGATCAGATTTGCTGAAAATTGTTATATTACCAAATGAAACTGTCAACTATTCGTAACCCGTCATGTGTGTGATGATCATATGACCATACTTTATGTAAAGACAATATTTGCTCCTCCCCATTGTGTTCACTGTGGTGTTTGGGTTCTAGTCTATTGAAGGCTTAGAATGGACCAGGTCACTGGATTCCAAGGTAAATCAGGCTAAGAGGATAAGACGCTGGTTCGCTAGCCTGAAGGTGGGTGTTCAGATGGAATGAAAAACTGAGGTCCCATGTACACATTGGTGTACACGTAAAATATCTTTGGAATTCGATAAAAGAGTAGGCGGTACTGTTGCTGTCTGGGCAAAATTTCCCTCATAGAACACTGTATTAGCCCAGTTCAGAGCAGAACAGTAGGCAGTCATTGTTTTTTGAGGCGTGCGATCGCTCGCGAGCGCCTGCCGCGCACCTGAATGTCAGTCGAGGGGAGGTTTTTCTCCCTCGCCTTAAAATTGAACATCGCTCTCCATATTTGTAAATCATGCACATGTATTCGATCTCCGCCATACTGTCATTGTGAAATTAAATTATTTGGTGTATTCGATTAGTATGTGATCGCACATGGTAATAAAATTCCGATGAATATGTTGCTAAAAATAGATGGCGCATTGGTTAATGTAACTGAAATGAAAAGTAGAACTCTCGCGAGACGTTAGAAATTACGAGAGATGGCACGTAAAAATTTCCAATGCGAATAATTTCGGAAGAAATAGATTATATTTTGATGGAATTTTTAAACGTTTATGATTATATTTTGAATGGGGGTTATGTTTTCTAAAAATAATTATACAAGCTAAATGTATTTAGAAATTTCGACAAGTATTTCTATTGGAATACCGTAAGTAGTTATAGACGATAGCAGAAGTTTTACTTGACCGTACAACTACGAACGAATGATATTATTTAGCAGACGATGTATATTATCAATTATGTAACCAGGAATGACCCCTTGCACCAAGTTATTGATCTTAAGAACCATTTTCCATATACAGAAAACTAATCACTCTTCTTAATATCATATCACTCTCCTTAACTCCTAAATCACTCTTCTTATCGAAACTGGGAGAGCTTTTTTAGGAGAGCGATTTTTTCAATTTCTCCATTTAAGGGGAGCTTTTTTCGACTCTCCTCTAAAATACAAAAACAACGACTGAGTAGGGCTTTAAACCCCATTTCATTTCATTTCCATGGTAAATCTGTGTTTTGTGTGACAACCATGCGAATGGCCACCTTAATAATGAAAATGTTAAAAAAAAAAGTGAAAATAAGAAGAAATTTGATAGATAATTGTGGTAGCATTATAATTTCTTTTTAGAGCCTAATTATGAAAAGTACTGTACTACTAACACAAATTGAGCAAATGATAACATAGTGGTAATTATTGTTTACATTCTCTAGCTTCAACCGGCAATTATTTTATACTGCAGGTGAATGTGATTCCAGAACTACAAGAAATATTAGGGAATCCTCGGTCATTCTGTGATATACCCCCACAAGATACAACAGGTATGTTTCAATACAGAAAATATATACAAACTTTCAAATAAGATATTGTAGTAGATTTTGAAATATACAGATCACAAGTAGTAAATTTGCAAAATATCCTGAAATAAAATTGTTAAAAGTAGAAATACTTTTCTAAATAGTGTAAATAGTGTGTTTTATTAGAGTTATTGTATGTTTGAATTTAGAAAATATATACTGAATTAGAAATAATTATGGCAATACATTTTGAAATAAAAAATAATGATAATTTACTCAAATGATTTTTTAGCGGGATTGTAATTTTAAAAATAATCTATGATTCAGTTTTGTCTACAAATGGAAAAATAATGTTGCAGTAATTTCTTTATAGTGTTAACAAAAGAAATCTACTAGCAATTTTTTGTATTAATTTTAATGGGGATTGTCAGCTCAATGATTTTTAATTAGTATTAAAAAAAATTGTATTTTTTGTTAATTATTAAGAATTTTTAGATCGTGACATTTCAATAAAGAGTGCTCAGAGCCACTCTTCATTAAACAAATAGTAAAAACTTGAGGTTAAAAAAGATCGCAAATGTTCAAAATAAAAAATACCTCAAATTTTAGAAGTTTAGCATCGAATTGACCTTGACAAAGCCTTTTTACAAAATGATACGGATAATTAATGATCAGTTTTGTGTTTTTTTTTCTTATCACACTGACTAAAACTTTTAGAATATTTTGTTTGTGGTTTATTTAGGTAAACAAGTTGAAACTGAAGAATTAGATTGTGCTGTTTATCCTGATCAAAAACAAAAATTATCGTTAAGATGTAGAAACCAGTCTCTATGGTTACTGAAGAAAACACCATCAATAATACAACCAGATATTGTTGATTGTAAAAACCTTCAAGATGATTCTTTCAGAAAAAGGTAAAATCTTTGACTTAAAGGAGCTAGCTCTCTATTCTGTGGCACTTCGGAATGAACACAAATGGTTCACACAACCTGTAATAATGTAATATGAATGTACTTTGTATATAAATTGATGTAAATTCAATCGTTCCTGTTTTTACTGTAATTTCTAATCCATTATGTTTGGCGAAATTTATCAAAGAGTCCAAATTGAATGCCAGTCTTTGAACCCTGGTTATTTCAATCTACACTGGTAGTATTCTCCAGTGGGGTATATTCAGTCACTTCATTACAAATTGTGCTCGAAAGCATTATGGCACATGATTCATGTGCCAATTTTAAGATGTTCATTTTGTCTTAAATATTGGATATCAGAAGCCCATCTTTTCATGGTAATAACAACATCAATATTGATTTAAATTGACCAATAAGTTGATATTGAAAATGGTGTAAATAAAAAAAATTGTAAAAATTTTTTTTTTTTCAGTTTTATGGAGACAAAAGGTGTTGCCGTTAAATTACCTGATAATTTATATGAACTAGGTGATGAACCAATGGTAGCCATGTTTAATGTACTAGTCATGTCCTTCTCTCCTCTCCGTGTTTATCTACATCCACAAGCTGTAGCATGGGAAGGTTTTACATCTTATATCAACAAAAAGGTACGATCATTTTAATACACCTGCCTTGAATGGTGCTACTCTATTGCCGTTCCCTCCAGCTGGCTTGTTGGAGGTCTGTTCGTTTGTCGTCCACAATTCCTTGTGAACAATCTACAGACTACAATTATCATCCATTCTGTTGCTTACCTTATTCAGACAAGGCTTATTGAATTTCAGTGATTTCTGCTTATTACTTTAATAGATACTGCCCTTGATCAAATTATTAAAACAAAAAAACTGAGATGCGAATTATTGAAATAAAATTGAAGCATATGTTAAACCCCATTTCTCTCTCTCTCTGTTGAATGTGAATTTCAGAAGTTAAAGCTATGCAGTAGAAGATAATATTGGGGACAAAGGTAGCACACCAGCACACATTACCTTTCTTATTGAAAAAAAAGATAGCAGTAGACATTCTGGAAAATAATAAAATTTAATCTGAAAGCTTCGAACATAATTTATTCTTTTGATAATATTTTAAAAATGTAACTGTTGTTGTATTATTTGCTATATTTTTCATTCCCAGCCGCAGAGAACATTAACTATTTCCGAGTTACAGTCACTGATCTCCGACACTAGAGGATCAGACCGATCTGAAACAGCTATTAACCAATTAGAAGAGAAGATTGTTTCAACGTTAATCAAACTTGAAGCTTTACATTGGTCAACAAACAACAGAATACGGTAAGTTTTGGGTATTTAGGGAACCGCGAGGGATCAGTGAGTGAGATCCGAGGACCTGGAGAAAACCCATGAGGTTGGATAGGCAATCCTACCCTTTGTCATGTATAACCAGGGAATCGGAAAACAACGCCAGTTGACCCATTGACAGACATGCACGCACGAACCATTCGGCCATCCAACCCCCCTGTTGGCCTTTAGAATTTGATAAAGACTGAGCAGAAATGCCACTGTCCAGGTAAATTTCCCTAATAGCACACTACATAGTGTATGCTCAACATCACTAACCCAGTTTTAGAAAAATAGGAAACTAAATCACATTTCTTTACATTTTTATGGTATTTAGGTTGTTTTGTAACAGATTGATGGAGAATTGATCGTTTCTGGGCAGCAGACTGCGAAATCTAAATTTGATTCTTTTATATTGATGTAATTTTTTCCACAGTGGAAATCAAATATAAAAATTGATTATGATATTGATAAATATTTTTTGAGATATTGTAAATTTACTCTTTTTAATGGGTCAGTCAGTATTATTATTATATTATTATTTATAAGCGTTTATGTAGTTCAAAGTAATTGATCTTCATTGTGTTTGGACAATATCTATTATTTCTCAACTTGATTAATAAAACAAGTAGATAATCTTTCTGTTTATATTCAGTCTGATTAAAAAGAGGCCCATCAAAAGATTTTACCCAACATTGTGAAGTGGTGCTGGCTTGTTTGTATTGTTTGCAGAGGATACAGAATGTTGTGAAATTCATCTTTTTAAATACTGCATGACATGAACCATTTGTGAACAGATATTCCTTTAAGAGATCCAATTTTCACATTATTGTAGTTTTCAACGAATTCAAATTCCATCTGTTGCCATCTTTGATTATTGGGGGAGTTGCATGGGCTTATATATGGTGTTTCACATGGTCTTTGGATCATAAGGTCTGCCATTGAGTCAAGTGGGTGGGGCTTCAATCCCCACTTGTGAGCGTACGTGGCAAGGAGTAGGGGCACCGTCTCAACCTCGTGGGTTTCCTCCGGGCACTCTGGTTTCCTTCCACTGCTAAAGACCCTTACGCGCAAGCGAATTATTGAAATAAAATTAAACCATATGTTAGTCCCGAAATGACCTAGTTTGTGTTGAGTGGATGTTAAACCCCATATCTCTTTTCAATCCCCACTTGACGAGTTTCTCCAACTCCTCCCACTGTTATAGACCATATGTTAGTCTCGAAATGACTTTCTTTTTTTTATTGTTGAGATGTAATTATATCTGATTTGAATTATATTTCAGATGTCCAACTTGTTTTCAGCTGTTAGACGTGGTGACTGTTTTTAATACAACGTTTTACCCCACAATTCTGCAGGTAGGTACTAGATACTCATGGGCCAATTTGAATTCGGCAAAGGTATTTTGAAATTAAATATCACACAGTAACTTTGTGTTGTTAGTTATTTTTGTATTAGGAGATGTTATTTGTAAAGACAGCATATTTCCAGGGGCCAACGTTTACTGGTTTCTCAGTTCATTCATATAATAGTAATTGGGATAAATATCTTGCTAACTGACTGGCTGGAAAAATATTAAAGTGGATCCCTTCTAAAGACTTGAGTAATTTGTATCTCCAAAGATACTTCTTGTCTGAGTCTAGGATGTGACAAAATCATAAAGAATTTCATGAAAGAATTCCAATTGTTTTTTTTTTTTAGATAAAATCCTCTTCCCATCATGGTAAGCAAGCATCACTGAATGAATATCTGGTGCGACAAAAAATCCTTGAAGATTTAGCATCCATGTTGGTTTCTAAGGATACAGTAACCATGGATGTTGCTAGGGGATTAGAAGAACTTGGAATTACAGATATTTTAGAGGTAAATTTACAAGAAGCGTTATGGGTGACTGCAGAGAAGATCAGTTGCTTGCCAGGACTCTTATTAACATTGGGGGAGTGAGATGGCCGAACAGTTAGCATTTGTGTGCTGTATCATAAAGCCTGTCATTGAGTCAACTGGCATGGTTTCGAATACCCAGTTGTACCTGACAAGGAGTAGGGTCACCTGTCCAACCTCGTGGGTTTTCTCCGGGTGCTCCGGTTTCCTCCCACTGCTATAGACTTCTATGCGCAAGCGATATATTGAAATGAAATTAAACCATGTGTTAGTCCTGAATTGACCTAGATTGTGTCAGTGGAGGTTAATCCCCAACTCTCTCTCTCTCTCTCTCTCTCTCCCTCTCTCTCTCTCTCTCTCTCTCTCTCTCTCTCCCTCCCTCCCTGTAGTGATACAGGCTTCATTCAAAATGAAAGGGAGACAAATACAATTAAAAAGGTACGATTATATGAAAAACAGACAATTTCTTGAGTTCAGCATGTTCAAAACCACCCTCATCAATTTAGTGAATTGTGTTAGAGTGAATTAGACAACACCATTTATTGATAGAAAAATATATACTATATTCGACTGTACAGGATGAGAGTCAGTTGCAAATCATGGACAGACAGGGTGCATATACAGACGCTCATCACTATTCATGATACCTGTATTTATAATCTCACAAATTCATCCATATTGAATTCTTGTATGATGTTTTATTTCACAGAATCAACAGATCTGTAATAAAGATAGAAGTTTATGTTTACATGAAGATGATGTACAGTATGCTTTAAAAAACAGACAGGAACATTTAAATATGAGAAATTTTAGAAAGGTAAACAATGTTTAAATGCTCTAATAGTAAGTTTAGAGGGACTGTACCGCACATAATTTACACCAAAATTCCTTTCCCAGCAACCCATTCATCAAAACTATCTGTTAGATTCTTATTGGTGAGATTAATATGAGGAGTCACATTAGCTTTTCTATGTAGAGGGACAAAATTTAATTGGAGCGCAAGCCTGGATTTTTGTTTTTGAAACAGAAACCCTAGAATGAACAATGAGGATCTTCAAGATAACAATTCCAATCTATAATGCCAAACTGAATATTATTAATTGCCTCTTCCTTCGAGGCTGCTGTGAAAATTCCTTATTCAGGCAGCCGACCTATGCTCCAGGCTTATGACTATCTCAATTGGATGATTTGATCTAAATCGACAGTCATTTAGTGTGGATTTCCGAACATGGGCAACACAATTTTCTCAATTCACAGTGCACCAAACATAGCCTTCCAGTAACTGTCATATTTCAGATTTATTAAACTGACAATTTGTTATTTTTTGACAGCTGTACCCTCTCAGATCATCAGTGAAATATACATGTCTGTTGGAAAACATTTATAGAAATAAAACAAGTGGAAGAATCGAGAACGGTCAACATACGACATCAAGTCTGCATTCCTATCTGTTGAGTTTAGAGAGATTCTACGCTAATTTCGATAATGATGATACAGTTGAAACTTACGATGACATGAACATTCCTATGTAAGTATACAAGGTGTATTTGAGCAACAGCGGTGGGGGATGGGGGGGGGCAAGGTGGAGATGGCAACATCAAGTTTGGCATGAGATCTCAGGATTACCCAAGAATTTGATAAAAATTAGGATTAGGATTAGAGTTGGGTGAGGCCAAAATGGTGACATTGCTTTTCATGTTTGATCAAGGTTATTTTGATGAATGTACAAATAAAAAAAATTCGGTGCTCAAGCCGGTGAGGATATGTGCCTAGTACATAATCTCTTGAGACAATATGCTGCCAGTAGTGGCATAAGGAGGATTGTTGATGTAAGGGAGGAGTCATGGACAAAGGTGTTTTAATTACGGTACTTAAATTGATAATTACGAAGGGTGTGGCGGGGAAGCCTTCTAAAAACTGTATAATTCATTCTATACCAAGTAAAAATGTCAGTTATTAGCAAAACAGTCCTTTGTTTAAAAACATTTAAATGTCAAAGGTGGGGTGATGACTCTGTTGTTGCCAGGCATTTATTGTGTTTCAGGTTAGCGGAATAAAATAGATTCCTTGGTTGAATAAGTTAGAACATGATAATAAGTTGCTATGGTTTTATTTTTCCAGAGATTCCAAACAACCAATAAAAGGTGGCATAAAGATAATGAATAAACTGGAGCCAAGAAAAACAGTCAACTCAAATAAAGTACTTGGTGAGTAGATTTATAACAAATTCTGGCAAAAAAAGTCCTGTCGAAAAAGTAAGGTCTTGTGTAACAGTGTTTCTCTCATGGAACTTTTTCTTTATAGCACACTACATAAGCCTAGTTGGTGCACAAAATTAAGACATTCATATAATACCATGCTCGGTATCCCCAATGATTTTGTCCTGTTCTACTCCCCTAACCCCTAGGGAGAGACGTACATACATGTAGTCAGATTATCTGCTCTTAATGACTGTGCTATTTTTATCAACCAACCAAAAATAGAAAGCGAAGGGAAGTGACTCGCATTTTGGTGAAACTGAGATAGCTGAATCGCTGTTGTAATCTGTTTTTAGATTGGTTCATAGTAACAACGTATGTGGCCAATGAAATCATTAAGGACAAATAATTTGAATTTGTAAATAACCCATGAATGGACCGAACGTTTTGTAGAGTAGAACTGAGCGTTAACACTGGGATACAGAGGATGATATGCTATACACAGTATTTTTCAAGGACAATGCCAGGAGATATGCCATAGTTATGTAAGAAGCATTAGCAAATGGATTTGAAGGGCAGAGCACTCCCAAGAAAAATTGTCTGCTCACTGGCTATATATATATTGTTCATCACATTTTGTATATAGATTTAAAATTTGAGATGAACATGCCAAATGTTGTATATTCAAAACAAATTCACAAGCTAGTTATTGACTAGTTGATATTGAATATACAGAATACCACTTTAAATTCATATTTCTATCTGAGCAGATTGTTTCTTTAATACGGTATATTTTCTTTGTTTCTTCCAGAAAATTTTACGAGGCCAAACTGTGATAAAGGTAATTATATTTTATCAAATATGGGGTTTGGGTGGGTTGAGTAGTCTAATATGTGTGCTTTATATCATAAGTGACACGGTTTCACTCGAAAGTCTTCCAATCTCATCAGTTTTCTACCCATTTTCCGGTTTCCTCCCACTGCTAAAGACCCCTGGGACAAAGGTTGTACTATGCATTAGTCCCAAAATCACTAATGGATGTTTAATACTATTTCTCTCTCTCACTCATAAACAAAATGTTTACATGTGTCTATGATCTTTATAACTTCAGATCCCTCTAGTATGCCGTATTTAGGCTACCTATCAACTGTTCCACCAATCAAATTAACACCAGAGTTTTCTCCTCTTGTCACTGATTATGAAGCTGTAGTAGATTATGATGTTATGTTATTAACTGTCATGGCTTTTGCTAAGAGTTGTTCATCTCAAGCCAGACTGGAAGACAAGCAGGGAGATAGTGGGTGAGAATATAATTCAAATTTTGAATAATGACTTGTAATAAATATCCAAATAACTAAATAATGACTTAAAATGAATATTTAAATAGCATTCAAATAATGACTTATAATGAATATTCTAATAGTATTCAAATAATGACTATTCAGATAATATTTGACTTATAATGAATATTTAAATAGCATTTGAATAATGACTTTTAATGAATATTCAAATAGCATTTGAATAATGGCGTTTCAAAAAGCATTCGAATAACGACTATTCAAATAGCATTCCTATAATGACTATTCAAATAATATGTGAATAATGACTTATAATGACTATTCAAATAACATTCAAATAATGACTATTCAAATAATATTCGAATAATGACTTATATTGAATATTCAAATATTTGAATAATGACTATTCAAATGATATTTGAATAATGACTATTCAAGTACTATTTTAATAATGACTATTCAAATACTATTTTTATAATAACTTATAATGAATATTCCAGTAGTTAAAGCAACAATTAATCATGTATAAATTTTACATAATTTTTAATGAATATTTTAATGGTAAAAACGGCAACAGGGAAGACAACTAGTTCTTTATAAATTTCAAATAATGACTTATATAGCATTCATATAATGACTAATAATGAATATTCAAATAGCTTTCTAATAAAGACTTGAATAGCAATATCGGCAATCGATGTGTCCACTAATTAATTCTGTATAAATTTCAGGATATCTAATATAACATTGGGTATAGGGGAAAATAAGGTGTGGATATTTATAGTTGATACGAGTCATTCTGATACATGGGTTGTTAATACATATACTATATTAATAACAAGACAAGACCCAGATATACAGTCATCATTCTCTTCTTCTAAACCTCATCAAATCTGCAGTTTAAAACAGGTAAGATTCGTCACATTCCTTGTCTATTTTATTTCAACCAATGATAAAAAAATGGGGTTTGATTAAAGATCATCGGAAAAGCTTTATAAATTATTTAAATAATGCAAGTAATCTTTTCCATAAGTATAACACAAACTCAACTGTCAAATATTACCTGCAATATAGACTAGAGTATGAGCAGAAGGAGTAAAATTACGTCACAGGTTGTTTATTGACAGAAAGTTATGACTACTCACCGGAAATTACTCACATTTAAATTGACCTGTTCATGTTATGGAAAGGATATACTGGCATACTGACTTGCATTATTTTAAAAATGTTTTTTAAGGTTTTCTGGTGACCTTTAATAAAGATGGCCATACGTCATGTAATCAGAAATAATCAAGCTGTCAGTGGTATGCATGGGACTTCAATTTTCCATTCCATCCAAGCCAAATCCTTTAATTTGCCAGGCCCTCCTTCTTGACCTCTGACAATAGGAAATCAGACTCCGAGTCCAGAGGAACTCCATCTGACTTCCTTGTTAGTGAGCGATTGTGGCTCCCTGCTTCAAATAAAATGGTTATCACTGGAATGTTTTCATTTATTTGCGTCGCAATATTGATTGGGAGATTGCTTCTAAGTAATACCAACCTAATGTTTCTTTATAGGACTGTTCCCTATCATTTTCAATGTGGGATGCTTGTGGTTTACAACCTGTATCATCTCATGGTAACTGGAAGTCTTTTACCAATCATCTAGCATCAACATTACCATCATGTTCTAGTGGTAACTCACCAGGTTTGTCAATATATCAATAATTTTAAACACACCATCATTAATTTAAATTGTTTTAATGACATTTAGTAATTGAACTGGAAATATACTGGTCACAATTCTATTAAATTCAGTTACTGCTTGTTGAAGATCGGAGAAGCCTAATGGAAGTGTTGTAAATATGAAATGAGAGCGAATATATATTAGTTCTGCCTGTGATAGAGGTTTGATTTTTTGATAGGAGCTTAGCATCACACTTACGTTATTAGATTAACTCAAGAGTTTGTAAATTGTTTGTTTTTGTGCAGGTGAATGGTATGTTCCTTGTAATCTGTGTAGAGATAGCAACAGTTGCTATTGGAAACAGGCAATATGGCAGCCTAAAACATGTCAACATAAACGCATATCAAGGGAAAATTTGAAAGATTGTTTAGCTGGAAAAAAGGTAATATGATTTTAACGTCTTGTATGGAAATTGATATTCATATCACTCACTATCGTTTTCTGGATTAAGGCCCAGACATTGTCCATAGAAATTCTATATGACATACTTAATATACAAAATTCTGGATTTTGAAATGAAAAATTTGTGGTATATATTTTACTAAGCAGTTGAACTGCATTGTCCGTTACTTGGCAGTAGGATTAAACTAAACGATATTTGTGAATAAATAAAAAATAAGAAAAAAAAATATTTAACAATTTCCTCGAGGGGATTCATAGTCTTGAGCTCAGTCGGTGCAAAAAAGGATGACGTCAGACCCCATTTCAATATCCTGAGTGGATTGAGAATAATTTTATATGACCTACTGTGGTAGTTAATTTCGTTATTTTATTCCATTACAGGTTTTATTTATTGGTGATTCTACTAATCGAGGTATACTACATTATATGACGGAGCAAGTCAATGGTTCGCTGTTAGAATGGGATAAAACACATAATTTAAAAGTTTATTCTAATCTCAATGATAATAGAACTATGTTTAGTTTTGCGTATTATCCACAGTTCTGGTTGCCAGCTGAACACAGACCTGTATTTGATAAGGCTTTATATCAACTAATGAAACGGTAGGTACATCTATATTTAATTAAAGTTTTGTACTAAAATATTTAATGCTTAATTTTCCATTAACTTAAGTCTCTCTTAAAATCACGTAATGAATTTATTTGAATTGAAATTGAACCGCCTAGTTTTCAGCACCAACCGGGTTAATGAAGATGAACGTATGCTAAACAATATTCCAATAGACAATTGTGTCTATTTTTATCAATGTAAAAATATATTTGTTGTTGAAGTCTATTTAACGAAATGGAAGCTTATTGACCCCAATTCCTGAAGCTGACAAATGACTTCTGGTGACCTCTATTAACCCCAACTAAAAATGTCCAATGAGCAAAATTTTGAAATAGCATCCCTGGTCTAGACAGCAATGTTTCTGTATAAACTATATCGAATTTAAGTGCACAGCAATGTATTTTGTTTTTTATCCTTTCCAAACGACTAGACAAGCTGTCTGCTATTCACCACTGATATGAGAAAGCAGGCAGGAAAATCTTGAGGAACTTTCTCAGACAGCAGTGGTTAATGAACCAGCATCATATTTACTGAACCGCAATGGCTCCTTCCCCCCTCCACACCACTCCTTTAAAATCATTATGAAATGCTGTAAATTCAATTAATACAATCTAAATTTTACCTTTCATGTTTTTAGAAGTATGCCATTACAGAATAACAGTAATACAGTATTGGTGATGGGTGGTGTTCATTGGTTGGGAAAACACCATATTAATGTTGTTAGAAAAGCATTAAATAGGTAAAAACCTTTTTACGAGTCATTAGTTGAACCATTAGTTGTAAAAAGAGATCATTTTCATCCTGTCAACATTAATGTTTTTGAAAAAATTTTAATCAAACGCAATCGAGCAAGTACATTGTGATCCATAAAAAGCTATTATTGTTGTTCCTAATATAGTGTTTACTTATTTGTAGCTTAGGTAATGATTTGTTAATTGAACCACCAATAAACATAAGTGTATACATGTATTGTATGTGTAATCCAGAGGTTCTCAATTTTTTTTGCCAACAGCACACCTTAACGTCCTACTGTTATTAGGGAAATCTTGCAACTGCCAAGGGATCTTTTACGTACATGCCAATAAATCTTTAGGGCGTGAACCAGCTAAAACTTTCCTTGTTGGCAATAAAACCATCATTATCGGCGCCTGTCTGCGATATCGCCATCATGGATGCAGGCATTAATTAAAAGGCCAAGAGATAGATTGCTTCATTTTAGATGTTACTTTTCAGAGAGGGTCTTACTGGTATTAGATTGGTATTAAAGGGATTAGGTGCAGGATTTCATCAACCTGTTAGTGGTGTCCATTGTTTATCACAGGTAGGCTAAATAATAATCACATTAAAACACAGATCCAATTTCGTTTCATTTTGTATAGTTCAAAGTTTTGTTTTACTTGTCTTTACTACACTATGATCTGGAAGGTGATGTGGGTAGGCATTCGCAGTGATAGAAACTTATGTCAGGTGTTCTTTTATGTGCACACCAATGATTACTTGGACTTAATGCTGTTCCTTGCTGGGGGGGTGGGGAGTGGATGGCCAAATGGTTAGCACATTCATGCTGTATCTTAAAGCCTGTCATTGAGTCAACAGGTGTGGTTTCGAATCCCCGGTTGTCCAACTTTGTGGGTTTTCTCCAGGTTCTCTGGTTTCCTCCCACAGCGAATTATTGAAATAAAATTAAAAAACGTTAGTTCCAAAATGACCTAGTTTGTGTCGAGTGGACGTTAAACCCCATTTCTCTCTCTCTGTTCCTTGCCAGGCCTGAAGGACATCTTTGAAATAATTCTAGAATGCCCATTCTAGTCTAAATACTCTCCCATGTTTTGCTGGTCATTCATGTATTAATTATCCAGCACCAAACAAAGTTATGGTAGGGATATATAAATGGGCTCCATCTATTCTAATTTGTTTCTGAACGTGTCTCATAAACCATTCACGATATCTTTATGAAACTTCATACCACACATCTGCTTTTATTGGATTGAATCCTTTTTGTGTTTCCATAGCAACAAATTTTATATGCACAGAATCATTCATTGTTTCTTCCAATTGTCATCTATAAAAAATTTTGAATATTTTTTTTATTTCAGCCCGACCATGAAAAATTATTAAACCACAATAGAGTACTACTAGACTATGCAACCAAAAATGGCTACCATGTAGTTGATACTTTTAATATGACAATGGCGAGATACAAAAATTTCCTACAAGGAAAATGTGCTTGCCATTTCCATAGGGTATGTACATGTATCTCTTTCAGTATAATAATTTAAAAGTGTAGGGGAGAGAGAGAGAGAGAAATGGGGTTTAACGTCCACTCAACACAAACTAGGTCATTTCGGGACTAACATATGGTTTAATTTTATTTCAATAATTCACTTGCGCGTAGGGGTCTTTAGCAGTGGGAGGAAACCGGAGTGCGCTCACACCAGGGCTCGAAACCACAGCCGCAAGCCAGAGGTGACCGGCCAGCTAGAGGTCGAAGCGCGGCACTCTAGACCACTAGGCCATCCCAACCCCCCTAAAAGTGTAGGACTCTAATTACAACAAAGAGGAGCCACCGTGGCTAAGTGCGTAAGACACTGGTTCGCTAGTCTCAAGTTTGCAAGGTACGCTCCCAGTGTTGACTAAGTATGTTCATCAAGATTTCCAGCATGGGTTCCCCTTGTAAGTGGTGCAGGATGGATGGCCTGACAACAGCTGTCTAGTTGTTTGGATGAGACAAAAAAAACGAGTTCCTGGCTACACATTGATGTGCACGTAAAAGATCCCTTAGCAGTTGTAATTCAATATAAAAAGTGGACTGTAGTGCTAATGCAGGGATCGAACACCTGACCTCCAGGCTAGCAAGCCAGTGTCTTACCCATGTGATCCCCCCCACCCAGCCAGTCAGGCGCGGATCAAGGATTTTTTGCAGGGGGGGGTCTAGGTTTGATAATTGCTCAACTAATTGCGCTCAACCGATTAACGGCGTGGTTAATTTGGTAAATAAAATTCAATTTGGTTCATTCTGACGTATTTCCGCAAGGTAAATTCCAAAATTACAGGTCTAAATCGCCAATAAAATCGCATTAAAAAATGTTCATGTCTGAGCAGGGGGGGGTCTGGACCCCCTGGACCCCCCCTCTGGATCCGCGCCTGCCAGTGTGTATGAAATTTATGTGCATCATTTAAATTTGTGAAACGGAGGTCTATTCAGGAATTTCTGTCAATTACTTCTTGAGTTATGGTCCTTGTTTAACTTTGTGAACGTGGAAAAATGACCCTTGTTTTACTTTGTGAACTTTGTGGACACTCAAATGATGAAAATTATAACCTGATCTGAAATAAAATGGGGTTTAACGTTCTACTGTTCTGCTCCGACTTGGCTAATCAAGACAGGGATACGACATACAGTGTATCATGAGGGGAAGTTTTCTGGACAGCAGCGCTACGGCCTACTCTTAGATCAAAATTCAACTGTCAAGGGTTGTTTTATGTGCACAGGTCTTTGGTTTTTCGTCACATCCAAATGACTACACATTATCCCTTGCCAGATCCTATGCTGTGCTATAGTAGGTAGCCCCAATTAAAGATATAATTATATTTGTTTTATTTTCAGGTTTCTATGATTAAGAACCAAAATTCTTTCCAATCCAAATCTTCCAAACCGTCCACATATCAGCAGCCAGCTTATCATGTAGAAGGGGAGATAAATGCAGTTTATTCAGAATTAACTATCAATGAAATATGTCAACCTGACCAGTTAAATGAAGAATTTTCACGGTAGATCTGAATTAGAAACAAAATCCCCTTAAAAGTAGTCGTCAAAGTGCAATAAAACAAGTTTTACTTAATGTTAATAAAATTGTATTTCACAATACGTATGTGTTCACGTTACCTGGGTTTATATGCGCATAATATTCAGATTTATTTGGTATCACAATTTATCTTTGTTTCAATATTTATTATTTAATCATAATATTTTATTAAAATATTAAATAATGTATTCATACATTGGAATGTTGAAGAACAAAATAATCCAGGCATTTTAATGATTATGATGATAACGTCAACGTCACTGTATTTATGAGTTATTTATTTATTCTATATAGATCGGTATGTTCAACCATATTTCATATTGTATTCTACTATTTGTTTTTAAGGTTTTAATCCAAATTCATTTTTATAGTCAAGAATGTACTTGGTTATAATATTCAAATTGTTGATGAAATAATTTTAAAATCTAGTACCTAATATTAAGATAAATTGTTGACCTTTTTTAACCCTTTTGTTCCTGGTCAAAATACTTATGATTTTATTTCAATAACTCACCAACGCAATAGGGGTCTTTAAAGAAAGAAGGAAATCAGAGAAAAACACAAAGTTAGGCAGGTGACCCTTCTCCTTGTCACCTTCAAGTTTGGGATCAAAACGCATGCCACTAGACATTATTAGAGAGGTTTCGCAACTTTACATTTACACTTACATTTACACTTACATTTACACTTACATTTACATTTAGAGGGTTAAACGTCATCAGTTTTTGTGACGTATGACGTGGAGCGCACACCATAAAACTGTGGCTGACGGATAGCAGCCTCCATAACTGTACGTTCACAACACTTTAGCTGAACTTTTTTTAATCTCGATGATTCAGCCCATAATTTTTCTCTAAATTGTGGTTTTCACAAACTAAATCCATAGAAAAAAAACTTCTCCTTCAGGTAGATAAAATAAAAAGAGGCTGGGACAAAACATGTGCGTGCTTTATCAGTCTCATCTTCAACAACCTATCCGTGATGAAGGTCTTTCAAGATCCTGGACCAAGTTTGTGTCGCCACCTACTAAGTGTTAATGTAACTGTGAATTTAGCGAAAGGTTATTCTGTACAATTACACTTTCGGTTATCTAAATGTAAGTGTAACTGTTAAGTTGCGAAACCTCTCTATTATCTAAACCACAAGCGTTAGCTCCCACCCCCAAATGTTTAAGTGAAATTTATGAAACTAAAATACTTAATAACTTAAAGGGACAATAACACTCTTGCTGGCTTGGCAGCCCCAGAAATAAATAATAGCCTTATTCTAAGTACTAGATGTTTAAGTGTCTTACCTGTTGTGTAAATTATCCATTATGACCTATTTTACTTGTCCAGAGGGTACGAAAATATTTTAAATCCAAGTCACATTTGAAAAGGTTTACGTTAGACTTTTCAAATCAATTAGTTGAATTTTTCCAATTTTTTAAATTAGGTGTGTTTATAAATTTATAACATCAATTTATTGGAATATTGTAAAATGATACAATTTGTTGACCAGAATGAAGATTGGGACATATAATTTAGTTATAACAAGAGTGTTATTGGGGCTTTAATAGTAAAAGTGGTGCACAGAATTATTTTTAAATATGTATTTCCATGTTGCCAAAGACATATCCATTTATATTTGTATATTATGTTAAATGTGTATGTATATATATATGAGTATATTATATATATATATTTGTTATATTTTATATTGTTTTGTAATGTATTGTTAATTAATTATCCACACAATAAATGGACCATGACATATTTTTATCATAAATTTGTTTTTTTTTCTTGAATTTATATTTTCTTTAAAGAGTCAGTGAAAAGATGGTTCACACATATGAGAACACTTTACTGTTGGAATTTGAAATAAAGTAGGCAGTAGTGCCACTACCCCCGCAAAATTCAAGTCATAGCACACTGCATGGCGTATGACCATTTCCATTATCCCTGTCAGTGCTGAACAGAAGGGCGAACGTTAAACCTCATATCAGTTCATTTATATTCCGCACATGCCCTGTATGCGCACAGACTAGCCATTGCTTTTCCAAAATCCGATCTATGGAAATGCATATCTCAAATACTTCATATGGAGAGACGGAAGACACTATTATAGGAAACATCTAAACCAATATGGCTGCATAGAGAATGGGTCTGTTAAACACCAAACTTTTTCTTGCAGACCAAGGTTATCCCATATTCAATTGGAATCCTATAAAATGTCACACATAGAAAAAACACCACACCTAAAGAAAATGAGATTATCAATAGAGCACTGCTTGGTGTGGGATATATTTGAGACACACTTATATTTCTCCGTAACAACCATTTTTGTCCAAATAAAGATTATCTATTTATAGAGCCAAGGGCAGATCTAGTGGAGGGGGAACTGAAGCTGGCATAACCCTATCAAGATCCAGGGGCCGACAAAATTATGTACATGTCACAGATTGTAACGTAGAATGACAAGCTTTGTAGTTTTTGTTGCTTCTGGACCCGGGGAGGGGATGGCTTAGTGGTCTAGAGTGCTGCGCTTCGAGCTCTAGCTGGCCGGTCACCATGGCTTGCAGCTGTGGTTTCGATCCCTGGTGTGAGTGTATGTGGCATGGAGATAGGGGCGCCTTCTCAACCTCGTGGGTTTCCTCCGGGCACTCCGTTTCTTCCCACTGCTAAAGACCCCTACGCGCAAGCGAATTATTGAAATAAAATGAAATCATATGGTAGTCCTAAAATGACCTAGTTTGTGTCGAGTGAACGCTAAACCCCATTTCTCAATCTCGAAACCAGAAACATTTTTGAAGAAATTTCTCTGGTGAATCGGGGTAGCCATTTTCCTGGAAAATGACATGTAATTCCTACGCATGAAATTTCTCGTTTATTTGCGTCGTACGCCCCTGATTTTACGTGCCTTGATGACCGAATCACTTAAAATTATACCCACGCGTAGAAAAATAGATCTTTACAAAAACTTGAATTTGTTCGTTTAAGATCCAATTTTTTATGTCAGCGAGTTGACTCTGAATCAAGGATCATTTTGCAACAAACGAAACGACGTTCCGACCTCTAGTTTTTGAGAAATCGACCCCAAAAAGATTGACCAATCAGAGGTCAGAATGGGCAGGGGTTAGGTTTGGAAAAAATTGACGGTCTAATGTGCCATAGGCCTTCGGCTCCGCGGCTGCCTCTGGGAACGAGATTGCCCCATTTCTCTCTCTCTCTTCTGGACCCGGGTTGCCGGTGCTCATTTTCTACCTGAACCATTTTATAAGATTTCTGACTGAATCATTATTTAAGAACAGGATTCTTGTGTCGGATCAGACCAGGTTTCTAGCTTTCGAAATTTTCTGGGCCCCCTCTTTTGCACTTTATGGCTTCGGCTCTTTCAGCTTGTGACTTCACCCGCCGTGACCCCCCCCCACCATACATGTTCTCTGGATCCACCCTTGCTTAGAGCACTGCCTGGTAAGAGGATATTTTACTTACAAAATACGTCTCTGATCAGATCAAAATCTTCTATAAAGTGTGCAAGCCCATCTGTCATGTTTTCATATATTTAACAAAATTAGAAGTTTTAAAAACACATAAACAGTAAAATTTATTACACTATGTACAGCTTTATCTATATATTATTTATTTAAGATAAAATGGAAAGTCTTAATACATGTGATGTCTTACATGCCACTGAAACATGACTGGATGAATCATTATATTCTCTTTCCCCAAAAGAGAAATCAGAAAAATTTAAGAGAAATAACTTTTGCAATGACCTCTCATCTGGCCACAGATCACCAATGATTTCCCCATTGACTTTAATGTTAATTCTGGATTCTTTGACCAAAAAATTTTTCCCAAATTTTTGTGGGGTTGAACCCTTTCTACCACAGATGAAGCAACATGTAGCAACTTCTTGATCAAAAGCAGGTATGACATTTATCACAGAAAACTTGAGATATACAAACTGGAAGTACCATACAAGTAACCATGTATATCCTTCCACCCCAAAATCTCAAATATTCACCAAAACCTGTCAGAAAATATATATTCAAATCTTTTTCTTTTATTATATACCAAAAAGTCAAGTAAATACCCACACAAAAGGAGAGAGGGGCGAAAAATAACTTTGGCACCTATTTCGTCAATAACCAGCAGAGGAATTAATGGTGAACTGTGCCCATCTCCTATATTTTTTTTTCATATAAGATGAAACAACAAAATAGAGCAAAATTTAAAAATGACAGAAACAGAAATCATTAAAAGCAATATTCTTTTTTCTCTCTTAAAATAAACTGAATTACTAAACTACATCTGTTACATGTAGTATGGGAAAATGATCCTCTTGATTTATTTGCAAATGTAGGCTTTATACACAGTTAAAAAGCTGGATCTTCTTGATATATTTGAATAATCCTAGTTCATTATGCTGTTTATATTGTCTCTTGTTATATCTCTGTGTAATCAGGTAATTTGCGTCTGTAATTGTGAAGTTGCTAATCTCTCAATATCATCAAGGCTTAAACTAGACAGACCATTATCAAAGTTCTGCAAAGAAAATCAAATTATTAACTTCATATTTCTAAAATCAAAATAAGTGAAAACGTTAAAATGTATCAATAGTGTGAATCTCAGAAGATCATATATCAATATAGCAATATTTTTGACAGTACTAATTGTTTTCTCCAATGCATAGTAGAATGACTGAATTTATATATTGATATCTTTCTTGCTCATTGTACAAAACTTGCCAAAATTGTGACAATTGAAATAGTTCTGCGTTGGAGACAATAAAAATACCCTTGAGCACCAGGAATGCCAGAAAAATACTGATTCCTTTAATGCCTCAAATTGTCAAGTCACATGCATAGCTAGGAACAATTAAAGTTACATTATGGGAGATTTTTATAAGGAGTTAGCCATTCTTGCTATAGCAGTTCAAAAATAGATGATGAAAGAAGAATATAGTGAAAATTTCAGTCAAATTACTTTATTCTGAACATAGTTATTATCAGTGTAATTTTTGACAAGAAATGGTATTGAATTCCATCGTCACTGATTCTTAGTATGGACGATCGTTGATTGACAGGCGTTAACTCCACCTACATAGTCTCGATTATCAAGTTATGTTTACAATGACTGTGGTACCGTAAGCGTATTCGGTTTGAGACGGAAGTATGATGATGTCAACGTCACGAAGAATCTCCGCCCACGACGCCATTATGATTAAATCAATCGACGAAATCCTGTTTAAATCCGAGCCCAATCCAAGCCATCCGTGGGTCTACAGGGTTGATTTATGGCTTGTTGTTTAAATAAAGATCTAATTTATAATTTCTATGACCTCTGAGGCCAAAAGGAAGACCGACTAAAGTCAATTTTTGCTCTCCAATAATGTATCTTTAAAGGACAAATGTGACTTTGTCGGTATTTCTGTCTTCAGTACCCTGGTTGGTGCAGAACATTACGTAGTTAAACCACCACCCTTTAAATTTGTATTTTTTGATGCAGTCAAGGGACTAGTAGTTTCTAAATTGGGCAACAAAACTCATAAGTAAAAAAGATTATTTTTCTCAATGTACATGTTTACTTGTGCTAAAGGGTTTTAACCCTTAAAATTACATGTGTTTCTAAAGAATTGCTACATGATCTTTAAATTAAGGAAATGAAATGGAGTTTAATGTCCAACTGCTATGAAGGAATTCTTGCCCAACAACGGCACTACGACCTACTCATATATCAAATTCAAACTGCTAAGGGGTCTTTTATGTGCACTCTAATGTACATACACAACACCTTGGTTTTCTGTCCCATCCGAAAAACTAGACAGTTGTCCTTGTCAGGCCCTCCGTTCAGCATCTCTGACAAGGGGGCACCGCGCTGAAAAATCTGGATAACGTTCTCTGCTAATGCAGGGATCGAACACCCGACCGTCAGACTAGCGAGCCATCGTTTTACGAACTTAGCCACCATGACTCCCTGATCATTAAGGATACATGTACTTGGCACCAAACTCTTACATGTACGTTCCAGAAAACAAAATTTCTATAAATTACTCTACCTTTATAAATTCTTTCAATACTAAATCTGCATCCTTTTCTTTGAAGTGTCGTTTTAGAAATAGTAACATTTTCTGCCAAACAGGAGAGGCAGTTATCACAGCAGAGTCTTTATTATCAGTTTTTTTAACAGTTAACATAATTCTAACACCATCCACTATATCATATTCACTTAATTTTTTACTATCTGAAAAATACAGATAAACAATGTGTGAGTGGGAATCAAAGGTTAATTCTGAAGGAGCTGAAAAAATTGGGGAAAAACTGTTGACCAAAGATTAATATTCCTGAAAACTGAAATACAGAGGACTCTGTGACATCCGAACTCTGATCACTACAACACTCTGTGACGTTCAACATGTCATGTACATGTACTTACAAAACAGGCTAAACCTCAGCATCCTTAAAATATTTGAATTTTAAATCTGCATGAAGAAGGTTACTTTAATAAATGATATACAATCTAAAATCTACATGTAAGTCGTTTTAAAGGATGTTGACCTTCTTTTCAAAGTGTGTACGCTACAAGTTTACCAGCAGTTTCTCTAAAGTGGAAACGTGCAAAGAATGACCATCATCAGGACTCACAATGGCCGTCGCCCAACTCACAATTTGAGATAAAAATATGTAAGTGGCGATTAAAATTTTATTTTGCGATAATTTTGTAATAAAGTTTTGTTGTACTGGCAATTATTTTGGGTACTGGCAGGAAAAAAAAATCTTTAAATTCTAATCATATTTATCCTGGATTAACCATTATTGAGTGTCAATCATATGGCTATTAAAACACTATAGTAAACTAATCAACTGGTTGATATCTGGGTCGCGTCGATGACTATTAATAGTGCTCCTACGGTTAGGACTTTTTGTTATTCGAATAATCGTGGCTATTAACCGGTTACTAACAATTAAGTTTCAACATTAAATAACCACTCGCATCGCCGTATGATGATTTAAAATCAAGTGGTTTTTAATACATAATTGTACACGTCTGTCAATATCAAGTAATAAGCTTACCGGTACCTACAAATATTATAGCTTTGCTCCTCTCTAAGTTAAATCCTGTATTTTTCCTCTTTGTAAGTATTTGAAAGTACTAAAAGAAAACAAATGTCGATCATCGAATTCAGAGATTATCATTGCCGAAGTGTTGTACTATGTGGTGATCGAGTTTATTTCACCAGTTCCACAACTCCAATCTCCACCCTCGGTGCTTTGTTGATAAAACTACTTTATTGTTATTGAAATTATTAAAGACTTATAATCAGGCAACTAGAATTATCTACAGCTTGTGTGTGATCAAGATGTAATGTAACTTAACTCATAACAGTCAAACCGTATCACACGCCACGGCATGAAAACTGCACTAACTGACTGAGCGAACACGTGACCGACGCAAATTCTCTTCGGCTTCTTAAAATTAAATTGGTAGATTTTTGACAGTAATGATGTCGCATTAATACAGGATGATTATTTTGTAATTGTTCTTGCCTTGCCTTCCCCCGATTATCGAGATTTTAAGACGTGGGTTGTTTTCTACCGGTCCAACAGCAACACGTACCTCTCAACTGATCGGCGAAATATTCTGATTTCAAGATAAATACATCGTGGAATAAAGTGGAATAGTTATAAAGAAGAAAACGCCTGACCTCAGTAACTAACTTCCTGTAATTTTTAAACAATAATATTTAAAACCCGAGAATAACATTTTTATTTATTATTTATTAAATTCCTGTAAAACAAACAGCTGCTCATTGACAGGTCATACACGTTATAATACTGGGACAGAGTAAAAATAACCAGAGTGTTGACTTGCATTACTCCCTATAGAAACAACCCGACTCTGTGATACTGGGGTAACGGGGCATCTCAAGTTGACATACATTGTTTAATTTTCAAAATGGCGCTCTGTCGTCATGGAGACGTCTGTAATGGGAGATAACTCCATTTAATGGGGACATCTCCAATTAACCGTACCGCTCAATTCGAACCGTTTAACCGTCCAATTCTAACCGTTTACGGTTATCCGACTAACCGTAGGAGCACTAATGAGTAATACTAATCAGTTGTCTAGTTGATTGATAATTGCCAATGATATATTGTATTAAACCTTATCTAAAGTCATCGTTTACACAAACTAGGTCATTTTGGGACAAACATATGGTTTAATTTTATTTCATTAATTTGCTTGTGCATAGAGGTCTTTTAGCAGTGGGAGAAAACCGGAGTACCCAGAGAAAATCCACAAGGTTGGACAGGCAACCCTACTCCTTGTCACGTACAACCGGAGATTCACGGTTGCATACAAATTTCTAACAAATAAAACTCACATATTGCACATTGTTTCATTTTCGTTTAACTAGGTCATTTTGGGACTAACACATGGTTCAATTTTGTTTCAATAATTCTCTTGCACCATAGGTGTCTTTAGCAGTGGTAGGAAACCAGAGGAACAGGAGGAAACCCACGAGGGTTGGACAGGCGATCCTATATGTTATGTACTCTTGTCACATACAACTGGGGAATCAAAACCATGCCAGTACTCAATTTCAATGACAGACCTTATGATACAGCACACACACGCTTATCATTCAGTCATCCCCCCCCCACTTAAAGATCTAATAAGGCACTATTAGAAAGAATATCTTTATGATGACGCAGACTACTATTTACTGTGCAATGAGTCAAAAATGGAATTACACTTTGTAAACCGACAAATATACCGTGATGCAGTGAAAATGCCCCACTTTTCACAATAACACGAAAAAGAATGATTTTATCCAGACTGCATAAATGCACCACAAAACAATGCCCTAAAAAAAGGACCAAGGCAAAGACGGTAACAAGTGAAACAGCCTCAACAACATCGGCCGGATCACACATTTCCAGCTTTCTGTTACGTCAGAGGTTCACATGGGTTCACCAGTACCAACACTGTTCATTGCCAACTATGAACTGTTTGAAAGACGGCATTACATTGGAACAATTCTGAATTCACCGTGGGTGGTTGTTGTATATCTTGTGTCGGAAAACGTCCAGTTAAAAACAATGCTTTAGCTACATTAGGTGTTATAATCAAATTAGGGATCCGTTTGCAATTTGTCTCAGTATGTCTGCCTTGCGATTTTTCTTTAAATTTGGAGTTAAAAACCAACCTAGCATTGACTTTCCTTTAAATGTTAATCGTTGACCTGAAGCTGGTACTCCTAATAAAGCTGATACCTGTTCTTTTATGTCTGTTACCATACTACTTGGTGAAGCCTAAAAAAACAGAAAACAGTCTATAGAAAAACTTGTAGAGAGAGAGCGAAATGGGGTTTAACACCTACTCAACACAAACTATAATAGGTCATTTCAGGATTAAGAACTAAGACATGTTTTATGGTTTTGAAACACTACATGTACTTCTAATTCAATCACAATTTCTTTTATGGTTTCTGACTTTTACATTTGATTGCATTCTAACCTATATGTATCTTCTATTAACCATGTTGTACCAGACAATATGTCATTGATGCTTAAAAGGACCTTACAGTTTCGGAAACCTATTAATTTTACGGTACACTGTCATCAGACCCGGACCAGCCCGTGTGCCAATGATCCAATGTCATATTGGGTCCCCTGCAAATCATAGTTTTTTCTGCTGGGGACGACCTCGATACCACCTTCGGCCAGGAGGGGGGGCCAAACCTGCCCATCCTAAAAAGTTCACTGCCCCTCCGCATAAAAAAATACAAGTTCTTGGTGGGGGACAGAACCTGCTCATCCTAAACAGTTCCCTGCCCCTCCGCATACTAAATACAAATTCTTGACGGAGTATTTTTAACGGCAGCAGATATCAGAATAATCATCTTCAAATTTCAACTGTCATGTATGATGTTCAGATGTACGTTGTGTCTGACATTGGTCACCAATTTGGTGATCTATCCGAAGGACAAAGTCCTCTTTACCTTGTCATCCACTAAGGTGTGTCTCATATAAATATTTGAATCAAGATCTACCACAACCCGTAATTCACCGAAAACAGGGTAATGGAATCAAACACAAAATCACTTTGTCACATAACACTTATTTCTATCTGATGATTTTGATAAATGTTTGACTTTTGCCGTTTATAATTGGCTTCTTTTTTTTTTTTTAGTTTATGCCTAAATCAAGGCTATTACTTACAGAAACAGTACATTCTTCGCCGTTTAACACTTTCACAGTCAAATGCATGTTGAAACTACCATTAATAATGACTAACAAGGAAATAATTCTGATATTGCTTGAAATAACACCTTTTCAATGAGTTCGGTCTCTCAGTCTCAACGTAATAATAAATGGTGGTTCCCCTAAATTCCGTGCCGACGAAGCGCATGGATAATATAAGGCAATATATTTGTTTGAGCTTCTTTGTAATTAAAAGAGAAATCATCATGCATGATGATATCAATTAATTTCAAGAATTCGATTCAAGAAGTTGCTACATATTACAATGCTTTATACTACAGAAAATTGTGCAAACTTTCAGGGGAATCCCCAGAACTAATTTAGCGCATTTATATAAATTTATGCGTTTTCATGAAGTAAAGCGGTTTACTGAAGATTGTTGAAATAACGCACACCCTCGGCACCAACGATTGATCATTTTTATTTTTTGAATTAATAAGTAAATTAGACACATAATATCTGCATAAACAAATTAGTTTATTGGTCCACTTCTGTATTTTCATTTATTTATATAGTGTCAAAATATCCGAAGTCATAGATCTATGTGAAATGAAAACCATTTTTAGGGGAGCAATCTAATCCTTAGAACAGCCATCATTCATGGCATTCTTCGCTGAGTGGCTGGGTGACTCCTGCAATCTCACTGGCTGTAACGTTGACCAACCAATTTCTCAAGCTCGTCTCAATCATTCAGGTTTGTTGTTATTATCCTTTGGCCAATGAATTCCACGTGTAACTGTTTTAAACCATCTTCGATCTGTCACAAAAGTGATAAGATCAGAATAAAATTTTAATACTTCCAGTTTCACTCGTGGCGATTTCACAAAAAAATTCAACACCGCCATTTTCTTTTGTGCTTAATAATTTTTGGACTCAATCTGAAGTAGCCTGCATACATTTTCACGATAACTTTTTACTTGGACGAACACAACCTACTGTAACCCTTTACTGGACCAGGTCTTAACAGTAACCCCTGTAGGATTAACCTCAAAAATATCAAATAATGAATTTAATAATGATAAGGGGTTTAGGCCTATAGTTTTAGGACAAGGCCTAGATCCATGTTTATTTTACGATGCCCGGGCGGAAGACCTTCACTATCATCAGTATGACAGGTTTACAAAGTTAGTATGAACAATTGTGTTTTGTTAGAGTTAGAGATATTTTTTAAATTTATCAATAAATTTTTTTAAAGTGAAAATCGTTATTCATACCGTAGTTGATTTGCAACATTATTTTGTTTCCAAATATTTTTAGTAGCGAACACAGTAGGAATGGAATGGATGTAAACTTGATTACAAAGTTTTTCAAGCCCCAATTCCCCGTAATCTGTTTCATGAAATCTTAACTCCCCCAGCACCCTGTTTCATGAAATCTTAACTAAAGATAAAATCCAAATTTTAGTAGATACTTCATATTTAATTGATTGACTAAACACTAAAATCAATCTATTTAATCCATTCAAATTACTAAAATTTGGATTTCGTGAAACAGGTCCTTGGTCTTTGGCCCCACAAGGTATTACATGTACACGTATCTTATAGAATATTTAATTAACTAAGCAACATTGAAATAAAAGATTAAAAGTGAAACCTTACCGGTAAAAAACATACATTAGGCCTGAAATGTTATAAAAACTATTAAAGTAGCTAAGTCTCTAACTCAATATCATCGAAAGTCTTCGACATTGAAAACACAAATTATTTATCAATTTAAATCAACATTGATGGTGTGGTCTTACCAGGAAAAGATGGGCTTCTGATATCCAATATTTAAGACGAAATTATTTTTTTACCATTGGTACACGAATCGTGTAACATACAGCGTTTCAGACTCATCTTCAGCTAGGGACCCAAAGAACAAGGCTAGGTATACTCCACATTACATCTCAAACGGTGAGCATGCGCAATAAATACTATGTAGACTGGA
The DNA here is from genome assembly GCA_036850965.1 of Patella caerulea. NCBI lineage: Eukaryota > Metazoa > Mollusca > Gastropoda > Patellidae > Patella > Patella caerulea. The sequence continues at coordinate 69,410,407 of JAZGQO010000010.1, read as the reverse complement.
ATAACCAGATTATATATATTGTGATTTAATTGAGACTTCTGGTGTACTTCGCCAAACATAACTGATTTGATATTAGAGTAAAAACGGAAACGATTGAATGTACCGTAAATCAGTTTATATACATCCATATTATATGGCTGGCGACCCATTTGTGTCAATTTGTAGGCCTCAAATATTAGCTCCTTTAATTAGACATTAATAAACTTATCCAGATCAAGGCTAGCCTGCGATATTTGTTGTATTGTAGTTCGATTTGCTGCAAAATTTTCCTTTGTGATTAAACGATTAAATGGATAACCGAGACTGCTAGTTTTGTCTTACCGACTTTATTAATGATGAACAAGGCTAAGAGGAACTTATATTCACATATTTCTCGGTTCATAGTGGATCAATTTGACTGAAATCTTCAGCAGATTGCCTTTACATTAGTTAGTTTTTAACTATTATAGTGAGAACTGCCAACTCATTATCTAATCTCCCATAATGTATCTTTAAATGTATGATTTTGAAAAATACTATATTTAATTCTTATTTTGAGATCCTGAGCAGTAGATCTATTAATTAAAATAGTTTTCAAAAACTGCTATAGAATTAGACAATAAATAGAAATATGACTGTTGATGCAGGTAATTTAATTGATAATGTTTATTTATATTTTTCAGAAGTACCGTTATGGAAGCAGGAGCTGAAGGAGGCAATGATAACAGCCTCAATGAATCATTTCTACCTAATACACAATATGTAAATGTAATAGAAGGTAAATAAAGCAATGTATGGTCTTAAAGGAGCTAAATCGCTTATATTTGGGACCTAGAATTTTAGCCAAATGAGAAAACTTTGTTTAAAGATTATGTCAAAATTTCTGCTATGCATGACAAAAGTAATGATTAAAAATGCCAAACAGCCACTAAACTTGACACAAAACATGTTAAAGTATTCAAAAATGGTCAAAACCAAATTTTGAAAATTTCTGCACTCGGACACAAATTAGCGTGTAATTGGTTAAATTAGAAATCTACTCGTGCGACTTAAGACACATTTAGCTATCACCAGTCACAAATGTGCTCTGTTGTTTTGTTTTAATTTATCTGAATTATTTAAGGTGAAGGCGAAGATACAATAGGTTCAGGTGACGGAGAAGAAGATCCAGGCAATAATGAGCCTCTAAGAGAACAGGTAATAATAACGAAACAGTTCTTCAAAGCATTGTCCAATATATACAGCCGCAACTTCTGCAAATATTTTAATATAACCACCATAAGATATAATTGAGTTTGAGATACTAAACTCAATTCTCTGTCTAATTACACATTTTAAAATTGAATAAATATGTAGTTATAACTCATAACAGATTTAGATAAAGAGAGATCCAAGAATATTCCACTTATAAGGCCAAAGATGAAATTGAGCAATGACCGATGTTTAAGACTACAGTTTATGTAAGAAAAGCTTAGGAGAGAGAGAGAAATGCAGATTAACCGCCACTGGACGGACACACAGCAGGTGCGGATCCAGGATTTTTGGCAGGGGGGGTCTAGGTTTGATAATTGCTTAACTGATTGCGCTCAACCGATAATTTGATAAATTAGATTCAATTTGGTTCATTCTGACGTATTTCCGGAAGGTAAATTCCAAAATAACAGGTCTAAATCGCCAATAAAATCGCATAAAAAAAATTTCAAGTCTGAGCAGGGGGGGGGGGGTCCCAACCCCCTGGACCCCCCCTCTGGATCCGCGCCTGCACAGTATGTCATTTTGGGATTAACATATGGTTCAATTTTATTCCACTAATTTGCTTGCGCTTAGGGCCTTTAGCCGCCAGTGGGAGGATCCGAGTTTGGACAGACAATCCAACTCCTTGTCACGTACAATCGTGGTATCGAAACCACACGAGGTGTGTCAGGTAGGGCTGCAACGATTCACAACTAACTCGATTCGGTTCGATTATCGATTTTAACCATTCGATTCGATTATTTTCGATTCGATTATCAGCTATAATAACCAATAATTTTTCCTGTATATAATTCATAAAAAAACAATAAAAACTCAAGACTAAAATTCTCTTGAACACTTTTATTTAATACTACATAGTATGTTAACATTGTTAACTGTGAAAACATTTCACTGTAATACATGTATTCAAAATATGTCAACATTATCACTACTCAAAGAGTTTTTTCTTTCACAAAAATGATTCCCAACTTTAAATTTCAAATGACCAGGTGGTCGAGAAAGTACGTCGTCTGCCATAATTTTACCTTCCAGTCTTTGCTTGGCTATGGGTAATAATCGCTAAACACGAAAATATCCGAAGATAATGACCTGAATTATAAGCTAATGAGATCGTTTTGGAATTTATTTAACGATTACCGAAGCTTTTGACCTAAATTAACATCCAATGAACATTCGGTAGGTCACCAATTTTAAATAAATTAACTTTCGTAGCATACGGAAATTGTTTTAAAGGGAGGTCACTCTGTTTTAGTTATGTTTTCGAGTGACATTCGTGTTTTGTTAAATAACGTAAATTAAAAGTTTTTATTTAATTTTAAGTGGACTTAATTGCTACTGGCACTTCATTTTTTTTTCATATGGTAAGGTGTACGTTGTTTTTATTTGAAATTTAATTTGCAATTGAACCGAATCGAAATATGAACGTTGAAGATCGTGGATCGAACCGAGACGGCTAGTGTCGGTTATCGGTGCACCGAACTGAATCGTTGCAGCTCTAGTGTCAGGAAAGACTGATGACAGTGTCAAATATATTATACACCTTAGCTGGAGGCCCCCTAGATTTGGAAGTCCTAGGCTTCAGCCTGCAGGTAAATGTGGCACGGTATAGATCTTGACTGTTTAGTTGATTGTTATTATTAATTTATGGTTTCATATCTTATGAAAAAAAATTGAATTAATTTCAGGACCGTTTCTTGCCGATAGCCAATGTTGCCAGAATAATGAAAAAGTCAGTGCCAACAACAGGAAAGGTAATAATACAAACTAAAATCTATGAAATGGGGTTTTATGCACCAACTAGGCTAATCAAAACAGACATCAGCATGCCACGTGTTGAAGAACATTCAGTCCAAGAAGGTACTTTCTTGTCCAACTGCAGGTTCGAACCCACAACTCCTGGCTAGTGAGCCAATGCCTTATCCTCTGATTCACTGTGGCTCCTCATTTGAAATAATTAGAATAGTAAGCCTTGTGTAAAACATACAAAGAAACAAATTTATAAAAACAGTCTGTTTTTATTTGTTTTTAATATCCATTAAGTTACCAATTTCGACTGAAAAATGAAATATTTTCTCTTATAAAACAAACTTGGTATTAAAGTTTTGATCCGCTGTGAGCAGCCTCATCTCTGATGTTAAGATCATAATGTCAGTCTTAAAATGTACTTACCAGTAACATATTATTCATATAATAATTGTATTGTATTACAGATTGCTAAGGATGCTAAAGAATGTGTACAAGAATGTGTTTCAGAGTTTATCAGTTTTATCACTAGCGAGTATCCTTTTATAAACAAAAACTCATAACATCCAGCAATATTCTGTCTTGTATAACCCCAAACTCATAACATCCTGCAATATTCTATCTTGATACCAGAATATTGAACTGTAAAATCATGTAATGAAGAACCATTTAAAGCTGATGCATTCAGTTTTCAACACAAATGTCGGTCAGTCGTCTCAAGGCAGGCTGGTTTATCAGAGGACTCCAGCTAGCCTTTGCCTTGTTATCTCGCATAGTTAGTAGGGCTGCAACGATTCACAACTAACTCGATTCGGTTCGATTATCGATTTTAACCATTCGATTCGATTATTTTCGATTCGATTATCAGCTATAATAACCAATAATTTTTCCTGTATATAATTCATAAAAAAACAATAAAAACTCAAGACTAAAATTCTCTTGAACACTTTTATTTAATACTACATAGTATGTTAACATTGTTAACTGTGAAAACATTTCACTGTAATACATGTATTCAAAATATGTCAACATTATCACTACTCAAAGAGTTTTTTCTTTCACAAAAATGATTCCCAACTTTAAATTTCAAATGACCAGGTGGTCGAGAAAGTACGTCGTCTGCCATAATTTTACCTTCCAGTCTTTGCTTGGCTATGGGTAATAATCGCTAAACACGAAAATATCCGAAGATAATGACCTGAATTATAAGCTAATGAGATCGTTTTGGAATTTATTTAACGATTACCGAAGCTTTTGACCTAAATTAACATCCAATGAACATTCGGTAGGTCACCAATTTTAAATAAATTAACTTTCGTAGCATACGGAAATTGTTTTAAAGGGAGGTCACTCTGTTTTAGTTATGTTTTCGAGTGACATTCGTGTTTTGTTAAATAACGTAAATTAAAAGTTTTTATTTAATTTTAAGTGGACTTAATTGCTACTGGCACTTCATTTTTTTTTCATATGGTAAGGTGTACGTTGTTTTTATTTGAAATTTAATTTGCAATTGAACCGAATCGAAATATGAACGTTGAAGATCGTGGATCGAACCGAGACGGCTAGTGTCGGTTATCGGTGCACCGAACTGAATCGTTGCAGCTCTAATAGTTAGTGTCAACATACAACAAATCTGGAAATGGTCTCTGTGTCTCTGATTAAAGAAATTTCTCTTCAGTCATATTGACCAGTTTTGACTGACACGCAATGTGTCAAAAGTTTACAAAGAATGTAAGCCATATAAAAATCACTGGTAGCTCTGCTAGTTTTGGGAAATAACCTCAACATTTCTTTATCTTTTATTCTCAAAACAGATAGAGCAATCTGTATCTTTATGAGAAACATACCCTCCCCCCGCCCCGCCCCACATCAACTGTCCCTTATATAAAAGAAGAGATGATTTGGATTATCTGACTTATTCTGATAAAACAAATAGTATTAATTCTTTAACAAGTTTTATAGAGCAAGTGAAAGATGTCATCAGGAAAAGAGAAAAACTATAAATGGGGAAGATATATTATTTGCGATGTCTACTCTCGGGTTCGATAGTTACGTTGAACCATTAAAATTATATCTACAAAAATACAGAGAGGTAATTGTTAATGCAGTCATATATTGTCAATTGTTAATGCAGTCATATATTGTCAATTGTTAATGCAGTCATATATTGTCAATTGTTAATGCAGTCATATATTGTCAACCTTCTTTTCCGGCATTTTATCCAGTACAGATTTGTTTGATGTTTTCTGTTTTCATGGGTTTTTTTTAATGTATATTTTTAATAATTTCTGACACAAAGTACAAAATGTCAGGTATAACTCATTTTCCTGAAGCAATGATTGAGTTTTACTACATCTTGACGTTGCTTGTTTACTTCACAATTCCCGAACTTATAGCTAAGTTGTGTACAGACACGTGAGCAGTAGCGTCCAATCAGAGGTTGTCACATAGGGACCTCCACGGAAACCTAGACATTGAACGAACTTTGAACTTTTTAGGTTGAAAGCACTGGACTTGGTATTCACGACGATCAAGGAATGTGAGCTTGTACCCAATCGGAATTAGTGTCGAAATATGCAGGGTATTACATCACGTGAAGGCCTTGATAATGGGTTTAACTGTAATTATTGAGTTATTATATGTTTGTTTAAAATATGTATAAACTTATTTCAGTCTTCAAAGAGTGAGAAAAGTATAAGTTCAAGTTCCGCTAGTCAAGATACAATAGATGATATTGGTGAAGATTCATTTGGTGAGACTATCCAAACATTTTATTAAACACATGTTGTCAAAATGTCTTAAATACAGAACAATGGCCTTGATAGACAATGAAATGAAATGGGGTTTAATGTCCTACTGTTCTGCCCTGAACTGTGCTAATGCAGTATATGAATACAGCACATACCATATCTGATGGCCACAGTGGCTCAGTGAATACTGTGCTGGTTCACTACCCATGAGATCCTAGTGTTGGCCAAAGCAGTTCCTCATGATTTTTCCAGCCAGCTTTTCTGTTCTCAGTGATGCAGGACAGGAGGACCTGAAAAGGAAAAGTGTCTTGTAGTTCCGATTGTGTTCAAAATAATAGTCCTTTAATGTACATTCTGGCGTGCACATAAAAGAACCCTTGACAATTGGAATTTGTTGGCACATAAAAGTAAGGTGTTGAATCGCATTTCATTTCCCAGAAAATCGTAAATTTGAAAGTGAATCCAAAATTTGAAAGTGAATCCAGAATTTGAAAGTGAATCCAAAATTTGAAAATGAATCCAAAATTTGAAAGTGAATCCAAAATTTGAAAGTGAATCCAAATTTGAAAGTGAATCCAAAATTTGAAAATGAATCCTAAATTTGAAAGTGAATCCAAAATTTGAAAGTGAATCCAGAATTTGAAAGTAAAGGAACTATGTTTTACTATGTAAGATTAAGACTATTATTATTATTATTATATATTTCAGTTACATCTAACACCATATTAGGAGACGGTCAATCTAATGTTATATATACCACAGCATATCCTACACAGGTAACAAACTTTACATCAATCATAAACTAGAAATCCTTGTATTTAAACCAGCTGCCCCTCAAGTTCCATGTACATTACATAAGCAGGACGGATAGATGCTTTAGATTTAGACAAAAGAACAAAGAATTAGGACCCATGATAGTTGTAAATTTAGAAGAATAAGCAGAAATACAGCTACCTTGGCAAAGTTCACCTCCTCATCATTACACATAAAACTGTCTTGGCAAAGTTCTCCTCCCCAGCATTCCGCATAAAACTGCCTTGTCAAAGTTCTCCTCAGCATTCCACATAAAGCTGCCTTGGCAAAGTCCTTAGCACACGACACATAGCTGCCTTTGCAAAGTTCTCCTCCCTAGCATTCCACACATAACCGTAGATATTAAAACCCTCTCCATTGCTTTCTGACTATTCTCTTGGCCATTAACAACAGTGAAAATATAACTATCAGAGACCAGAGAAAAAATTAATATAAGAAAACCTTAAATGGGTGATTTTTGATATACCGATACATGAAATTAATTCCAGTGTTTTAAACCAAAACAATTCTTATATTTTTCAGATACCACAACAATTAACGTTTACCTAGTCATAAAGGGTTGATTGTAATTATTCATATTCAGAGTGACTGGTGGACAATAAATAGATATTTGTTATCAACGATTGCCGTTAATACCATAGTTCATTATAAGACATGAACTGCTTGTTATTGGGGATCATGTGTTTCTATGTTAAAGTGTGAATTTGGCTATAAAGGCCATGAATATTTTAAAGCAGGTCAAATACATTTTTTTTATCAAATACAATTTTTATAAAGAAAATAATGTAGTGCTATTTATATGTAATTATGTAGTACTGGAAATGATTATATTTCTCATCAATTAATTGATTCCTATAAAGTCTCTGAGGGATCGTTAAGCCCTGACAAACTACAATATTATGAAAGTTGAATCTCTAATAGGAACACACTCCAAATAGTGTTTAATTATGTTTATCATTTACAAAGATGTGATAAGATAAAACATTTGATATCCACTGCAGACAATATATACATGTACGATATAGTCAGAGTCACCTATGATTTTTGTCAAGCTTCTTATTAATTCGATAGGGGGGTTTGGATGGCCTAGTGGTCTAGAGTGCCGCGCTTTGAACTCTAACTTGCCGGTCACCTCTGGCTTGCGGCTGTGGTTTCGAGCCCTGTTGTGAGCGTATGTGGCATGGAGATAGGGGCGCCTTCTCAATCTCGTGGGTTTCCTCTGGGCACTCCGGTTTCCTCCCACTGCTAAAGACCCCTACGCGCAAGCCAATTATTGAAATAAAATGAAACCATATGTTAGTCCCAAAATGACCTAGTTTGTGTTGAGTGGACGTTAAAACCCCATTTCTCCCTCTCTTTTATTAATTCGAAGGAACCCAATCCACGAGATTATCTATTGTTAATATTTTGTTTTCTTTATTAAAGATACATTATGTAAGATAATTCAAAATGAATACATTGATAATTTCATTCAAATTTCTTTAAATTCTGAGCGAGGATGTTTGTCAAGATGTGTGCACCAATTGTAACCACCATACTGGTTGTTCACTGCTAAGCCTCACTTCACTATTTTTACGGTAAATCATTAAATGGCTGAACAATTTTAATCTGCTTAAAATCGGACTTATCTGATGGCATCGAGAGTTGATTATGGTCTTGTTGAGTTAATTAATGTCTAATTAATAGTTTATAGACCATTTAAGGCCTAAAGAAAAACCTGAAATTGACCGATTTAGCGCTTACATAATGTATGTATGTCAATTGATCAATTTGAGTACGTTTTAGTGTAGATTATACCATGGACAATCTGATATTTTCTGAAAAATACAGATGATGCACAGAAACTTTACTATGAAAGTTGTCACCCTTCTATCACAGCCACTGAATAATTTGCCGGTTAAATTTCTATAAATGGTTATGTCTACCAAAAATCTAACCTGTTACTAATACAGGGAAACTCAATTTAATGTTCGAGAACTAAATTCTCTAAATCCCAACAATACTGAGAATCGAGTGATAGAGGGGATTTAGGGCTACAACGAATGCACCAACTGCATAAAAAAATACCTCAACCAACCCATGACAGCTGAATCATATTCATAGTGTTTTTAATTAGGTAACAATTCCACTCACACCACGTCTCTTGTTGCCACTGACAGAACTGTGACTGAATTCTGCATCACTCGATTGTAATTCTGTCAATTCTGGACATTCGGGACTGACAGTCAAGCATTCCCTATGAGTGTTTGACTGAAATGTCAATCTGTCCTTGAAATTCAAGTCTATCATGTGAGAGTATTGGACTTGGGTGCAAGAATTCCTCGTCGACACTAACACCTGGGGCCTTATTCACAAAATTTAACTAAGATAAAATCCAAATTTGAGTAATGTGATTGGATAATAATAGATTGATTTTAGTGCTTAGCCAATCAAAATTGAAGTATCTACTAAAATTTGGATTTTATCTTTAGTGAAGATTTTGTGAATCAGGGCCCTGGTAGTATGATATGAATCCTGTTTACTTTTATATACATCTAAAACGAAGCATCAAATATGTTAAAATTAAATATTATTCCATTGGTAGGTTATGCACTCAAAACAACTCTCCAGTACAAACTTATTAAAGTGTCATTCCAATTATGTTCTTAGAAAATAACACTTTGATTAAAACACGGATTCTATTTCGTTTTGTTTTTTATAGTTCAATATTTCGTTTTACTTGTCTTTACTAGTATATACTACACTAGGATCTGGAAGAGTAGTTATCATTGACATATTCTGGATGATGTGGGAAATTAGCCAATGAAATGGTCTGTTACGGCATGTTCTTGGCCTTTTGATGCATGGAACTGTGGGTAAACCACTAGAATGGTCAAAGCTGATTGATTAATCAATGTCTGACATGAGCTCTCACTTTAACTCGTCAGATCTTCATGTAGTAGAAGCTATCGAAAGTATAAAAAAACAAAACAAAATATAGATCTGGGCACTGTTTCTCGAATTCTTAATTAAAGATAAAATCCAAATTATAGTAGATACTTCAATTTTGATTGGCTAAGCACTAAAACCGATCTAATATTATCCAATCAAATGACTAAAATTTGGATTTTATCTTGTTATAATTTCGTGAAACAGGACCCTGTATTTTAATCAAATTGATTAGATCCCTTTCTTATAATGATCCCTCTTTTTACCTTTTATCATATTTTGTAAATAGAAATTTGTAAACCATATAAATATTGATGTGTACATTCTATATACAGGATACCATTCTATTTAATACAGTTACTTTGTCTGGTTTTGTGGGGCATTATATACATGTGAACAACAGGGATTTTAGTAATTGATGACTAATCAATCACTAATTACATCCGTTTTAAATGTTCTTGTAGTCATCAAATTTTTAAAAGTTGCCAAGACTCCATGTTTGGTTTTATATTTGAAACAGTATTTGAATATGTTGTTTCAAATGGGAGGAAATGGGAGGGTTATTTCAAAACCATGCAAGTTGACTCAATGGCAGGTCGTATGAAAGAGTGCGCGCACGCTAACCATTCGGCTATCCAACCCACCCCCTGCCCCAGAAGAACACAGGGTGTAACTGGTGAGATAAAATGAGATCTAATTTACCGTTATTCACGATTGACTTTGTATGTAAGAATCATTTTATTGTTAATATTTGAATCATTGTACATGTGTGTCACCATATTGAAATATCCCTTAATGTATACCAAAAAAAAACTCAAAATAAAAAAAATATAAAAATCTTAAACTAATATTTATTTATTTTGTTACTATAGTACAAAAAAAATACAACTGGAATACTTAGAAATACTTTTAAGAAATAACTTTTAATGTGAAACGAGAATTCAAAATATTAATTTCACTATTTTTGTTTGGGTTATTTATTATGTTGCTTAGCAACATGAAGAATCCAACAGTAAGATAAATTCCCAAACTATTTCTCAGGAGTAATGTGAATATTTACTGCTGACGAATTTGATCAATATCCTGTAGTCTGATTCTCACAGACTCCCAAGATTAGTGTTTATTAATGAAACCTCATATAAAAAAGTAATTAACGTTGTTTATTGTGCAAAAACATCAGGCGTTAATTCCTGTTTTTGTTGATGCCGTTCCATTATTGTATCAGCAACGTCGCCCTTTTCCATTTCCCGGAGTGCTCTTTCTAAGGTTCTGATTCTATCCTTTGTTTTACCATCTTTAGATAGTTCCTTCCATAATAAAATACATTTCTCCGACATCGAAATTTTCTGCGAATCTGACGCCCGGGAAAACCCCTCGTTATTAATAGACAAGATGGAGTTGATAATGGATGTTGTAGGTATATTCAACAGCATGGCAAAAACGATGATATCCAAACTATTTCCTTGTCCGAGGTATCTGGCCAGTAGAACCAGACTAGCATCAGATAAAACCTCTATTTCTTTAGGTTTAGGTGGTATTGGAGCATCGGCTGTGAAAATAATTCAATACGAATATTAAAGACACATTATGAGAAATTTACAAATGAAATGAAATGGGGTTTAACGTCCTACTCTTTTGCACCTAACATGGGCTAATGCCATGGGAGACGGGCATACGCCATACAGTGTGCTATGAGGGAAATTTTGCCCGGGCAGCGACGCTACGGCCTACTCGAAGAGAAATTTACAGGAAGCGCTGGCTGTGCTTTTCATAACAGTTCAAAAATAGATAATGAATATGAATGTAGTGAAATTTCATTCAAATTACTTTACTCTGAGCGAAGTCATGGGTGTTGGGAGTTCAGCTCTGAACGTCGGTCTCATTACACTCACCCTGAACGTTCAGGGACTGGCCCATTCAATCAATGTCGAAAATAATTTGACCCCCAATTTTACTGGGCAACTTTTCACTGCTAAACGATGGGTGTCACTCCGTGTGGACGCGTGTACAGTGTAAAGGAACATCTCAGTGAGAAAATAAGACCTTGCTCATTTCGCTAGAGTCAGTATGAGCATCACAACACGCCGTGTCATGGTGGCGAAAGGGTAGTTTGATAGGAGGGGACGTATTTTAAACAGCGTGTTGTTTCGCTCATACTGAGTCTAGCGAGGTAAGCAAGGTCTTATTTTGTCACTAAGATGTTCCTTTACACCCTACAGACGTCCACACGGATTGACACTCCGATGTTTCGCAGTGAAAAGTTGCCCAGTAAAATTGACTGGGGTTCAAATTATTTTCGACATTGATTGAATAGGCCAGTCCCTGAACGGTCACAGTGAGTGTAATGAGACCGAAGTTCAGAGCTGAACTAGGGTGTTGGGAGATAAAGCATTTACTGGTGACGATCATAGCAACGGTACTGGAAAATGAGACTGCCATCATGATAATTTTTTTCATTGAAGGATAAAGTACGAGACACACGTAATGATGGGGAAAGAAAGACGGGAGAAAATAACCCGAGAAAAAGAAAAACAGAGACCGCGATTTTTCTCTCGAAGTTTTTTTTTATGAAGTCTTTCTTTCCCCATATTATTAACCGAAGTCTATGTTTACATGTACGCAAAATGAGAATATGCCAGATGTCCCGTAAGAAAAACCGTATAGCCTATCATGTTTTCTTACGGAAAAAAACCTAACATGGAAGAATAACCCATTACAGGTTTAAAGAAACAATTTCAGAAGAATAACCCCAAATTCTGCTGTACATATCCAAAGCCGCAAGTTATTCTGGGCATAAAATAGATCAAAGCGATTTGCCATTATAGATTTATTATTAGGCCTATGTTTAAAGTTAAATTAACATTGTGGAAACAAAACTGAATATTCGCGAGAATATCTTACTTCACCGTGTATGCTTTAGTTTTATTTTATGATCAGTAGTGGAATACCGCGTTTTATCAGTGAAATAAAAGTGTTATTCGACTGGCTAGCAAAGTAGTTCATGTTGTTTTACCTAAAATGATTGTAATATCATAAAATAAATAGAACATTTGTCGTTTTGTCGTGAATAACATATTTTATTTCATCTCTAAGCAAGAAAACGTTTATATTTTCACTCATGCTACGCATTCGTGAAAATATATGTTTTTGTTTTTTTACTTTATCAACGAGTGTTGCTATTTCTTTGATATCAAAAAAAAAAGACGGGTTGGAGATTTTATTTATCACATAACCCTTTCTTACATGCAGAAATAAATAAATATAATTCTTTGGTAGTGATACGTAATTTTTTTTTTAGAGCAGTTTACCTATTGCTAAGTCTTATATATTGACTCAGTATTTCATCCAAGGTCAATTAAATAAAAACAGTTTCTTTTTAACAAAGTTACTCTTTATTTAAAATAAGTGGTTTCTTTAAAATAAAAGAAAGTAGTTCCTTTTTGATTGACCAATCAATCTCATGTAAAGCGATATCTCCTGGGAGATATCACGGTAGATTATATAATTTATCACACAAGTGTTATTGGGTGATAAATAGAGGATATTTGTCGTTTTAGAGAGAATAACATCGAGAAGCAAGAAAACTTATATTTTCACGAATGCGTATCATGAGTGAAAATATAAACGTTTTCTTGCTTAGAAAAACAACATGGACTACTGCTAGTCAGTGGAATAACACTACTGAAAATAAAATACACTCTTGAACGGGTGTTATAAAATATGGAGTATACATGTAACCTGGATTAAGTGAGAGGGACGCAATCACGAGTTTTAAGTCATGGTTTAGAGATGTGCGGTTTTCAAAATCAAAATGCTCAACTAGTGTCAGCATGTTCCACACAGCCCAATATTATCCGTTGGCACTCGGCGGGATTGCCACCCAATATGAATATTGTTTGTGGGGACACGGGCTGAACCCGTTCTTCATGCAAAATCATCACGCCCAAAGTCACCGTGAGTTACTGGAAAATACATAACAGCCGTGGACCAAACACTCAATATATATCTGCAGACATTGCAAACAACCAACGTATCAATCTGTTTCACAGAGAATTACTTAGGAATTAACTCTGTAACAGATGAGTGTCCATAGCACGTGCGTTGACTGCAGTCATTGGCTCAACGGCTCGTGCAATGTTTACTTAACACCTAACTGCTTCGGGCAAAATGACGCATTTTACTCATTTTAATACCCATTTACACTTAATAGGAAATATTTTTTAACTTCAATTACTTCAAACGTCTTTATTTATTTTTCTGTTACCTCAAAGAAATGTTTGAGAATTTAATTTGTCGGAGTAAAAAAGTTAATATACCGTACTTATTAAGCCTCGCCGATGTCATGCTTATCAGTGATTGTAGCGGCCAAGCGAATATTCACTGCGGGATCAGTTTGCCAACGTATATCAAGCATAGTGGGGGTGGCGATTTAATTACGTTCTCACCGATATATGAATAATGCATAGTTTTATGCACGTTCTTGCATGTTAATAAATTCTATATATTGTGCATGAAATTAAAAAATATTGTACATTCATGAAAACATGTTGCAAAAAAAAAACCTAAAGAAAAAATCAATTAAGAAATAAAATACAAAACGATTGAATTAGCCTACATGTCATGAATGGTCTGCTCCTTATACCATAATAGTTACATAACTTTGCTTCTTATTATGATGTCATAGTACATAACTTTACTTTTTATTATGATGTCATACACGTCAGTCCAAACAAAGGGAAAGTCAGTTGTCATTTAAGAAAAGCGTGCATTATGTTTTATGGGTGATATGTCCCTTTAACTTTTTGCTTAACCCTGATAATTATGACAGTCGCTTAGTAGCCTAATGATGACCGTCTCTGTGACGTTAATTGTTGAATCTCCCGAGATACAGTGACTTTTTAAAATGATTTATCTTCGCCCTGTAAACTGACGTAGTTAATGAAAGAATATAATTTACTTTACCTTGATCAGCCATCTTTATAGAATATTTATTTATATATTATAATAATAAACCACACGAATTGAAGCGACTTGTAACCTTCACACTCGCATAGCTTCCCTAACAACAGAATAAACACATCATCGATAGCCACGCTATCTTGTCGTTTGCAAATAAATATCTGATGGTTTATTCAATAATGAGTATAAACGTTTGAGTTTCACAATTTTGCATATAATAGCCCGACTAATTATGGACCTAAATGCTAATCATGTAGGCCTTTATCGTAATTTTATAAGCTGATTACGCAAGCTGAATAGCCAGTCTGTACTATCGACGATGTGTATATTAATAGTAATACTGCTTGTTGAAAAGATCTGTCTACAGATAGCTATAATACAGGTCGACTGCTCAACACCAATCTTACAATAGATCAATGTAATGAATACCTATATGTACACAGGTCTGTTGTATGACATTATTTTATTGGGATCTGAGCCTATAGAATATTATTAAGAGTTTGTTATAGAGGGAATTTATACAATACCTTATTAAATATCAGTTTGTATTTTGTAGCAAATATCTTGTAAGTGAAGAATTATTGTGGACATAATAAACAGAGCAGCCAGAAAATAATTCTGTAATAATACTTTGGTTAAAAAGTAACATTCAGTGGCGGATCCAGGATTTTTTTGAGGGGGGTGACAACCCCATGTTTTGTTTCACCGACCGCGGTTTACGGAACTAATTTCTGCCGCGAGTAACATAGATGCTGATTGCGTGTCTGATAAGATGCGCACCGTGTGCTATAATATACGACCATGCATGCATGTCCTGGTGGAAGCTTGTAGGGCCTGGGATTCCTATACACCGGTGGGGAGGGGGTGACTAGATCCGCCCCTGACATTACCCTACAATGATTTCTTTGGGATGTATTCCTGTTTGTTTTCAAATTTGAATGAAGTCTGTATCACTACACAGGCCCCGTGCAGCGCAGTGGACGCTTACGTCTAGCCCCCGGATGCATCAAAATATGATCACCGAACACCTTTTAGTGTTCATTATCTGTTTCATTCAGTTGAACACCTTAATGTATTCTCAATAGAACACGTTTTACGCGTCCGATATGGGGAAAGATCCAGGGGGAAAAGTTGAACGTATAGTGTTCTAAAAAAGAACACATTTTACGCGTCAAATGTGTTCTAAAACCCAGAGGGAAAAACGTTTAAAATTGAACACATACTGTTCTGAAAATAAACACATAGTGTTCTGGTAGAAAAAAGACACGTAAGGGTGTTCAAAAAGTGTTTCCATATAGTGTTCTAAAATAGCGTATTTTGTGTTCTAAAAGTGGACGCCGGGTTTAGACTCAACATTTTAATTCGCGTTAACAAATTGCAGTTCCCTTAAACCTGTTGACGTTTTGGCGCCAACCTATGATCTACATTTTATGATGAAATTTCTGTAGGAAAATACTATCGTGTGCTATAGATTTTTATTGTTTTCTGTAAGAAACTATAAAGTTAGGACTATCTTTTTGTCTTTAATCAAGAATTTGAAAAAGACTGCACAGTTGTCCCACTTTCTTCGTTTTTATAGTTAATACTAACTTCTATGAAGTTGTTATGCATGCACATTGAATTTTAAAAAAATTAATATTTAGCCAATGAACAAACAAATTTCTCTTGGATTAACTTTAATCAGTCCGTTAGCTGACGGATAATGAAAATGACTTTCCAGCAGCGTTAGCAAGATAACGGCCCGTTGGAGTTTAAAGTTGCCATTTCATAATTTTAAGTTATATTAACGTATTAAAATAAAGCCCTAAAATAGATTGTATCTATAAACAGTCCTACCTTATTAAAGAATAATCCTATCAATCCCATAATTCACTATTGCCAGTTGAGAAATTGGCAAAAATATCATTTTCAGCTTCAAACGTTTGAAGATAGTGAGTTGACAACCTTTTGAGCAAAAGACAGAAATAATTATGTTTTTACTTTCTTAGAAAATATGAAATTCCCGCTTTAAAGGCTTGTTAAAATAACTGAGTTTTAAGCAACCGGCCCAAGAAAGATAAAGTGTCAGCATTTTGTTCCGGTAATTGCGATCGGTGACTTAAACGAACTGACTAAAGATCAAGTTGCATCTGGTGGGATAGGTAAATTTATTACATAATGTAAATTATACATTACGGTATGCAAACTATGCATGATAAAGAAGTTTTTAAAAAATGGATGAAAAATACATAAAAAGTGGATGAAAAATACATTTTAAAACTTGGACGTTAAAAAACATAAAAAGTAGACGAAATGTAAATTTACATACATTGGGTGTGTGTGTACAAAATATAAACCAGTTTTGAATATATGTCATAGTAACTTGAAGTAAATGTGAAGAAGAGGTTTTTGAATTGTTGGTTATTTTTAGTTTATATAGAAGTGGGTGCCACGTCCCTTATATTGAGAGTATGTTACACAAAGATGCACACTGTTTTTGCCAGAGCAAACGGCGGGTTAAAGAGGTTTTCAAAAGAAAATGGATAATTTTGTGTCTCAAAATGCCCCATAAAAAATTGTCTTGTGGAGTTCCTCGTAGCGGTTGCACTCCATCAAGTTGAAAAATAAAATGCTATTTTTCGTCTGTCTACATTTTAATTTATTCATTTTTTCTATTCCCCTTTTCTTCCAAAATATCCAGATCGGGCGTGTCCAGTTTAAGTCGCGAGCAGTCTTTGTCAAACCATTTATTTTTACGCTTTCTTTTCTTTTTAATTTCGACCATTCTAATTTTTGCCCTTGATGCGTCGATGAACATTTCTGTGAGAAGCAAAGTAACTCCATTTATATAATTTTCACTGGATTTGTCAAAAGTTATTAGGAGCAGGGTGCTGTTTCTCGTAATCTCAACTAAAGATAAAATCCAAATTTTAGTAGATACTTCAATTTTAATTCGCTAAGGACTAAAATCAAAATAATATTATCCTTTCAAATTACAAAAAAAATGATTTTATCTTAATTAAAATTTGGTGAAACAGGCCCCTGATTTATATTTAGTTTTAGAAGATTTTTGGCGGGATTGTAAACGTTATGATCCTTTTATGCGAAATTTGGGCGCGATTTGCTTTTATCGTGTATCATACATCGGCCGTAACTTAGATGTTTGATTAGGAGTGTCCCCCGCCGGTAGGAGAATTGCATGGAAGAAATGGCGGCAAAATAATATGACTTCACATTTCAGGGGCGGATCCAGGATTTTCAGAAAGAGGGGGCGTGCTGCACAAACTTGGGAGTGTGAAGACTCAAAACAGCAACCAAGAAGTTTATCACATGAAATAGTCTGATTTCTTGATTGAATCTAGTATTATCGTATGATCGTATGCATAAAAAATAAGTCAACTATTATATAGCTTTTAACATTTTTAAATCATTTATAAATCTACATATTTAATATCTAAATGGTAAAAAAGCCAACTGAAAACTGTAATATTACACGATATTAAAGACATAAAAGAAAAAGACGCTAAATAATTGAGAAATACAAGTTGATGGGGGAATAAACACATCCAGAGAATAATACTTTAGTTAATTAATACAGGTTACTGAATACTTTCTACTATATGATTTGATCTCTTTGATAAGGTCACGAGATGTAAACATGAGTAGCACTGATCCCAACCCTAACCCTGGACCTAGCCTTAACACTTACTCTAAGCCTAACCTTCAATCTCGCTAACAATCACGTGTCTTCACATTATTTACATCGCAGTGATCTTGACTGAAATTGAGTTGGCCTTAACAAATAGATCAAGCCATACAACTATGGTTGCGGATCAACTTTTGAATAAATGGATGGAAACAATGCAGACAAAAAACATACTATACCCCTTAAGGCCACAAACAGGTGTATTTGTTCATCAGTTTGATAGATTTCTTTTATCGTGTCAGGTATTCATTAAAAAAAATGTATCTGCACTTGAGCTTGTGGTCAGAGAACTCATTTGCATCATTTAAATGACTTCTGAGACTCATAATGTAAGTATACAGCTGTGTAAAAATATAGTGGTGTACATGTGCTCAGGAATACTGTTTGCATCAATATTCAGTTCTCAATTATTACAGACTCACATCACATTATTGTGGATACACACCACCTGTGTTTATCACCACTCTTAGCATTTCTTGTAAA
The DNA here is from genome assembly GCA_036850965.1 of Patella caerulea. Classification (NCBI taxonomy): domain Eukaryota; kingdom Metazoa; phylum Mollusca; class Gastropoda; family Patellidae; genus Patella; species Patella caerulea. The sequence continues at coordinate 69,391,813 of JAZGQO010000010.1, read as the reverse complement.
TGCTCTACACACGGCAATTCTTGTTTCTCACCACACCCCTTCCTCCCCAACACCCACTAGATCTGTGCCTATTAAATAATGTTACAGGCAAAATGGTTGACTACATATATAAACCATAATCTACAAACTCACAATGTTCTATATAAATATGCACAATTACTCAGCACAATTATAAATAAATATATAACATTACTCTGCACAATAACAAATAAATTAAAGTTCTTATGAAATATTCATGAAAAATACATATATATGAAATAATTAATACACTTTTGGCAAAGCAGCACAACTCTAGAATTTTTAAATAGCAAAAAGGTAATAGCACATATATAAATATATAAAATAAAAATAAAGCTGTTATGTAAATACTGAGAAAATGAACACAAATTAATCAAATCAAGCGACGTGTGGTTCTTGAGATATTAATTCGAATATCAAACCACAAAGTCAATTCTAATATCACCAAGTCTGGTTCTCGAGATCTTAATTCCAACATTAACAGGCCTAGAAATCAGGTCTGGAAATAAGGCACGTGTCACAGACACAATCCCTCTTGTACAGTGGTTCTTAACTGAGGATATGTGTACCCTCTAGGGGTATGAAGCATCAAAGTAGGGGGTATCACATGTCGTCAAATTCAGTACTATATTGATTAGTAATATATCTGACTGTCCATGTACTGTGTAAGTACGGTTGTATTTGAAAGATGTTTTATGTATTTAGTATATTTGTATGTACCGGTATTCAACACATTGTATAAATAAACTTACATTGTATTTCATATCAATTATTATGCTTTGATTTATTTCCGTAACTCATTTTAGACTAAGGGTACACTGTACAGGGAATATTATGAAAGCTCAAGGGGTACAAGCACATAAAAAGGTTAAGAACCACTGCTTGGGTTCCTGTCAATTTGTTCAGCACAGTTTTTTTGAAAATTTCTATTGATATATATAACACAAGTGTGGCAGAATTTTCAAAATATTTGGTACCGATTCATTAGTGCCCAATATTTTGTCAGGTGCAACAAAAATCATTAATAATGTATAAAAATTGTACCATAAAAACAACAATTATTGGAATGATATTAATTTAAAGCGAAAGATCAGTGGTCTTATATTACTGTAAATTACCGATTAGCACAAATATTATTGCATTTTCAGTGATATAATACCACTCAATAGCGGACTAGGAAATCTGGTAAAAAGACCCTCTAAAAAGGGTCAAATTAACCCCCAAACTTAGTCAAACTAATCATATAAACTAACACTTTACAGCCCACTGGGAAATTTCAGCCATTCCGAAGGGCTTGTCCACCATTAACGCCACTTTAAAATAACAATTGAGCAATTTATAATTGATATATTTATAATATATGTCATCAATAGAACAACTATAGCTTACTGGAATAAGAGAGAATAAGTTACTGAGCATAGAAAATGTTTGGAATGTTTAGAAATGTAGTCTGTAAATACAGTTTAACATTGATAACAACTTTTCATAAATTAAATAAAAATTAAAGTATGAATTTATTATAATTATTCATATAAAACAAACAAAATAATGGAATGATAAAGTGAGGATTTTCAGTTAATTAATATGCATACTTTTTTAACTAGTTGCATAACAAATTTTGAATTATTGGACATCACTGCACAAAGTATACCAAAGTCTACTGCACATCTAAACTGAACAGCACTATTATGTGTATGGAACACTACGAATTGTTTCTAATAAATAAATATCAACAAAGTACTTAAAATATTTGCAATTTTTATGTCTGTTAGTCCAGTTACCACTGTGTTCAGCAACATAGAACCACTATTTAAAGTTGGTGCACCAAGAAATAAAGTGATAGTTTTAAGTTGGGTTATAATTTTATCACTTTTTCAAGTTGATGCACCAGGAATATGGTGATTGTTTATAAGTTGGGTTATAATGTAATCACTATTTAATGTTGATGCACCAGGAACAAGGTGATTGTTTATAAGCTTGGTCATAATTTAATAACTATTTAAAGCTGATACACTAGGAATTAAAGCCCCAATAACACTCTTGTTGTAACTGAAAAATATGTCCCAATCTTCATTCTGGTCAACAAATCGTATTATTTTAGAATATTCCAATTAAATGATGATATAAATTTCATCTTAACACACCTAATTTAAAAAATTGGAAAAATTCAACCAATTGATTTGAAAAGTCTAACGTAAACCTTTTCAAACTTGACTTGGATTTAAAATATTTTCGAACCCTCTGGACAAATAAAATAGGTTGTAATGGATAATTTACACAACAGGTAGGACATTTAAACATCTAGTACTTAGAATAAGGGTATTATTTATTTTCTGGAGCTACCAAGCCAGCAAGAATGTTATTGTCCCTTTAAAGAGATTGTTTATCCGATATCCTGTAAACTAATCACTATTTAAAGTAGATGCACCAAGAAATAAAGTGATTGTTTATAAACTTGGTTATAATTAAATCACTATTCAATGTTGATGCACTAAGAAATTAAGTGATTGTTTATAAGCTTAGCTGGGTTATAATTAATCACTATTTAAAGCTGAACCAATGATTTTTTCTACAATAACCGGTATATAGTTGTACTGTTTAGCCTCTTTCTTTGGTTGAGTTAACAGACTTCCTGTATAGTTAGAAAATATTCTACACGGTCTGAAGAAAAGACAAGATTTAAAATAGATTTATTATGTTATGAGTGATAATGAGATAAATGAGGCGGGAAAAGGGGGAACAAAGAAGGGGGAGGAGACAGTGGGGCCAAGTGACATTTTTTGCAACAAAGCTGTCTTACTAGGGGGTGCGTGCCATGAAAACATTGAAAATCAACCACCATTTTTTGCTGAATTATTGCAGGGCATTACTCCTACCCTGGTGTGAAAATAAAGATAGACAGAAAAGTAAATGAAATGGGGTTTAATGTCATGTTGTTCTCCCCCGACTGAGCCAATGAAGATTGGCATACGCAATACAGTGTGCTATTAGGGAAATTTTGCCTGGACTGCAGCACTACGACCTACTCTTATATTGAACTCCGACTGTTAAGGGGCCTTTTACATGCATGTCAATATGTACATAAGACCTCTGCTTTTTGTCCCATACGAAAGACTAAGGATAAAAAGACCTAAATAAATCGAACAGTGCATTTCATAGTTCTAAAAGTAAACTACGAAGAGCTCTTTCAGCAATTTTTTGACTACCATATTTAAATTATATTATCCACATGTACAGTTGGATGTATAATTATCTGACATTTTTTTTTGCTTTCATAATTGCACATATTATATAGTACATCTGGACATGAGAAGAGGGAGGGCCATCACTCCTGTGACAAGCTAACTAAACTTGTGATTCTTTAATTTACATCAATTCATCTGGACAAATAAAGTCTTTAATCTATTATAAAATTTTCATGTGACAATTACGAGGTGCTAATAGCAATTAAATCAACTTACATTTCTTTGCCATCGTCATCCAGTTCATTAGCACGATTCTGATGATGCATGTAGTCCAGAACAGCCAAATAAACTCTTGCCTTGTATTCAGTAAAACTGAAAAAACAAAGAAAGGAAAATTTATTTCTGTATCTTGTTAATAAATCAGGGATCTTTAACGTGCATGCCAACATGTACAGAGGACCTTGGATTTCCATACCATCCAAATGACTAGACAGCTGTCCTAATCAGGCCCTCCGTCCTGCATCACTGACAACGGGGAAACCACATAGGAAAATCAGGATGAACTCAAACTTTTACCAAAAATTTAATCCAAAATGTTTTAAAAATGTAGTTTTTTCATTGGCCAAGGGGTAAAATTTGTTCAGGGAATTTAACTTTTAACAAATGAAATGAAATAGGGTGTAACATCCTACTGCTCCGACTGGGCTACTAAAGATACAGTTTGCTATGAGGGGAAATTTTGAGGGACAGCGGCACTACAGTGTACTTTTAAGTCAAATTCCAATTGCCAATGAATATTTTATATACACAACAATGTGTACACAGTGCCTCGGTTTCCCCATAGTCCAAATGACTAGACAGCTGTCCTTGTCAGGCCCTCAGTCCTGCACCAATGACAAAGGGAAAACTATGCCGGAAAATCCCTATGCACTTTCTTGGCCAATGGAAAGGCTGCTGCATCCTTAATTTGTGAATACGGCCCCTAGATGATAATCTTGTTGAGACAAGAAATATGGTCACTCAAACCACAAGAATGTGGTGTGACTATTTTGTATTGATAATATAAACCAAATAATCAAATATAAGACTCTACTAACCTATATTTGTGATTATCTGGTGTATATATTGTAATATAACTCATCAAACATTCCAAACCAGATGTGGTTCTGAAAATATAACCAAACATCCAAAATCATTAACACAAATTTCTGTAGTCAATTAATTAATCCTGTTCCCAATCCAGATGTCTGGATATTTAAGTTGAAATACTTTATAACTACTAAGTATATGGAAATCTGAACTCAAACGCAGATGACTAGAAGTAAATATGTTTGTGATTGTATGATAGTATTTGATATTTTAATTTGCACTTGTAAGGAGCTTTCTCAGGCGGGAGTGAACCCGCGACTTCCAGGCTAGCGTCTTACCACTTCCAGGTTAGTGTCTTACCAACTAAGCCAGAAATAATAAAAGATGATAGTATGTAACTATAGAGGTTGACATTTAAATCTAAACTCATATGGAGACGACTAAAAGAGACAGAAAGTAATAAATTTATTGTGTATCATATTAAAACATAAGCTTGTCTATGATATCACCCCGGACATTAAACTCCAAAAACGAATGAAAACATAAGTTATTTCTAGCTATGATTACCTGTTAGTGGAGAAATTAGAGAGTATAGAAGATAGTGGTTTATTTAATAGCGTCTGTTTAAGTTGATTGTGAGCAGGTGAATCTGGTACTAGCCATTGTTTACTGTCGTCTGGTAATGGTGGATGACTACACTCTCCTGATAGCCACTGATGGTTGTTCATAGTGTGATGTATTATACCAGTTACAAAACTATCCTGAATTTAAATTATACATGAGCTATAAAACTTGATAATTCTGTTAATATTAGGCGATATAGAAATAAGGTTTATACTTCAGTAGAGAAAGGGGCTCTATAATATATATAGAAGGAAGCCAGAGATAGGGATTAATGTCCACTCGACACAAACAAGGTCATTTTGGGACTAACACATGGTTGAATTTTATTACAATAATTCGCATGCGCGTAGGTGTCTTTAGCAGACTACATTTATTTATCAAATAAATTAATAAAAGTATATGAGAAATTATTACTAACCAGAGAGAGAGAGGGTGAGAAATGGGGTTAAACGTCCATTGGTTAAATTTCGTTTTAATAATTCATTGAAAGCCAGGGTCTGTATTTATAGGAGGACACCAGAGGACCCGGAGAAAACCCACGAAGTTGGGCAGGCGACCCTGTTACTAACCAGAAATGCTTCCTCATCACTCGACGCCCACAATGTTCCTGACAAGTCTGCACATTTATTACTACAGTCTAGAAAATGATCAACAATATCTGGCAACCATGTTATTATTTCACAACATCCTTCTTTACTTGAAGCCTGCGAATAAAAAAATAAAAACATGAAATTAAGCATCCAACAAGATATTTTCTTTAACCCTTTTGTAACCTATCGAAAAAAAAAATAAAATAAATGACAAGTTTTTTTCTGCACGAACTGGGCTCATGAAGACAGGCATATGCCATGCAGTGTGCTGAGAGGGTAACTTTAAGTGGAAAGTAGCCCTACGTTCCTTTATTCTTTTCAATTACCTACTGTCAAAGGATCTTTAATGTGCTTGTTGTAATGATATACATGGGACTAGTTTTTTGTCCCATCTGAACTACTAGACACTTTTCCATACCAGGTTCTCAATCCTGCACCATCATTAAAAGGAAAACAGACTGAAAAATCCTGAGGAACTTTCTTAATCAACAGTGTGGCTCTCTCAGATAAAAATAAACAAAATAAAATGGCATTTTCACATATAAAATTCATTTGAAATTATAAGGCTTATATTTACATGTAGGTGACCATATTCATTTACCTCAACAATTGATTTCCCCACCATTTTAGCTCCTTCCCACATATCAAAACTTCGTTTGATGTCTGGATGTTTCTTCTCTGTAAGCAATAAAAAAAATTATTCTATTTATTTTATAAAACAATATTCCAAATGATATAATCATCAAAGTTTGTACAGCATGAAATATGCATTAATGGACCCTTGTCTATTGTCAAGCTAAAAGCAATGAATAACATCTAAAAACAGGATCACAACAAATAACCAGATTTAAAGATGCTGATCATTAAGGGATTAAGGAACGTATTGCAAAATTCAATATTGTGAATATTGGATATCTAAAGGAACACGAGTCTAAAAATGGTTCAGTCTTATTCGTCATTTCCAAAGATATGATGAACTGAATATTCTGTAACATTCAGCATACTCCTTGTCACATAAATCCAGGAAATCGTAACCACGACAGTCGACCCAAATGACCGACCTTATGATACATGCTAACCAATCAGCCATCCAAACCCCCCATACATACAATCGGGTTTGATTGGTGACTATTGGTTAATTACTTGTTCTTTGTATAGAAGAAACGTTCTGCATTATGTTCATTATAATTTACATTCCATATTATGTTATTGTATTTCTTAAATAAGAAATTATAAATTACTCAAGTAGCTGTTGATCCTTGGTTCTATGTTAGTAACAACTTCCACTACTCTAGCTCCAGCTTTCTGTATCATGTGTAGAGCTTTAGTAAAGGCCAGTAACTCTAGCTTCTCTGTGTGTGTCTGACTGTCTGATTCTTTCTTCTCTACAACCGATATATACAATACTTCTGAGGATTCATAATCTAATATACTGAAAGCACAGAAACTTGCCAACTGTTCTTTCTTATCTTGTAGTCCACTACCTAAAATGTCATCAAAAAATATTTTTATTTTTATATATCAGTAATTATCAATGTACATTCCTGAAGAAATTTTTAGTCTGTTTTTTTGGTACTGATCAGATTCAGAAGATCAAAATGGAACAATGTGAAAGAGAGAGAAAATTGGGGTTTAACGTCCACTCGACACAAACTAGGTCATTTCAGGACTAACATATGGTTTAATTTTATTTCAATAATTGGCTTGTGTGTAGGGGTCTTTAGCAGTGGGAGGAAACCAGAGGACCCGGAGAAAAACCCATGAGGTTGCACAGGCGACCCTACTCCTTGTCACGTACAACCGGGGATTCGAAACCATTTGGCCACCTAACCCCCTTAACAATGTTGTAAAAGTGAGTAACTTCTGCCAATTTTTCACAAATGCCTTACTGATTTTAGAAATGACCATGAAGAGTGATCAAACTGACACACAAAAGGGTCCTTACCCTTTACGTTTACAAATAAGATGAGTTTATTATCGCCAAATAGTGATACTAATTTTTTAGTTCTTTTCAAATTTACATAATTTAAGAATATACATAATTTATGTCTTAACTGTTTATTCACATTTATAGACAACATAGCTAATATTAAGGTTTTCAGTCTGTCTTTCCTTACTTTCAATGTTAATATTTTGATTTAAGGTGCATATTCGAACCAAGAACTCTATATTTTGATTTAAGGTGCATATTCGAACCAAGAACAGTCCAGAACACGTAGGTGATATTATAAACAATCACTGGACCAGGAATTGAGCATAATGTCATCAACGCCATCTTGAAATTGTGACATCATATAAAAAGGCAAAACTGTCCAAGGAACAAGCATGCCAAATTTCATTTCGGTTGTACTTGAATAGGCAGAGCATCACTACCAAGAACAACAAAAGAACCACAAAAAAATTACAATAGAACAACAAGATGAGAACAACAAAATGAGAACAAGAAGAAAAGAACAACAGGATGAGTGGCACTTGGGGCCCAGTACCTGCTTCAAAAATGCCCAAATCTGATATTTTTGTGAGATAAAAAACATAACCATCATGAAATAATTATGATGGAAAGAGCAATCTTCACTCACCTAACAACATCACATCTCTTCCATCTAAGACAGAGAGAATATCTGTCTGCTCCCGCATCCAGTAAGAAATTATCTTTGGGGTGACAAAATTTGTCTTGAGATAATCATAGGACTGAGAACTTAGACATTCCACATTCATTATTTTCAACATGAATGCTACTTGATTGTAGTTGCTTCCCGACATTTCTATACCAGCCGCCAACAATAGGTCTCCTAAATGACCTTGACCTTGTAATAAAGGTTGTGAACACCATTCTCTAATGATGTGACCTTTTGAACATGTCTGAAATATATAAAACAAAAAGGATTTTTTCTGAGTAACCTGGCACAAACATTTCAAGAACAAAAAGGAAACGCAATAAGGTTTAATTAATGTCCTACTTATTAATGGGGATGGGAATACCATATGCAGTGTGCTATGTGGGCAATTTTTCACCAAAGGCAGCCTTCCCACCAAATCGTCACCGAATTCTAACTGTGATATGTAAATTTATATGCACGCTACCTAGTATGTGAATGAACCTCATTTTTGTCCCATTTGTAAGACTACATACTTTCCCTTACTAGAACTCTCTTGAATTCAGGACCCCTGCTTTGTTAACTAGTCTCAGAGACAGTTATTTTTTTAGAAAAAATTACTGTATCTTATGGAATTTATATTAGAACTATATTTTCCATATCTAAAATAGACAAATTCAAAACATACCCAAATAAAATTGATAGAAGTTCCAGAATTTTTCTTCACCATACTAACATCACCCTTACAATTTTTGACAGTACAATCTTTAGGAGGATTCTGATTAGCCAACTGAATCAAGCAACTGTTGTAAACCAGAAAAGCATTTTCACGAGCTACGGCACATGGATCTGTTACATGTATTGGTATAGGACTTGTCATATGTTTGTGTTGAGCATGATGGCCGCTCTCTACATCATTTCCATAATTCAGGTTAAAAACATTTTCAACTGCAGATATTTCTTCAGGAATAATCTCATCTCCAAAATCAGGTTGACTAAAATAAAGATATAAATAAAGAAGTAAATAAATTGGACATCTGAATTTCATGTATGGAACTTGATAATTTTTTAATTGATCAAGATCCCCCGCCAATTATCAAGCTATTTATTATGCATATAATTATGCTAATTACTTAATGCATTTTTTTTTTTTTCATACTTACGGAAAATAAACTCCATAATCGGACAAATTGAAATTATTCAGATTGTACCCTGTTGACTTGTTTTCATAACGTTTAGATTCCCTTTTCTGTTGCCTGAAAAACAAATATTACAGACAATTGTAACATGCTTAAGGGTAAACCTTGCGATCTGATTGGTCAATTAGACTCTGTCTATTGGACAATAACACCCCTCTGTTTTAGTAATGTCTTTAAAAATCCTAAAAAAAGCATGTTACAATGTCGATCAACACCTCCTGTTTCGCATTTAGAGGGGTGTTATTGTCCAATAGACATGTCCTGAGATTTTACATTAGCACCATTCAACCATTTACTCCTCCCCCCCCCCAACACACACACACACCTGATTGGTTGATATGTAGACATTGAGATAGATCTTGCTGACAGTCGGTCATTTACGTGTTACTATACAGGGGAACTTTCTTGAACAACACCGGAATGAAACCTGGGATCGTCTGATTAGTCAGCCAGTGTTTGTCTTATATACAGCGGGCCATTGAATTGTTACTGCATAACAAACTTACCGGTGCAGTTCTGTTTTTTCTGAATTGTTTTCTTCTTCTGTGTATCTGTTTGAAGATAAAAAGAAAATAAAATACTTGTGCAATTACAGAATTACTATAACTTTTACATATTCAATATTTTAAAAACTATGAATATGCTATGCACAAATGATTGGTATCATGTCATTCAATGCAATGTTCATTATCTTTCCACCCATAACAATTATGCTATTATATGGCGATTTTTTTTTTGGAAATGAAGAGGGGTATGGGGTCTAATAAGGGCTTCCACTCTTTCTGGTTTAGAAATCAGAAATAAAATTAAGGAAAAATGACAGCCTGATAATCATCTGGTTGTTAACCTCTCAAATAGTCATAGTTATTTGCATCAACCTGTCTTCATTAGATCAGTTGGAGCAAAACAGTAGAAAGTTAAACTATATTTCATTTCATATTTGTTTAACAAGTTCAATCTATTATTAATGTGAATCACGGTGATTCAGTCACGCAACATGAATTGGACAAAAATATATATTTTCATTTGAAACCATGAATGACAATCAACATTAATTCAATTGATATTATTAATCATATACGCCAACCTGACACGAGTGCAAATGATCACAAATTAATGGAACTTTAGAAACTGACATTTTTGAAAAGATGTCAGAAAGACATGGTTAAATTACTCAAGTGATAATATTATACAAGTCGAAATTAATAATTAAAATTGAGTTTGCAAGGTGAAATTGTGACCTCAAAAGGCTCCAATAGTAGCTCATTTGAGACTAGATGATAACATGATATTGAATTGGTATACCAAATTATCATTAATCATCAATGACAAAGCCATGATTCACATACAGAAGGCATAGTCAAAATGACAAAGACTGACACTTTATCAATTAATAAAATAAAACCGGTATATAATTATATACATGTATGACAATAATTTAATTTCTTTAACTTTATTTGGAATTTAATGGACAGATAAATGCCAGTCATGTATCACATTTTGCCTCTGATCTTTTTAAAGGGACAATAACATTCTTGCTGGCTTGGTAGCTCCAGAAAATAAATAATACCCTTATTCTAAGTACTAGATGTTTAAATGTTCTACCTGTTGTGTAAATTATCCATTACAACCTATTTTACTTGTCCAGAGGGTTCGAAGATATTTTAAAATCCAAGTCACATTTGAAAAGGTTTACGTTAGACTTTTCAAATCAATTGGTTGAATTTTTCCAATTTTTTAAATTAGGTGTGTTAAGATGAAATTTATATCATCATTTAATTGGAATATTCTAAAATAATACGATTTGTTGACCAGAATGAAGATTGGGACATATTTTTCAGTTACAACAAGAGTGTTATTGGGGCTTTAATAATGGTTAGAAATCATGGAATAAACATTGACATAACTAACATTAAAGGGTCCATAGAATGGATAATGGTGTCCTTGTGATTCATTATTATAATTATGTGACAGACAGACATATGTGACATGTCTCACCTGTCAATTAGAAGTTTTGCTAATTCCTCGTCACTCAGCTGTAAAGCAGTTTTTAATTCAACCCAGCGAGGTAATTCTTCTCCTAAATCAACTGTAGAACTAGCTGTGTGTCCATTCTTTTGTTTTCTACGACTGTGTCGCTTTTTTCTCTGATAATTCTCTGCAGATTTCTCAATTTCGCAGGAATCTGCCTCCATGTTGTTTATGCGTATGACTTCATCATCAAGTCATTTGGCACGGTTTCTTCCATATCATACAATATAACGTCTGGATATTCGGGAAGCGTTGTTGCGGAAGTGTTCGGGCACATGTTTCTGATTCGTGACGTATGCAGGAACACGGAACCTTGTTAGTGTCAAAGGTTACAGGGTATTCACAACCGTTTAGTAAGCTGCAGTTGAGTGTTCAATATTTTCTTGCATGGCCATAATGTCCGGCGAAATAGAAGTGGATTCTGCCTATCGGGGAGTAGCGGCATCTTGGTTAGGAATCGACACTAATATTTATGCAAAACGTAAAGCCAACAAAAGGTATATTTACAGGACCTGAGTAGTGAGTACAGACAGGGGAGGGTGGCAATAAATTTTAATTTATAAAGAACACCACAGACTGAGACAGTTACATTTTTCAATTTATTATGCCATAATCTCTATCCATATTTATCATTATAGTAGTCATTAGATATCTTTCTTAAATATAAATCGGGCCACTTCTGAATAACAATATTAAAAAAAATTCATTCACCGGTATTAGAGGGAGGGAGGGAAATGGGGTTTAACATTGCCACTCAACACAAACTAGGTCATTTCGGGACATATGGTTTAATTTTATTTCAATAATTTCGCCTGCGCATAGGGGTCTTAAGCAGTGGAGGAAACTGACACTCACCGGTATTAGAGAGAGAGACAGAAATGGGGTCCACTTGACACAAACTAGGTCATTTCGAGACATGGTTTTTAATTTTATTTCAATAATTCGCTTGTGCATATGGTGTCTTTAGCAGTGAGGGGAAAACCGGAGTACCCGGAGAAAACACATAAGGTTGGACAGGCGACCCTACTCCTTGCCACGTACAACTGGGGATTCGAAACCTCGCCAGGTCGTATAATACAGCGCGGTTTATAGGAAACGTGTAAATTTGAGCTTTTGCAGTATAGACTATAGTCAGGTTGTAGCTGATAAACTTGAATGCTATTACAGATTGAGATATGTGCCTGAAATCAACATAAATTGACACCCTGATTTGTCAAACTTATCTCGTGGGATGGGAGACAGCTGTAACCAAAGATCCTGCATCCCCACTTTCAATTAGTATATTGAAATTGGTTATCTTAATTTTTTTTAGCCAAGTCAAGACAAATTATGGTGAAAGTGAATCCTCACCACAAGAAAGAGAGAAAAATAAGAAGAAAGTGACCACAAATTACCTAATAAAAAACAAGATAGAAAAGAAAATATCATCAGTAAATTACTGGAAATCACAGAATAGATTTGGTAATACATTCTGAATTCAAAAAATTATATAATTCAAATAAAATTAAAGTCGCTGATGGTCATTTTCATTTACAATATTGAACTTTGCACAGCTTAATCCAGGCTAAGAAATGAAAATAAAATGAGGTTTAACGTTCTACTGTACATTCTGCTTCATACAGGCATATGTCAGTGTGCTATGAAGGGAAAGTTTGCTCGGTCAGCGGCACTACAACCTACTCTTACACTGAATTCCTACTATCAAGGGATCTTTTACATGCATGCCAATGTATACATGGGACTTCTGATTTTTATACCATCCGAAGAACTAGACAGCTGTCCTTGTCAGACCGTCTGTCCTGCATCAATGAAAAGAGTGAACCACCCCGGAAAATCTGGATGTACTCTAAGGAAAGCAAAACATAAATATTAATAGTAGATATTAGATAATCTCCTGGATTTGATTTAATCTGATTAAAGAGATGCCCATTACATCACCTCAACAAGAGGATGTCAATGTTGACAAATTTCCAGGCGCTACTAGCCTACTACAATTCTCCAAGTACAATGCATGCATTTAAATGACAAGGTCTGTGACATACGACACACCTGTGCTTGCCTACTCCATGATCAAACACGATAGCAGATGGCTTCCATCTTGTTTACTGACGGTACTACTTATTTTAAGACAGACTCGGCTTTCCAATTTATAATATCTACGTCATTGGGGATTTCCAATTTATACTCACTGGTTGCTATGACCCGCTATGGCGTTGTCTAGAAACGCGCGTGCTCGCGTTAGTTTAAAATTTTTGCTATACGTTTAACATGGACTATTTGATGTAATTTGCCTGATTTGATTTGGCCCCATTTCCATAAATTTAGGTTGTTTTTTAGAAATTTTTAGCAAATGTTAATCTTAGGTGTTTTTTAATTCTAGCCGAAGTAATTTTTTTTACAATTTATAGCGAGTTAAGTTATCGTCTCTAAGAGGCGGGCGTAGTATTTTAAATGGCGGCCATTTGCCATCATGTGTATTCTTGAAGTAGGTACACATGATGTAATCGTATGGGTCTGTGATTGAGTCAAGTGACGTGCCTGTCCAACCACATAGGTCCTGCCACAGCTAAAGACCTGTAAGCGCAAGCAAATTATTGAAAGAAAATTGAACCATATGATCTAGTTTGTGTCAAGTAGACGTTAACAAACCCCATTTCTCCCTCTCTCTCTATTGACCAAGTATAGATGGCAGAGAAAGGTAGGGATTTATTGGCCCAAATATTGGGAATGGATGTAACATCATGTAACAGCATTTCTGCAAACACCAATATACTTGTACAATTAAGAATGTTGTCCGATTTCCATGGTATATTGGATATAATTCTTATTAAATATGATAAAACTTTGATTTTTTTTCCAGAAAATAAGAGAAAGAGACCCCATGAAGAGGATGAAGAAGAAAGTAAAAGTAGTTTGGTTAAAGCCAAGAAAGACAGAACAATAAATCGACCGTCATCCACTTCCCTAAATCCCAGTGTTCATGAACTGAACACAAAACTGCTGGATCCAACATTATCGAAAAAAGCCAGAAAAAGAATCAGAAAAAAGATTGCCATGTTGACACAGGGAAATACATGAAGTAAAAGTATTTCCAGAGAACGTATAAAGATATACGTGATTTAGTTCTCAGATGGGGACAGTTTATTTAGTCTTATTCTGAAGCTGGGGATGCAATCACAACACAAGTAGTCAAGAGGCAAAATATGTTTTTTGCATGGCCATTTTTGTTGATTTTTTCTTTAGAAATTAAAGAAGAGGGTTGGAATTGATATTTTCTGAAAGATTTTGGCAAATATTCATGTTTTAAAGGTGGAAGGATAAAATATTTAAGATGTTGGCAAGAGTGTATAGTTATTTGTATCCTACTTCAAGTTTGTGTATCTCAAATTTTCAGTGATCAACCTCATACAAACTTTGGAGCAAAGACATGGCCAACGAAAAGAAAAAGTTAGAGCCAGTCAAAGAGACCAGAATTAACATTAAATCAGTGGGGGAATTAATGGTGATCTGCATCCTAATAAATCTGCTATATTTTTATTATCTCCCTTGACACACTAAATGAAAATAATTTAATTCTTTTCCCATCTTAAATTGATTCAAACTTCAAACTACGTTGTTGGAGCCAGGCAAAGGGACCAGAATTAACATTAAATCAGTGGAGGTACTAATGGTGGTCTGCATCCTAATAAATCTGTTTTATTTTTATAACCTCCCTTGACACACTAAATGGAAATAATTTAATTGTTTTTCCCATCATAATTGATTCAAATTTCAGACTATGTTGGTTTTTTTTTATTAAAATGCAAATCGTTTGTTTACAATGACCATGGCACATTTGGAAAATATTGTCGCATCAAATAATTTTACTGACATGACCAATCAACTGGCAATACCATGTCATGTTGAATTTTGAAAATGTTTTTTTTTTTGCATATTAATGTTAAATAATGTAATAAATAATTCTTGTTATTGTATATATGATATTGTTTATTAAACATAGTTAACTTTATACATTTTTTAATTTTTCATTTAAATAATTAAAGCCAGCTCTTCGATATTAGTTAGGATCTTTGGAGCTAAAAATTTTGATGCAGAATATCTTTGGAGTACACTTGGAGTATGCTGGTCAGTAGCCTGTCTTCATATATAAATGGAATATTTATATAATTAAAACTACTGTAATAAAATTAGTCAAGCAAGATATTAATGCATAGAATTTCACCAGTCACATTATTTAGCTTCTGTGGCATACTAAAATAAAGTACACAGCAAGAGAGAGATAAATAGGGTATAACATGCATTTGACACAAACAAGGTCATTTTGGGACTAACATATGGTCCAATTTTATTTCAGTAATTTGCTTGCGTGTAGGGGTCTTCAGTGGAAACCGGAGGACTCAGCAACCCTAGTCCTTGTCACATACAACCGTGGAATCAAAACCACATCAGTTAACTCAGGAGAATGCTAGATCAGAGACGGTCCTACGCATTTTATGACGCCATATGTGGATTGTGGGTAAGGGTTTGGCTTGGCCCAGGGTTAGGGTTAAGGTTAGCCTTGTTTACACCTCGAGACTTTGACGAAATCTACGGGTCCTAGCCCTTACGCTAATCCACAATCTATATATGACGTCATATGTGCTAAAATGCGGAGCCCCGTCTTCGATCTAGCGTTTTCGGTTAACTCAATGACAGACCTTATGTGTTAACCATTTGGCCATCCAACCTCCCAAGTACAAATCAATAATGATCAATAGCTTCATCACTGTCCCTGATAACATAACAATGATTTATCACCATTTGCTTGATGATGATAATGGAATCCTCTTGGAAACAAAACTATAAAATGCATTAAATAGTTGTATTTCTACTATGATGTAATTGACTAACAGCTTTCTCTAACAGTTCTACAATGGTCTTATGGGTCACAATCATTTCCACTGTATGTGATCTGACCATTTGTTTACGTCTTTGATAGATACAGATGCATATACATTTTGTTCTTTATATAAGCGTATTGCACACGGTTGATCCTGGCGGTGGTTAAGATGGTTCCTCAGGTTTTTCCAACCGTGTTTCCCCCTTGTCTGTGGTGTGGCTGGAGAGCCTGGCATTCGGATGCAACAGAAAACAGAGGTCCTCGTACTAATTGCTGTACATGTTATAGAATCTTTGGTTGTTGGAATAGGATAAAGAACAGGCACTGTCTGAGTAAAAAAATTCCCTCATAGCACACCACATTGTTATAACGAATTGCTTCATAATTTATAATATATATAATAATGACATGCAATCTAGTGTGTTGAGCTCCTTCTTAGATGTTAATATCCAGTTTCCATCTTGATGGGAAGGTATATAACAAGCCTCCTGACAGATAAACAGACTTGGAATAAGGGTTCCTTCCAATCTATTCACATTTCATCATAACTTCAACATTTGCATATTATGTCCATTAAGAACAGTATACAAAACATACATATACATTAACATACATATGCATTCAAAAAATATATTTAGTTCATATATATTTAATTCATCCCCATGTTCTGTATCTGTAGTGTTACATTGGGTATGCCTGTCATCATGAGCTCAGGTGGTACAGGGATTTAAATAAAAATATTTACAGGCATATCCGCAAACTATACAATTTACATGTATAGTATAACTTGGATTAGATAGGATAAATGGGAACAATCTTTTCATCAAAAATGTTACCCTTATAAAAAGAGTATTCTGCCTTGTCATAAATATAAACTATTTTAGACCTAAATTACAGACATAAACAACAAAAAACATGGTGAGTGTTGTAGAACAACAGAGCAATAGGCCGTCGGTATATGATGGAATTAATTATCTATATCTCGTGACAATCCACTTATACATGCAATGCTTGCAAATAATACCGTTAACATGGACACGCCCATTTCTGTGATGGGTTATGTCCCTTGGTAGGTGTCTTTTACGGCAATCCAATATGGCAGCCTCCTATGTGGATTTGTGAGACGTGTAACATAAATTTTGTTCAAGTCACTTAAAAATGTCAGGCAAACTTTAATATGACTCGTGTCAGTTTATAACTCGTATGTAATTTGGATCTGGAAGCTATCTTAGCACTTTTCCACGTGACTAATCGTCTTGAGTGCGTGTAACTCGGTTGACAGCTGAAGTTGCAGTTTATTTTTGTTTGTTGACATTATTATTATTAATCGAGTTAAGCCGATCATTAATTTTATCCGATCCAATCATAAATGAATTATCAGTGACAGCATCAGCATCGTTTCACCAGGGTTTATGAGTGAATTAACTGATTATTGTAAAGTAATCCATATCATAACAATTTTTTTAGGTGTCACAATATTTAAACTAAATTTGTTTTTATTACTCATAAGTGTTTGACTTCAATAAGACAATATCTCATTCAAAATGGCTCAAGGGTCCCAATTTAATCCAGTCGCAATGAAAAAATTGTTGGAAGGAATACAGAATGATTTGAAAACTTTATCATCTGAGAGTAAAAAGAAGCATGTAGAAGTTAAAGAGGTATGTACATGATTCAAATAAAGTGTCAAAATAAACTTATGATGCATTGTTCAGAAATATTAACGTTACAATGTATATTTTGTAATTTGGATTGGTAGTTCTGACATTAAATGTAGTAACCCTGGAGTTTCTCAATTTTTGGAAATTTGCTGTCACTTCAGCAAGACCTATTGTCAACTTGGTATCACTTCAGACAGCAAAACCCATGATCAACTGTCACTACAGTATCACCTTTGATCTATGTGCTGTTGCCTCAGCAGCACCTATGATCCACTTGATGTCACTACAGTAACACCCATGATAAACTTAGTGTCATTACAGTAAGAACAACCACTGTCACTCTGCAGCAACACTCATTGTTAACTCACTGTCACTACAGCAACACCTGTGGTCAACTCACTGTCACTACAGCAACACCTGTGGTCAATTCACTGTCACTACAGTAACGCACATCATGTCACTTTAAAAACTGTAAAACATGAAAAAATTAAGTATATTAAATGTAACTGTCAAAATTAAGTTTCAATTCACGTTACCGGTACTGTTCTACAATAAAGTGTTGTCAAATATAACACATCTCCAGTACAAAACAAAATAAAGATAGTGATTAAACAGGCATTATGCAACCGCTAAATCTACTTATTGCAGGTCTTTCTTTGGGCCTTTAATGTTATACAAATTATTAATTAGACATTGATTAATATGACAAGACCAGAATCAACTCTCAATGCCATAAGATGGTTTCGATTTTGAATAGATTAGAATGGTTTGGCCATATAATGATTTAATTTAAAAGTGGATAATCAAGAATTTGTCTATTATCTTAACAACAGTAGCAATGACAATTGAGGCTACAATGTTCTTCTAACGCCAATAACTCAGCTCAGGGTGTCTTCAAAAAGCAATTCAAATGATATTTTGTTCTATGATAATATTTTACTTCAGCAATAAATTATCCAGACTTAGATAAAACTAATAGTTTTTGTAGATACACATTTAGGCTAGACCTATAGTTCAGCTGAATATCAAAACCTTCCATAATTTTATTGTAAAATATCAGATTCATGTTCCTTTGGTAGCTTGATTTTTATTATTGAATGAACCACATGCTGTTATTTTTAAATTTCAGTCGGCAGAAACTGTCCAGTTGAAGTTAAGAACAATTTCGGCTAAAAATGAAAATCTGATAACAGGTAAGAATGATTTTATTTTTTTATCAAATACAAAATACAAACATGTGAGATATAAATATGCAAAGAACAAGTCTACTTATCTAAGCATTACAGAATGATTGACAGAGATTTTAGGTTAGGCTTTAGAATATAACCACCACTGGCGCTAGCTTTGTCGACAATATTAGGCGAAAATCAAGGATAGGCTACCTCAAGAAAGATGGGGGGAGGGGGCGGCAGTGAAGCTCAGTCCATAAGGTGCTGGCTCACTTACTAGGAGGCCTCGGGGTGGCTGATTGAGAAAGTTCCATGGGATTTTCCGGTGTTTCAGTGATGTAGGATGGAGGGCGTGGCAAGGAACAACATTTGGTCATTTGGAATTGGAAGGTACGAAAAACCGAGGTCCTGTGGTTCGCATATAAAATAACCCTTGAGAGTTCGAATTCAAAGTAGAAGTAGGCCACGTAACTATTGACAGTTGGAATCGAAAATCGATTTAGACCACAGCACAGTTTTCTGGAAAAAATTTCCCTCATAGCACACTGCATGGCATATACCCATCTTCATTAGCCTGGTTGGTGGTGAACAGATTCAAAAATCACTCCACATTACTATCACAATTAAAGAAACACATAGCATATGGAAAGATAAATAATTTCAACGTTTCTGTTGATTAACCTTTGTTGTAATGTTTTGTTCTTTTTTTATTTCATTTTCAGGCTTGATACCAGCGAGTTCTGAAATAATACAGCCATTTGTTTTAGGATGTGCTACTAAAAATCCTAAGATTGTACAACTGAGTCTGTCATGTGTGCAGAAATTGGTCTCTCATGAAGCAATCTCTACTGTAAGTGTTTCTCATGTTGTGAATAATTTATTAAATTTCTTTTTTAACTGTTTAGATTTACATAGCATTTCGAACTCCTACAAAAACCATTAAATGTACATTTGTGAATAATTTATTCATTTCATTTTGAACTGTTAAAGGGAGAATTTCATAATTTTAAGTTATACATGTAA
Source organism: Patella caerulea (assembly GCA_036850965.1). Taxonomy (NCBI): domain Eukaryota; kingdom Metazoa; phylum Mollusca; class Gastropoda; family Patellidae; genus Patella; species Patella caerulea. The sequence continues at coordinate 69,371,748 of JAZGQO010000010.1, read as the reverse complement.
AATGTATTAAAATAAAGCCTTGAAATAGATGGTATGTGTAAACAATCCTACCTTGTTAAAGAATAAACCTCGTGGGCTTCCTCCGGGCACTCCGGTTTCCTCCCACTGCTAAAGACCCCTACGTGCAAGCGAATTATTAAAATAAAAAATTAAACCATGTATTAGTCCCAAAATGACCTAGTTTGTGTTGAGTGGACGTTAAACCCCTTTTTCTCTCTCTCTCCTATGATCATATTATGCCTATGATCGTATAATGAGTTGACAACTTATTGAGCAAAAGACATAGAAGCAATTATGTTTTGACTTGCTTAGAAAATATAGTATTTCTAACTTCAAAATAGAGTGTTTGTCATACAAAAACATTAAATGCACATGTTGTGAATACTTTATTTCATCTTTAACTGTTTAAAATTAACATAGCATTCCTAACTTCCAAATGAAAAGAATTTTATTTTCCATCGCAGACTGCAACTGAGGCTATAATTGATATGTTGTGGTCTTTTAATGGATATTGAACACTTGAATTTAAAGAATTTTATTTTTTCTCCCAGGCTGCAGCTGAGGCTATCATTAATATGTTATGGTCTTTAATGGAAGCAGGAATGGAGGAATTAAAATTATTACAAACAGCCATATTACTGATTACAACTAATTGTGTTGTACAACATGATTCATTAGCCAAGGTAAAGTAAATAATATTCTCATTTTTATCTTATTGATTAGGTCTTAGTTGTTAAATACATAGTTTACTCATTTATCCTTTTGTCGTTAGTCAAGTTAAACATCGATTATTTTATCTTAATAGGGAATTTTCGGTCATGTAAATTTAAAATTATTAATATTCAAAAAGTGTGTGGGAGGGGGGGGGGGGAGGGCAAATGGTTGGCACATGCACGTTGTATCATAAGGCCTGTCATTGGGTCGATTACCCGGTTGAACTTGACAAAGAGTAGGGGCGACCTCGAGGTTTTCTCAGGGTTCCCAGGTTTCCTTCCACTGAAGAAACCTACACGCAAGCCAATTATTGAAATAGAATTGAACACCTTATGTTACTTGCAAAATGACCTACTTTGTGTTGAGTGGACATTAAACCCCATTTCTCTCTGATTTGTACTATATTTTATTATGCTTCGGAAGCTAAATAATGTGACTTGTCAAATTTTATGCAAGCAAATTATTAACATAAATTTAAACCATGTGTTAGTCCCAAAATGACATAGTTTATGCTGAGTGAACTTTAAACCCCGTTACTCTCTCTCTAAAAAGACATCTACAAAAAATTAAACTCTTAAAAGGCCTTTTGATATTTCATTTGTTAAATTTGTTAAATATGGTAAACTTTAGACGCTTTGGGAGCCACAGTGGCTCGGTGCATAAGAAATGATCTTGCTAACCTAGAGGTCCAGTGTTCGATCCTTGTGTTGGCCGAAAAAGTTCATCATGATTCCTCTTTATCAGTGGTGTCCGGGCATTGATATAACAGTAGGCCGTAGTGCTGCTGTATGGGAAAAATTCCCCTCATAGCACACTCACTGCATGCTGTATTCCTATCTTCATGGGCCCATTCGGAGCAGAACAGTAAGACGTTAAACCCCATTCATTACATTTCCATCCATTGACGTGCATATAAAAGAAACAGTTGGAATTTGTTTAAACGTAGCAGGAAGCACCTTTGTATGGCAAAGTTGTCTTTCCTGTAATTGGGTAAGACGCTGGCTCACTAGTCTGGAGGTCGCAGCTTCGCTCCCGGTATTGGCCCATTTCATTTCATTTATTTTATTTCTTTAGATGCTTTATTTGTTAATACTTAGAAGGAAGAAGATGTGTCACATGTTAGTCTCAAAATAACATATTTTTTTAAGCCCTCCCCTTGTCTCTGTGTCTTTCCTTAATGTACCGTACAACATATTTTATATTACAGGCTCTGGTTTTGTGTTTTCGATTACACTTTACGAAGGACAGTACGACTATAAATACAGCAGCTGCTACTATAAAACAACTTGTTAGTATTGTGTTTGACAGAGTCATAGCAGAAGACAAACTACCTACAAATGGTAAATTATTTTACACTTACAGGGCAAAATGTATGATTTAGATAAAGAGCTGGCCGTTCTCGCTGCACTGATTCAAAAATAGATAATGCAAAGTGAATATATTGAAAATTTCACTCAAATTAAGTACCGTTACCTGATATATTTGTATTGTTTTCGAAGCATAGCCTGATATTCTTGTGTAATTGGTTTAGAACAATAACCTGATATTTTTGTATTGTTTTCAAACCATTACTTGATATTTTTGTATTGTTTTAAAACCGTTAGCTGATATTTTTGTATTGTTTTAGAACCGCTACCTGAAATGGATGCTGGTGAATTAAAGGCTGGTAGTAGAACCCCACCAACATCATTAAAACCATGTGCTGGTGATGCTTATTTATTGTTTCAGGTAAAATCTTTATTTTTATACACCCATATTATATAAAGTATGTTGATTTCATCCTGCTGTTTGCTCGGTAAGGGGGTGTTGGGATGGCCCAGTGGTCTAGAGTACTGCTCTTCGACCTCTAGCTGCCCGGTTACCTCTGGTTTGCGGCTGTGGTTTCGATCCCTGGTGTGAGCATATGTGGCATGGAGATAGGGGCACCTTCTCAACCTCGTGGGTTTCCTTCAGGCACTCCGGTTTCCTCCCACTACTAAAGACCCCTATGAGCAAGCGAATCATTGAAATAAAATTAAACCATATATTAGTACCAAAATGACCTAGTTTGTGTCGAGTGGTCATTAAATCCCATTTCTCTCTCTCTCTTGCTCTGTAAGTGGCGTCGTGGGAAGTAGAATAATATTGTCAGAATTTTTACCCGTTTTTGTGCCTATATATCTGTATATGTGTAAATCCAATGTTTTCATTCTTTTTTTCAGGATTTATGTCAGCTAGTAAATGCTGATCAGCCATTTTGGTTGCTAGGAATGACAGAAATGACGAGAACATTTGGATTAGAATTACTGGAATCAGTTCTCAAGACGTATCCCACCATCTTTCAAAAGGTTAGGTCATTTCTCTTTTACAATATTTCCATTACTCTTCCATGTAAACTTACATTTGCTTTAGATGTTTACCTTTTACCCCATTTACGTTGATGTTTTGTTCAAATTCCGCATATGTTTTTAATGAACACAAATTTTGAATATTCGAATTTAAATGTTTTTTAAAAACTATTTAAACTCATCGTTTACTGTTTCTTATTCATTATCATTTGATTTTGATCTGTATTTTGTCTCATGCGAAATGTTTATTATTATCAAATCATCTAATATTCAATAATCAGCGTGCAAGTGCAAGTAAAGAGAAATGATTTTATTTAGAAATGTTAAACAAAGACTAAAAACAACCTCAAAAGTGATCATTTCAGATGAATCGAACATTCAAACAACATTTGAATATAGACTTACAATATTTGAATAGTAACATCAGCATTTGACAACTAAATCTCTGGAAGTCACAGCGGCTAAGTGGGTAAGGTGCTGGCTCTCTAGCTAAACTGGTGTTCAATCCCTGCAATGGCTGAGATAACTCATCCCGATTTTCCAGCGTGGTTTCCCCTTGTCAGTCATGCAGGATGGAGGGCCTGATGAGGGCAGCTTTCTAGTCATTTGGATGGGACGAAAACTGAGGCCATGGGTACACATTAGAATGCACGTAAAAGATCCCTTGGCAGTTGGAATTCGATATAAGAGTAGATCTTAGAGACGCTGTCCGGGCAAAATTTCCCTCATAGCACACTGTATGCCTTCATTAGCCCAGTTCGGAACAGAACAGTAGGACATTGAACCCAATTTTATTCCATTTTCAAGTACATTCAGAACAGTAGGATGTTAAGCCCCTTTTTGTTCATTCATTCCGTTAAATCTCATTATTGTTTATATTTTCAGTATCCAGAATTTAGTTTCATGTTGAAAGAAAGAGTTTGTCCATTAGTTATTAAATTATTCTCTCCAAGCCTGAAATATAGACAGGGAGTTCCCCCACCTCCCTCACCTGCTCCAGTAGAGAAACCTTTCTATCCTATTGTAATGAGACTTCTACGTATTGTATCAAATCTGATCAAAAATTATTATTTATTGTTGGTAAGTAAAAAATCGACAAATCTCTGTAGACAGTAAAAACGACTACTGAAGTATTATGAGCATCTCATGTATTTGACTGTGTTTTAAACCAATTATCAGATAAGTTTCCTTGGAATTCTAATTAATCATAAAGACGGGGATTGAGGGAAGGGGGTAGGGCTTGAGTGGTCTAAAGGTCTGTTATTGAGTCAAGTGGCTTGGGATCGATCCTAGTCATCTATGTGACACAGGGGTTGGGATGGCCTAGTGGTCTAGAGTGCTGCGCTTCGACCTCTAGCTGGCCGGTCACCTCTGGCTTGCGACTGGTTTCGAGCTCTGGTGTGAGCGTATGTGGCATGGAGATAGGGACGCCTTCTCAACCTCGTGGGTTTCCTCTGGGCACTCCGGTTTCCTCCCACTGCTAAAGACCCCTACGCAAACGAATTATTGAAATAAAGTTAAAAACCATATGTTAGTCCCGAAATGACCTACTTTGTGTTGAGTGGACGTTAAACCCCATTTATCTCTCTCTCTCTGTCTTTGTGACAAGGAGGGGTCAGCTGTCCAATATCATGTGTTTTTCTCCTAGTTCTCCAGTTTTACCCCACTGCTAAAAGACCTGTACAAGCAAATGAAATAACATTTACCGTATGTTAGTCCTGAAATACCAAGGTTGTGTTGAGCAGAGGTTAAACCCAATTTCTACCTTTCTATTAAGACCAATTTATATCATATCAGCAACTGGTCTTAAGAGCAGGTTTTCACTGTATATAAAACAGAAGACAAGTTGTTTTGAGAAGAATTTTTACTTTTAACTTTATACCAAAACTTGAACATTGTCAATATAAATACATGTTGCATGTCACCTTTAACAAAATATTTTTTTCTCAGATAAATTTCAATTTTGCACGATAAATGATATTTGTTATAAATATATATTTGTAGGTCACAGAATGTGAGATTTTCCTGTCTCTGTTAGTGAAATTCCTTGATGCAGAGAAACCATTATGGCAGAGATGTCTAGCTTTAGAAGTTATGCATAAATTATGTGTTGATCCAGAATTAGTGAAGTAAGTTGTTTACGTGTGTTATTAAAGAAGAGCGGCTGATCTTGCACTTTAGATTTTAAGGTCTGTTATTGAAAATGGAGAAATTTTTTTTGTCAAAATGTTACGACGACAGATCTGACTTGAAACATAAATACAATTTTAGGATACTGCAAAAAAGGCCAAACAAAAATTGTGAAACTAATGTATTTGTGCTTGTTTTTACAGAAATTTTGTGATATCTTATGATATGAAACCACATTCTACGAAGATATTTCGTGATATAATAGATTCATTAGGTGCTTTTATACAGTCCCGGTTTATGAATCCACCCGGAGGTCCGGCTGCTCAATCAGGTTTGTCATATATATATTGTAGGTGTTTTAATATGCTTTCACTCCAAAACAAATTGCATCAAACAATTGCTTTTAAATTTGAGACTATTGTGCTCTGAATGCGTATTGTCAGTTATTATCCTGCTCCAAATGACGTTAAACATACATTATGCAAGAGCTAAATCTTCCTATTGCAGGTCTCTTTTTCAGCTCCAAATGTTATATAAATTATTAATTAGACATTGATTAGATTATCCAGACCATAATCAACTCTCAATTTTCAATGTTGGCTTTACAATATTTATTGGATAAGCATCCCATTTGCTGCTCAATTTTCATTCAGGATTTAATCATGTTTCATATAGACCGAAAATTCAATCGCTAAAATGTATGTTCAGGATGGATCAATGTGACTGAAATCTTCAGCAAAATCCCTTTATATTATCTAGTTAGTTTTAACTATTATAGCGAGAAGTGTCAGCTCTTTTTCTAATCTCCCATAATCTACATGTATCTTTAAGTAAGGTATATTGAAATTGGCCTTGTTTGCCAATCCAGGTTTTGTTTTTTTCGAAGCATATCTCATTGTACACATGCCCTCCTATTATAATTAGGAGGTTCTCAAATTTAAGGGGGTGGGGGTACCCCAATTTTTTTTTTAATTCTAAAGCTATTGAATTGTAATAAAAAAGGAAAAACTATCATTGGAAAAAGGTTATTGCCAGGATGACACATCTTTTTGCAAAAGAAGTATGAAAAACATAGGAAAACCACATCTATGTAACTAATTAAGATATCTTCACCAAATTTTTCGGGTAGGTTCCCCCCTTTCATTGAAAACAAACTTGAATTAGTTTTTGGTATGCAAGAAGATGGGATGTTGGTGACTGAGTCCTTTTGTTTTGTTTATATTCAAGCGTTAATAAAGATAAGACCGTCAATATTGTAAACTGTATCTATTAGAATAGCTAATATTATTCTTTATGTTAAATTATTATTGGTAAACTTTATAATATATTTTTCAGGACTCAAAGTTCAGGATATCCAGGGTACACCACCGGCTCTGGTTGCTGGGTTACCTGTTGGAGGTGGAGTCAGCCCTCAACCAGCTTTCATGTATCGTGGTGTATGGATACCTTTAGTTATGAATATTCCACAAGGTCAAACTAAGCCGATCTTGTAAGTTAACTATTCAGTTGATTTGTCATGATCATTATTCTTCACAAGAATCTATATCCTCGCAAATGGTTAGAATCGTGTCAATAGGGTCAATTAGCACTCATTCCCTTTTGTATAACCAAACTGCTAAAGACCTCTATGTGCAAGGGAATTATTGAAGTAAAATTAAACCATATGTTAGCCCCAAAATGACTTATTTGTGTTGAGTGGATATTAAACCTGATTTCTTTCTCTTTCTATTTCTGATGTAGCATTTCGTTTTCTAGATAGACTAATATTTATTATTATTACAAAAAAATAGAAAAAAAAGGGGTACACCTACTTTCAATGATTTTACATATTCAAGTCAAATACAGTCTTGAGTAATATTCCTGTAATTTTCTTCAATAAATAACTTATTTGTTCATTCGATAGATACTTAAAACGAAGTGTTTGAGTTAAGAATAGTCTTGTCAGGTCTTGTTGTTTATTATTCCTGATTTCTTGCCAAATTCAACTTTTTACTACATATTTTGAAGTATATAATGCCTTAGATGAAATGAGGTCTGATATTTAATCAAATCCACTAATATCAAGCGATCATTAATTGACTGGTCTTTGATTTATAATTTTGATTTTTTAAATTTTAGTTTAGAAATGTTAGATAAGATAGATCCTCCGCCTGTTTTAGAAGGTTATGGTGTAACGGTGGCGTTTCATTGTTTACTGGAACTGGGTAAAAGTGTACAGATTCTAATAACAGGGGATAATTCGGAGAATAAAAAAGAACAAAATAAAACTGAAGATTCACAGGACAATGCTGATGAACAAAAAGGTTGGTATGACAGTTCACATAGTTTTAAAGAGGTTCCTGTAAAATTAAGAACAATTACATCAATTACTTCACATGGATTTGAAATAAATGAAGATAATTAAGACAGGCAGATGCCATGCAGTGTGCTATCAGGGAAGTTTTGACCGATATGTGGTGATATGAGGCAAATTCTGCTCGCGAAAAAACCCTGAGGCCAATTCCAGGAAGTTAACAGAGCCACTGTGGGGTATAGAGTGCAGGCCTCAAGTTCACAAAGCATTCTCAGACTTTGTTGAGAATTTACTAAATTTTCAATCACAGATTTTGAGAAATATCATTGATCCAGAAACACAAAACTTTACACATTGATGTACAGTGAAATCCCGCCTAACGACCAACTCAGAATTATGGGCAACTCACGTATATGACCACATATTAAAAGAACCAATTTTTTTCTTCTATATTCCTTATAAATTGAACTCAGTATTACGGGCAACTCACTATTACGGATTACGACCACCGAAGCCAGTCGCAGTCAGTCAATTTCATTGTTTTTGTGACTCGCGATAACGACCACTGATTGGGATTAATCAGCTCCAGACCGAGATCAAAACGATAACGACCACTGACAGGGATTAGTCAATCTAACGACTGAGATCAAACAGTCGTGGTTGACTGATTTATCGCAACAATTTAACGAGCCGCTAATCTTTCGTTGTTGATTTCATTTTTTAAACAATGGAATTTCTCATTGTTTGTTTTAATTTAAACAGAGTAATTAATAATGATTAAGTGATTTAAACTCTTACTATTTATACGAGTAAATTTTGTCAAGATTATAATTTCTTATTCGCCCTTCGTCTGTTTGTACGATTAAATTTGGTATCATTTCTTATTCGACCTTCACCTGTGTAATGGAAAAATCCCGTAGTAATAAGCGTACTCGTGTAGAATTAAAGCTGAAAGCAAAAGTAGAACTTATCAAAAAAAAAAGTGAGGGTAGAAGCCAAAAATAATTGGCCGAAGAATTTGAAATTGGTAAGACCCAATTACAGACGATTTTGAAAAGAAAAGCAGAAATTATTAATGGATACGAAGAAAATAGAGACAGCGACAGGAAACGTCTCTGTGTTCGCTCGCCGATGGAAGAATGTGGGCGTGGTTTCAGTGTGTGCGTGACAATGATGTGTCGATCTCCGGTCCTACGCTTCGTGAAAAAGCAGATTTAGAGAAAGACAACATTTCATTTTTTTTAAGATGTACTTTGAAAGTGGTAGCGTAAATGACGCGTTGTGAAAGAATGGACTGATAGTGTACATGTACCTGACATTGTCATTGGTTACGAAGCTCGGGATATCTACAACATGGAAGAGGGAGGAGTGAATTATCATGGCCCCCCAGATAAAACGCTCTCTGTTCGTGGCTAAACTTGTTCTAGTGTCAAAATAGCAACATGTTTAGAAATTTGAACATGTCTTGTCTGCCGGTTACGTGGAGATCCAATAATAAAAAAGCTTGGATGACAGGATTATTATTTGAACATTTTTCGTCTGCCGGTTACGTGGAGATTCAATAATAAAAAAGCATGGATAACATAATTTTTGTTTAAAGGTTGGTTGCGGGATTTTAATCGAAAAATGAAGATAAATAAAGGAAGCATTATGAATTAAAAATTATAACGTGATAAAGACTTCATAACATGCATAATTATTATTATGTTTTCATGATGTGTTTTAACATTACATCTGTTATTAGTAACAAAGTATGTCTTTACTGTATATAATTTACCTAACGCTGTCTGTTTTTCTTTGAATTATAAAGCTATTTAATTGAATTGTTAGTTTTACCTTGTTTATTACATTTCTTAACTATTTCTACCATTTTTAACTCAAGAGCTTTAAAATTTAAAAGAACTTTAACATTTTTCAGGTAGCCTCACCCCTTAAATTTTTAACTGATAGCTTATAGTCATGGGAATGTTAACTTAAGATGTATGGTTACATTGAAAGTATTAGAATTTCTAGTGAATCTATTCTTACAAGCTTCAAAGGACCATATAATTATCCCTTTATAAATTCAGTGTATTTTTTATCAATTGAATATCATTGAAATATAATTTTTTTTTCTTCAGACGATGTTGAAAGTAAACTACAGAATAGTTTAATAGACTCATCATGGTGTGGAATGCTGGCTGCTCTTTCTCTACTTCTAGATGCCAGGTAAATAAAATCACAATCTACAATCAAACATCTAGATAACGCAGTTTGATATATAAATGAAATGGGGTTTAACATGCACTTTAGATCATAAGGTCTGCCATTGAGTCAAGTGGAGTAGTTTTGATCCCAGCTTGTACGTGACTAGGAGTAGGGTCACCTGTCCATCCTAATGAGTCAAGTGGAGTAATTTGGATTCCCCGCTTGTTAGTGGCAAGGAGTAGGGTCACCTGTCCACCCCCATGTCTTTTTTTGAGGCAGGGGGGTCCTCTGAATTCTTTGCATTCAAGACCCTGATATGCAAGCGAATTATTTCCATAAAATTGAACAATGTTAGTCTCAAAATTACCTAATTATTGTCATGTAGATGTTAAACCCCATTTGTCATTCTCTCTCTCTCTCTCTACAACATGCACACTTCTAGTATTTTGTTGTTGATTGCCAATAACACAGAGATCGTTTATCCCTGTACCTTTCCAAACAAGTCCACAGACGCTGGATATTGAAGACTGAGTCCTCTTGTTCTTGTTGACATAACAACATGTTGGCGTTATTTTATTTATTACAGTACTGATGAAGCAGCAACAGAATCTATATTGAAATGTCAGGAATCTTACGCTAGTCTGTGTGGTCAGTTACGATTAAATACACCAAGAGATGCTTTTATAACATCTTTATGTAAAGGATCACTTCCACCACATTATACACTCACTGTACTTAATACACAGAATAACGGCAATAGCGGACAAAAAGGTAAGTTTTTACATGTTTCTTTTGTTTTGGTCCATTTCTTTTATGCCCAAATTGAAATACAAGTATCTTCTGATCGATGAAACCAATTATAGAAGACTTGACAGAATGATTCTGTATATCATCCATTAGAATGATGGCAGAAATGGACAAAAAATTTACTTTTCACATATTTCTTTTTCTTTTATATTCTCTTATTTCTTATATGACCAAATTGAAATGAGAAAATCAATAGAACACAATATCAAAATACCATCTTTTTATCCAAGTTTCATGAATAGAAGTAATGAGTTCTAAATACAAAATGGATTTAAAATGGATTTAACTGTTATCAATCAGTTTTGTATATCTTTTTTTTAATGAACCACTTTCAGCCAAAGCATGTGTTAATTGCATAGGAATATTTTCTATTTAAATGTTGTAATATTCTTATTATTTTTAGTTGCCATGTCAAGATCCCCTTCTCAAGATCTGCAAATAGCAGGAACAGAAGCCATGGAACGTAGTCATGTAGTAGCAGTTGGAACAGCTCTTCCAACTGCCTCCCTGCCTGCAGGGGCACATCAGGGACCAGTCATGGTAAGAAAATATTAATACATTTCACTGGTCCTATTGTCAATTGGGTATTAAATGATATTTGCTCTTACTTTCATATCTGCGCGTACTTCGTTCTTATAGTAAGTCCAGGGGGACTGCACCACACACATAATTTACACAAAAAAAAAAATATATGGACATCATTCGTAGAAATCACAAGCAAAGGAACAATTCAAATTAAGTGAGTGGATCCGGGGGCTTGCCGTAAGCGCTCAATCCGCTGTACAGCCCCGGGCCTGCGTGTTGTTTACATTTACAGTGCCTTCATAATAACACAAATTTAAGGATTTACTATTTCTTGGTGTATTTCATGTAACTTTTCAATACTCTTACAGGTATCGTTATCAAGCAATGCTCAAAAAACAATCATACCATACATATATAGTTCTTTCATAAGTGAAACAATTTTATTTTAGTAAATGTTGATGTCCAGATGCTTCATTAATTAGCATTACTCACTATAACCAATTTTAAAGAAAACTGCTTTAGCGTTTAGAGATGGATTATCCAGGAAGAGCTAAATCTGCATATTGCAAATGTTATATAAATTATTAATTATTTATTCACATGACAATCCTATAATCAACTCTCTAGATCATCAATTGTTTGTGATTTTAAACAGATTGAAACACGATCGCCAGTTAATAATTTGATGCAATTGAAACTTTGTTTGTTAAGCCTTAATTGTCTTTTTGACGTCATGACCTGAACTGTTCACGCAAAATAAGGTGAAATATTTATATGCCTATTTCAACGTCTACTGCCGGATAATTATAAGTGATAGACTCTTCACACCAATAAAAAAAGTTGAAGAGGATAAGTTGATCTACTGCCTGATAATTATAAGTGATAGACTTTTGACACCAATGAAAAAGTTGACGAGGAAAGGTTGATCTATAATTTGCATTATTTGTTTCACCTCATTTCAAAATGCAAATCAAATACGAAACTAAATTCTAAAATGTGGCTTATAGAAAAGGTTCTTGCTGTGGTCGCTAATATGTGACCGTGACCACTTAGTAGTATAATGTTATGGTACAAATATGCGACTTTGATCGGTTAAGGCTTAATGTAACAATTGTGGCAATGAAAATTGAGACTACACTATTGCTCAGAATAGAATAATTTGACTGAAATTTTCAATACATTCCTCTCACATTATCTATTTGTAAACTATAATATGAAGAACTTTTAGCTCTGTATCTAATCACCATGATGCACTTTTTAGAGTAAATTATCGATATTGGGTTGTTTCTTCAAGAAAGAGAGTTGTTTCCCTTTAACAGAAATGAAATGTCATCACAAGTGGTAAAGTAAATTTGTCCATTTGTGCCATACCAAAAGAAATGTTCTGTTTTTCAGAAGAAAAAAATCAGTTGTGGAAGGGATATTTTTATCTTTTTTATTTTGAAAGGCTTAATGACTTATCAAAAATATATCTTTTCAAGGGTTTACATTTATCAAAGCTATATACCCTACACTAAACTGAATTCAATTTATTAAAAAGCAGTAACCTATTTTATCATCAAGTTCTACAGATGAAAGCAAAGATTTTGCAGCTCTTATGTTAATACTTCTCCTTCCATCTCCAATTTCAATCATTTCATACCAATTACTTGATATAGTTCGCTGGATAATAATCATCCATTAATGAATGGATTTAAAAGATCTTTAAAAATTAAGCAGATAAATCCCGGTTTGCCATTCCCTGATTAAAATTTATGATTGTCCAGTGCCATTTATGGTTGACATCAACATTCGTCAGGGAGTGTACTTTATGAACAAGCTTACTGAATACATCCAAATTCAACCAGAAAACGTGTAATAGAGCTACCTCCATTTATCCACACTGATCAGCAGTGAATATTCACCAGGCCGCCTGCTATAATCTCTTAGCGGGATGACAATAACTTTTTTTTTCTTCTGCAAATTAAATTCTATGAAAAATTTTTAAAACATTAGAAAAATATAAAAATGTGTTTGAAGTATATCTAAATTAGAAATATTTCCTACTACATTATGGCAATGGTCTTGAAATTTCCTGTATGCCTGTTTTCCATTAGCCTAGGCTAGGTGCAGAAGAGTAGTATGTTAAACCCCCATTTAATTTTCCACTTTCCCAATACTTCAGTGAAATAGATTGCCATTTAAAGTGAGAAATATGAACACGCAATATATCTTCTTATTGAGAAATTAATTATTGTATTTATTATTAAATTGTATTTTTATCTCTGTAGTTAACTGCTAAGAATATACAGTGTATGAGAGCGTTGTTAAGTTTAGCTCATTGTAGAGGTGATATGCTGGGAAGTGCCTGGCATCTAGTTCTTACAACTCTTCAGGTAAAGTACTTGTTGTGGACGACAGGAAAAATTGTCAACTGTAGAAATGTATGTAAAAAAAAGAACCCCTTGACAGATAAAATTTGTACATTATTTCACACGTTGCACATAAGGCATATGTACATCTTCATTGGCGTAGATCATGCAGAATGGTAGAACGTTAGACCCTATTTCATTACCAATGGGATGCAAAATTGAGGTACATATGAAGTCCATCCATTTGTCTGTCACAATTAGCCCAGTCGGAGCAGAGCAGTAGAAAATAAACCCCATTTATTTCATTTCCATCCATTGACGTGCATGTAAAATAAACTTTGACTGTTGGAATTTGTTTAAACATAGCCGAAAGCACTGTAGTCTGGCAAAATTTCCTTTTATATAATTGAGTAAGACATTGACTCACTAGTCTAGAGGTCGGGAGTTTGCTCCTGGTGTTGGCCGAGAAAGTTCCTCTGGATTTTGAGGTATGGTTCCCTATTGTTAATGGTGCGGTACGGAGGGCCTGGCAAGAACAACTCTCTAGTCATTCGGATGGTACAAAAAAGGAAGATCCTGTGTAAACATTGGTGTTCACGTAAAAGATCCCTTTGTCGTTGGAATTCAATATAAGAGTAGTATGCATCCCCGCTGTCCAGGCAAAATGTCTGTCATATTACACCATATGGCTTAGGCCTTTCTTCATTACCCCAAGCAGTACAGTAGGATGTTAAACCCCAATTCATTTCATTGGGCATATGTAACCATAGAAACAAAGATAACCATATGTTAGTCTCAAAATGGCCAAAGTATTGTGTTGATGCTTGATTCCCTCTATCATGATTCGCGCTACACTTGAAATCATGAAGTAATCGTTTTTGATCATGTTAGGTGAGACGTAGCAATCGTGTTGATCATATCCGAATGTATCTGCAGGTACCAGGGCCCTGTTTCACGAAATTTTAACTAAAGATAAAATCCAAATTTTAGCAGATACTTCAATTTTGATTGGCTAAGAACTAAAATCAATCTAATATTGTCCAATCAAATAACTAAAATTCAGATCTTATCTTGGACTCAATAGGGACAATTTTATTGTGACGTATCGCATGACAGTGGGAACCTAACATGACTCGACTTTGGGTATTTATTATTATTTATCTGTACAACAATGGGTTTCTAGGATCACCCGACCTTGGGTTTTATTATTATTTAAAAATAAGTCAAATGGTTTCCATTTTATTTCAGCATTTAGTATGGATATTGGGTTTAAAACCTTCGAATGGCGGGAGTTTAAAAATTGGTCAACAATTAAACGAATCTTCCAGTACAGTCATTACGACAGCTGTCATGGCGGATCTTCAAGTTTTGTCGGCTATGTTATCACGATTATTTGAGAGTTCCCAGTAAGTTTTTAGGAGACCAAATTTTAAATTACATTACTTACTTCTGATTTGTCAAGTGTGCATTTAAATGAAACCCAATTCAGTTCAAGCTAGGAAATTTAGTTTTGTTTTTCTTAATAAATAAGCAATTGGTGTACATTTTAGCTAAGATTAATCACTATAACCACGTTTCTCAACCTTTTCTCACCGCTCACCCCTAAATGAATTCTCAACCAACCCATTTACCCCCAGAGATTTGAGGAGGTTACTGACCGCGGAGCCGTGGCCGGTGAAGCTGGTCACCGCGAGCGCAAAGCCCGTCGAGGAGGGTCAAGGGGAGGGGGTCTCCCCCGTAGGAAATTTTTAGAAATTGTAGCCCGGAAATGTGATTTCCAGCCATTTCAGGCACTCTTCAGGCGTTTCATAGGAACTTGAAAATGGCATTTTTCTATAAAAGCCATCCGACATGAACCGAGGATCCTTGCACGGGCCTGCACCCCTGACCACATTGACATTGAATATGGAATGAATACGGATCAAAAGTGAGATACAATAATCACCAAATTTATATTTTAATGAAAATACGTTTTTTCCAGTGCAGTGCGAAATTTGCTCCTGGTGATTGTCACAAACGATTTTTTTTATTCTCGGGACAGTGTTTGTGAGTGCTAATCTCAACTGCACAACCTTTATATGATTACTTTTGAAGTTACTGGGAGTGTGGTCATTCACCCCCTGGATGCCAGCCATTCCCCACATGGGGGTGAATTCACCCCAGGTTGGGAAACACGGCTCTATAACTTGATATTGTCGGAAAAATGCAAATTCTGATGAGCAGCTTAAAGAAATGTAAAAGTTACGTAACTGAATATGAAATTATTAATAAATATTTTTCGAAATAAACTATTTGCATGGTATGGAGCAATGGTGACTCAGTATGTAATTTCATTTTGGGGGGAGGGATGAGTGGCCAAATGGTTTGCACGTGCATGCTGTATCATAAAGCCTGTTATTAAGTCAACTGGCGTGGTTTCGAATCCCGGTTGTGCGCGACAATGAATAGGGTCGCTTGTCCAACCTTGCGGGTTTTCTCTGGGTCCTTCGGTTTCCTCCCTCTGTTAAAGACCCCTACGCGCAAGCGAATTATTGAAATTAAATTAAAACCATATGTTAGTCCCAAAATGACCCCATTTGTCTCTCTTTCTCTCGTTTTCAGATATTTAGATGATGTAGCTCTTCACCATCTTATCGACGCTCTGTGTAAATTATCAACAGAATCTATGGAATTAGCCTATTCTAATAGGGTGAGTAAACTTTTAATGAAACGATAATTATAGACAGTATGTATCGCATCAACATTTCCTATATTCCTGGATAAAACAAGCGCCAATATATATTCACAGTTGCCGCCATAAAAGAATGCAAGTCCTCCATGCAATATGAGTATACTAGTTTCATAGACCAAAAAAGGTTGTTGGATGGCCTAATGGTTAGCACCTGCAGACTGTATCATAAGGTCTGTCATTGAGTCAACTGGCGTGGTTTTGATTCCCTGGTTGTAAGTGACAAGGAGTAGAGTCACCTGTCCAACCTCGTGGGGTTTTTTCTCCAGGTTCTCTGGTTTCTTCCCACTGCTAAAGAGCCTACGGACAAGGCTAATTATTAAAATGAAATAGAACCATGTGTTAGTTCCAAAATGACCTAAATTGTGTCGAGTGGATGTTAAACCCCATTTCTGTGTCTCACTCTCATGGTCCAGAAGCTATCATTATTTGTATTAATATGCAAATTATTAACATGACAAGACCATAATGAACTTTAGTTGACGTCGGATGCCTCCAATTTTAAGTAGATTGGAAATGTTTATGCCTTTTAATGATTTAATCAAAGAATGGAGAAACAAGGCTAATACTCAAATGACCAGTACGGTAATAACAATGAATTCACAAATCTTGTCAAAACTACAAACATTGATAACTTTTCCATATGTTTAGCAGCTTTTAAAGGTTCAATACCACTCTTGTTGTAACTGAATAATATGTTCCAATCTTTATTCTAGTCACAAATTGTATTAGTTTACAATATTCCAATTAATTGATGATACAAATTTCATCATTACACACCTAATTTAAAAAACTGGAAAAATTCAACTAAATGATTAGAAATGCCTAACGTGACTTTGATTTTAAAATATTTGCGAACTCTCTGGACAGGTAAAATAGGATGTAATGGTTAATTTACACCACAGGTAGGACACTTAAACATCTAGTAGTTATTTTCTTGAGCTACAAAGCCAGCAAGAGTGTTATTGTCCCTTTAAGCTTCTAATAAGTAATGATTAACAGAAACTTGAGATTGCTACTAATCTCTCATTGAATGAATAATACAAGTTCATCCCCATTATACCTTTTCTTTTCAATAGTAATATAACACACTTTACAAATACAACATTTGATGATATATTTGGACGAAAAATATATTATAACTAAGTGGCTTGAAATCCCTCTAGGCCTGAAAATAACGGTTTTTGATGTACCTGACAAAATGTTAGGCACTACTGAAATAGTACCTGACATTTTCAACTTGTATAGTGTCGGACATGTATTGATAATATCATTAAAAAAGACAAATCAGTGCTGGACAAAATGACAGGCACCAGAGGTCTTGTGCCTGACAAATCCTGAATCTGTGCCTGACATTATCACTGACAGGTCCTTATTTCCAGACTTGAATCCCTCTCAAAAACATTTTAATCGCAAAAACCCTACCACACACAGCCTGTAAGAATCTATTTCAAGCAGCCTTGTTTGCCACATGACTTGATAGAGGGAGTATCCATATTTTAGCTTGTATTTGTTGTTACTCGCTGTCCGTTTATATAAAAAAGAAATGAAATATAGATCTGTATTTTAATCAGATTGCATGAGAATGAACAGCATCAATAGGTGAAAAGAAATTATCCACTTGAACTTGTGTAGATTAAATATTGCCGCAAATAATTGTACTAAGAATTGTGTTTTGAACAGAAAATCATTAAAGGGACAATCCCGATAAGAACAGAGTCTCAAAAATTAAAGTCTGAGTATTTATGAAATTTATGGACCAAAATATAGTGGCATGGTGTATTTACCTTGTCTCAAAATTTCAGCTCAAAATATTTAGGCGTTTGGACATGAACGTCTACACTGCTTATCCGGACACGTAACCCTTTTAAGATTTCGGGTCATTTTTTTCATTTGGTGACCTGATAATCGATTAATGTTTCTTGAGAGGTCTATACAGTTAATGACCCATGCCCTGTACTTGATAACAAAAGGTAAATTTCACCGACATATTATTTTTATAGAAAAAAGTCTGGTTTTATCCAGATACTGTATAATAAAACGTTCTCCATTTCCAGATGAAAACTGTCAGGTTTAAGTTATTTACAAAGCATCATAAATATCGGGTTAGTAGGTGGGCCTTAGGTTATGGATTTTAAAGGATTTTAATACAAAATAAAGCAGTTTTATTCCCCAAAATGTTATCGGGATTGGCACTTTAAAAGTAACTCTATATCTGTATAAAATTTGACCACTTGAACTCGATCAGAATATAACTTCCTGCAAATAACTATTCCAAGACTTGTGTCCCTTACAGAAAATCATGAAAATTGTAATTTTATACCTGTAACTAGGAAGTTCACTCAGATTAAAATAGAGTTATATAAGTTCTTGGCTTTAGGACATCCACATTATATCTTCCTCTTTTCCTCCATTGTGTACTTTCATTAACTGTTCTATTTAGGTTTCCATCCCAAGATTGTAAGTGACAATATGGCCGTCTGCCCTTCGGTTTCCTCCCACTGTTAATAACCTCTATGCCGAAGTGAATTATTGTAATGAAATTGCAGGCTTGCATAAGTTAGCCCCTGATTGATCTAGTTGATTTCAAGCAAATCTCTCTCTCTCTCTCTCTCTCTCTCTCTCTCTCTCTCTTCTTACTTCTGGGGGTTCTATGGCCAAAATGGTTAGCTTGTTCGCACTGTATCACAAAGTCTGTCATTGAGTTAACTGGAGTCGTTTCTATTCCCCGGTTGTACGTGACGAGTAGGGTCGCCTGACCAACCCTGTGTGTTTTCTCTGGGTCCTGTTTCCACCCACTGCTAATATAAAACCCAAGTTTTAGTTATATGATTGGTTAATATTAGATTGATTTTAGTGCTTAGCCAATCAAAACTGAAGTATCTACTTAAATTTGGATTTTATTTTAAGTTAAGATTTCGTGAATCAGCGCCCAGGAGTCAATGTGAATTGGTGATTAAAGCACCTGTTCACTAACCCCTAAGGTCCTTGGGTCAATCTCAATTTTGGTCCAGAAAGTTCCACAGAATTTTTCAGTGTGGTTTTCCCATGTCGTTAATGCAGGATTCGGAGGGTCCGTCAAGGAACAGCATCTGCTTGTTCCGATTTTAGGAATAACCAAAGTCATTGCTTATACACAATGGCGTGCATGTAAAAGTACCCTGAACAGTTGGAATTCAATGGAGTCTAGGGCTCTAGGCCCAGGCAACATTTTCATCATTAGGCTAGTTGATGCAGAACAATAAGACATTAAAACCCATCTCATTTCAAATGTGAGTCTACAAATTTAGCTGGGGGATTGGATGACTGAATGATTAGCGTGTGCGCGCTGTATCATAAAGTCTATTCCTCAATCAACTGGTCTGGTGTGGTTCGATTCCTCGGTTATACGCGACAAGGAGTAGGGTCGCCTGTTCAACCTCGTGGGTTTTCTTTGGGCCCTTCGGTTTCCTCCCACTGCTAAAGACCCCTACTGCCCTACGCGAAATGACCGAATGGACTTTAAACCCCATTTCTCTCTCTGTCTACAAATTTAGATCTAAATAAGAAAAAACCGTAGCGGACTTGAAAGTTGATTTTTTTTTTATCTCCTTACATTCTTGGAAGATTTGTCCTTGACATATCCTCTTGTCGTTCGGATGGGACGAAAAACTGAGGTCCCTTGTACACATTGGAGTGCACGTAAAAGATCCCTTCGCAGTTGGAATTCGATATAAGAGTAGGCTGTAGTGCTGCTGCCCGGGCAAAATTGCCCTCATTGCACACTGTATGGCGTATGCCCGTCTTCCATTAGCCCAGGTTAGGTGCAAAAGAGTAGGACTTTAAACCCCATTTTATTTAATTTCATGACATATCCTCAACACGTAATTTATACAGAGTTAATAATTCTCTCAGTAGTTTCATGAAATACAATAAGTTATTATGGTTTCATTGTATTAGAATGGCCATGGGCTTTTCTTTAATTATAACTCATTTCCCTTCCGCTGGTTGGAGTAGTCATTGTTTGATTATTCTATGCTACAGTCCCTGTTAGCCTTTAAAGGAGAGCCTTGAGGTCAGATGTTCGATCCCTACACTGGTCCAAAAAGTTCATCCCCATTTTCCAGTGTGGTTTCCCTTTGTCAGTGATGCAGGACGGAGGGCCAGACAAGAACAGCTGTCTGGTCGTTTGGATTTGACAAAAAAATGAGTTCCAGTGTACACATTGGTGTGCACGTGAAATACTGATCGGCAGTTGGAATTCAATATGAGTAGGCCATAATGCTGCTGCCCAGGTAAAATTTCCCTCATAGCCCGTCGTCATTAGCCCAGTTGGAGCAGGACATTAGGACATTGAACCCCATTTCATTTCATTTTCTTTAACCCTTTGAACACTGACTTTAAATGGGGTGTTGCACGTCCCTCCCTGGATTTACAGGACGTCATATTAATTACATATGACGTCAACGCAATTTGAGCTTGAACACGCCCCAAGCCGCAAAACCGACATTTCGGGTATATGCGATACAACGTCAAGCCGGTTTTGCGGCATTTCAGGTTCTAAGGGTTAAAGGAGATAAATCTCTATTCTTTGGCACTTAGAAATGGATTCAAGTGGGTCCCAGTGCATATACTGATGGAATATTAATGTATATGTAATCTTCTACGAGTGTTTTTTGATATCAAAAAACACGAGTTGGATATTTTATTTATCACCCAATCCTTTCTTACATGCACAAATACATAAATATAATTCTTTGGTACAGATTTCGCTTTTACTGAATCTACAGCGTAGTGATACATCAGTTTTTGACAGCAGTTTAGCTATTGCAAAGTCCAATATTTTGATGCAGTATTTCCTTCAAGGTCAATTAAATTAAAACAGTTTCATTTTAACAAAAAAAAAAGTCACTTTTTATTTAAAATAAGTGGTTTCTTTAAAATAAAAGAAAGTAGATTCTTTTTGATTGGCCAATCAAATTCATGTAAAGCGATATCTCCTAAGGAGATATTGCAGTAGATTATGTAATTTATCATACAAGCGATATCTACTGTCAAATGTGTTATTGGGTGATAAAAACTAATTTACATTCAATCGTTTCTGATTTTACTCTTATTTCTAATTTTCACCGAAATTGAATGGAAGTCTGTGACGTCTGGTAATTCCAGCCTGTCATTGAGTCAACTGGAATGGTTTCGAATCCCCGGTTGTACGTGACAAGGAGTAGGGTCACCTGTCCAACCTTGTGGGTTTTCTCCAGGTCCTCCAGTTTCCTCCCACTGCTAAAGATCCCTACACGCAAGCGATTGTTATGATAAAATTAGTCCCAAAATGACCTAGTTTGTGTCGAGTGGATGTGAAACCACATCCCCCTCTCTCTCTCTCTCTCTCTCTCTCTCTTTAATTTAGTCTAGAGATAGATCTTTCATATACCGGTACTTCAAATCACATTTCCAAGTTCAACAAACTGTCCGGTACAATCTTGAGGGAAAGCAGATTTACTTAAAGGAGATTAAGGGTTTTTTAATCAATCAAGTTTGGAAAACTTAGAAGTAATTGTAAAATTTTAAGAAAGATATTTCTTACAACTATTATTGGAATTTGAGAGGAAATTACAGATTTTAAATAACTTCCGATACGTAGTTGTTGTGTGGTTTCGCAAAACAAAGTTTTATCACACACGTCTAATTGCTTTGCTTCCATATATATCTCCATTTTTATCTTTTAATTGGTTTTTCGTGCATGAAATGACCACTTGTTGTAGAAGAAAGAAACAGTTTAATATCGTCTTTGAAATTCAATAGCTGATAATGTGCAATTCTTATTTATATTTATAAGCAATATGAAAGAAGAAACATGTAGAAAGCAATCTAATAATCCTTGAAGTGTTTTCCTAGACGCCTCTCTCTTTTAAACTATTTACGAACTGAAATGATCGACACATTATGGCTTCTAAACGTGCTCATACCTGAAATTGAAGAAAGAAATTGTGAAATTAAAATTATCCCTTGAGCACTTCGTACATTTAAATATTGAACAAAAATTGAGAAAAGTGATGTTTTTTCATATTGGGTTGCGAAACTATTTCTTTAGTTTACACAAAACTACGACTCCTGATATGAGACTGCCACATAACTGTCGAAATGACTATTCTGTGTCTGCTTAGAGCTTAGAAAGAAAGTGGCCTAGTTCTTCAAATGTGATGTAAAACGGAAGAACCCTTGCAATAAAAGAACCATTGGCAGTTCAAAGAGAGAAAGCTGAATCCTCACTGTAAGCGCAAAAATTGTTTGCCTTGCATTGCATACATAACCATAGGAACAAAAATTACGATATGTTTGTCTCAAAATTACCAAACCATTCCATTTGAATGGTTTTAAATGAACATTTAGATAAAAGAAAATCATCAATTTGAATAGTGATTAAAAGATGGATCACCAAATTGAACTGATAGATCTAATTAACTCGAATACAGCAGACTAGACATTGATTAACGCAAGTACTACTCCTACCCTTACATCATGGTCAAATTAAATCAAATTATTTTTAAATCACGAGCCTAGTCAATTGGTAGACTATACTTACTCTTGTTACCACTTCATCAAGTGTTTTCATTCTATTAAAAAGGAGGTTTGGATGGCTGAATTGTTAGCACGTGCACACTTTATCGTAAGGTCTTTCATTGAGTCAACTGACTTGGTTTCGACTCCCCGGTGGCCGGTTGTACATGACAAGGAGTAGGGCGACCTGTCCAAACTCGTTGGTTTTCACAGTCTATTAACTTTTTCTTAATAGATTTTTTATTTTCCATGGTGCAGAGTATTTCTTACAAATACTCAATACTCATCGCCAACTGGACCAATTAATCAGGCATTGAGCAGAGCATGTAATGTTGCTCTCACTTATGAATCCTATTTTAATTTCCAACTCCCAGAGGATCATTATGGGGCTTCCAGTGGTATACACACAGGATCCTGGGGTTTTTTTTCTTCCCATCCGGGGGGTGGCCTTGTGGTCTAGAGTGCCGCGCTTCGACCTCTAACTGGCCGGTCTCCTCTGATTTGCGGCATATGTGGCATGAAGATATGGAGATAGGGGCGCCTTCTCAACCTCGTTGGTTTCCCCCAGGCACTCCTGTTTCCTCCCACTGCTAAAGACCCCTAGGTGCAAGCGATTTATTGAAATAAAATTAACCATATGTTAGTCCCGAAATGACCTAGTTTGTGTCGAGTGGACGTTAAACCCCATTTCTCTCTCTCTCTTCCCATCAGAACGTCTGGATGTTTTTCTGTGCCAGGCGTTCCATCCTGATAAGCGAAACCAAGCTAGAAAATTCTGTGGAATTTTTCCGGCCTTCACCAGGACCTCCTTCCTGTTTGATGAGTCAGCTCTTAGCTCATGAGCAACAGTGACTCCCTTTCAGATGGGTCTATTAGAAAAAATGTATTTTTGATTGTATGTCTTTATTCAATCATGTATTTGGATAATAAATCATTGGCGGATCTAGGAATTTTGAAAAGGGGGGGCGCCACAAAATGAGGGCACTGATCGCAGAGACAGGGCACGCCACTGAGACGGGGATTGGGGTGTGTGCTCCCAAGAAAATTATCTGCATCTGTATAGCCATTCCAAGAGCTATTTGGCTGATATTTTCGTCTAAGTAAACCACTGGGCACTGTGGAAAATTAGGGTGGGGGGGGAGTGTGCCCCTTGTGCCCCCCCCCCCCCAATTGATCCGCCTCTGTAAATGAAATTACTATATATAGTTAATAAATTGTACTTTTTATCAATTTTAGTGTTACACATACTTGGATACAGTAGGTCTACATGTTGTCTTAGCTTCTTATTTTTCAAATCGTGTATTCTAAAGTGATCACATTTTAATTTGTTCATATTTTTGTTGTTTGGTCTGATTTAGATGTCGACATGTCTATTTATTATAAAAATTAGTATCCTATGTATATATTCTGTTTTCTTCATCTACTTTTGTTTTAAATATTCTTTTTAACGATTCTGAAAAGAAATGAGATACAGGGGCTTTAATGTTCTTTTATTTCTACACTATCTGGGCAAATGAAAACGGGCATACACCATGCTGTGGGTTGTGAGGCAAATTTTGTGTGGACAGCAGCGATTGGACCTAAAATTATTTTGAATTCCAACAGTCAGGGGTTCTTTTACTTTAATGTCAAAATCTACACAGGATAGCAGCAAAATTACCTACTATTATTTTAAATTCCAACAGCCAATGTGTACATAGGACCTTGGTTTTTCAAGCAGGGGGAAACTATGCTCGAACTCCAAAAGGTACATTCCCTGCCAACATTATGATCAAACCTGGGAACTGATGCTTTGTGGGCACTGAACCAGTGCTATAACATTTAACAGCCCAATCGCTGTTATTCTAATATCAGATTATAACAAAAGAAAATGCTACCATTTTCAGCTGTTCTATTTCAAACATTCATCGTCGTTTGTTGAATAACAATTTTCTGTTTGTCAATGGATTGAAACGGTACCCAGTGTCAATGAATACAAAGTTTCACAATTATTTAATATAATTATGAACAAAATTTATAAACGTTTGCAAAAAAATTATTATCGACAACAAACAGTATAATATCATTAGTTTGTTCTATAATTAGCTAAAATATTTTGAACGTAGAAATCAAGAAGAAAAAGTTATAGAACTAATTAGTGAACTTGATATCGTGCCAAAAAAGAAGTTCTCTTAATTAATCAAAAAACAACAGGATTTTTCATTGACAGCATAGTTTCTTAGATTTCTTTCCAATATTATTTTGGCCACATAATTACACGTATATATTTATTAGTTTGATGTTGCAGTATTTTTGTTTTAGTAATTCATTTAGCAGTCGTTAGTTATTCATGGCTTTTCTGAATTTGTAAAAACTTTGAAGACGTTATTACTCATGCTTTGACTGTTCGTTCGTTTTAACTTGAAGGGTAATTGGGTTGGGGTAGGGTTCTGAGGACTTTTTATACTTGATTTTACTTTTAGGAGAAATCGGAAGAACCCATTAATCCCTTTTATCTGTTGTAGATCTTAAACATACATTATTCAAGAGCTAAATCTGTCTATTGTTGGTCTTCCTTTAGGCCTGAAATGTTATCTAAATTATTAGCTAGACGTTAATTAACTTATCCAGGCCATAATCAACTCTCGATGTCATCGCTAGCCTGCGATATTTACTGTATTAGGATCCGATTTGCTGCTCAACTTTCATTCATGATTGAATCATGAAATAGATAAGTGAGACTATGCCTTTTGTCAGGGGGGTTGGATGGCCGAATGGTTAACGCCGTATCATAAGGTCTGTCATTGAGTCGGTTGGCGTGGTTTTGATTAGGGTCGTCTGTCCAATCTTGTGAGTTTTCTCTGGTTCCTCCGGTTTTCTCCCACTGCTAAAGACCCATATGCGCAAGCAAAAATTTGAATTAAAATTAAACAATATGTTAGTCCCAAAATGACCTAGTTTATGTCAGTGGATGTTAAACCCCATTTCTATCTCTCTTTCTCTTCTGAGTCTGCATTGCTACCAAATCATTATTAGGGGGGTTGGGATGGCTTAGTGGTCTAGAGTGCCGCGCTTCGACCTCTGGCTGGCCGGTCACCTCTGGCTTGCGGCTGTGGTTTCGAGCCCTGGTGTGAGCGTATGTGGCATGGAGATAGGGGCGCCTTTTCAACCTCATGGGTTTCCTCCGGGCACTCCAGTTTCCTCCCACTGCTAAAGACCCCTACACGCAAGCGAATTATTGAAATAATATTAAACCATATGTTAGTCCCGAAATGACCTAGTTTGTGTTGAGTGGACGTTAAACCCCATTTCTCTCTCTTTCTCTCTCCTAATCATTATTAGTGTGCAGAGCCTGCATACTATAAAAAACGCAAACAAGTGGGCCAGAAATAATTAGATCATCCAGGTTACTACACCTATGGGGAAATAAAATTAACATTTAGGCTTCCAAGAACAGTTCCAAGAACAGTTATTGTATAAAAATGTAAGCAGTGAAAATTTCGTGAATTTTCAGGCGCGTATCCAGAGGGGGGGTCCAGGGGGTCCGGCTTGAAAAAATTTTTATGCGATTTTATTGGCGATTTAGACCTGTAATTTTGGAATTTACCTTCCGGAAATACGTCAGAATGAACCAAATTGAATCTAATTTACCAAATGAATTGGTTGAGCGCAATTAGTTAAGTAATTATCAAATCTAGACCCCCCCCTGCAAAAAATCCTGGATCCGCGCCTGATTTTATTGTGGCCTGGATTTATACCATAATGGACTACTCATAACAGCCAAGTGTAAGCATAGCTATATTTTGTAGGCATGATGATCATTCATAACGGACCACTCATCACGACCAAGTGTAAACATAGCTATATTTTGTAGACATGATCATCATTCATACCATTTTGTTATAATTGTATAAAAAAGCAACTCTGGTTGACCAAGTTTTGATCCGTTATGAAGTATAACAAATTGGTTATTGAAGAGTATTTTAACCAACAGTAATTTGACACAGATGGAATTCCGTAAAGAAGATGGATGTCTTGCCAATTGTCTGAACTCATTTTTCAATATCAGTCAATTCTGTCTACAAAAAAAAATAGTTTTCAGTATTATTTTTGAAGCAAAGGAGATATGTAAAGTACATCTGTACATGATACTGTTGTGTAGAGTAAAGGTCACCGTCTGCAGCTTGTTTTAATAATGAGAGTGGTATATCAGATGTACTCTACGTGACACAAGATTGTTGTTGATAATTTATATAGGTATTTTGAGCTGCCAGTCATATTACCTACATTAATTAGAGCCATGACGGCAATGGTTCACTAACACTAGTTTGCAGGTTCGGTCCCATGTGCATAATAGAATCCTTGGCATAGTACCTACATATGTTGGAGCCATGACTCGCTCAGTGAGTATGGAAATGGTTCGCTAACTAGGAAATAGCAGGTTCTATTCCGTGCACATAAATAAATTCTTGGCAATTAACTGCTGAGGTGCAAATCGTATACAAGAGAGAGAGAGAGAGAGAAAAATGGGGTTTAACATCCACTCAACACAAACTAGGTCATTTCGGGACTAACATATGGTTTAATGTTATTTCAATAATTCGCTTGCGCGTAGGGGGCTTTAGCAGTGGGAGGAAACCAGAGTACCCGGAGGAAACCCACAAGGTTGAGAAGGCACCCCTATCTCCATGCCACATACGCTCACACCAGGGCTCGAAACCACAGTCGCAAGCCAGAGGTGACTGGCCAGCTAGAGGTCGAAGCGCGGCACTCTAGACCACTAGGCAATCCCAACCCCCCAAATCGTATACAAAATACTAACCTTAGTGTATGAATGTTGCAATGCTTATCTGAACTCTTATGCGACTACAACCCTATTAGATCACTTCACTCTGAAAAATAACTTTAAGTCATGGATATAGGTCATTTCGGGTTTATAATTTTGTGTCAATAATTCGGTTGCGTGTAGGGGTCTATGGATTATTGAATGAACTTCAACAAACGATCAAGAATCCACAAACTTTTAATCGCTTTAAATCTGAACTGAGGCTTTCCTATTTCAACAGTCTTACCAGTAGAGCCGTTACTAATGCGTTTTGAACATATGTCTCCATGGAGATGATGCTCTATAAAACCTCATTATTGTTATTCCCATCTTCATTAGCCCAAGGGGGTTGTGGGTGGATGGCCGAATAGATAACACCTGCACACAGTGTCATAAGGTCTGCACACAGTGTCATTGAGTCAACTGGCATGGTTTTGATTACTCGGTTGTCCTCGAGTCACCTGTCCATCTTCCGGTTTCCTCTCACTGATAGAGACCCCTACATGTGAGCGAATTATTGAAATAAAATTAAACCATGTGATAGTCCGATTTGACCTCGTTTGTGTTGAGTGGACATTAAACCCCATTTCTCTCTCTCTCACTCATTAGCCAACTAGCAGCACAAAAATACGACTTTCGATCCCCATTTCATTTCACATACATTAGAGGGGGTGGGGGGGGCCTTCCTGGTAATCTGTGTTCAGACATTTTTCATTGAAAAGCACCAGTGAGAGAAAGAAATAGGATTTATTGTCCACTCAGGACTTACATATGGTTTAATTTTATTTCAATAATTCGCTTGCGCATAGGGGGGAAAACCCGCAAGGTTGGACAGATGACCCTACTCCTTGCCACGTACAAACGGGGATTCGAAACCACGCCAGTTGACTCAATGCCAGGCCGTATGAAAACCCCTGAGGTTGGACAGACGACCCTACTCCTTGCCACATACAAACGGGGATTCGAAACCACGCCAGTTGACTAAATGGTAGGCCGTACGATACAGCGTGCACGCTAACCATTCGGCCATCCACCATGACCCCCCCCCACCACCCCCCACCCCCCCCCGAAAAGCACAAGTACATGTTTGTATCAGCATATGCCCTTGAAGACAGGTGTTAACGAATCATTATGGTTATGATTAATTACTTAACACCTGTGTCTACTCTTTCAACTCCATCTTTAAACAGTCTGTTATTGAATGGCAAATACACAAGTTTTCTCAGTGTACAAATCTAAAACTTTCAATATGAAAATTAACACATGTTATTTCTTATGCTTCACTGAATCTTGTATGCTCAATTTAATTGCATAATCTAGAATATTTCAATATCAATATGAAAATTAACACATGTTATTTCTGATGCTTCACTGAATCTTGTATGCTCAATTTAATTGCATAATCTAGAATATTTCAATATCAATTTTTCCAAGTGTATTCAAAGTGCCACAGAGCTGTCAGACTGACTGAATGTTCAGCGCTATAGAAAACAATTATTATTATTAAATTGAAAGTGTGTATAGATAGAGCATAAAATCACTTGTGATTTTTGTGGAAAGAAATAAGTAGATCTCTGATTATTATTATGCAGTTCAAATGTGAGAACTGCGTGTACTATATAAGTGTAACCAGCTTAACTGTTCTGAGTGGGGGTTTGGATGGTCTTGTAGCCTAGAATGCCGTGCGGTGGGCGTTCGCTTATGGTTTGTGGTTGTGGTTTCAGTCCCTGGTGTTAGCGTAATATGTGGCTTGAAGATAGGGTTGCTGTCTCAACCTTGTGAGTTTACTCCGGGTACTCCGGTTAACTCACTCAGGAAAGACCCCTGCACGATATCACCTTCGGTGGAATCAGACGTTAAACAACAAGAACAACAACGACAACTGTTCTGACAGCAACAGTTAGAGGTTAAAGTTAATTATCCATGCATGATTATATCCTATTTAAGTTTCCACAAAAAATAATAAAAAGTGCATGGAGCTGAGTTTTTAAATTGGTTTATTTGTCCCACCTGAAGTAAAATAAAAGTAGAGTTAACGCCCAACTTTTCTGCATCAAACAGGTTAATGAAGACACTGGCATACACCAAACAGTGTACTATGAGGGACATTTTGTCCCAGACAGTGGCGCTCAAGCCTATTCCTATTTCAGTTTCCAACAGTTTTGGGTTCTTTTACGTATACTCTAAAGTGTGCACAGGACCACAATTTTCTAGCCCATCTAAAGGACTAGATACTTTTCTTTGCCAGACCCTCTGCAATCACAGTCATCACCATGGTCGTACCCTAGACCTCCTTAATAAGGTTTCCTCCCACTGCTAAAGACCCCTACGCGCAAGTGAATTATTGGAATAAAATTAAGCCATATGTTAGTCCCGAAATGGCCTAGTTTGTGTCGAGTGGACGTTAAACCCCATTTCTCTCTCTCTGTCATTATTAAGGTGCCAACGCCTTACTCACTGCTGTCCAGCCTTGTGGTTTTTATGAGAGTCCTCTGGTTCCTCCCACTGCTAAAGACTCCTACATGCAGGTGATTTTTTTGAAATAAAATTGAACCATATGTTTATGTTCTCTCGCTTAATAAGATTTTTAAAAGAGCTACACTGGCTTCCAGTCGAGCAGCGAATTATTTTTAAAATTGTTGGCATTATTTTCAAAATTATACGCCATAGTGAGTCGGCGCCTTACTACCTCACAGATATTCTAAACGTTTGGCAACCGGCATATTGTACTAGGAGTAGCACTGAGTTGAAGCTGTTGCCCTACTCTTTCAAAGATCATGGGAAGAAAACGTCAAAACAGTACTGTGACCGTGCCCTAAGTGTCGCAGCGACTAGACTGTGGAACAGTCTTCCACTAGATCAGAGAGCTATCACAAAACTTTCTCTGTTCAAATCAAACCTGAAAACCCATATCTTTCAACAACATTTTTGCTCCTGAAAACTATTTTATATTTATATTTAATGTTATTATTTTCATGATTTTATGTTTTATTTAGTTACCATTAAAATGCTCGTTCTTATAACTTATGTACAGACTGTTGTGACATTTGTGTAACGGTCTATAAACAATAAATATTATATTATTATTATCTGAACAACACCAGGTCAAATTTGGACCAAGGCATGTTTTGTAATCACTAGGATAGTTTTCTAATATAACAAATCTTGTTGAATTTACTTCATCTTCACTAGCCCAGTTGTTGCAGAAAAGGGGGGTTGGGATGGCCTAGTGGTCTAGAGTGCCGCGCTTCGACCTCTAGCTGGCCGGTCACCTCTGGCTTGCGGCTGTGGTTTCGAGCCCTGGTGTGAGCGTATGTGGCATGGAGATAGGGGCGCCTTCTCAACCTCGTGGGTTTCCTCCGGGCACTCAGGTTTCCTCCCACTGCTAAAGACCCCTACGCGCAAGCGAATTATTGAAATAAAAGTAAAACCATATGTTAGTCCCGAAATGACCTAGTTTGTGTTGAGTGGACGTTAAACCCCATTTCTCTCTCTCTCTCTCTGTTGCAGAAAAGTAGGACGCTAAACACTGTTTTATTTCTGTGCTTTTTTACACAATTCATGGTATATTTAGCTGTGCAGCAAACAGATGAATATAAGTCAATCGTAATCAAATCGCAGTTTGGGGTTGACAGGATGTAAATATATTCATTCTTTTTCTCTCAAAATTCATAACAACTCTAGCATTTAAATAATGGAATTCGTTTTGGAGAATATTAAAATCAATATTTACACAAAATGTAGAATTTAGGAGCGGCGGAAAACAGGTCATGCATTTATGAACAATTAGTGGTATCGAGAAATAAAAACCTTGGAATATTTTTAACTTCCCTTCAAATGGAAGTAATTGGTTTCAAGTGAATTATTTACAGTTTCTTTTTTGCTCTTTTGCATGATCTTTAATCAAGCAAATAACTTACTTTTTCACGTCTGTTAAATTCTGTTTGAAATAGCAAAACAAAAAAAAATCCCCCAAAATTGACGATAAGAAATCTTGTTTTGGTTGGTTCTTAGGTTTACAGGGATTGTTCATTCGATCATAGAACCCTATTCAGTTCAAATTTATGGATGCTTGTGAACTTAATACAGAATATAGGTCTTGGTTAAGAATCCTATATGTTATGAAAGTTTGTGAACGCAATACAGAATATAGGTCTTAGAACTTATTATTAAGTCTTGTGACTGTGATACAGGACAGAGTTCTTAAGAGAATATAAGGGAGGATTTAAACAATTTTTAAACTTAAATTTCAAAGGGAGATATTTCTATTCTCATTTTGCCATTATTAAAACTATCTGTACAGGATTTTGTTGACAATGATTGTACATAAATAAGGCTGCTGGTGGGTGGGTGTATAATATGGGTAATGATATGCACCAAATTATCTTCATCAAATTTTTTTTTTTGAATATGTATGCAGTGCTTGGTACAAAATTAAAGGAGAGCTATAGCTTTCGCTCTCCTAAACTCGTGTGAAATCATATTCGAAAGAGCATTTTATTAAATGCCATGCTTTAGGTATCCACTCGCTGTCCCTCATTTCATCAATTTGTTGTGGGGGCGAGTTAGTTGCCTAAAGACTCTTTCCTACGCATAAGTGAATTATTAAAATGGAATTGTACCATTATTTTAGTTGTGAAATTATCTAGTTTGTGTCATGTCATTTATTTATTTCATCAGTTTGTACAAGTTTAAAATTGACCAACATTGTCATAAAAAGTTTTCTGAAAATCATGAACAATAATTCCTCAGTTCCATCATTGATAGCAAAGCAACAGATAGTGGGAAACTTTTTTTAGGAAGACACATTTTCTTCTTCCTATGAAATTTAGAGTAGCTTTTTTCAGAATGAATTCCTTCTATTAACTTTAAGCACTGTGTATGTATATTTATTTATAGACAGATGCTAAATTGTACATCAATAGGATAGAATTTACAGAGAGAGAGAAAGGGGGTTTAACATCCACTTGACACAAACCAGGTCATTTCGGGACTAACATATAGTTCAATTTTATTTCAATAATTCTCATCCGCGTGGGGGTCTTTAGCAGTGGGAGGTAGGCGGAGGACCCGAAGAAAACCCACAATATTGGACAAGCAGCCACACTTCTTGTCACATACAACCAACCAGGTAATCTAAACCACGCCAGTTGACTCATTGACAGACGTTATGATACAACGCATACATACTAACCATTCGGCCATCCACTCCCCCCCCCCTTGCATAATTTACAATGTGAAAGCTGTAACATTCTGAGTTAGATGTGTTTGTAATTGGCATATGAATAAAGAACTAGCATTATGCAATATTAAGAAAATCATACATGTTTTTGTGTGTATTTCAGGAACCGTCATTATTTGCTGTGGCTAAACTCTTAGAGACAGGTTTAGTGAATTTATCAAGAGTTGAAGTTCTATGGAAACCTGTGACTGCACATCTTCTTGAGGTAGGTGGTTTATAGTATTTTTGCCAAAACACCCCTGCTGCTCACATATAAAATAATAATAATAATCTCTGTGTTCTCTATCCCAATAACTACAACCAAACAAACGCCATCTTGTCAGTGTGAAAATATCATGTATTAAATAATTATGTAAATGATGTCAAAAATATAAGTAAAGACATACATGTATAAAAGAATCTTGAACGGCAACAAGGTAACTAACCATTAACAAATGTAGATTTGTCTTAAAACACAGATTATGTAACTTTAAACGGAAAAATAAATTCTAAATTATTCCATAATTTTCTATTAGTGGCATTGTTAGAAAAGATTTGCCGCACAAGCACAGATTATGCAATTTAAAATGGAAAAATAAATTCCAAATTATTCCTTAATTTTCTATTAGTGAGATTATTAGAAAGGATTTGCTGCAGGTAACCATTTGTTCTTACTATGGTTGCCTTATTCAGTAGTATTAGGATGCTTACACGAATAATTGCAGGTACTAGATATTTTGAATTATGATGAGCATATAATCATATCGTCGTATAATTGTTTACACGAATAATTGCAGGTACTAGATATTTTGAATTAAGATGAGCATGTAATCATATCGTCGTATAGTGTTCGGTTCTATTTCAATAAAAACTTTGATATGAAAAATATATCAATACTGGTTGTTATTTTTGCGATATATATCTGGTAAATTTATTCATTTTAGCCTTTTATTTGGGTATAAAACAGAGGATAAATACTAAGCATAATGTCTTCCATCTATAATGTCTTATACAGTCAATTCTAGAATTTGTTTTGGGTGTTTCTATGCAATAAATGCTAGCTTTTGTCTTGAGTTTTTTAATGCAATAAATTCTATAAATTTGTCTTGAGTGCATCAACAAAACAATTGTCTAGAATGGTATGAAAATGCCAGATACAACAATCAGCAAACAATGTATTGAATGTAGCTTGAATTATTATTACTTTAGAAGTTTGAATTATTATTACTTTAGAGGCGTTATTTATGATCTAATCTCTTGTTTAAGTCAAAACTGTTTGGCTGTGTTAGCTGTTGGTGGATATATGTTCATTGCCTGGCAACCAATGTTTCAAAAATAATGATACAGAAAATGCATATCCTTCGTAAGAACCTTTAATCCGCAGTAGATCCCTAATTATTGCCATGTATTAATCAAATTGTAGTAGTCCTTGATCTTGATGACCACTTTGAAGTAAATGACAGTGCTATGAGATACGGGAATAAAGTATTTACTATATGGTACCACAACTTTCCTGTATCAGACAGAAAAAAAATCAAATTATCACTGACTCGATTATATCAAATCTTGCCTCAAGGCCTATCACCAAATGCTCCTCACCCAGAAACTCCTTGTCCGTCTTCCCCAACCGTCAGTTGCACATTTAATTGAAGATACGATCTTTATTTTGACTTCAAATGTTATGTTATATAAACGCCAATCCGCTAATCAACTCTCTAGACCATTGGATGGTGGAGATTTAAAGCGAGAATTTCATATTTTCTTAGGAAGTCAAAACATAATCATTTCTAGGTCTTTTGTTCAAAATGTTGTCAACTCACTATTATACAATCATAGGCTTTATTTCCCACACTTGAAAATCACTCACGCCAGAAATAATAACACAATTACCTCCCTTGGTTTTCTATTCCTCCCATGGAATAGCTATCTTCAAACGTTTGAATTTGAAGTTGAAAATGATATTTTTGCTGATTTCTCAACTGGCAATAGTGAATTAATATTATTATTCTTATACCTCCCTTGGTTTTCTATTCCTCCTATGGAATAGCTATCTTCAAACGTTTGAATTTGAAGTTGAAAATGATATTTTTGCCGATTTCTCAACTGGCAATAGTGAATTAATATTATTATTCTTTAACAAGTTAGGACTGTTTATAGTTACCATCTATTTTAGGGCTTTATTTTTAATACATTTTAAAAATATAACTTAAAAATATGAAATTGTAGATTTATTAAACGAATTAAAACAGGGTAACCAAATTAAAGTTTAAAAATAGCAAATATGTGTCTCGCTCATGGATGAACCCAGTGTTTAGTGGAGTAGAACGGGATTAGGCCACTGAGGATACCAAAGGATGCCATATGTAGGACATGAAATTATCAATTTGGTATAGTAATTTATTACTTAAAAAAAATAACATGACTTACATCAGATAAATTTATTGCCAAAAGAAATGTGTAATGACTCCTGGTCACGGTTTATTTTGTGATGTTTTGAGAATTAGTTTGATTTATTTGAGCGTTTGGTTTTTTTTTTAACTGTATACATATTGATATTGGTATCAGAAGTTCGGAACCCGTATTCAGTTAGTTAATGCCCATTGGCTATAATTATTTCTGTTTGAACTTTGGGATCAACTAATTATACATAATAAGTGTATGATAATAGAGTAATTCATTAGTTCATGTTTCCATCTAATGTTAATTACAAATATTATCGAATTAGATCTACTAGTTTAGGCAGACTTTCAATGCTATAAACTTGTTTTTATCCGATATATACCTTTGATAAGTATGGGTTATCAGAATTAGGTCTATACAATTTTTATCAATGTTATGCCTAACAGGTTATTATCATTAGTCATAGCATCAGAGAGAGACATGGGGTTTAACATCCACTTGACACAAACCAGGTCATTTTGGGACTAACATATGGTTTGATTTTATTTCAATAATTCGCTTGCATGTAGACGTCTTGCAATGGGAGGAAACTGGAGTAGAAAACCCACCAAGATGGACAGGCGACCCTACTCCTTTCGCGTACAACCAGGGATTTGAAACCACGCCAGTTGACTCAATGGCAGGCTTATGATACAGTGTGCACGCTAACCATTCGGCCATCACCCCCCCCCCCCCCAGTCATGGCATCAGGAAGATATGTAATTCTAGTTAGGTTTAGTCATAAAGAAAAATGTCTACAATAATTTAAACCTTAAGGATACATTATACAAGATTTACATAAATAGCTAGCCATTGTTGCTATAATCTGCCAATTGCAGGTCTTTCTTCCGGTCCTTAAATGTTGTATAAACTATTAATTATACATTTATTTACAAAAAAAAAGACCATAATCAACTCTTGATGTAATATTATTATGGGTCCGATTTTCATTGGATTTGAAATCCATCTTCCATTGATGATTAACCGCGAAAATGGAGAGACTTTGTTAATTATCGTGACAGCAGAACCAATGACAACCGAGGCTAAAGTTATTTTCAGATAAAGTTATCGTCGGCTTAGAGTGAAGCAATTTCACTCTCTTCACATTATCTAATCTCCCAGAATGTATCTTTATGAAAACAAAACCAACATTATCAAACGTTGATAATCTGACAGATAGTATTCAGTTGAATTAAAAACAAGCCCATCAATAGATTTCAGCAAAGATTATAGTGGGTGCTGTCATGTTTTCACCGTATCACGTTTATATCGCCTGCT
Organism: Patella caerulea; assembly: GCA_036850965.1. Classification (NCBI taxonomy): domain Eukaryota; kingdom Metazoa; phylum Mollusca; class Gastropoda; family Patellidae; genus Patella; species Patella caerulea. Next base: position 69,335,404 of record JAZGQO010000010.1, on the reverse strand, counting down.
TACTTAACGGAATTTAAGCCATTAAAGACAGAGATTCAGCTTCCACAAGATTGTTTCGAATCCCCGCTTGTACGTGGCAAGGAGTAGGGTCGCCTGTTCGCCATCGTTGTTTTTCTCTGGGCACTCTCCTGAAGAATTATTGAAATTAAATTAAACGATATGTTAGTCCCGAAATGATTTAGTTTGTGTCGAGTGGACATTAAACCCCCATTTCTCTCTCTCTCTCTCTCTTTCACAATATTGTAGTTAACAAGTATATATCAGAGACTTTAATAGTAAATTTATTTATTCATTAATGGAGCTAAATTGCTAACATTTGGGACCTACAAATTGACACAAATGGATCACACCGCATATGATAATGTAATATGAATGTATATAAATGATTTACATTGAATCTTTTACACTAATTTCAAATCAGTTATGTTCGGGGAATCGCAATCGCAATCTCTATCGTCTGATTATTCCAATCTACAACAATAATATTTATTGTTCATGCTCTCCAGATACGAATATGGGGTCACTGTTTGACATGACTTCTGGAAAACGTTTAGCCTTGTCCTTCGGGTCCCTTGTACCAATGGTAAAATGTTAATTTGTCTTGAATATTGGATATCAGAGGCCCATCTTTACCTGATAAGATCACAACATCTGTTTTTTTCATTGTGGAAGACTTTGAATGATATTGAGTTAGAGATTTAGCTACTTTAATAGTAACGACATGCAAATCAAAACTGATAAAACAAACCTGCGGACAAGACAAAAATACACAGACACTGCAAGAATAAAAACACTAATAACAAATCAGCTGAATGGTTTCAGGGGCCAGTCGTAAAAGTCGACTGTGCTGTACAGTCCCGGGGCTGTAATGATACAGGCTTCAATCAAAATGGAAAATAAAATTAATGATCATGTTGCCATACTTCTCTTTTAAAATGATATAACAAACAATCTATTTAATCGCCTGACTGTACTGGTTTATTTTTTTAATATCAAATGTGTCTTATTTTGTCTATTACAATTCTAAAATATTTGAACAGCCTAGTTACACAGATGGGGTGAAAAACAGGGTGTCTTCATTAGCAAGCTTTTTAAAGACCCTTTACTGGTTTGAATTCAATAAAGATGAGGTAGAAATGCCTATTTTCATTAACTGAAGCATACTGTATGGTGTATTCCTGTCATCATTAACCTAGTCGGAGCAGAACAGTAGAACGTGAAATCCAGTTTCATTTCATTTTGTTTGACAAATTTACTTTTGGTATCTTTCAGCAATGTTGATGTCATTAGCCAGTTTATAATGAAATTTGGTGTGATTTGGACAGTAATCTTCCCATTTCTGATTATTTTAAACCTGTAATTGGTAACCGTCTACCTTTCCTTCCGCATGACTTCCTCAGATGACTTGTTGCAACCTTTCTGAACTTTTTAACAGATCTGTTCATTCAGACATGAATCACTGATTCCTGCTTTAAAATATAATTTAAAAATTGTACTTTTGTGTAATGAACGAAAATGGAACCTTAATTTCCCTTGAAAACTTATTCTAAACGTTATTCTGTTAATCCATGCCAGATTAATGTTTTTTAAACATGTTTCGGGAAAAAACCTAATTTTTCGCAGCCAAATCAACACTAAAATATACTCAAACCAAATAGTTAACATTTGATTAAAGATACATTATGGTAGATTAGATAAAGATTTGGCAGTTTTCACTATACAGTTAAACACTACATAATGTAAAGGGAATATGCTTAAAATTTCAGTCGAACTGCTTCACTCTTAAGTTTTAAGCCAAGAAAACCTTATTTTAAAATCTTTGTATCCTCGATTGTCATTTCTACAGCTTTTGAGGTAATTAACAAAGTCTCAATTATCCATTTTTGTGGTTAATCAATAATAGAAGATCGGATACAAATCCAATAAAAATCTAACATCTAATATGGCATCAAGAATTTGTTATGGTCTTGTCATGTTTATAAATGTCTAATTAAATAGTTTATGTTACATTTTAGGCCTAAAGAAAGTTGTGCAATAGGCAGATTTAGCTTTAGAAAACCTTAATATCAGAGGTAGATTACAATAATGGAACACTTAAGAGGTTTAACTCTTTATTACTGAATTGCACCTGAGGATTTGCTGTGCCCCTGGTACAAAAGAATGTCAGGGACATTATCTTTTTTTCATCCAAAAAAGAAATTTCATTTCCTTGAAATATATTCAGTATAATTAATTTAACTGCTTTCAAAAGTACTGGGTCGTTTTGTAGCCGAAATTATAAGGCGTGCGCATCGGATCATAAGGTCAGTCATTGAGTCATGTGTTGTGGTTTCGTTTCCCAGCTTGTAGGGTCCCCTGTCCAGCATTGTAGGTTTTCTTGGGGTCACCTGGGGCCTATTTCACAAAATTTTAACTAAGATAAGATCTGAATTTTAGTTATTTGATTTGACAATATTAGATTGATTTTAGTTCTTAGCCAATCAAAATTGAAGTATCTGCTAAAATTTGGATTTTATCTTTAGTTAAAATTTCGTGAAACAGGGCCCAGGTTTCCTCCCACTGCTAAAGACTCCTATGCGCAGGTGAGATATTGAAATAGAACTGAACCATATGTTAGTTCCAAAATCACCTAGTTTATGTTAAGTGGAGTTTAAACCCAATTTCGCTCTTTCTCAAAAGTTCTGTTACTTAAATTTGTACAGAGTGCAAATTAAAAAAGATTATTCATTATCACATTTTTTTGTATTTTATCGATTGACAAGACTTGAATTTTAATCCTGTTTTGATATGTATTTATGATTCAAAGAATAGGTGTATGTCGCAAGACACTATTTCATTCTTGGCATTCCCCAATACAAAATCATGATCTCGTTGCAGTGTCTATTATACCATAGACATGTACAGTTTCTATTAAGTGGAAAATACATCAGTTACTTGGGAGCGAAAAAACCAAAGCAGATAATGCATGCTGTGTTTTATTGCCGTGAATGCTCAACGTAGATTGTACCGTGTTTACACTCCATTGATCAAAGTGAAGAGATATGCGTTGACGCGACACCGAATATAATCCTCTGATGATTCCATAGATTAATGGAGCAATAAGATCAAGATATTAATATATTCATTGAGATAGCAGACCCCCAAATAGTAACTGATCAGACTGTGTTTTCTGGTTTTCATTTTTACTTTTCCCCAAATGAAAATATTGATGTCAGAAATCTTGATATTTCTTAAACTCTATTTACATAATTCTTACTGTCTTAGTTTTATCTATGAATTTAATAAAAATTTGAAGAGAAAATCAAAAGCTGCATTACAAAGTGCATTTTGATATTCATAGAAAAGTTGGTTGAGAAATTTAATGCGTCTACTTGATTTTGATATTTTATCTTAAAATGATTGAGTGCAGCTTACGAATAATCTCCATGTAATTGTGGATTTTATGTATATATCTGTTTTGTTTATATAGAAATGAATGAAATATTTGTTACGTTTATCAAGTTAAAATTTAACTTCTGTCATATAACCAGACTTGCTAAATACAAGTCTGGACATTTCATTGAGAACAGCACAAGATTATCATGATAGTCAAAATCCACCTTAACATATTGTTCATAGGGCTTTACTATCGACTGAAAAACAACTGGAAAAAAACAGAAAGCTACCAGAAAACTACTGAAAACACCATGTTATTATCACCTGGGGCTGGTCATATTATACTGAATACTGGAAAAACACTAAATACCGGAAAACACCGGAACGCTACCGGAAACCTACCGAAAACACCATGTTATACTGAATACTGGAAAAACACTAAATACCAGAAAAGACACTAAATACCTAAATAGGTAACCCAGGGCCTGGCTATACTAGATACCGGAAACTAACCCTTATCCTAACCTATTGGGTGATTTCCGGTATTTAGTGTCTTTTCCAGTATTTGACATTTTTTCTGTGTTTTCCGTTGTTCAGTACAAATTGTGTTTTCAGGTAGTTTTCTGGTGTTTTCCAGTTGTTTTCCGGTATATAGTATTGTCATTGTTCATGTTGTTTGGTCTTTGAGAAGAAAGGGTTAAAACATTTGATACCTTAAATAGTCATTCTGGAAATGTCATCATCTGGAACATAGCTGTTGTTTCGGTCATTATCTGGAACAGAGCTATTGTTTCAGTCATCATCTGGAACACAGCTATTGTTTCAGTTATACTGACAGTCTTATCTCACTGACAGTGAAATTAACACTTTCAATAAAATAGTCTGTCAAATAACCTCAATAAAATTAAAATTTCAATTTCAATGTACTTAACTGATAGTACAGTTTGTATTTGAGAAGAGGAATGGCTAGACTCTGTTAAAAGTATAAGTAAAGCTGGATAGTCTGTTAGATCGGTGTAGCTTACTGGATCAAGTTTGTTGTACTACTGTTGCGCAAGGATTCTTTAATATCTATTTCTAAAATAACTTTAAAATGTGTATGCAAATTCGTTTAATGCTACAAATAGTTAACTTGCTAATCCAAGGTGATCATGGTGGCTAAGTGGGTAAGACACTGGCTCACTAGCATGGAGGTCAGTTGTTCGATCCTTGCATTGGCTAAGAAAGTTCATCCAGCGGACAGTTGTCTAGTCGTTGAAATGGGAAGAAAAACCAAGGTCCTGTATTCACATTGACAGTTGGAATTCGATATAAGAGTAGGCCATAGTGTTGCTGTCCAGTCAAAATGTCCCTCATAGTACACTGTATGTCATATGTCGTCTTCATTAGTCCAGTTTAGGAGCAGAACAGTAGAACGTTAAACCACATTTTATATCATTTCATTTCTAGATATCCAAGAGCTCAAATTTTCATTTATGCTTTATACCTGAAATCCATATAATTCAATAATCATGTAATATATTCAGATATTTTACATATTGACAGATAGCTCAAACAATAGCGTAGGAAAAGAATAATAACAAACTAAATCATTTCAACTCTCTTAGATATTAAGAGTTTTTGTGATGCCCAATCAACAAATATGTACTTTACAAATGTTTAGCCCAAGGGAAATATAATTCATTTATATTTTTTTTTCATTTCATTAGATTCTTGTATGATGATGAGGAAGTTAATTATTACAAGAAAAACAGGATTGTGATGCCTCAGATTATTAACCTTTGTGTGGCATTTTAATTTCCTATTATTATAAGTCTAGACAATTACAACCTGATTCATCTATACAAATTAATTGAAAGAATTATTTATCCGTATTCCTGATTCCTGACTTGGCAGTCTAATATAATTGTTAATTAATATCAGATATGTATACTCATTTATAAGGAGTAGATATATAGTCTACATGTCTCTACTTATTATTCATAGATTTTATCGTACATCGAGTTTAAGCATTCGGTTAATTTGACCCCAGAAGAAGACGGGCATATGACATACGGTAAGTTACGAAGGACAAGTTTGCCCCAACAGCAATGTCATTTCATTTTATTTACGTGAATGCCAACGTACGCACAAAGGACCATGGTTTTTCTTCCCATCATTTTGTTCTACGTCATCAACAAAGGAGTCTCTCGCTGAAAAATGACGACAACAGGGCTCACGCTGTCGGTCGCCAAAGTCACAATTTGCGATAAAAATATGAAAGTGGCAATTAAAATTTGATTTTTGCGATAATTTTTGCGATAAAGTTTTATTGTATTGGCGATTCTTTTTGAGAACTGACGGAAAAAAAAATCTTAAAATTCTAATCTTATTTATCCTGTATTAACCATAATTGAGTGTCAATCACGTGGCTAAACACAGTAATAAATTAATCAACTGGTTGATAATCCGGATCGCGTCGACGAGTAATACTAATCAATTGTCTCGGATTAATGATTAGTTGATAGATAATTGCCAATGATGTATATTAAACCTATCTCAAGTCACTATTTAATCTTAATGATTTAATTAAGCGGTGATCATTTGATGTTTCGTCTTAAAACGAAGAATGGTAATACATGTAACCAAAATGGCCGACAGTTCTATCGAAAAGAAGTAAATATTGTGATAGTTCAATTCCGTTTACTGTGGCATCATATACAGCATGTAAAACATACAAGTATGCTTATTGGATATCATTATTTCAAATTATCGTATCATCACTGGTCGAAAACGTGTGAACAGGCTACTTGAATATCAGCGTTTCTTGAGCGAGAAAGCGGTTCGCCATTTGTATCATATTACCGTCGCTAAAATGGTCTAAATGTGAACGACAGGTATAATTGTAAGCATTTCTTACAAATATAATTGAAGTACATATCATTCTATCAGAAATACCTGAAAATAACAATAGGTCTATTGTACACACAATCCTTGGACGAGATTTGACTTGTAAAGAGACTAAAGTTACCAAAAATAAAATCCAATCTTAGTAAACCAAAACTGTGCTAAATGTATTATGCAAAGACAGATTTGTTAAAAGTTGTTGTATATTGTATATATCGGTAATAAGCCTGAGACATAAAATTGTTAGATATTGTATAATTTTTTATCACATATTTTTGGCGGATAAAATATTCTAGTTGGCGGAAAAAATATGTGAACATTGCGTTACATAATGGCGATACTCGATTCACAGTTCCGGAATTGAATTCCAAAACTGGTGTCAATCGAGTGAAAAGGAGAATTTCGGATTACAGCACATGCGTCGATTGTATAAAAGTATCCCAACCCATCATGACTGCTGAAACATATTTTTTACCTAGGAATACGTCACGATTCTAATCACTCCACCTCAGCTGTCGGGACTGGCAGAACTGTGACAGGACTGAATTCCGCGTCACTCGATTGTAATTCTGTCGATTCGGGAGGTTCTGGACTGTGAATCGAGCACCGCCAAAAATTATCATCCATTTTGGCGGAAAAAATTGAAAGCCAGTGTGAGGCCTGGACGACAAACTTTCGCCGTCAACACTAGGATTGAACTCGGGGCTCTCACTGAACCACAATGGCTCCCCAATCCCAAATTGTAATGTGAAATGCAGTCTGGTTATCTCACGAACAATACTGTACAAATCCGATCAGACCCCAAGTTCACAAAGTATTCTCAGACTTAAGTTGAGAATTTGCTCAACTTTTAATCACTGTTTATAAAAAATATCTTTGATCCAGTAACGCAAAAGTTTGCAAATAGTTTCTTATTGATGTATTTAATCCAATAGAACAACAAAATTATTTTAAAGGGCTCTCATTTAATTTGAGTTAATTCTCAATTTAAGTCTGAGAATGCTTTGTGAACCCGGGGCCTGAGTGGCCTCCACATTATGGAGATACTGGTTATCTAACAATATACAATAATTTTCAATTCTTCAATTCTTTTTAAATTCTCTGTAACTGTGATCATGAGCTTGAAATATTGAATAAGCTTTCAGAAATCGATTTCAATTTGTTTAGGATGATAATACTCTGCCTCATCTAGCTATACACATAGGATAATATATCTTCATATTATATGGATACAGATATTGTACCAATGTCATAAACTTCTCTGAGTCTTCCGGTTTTCTCCCACTGCTAAAGACCCAAATGCCCAAGTGAATTATTTTTTTATAAAACTGAACCATGTCAACTCTCTCTCTCTCTCTCTCTCTCTCTATTTCAGATATTGGATGTCTTCAGTCAGATCATCCTTGTCTGGCTAGAAATTTAAATTCAAAACTAACATTCCTAATCAACAATCAAAATACTGAAAACTACATTTATTTACCCTGACCAAGGTTAGAGCTGTAATTGGCATCATCTGAAACTTAAAAATAACTACAGATGATGTGAGAGAAAAATACCTAAATAATTTGGTTTACAACAAAAGAATCTTTTCGCTGTATCTCTTTGAAGATAAACAACTTGGGTAGAACTAAAATAACCAGGCTTCAAGTTGTAGAAATTTGTGAAATTTGTAGAGTTCTGTTCATGATATAGTTACGATCCTCACATCCTCATCGCAGTTTCCGGAGTGTTAAATAAACATGATATTTTACACTTTTAAGCAAGGTTAGGCTGGTAGGCCTACTAACTAACTACTGGTGAATAAAATGAAATGAAATGGGGTTTAAATGTCCTGCTGTTCTGCACCTAACCTGGGCTAATGAAGACAGGCATGCACCATTCAGTGGACTATGAGGGAAACTTTGCCCAAGCAGTGGCGCTACGGCCTACTCTTTTCTCAAATTCCAACGGGTCGTATGTTTTTCATTCTGTCAGAATGACTAGACAGCTGTTCTTGTCAGGCTCTCCGTCCTGCATCACTGACAAGGAGAAACCATGCCAGAAAACTACTGGTAAACTGACTATTTGTAAGGATGACAGACTTTTTGGCCAATGATCAAGTTCCTGTGATTATTAAATACAGCGGTATTCAGAAACTTGAATTAGTTAAAGATGGGTTATGTAGATTTAGGATAATGATGTGACTCTTCTTGCTATAATAGTTCAAAAATAGATGATGAATATAAATACATTGAAAATGTCATTCAAATTACTTAATGCTGGGGGGTGGGTGGGTAGATGGCCGATTGGTTAGCATGTGTGCACTGTATCATTAGGTCGGTCATTTAGTCAACTGGCTTGATTTAGATTCCCTGGTTGTACTTGACAAGGACAATAGGGTCGCCTGTCCAAACTCATGAGCTTTATCAGAGTCCTCCTGTTTCCTCCAACTGATAAAGACCCCAATTGAAATAACATTGAACCATATGTTAGTGTCGAAATGACATTGTTCGTGTCGAGTGGATGATAAGCCCCATTTCTCTCTCTCTCTCTTTATGCTTGGCAAAGTTATGACTGAAGATGTAGCACAGATCAATTATTATCATACCAACAGTACTCAACAAGCAAGGCCAATTTTCGATTATCCATTTTATTATTACATGTTTTAATCTTGCGGGGGCTCAAATGGTCTAGAGTTAATTATAGAATTCTCGTGTGAATAAACTTCTAAATAATATTTTTATATAACAGTTGAAGCCAAAAGAAAGACCTGCAATAGCCCAATTTGGTTTTTATAAAGTGTATCTATAAATTAGGCTGTTTGAAAACCATTCAGGAAATAACCAATCATCATGCAGTCAATTACCATGGAATTAAGCATTGGAATTTTTGCTCATACTAAATGCTCAATTAGCAAAAAAAATGGTATTCATGGGTCAATAATAGCTATGATATCTCACAGCAAAGTCTTCCCAACGACACACAGCAGAAACAATATATGAACAGAGCTCTTCCTGGTGTCCTATATTCAACATCATTCAATACCAGAAGCATAATGCTGCCACAACATGCACCAATATTAGCTTGACAACTTGACATTTTGAACCGTTCTCATCTCTTACACAAATAATTCATTTAACTCATTGACTGATTGTTCTGTCTGCTAGCGACAGCAAGTTAAGAAATACTAATTATTCCGACTAATTGTTGATTCTCTGAGCAGCATCGTGAGATGTGTCTTGCTTGCCGGATTCTGTATTCGATTGACAGATGGATAAATTCATAAACCTTCTGCCAGGTACAGAGCTGCTCAGGGGAGTGGAAAGGGAATATGACATTTATACTGATACTATTACTTATTACATATAAACATACACTATGCCAGAGCTAAGTCTGCCTATTGCAGAATGAAATGGGTTTAATATCTTTTGAAAGTATACATGGCAAGGTTTGAAGGTGAAAATTTTGTGGAATATATTTATATTTACAAGTCCATTTTCCACACAAATGCCCCTCAAACCTTGCCATAAATGTTTGAAAGCTTTTTACAGTTTTTACTGGGTCAGTTTAAGATTAACGTAGGTTTATCTTATCCTACTCGGTTTTACTGTTGGTGAGAGTTTTTCAAAATAAAATCAATGGCCAGGGTGATTGTGACCATAGCTGTACCTCAACTTGAAAGCAATAATGCATGGGACCTTACATCGACCCAAACCCCTTTGATCTGCCTTAAGTTACAATAATATGTTCATTGAAAACCACACACACACACTGTTTCTTGTGAACCGCCTTTTTTGCATGTACTACCCCAAAAATCTAAACTTAAAATGTGTACATGATACCTCCACTTGCATCTTTAGCACTTGCAATTCAATAAAGAGTAAGTGGCAATGCCATTGTCTGGGAAGAATTCTGTTCCCTCACATTGCAATGTAACCATAAACATACAAATTTCTCTCAGTTAGCTTCAAGAATGAATAAATGAAATGTGATCTACTTTTCAGCACCAACTAAGCTAATGGCGGTGTGCTATGACAGAAAACCGAAGTATTGTGCTGAGTAGACATAAAACCTCCATTCCATTCCAAAACCATTTTCAGAAGACATAAGACATATATATATCTTTCTGAACTAAGTGGGTGAATCTCAAAAGGACCAAAAACATCGGGTTAACGAGACGTTCAAACCCATTCCTCTCTATTCCTATTTGCTGTCGAAAGAACACATATATATACCTGTGTAGAACGTCTGAACTGAGCAACACTTGTTAGGAGTCTCAATTACCTTAATAACATTGTTACTTCTTAATTTGCCAGCTTTAATCAGTTTTAAATCTAATTTGGATAAAAGACATTTATCAAGTTAATCTGAAGACAACAGATGCTTCCAACCATTTTCACAATTATTTTATGTTCGTGGAAAGTTATTCTTGTCTTTAAGTCTGATGGAATTGAAGCTTAACTTTCTTTGATGGTGATTGAAATATAAAAAGTCAACTTCTGAAACTCGGGGTTAAAAGGTTGAAACAGTAGTAGGGAGTGACAACTTCCACGTCATTAAATGGATTAGCTACACTACTTTACCAAATTATCTTCGCTTATGACAGTGACATTTGAGAGGAAAACTTGAGCTCATTAACAATACATAAGTTGAATGTCTTACTTTGTTTCTGACACAATATACTGAGACACATCAGCTTTGTTTACACTTGGCTGTGATAAGTGTTGCGGTTGCAGAAGCGGTCCAGGTCGCCGCGATAAAATGTAAGAAAGGACTGTTTACATTGCTTAGAGAGAGAGAGAAATGGGTTTTAACATCCACTCGACACAAACTAGGTTATTTCAGAACTAACATATGGTTTAATTTTATTTCAATAATTCTCTTGTGCGTAGGGGTCTTTAGCAGTGGAAGGAAACCGTAGTACCTGGAGAAAATCCACAAGGTTGGACAGACTACCTTACTCCTTGCCACGTACAACCAGGGATTCGAAACCACGTCAGTTGACTCAATGACAGGCCGCATGATACAGCGTGCGCACGCTAACCATTCAGCCATCCACCCCCCTACATTGCTTGGAATATTCCTGTTAAATGTTGAACACCTCACAGAAGTGTTAATTCCAGTCCCCGAAGCATTTTGTCTTGATAAAAGCAAATGTGGTCTGCTCATTTTTATTTTATTATTGAGAATTTTGAAAAAAATCTTGAATATTTCGTGCAACTTGAATTCATTGAATTCATTAACAGTCTTATATGGTTATTAGATGATATGCTACGAGAAGAGATGGTATTATTAAAAAAAAAGGCAGCATTGTTTGTATTAAAAATTGGCGAGGAAAGAGGTCAATTATGTTGCATACGCAATAAACTTTTTCATAGACCACTTCACTTCAGTTGTCCAGACTGGCACTGTTGAATGCAAACTAATGGCAATTGTTCACAATCGTCTTACCAGGATCCAGCATATAATATGGCCAGAATTGCATCTCAGACCAGGAAGTGTGGGAGAAAACAATCATGACAACTATTGAAGAATCCATCAGAGAATTCATGATCAAATGACCCTGGATTAGAATACTTTGCCAAATTCACATTAAAGTGGAATCGAAAGCTTTGGCATCCAGTAACAATTTGGAAAAGAAACCTAGACATTGAATTATTAAAAACTATTGGGATTCATGTTGAGAAGCAAAAAAAGTCACTTTGTACCACATATAGATGGAAAGAGCTAAAGAAGAATGAGATGTGCATCAATATAAATTGTGTGCTTGTCAAGATTTCTATATTTAAAAAGTATGAACAACAAAACTTTCATCTCTGAATCGGATTCTGAATATATTATCACAATATGAATTTATTGAATGAGAAGATATTGTCCATCATCTTATGCATCTTTAACCGTGTTGATACAAAGCTTCATTTGCAATTCTCTTGAGCGTTTTCTTTTTATTCAGAAAAAGGAACCTCAACAATATATTGAACGGCTGTTGTTATTCCATGCAGTTAATATTCGAAATCATTATCTCATTGTCTGTCACTCTTTTCAAATATTATTGGAGTCGCTGACAAGCAGTATTTATGATAATTAATTACAACCTTTAGTCATTTCCAGCTTGATGAGCTTTCAGATGGACAGGGTTAAACAAATAATGAATTCCTTCATTTTCCTACATCAGTTGCCTGTTACAATAAGACAAATGATCTTCTAAGTGAGTAATTGGACACTTAATGGCTATTTAATAGTGTGTTGGAGCTTCACACCCTTCCTGGTAATTGTTTAAAGGAATCCTCCACCTTATTTAATTAATAATTAATCAACAAGTGTCCATGTTTGACGTAAATGCTTCATCTTCTTCTTATAGGATAGCCGTTTCCGAAAGGAATCACAGAATTTGATTTCTGTTTTGTTCATAATTTTCTTTCAGTCTTTAATCAAATTTAAATTTGTGGAGGAAAGGCACACAATACTATATATGAAATCAGTTAGTTTATTTCACCCATGGATATTGGTAATTTGACAGCACAAAATCGTAACAATTTTGATCATTAAATGAAGACCATGTAAAGTATCTGTCACTTCCCATAAAGAAATGATCATAAAACATACATATATATCAGAGCAGAACACTAGGATGTTAAAAACCCTTTCATTTCCTTTCATAATAGCCGCTACATATAAATTTTTCATTATAGAAACATGAGATATATTAAGAAGATTTCATGATTTTTTTTCTGAACCCAAAGAAATGAAATTGGATTTGATGTCTGACTTTTCTGCACCAACATGACTTCTGAAGATAGGCCTACATCATGCAGTGTGTTCTCATTGCAAATTTGCCAAGACACCAACCTTTTCCTATTCCAACTGAGGTCCACACATAAGCAAATTATTGAAAAAAAATTAAACCATATGTTAGTCCCGAAATGAACTAGTTTGTGTCGAGTGGATGTTAAACCCGATTTCTCTCTCTCTCTCTGTCTCTCTAAACAAGGGCCCCACCCCCTTATACTAAACTTACCCTCTCTGCCTACAATTACCTCAGCTTGAGATCAGACATTTTAATTCCTAAATTGCCAATTTTAGACAACATCACTAATTATACTTCCTGAATTGTGAGAAGTAATTAATTTGTTTCCATTTAACACAATAGAATTTATTTAGTCTTTTTGTGTATGTTAGATGGGAAACAGAGTAGAACTGCATTACAAAATAGTATACTAAATGGTGGCCATCCATGGCAGAGATCTATTCTCGAAGTAGTTAGCTCTCTGTGTGCATGATGGGATCCCCATGATTAGTGAGTCAGCATCATATGGCTGGTCTGAATATAAAGAATACCAAAAAAAAACCACCCAGAATAGATTTTGAGTCATTATTTTATTTCATCTGCAAATATGGACAAGGCATGCAATGCCCAGCGAACCTAGAACTTATAATGGACAAATTCTTTTTTATCATTATACAGAGAATGAAATGTCAGGGTTTCTACCACATCTGTTCCAGAAAGCTGCACCTGACAATGGTGTTGAGAACACTGGACTTGGAAAGTCAAGACTGTTGAAGTTAAATGTATAGCATTGACAGCTAATTGTCTGTTTTATTTTATGATTACTATTATTTTGTGAGGAGATTGAAGTCTGCTACGCTAATGACAGTGGTGGCTTTTTTTTTCATCACTCTGTTTTCCATACAACTGTCCATATTTAGAATTAAAATGCCTTCTTGGTATTTCTGTCAAAATGAGTGTTTCTGTTAGTCAAGATCTAGAGCAAATTAGATATATGGGCCCTGAAAACATTTCAGTTTGTGACATTGATCAGATCTATTAAGTTACAACGGCCGGAAAGACATATTCTGTAGGGTTTCATAAATCACCATAGTAAAAAAGATAGCAGCACTTTTGAAGTCGTTGTAATATTAGGTAGAATTTGAAAGACCTAGAAAGTTTATCATTTCCCTTTTCTTGAGCTCGGGTGCAAAATTTCTTTGTTCAGATTCTTTGATGTCATAGCAGAAGAGATAATTCTGCTGTGAATAATTCAAAACTTGGTTAGTATGTTATCTGTTGTCATGGATCATCAATAATTAGAGCATATGTACTCGATTTGTACTAGATTTGTAATGAAATGTGTATTTGGTTTTGCTGCTGGATGCAAGACAAGCCATAGAAATTGCTGATTTCAGAGAGAGAGAGAGAAATGGGGTTTAACGTCCACTCAACACAAACAAGGTCATTTCGGGACTAACATATGGTTTTAATTTTATTTCAATAATCCGCTTGAGCGTAGGGGTCTTTAGCAGTGGGAGGAAACCGGAGGAAACCCACGAGGTTGAGAAGGCGCCCCAATCTCCATGCCACATACGCTCACCCCCCCTGCTGATTTCAGATAATTTTGAGGTCAGGCAATAGTTATTAAAGTTTTTATGATATCTAAAGTACATGCTTGTCCAATCTAGTGGATTTCCTCTAGGTACTCTGGTTTCCTCCCACTACTAAAGATCCCTACGCGCAAACAAATTATTGAAATAAAATTAAACCATATGTTAGTCCCGAAATGACCTAGTTTGTAGCGAGTGGACGTTAAACCCCATTTCTCTCTTTCTCACATATGCATGCTATATATAAACAAGCCTGGATTTAAATTATTTAAATAGTTGTTGTGTCTCATTTATAGCTTGGTGATAATTGCTGTGGAATTAACTATATGTTCCAGGGATTCTTGCACTCACATAGTTCAATTCTTTGTTGACTTTGATTTTGACAAGACAATAACATCTCAGATCTAATGATGCCAGGGGTAGAAGATTTTTGTAAACCCACTATAGTTTATTATTCTTTTTTTTGTATAGCTCGTGTTAAATTTCTCTATGGTTTCTAACAATGTCAGTTAGATTAAAATTTTGATTGAAATATATATTTTCTCTATCCTCTAAATGAAAAACTCCTCCAGTCATATTCCAGATTATAATACATACAAGATATTTTATTCACCAGTCTATTCACATCCCGTTGAGTCTAGATCAGCTACGTCACTGTTTTGATATAATCGTAACACCGTAAAACACTTGAAGGAACTCTTCAGTGTTTAAGAGTAAAAATGATATGGAACAAGCACGGCGCCGCTTAAGGCTTTTATTAATTGGACGTTTGGTATTCTTATTCGACAGTTCTGACGGACACGATGATCAATTTATCCTCATTCAAGATATTGTGTTCAATGCGCAAATTCCCTTTAGCATGTAACATGGGGTTCTTACACGGACGTTTAATTACATTCAATGTGAAACCCAGTCTCAATAAACTATGATAAGGGCTGTACACACTTTAATTTTTATGAAGCAGATTTCAAGAGTTCATGGATGGCCTTTCTATCAATTCGTCTCTCACAGAGTTTGACTTCTAAAGCAAACAAGATCTTCTGAGGCACATAAAACATAGCACTAATTGCCTTGGTAGATATTGACCACATATTTTTTGATTAATAAAAGTGGTCTCGGGCTATGTTTTAGAGTAATATTAAAAAAGAGCTTTAACAGTGAACCATTCCATCATGTCATGGCAGGCAAATATAATAAAGTTGTTAAGAAAATGGGATAAAGGTTGAATTCTATAGTAACACCTTATAACTTCTCAAAGTATCGGAAATGAATACAGAATCTTGAAATTGATCTTCAACATTTTATTTCATGAGCAAAAAAATAATAGCAACAATTAAACAATTTTCTATAAATAAAACTTTCAACTAGTATATAGGGTTCCCTAAGTTGGTCTCTCCAACTAATTGCTTCAACTGACATACATTTGTCTTTTTATATAAATTAGGTACCATGAAAGTGTTGACATAAACATATAATTATTAAAGGATTAAGTCTTAATGCATATAAACTATAGTTAAAGAAACCTATTGGATCAACCCCTTTAGTTGGCAGTCTGTCATAATTTTAATTGACCGACAGATCTCTTGCTGTCTGCCTCAAACATTAATGAATATAAAAATATAGATTTGAAATTAAAAACAGAATTAAAAATAATAAAATAACATATGACATTTGTCATAATGGTTCCAGATCCAGATTAAGTACCTTTTCAAATGGGATAAAGTTGTTAAGAAAATCTGATAGTTCTCAGAAAGAAAAAAAAGTTGAATTAAACAAAATTATTTAAGACAGTGAAACCATATACTTCTTTACATATGATGTCTAGAACCAAGTTAGTACGCTTCCACATATAATTGATAAGTCAGTGACTACTCTTCTAGTGTTTTGCTATCATCGGCGCTCCCCATTCCCTAGTTGGTGCACAAAGTTTTAAATGTCAAGTACTAGTTCATTAGTGCCTGGTGTTTCGTCCGGTGCAACTAATACAATTTTTCCAGGTCTGTTTCAGTAGTACACTGGATGGCATCTTGGATTTTTTGGAATGTTATCCTGCTTCTAATAACAGACTGCGTGACAGTGTCTTGGATTAATCATGGCATGCTGCATATCATGGCATGCTGCATTACACTATAATGCATCTTATCGGCAGTCTGGCACATTCGTGAAGTGATAAAATACAAGTAGAAGAACAATAAAGAGCCTATCAATTTCAGAAGTTGGAATGAGCATAAAATCAGCAAATTTATTGAGATGTCTCCACTCGTAAACCGTGCAAACCGTCAGATTGAACGATTTCAACGGCTTTAAAAAATGTTCTTTTTTGTGGGTGTGAAGAATTTAATGTAGAATATCTGAAATTAGTGTAAAATAAAACCCTGATAAAATGGGATTTAATGTCCTACTTTTGTGCTGTTAGGAAAATTTGTTCTGGACCCCAGATATCAATGCTACGACCTACTCGTATCAAATTCCAACAGCCAAGGGATCTTTTACATGCGTTGCAATGTATGTGGAACCATCGCTGGGCAAAAAAATTTCCAGAGAGACCTGGGCATAAATGCTGCCGTAATGCCACCATGCACGAGACAAATATTCCAGAAGCTTTATGACCATAGCCGAAGCATTAGTGAACATTCACCAGACCATTCTGCTGCCTTATGTGCACCATTTTGAATGGGACTACACAATTTTGGGGAGCAAAATCATCGAGAGACATCTGCAGAAAATTTGTTTATTTCCACATCCGCGATTAGTTTTCCCCAGTGGGACCTATATAAGCAAGTGGTATCACCTTAAGCTCGATGTTCCAGGATAGAAATGAATTTTCTTCAAGGTCATGTACAGTAGGACGTTAATCTCCATTACATTTCATTTTAAGGTCATGTTTCAGAAAGCATGTGTAAGACTCACATACATACCTTACTTTACAGCTCAATTAAATTCTATATAACTATATGTGCACTTCATTAAACATGCCCCCGGCGTTCGGTAACAAGAAAAAATATGTCCGAGTGAAATCAATAAGAAGTAGTAATCTAGATCGCCATAAATGACTTTATGATTTATCGATTTATATTGAAACGTAGAGTCTACATGCAGTTATCTTCAGATTGACCTGAAATCAGGAGCTGAAGAAGCCTGTTGATTTGCAGCAGTTTCTGCTAATTACTGTTACTTAGAAATATATACATGTACACATATGAACACACTACAGACAACATTTATAATCTGTTCATTTTGAAATTTATATATATTGTTTACATTAGTTGGACGAAGAAGCCTAGCTAATGAGTTATTACCCTTGTTTGACCTTGTTCAACCCTGTGAAAGCTCAAATGACAAAATTTATTATCCGATTTTTATTATACTCATATCAGTGTCTTGTAAACACATGATCACATTACCCACAAAAGAATAAATACATGACACTCCTTGGTGATGACTCAAACAATTTAGCTACTTTGGGCGTATGGTACGCTGCATGGCAACCTATCTTTTGATTGCTAGAGAAATACAACAATGGGGTGAATAGATGTGCAACTAAAGTCTAATTCTGAAAAAGTAAAAATAAATTGACCCTTTGACTCCCTTTTGAAGTTTTCTAAGATTGCCAAAAGTCCATAATGTCTCTCAAAACAGACAGTTTAACCTGCCTGTATTTTCGAATGGATGGCTGTAAATTTTTGCACATAGTATAATTTTCAAATCTAATGTAATAGATTTGTCTATTCAAACCAAATCAAAGAAAAATTTGTATAAATCAGGGAGAATTACATTGTTAGACTTCCTCTTTAAACTTCTTTGCTTGTACTCACTTAGACAACTTAAAAAGAAGAATTGAATAAAGGCTGCGATTAAATTGTTTGATGAGACACTATTCTAAGATTTCATTGAGAATCTTTAACAGTTTATCGGCTATGTACAACCAAGAACAATGTATGTGAATCTTTTGTTTGTTAACTGGGTTTTTTTTATTTTAATTGGATCCCCAGTCTGAGGTTCAGTAAATGTGATTGTGGGTAACAAACAAGGTACTCCCAGATGGCCTAGCAAGGTAAATTGCTTGGTTGTTCAGACAGGATTGAAAATAAAGGTTGTTGGCTTCCATGTAAACAAACCAAGGTACTCTCAGAAAGTCTAACAAGGTAAATTGCCTAGTTGTTCAGACAGGATGAAAAAAAAAATCGTTGGTTTCCGCATAAAACTACCCATGACAGTTGAAATTCAATGAAGAGTACGCAGGACTGCTGTTGCCTGGGCAAATGTCCCATAAAACTCTCTTCATTAGCCAGGGTTGTCCAGAAAAGTTTAACTCTATTTCATTTCAATTAAATGTCCAATCAGGTTTACTTATATCCCATGGCATTAATCAAAAGTTGTAATTGATGATAGATGTCTGCGTTGTATAAAAAAAATAAATTGTTGCTTACAATGCTCTAGTGTTCTTTAAGTGCCAGTTGTAATATTAAACCATATATTTTGGATGATGATTCCTAAATGACCATTTATGTGATGCTTAATATTGTGGTTGGTTTTTGTTTACTTACTGAAAAAATGGATGTAGATAATTCATCTCTTTTTAATCCACTGTAAATATGTACTCTGAATGATTATTCAACATTAAATTAAGGCATGATTATTTAACATTTTATTAAACATGCATTATACAAGAGCACAATCTGCCTGAAATGTTATCTAAATTATCAATGAGACATTAATTAACTTATCCAGACCACAATAAACTCTCGATATCGCTTCTAACCTTCAATGTTGGCTGAATTAGATTCCTATATGCCGCTGAACGGCCATTGAAATTAAATTTAAGGTCTGGATAATCAAGACTATGCTGTTTATAATAATGATTTTAGTAATGATGACTGCGGCTAGGCAGAATTTCACCTGCTTCGTTTGCGGCTCATAGTGGATCAATTTGACTGAAATTTTCAGCAAATTACCTTTACACTATGTAGTTTTTAAGGGGGGTTGGGATGGCCTAGTGGTCTAGAGTGCCGCGCTTCGACCTCTAGCTGGCCGGTCACCTCTGGCTTGCGGCTGTGGTTTCGAGCCCTAGTGTGAGCGTATGTGGCATGGGTATAGGGGCGCCTTCTCAACCTCGTGGGTTTCCTCCGGGCACTCCGGTTTCCTCCCACTGCTAAACGCCCCTACGAGCAAGCGAATTATTGAAATAAAATTAAACCATATGTTAGTCCCGAAATGACCTAGTTTGTGTTGAGTGGACGTTAAACCACATTTCTCTCTCTCTCTCTTTCTCTCTAGTTTTTAACTATTATAGTGAGAACTGACAAATCTTTATCTTATCTCCCATAATGTAGATAAGCTCCCGGTTAGGATTAAATAAAATTTAAACTAGGCAATCAGGTTTCTTCACTGCTAATAAAGAATGGCAGCAAACTTGTTACGCTCAAGCAGCATATCAATGAAATATGAAATTTCAATTTATCATAACTTTGTAATATCAAAGGCAATTGTACTATTTTTGGACTGATATTCTTGTTAGTGATTCAACTTAAACAATATTGTAGTTTGCAAAGGATTCCTAAAGCGCTAAATGATGCATCAAGCATTTAAATCATTTATATGCACATTGCGAATTAACATATTGATATTAAAAAAATCATTCTTTTGATTTTCAATCATTCATGGTATGATTTTTAATTGCAAGCACATTTTCAGTAGGCTGTTTTGGGACTTTAGCAGTTATTTCTGAAAGATAATGAAATTTTCAGTACTAGTTATCAATGTAATTTTTCACTTTATATCATTTCTATTATACTTTAATATGGTCTAACAATATCTTTAAGAAGTTTGTGTTTAACTGACCTGATTTGACCCCACATTTAGCCATTCAAACAAATGCTTTTCCTTTGGCACTAGTGGTTTTATCCAGCCAAAGTGGCCCAAATCAGACATCAAAAGCAAGAGTTAAACGGTAAAAAAGTAGTGAGATTTTATGTAGAGGAGACTAGCAATAAAATTATTTTATTCTGAACAAAATTTTGGCAATAAAACTGCTAGACAGCTAATATATGGTAACCTATGGTTATCTGACAATTTATCTTCTGATTTTTCCGTTATAGAATTTTTTTTTCGCTTACAGGAACCGGAGAAATGGAGGTTGTACTTTGGTTCGTCCATGTTAGACGAGTTATGGTGCTAAACATGCAATTGTGAAATTCAATATTTTTGTCTAACATATTTTGATACGGAACACAAAACAATTATTCGGGCTCTAGCCCTGATGTAACCATTCCATATATCCAAATATATCGTTTTTGATTCTCCTCTGTCAGCAACGAAAGTAATAAAGAATTCACTGCTTGAGCATCTATTACTGACTGACGTTTAATCACTGTCACCTTTTTATAGGCTCATCAATATTGACTCTGTGTGGGCCCCATTGTCAAGGTGACACAGGGGTGAATGGCCAAGATCAATTTCAAAATTTTATCGATCTCTTACCGACTTACCGATTTTAAATCTTGTATCGTATTGTTGGCAGCTGTCCTCGGATGATTGTTACTCACAAAATAACAAACTTTTTCACATCTTGCCAAAACCTAAAAATTATGTGTCGCCAAATGTATCCTGCTTTTTTTTTCATTTCATTTTTGGATCTTGAAACAAAATGCCTGTACCAGAGTTTTATATCTTAAAAATTCCAATGATAGTTAAGCATATTGTGGTATGTCTCAAAGTATTCAAAGGCATTAACACTATGAGGCTTTTCATACCAGTGTAAAAGTAATTAAACTTTGGGTATGTTTAATGTAGATTATTTGAAGAAGAGTAGACAGAAAGGCCACAGTTATTGAAAATTTATTAAAATTCAGATGTTAAGAAAATAAAGTTATCTTAAAGTAAACAGTTCGCAGGTTGCTGTGTAGGTTTAATTCCTATCATGTTTTTGTTCATTTTACTGGATGGAACATCCCTCTGAAGCGAAGCTATCCAAACTATCCTATGTATACACATAGATATATCAGTATTTTTTTCTGAATAATAACAACCCAACAGAAAGTTTATGAACAATTGCTGTCTATATTTCTGATGTATAATGTATAATAAGCCCACAATTAACAAAGGAATATTGTGAAATTATTTGTTTAAGTCTAATAAATCATTTTATTCAACAAATAATGACATAATTTACAGTTTAATTTACTCTTTAATTCAGAATATTACACAAGAAGTATAGTTAGATTTATGTGTGGTTCTTTAATCATGGGAGACATGTTTTGATGCAATAAACTTTTTCTTCTTCTTATATTTCATTTTTGAGATGTTGCTATCCTGTTTTGTTCTTCAATCCTTGAAATAACTTTATTTTAGGAGATTAGATAAAGAATTGGCTGTTTTCACTATAATAGTTAAAAACTAGATAATGTAAATAGAATATGCTGAAGATTTCAGTCAAATTTATCCACTCTGAGCTGAGAATTTAGCCTCGATCAGCATTACTAAAATTGTTACAAAAGAAACCCAGCAGTCAATACCGCAGGCTAGCGATAACATTGAGAGTGGATTTTGGTCTGGATAAGTTAATTAATGCCTAATTAATAATTTAGATAACATTCCAGGCATAAAGAAAGATCTGCAATAGCCAGACTTAGCTCTTGCATAATAATTGCATGTTTATTAACTGCAGAGCTTTGTGTGAAAAATTGCATCTTCAAACAGCATTGATCTGCATTATCATTTGCCATTTTACGGCGCTGTAACAGACAAAACATACAGTTTTACTAGGATGCCTGTTGCATTAAAATTCGTAGATATCTGCCGTGAGAGAAGAGAAAGCAAGTCAAGTAGAACTTACCTACCACACTGTTCACACTTAAATATTACAAGTGTTAGACATTATCAGTAAAACTAATCTTAATGAGAAAAAAAACAAAGGCGTAAAACAGAAGGAATCTTAAGTATGTCGATTAACAGTTGAGATTGGGAATGGATGGATAATGTTGTCATAATATCACTCAATAAACTGGTAACAAAATAAAGCAGTCAATGTGGAGTAGAATCGTCTAGTTATCTTACCCCTTTATAAAAATTACATATAACTACAAAAATTTCATGCATCTAAAAATTTGAACCTTAATTTTTCCAAAATTCTTCATCAATGAATCACTGGTGTTAATGTAATGAAAAGCTCCCAAAATTTGTATTGTTTGCTCCAAGAAATTGGCAGCCCATAATCAATAATCACTCCCATGAATTTTGTATTTTTGAATGATTGTCGATTATTTAGCTCAACTTAACTGATCTTTTTCAAATTTGATTAAAGTGACAATCCCGATAACTTTTTTGGGAATAAAACTGCTTAATTTTGTGTTAAAATCCTTTAAAATCCATAACCTAAGGCCCACCTACTAACCCGATATTTGTGACACGCTAGTAAATAACTTACACCTGACAGTCTTCATCTGGAAATGGAGAACGTTTTATTATACAGTATCTGGATAAAACCAGACTTTTTTCTATAAAAATAATATGTAGGTGAAATTTACCTTTTGTTATCAAGTACAGGGCATGGGTCATTCACTGTCTAGACCTCTCAAGAAACATTAATCGATTATCAGGTCACCCAATGAAAAAATTGACCCGAAATCTTAAAAGGGTTACGTGTCCGGATAAGCAGTGTTGACGTTCACGCCCAAAGACTCAATATTTTGAGCTGAAATTTTGAGACAAGGTAAATACACCATGCCACTATATTTTGGTCCATAAATACTCGGACTTTAATATTTGAGACTCTGTTCTTATCGGGATTGTCCCTTTAAAGAGAAGCATTGGGGTAATGAAAGAATGAATCCTATTGATAGTCCCTCATAGCACGTCACCTCTGGCTTGCAGCTGTTGTTTCGAGCCCTGGTGTGAGCGTATGTGGCATGGAGATAGGGGCGCCTTCTCAACCTCGTGGGTTTCCTCTCACTGCTAAAGACCCCTACGCGCAAGCGAATTATTGAAATAAAATTAAACCATATGTTAGTACCAAAATGACCTAGTTTGTGTTGAGTGGACATTAATTCCAATTTCTCTCCCTATCTCTCCCTCATACCACACTACTGATAATATCATTCCACGACCTTTCTATCTGGAGTAATCCAACTGTTTAACAGAATTGTAAACATGACAGAAAACAGACATCATAAAGGCATTCTTATCAAATTTGGTCAACATGAAAGTTTTCCTTTTGGATAAGCTGCTGTGAGGACATAACTGCTGTGTTGGCTTAGCATATATGCGTGCATTGCATGTCTGTCATTAAAAGAGTATATTTATTATGGTTTAAAGTTAAATTGTTTGAAATTCAAATTTTATGGCATGTAAAATGACTGCCAGGTAAACTCTCCTGCCAGTCAATTTTCACAGCCATTCAGTCAAGACCGGCCAATATGGTTGAAATGACCACACTGCTTTACAGGATTGGCAATTAAAATGGAAAGAAAGCTACACTATTATATGGCAAAGTAAAGGACAATTAATGAACAATTAATTAAGCAAGAAGAAATTAATCGTCTGTGTAAATACAATTGTATGTCGTGATAAACAATGATTAATCCGGCCATGTTGGTGTTATTTATTTATATATTTATTAACAGTTCTATGGTAGTCTTCTATAATTGATTACCTTGCTTTTTACAGGTGTAAACATATTTATTAGGCATATCATTATCTGAGCATAGGTAGAATACCAGCCCATACATCTGCAGTATCATTATCCACGTCTTCATAATAAACAAAAATATGTATGAACAGTTGGTGGTAACAGAATCGTATTTTAGATTCTCTTTAAAGCATTCTGTACACAGAGAACTTAGCTATGAGAATAGATCTCTGCACCGAATAGCGGCCATATTCAATCTTTAGTATACTATTTAGTAGTGTGGTGGGGGTTTGGGATGACCTAGTGGTCTAGAGTGCCGCGCCTCGAACTCTAGCGGGCCGGTTACCTCTGGCTTGCGGCTGTGGTTTCGAGCCCTGGTGTGAGCATATGTGGCATGGAGATAGAGACGCTTTCTCAACCCTGTGGGTTTTTTCCCACTGCTAAAGACCCCTACGCGCAAGCGAATTATTGAAATAAAATGAAACCATATGTTAGTCCCAAAATGACCTAGTTTGTGTTGAGTGCACTGAACGGCGGCCATATTCAGTCATTAGTATACTATTTAGTAGTGTGGATTCCGATCTGTTTTACATCTGACCACATAAATGAAATAAAATGAAATGGAGTTTAACGTCCTACTGTTTTGCACCTAACCTGGGCTAATGGAAGACGGGCATATGCCATACAGTGTGCTATGAGGGAAATTTTGCACAGGCAGCGGCGCTACAGCCTACTCTTATATCGAATTCCAACTGCCAAGGGATCTTTTACGTGCACTTCAATGTGTACACGGGACCTCGGGTTTTCGTCCCATCCAAATGACTAGGCAGCTGTCCTTGTCAGGCCCTCCTTCTGCATCACTGACAAGGGGAAATCACGCCGGAAAATTGAGATGAACTTTCTCGGCCAATGCAGGGATCGAACACCTGACCTCCGGGCTAGCGAACCAGCGCCTTATCCACTTAGCCACCGTGATCCCCAGACCACATAAACATTTTCAAATTTAATGGATAAAAGCAGAATAAACACTTTCAAAAATTCTTCTACCAAAATTGGTGTTTAATGTCTGTGAATTAGCTTTGTGTCTGTTACTCATCCTTGAATTTTTTTTGGACATCTTAATGTTTTACGTGTTATTAATTCATTCTTTAATATACTCA
Source organism: Patella caerulea (assembly GCA_036850965.1). NCBI lineage: Eukaryota > Metazoa > Mollusca > Gastropoda > Patellidae > Patella > Patella caerulea. Next base: position 69,310,000 of record JAZGQO010000010.1, on the reverse strand, counting down.
AATGGATTATTTGATATTTAATAATGAAGATAGAAAAACTAAAATATCAACTATACATAATCTCCCGACTTGGATTCAATCGAATTTAAAAGAGGCCCATCAATAAATTTTAACCAACAATTTATTTGTTATCTCTCTCTCTCCTCTTTCTCTCTCTCTTTCTCTCTCTCTATCTCTAACTAAATTAAAAATTACAGCTTTCAAACATTATATTTGAGAAATGGGTAAGCTTTTAGCATTCAAAAAGTTTGCTGATGACCGTGATATATTACATTTGAACTCCATGCAAAGAGTAAACATATATTAATAATCCTACGGCCTCTTTAAACTAAGAGATGAAAAAGTATAGTTTGTTTAAGTATTTAGTTTTGCTAATGAAAATACAAACATAGTTGTTGATGTATAAAAAAGACATGTTTATGTATATTATTATAAAATAAAACAGCAAAATCTAAAACATTCTGCTAGTTTCAGGTATTTGGTTTTGTTGAACAAATATTTTTTTGAGGTTTCTTTGAAAAAAATACATCCCGGTTTCATTAACCTGTTAGCTTAGTAGGTGATTCAACTGAAAATGTTTTGCAATAATGACAGATAAGTGCCAAAACATCTTTTTACACTGTCTAAATTCTCTTCAATTTTTGTTTTTCTAAGTCAGATATTTGAGCAAAACATGGTACATACTTATTTTGGCTTCACAGATTCCTGATAGATAATCTTCAACCCCATCAACCCTGTTAATTGACTTGGGTTGTTTTGTTTTGGATATATTTTCTTTTTGTTTAAAGTCTGTCAGGAACTTCTGCAAGAGTAGATCTCAAGTCAATGAAGTATAGAATCAAAAATCCTGAATGTTTAAACGCCTATCTCCTTTTTTAAGTGGTAATTAGACCAAATTATAAAAAAACATTACAACACACTTGGAAAGGTAACAGAACCTTGTTAAATACTCCTTTAAAACTTTTTACATTAATTATAACTTTATGGAACTTTAGTCACAAAATTTTGTGGGGTGTTTTTAAGTCGCAATTCTAAAGCAAAACCATTGTTGGTAAGATATTAAAATCTTGTAACATTTAAAATTCAGTAATATAGAACTTTGTTTAAAAGGAATTGTCCTTTCTTTTAGTGATAATTCTAAATAAGATAAAAAAAAACATTATTCGAAAGTTAACATTCATTTCAAAATGAGCTTTATTGAATTTTATATAAGATGTTTATAGTGTCATCAGGGATATGAGAGAAAGAGAGAGAGAGAAATGGTGTTTAATGTCCTCTCAACATCAGGTCTATGAAACACAAAATAAATTTGGTTTGTCCTTAGCTACAGTAGAATCTATATTTTTAGATGAATAGGTAGATATTGAAAAAAAAAACCCCAGTATGTTAAATCCAGATTTGAAAGCTCCCTTGGGTGTATGTATTGTTGCATGTTTCTTTCAATTATTCGCATTGTAGTCGGAGATTCATATTGCAGTCTTATACCAATTTATATCCATTGTGAACTTTCTAATCAAATCTTGGCTTTAACATAGTTTTTAGAAACGAGAAAATAAATGTGAAATGAATTTGGGAATAAGTGCAGCAAAACGTGTGTAATTTCCTGTTCGATTTTTGCTTCAAAATACCAAAAAAATATTGGAATTCTAAAAAGTAAAATAAAAATTAGACGTCGGATTCAGTCTGCTAGAAGCAACTGCAATGCGAATGAATTAGATTTAAGTTTGATTTGAAAGTTACGATGAAAAGCATTAAACCCCCTTTCTGAACCTAATACGAATTAGCCCCGTTTCCATCCTGTTAAACAAGTTTTTATTATTCGGAAGAATGCAGGATAAAGAACTTGTTATATTCTTTTGTTGGATCCGTGCTAACAATTTATTGACAATCATCAGTAGAATTGCATACAGGTTTTTGTGACCTATATTGATTCATTTCTAAATTGAATCCTAAAAAGAATCAAAATTGAATCTGTTATTAACATATGATTACATTGATAATATTGAATCCTGCAAAATAAAAAAATATTCTTAAATAGCTTTTATTTTGTACAAAAATATTTTCAGGAAAAGATTGAAATGTATTTGGAATCTAAATTTAGAATTAAATTGTTGTGTAGTATCTGACCTACTTGAATTATGTAAAATAAGACCAAAAGTTCAATAAACATTAAGGGGGGGGGAATGGTTGGCATGTGCGCACTGTATCATAAAGCCTGTCATTGAATCAACTGGCGTGGTTTCGAATCCCTGGTTGTATGTGACCCCCAACCTCATGGGTTTTCTCTGGTTTCCTCTCACTTCTATAGACCCTTACACCCACGTTTCTCAACCTTTTCTCACCGCTCACCCCTAAATGAATTCTCAACCAACCCATTTACCCCCAGTTCAGTGCGAAATTTGCTCCTGGTGATTGTCACAAACGATTTTTTTTATTCTCGGGACAGTGTTTGAGAGTGCTAATCTCAACTGCACAACCTTTATATGATTATTTTTGAAGTTACTGGGAGTGTGGTCATTCACCTCCTTGACGCCAGCCATTCCCCCCTTGGGGGTGAATTCACCCCAGGTTGAGAAACGCGGCCTTACACAGAAGCGAATTATTGGAATAAAATTAAACCATATATTACTCATGTCATTGAATCAACTGGCGTGGTTTCGAATCCCTGGTTGTACGTGAGCTCCAACCTTGTGGGTTTTCTCCGGGTCCTCTGGTTTTCTTCCGCTGTTAAATACCCCTATGCCCAAGCAAATTAGTGAAATGAAATTAAACCACATGCTAGTCCCAAAATGACCTAGTTTGTGTCAAGTGGACATCAAACCCCATTTCTCTCTCTCTTATAAAACATGTATTTGTTATTTCAAATTATGAATGGGGATAAAGTCTTTCGCAATAAAATAAAAGTTTTTTGAGTCTAATAAGGTTTGTATTGTCTCTCTACTTGAATAATTCCAATCCAATTGAGATTGAAGTGTTTAATTGATTTAACACCTAATAGTGTCTGTGCTTTCAGTCTCTTTAGACGTAGCATTGAATTTGAAAGTGATAAACTTGACCAATATCTCCTCTAAGCACTTTTAATCTGAACTTTTGTCTGTGAGTTAGCAGTAAGGAATCACCACAGGTGTCCAAGGAATTGCACCAGTTTCAAAAGAGTTTATTTTCTCTACAATTTACGGTACTCTGATACTTTAAATAGCTTGAAGGAAAATAAGAATTTATTTGTAGAACACACCGAAATATAAACAAACTAATGGGAGTTTTACTTGAAAAGTTATGTTTATATTTATTTGTAATTAATGCCATATTGTGAATGGTTACATTTCTGGCGAGTTATCTTAACCTTTGTACAAAATTTAAACTGAAATTAACAAAAAAAAAAGGTTGCAATATTTATACATGCATTATGCTAGAGCTAAATCTGATCATTGCAGGTCTGAAATGTTATCTATAGTATTAATTAGACATTGATTAACATATCCAGACCATAATCAACTCTCGATGTCATAGCTAGCCTGCAATATTTACAGGATTGGGATCCGATTTGCTGCTCAACTTTCATTCATGATTTAATCATGAAATGGATAATCGAGACTATGTTTTTTATCGTAATGATGATCAAGGTTAGGTCCAAAATTTAATCGCTAAAATCTTGGTTCAAAGTGGATCAAATTAACTGTAGTTTTCAGCAAATGCCCTTTACATTATCGAGTCTTTAACTATTATAGTTAGAACTGCCAGCTCTTTATCTTATCTCCCATAATGTTTTTAATGTTCATCTACACTTTTATGATAAGTAATTTTTTTTTCAAATATGGTGGATTCACATCTGAATGCACACCACCTCTCACTAGTGAAGGTGCACCTCCTCTCACTGGTGAAAGCTCACCACCTCTCGCTACTGAAGGTGCACCTCCTCTCACTGGTGAAGGCACACCACCTCTCACTAGTGAAGGCACACCACCTCTCACTGGTGAAGCTCACCACCTCTCGCTACTGAAGGCGTACTACCTCTCACAGATGAAGGCACACCACCACTCACAGGTGAAAGCGCACCACCTCAATGTGAAGGCCAAGCTTTAATAATCTCAACATATCTTCTTGGCCCACATCGAAACATAAAACCCCAGACATTGTGATTGAGAGTCAAGTGCATTCTCTACTCAGCTTGTAAACACTAAAGTATGACACCTCTGTACTTGTTCAACATTACATTTTTCATGAGATGAGAGTTTATTCCCCTCTTTCTACTTGTGCACCACCTTGACATATAATTTGATATGTCTGAACAAATTGAGGTTCCATTGGACACATTCAAAAGCAAGGAAATATTCCCAAACAATTTAATATTGATGAGGACACAAAAAGAAATTGCCACACTTATATTTATTTCTACATTAATAATCAATCAGATTTGTAAAAAAAAACATAGACAAGGAAATTATTACACAATATTAAAATTGATAGTTTTTATTAGAAACATGGGAATTCTAGAAGCACAGTTTTTCAGATGTTGTTATTTTATTTTTTTAAAGATGCCTTCCCATGTGCTATCTGAAGATATATTTGGACTAAAAACATTTTCAGATAATAAGTACAAGAGAACCGCACTAAACTGGTAACACAAACCAGACAAAAACGCATAAGCTCTGTCAACTGGCGTGGTATGTGACAAGGAATAGGGTTGATTGTCAAACCTTGTGGGATTTCTCCTCCGGTTATCCTGTTTTCTCCCACTGCTAAAAACCCTTACATGCATGCGAATTATTGAGTGGATGTTAAACCCCATTTCTCTCTGTCAAGAGTTTTATTACATGTTGGTCAATATATATGTACAACTGGACTTAGTTTTTTTTGTGCCTGAGCTCCCTCCCCATAAAAAATCAGACTCATGGATGGATGGAGGAAAAATGTCATTTATTAATGTAAATATCCTAACCTAACTAAAACATAATAAATGTTGGGCTTATCAAAATGACAAAATATGGCCCAACAACTTGACGCACTTTTCATGTCGGCCCCTAATGCGCCATGTCTGACAAGTGGAAACTAGACCCTGAAAATTCTGATTTTTCATCTCAGAACATGTTCTGACACAGCATAAAGGGCATTTTATACCAACGTTTCTTGAATTCTATCTGAAAATAGGTGCCTTAATGCAGATGTCATTTAATATTTATTCTGTGCCAAGACCAATAAATACTCTTCAGATTTGTATATTTGAGCGTAAATAAACCACTACAAAAACCTGTTAGTAAAAAAATCATAAGTTAATCTGTCAAATCATTTTGATGTTTAATAAAGTTCTAAAGAAGAAAGTATCGCACAGACATGTTAATAAACTACAAATTACTGGGTGGAATCAAAACTAAGTGTTATGACGAGATTAAATTATATATAAAGGAATATTATTAGATAATATCTGCGTTAGAGTGCGTCCCCATTGGCATGTCTAGGTCAACATGTTGGAAACATGGATAATGTTGAATATGGTTGACAAGATTTCATAAACATTTAGTATAATCCTTTCAGCTATGATTATCTCTTTCATTTTATTATAGCATGTATCTAAAACAAAGCAAAGTTCTTTTTTATCCCAGATTTATCGCAAATTTTACGCTCAGTGAATCAGATAATACAAAGTGCAGACTGGATAAACCTTAAATTACTTGTAGTTGAGCACTGGCGTAATTTCGCTTATATCATCCCATAACATCTCATTAACTTTAATCAACTTTTATTCACTAAAATTACACTTTATGACAAAACATCCTTCATGAAACATTAACTCTTCACCAACAAATTCATTTTATACTTTAACAAAGTTATATACACTAATCTTACGTAAATGAAAGTCGGCAGCCAGAAACATGTTACGGAATTGTTTTCATTGGTTGTATCATTGAAACTATCACCCATGTTGACGATATTTTCTAGTCGGCTATAAGAGATATAAAGAGAGAAATGGGGTTGTACGTCTATTCAACACGAACTAGCTCATTTCGGGACAAACACATGGTTTAATTTCTTATTTCAATAATTCACTTGCGTATAGGGGTATTTAGCAGTGGGAGGAAACCAGATGACCCAGAGAAACCCCACCATGTTGGACAGGCGAGCCTACCCTTTGTCACATACAACTGGGGATTTGGAACCATGCCAGTTGACTCAATGACAGGCTTTATGATACAGCAGGAAGGTGCTAACCATATTCGGTCATCCATCCCCCCGACAATCATATGGTTTAATTTTTTTATTTCAATAATTCGCTTGTGTGTAGGGGTCTTTAGCAGTAGGAGGAAACCGGAGGACCCAGAGAAACCTAAGAACGTCATAAATTAAATGATATCATGGAAAAATAAATACTTTGTCCACTATAATTGTCACCTTCTTAAAAACCAATATTTCTCGAACTTTTATGGCAATTTCAACATTCTGGATGATAGCTTTTCTGAATGATGATTATGGAACAATTCCTGCCAAGCTTGATATACTGTGGTGGATTGCACAATCCTTTTGTGTCTTTATACGCACTTGTTACTTGATAAGGTCTGTATACAATTCTACTGAACGCATGCATGAGTAACTGTTCGCTCTCTGCAGCATCAATATTTTTCCATAATGCCAAGTGCAAGATTTTCCTATTATAAGTTGGGTACATTTGCATGTACAGAAATGTGTCCAGGGTACAATTTGGAGTACTCAGAACAGCAAAGAGTCTTTCAGATTCCATTGCTAAATTACATCATATTTCTTAGCTTTGGTTTTCATATACAGAAAAGTAAGCAGGGTACACTTCTATACCACAAAGAATCTACAGCCTCACTTGAATTACATCAATTTTCAGGTTTTTATAGGGTTTTTTTTTTTACATTGTCAGAATTAGATTGATTTTCCTGACATCAAATAACATGAATCGTTTGGTGATTTTTTTTCCCTCCTGTCTTTTGTATTTTGGACTTCCATTCCCTGTAATCTGAAAATTGAAGATTAAGTTATGTGCAACGGACTTTGTACTTTGTTTAAGGGTTACTTTCTTCAATGAAGAATTGATATTTAAATAGATTTAGCATGTTAACGAAAAGGTGGTCATATGCCGACCTTAAAACATAACTGGTAAACAACTGTAGATAAACTCTTATATCTGGTGCATCCACCGTCCATACATATAAATAATTTTGGGGGGGGACTCAAATGGGATCTTGTTCCTCATGCAAAATCATGGGTCCCCACGCCACAAGTTGACTGTTTTGATCCTGATGATTTTCTCCATGTCTGTGGTTTAGGACTGCTGGCATAATAATAATAAAACTTTCGTTAACCTATAAACTAGGTTATCTATATATATATATATGATCTAAAGAAACTGCTGACTTTCATAGTTTCACAAACCTTTCTATTTTGCCAGATGAATTTTTAAGTTTTAGTTGATAGTGAAGTAAAGCACATTGAAAAACGAATCATAAACTTTGTATTGTTTTTGAGCTGGCTAAAGTTATTCATACCACCCATGTCTGACGACAAAAGACAATAAATTAGATTTGCGAAATCAGTTTTAGTAGGCAATCCGATCCTTACTTAGACATGTTGTACTCAAGACAAAGTTAAATCCATCACTATTTATTATTTTAAAACACGCGAGCAATCAATTATATTCCAAATTGATTTTGAAATGGATATACATACAGTGGAATTGAATGGAGTGGATTTAGCATCACATCAGCACTATTTTGCCTATAACGTTTTTTATAACTTCGAATTTTGTCTAATGGTTTGGATTGTTCGTCCTTGGTTTTATTTTATTTCAATGTGCCCTATAACTTCAAAAAGATTAAATAAAGAAAATATGTATTAGACATGCTTTATGCAAGAACTAAATCTGCCCATTGCCTTTAGACCTGAAATGTTATCTAAATTATTAATTAGACATTAATTAACGGGTCCAGGTCTTAATCAAGTCTGGATGGCATCAGATTTCTCAGATATTAAATAGATTAAAACGGTTTAGCGATTTAATCAAATATGGAGGACTGAGACTTCACTTCGATCAAAGAGTATGGTGTTTGAAATTATTGCACAAGTCTGTCAAACCTTCAAAGGCTAATATCTTTGCTAGCAATAAAGTAATTTGAATGAAATTTTCAAATTAGTCATTTTACATATTACAATACATATCTACTTTTGAATAATTATAGCAAGAATGGGTAGGTTGTTGAAACATTGTTCTGATACAAAATTGCAAAAAAATGTTAAAAGTGTGAATGTGTGAATGAAATCGGGTATTATCAACTGATTGCAGCAAATTTGGATGCTGGCATTGGCATGGTGGAAAGGTCATGGCAAGGCAGGTAGAAATATTGGTTTCTAACAGAAATTTAAAGATGCTCTTTTGCTTTCAGTAATGTCTCATGTTGAAAATAATAACAGCTTCAAGATATCCATATAGTTTGTTTTATAATACTGTTTTTTTTTTTGCAAGCATGCATCGGTCTGACAAGGAGGACAGCTGTCTCGTCGTTCGGATGGGATAAAAAAAAAAACGGGGTCCCATGTACACATTGGCGTGCTTACATTGGCGTCCACGTAAAAGATCACTTGGCAGTTGGAATTCAATATAAGAGTAGGCTGTAGCTCCACTGCCCAGGCAAAATTTCCCTCATAGCACACTGTATGGCGTATGCCCGTCTTACATTAGCCCAGGTAAGGTGCAAAAGAGTAGGACGTTAAATCCTATTTCAATTCATTTGTAAAAGTAATAATAAGAAATATTCAACTGATGAGAGAAAGTTCAGAATCCACTTGTGCATAAAACCATTCTTCGTCTATAAAATTACACAACAGATTCCTTCACAGGAAATTATCGTTGTCAAGTAGAAAATAATTTTGATTCAATAGTTCGGTTCACGCATCTTCTTTCGTTGTTAGGATAAAGCATTAAACATTTGAAGCTTTTAAAGCTGCTTCCATTGTGCAGTTAGCTTTCACAAAAGTTCAAAGAAAGAAGCTGTCCTGTATTAGCTCTTTTAGGAGATTGGTCTGTGGGGGAAAAATAGAAATCTGTTGAAGCGTATGTAAAATAAAGGTACAAATGATTGACTGTACAATAAAACCAATAGCTAGAGGTAGAAACAAACGAATAATTTCGATGATAAAACGCAAAAGAAAATCCTATCTTTTTTTACTCCCACAGAGACTATATATTATTGTCACTCGTATTATTCACAGGTTGATCAATCAGATCATTTTGCACGAATTGTTTTAAAAAGGAAAAGTAATAGAAAGGTATTGAAATTTGATGTCACTGCACAGTTCGTCACAGGAGTTATTACTCGGGGCTAAAAAGATTTCAAATACTTTGTTAGACAGATTTGTTGACAATCTAAAGGTCAAATAGACTTATTGCTCTTAAAAAGAGTAGGAAAAATATAAAGGACTAGTTTTAAAGATGGACCTGATGACGGTCAAGACTTCAGTTTTCTGAATGTTGTGTTGCCGGGCAATACATGTTTGTTGTGAATAATGATATTAGACAGGAAATTAATTGTTAAAAAAAATCTTTGCTTTATGTTAGATTTACAAAAACGGAAGAATTTTAGAATTTTTTTTTTTAGATACGCGCAATTAATCTTTGGTTGAAGTAAATAAAAAAGTAAAAAAATTTATTCCATGGTTTAAAAAGTTAAGAAACTTCTTCCAAGGTCATTCATTTTACAAAATTTTCAACCAACAAAAAACATTCGTTGAAAGGTTAAAAATCAAAATAGTTATATGATATATGCATAATGTGATGGAATTAGAGAAGTAACACAGCATAAAGTTAATATTTCAGAGGTTCTGCGACTCATACATGATCGAAAGGGTGCTAATTTCGAAATGATTTATTGAACTAGATGATTAATCAAAGAAAGTTTGATAGCATGCCAGAGTTTGACCTCAACTATTTTATGCTAGATTAGTTTGTTTCTAGTTAAATAGCACTATTATTTGCTTGTGATGTATGGATTTCGCCAACACAGGTGCTGATGGATAAAAAAAAGTACAGAAACAGTTCTACTTCATCTTACCGCCATCTCATATAAAGGAGCTTCGAGTTCTTTAAACACTCCATTCATGATAATCTTTTAGTTATTAGGCATTGTTTCAAAGATTATTCTCACAAAGTTGTCAAGCTAATATGTGTTATAGTTTGTTTTCAATATATTCTTGTTTCATTATCAATTTTTTAATTATTATAGTAAGAACTTTTTACCTCTTTATATAAATATTACATAATGCATTTTTAAATAGTTTAAATAATCACCTACAAATGTCATGGATTTTTACAAACCGCAAAATTTCTCCATTACATCTGAAAACTTTAGGGAGGGGGAAGCGGGACATTTTATGGCCTAATGGTTAGCACAAGTGTGCTGTATCATGAAACCTATCATTAAGTCAACTGGCCTGGTTTCGAATCTCCGGTTGTATCTGACAAGGGGTACGGTCGCCTGTCCAACCCTCGTGGGTTTTCTCCGGTTTCCTCCCACTGCTAAAGACACCTATGCGCAAGCGAATTATTTAGATAAAATCAAACCATATGTTAGTCCTAAAATGACCTAGTTTGTGTCGAGTGGACCTGAAACCCCACCTCTCTGTCCCTCTCTTTCTCTAATCACCAATGAAGTGAAATGGAGTTTAAGGTCCAACTAATCACCGACGAAGGTCATGCATTCTTACAAACCTGAACATTTCTCAATTAGTCTGAAAACTGTACATATTAAAGGAGCTAAGTCTTTAACTCAATATCATCCAAAATCTTCAACATAGAAAACACGAATTATTTGTCAATTTAAATCAAAATTGATGATGTGATCCTACCGGGAAAAGGTGGGCTTCTGATATCCAATATTTAAGACAAAATAAATATTTTACCATTGGTACACGAATCGTGTACCATAATGCGCTTCAGCCCCAGTTCTAACAAGAGACTCGAGGAACGAGGCTAAAAACATTGTACCAAATCAAACGGCGCATGTAGACTAGAATAACTAGACGCTAAAAAAAAAATGCCTTCGGTTGACACTTCTGGTTTATTTTGCCGAACATAACTGATTTGAAATTAGAGTAAAACGGAAACAGTTGAATGCAAATCAGTTTATATACATTCATATTACAGTATTATATGCGTTGCGACCAACTTGAGTCAATTTCTAGGTCCCAAATGTTAGCGATTTAGCTCCTTTAAATTGGTAGGCTACTAAAAAAACGTTTGGTTACAGTGAGTGACATTCCAGATTTTTATGTTAGGAGTAGAGGGAGGAAAAGGTTTCCGAGGATGCTGTGCTTTCAATAGTCTTGAGTGGGATGAAAATATTATGAACTACATAATTTGATGAGTGCTTATCCAACAGCCAAATCTAATGAAGGATTGGCTAAAAAATGGTACTCAATTATTGTCAATAATAAATGATTGATAATTCAGTTCTCTTAATTTGGTGGCTGCATTTTTAGAAAATCTACTTTATTATGAACATCAATAAAGAGAGAAAACCTGAAATACTTCCCTAAATAGCTCTTGACATTTGAACTATCCCTTCAGCTGGATCATTAAGGCTGGTTATCCACTTTTTGTGATCTGGCTATATCCTCTGGATGATAAAAATTTGTTTCATGTGCAAATTGACTGCATCAAAAGACTTCATTATTACTTCATAAATTGCTACTTATTTGATCAGACCGCTGTTTATCTAAGTCATGAAATGATGAATTATTTTCATTGATACAATAATAATTAATCGGGCGTGGCACTTTGAAGGGAAGGTGAATAGCTGGAGGAGGAAAAAAAGAGATGTTTTAGGATTTTGATTGAAATGTTACGTCTGAACTTTGTAACCTTTTGTAGAGATTGTTGACTGGAATGAATAATTTCCAATTCAGATTTATACAAAATCAGATTTATTCAGTCTCTGCTATTGAGTAATTGAAGTGAGAGCCATCTAAGGTTGTGTTCACATTGAGAAATAGAGCGGCAGATAATCTGTTTTCTCTCAAATACTTTAGGTCAGGGACGGACTGACATGGAGTTTGTGAGTATGGTTTAGGGGCTTAAATATCTATATGATTTCCACTTTTAAAGGGGGGTTTGATGGACGAATGGTTGGCGCATGCACATTGTTTCATACAGTCTGTCATTGGGTCAGCTGGTGTGGTTTCGATTCCCCTGTTGCATGTGACAAGGAGAAGGGTTGCCTGTCCAGCTTTGTGGGTTTTCTCTGTGTCCTCCTGTTTTCCTCCCACTGCGAATTATTATTAAAATTGAACCATATATTAGTCCCGAAATGACCTGGTTTGTGTTGAGGATGTGAAAACCCATACCTCTCTCTCTCTCTCTCTCTCTCTCTCTCTCTCTCTCCAAGCCTTTATAGAGAAATATCTGTCAAATACAATATATTTGAAATGACATCTGTATTTACATTACTGGTATAGCTTATACCCCCATTATAATCCACCAACAACCAAAACACAAGTTAAGTGGATGCCATGTTTTTTATACAAATATATACACATATTAATTTCATTTTATCCGTGGATGAAAGTGTCATTATACTGAAACTGCAGCTGTAATTGGGGACATTTACACAAAGGATAAGAGCATCATATGTTCGGTGTGACTTTGTCCCAAGTCCAGGGGTCACGGTGGCTAAGTGGATAAGGCGCTGATTCGCTAGCCTGGAAGTCGGGTGTTCGATCCCTGCATTGGCCGAGAAAGTTCATCTCAATTTTCCAACGTGATTTCCCTTTGTCAGTGATGCAGTAGGAGGGCCTGACAAGGACAGCTGCCTAGTCGTTTGGATGGTACAAAAAACCGAGGTTCTGTGTACACATTGGAGTGCACATAAAAGATCCCTTGGCAGTTGGAATTCGATATAAGAGTAGGCTGTAGCGCCGCTGCCTGGGCAAAATTTCCCTCATAGCATACTGTATGGTGTATGCCCGTCTTCCATTAGCCCAGGTTAGGTGCAAAAGAGTAGGACGTTAAACCCCATTTTATTTCATTTCATTTGTCCCAAGTCTGTGATAATGAAATCTGAAATGAAAATGATATGGGATTTTTAATGTCCTGCTTTTCTGTACCAGCAAGTAGAGCTGCAGCGATACGCCAGGTCACAATACGATGCGATATGCCAGGCCACGATATGATGCGCATCGCCATTCATAGTCTACAATATGATTAATATTGTGATATAGGAAATAAATTTTAAAAATAGGCCTTCTTTTATGATTAACTTTAGAAGTGGCATTTTCACTTAACACTCGCTGAAAGTAAAAAAGTTATTTTGCACATGGACTTATTTATGCATTTAAAGTAATAGTAATTTTTATTTGGTAACGAATTGTAATTCGGACTTTGATTGTATCGTCCATCATGGATTTTTAAAACATCACAATTCATTGATTCATCGATGAATCGTTGCAGCACTACCAGCAAGGTTAGTGAAGATTGACTGGCTGTAACAGAGATTCATTCTTCCTCCTCCTCTTTACCAAATTTAAACTCTTCTTTTACGTACATGTCAAATTGTACACTAGGCCTGCAACGATACACTAACCTAATGATATGATATGTATCACTGTACGGACCTCACGATATGTTATGTATCACAGCATTTATTTTTTCAAAATTTACTTTAAATAGTACATGATATTTAATGGCGACACATCACATTATTAACCACAGCTTTTCCATCTGGCGTTTTTAATCCAGAATGTTCTTATATCCATGATCTGATGGTTGGATGTGCTCCAGCTGCTTACCTTATTAGCTTTTAAAAGAAAAATTAAAAACAAGAATCACCAGGTAATCTGCGTATATTGCTTGAAAGTGTATTTTTGTAAAGTTGTCGAATTGTATCATAATTGCAGGTTCCCAGCCAACCAAATCCCCAGCAACCCCTCTCTGCCCACACCACTTTAAGGGTCTTAGACAATATTAGATAATGATTTAATACTGGTTAAGTCATAAAAGCACAACACAGATCACAACCCACAAAGTGTCTATATAATGAACAAGCTGACAGACAAATGTCCAATAAACACCACCATTTTCTTTGTTTTAAGACACGATTTTCTTGTTAAGATACACATGGTTTATTTCAATGACAAGAGATCAGACTGAAGATTAACATATTTCAACACCATTTTATCCTTTTAAATCCCTTGTATTCGGCTGATTGTCTATCTAATCTTAGGAACTGTTATTTCAAATTTGTCAAATTCTGGTAGGTGACAAGACTTTAGAAAAGAAAATGCTTTTAGTAAACTTGAAGATCAAAACATAGACTATAATTATTAATCTCTCAGAAGAATACTACACTTTTTTTTTTTAAATTTATATTTGTTATTGCTCTTGAAATCAAGATGAACTCATTTGTAATGGTATATCAAATTTTTGCTATTCCTTTCTGGGCGCCTTCTCAACCTTGTGGGTTTCCTCTGGGCACTCCGGTTTCCTTCCACTGCTAAAGACCCCTACGCACAAGCGAATTATTGAAATAAAATTAAACCATATGTTAGTCCCAAAATGACTTGGTTTGTGTCAAGTGGACGTTAAACCCCATTTCTCTCTCTCTCTCTCTCTATCTCTATCATTGAGTGAAGTAGCATAGTTTCAATTCTCTGCTTTAATTCATGAGGTCTGTCATTGAGTCATGTGGTGTGGTATCAATTCCCCACTTGTATGTGACAAGTAGTAAGACCACCTGTCCAACCTCATGGGTTTTTTCTGGTTCCTCGTGATTCCTCCAACTGCAAATTATTGAAATAGAATGGATTCAAATGTTAGTCCTGAAATGACCTAGTTTGTGTTGAGTGGATGTTAAACTTCATTCCTCCCTTTTCAAACTCATTGACCCATTATGTCAGCTATTTGTTACAGTTTCTTTTGCAGGCAACATGGCCATATCTCAAGAAATGTTTATCTTTTACTTCAAAAAGATTCCTTCTAGCGAAACTGTTTCGTCCGTACAGCGTATATTCCGGACATGTTCTACACGATTTGCCACATGTCCGGCCAGTACTAGGCCCAATCGGACATCAAGGTATGGTGAATAATGTCCAAAATTCCAAAATATGTTGTCTGATCTGAGTGTATTCAAATAATTCAGAACAACTGTGCCAGAATCATCACAAGAACAGCAAAACGCCAACATATAACATCTGTCCTTAAATCGCTTCACTGGTTACCCATAGAGGCTCGTAGAAACTTTAAAATCCTAACACTGGTTTACAAATCTCAGCATGATTCAGCTCCATCATATGTCACAGATCTTATGCAGCCGTATGTACCAAACCGACCACTCTGTTCACAGAATAATCTATCACTTGTTGTACCTTCAACTAAATTAAAATCTTTTGGTGATAAAGCCTTCAGTGTATATGGTCCACGACTGTGGAATGACTTACCTGACAAAATAAAGTGTTCAGAAACAGTTGCTCAATTTTGGTCTAGACTTAAGGCACATATGTTCATGATATATTATCGACAGGAGCTATTAACTTACAGCGCTTAGAGCATGCTCATGGATGGATTAAGCGCTATATAAATGTACATTATTATTATTATTATGTTACTACTAAGCATCTTGATTACTTGTTGATAAAAGACTGGATGGATTAGGTTGATCAAAGTATTTATCATGTTATAAAATCTATACCTCTACCTTGATTAACTATTTAATCTGCCTTGATTGACTGTCTTAATCGTTTGGCAGGATATTCATTAATCCAATTTGCTTCTCCTTTGCTGGACTATTTATCAATCCAATAAGAGTGATTAAAAACTTAATCTATGTGATTATCTCATGGTTTCTCCATTGTTGGACATTTTATCTCCTTGATGTCAGCTGACAGTGTGTAGAATAGTGTCATAGATGTCACAAAGCTTAATAATACATTACACCTGAAATGAATGGATTCTTATCTACAGCCCAGTCCTCAGTTCTGTACCTGTGTCCCTGTCTCTACTTCAATTTCATGCCACCTGTCAATCCATTTGCCATTGCACAGTATTTTAAGTAATTTTCATTCACATACAACAAAATAGTCTGTACATATACGCAAAATGTTTCCATTTGAATCTCTGCCTATTATTAGCTATTAATAAACACCTTTAGCTTATTTTCCGTAATGAAACTATGTCTTTTAAAACTCCATAAAGAAATTCCAAGTGGCACTTTTCCACAATCTCGATGTTCCACAGAAATCATCGCTTATTATAAAACTAGTAAAATGGTTGATTTTTGTGTGAATTATCTGTAAAAAGTCAAGTATGGCAATAACAGACATGATAATACACGGAAGTGGCCTATACATTTTTACGAGTGATTAAACTACCAATGTAATTTTGAAATACCATTTTATAAAGACGAATATCATGAACTATTCTTTTTACTAAAAATATCAAGGACCACCTAATTAATTGTAGACTATGTTACCACCCCCCCCCTTTAAAACTGTCCAAAGTGCAAAATTTTGAAATAGCATCCCTGCTTCCTTCAGTTTTGAAAATATAATCTAATATAAGCATGGTGTTATGTTTGTTTTGCCATGCAGCACCTAATACTTAGTAACAAAAACCAAGTTATAAAAGAAATAATGTCTAGGTTAAAATTTTACCAACTAACTTCCACCCCTTGTCAAAGATGATTCAAATCAAGTGTTTAGAAGCTTTTGTTTGATTGTGTTGGCCAGACTGTCAAGGGACATTTATAGAAAGCTAAACTAATTTTGCATTTTCAAATCTCTTTTATGCCTTTGATTTGATTCGGAATAACAATTCAAGTATGAAGATATCGATATATATAAAAACAGTATATTTTTTCGGCACATTTACGGTGTAAGTGACAAGAAATTGACTGATATTGTTAATTTTATATCTTCTGTCTATTGCGATTTCAATGGAAAATGTTCTGTGTAAGGCTCTGGCATCTTTCCAGTAGCCATATTACATGAAAAAATACTGATTAAGTTACTGTAGTTCTGAAAACCAACTCGCAGGGCTTTTATGTTCTGTAATCTGAGCCCCAACAATCATTGTAATTAGGTATAGATGGTGACAGGTGTCAGACATGAGGCAGGGTATTCATACTCCATCGGAATGCCCAATGTCACTTCTGATTAAATTTGGAAGTCTGCATATCAGGTAAGCATTTTTTTCCGTCCACCGGAGCCAGGTCTTATGACGTCATATGAGGATTGTGGGTTAGGATAAGGGTTAGGATAAGGGCTGTGGCCTGCAGATTTCGTCACAGTCTCGAGATGTAGACAGGGCTAGCCCTAACCCTAACCCTGGGTCAAACCTAACCCTTATCCTAACCCACAATCCACATGTGACGTCATAAGACCAGGCTCTGGTGGACAGTAAAAAACGTTTACCGCATGAAATTGGCTACTTTTTATCAACCAACAGACAAATGAAGACGGGCATACACCTTAAAGTGCAGAGCTATGAGGATAATTTTGCCCAGACAGCAATCTGATTAAAACAGATTTATTTTTCTTTTTTTTTTTTGTATACTTTTCGATTGCCTTGACCACATGAAGATAGAAAAGATAAGTAAAACGAAATATTTAACATTAAAAAATGAAAAAGGTCTATCTGTAGAAAATTTATCAGGCCTCTTTTTTTTCTTCGATTTGAGAGAGAGGAATGGGTTTTTTAATGTCTGATGACAAATTAGGTCATTTTTGGACTAACACATGGTTCAATTTTATTTCAATAATTTGCTTCAGCATAGGGTTCTTTAAGCAGTGGGAGGAAAGCAGAGAACATAGAAAATCCACGAAATTGGACATGCACTGGATGATTGACCTTATTATGCATCATGCATGCATTAACCATTCAGCTCCCAGCCCAACCTCTACTATTTGAACCAGGATAAGTGTTCATTGTGGGTTATCGATATTGAGGTTTTGGATGCAATCACAATTTGTAAAAGGTTATACGGGGAGAAGTCAGGTCTATCATTGCCATTATATTATAATGCACCATATTACAATATCAGGTATTTGTGGCAGCAGAATACTCATTATGATGCCTTCAAGGTCAGAATGTCTTTTTGATGCTGGGACCCCTACTGGATATTATGTGGTTTGATCAATTAAAGAAAGAGGTCAATCCAGATATCATCTAGAGCATAGAAAACTAGAATAATAAAGATCTAGCTATCATGCTATTTTTTTTTCTTTGATTGGCATTTAGTAATTGAACATATTAACACAAGGTACAATTTTATGGATACACAATTACTGAGTTTGATACTAAATGAGGATACTTTTGTCTATCAAACTCAGTAATTGTGTATCCATAAAATTGTACCTTGTGCTATCATTCCCTTGTTCAAACATGATGAAGGTTATTCTTGAAGTAGTCTTTAATATATCGATGAGTTAATAAATGTGTGAATTTGTGCTTTCTGAAGGAATATTGATAAAACACTTATATTTTGGTTGTATACCTTTCCTCATATGAATTCTGTATGTTCTAGTTCTAAATGCGATATTTAGTGTCAGCCAGCATGAATTTGAACTGGCAACCTGCAGTATTAATTATGAACACAAAATTCATCATGTGGTTGTTGTTTCTTTTTAGGGTTTCACACTGCGAAGCTTGTGTGAAACACTATTGTTTTTGTTAAAATTATTATTAGGGTTTCACACTGCGAAGCTTGTGTGAAACACTATTGTTTTTGTTAAAATTATTATTCTTATTAAGCTTTCATATTACATATGAAAGCTTATTGTTTCTGTTAAGATTATTATTGTTATTTTTTTTTTTGTGTTTTGTCCACAAATCGGATTTCTCAGAATCTAACGATAGGATCGTTCTGAAACTTTTACCTATCCCCCCAAAAATGGGTGGTGGCTGTTGATTAAATATATTTTCAAAACGTTTTACGAATCCGAAATCACCGAATTTTACGAACGAAAAAACTGACAATGCATAGTCGTAACTTTGTTATTTTTTGACCGATTTTACTAATTCTTTTTTCTTTAAATACCTTGAAAAAAATCATTTTCATCAGCAGTTTCGCATTTTCGAATTTCGAAAATTCGTCGCTGTGATTTCGAACCGGAAGTTTAGACCAATTTGTCAACTTCTTTAATAGTTGTACGATTTTCATTCAATTTAGTGTATAAGTAGATGTTACCGATGTGACTTCAAAAATATAATTATAAATGTTCTAAATTATCTCCCCTTGGTGAAATTAAGGATCAAAGTTTTCAAAAAAATCGTCGAAATATAGGTCAGAATGACCTAATTTTTTTTTTCGATACTAGACAAGGAATTACTGATTCGTACACAAAATATGGAGTTTGTCGATCGAACCGGAAGTGCCACCATCTTGAAACGTGAAAAATCAATAAGGCTTTTTTGCTATTTTACTTACAGACTCGGGGGTTATATTTTCTGAATCCTTGTAGGAAGGCCTAAAAAATGTCGCGAACAGAATTTTGATTTAGGTCAACCGGGAGTCACCATTTTGAATTGAAAATCAAAAATAGAAGCAATTTGAAGGGCCGAGACTTTTGAGCACAATAACTCTCCTTCTAATTAAGCTAGAATGTTCTAACTTGGTGTAGACGTTCACTAGGTCAAAGTTATGATGAAGTTCAAAGATGAGCATTTTCTGCTTAGGGTAAGCAGAGATAAGCATATTGATTTGTTGATTCTTTAGGGCACGATAACTTCGGTTATAATGAAGAGAGGGCGGTGAAACTTTTGTCAATAGAGAGTCTAATAGCTAGCCTGTTGTGTGAAATCATTGTATCATTTTTTTAAATATCAGGGATAGCCGAAAAAAGGAGATTGAAAATCCAAAAAGTCGTATTTTTACAACTTGAAGTATGTTTAGAGGTCTTTCTCGTAAAGTCAACATAATATTTGTTGGGAACTTCTTCTACAAAGAGTCTTATTGGTAGTCTTTTATATGAAACCATCGATCAACAGTCCAACATATCATGAGTAGAAGAACAAAAGGATCGAACATTGAAAACGGCACCCTTTCATTGTTAAGCGAAACATGCAGTGTGGGTGACTACAATCTACACATTTAGTCATCGTATAGAGCTTATTCAACAGTATCGAATTCCAACTGCTTAGGGATATTTTACGTGCACTCCAATGTGTACACGGGACCGTGGTTTTCGTCCCATCCGAACTAGACAGCCGTTCTGCCTCACTGACAAGGGGGAACCACGCCGGGAAATCGAGATGAACTTTCTCCGTGCAGAACTTTCAATTCAAGCCAAACTTTTATTGCATACGATTACGCTGGTCAGTTGGAGCTTATTTTCAAAAGTTTTGTAATAATCGGTTGGTAATTAAAGTACCATGCACATTAAACTGTTAAAACAGAAAATTTCGCCCGGTTGAAATGTTTCTTGCTATAAGTCAGCAATTTTCCGAATTCAGGGAGGCTGAATGGCTGAATGGTTAGCATGTGCTTTCTCGGCCAATGCAAGGATCGAACACCCGACCTCCATTCTAACGAGCCAGCGCCTTGCCCACTTAGCCACCGTGATTCCCATAAATAGCAATGAAACGATCAACGAATTTATAGCAGTAATAACACTTCAACAATTAACGAATTCGTAGCAGAAATAACGATGAAACAATTAACGAATTCGTAGCAGAAATAACAATGAAACGTTCAACGAAATCATAGCCGAAATAAGAGTGGAACAATGAACGAATTAATAGTAGACGAGTTCATAGTAGAAAAAACAGCGAAACAATGAACGAATCATAGCAGAATCCAGAAGGCTATCAATACACTGTGAAATTTGAAACCTAAATGGCCCGGCTAGGAACAATGTCTACGTGCCCGTAAAAGACTACTTAACAGTTGGAATTCGAAAGAAAAGACCGTAACGACGCTGTCCGATCAAACTTTAGTTAATTCAGTCGGCGCAAAAAGATAGGTCGTTAAAACCATTTCTGTTCAGTTCATTCCATTTCCTTAAATCTATGAAAGTTGTGTGAATTGGGAATCGCGTATTACTCAACAGTTTCAGGGGAGATAAGCCGTCTTTGAGATTGGAAATCAATTTTTGATATCGACTGTGTATGATTGCTACTAGATCGATTGTGATTCAGGTTCTAATCAGTTTGGATTGAAGAATCAGGGTGGTATATGTGTGTGTGATGGGGTGGGGGTGGTGTCACAAGACGCTATATCCCATTCGCAACCACACACCTAACAAATGCAGGGTATAGGTTGCGATCAGTTCTTTCAAGATTTTCATATATTTAAGCCACTTTATTACACGCCTCATCTGAAAATGTCTGTGTAAATGCAGATAAATGTTGACCAAATAACATCTTTCACCATTTTGACTTTCAGTTACAGAACTAGCATAGGGGCGTTTTAAGGTTTATCATGGCGGAGGCTGTACTATTTTGAGGGCCCTCTGTCGCGAGGGGAGGTTCTTGATTGATGATTGTCACCCCAATGCAATGGCTGCATTCTCATTCAGTAGTGGATTCGACAGTAACAGTGAATGGGAAACGATTGAGTTGGACTCGGGGGCCCTTTCCCTTGGCACTAGGGACCCTTTTGTCATTCGTCGGACCCTTTTGTCTGTCTTTAGAGCCCTCCCTAACTAGGGCACATTTTCATTTTTCGCATCGGTTTTAGCATTTTTCTCCCGTTTTATTTTTTCAACTGCTTTGATTTTTTTCGCGGGGAGGCTGGCGCCTCCAGCGCCTCAGCTATAAAACGCTTTTGAACTAACAGTACTATTGACATAATACCGTTTTTTCCAGTAATGGTAACTCACTCGTTTCTTCAAGAATCATTCGGCATTCCAGGTATGCTACATTCTATTCGCTGTCTTCCATAGGAGCGGTAAGATGAGACCTGTTTGTGGGAAAATCCCTAAACAATATGCGAGGGTGGAATAATCGTACATTACTTTAAGGTTTGCGTGAAGTAATTGTCCAAATTACAGTTATATGCACTGAATAACCATGACACGGAGAGAGAGAGAGAGAGAGAGAGAGAGAGAAATGGGGTTTAACGTCCACTCGACGCAAACTAGGTCATTTTGGGACTAACATATGGTTTAATTTTATTTCAATAATCTGCTTGCGCATATTAACAATGGGAGGAAACCGCAGGTCCCGGGATAAACCCATGAGATTGGACAGGCGAGATTGTAGGTTAGGGTTAGGGTAAGCGCTAAGGTTAGGTCTTGGGTTAGGATTAGGATTAGCGATATCCCTATTTACATCTCGTGACCTTTGACCAAACGTAATGAAGACAGGATGTGACGTATATATGCACATTGAGGTTATCAAGCTATAGACCGGACTAGTAGTAAGCTATAAACGGATAAATAACAAGAGTTTATATGTATATTATTTTATTAAATTTATATATATCTTAACTCCCTGATTTACGTATATACATTATGCATGAACAATAGAAACTATATACTAGTATTTATAAGTATTAAAGCTATGGTAATATTATGCTATCAAATAGCCGTATTGTCTTTATATTTGTTGTAACCGCAACCTTGATAGTTATTGTAAGAAGGATAACGGTTGTAGTTGTTGTATCCGTTACCGTATCCGTTGTTATTGTAGTTGTTATATCCCTTCCCATATTCGTTGTTATTGTGGCCATTGTTGTAACCGTTGTTGTAATTGTAGGGGCCGTTGTAACTATTGTATCCTTTATTATTGTATTGGTTGTACTTGTATAGTCCGTTGTTGTATCGTTACCAACGATACCATGACCAATTCCGTGTCCAACAATACCGTGTCCGATACCGTTACCAACGATGTCATGCCCAATGCCGTTACCAATCTTTCCATGTCCAATAAGTCCGTGTCCGATTCCGTTTCCAATGATACCATGTCCGATACCGTTACCAACGATACCATGACCAATTCCGTTTCCAACAATACCGTGTCCGATACCGTTACCAACGATGCCATGCCCAATGCCGTTACCAATCTCTCCATGTCCAATAAGTCCGTGTCCGATTCCGTTTCCAATGATACCATGTCCGATACCGTTACCAACGATACCATGACCAATTCCGTTTCTAATAATACCGTGTCCAATACCGTTACCGATACCGTTACCAACAATACCATGACCAATTCCGTTACCAATAACACCGACTTTGCCAACAGCTACTATTCCGTGTCTGAGTCGGTTTCCTTGGATACCATGTCCAATACCATGGTTGAGTCCGTTGCCAATAGCTCCTACACCAACAAGACCATGTCCAACACCGGCATGTCCTCTTCCATATCCTTTACCAATTCCGTTTGCAAAGACACCAACACCATGTCCGAAACCGTGTCCGATTTTAGCATCGATGTATTGGGAAGCAGCTACTGTCAAACAGACAGCGAAAGCGACGAAAGCCTGAAAAAGAAAAAAAAAAACATGTGTTTTACAGAAATAGCCGTAGATTTGATTCCATACTAAAAAAAAATCGCGAGGGTTTATTTATAACCAAAAACTTGACAATCAAGAAATTTTACTGTGCCGCCATTATTTAGTACATGATCGAGTTTTGGCGTTACCAGGCAAAATCACAAGTAATGTTCAACTCTGGGTAATAATTTACACTTTTTATAATTTACCGTTCTGGTCCTATGAATATAAAACTGCCTTTAATACAATGTCAAGGGCGATAAGCAATAATACAACAGTGACGATGCAATACCATGTTCAACCCTCGGTAATTTCTACCAGTTTTAAATTTAAAGATGGACCTATGGGTATGCATGCCAAGTGCGGTAAGCAATCATATAAAAATTTAGTATGTAATGAAACTTATTAGTGCTATACCAAATTAGATATCAGGTTTCTTGTCTAGAAAGTTCAAGTATATCCCATCTGGGTCACGATCCTTGTAACTACATACCGCTAATTAGAAGTATTGAAGATTATTTAGTCAACAAGTTAAATTTACTCTCTGTAGATTGTTACAATGTTTTACTGTATTAGGCCAGTCTGTACAGAACAGAGGGCGAAAAAGCAAGTCCCATTTAGGATTTCAGGGACCGGGTATGCTTATCTTAAAACTTCAAAGATTTGAAATCTTATACGGAGTAGGGCAAAAGTCCTACTTTATACACCGACTGGACCATTGAAGACAAACAGGTAGATTTTGCCCGGACATCTGTATCACGATATACTCTATCAAGGAATCTTTTACGTGCACGCCAATGTGCACACTGAACATTGCTTTTCGTCCCATCCTGACAATTAGACACTATTCCCTGTCAGACCGGGCAGACCTACTGTCCTGTACAGCTAACAAGGGTAGTCAAGCCTGTACAATTGACTTTCTGGTCAAACCCCGGGAGAGAGCCCAAGACCTACTGGTTAGTTAATCAGTGTCTCTTATCACTGAGCCACCATGATCCCCATACATTAAAAACGCAGAGTTCGTAGATGAGCATATTATGCTTAGGGTAAGCAGAGATAAGCAATTAGATTGGTTGATGATTTTGGACACTTTCACTGAACATTGCTTTTCGTCCCATCCTGACAATTAGACACTATTCCCTGTCAGACCGGGCAGACCTACTGTCCTGTACAGCTAACAAGGGTAGTCAAGCCTGTACAATTGACTTTCTGGTCAAACCCCGGGAGAGAGCCCAAGACCTACTGGTTAGTTAATCAGTGTCTCTTATCACTTTCACTGCCAAGGGATCTTTTACGTGCACTCCAATGTGTACACGGGACCTCGGTTTTTCGTCCCATCCGAACGACTAGGCAGCTGTCCTTATCAGGCCATCCTTCTGCATCACTGACAAGAGGAAACCACGCCGGAAAATCGAGATGAACTTTCTCGGCCAATGCAAGGATCGAACACCCGACCTCCAGGCTAACGAGCCAGCGCCTTGCCCACTTAGCCACCGTGATTCCCATAAATAGCAATGAAACGATCAACGAATTTATAGCAGTAATAACACTTCAACAATTAACGAATTCGTAGCAGAAATAACAATGAAACGTTCAACGAAATCATAGCCGAAATAAGAGTGAAACAATCAACGAATAAGCAATTAGATTGGTTGATGATTTCGGACACTTTCACTTCAGTCAGATTGATGAAACTTGGTGTATAGTTTCATTACATCAATATCTTGAATACGTTCGACAATGAGCATTGTCTGCCCTGGATAAGCAGAGCGATGAGCAATTTGATTGGTCGAGAATTTGAAACAAAATAACTCTCCTTCTAATTGGGGCAGAATGTTCAATCTTGGTGAAGGCGTTCATTAGGTCAGTGCCATAAAGGAGTGCGAAGATGAGCATTGTCTGCTTACAGTAAGCAGAGATAAGCAATCTGATTGGTTGATTCTTTGGGGCACGATAACTTTGGTTATAATGAAGTGAGAGTGACAAAATTCCAAATATAGATTCATTATGTCATTACCTTGACTAAGTTTGATGTTGAGAATTTCTGCGTAGATTTAGGAGCAATAAGCAATTTGACAGATCACATTGGAACATAACACCTCTGTTTCTAATTAAGGTAGAATTTGAACCGGTTGAATTGTTTCTCGTTATAACTCGGTGAGTTTTTGGCGGATTTCATTAATTCTTTTTCCTTTTTAAGATTCTTTATATAACTCTTGAGATGCGACAGAAACTGACCGTGAATATGAAAGCTTTAATATCTGCTTAGCAGATCTAGTATTATTAAGCTTTCATATTACATATGAAAGCTTATTGTTTCTGTTAAGATTATTATTAAGCTTTCATATTACATATGAAAGCTTATTGTTTCTGTTAAAGTTATTATTAAGCTTTCATATTACATATGAAAGCTTATTGTTTCTGTTAAAGTTATTATTATTATTATTTTTTTTTTTGTGTGTTTTCTGCAAATCGGATTTCTCAGAATCTATCCATAGGATCTTTCTGAAATTTTGACCTACCCCCCCAAAAATGGGGTGCGAACCTTGATTAAATATATTTTCGAAACGTTTTACGAATCCGAAATCACCGAATTTTACGAACGAAAAAAATGACAATGCATAGTCGTAACTTTGTTATTTTTTGACCGATTTTACTAATTCTTTTTTCTTTGAATACCTTTAAAAAAACCATTTTCATCTGCAGTTTCACATTTTCGAATTTCGAAAATTCGTCGCTGTGATTTCGAACCGGAAGATTAGACCAATTTGACAACTTCTTTAATAGTTGTACGATTTTCATGAAATTTAGTATCTAAGTAGATCCTACCGATGTGACTTCAAAAATATAATTAGAAATTTTCTAAATTATCTCCCCTTGACGAAATTAAGGATCAAAATTTTCAAAAAAATCATCGAAATATAGGTCAGAATGACCTGATTTTTTTTTTTGGATACTAGATAAGTAATTACTGATTTGTACACAAAATATGGAGTTTGTCGATCGAACCGGAAGTGCCGCCATATTTAAAAGTGAAAAATCAATAAGGCTTTTTTGCTATTTTACTTACAGACTCGGGAGTTATATTTTCTGAATCCTTGTAGGAAGGCCTAAAAAATGTCGCGAATAGAATTTTGATTTCGGTCACGTGATGGTCACCATTTTGAATTGAAAATGAAAAATAGAAGCAATTTGAAGGGTCGGGACTTTGGAACACAATTACTCTCCTTCTAATTAAGCTAGAATGTTCAAACTTGGTGTAGACGTTCACTAGGTCAATGTTATGATTGAGTTCAAAGATGAGCATTTTCTGCTTAGGGTAAGCAGAGATAAACAAGCTAATTTGTTGATTCTTTAGGGCACGATAACTTCGGTTATAATGAAGGGAGGGCGGTGAAACTTTTGTCAATAGAGAGTCTAATAGCTAGCCTGTTGTGTGAAATCATTGTATTATTTTTTCTAAATATCAGGGATAGCCGAAAAAAAGAGATTGAAAACCCAAAAAGTCGTATTTTTACAATTTGGAGCATGTTTAGAGGTCTTTCTCGTAAAGTCAACATAATATTTTTTGGGAACTTCTTGTACAAAGAGTCTTATTGGTAGTCTTTTATATGAAACCATCGATCAACAGTCCAACATATCAGGAGTAGAAGAACAAAAGGATCGAACATTGAAAACGGCACCCTTTCATTGTTAAGCGAAACATGCAGTGTGGGTGACTACAATCTACACATTTAGTCATCGTATAGAGCTTATTCAACAGTATCGAATTCCAACTGCTTAGGGATATTTTACGTGCACTCCAATGTGTACACGGGACCTTGGTTTTTCGTCCCATCCGAATGACTAGACAGCTGTGCTTGTCAGGCCCTCCGTTCTGCCTCACTGACAAGGGGAACCACGCCGGGAAATCGAGATGAACTTTCTCCGTGCAGAACTTTCAATTCAGGCGAAAACGTTTATTGCATACGATTAAGCTGGTCAGTTGGAGCTTATTTTCAAAAGTTTTGTAATAATCGGTTGGTAATTAAAGTACCGTGCACATTAAACTGTTAAAACAGAAAATTTCGCCCGGTTGAAATGCTATAAGTCAGCAATTTTCTGAATTCAGGGAGGCTGAATGGCTGAATGGTTAGCATGTGCGCACTGTATCGTAACGTCTGTCATTGAGTCAACGGGCGTCGTTTCGATCTCCAGGTTGCACGTGACATGAAGTATGATGTCCAACCTTGTGGGTTTTCTCCGTGTTCTTCGGTTTCCTCCCAACGGCTAAAGACCTGTAAGCGCAGGGGGAGTTTTTAAATAAAATTAAAAAACATATGTTAGTCCCGAAATGACCTAGTTTGTGTCGAATGGACATTAGGCCGCATTTCTCTCTTTCTCTTTTATTTTTAAAGTTTTGTAATAATCGGTTGGTAATCAAAGGTACTGTAAAAGTGATAAAACAGAAAATAATCGGTTGGTAATCAAAGGTACTGTAAAAGTCATAAAACAGAAAATTTCGCCCGGTTGTAATGTTTCTCACTTTAAAGTCAGCAATTTCCCGATTTTAAGTGGCAAACGTTTATTGCGAACGCTTAAGCTGGTCAGGGGGGAGCTTATTTTTAAAAGTTTTGTAATATTCGGTTGATAACTAAAGGTACCGTGCAAATTAAACTGTTACAATAGAAAATTTGGCCCGGTTGAAATGTTTCTCGCTGTAGGTCAGCAATTTGCCGATTTTAGGGAGGTTGCGTGGCTGAATGGTTAGCACGTGCGCTCTGTATCATAACGTCTGTCATTGAGTCAACTGCCGTTGTTTCGATTTTTTGGTTGTACGTGACAAGGAGTATGGTTGCCTGTCCAACCTCGTAGGCCGTAACCGCCGCTGCCCGGGTAAAATTTCCCTCATTGCACACATTATGGCATATGCCCGTCTTCATTAGCCCATTTTAGGAGCAGAACAGTCGGACGTTAAACCCCATTCAATTTCATTTCATTTTCTCTATGTTGCTTATTTATTATAGTGGATAAATATTTTTCTGGTTCTAGCAATTATTTAATTTCTGCATAGAAATCTTGCTTTGGCCAGTTTTTTTTATTGCAGAGTGCCATTCTTGTTTAAACAAACATGATCCTTTGTTTAAAACATGCTTAAGAAGTCGTCACGATTTCCTACTTATAACCAAACATATTGGAAATATTAGTCTGGCATTATTAAATCCTAATTTTATTGGTCTTATTTAAAATTAAACTTTCATTTAACTATGAACAACCCTTAACGTGTCTCTTTAAAACTATTAAGTACTCTAAAACAGTAGCTCAACCTTTTGACCTAAACTCATTAATTTACCATTTTGTTGTGAGCGACTTCTTATTCTTCCTATATGACATATTGCACGTGTCTGATTTCAAAGGGGGGTTGAGTGGCTGAATGGTAAGCACGCGCGCCTGTCATTGAGTAAACTAGCGTGTTTTCGAATGCCCGGTTGTACGTGACAAGGAGTAAGGTCGCCTGTCCAACCTGCCATTTTTAATTTTTTTTTCCCGCCATTTTCATTTCATTTTCTCATCCGTCTCATTACAGTAATACAAGTTTCAGTTATTTCCCTTTAGTTTTCAGATTATTGTTATGCCTGGGTGCAATGTTTCATACTATATTTAGACTTGTAACTTCGCGAGTTTTTGACCAATTTTAATAATTTTTTCTTCGTATCCTTTTATTTAGGTTACTTGATACAATCAATGACACGTGACGATGAATATGAAAGCTTTCATATCTGCATGGGACAGTAGCAGATCTAGTTATTATTATTATTATTATTTACCGCGAGGGCCTAGATCTCCATGATCGAAAACAGATATCGATCTGGAATTAGCTTTTCTATCGGGAAACCATGTGGTGGCTACTTGATAAAATATTTTTGAAATTTCTGCGCATACCGGAAGTGACCGAACTTTGTACTTTCTCTAAAAAATTGAAAATCGGCCATAGTTTCGTCAATTCTTTATCCATTTTCAAACAAATTACATTTTTGGAATCCCTGAATCTTTTCTGAGACAATGGCTATCTCACATTTTTCAATTTCGAACATTCGTCTATGACTTTTATCGTTCGAAAATTGAAAACATGTTGTTTACGAGACAATTTTTGTTATTTTTCAAAATTTTCAAATTTGACCTACATTTTTGGATACCTGAAGTCCATCCGATTCCAGTAATATAAGTTTCATTCAGAGTTATCGCCCTTTATTTTCCGATTTTTTTCGAATTTTCTTCCCATTTTGCGAGCTCGGGTTTCGTTTTATGGTAGAATTGACGTTTATGAAACTTCTGGAACATGAAGTTATAGTCCAATACCAACTGATAAAGCAATTTCGACACGGATCTTCAAACCGGAAGTGGTCGAAATAATGTTCAATATTTTGAAAAAAATGCAAAAAATGGATATTTTGGGGGAAAACGCTATTTCTCTGTCCGATATCAATGGATTAAACGAATGAAGGTACCGTTTGATGGCACGATTGTTGGACTATCATATGATACCCCATTCATACGGATACTATGAACAGACTGCAAAATATGGCACGCTGAAAATCAAGTATTTTCTGATTTGGAGCGTTTTTGGACGCCTGTATCTCGAAAACTTAACCTGCAATATTTTTTAAATTTTTTCTATCGAGAGTCCTTTGGGAGGTATTTGACATGAAGCCATCCAATAGGACTTTGAAATGTCTGGAATAGGATAAAAAAGGGACTGAAAATCGAAAAAAGTCGAAAAATCGTGAAATTTTGGAAAATGCTCTACTATTTTTTTATTTTAAGAGATTTTTAAAAAAAGGTTGTATATTCAGATAGCTGACCTAATTACGATTCTAACGATGTATAATATGTATGTAATTATTAAAATTTAATTTTCTATATTTTAAATTTTTTGCATTTTTGGCACTTTTGAACATAGGATTTCTCAGGGGCATTTTATCTGATCAGATAATGTAATATATCATTACAGAGCCCTGTCGCTATTTTAGTGCCCAAACCGGCTATTAGAACTATTCCGGCAATAATAACCATACCGGAAGTATTCAAAAAATGAAAAAAAAAGAGTAAAAACATTGTCGCACTTGCGAAAAACTTGATTTCTCCCTTAGGTAATAGCGGACCAAAAGAACTAAAGTGTCGCTGGATAGCCCTATTAATGGACCATCATATGGTATCTAAATAATACGATTTCGATGGTAAGGAAATAAATTATTGTATGCCAAAAATCTAGTATTTTCCAATTTTTTAACATTCTGAGACGCCCTTTTCTCGAAAACGACGCCTACGATTTTTCTTAAACGTTTCTTACTCAAAGTCCTGTCAGTTGTCTATATAGGGAATCCAAAATGAAAAGCATTGAAATAATATAAGTGGTCGAAAAATGGCCTCAAACTTTGAAAAAAATTGAAAAATCGTTAAATTTTTTGAAACGCTCTTTAATTTATCTTTTTTTCCAAAACTACTCAATGGATGTTTCTGACACTTCTGGTACGTACAGTTAAGTATCCAAAGGACTTCGTAAAGCTATCACAACAACGATCGTAAAACCGGAAGTAGTCGAAAAAATGTCCGATATTTCGAAAAAAATTAATTTTTTTACGAAAACCTTTTTTATTTATGAATATTTTTTGATGATATTTTACACAGGGTTAAAATATCATCGTACTTGAGCAGAAATGAGAAAAAAAATTGTCTCGGTAATTTGCGTTAGCCACCATCGGCTAATTTAGTTTTTCGTACCCAGAAAAATTATTTATTGTTCGATTTGTATAAAACAAAGTTCATATGCACCATGGTCCCAATTGTAATTAAGCTTTCATATTACATATGAAAGCTTATTGTTTCTGTTAAAGTTATTAAGCTTTCATATTACATATGAAAGCTTATTGTTTCTGTTAAAGTTATTATTATTATTATTTTTTTTTTTGTGTGTTTTCTGCAAATCGGATTTCTCAGAATCTATCCATAGGATCTTTCTGAAATTTTGACCTACCCCCCCAAAAATGGGGTGCGAACCTTGATTAAATATATTTTCGAAACGTTTTACGAATCCGAAATCACCGAATTTTACGAACGAAAAAAATGACAATGCATAGTCGTAACTTTGTTATTTTTTGACCGATTTTACTAATTCTTTTTTCTTTGAATACCTTTAAAAAAAACATTTTCATCTGCAGTTTCACATTTTCGAATTTCGAAAATTCGTCGCTGTGATTTCGAACCGGAAGATTAGACCAATTTGACAACTTCTTTAATAGTTGTACGATTTTCATGAAATTTAGTATCTAAGTAGATCCTACCGATGTGACTTCAAAAATATAATTAGAAATTTTCTAAATTATCTCCCCTTGACGAAATTAAGGATCAAAATTTTCAAAAAAATCATCGAAATATAGGTCAGAATGACCTGATTTTTTTTTTGGATACTAGATAAGTAATTACTGATTTGTACACAAAATATGGAGTTTGTCGATCGAACCGGAAGTGCCGCCATATTTAAAAGTGAAAAATCAATAAGGCTTTTTTGCTATTTTACTTACAGACTCGGGAGTTATATTTTCTGAATCCTTGTAGGAAGGCCTAAAAAATGTCGCGAATAGAATTTTGATTTCGGTCACGTGATGGTCACCATTTTGAATTGAAAATGAAAAATAGAAGCAATTTGAAGGGTCGGGACTTTGGAACACAATTACTCTCCTTCTAATTAAGCTAGAATGTTCAAACTTGGTGTAGACGTTCACTAGGTCAATGTTATGATTGAGTTCAAAGATGAGCATTTTCTGCTTAGGGTAAGCAGAGATAAACAAGCTAATTTGTTGATTCTTTAGGGCACGATAACTTCGGTTATAATGAAGGGAGGGCGGTGAAACTTTTGTCAATAGAGAGTCTAATAGCTAGCCTGTTGTGTGAAATCATTGTATTATTTTTTCTAAATATCAGGGATAGCCGAAAAAAAGAGATTGAAAACCCAAAAAGTCGTATTTTTACAATTTGGAGCATGTTTAGAGGTCTTTCTCGTAAAGTCAACATAATATTTTTTGGGAACTTCTTGTACAAAGAGTCTTATTGGTAGTCTTTTATATGAAACCATCGATCAACAGTCCAACATATCAGGAGTAGAAGAACAAAAGGATCGAACATTGAAAACGGCACCCTTTCATTGTTAAGCGAAACATGCAGTGTGGGTGACTACAATCTACACATTTAGTCATCGTATAGAGCTTATTCAACAGTATCGAATTCCAACTGCTTAGGGATATTTTACGTGCACTCCAATGTGTACACGGGACCTTGGTTTTTCGTCCCATCCGAATGACTAGACAGCTGTGCTTGTCAGGCCCTCCGTTCTGCCTCACTGACAAGGGGAACCACGCCGGGAAATCGAGATGAACTTTCTCCGTGCAGAACTTTCAATTCAGGCGAAAACGTTTATTGCATACGATTAAGCTGGTCAGTTGGAGCTTATTTTCAAAAGTTTTGTAATAATCGGTTGGTAATTAAAGTACCGTGCACATTAAACTGTTAAAACAGAAAATTTCGCCCGGTTGAAATGCTATAAGTCAGCAATTTTCTGAATTCAGGGAGGCTGAATGGCTGAATGGTTAGCATGTGCGCACTGTATCGTAACGTCTGTCATTGAGTCAACGGGCGTCGTTTCGATCTCCAGGTTGCACGTGACATGAAGTATGATGTCCAACCTTGTGGGTTTTCTCCGTGTTCTTCGGTTTCCTCCCAACGGCTAAAGACCTGTAAGCGCAGGGGGAGTTTTTAAATAAAATTAAAAAACATATGTTAGTCCCGAAATGACCTAGTTTGTGTCGAATGGACATTAGGCCGCATTTCTCTCTTTCTCTTTTATTTTTAAAGTTTTGTAATAATCGGTTGGTAATCAAAGGTACTGTAAAAGTGATAAAACAGAAAATAATCGGTTGGTAATCAAAGGTACTGTAAAAGTCATAAAACAGAAAATTTCGCCCGGTTGTAATGTTTCTCACTTTAAAGTCAGCAATTTCCCGATTTTAAGTGGCAAACGTTTATTGCGAACGCTTAAGCTGGTCAGGGGGGAGCTTATTTTTAAAAGTTTTGTAATATTCGGTTGATAACTAAAGGTACCGTGCAAATTAAACTGTTACAATAGAAAATTTGGCCCGGTTGAAATGTTTCTCGCTGTAGGTCAGCAATTTGCCGATTTTAGGGAGGTTGCGTGGCTGAATGGTTAGCACGTGCGCTCTGTATCATAACGTCTGTCATTGAGTCAACTGCCGTTGTTTCGATTTTTTGGTTGTACGTGACAAGGAGTATGGTTGCCTGTCCAACCTCGTAGGCCGTAACCGCCGCTGCCCGGGTAAAATTTCCCTCATTGCACACATTATGGCATATGCCCGTCTTCATTAGCCCATTTTAGGAGCAGAACAGTCGGACGTTAAACCCCATTCAATTTCATTTCATTTTCTCTATGTTGCTTATTTATTATAGTGGATAAATATTTTTCTGGTTCTAGCAATTATTTAATTTCTGCATAGAAATCTTGCTTTGGCCAGTTTTTTTTATTGCAGAGTGCCATTCTTGTTTAAACAAACATGATCCTTTGTTTAAAACATGCTTAAGAAGTCGTCACGATTTCCTACTTATAACCAAACATATTGGAAATATTAGTCTGGCATTATTAAATCCTAATTTTATTGGTCTTATTTAAAATTAAACTTTCATTTAACTATGAACAACCCTTAACGTGTCTCTTTAAAACTATTAAGTACTCTAAAACAGTAGCTCAACCTTTTGACCTAAACTCATTAATTTACCATTTTGTTGTGAGCGACTTCTTATTCTTCCTATATGACATATTGCACGTGTCTGATTTCAAAGGGGGGTTGAGTGGCTGAATGGTAAGCACGCGCGCCTGTCATTGAGTAAACTAGCGTGTTTTCGAATGCCCGGTTGTACGTGACAAGGAGTAAGGTCGCCTGTCCAACCTGCCATTTTTAATTTTTTTTCCCCGCCATTTTCATTTCATTTTCTCATCCGTCTCATTACAGTAATACAAGTTTCAGTTATTTCCCTTTAGTTTTCAGATTAT
This sequence comes from Patella caerulea, assembly GCA_036850965.1. Classification (NCBI taxonomy): domain Eukaryota; kingdom Metazoa; phylum Mollusca; class Gastropoda; family Patellidae; genus Patella; species Patella caerulea. The sequence goes on along the minus strand of JAZGQO010000010.1, from coordinate 69,275,467 downwards.
TGTTATGCCTGGGTGCAATGTTTCATACTATATTTAGACTTGTAACTTCGCGAGTTTTTGACCAATTTTAATAATTTTTTCTTCGTATCCTTTTATTTAGGTTACTTGATACAATCAATGACACGTGACGATGAATATGAAAGCTTTCATATCTGCATGGGACAGTAGCAGATCTAGTTATTATTATTATTTTTTTTTTTGTGTGTTTTCTGCAAATCGGATTTCTCAGAATCTATCCATAGGATCTTTCTGAAATTTTGACCTACCCCCCCAAAAATGGGGTGCGAACCTTGATTAAATATATTTTCGAAACGTTTTACGAATCCGAAATCACCGAATTTTACGAACGAAAAAAATGACAATGCATAGTCGTAACTTTGTTATTTTTTGACCGATTTTACTAATTCTTTTTTCTTTGAATACCTTTAAAAAAACCATTTTCATCTGCAGTTTCACATTTTCGAATTTCGAAAATTCGTCGCTGTGATTTCGAACCGGAAGATTAGACCAATTTGACAACTTCTTTAATAGTTGTACGATTTTCATGAAATTTAGTATCTAAGTAGATCCTACCGATGTGACTTCAAAAATATAATTAGAAATTTTCTAAATTATCTCCCCTTGACGAAATTAAGGATAAAAATTTTCAAAAAAATCATCGAAATATAGGTCAGAATGACCTGATTTTTTTTTTGGATACTAGATAAGTAATTACTGATTTGTACACAAAATATGGAGTTTGTCGATCGAACCGGAAGTGCCGCCATATTTAAAAGTGAAAAATCAATAAGGCTTTTTTGCTATTTTACTTACAGACTCGGGAGTTATATTTTCTGAATCCTTGTAGGAAGGCCTAAAAAATGTCGCGAATAGAATTTTGATTTCGGTCACGTGATGGTCACCATTTTGAATTGAAAATGAAAAATAGAAGCAATTTGAAGGGTCGGGACTTTGGAACACAATTACTCTCCTTCTAATTAAGCTAGAATGTTCAAACTTGGTGTAGACGTTCACTAGGTCAATGTTATGATTGAGTTCAAAGATGAGCATTTTCTGCTTAGGGTAAGCAGAGATAAACAAGCTAATTTGTTGATTCCTTAGGGCACGATAACTTCGGTTATAATGAAGGGAGGGCGGTGAAACTTTTGTCAATAGAGAGTCTAATAGCTAGCCTGTTGTGTGAAATCATTGTATTATTTTTTCTAAATATCAGGGATAGCCGAAAAAAAGAGATTGAAAACCCAAAAAGTCGTATTTTTACAATTTGGAGCATGTTTAGAGGTCTTTCTCGTAAAGTCAACATAATATTTTTTGGGAACTTCTTGTACAAAGAGTCTTATTGGTAGTCTTTTATATGAAACCATCGATCAACAGTCCAACATATCAGGAGTAGAAGAACAAAAGGATCGAACATTGAAAACGGCACCCTTTCATTGTTAAGCGAAACATGCAGTGTGGGTGACTACAATCTACACATTTAGTCATCGTATAGAGCTTATTCAACAGTATCGAATTCCAACTGCTTAGGGATATTTTACGTGCACTCCAATGTGTACACGGGACCTTGGTTTTTCGTCCCATCCGAATGACTAGACAGCTGTGCTTGTCAGGCCCTCCGTTCTGCCTCACTGACAAGGGGAACCACGCCGGGAAATCGAGATGAACTTTCTCCGTGCAGAACTTTCAATTCAGGCGAAAACGTTTATTGCATACGATTAAGCTGGTCAGTTGGAGCTTATTTTCAAAAGTTTTGTAATAATCGGTTGGTAATTAAAGTACCGTGCACATTAAACTGTTAAAACAGAAAATTTCGCCCGGTTGAAATGCTATAAGTCAGCAATTTTCTGAATTCAGGGAGGCTGAATGGCTGAATGGTTAGCATGTGCGCACTGTATCGTAACGTCTGTCATTGAGTCAACGGGCGTCGTTTCGATCTCCAGGTTGCACGTGACATGAAGTATGATGTCCAACCTTGTGGGTTTTCTCCGTGTTCTTCGGTTTCCTCCCAACGGCTAAAGACCTGTAAGCGCAGGGGGAGTTTTTAAATAAAATTAAAAAACATATGTTAGTCCCGAAATGACCTAGTTTGTGTCGAATGGACATTAGGCCGCATTTCTCTCTTTCTCTTTTATTTTTAAAGTTTTGTAATAATCGGTTGGTAATCAAAGGTACTGTAAAAGTGATAAAACAGAAAATAATCGGTTGGTAATCAAAGGTACTGTAAAAGTCATAAAACAGAAAATTTCGCCCGGTTGTAATGTTTCTCACTTTAAAGTCAGCAATTTCCCGATTTTAAGTGGCAAACGTTTATTGCGAACGCTTAAGCTGGTCAGGGGGGAGCTTATTTTTAAAAGTTTTGTAATATTCGGTTGATAACTAAAGGTACCGTGCAAATTAAACTGTTACAATAGAAAATTTGGCCCGGTTGAAATGTTTCTCGCTGTAGGTCAGCAATTTGCCGATTTTAGGGAGGTTGCGTGGCTGAATGGTTAGCACGTGCGCTCTGTATCATAACGTCTGTCATTGAGTCAACTGCCGTTGTTTCGATTTTTTGGTTGTACGTGACAAGGAGTATGGTTGCCTGTCCAACCTCGTAGGCCGTAACCGCCGCTGCCCGGGTAAAATTTCCCTCATTGCACACATTATGGCATATGCCCGTCTTCATTAGCCCATTTTAGGAGCAGAACAGTCGGACGTTAAACCCCATTCAATTTCATTTCATTTTCTCTATGTTGCTTATTTATTATAGTGGATAAATATTTTTCTGGTTCTAGCAATTATTTAATTTCTGCATAGAAATCTTGCTTTGGCCAGTTTTTTTTATTGCAGAGTGCCATTCTTGTTTAAACAAACATGATCCTTTGTTTAAAACATGCTTAAGAAGTCGTCACGATTTCCTACTTATAACCAAACATATTGGAAATATTAGTCTGGCATTATTAAATCCTAATTTTATTGGTCTTATTTAAAATTAAACTTTCATTTAACTATGAACAACCCTTAACGTGTCTCTTTAAAACTATTAAGTACTCTAAAACAGTAGCTCAACCTTTTGACCTAAACTCATTAATTTACCATTTTGTTGTGAGCGACTTCTTATTCTTCCTATATGACATATTGCACGTGTCTGATTTCAAAGGGGGGTTGAGTGGCTGAATGGTAAGCACGCGCGCCTGTCATTGAGTAAACTAGCGTGTTTTCGAATGCCCGGTTGTACGTGACAAGGAGTAAGGTCGCCTGTCCAACCTGCCATTTTTAATTTTTTTTTCCCGCCATTTTCATTTCATTTTCTCATCCGTCTCATTACAGTAATACACGTTTCAGTTATTTCCCTTTAGTTTTCAGATTATTGTTATGCCTGGGTGCAATGTTTCATACTATATTTAGACTTGTAACTTCGCGAGTTTTTGACCAATTTTAATAATTTTTGCTTCGTATCCTTTTATTTAGGTTACTTGATACAATCAATGACACGTGACGATGAATATGAAAGCTTTCATATCTGCATGGGACAGTAGCAGATCTAGTTATTATTATTATTATTCTTCTTTTGTTTTGAGTAGATCTCAGCAACTGCTTGTCGCATCGTTACGATTTCTTCGGTTTTACTGGGAAAGTGGGTGTGACTTAGAGGATAAAGCTATTTTGAACGTTCTGCGACAATGCGAAATGTCCGAAATCACCGAAGTTATCGTTTTTGAAAATATTGCAGTAATTTTAACAATAATCATTGGATTTTAACTTTCGATACATTTTGGCATAGCCTGAGACAGGGCACATAGCTACGCTTCTTTCGATTTTTGATTTTCGGCAAATCTTCGGAGATATTAGGCGCCAAATTTCGTAAATTTAAAATTTTACAAAAAACATTTTTATTTATGAATATTTTTTAGTCGTATTGTGCACAGAATTAAAGAGTCATCTGTCTTGTGCAAAAATGTTAAAAAATTTTGTCTCAGTAATTTTCCTTGGCCGCCATTGGCTAATTCAGTTTTTCAGTCCTAGATTAATTTTTTATTGTTCGATTTGTATAAAACAAAGTTCATATGCTTTGTTGCCTCAATTGTCATTTTTTTTATTACCGGAAGTGATATCTGTCGGCACCGGAAGTGGCATAATTTTACCAAAAACTACAATTTTGACAGTTAGGTACATTTTTTGAAAACAAATATTATTTTTTGGAAAAATTATTTGACTCAAAGAGTGTGCCCTTTCAAGGCGCAAAAAATGTCGGAAGCAGTTTTTTTAATTTCGATTTCATTTTCGAGCAAATTCGATTAAATGGCTAAAAATGGTGTAAAATTGACCTATTTACAACCTATTCAGGCTTTTCAGATTTTAAAATATTTCTTCGTAACTTTTATAAACTTGTAGCTATAATCCATACGAAGAAAATGTATGTTAAAATTAGTTTGTAATATAAGCAGTTCCCAAGAAATGGGCAGTTCTGTACAAGTCACTGTTTTCGTTATTTTGCCTGTAAAATAGTCAATTATTATTGGATTTTTATAAAAGTGACATCATTTGATTCAAAAAGCATGTAGCGTCATATCAAGTTGATTACAATTTAAAATTGACACCGGAAGTGACGTCATTTGGTCAAAAACTGCATTTTAAACTTTTTAAATCAATGTTTTATTCAACCATGAATAACTTAATATGTATTAATAATTTTAACTTTTAGTTTAAATTCACATATAAATACAACTCATATGGTCATATAGATATCATAAAATTGTTTCTAACTTGTTCGGTTGCCGAGAAATAGACGGTTTTCTACAGGTCACTTTTGAAGGTTTCGGGGCCATAAAAGTGTCAATTATTATTCGATTTTCATAAACGTTACACCATGTTATACCTAATGCCATTTGTGATTTCATACAAGTAATTTAAGATTTTCATTATCACCGGAAGTAACGTCATTTTGGCAAAAACTGAATTTTTAGCCTTCAAAACAGATATTTTATTCAAATGAGTCTGTTTTGAAATCTTTTTCAAATTATGGTATTTGATGCCAATCAACAAATAGAATGAACCCATACGATCATACAGATACCACAAAATGGTTTCTAACTTGTACGGTTGCAGAGAAATAGCAGATTTTCTACAAGTCACTTTTCAAGTTTTTTGGTCTTTAAAAGTGGCAATTATTATTCGATTTACATAAAATTTTCACTATATGATATCGTATGCCATTTCTGATTTCATAAAACTAATTGAACATTTTCATTAACACCGGAAGAAATGCAATTTTTTCAAGATCATTTACAAGTATGTATAAAATGAATTGATATTGCTGGATTTGGTTGATTCTGCATCCATTTTATTTGTGTGCAACGTTAATTTGGAAACCTGTTTAATGGTTTCGTTGGTACCGGAAGTGACATATGTTCAAGGGTAACTTGGCACCGGAAGTGACATGTTTAAGGGTAACGTGGCACCAGTGAAACCCGTCATTCCTGCATGCAGGTCTAGTTCTTATTAGGCTTTCAGACTTTCGTCTGAAAGCCTATTGAGATTACTAAAATTATTATTATTATTATTATTTACCGCGGGGGCCAAGTTCTCCATGATCGAAAGCAGATATCGATCTGAAATCAACTTTTCTTTTGGGAAACCATGTGGTGGCTACTTGATAAAGTATTTCCGAAAATTCTGCGCATACCGGAAGTGGCAGATCTTTGTACGTTGTCAAAAAATTGAAAATTGGCCATAGTTTCGTCAATTATTTACCCATTTTCAAACAAATGACATTTTCGGAAACCCTGAATCTTTTCCGAGCCAATAGCAATCTAAGATTTTGTAATTTCGAAACTTCGTCGCTGACTTCTAGCGTTCGAAAATTAAAAAAATTTGTTTAAGAGACAATTTTTTTCATTTTTCAAAATTTTCAAATTTGACTTATATTTTTGGATACCTTAAGTCCATCCGATTCCAGTAATATAAGTTTCATTCAGAGTTATCGCCCTTTATTTTTCGATTTTTTTCGAATTTTCTACCTATTTTGTGAGCTCGGGTTTCGTTATATGGCTGAATTGGCGAATCTGAAACTTCTAAGGCATGAAGCCAAATGACCATTGCAAGGAATAAAGCAATTTCAACAATGATCCGTAGACCGGAAGTAGTCGAAATAATGTGCAGTATTTTGAAAAAATGCAAAAAATGGATAGTTTTGGGGAAAACGCGATTTCTCCGTTCGATGTCAATGGATTAAACAAATTAGGGTACCATTGGACTGCACTAGGATTGTACTATCGTATGATACCCAATTCATACGGATATTATGATCAGGCAGCAAAATATGGCACGCTGAAAATCAAGTATTTTCTGATTTGGAGCGTTTTTGGACGCCTATATCTCGAAAACTTAACCATAACTTTTTCTTAAATTTTTTCTATCGAGAGTCCTTTCGGAGTTAATTTGCATGAAACCACCCAATAAGCCTTTGAAATATCTGGAATGGGTGAAATAACGGACTGAAAATCGAAAAAAGTCGAAAAATCGTGAAATTTTGGAAAATGCTCCACTATTTTTTTATTTGAAGAGATTTTTTAAAAAAGGTTGTATATTCAGATAGCTGACCTAATTAAGAATCTAACGATGTATAATATGTATGTAGTTATTGAAATTTAATTTTCGATATTTTAAATTTTTTTCATTTTTAGCACTTTTGAACACAGGATTTCTCAGGGGCATTTTATCTGATCAGATAATGTAATATATCATTACAGAGCCCTGTGGCTATTTTAGTGCCCAAACCGGCTATTAAAAATATTCCGACAATGATAACCATACCGGAAGTATTCAAAAAATGAAAAAAAAAGGTTAAAAACATTGTCTCACTTGAGAAAAACTTGATTGCTCCCTTAGGTAATAGCGGACCAAAAGAACTAAAGTGTCGTTGGATAGCCCTATTAATGGACCATCATATGGTATCTAAATAATACGATTTCAATGGTAAGGAAATAAATTATTGTATGCCAAAAATCAAGTATTTTCCGCTTTTTTAACATTCCGAGACGCCCTTTTCTCGAAAACGACGCCTACGATTTTTCTTAAACTTTTCTTACTCAACGTCCTATCGGTTGCCTATATAGTGAATCCAAAATGAAAAGCATTGAAATAATATAGGTGGTCCAAAAATGGCCTCAAACTTTGAAAAAAATTGAAAAATCGCTAAAGTTTTGGAAACGCTCTTTAATTTATCTTTTTTTCCAAAACTACTCAATGGATGTTTCTGACACTTCTGGTACAGAAAGTTAAGTATCCAAAGAACTTTGTAAAGCTATCACGACAATGATCGTAAAACCGGAAGTAGTCGAAAAAATGTCTGATATTTTGAAAAAAAAAATTTTTTTTACGAAAACCTTTTTCATTTATGAATATTTTTTGATGGTATTTTACACAGGGTTAAAATATCATCCTACTTGAACAGAAATGAGAAAAAAAATTGTCTCGGTAATTTGCGTTAGCCGCCATCGGCTAATTTAGTTTTTCGTACCCAGAACAATTATTTATTGTTCGATTTGTATAAAACAAAGTTCATATGCTCCGTGGTCCCAATTGTAATATTTTTTGTTACGGTGAAATTTTTCTGTCGGCAACGGAAGTGACGTAATATTAACAAAAACTACAATTTTGACAGTTCTGTACCACTTTTTGAAAGCAAATGTTATTTTTTTCAAAACTGATATAACTAAAAGGATGCACCCTGCAAAGGTGCACAAAATCTTTAGCTCAGATTTTTTAATTCCAATTTCATTTTCGGGCAATTTCGAATAAAATGTAAAATAAAGTGTAAAATTCAGTTATTTACAATTCATTCAGCATCTTCATATTTTGAAATATTTATTTGTTATTTTCATAAACTCGTAGCATTAATCCAGACAAAGAGAATGTATGGGAAAATTAGTTTGTAATATGAGCAGTTGCTGAGAAATATGCAATTTTGCATGCATCACTTTTCACGTTATTTTGCCTATAAAGGAGGGAATTATTATTCGATTTGCAATATTTTTTCCATTTGATGCCTGATGCCATTTTGGACTAGGTCAAGCCAATTTTACATTTTCACTGTGACCGGAAATGACGTCTTTTGGGCAAAAGCTGTATTTTTAACCTAAAAAACAAATATTTTATTAAAATGAGTCTGCCTTATAATGTTTTTAGAATTGTGATATTTGATTCCCATCAACGAATAGAATGAAGCCATACGACCATACAGATACCACAAAATGGTTTCTAACTTGTACGGTTACAGAGAAATAGGCGATCTTCTATAAGTCACTTTTCAAGGGTTTTCGTCTATAAAAGTGTCAATTATTATACGATTTTAATAATTTTTTTACCATTTGATGCCTTATGCCATTTATGACTTCTATGAACTAAATTAACATTTTCAATATCACCGGAAGTAATGTAATTTTTGCAAAAAACGTATTTTTAGCCTTCAAAACAAACATTTTTTTGAAGGGATTTATATTTATCATTCGTTTAACTTTATAATGTTTGATTCCAATAGGCAGTAAGATTGAATCAATACCATCATATTGATATCAAGAAAAGGCTTCTAGCATTTTCCCTTGTCGAATAATAGCCAATTTTCCCAGGGTCACTTTTAAGTTTTTTACCTTCTTAATTTCAGTTTATGGATTATAGGTTAATTATTTATTGCCCGATATGATAAAACAAAGTTTGTATTTTGTATGTTGCGAATTTTCGACTTATTTTTCACCTATAAAAATGTCTTTCGGCACCGGAAGTGACGTATTTTGCCATAATTTACAATTTTGACCGGTCTTTTCGCCTGCAAATATTACTTTAACATATGGTAGAGGGTGTCACTGAAGCAAAACAACTAAAGTATAGTTTGGTAGCTCAATGGATCGGCTATGGTATAATAAACTTTCTGTATGATTCCTGAAAGCCGGTTCAGTGCTGCTTGCAGGTCTAGTTATTAGGGTTTCACACTGCGAAGCTTGTGTGAAACACTATTGTTTTTGTTAAAATTATTATTCTTATTATTATTATTATTATTCTTCTTTTGTGTTGAGTAGATCTCAGCAACTACGTGTCGCATCGTTACGATTTCTTCGGTTTTACTGGGAAAGTGGGTGTGACTTAGAGGATAAAGCTATTTTGAACGTTCTGCGACAATGCGAAATGTCCGAAATCACCGAAGTTATCGTTTTTACAAATATTGCGGTAATTTTAACAATAATCATGGGATTTTAACTTTCGATACATTTTGGCATAGCTGGAGACAGGGCACATAGCTGCGCTACTTTCGATTTTTGATTTTCGGCAAATCTTCGAAGATATTAGGCGCCAAATTTCGGAAATTTAAAATTTTACAAAAAACTTTTTTATTTATGAATATTTTTTAGTCGTGTTGTGCACAGAATTAAAGAGTCATCTGACTTGCGCAAAAATGTTAAAAAATTTTGTCTCAGTAATTTTCCTTGGCCTCCATTGGCTAATTCAGTTTTTCAGTCCTAGATTAATTTTTTATTGTTCGATTTGTATAAAACAAAGTTCATATGCTTCGTTGTCTCAATTGTCATTTTTTTTATTACCAAAAGTGTTATCTGTCGGCACCGGAAGTGGCATAATTTTACCAAAAACTACAATTTTGACAGTTAGGTACATTTTTTGAAAACAAATATTATTTTTTTGAAAAATTATATGACTCAAAGAGTGTGTCCTTTAAAGGCGCAAAAAATGTCGGAAGCAGTTTTTTTAATTTCTTTTTCATTTTCTAGCAAATTGGATTAAGAGGTGAAAAAAGGCGTAAAATTGACCTATTTACAACTCATTCAGGCTTTTCAGATTTTAAAATATTTTTACGTAACTTTTATAAACTTGTAGCTATAATCCATACGAAGAGAATGTATGTGAAAATTAGTTTGTAATATAAGCAGTTGCCGAGAAATAGGCAATTTTGCATGAGTCACTTTTCACATAATTTTGGCTGTAAAAGAATCAATTATTATTCGATTTTCAATTTTCTTTCGCCATTGGATGCCTAATGCCATAGTGGACTATGTCAAACCATTTTACCCCTTGCGCTGCCACCGGAAATGACGTCATTTGCTCAAAACTTAAATTTTAGCCTTCAAAAAACAATATTTTATTCAAATGAGTCGTATTTGTTATTTTTTTCAAATTGTGATATTTGATTCTATTGATCAAATAGATTGAACCCATACGATCATACAGATACCACAAAATGGTTTCTAACTTGTACGGTTGCAGAGAAATGGGCGATTTTCCTTAAGTCACTTTTCAAGTTTTTTGGTCTATAAAAGTGTCAGTTATTATTCGATTTTCATAAAATTTTCACCATATGATATCTTGTGTCATTTATGATTTCATAGAACTAATTTAACATTTTCAGTATCACCGGAAGTAATGTCATTTTGGCAAAAACTGTATTTTTAGCCTTCAAAACAGACATTTTTTTCAAATGAGTCTGATTTGTAATATATTTCAAATTATGATATTTGATTCCAATCAACAAATGGATTGAACCCATACGATCATATAGATACCAAAAGATAGTTTTTATCGTGTACGGTTGCCGAGAAATAGACGATTTTCTACAAGTCACTTTTCAAGGTTTTTGGTCTATAAAAGTGGCAATTCTCATTCGATTTACATACAATTTTCGCCATTATGCTGCCTTATGCCATTTCTGATTTCATAAAACTAATTGAACATTTTCATTATCACCGGAAGTAATGAAATTTTGCTAGGATCACTTACAAGTAACATATATATAAAATGAATTGATATTGCTGGATTTGGTTGATTCTTCGTCCATTTTATTTGACGTTTACAATGCTTATGTGGAAACCTGTTTGATAGTTTCATTGGTATCGGAAGTGACATATGTTTAAGGGTAACGTGGCACCGAAAGTGACGTGGCACCAGTGAAACCCGTCATTCCTGCATGCAGGTCTAGTTATTATTATTATTATTCTTCTTTTGTTTTGAGTAGATCTCAGCAACTGCTTGTCGCATCGTTACGATTTCTTCGGTTTTACTGGGAAAGTGGGTGTGACTTAGAGGATAAAGCTATTTTGAACGTTCTGCGACAATGCGAAATGTCCGAAATCACCGAAGTTATCGTTTTTGAAAATATTGCAGTAATTTTAACAATAATCATTGGATTTTAACTTTCGATACATTTTGGCATAGCCTGAGACAGGGCACATAGCTACGCTTCTTTCGATTTTTGATTTTCGGCAAATCTTCGGAGATATTAGGCGCCAAATTTCGTAAATTTAAAATTTTACAAAAAACATTTTTATTTATGAATATTTTTTAGTCGTATTGTGCACAGAATTAAAGAGTCATCTGTCTTGTGCAAAAATGTTAAAAAATTTTGTCTCAGTAATTTTCCTTGGCCGCCATTGGCTAATTCAGTTTTTCAGTCCTAGATTAATTTTTTATTGTTCGATTTGTATAAAACAAAGTTCATATGCTTCGTTGTCTCAATTGTCATTTTTTTTATTACCGGAAGTGATATCTGTCGGCACCGGAAGTGGCATAATTTTACCAAAAACTACAATTTTGACAGTTAGGTACATTTTTTGAAAACAAATATTATTTTTTGGAAAAATTATTTGACTCAAAGAGTGTGCCCTTTCAAGGCGCAAAAAATGTCGGAAGCAGTTTTTTTAATTTCGATTTCATTTTCGAGCAAATTCGATTAAATGGCTAAAAATGGTGTAAAATTGACCTATTTACAACCTATTCAGGCTTTTCAGATTTTAAAATATTTCTTCGTAACTTTTATAAACTTGTAGCTATAATCCATACGAAGAAAATGTATGTTAAAATTAGTTTGTAATATAAGCAGTTGCCAAGAAATGGGCAGTTCTGTACAAGTCACTGTTTTCGTTATTTTGCCTGTAAAATAGTCAATTATTATTGGATTTTTATAAAAGTGACATCATTTGATTCAAAAAGCATGTAGCGTCATATCAAGTTGATTACAATTTAAAATTGACACCGGAAGTGACGTCATTTGGTCAAAAACTGCATTTTAAACTTTTTAAATCAATGTTTTATTCAACCATGAATAACTTAATATGTATTAATAATTTTAACTTTTAGTTTAAATTCACATATAAATACAACTCATATGGTCATATAGATATCATAAAATTGTTTCTAACTTGTTTGGTTGCCGAGAAATAGACGGTTTTCTACAGGTCACTTTTGAAGGTTTCGGGGTCATAAAAGTGTCAATTATTATTCGATTTTCATAAACGTTACACCATGTTATACCTAATGCCATTTGTGATTTCATACAAGTAATTTAAGATTTTCATTATCACCGGAAGTAACGTCATTTTGGCAAAAACTGAATTTTTAGCCTTCAAAACAGATATTTTATTCAAATGAGTCTGTTTTGAAATCTTTTTCAAATTATGGTATTTGATGCCAATCAACAAATAGAATGAACCCATACGATCATACAGATACCACAAAATGGTTTCTAACTTGTACGGTTGCAGAGAAATAGCAGATTTTCTACAAGTCACTTTTCAAGTTTTTTGGTCTTTAAAAGTGGCAATTATTATTCGATTTACATAAAATTTTCACTATATGATATCGTATGCCATTTCTGATTTCATAAAACTAATTGAACATTTTCATTAACACCGGAAGAAATGTAATTTTTTCAAGATCATTTACAAGTATGTATAAAATGAATTGATATTGCTGGATTTGGTTGATTCTGCATCCATTTTATTTGTGTGCAATGTTAATTTGGAAACCTGTTTAATGGTTTCGTTGGTACCGGAAGTGACATATGTTCAAGGGTAACTTGGCACCGGAAGTGACATGTTTAAGGGTAACGTGGCACCAGTGAAACCCGTCATTCCTGCATGCAGGTCTAGTTCTTATTATTATTATTATTATTCTTTTGTTTTGAGTAGATCTCAGCAACTACGTGTCGCATCGTTACGATTTCTTCGGTTTTACTGGGAAAGTGGGTGTGACTTAGAGGATAAAGCTATTTTGAACGTTCTGCGACAATGCGAAATGTCCGAAATCACCGAAGTTATCGTTTTTAGAAATATTGCGGTAATTTTAACAATAATCATGGGATTTTAACTTTCGATACATTTTGGCATAGCTGGAGACAGGGCACATAGCTGCGCTACTTTCGATTTTTGATTTTCGGCAAATCTTCGAAGATATTAGGCGCCAAATTTCGGAAATTTAAAATTTTACAAAAAACTTTTTTATTTATGAATATTTTTTAGTCGTGTTGGACACAGAATTAAAGAGTTATCTGACTTGCGCAAAAATGTTAAAAAATTTTGTCTCAGTAGTTTTCCTTGGCCTCCATTGGCTAATTCAGTTTTTCAGTCCTAGATTAATTTTTTATTGTTCGATTTGTATAAAACAAAGTTCATATGCTTCGTTGTCTCAATTGTCATTTTTTTTATTACCAAAAGTATTATCTGTCGGCACCGGAAGTGGCATAATTTTACTAAAAACTACAATTTTGACAGTTAGGTACATTTTTTGAAAACAAATATTATTTTTTTGAAAAATTATATGACTCAAAGAGTGTGTCCTTTAAAGGCGCAAAAAATGTCGGAAGCAGTTTTTTTAATTTCTTTTTCATTTTCTAGCAAATTGCATTAAGAGGTGAAAAAAGGCGTAAAATTGACCTATTTACAACTCATTCAGGCTTTTCAGATTTTAAAATATTTTTACGTAACTTTTATAAACTTGTAGCTATAATCCATACGAAGAGAATGTATGTGAAAATTAGTTTGTAATATAAGCAGTTGCCAAGAAATAGGCAATTTTGCATGAGTCACTTTTCACGTAATTTTGGCTGTAAAAGAATCAATTATTATTCGATTTTCAATTTTCTTTCGCCATTGGATGCCTAATGCCATAGTGGACTATGTCAAACCATTTTACCCCTTGCGCTGCCACCGGAAATGACGTCATTTGCTCAAAACTTAAATTTTAGCCCTCAAAAAACAATATTTTATTCAAATGAGTCGTATTTGTTATTTTTTTCAAATTGTGATATTTGATTCTATTGATCAAATAGATTGAACCCATACGATCATACAGATACCACAAAATGGTTTCTAACTTGTACGGTTGCAGAGAAATGGGCGATTTTCCTTAAGTCACTTTTCAAGGTTTTTGGTCTATAAAAGTGTCAGTTATTATTCGATTTTCATAAAATTTTCACCATATGATATCTTGTGTCATTTATGATTTCATAGAACTAATTTAACATTTTCAGTTTCACCGGAAGTAATGTCATTTTGGCAAAAACTGTATTTTTAGCCTTTAAAACAGACATTTTTTTCAAATGAGTCTGATTTGTAATATATTTCAAATTATGATATTTGATTCCAATCAACAAATGAATTGAACCCATACGATCATATAGATACCAAAAGATAGTTTTTATCGTGTACGGTTGCCAAGAAATAGACGATTTTCTACAAGTCACTTTTCAAGGTTTTTGGTCTATAAAAGTGGCAATTCTCATTCGATTTACATACAATTTTCGCCATTATGATGCCTTATGCCATTTCTGATTTCATAAAACTAATTGAACATTTTCATTATCACCGGAAGTAATGAAATTTTGCCAGGATCACTTACAAGTAACATATATATATAATGAATTGATATTGCTGGATTTGGTTGATTCTTCGTCCATTTTATTAGGGTTTCACACTGCGAAGCTTGTGTGAAACACTATTGTTTTTGTTAAAATTATTAGGGTTTCACACTGCGAAGCTTGTGTGAAACACTATTGTTTTTGTTAAAATTATTATTCTTATTATTATTATTATTATTCTTCTTTTGTTTTGAGTAGATCTCAGCAACTACGTGTCGCATCGTTACGATTTCTTCGGTTTTACTGGGAAAGTGGGTGTGACTTAGAGGATAAAGCTATTTTGAACGTTCTGCGACAATGCGAAATGTCCGAAATCACCGAAGTTATCGTTTTTACAAATATTGCGGTAATTTTAACAATAATCATGGGATTTTAACTTTCGATACATTTTGGCATAGCTGGAGACAGGGCACATAGCTGCGCTACTTTCGATTTTTGATTTTCGGCAAATCTTCGAAGATATTAGGCGCCAAATTTCGGAAATTTAAAATTTTACAAAAAACTTTTTTATTTATGAATATTTTTTAGTCGTGTTGTGCACAGAATTAAAGAGTCATCTGACTTGCGCAAAAATGTTAAAAAAAATTTGTCTCAGTAATTTTCCTTGGCCTCCATTGGCTAATTCAGTTTTTCAGTCCTAGATTAATTTTTTATTGTTCGATTTGTATAAAACAAAGTTCATATGCTTCGTTGTCTCAATTGTCATTTTTTTTATTACCAAAAGTGTTATCTGTCGGCACCGGAAGTGGCATAATTTTACCAAAAACTACAATTTTGACAGTTAGGTACATTTTTTGAAAATAAATATTATTTTTTTGAAAAATTATATGACTCAAAGAGTGTGTCCTTTAAAGGCGCAAAAAATGTCGGAAGCAGTTTTTTTAATTTCTTTTTCATTTTCTAGCAAATTGGATTAAGAGGTGAAAAAAGGCGTAAAATTGACCTATTTGCAACTCATTCAGGCTTTTCAGATTTTAAAATATTTTTACGTAACTTTTATAAACTTGTAGCTATAATCCATACGAAGAGAATGTATGTGAAAATTAGTTTGTAATATAAGCAGTTGCCGAGAAATAAGCAATTTTGCATGAGTCACGTTTCACGTAATTTTGGCTGTAAAAGAATCAATTATTATTCGATTTTCAATTTTCTTTCGCCATTGGATGCCTAATGCCATAGTGGACTATGTCAAACCATTTTACCCCTTGCGCTGCCACCGGAAATGGCGTCATTTGCTCAAAACTTAAATTTTAGCCTTCAAAAAACAATATTTTATTCAAATGAGTCGTATTTGTTATTTTTTTCAAATTGTGATATTTGATTCTATTGATCAAATAGATTGAACCCATACGATCATACAGATACCACAAAATGGTTTCTAACTTGTACGGTTGCGGAGAAATGGGCGATTTTCCTTAAGTCACTTTTCAAGGTTTTTGGTCTATAAAAGTGTCAGTTATTATTCGATTTTCATAAAATTTTCACCATATGATATCTTGTGTCATTTATGATTTCATAGAACTAATTTAACATTTTCAGTATCACCGGAAGTAATGTCATTTTGGCAAAAACTGTATTTTTAGCCTTCAAAACAGACATTTTTTTCAAATGAGTCTGATTTGTAATATATTTCAAATTATGATATTTGATTCCAATCAACAAATGGATTGAACCCATACGATCATATAGATACCAAAAGATAGTTTTTATCGTGTACGGTTGCCGAGAAATAGACGATTTTCTACAAGTCACTTTTCAAGGTTTTTGGTCTACAAAAGTGGCAATTCTCATTCGATTTACATACAATTTTCGCCATTATGCTGCCTTATGCCATTTCTGATTTCATAAAACTAATTGAACATTTTCATTATCACCGGAAGTAATGAAATTTTGCCAGGATCACTTACAAGTAACATATATATAAAATGAATTGATATTGCTGGATTTGGTTGATTCTTCGTCCATTTTATTTGATGTTTACAATGCTTATGTGGAAACCTGTTTGATGGTTTCATTGGTATCGGAAGTGACATATGTTTAAGGGTAACGTGGCACCAGTGAAACCCATCATTCCTGCATGCAGGTCTAGTTATTATTATTATTATTATTCTTCTTTTGTTTTGAGTAGATCTCAGCAACTACGTGTCGCATCGTTACGATTTCTTCGGTTTTACTGGGAAAGTGGGTGTGACTTAGAGGATAAAGCTATTTTGAACGTTCTGCGACAATGCGAAATGTCCGAAATCACCGAAGTTATCGTTTTTACAAATATTGCGGTAATTTTAACAATAATCATGGGATTTTAACTTTCGATACATTTTGGCATAGCTGGAGACAGGGCACATAGCTGCGCTACTTTCGATTTTTGATTTTCGGCAAATCTTCGAAGATATTAGGCGCCAAATTTCGGAAATTTAAAATTTTACAAAAAACTTTTTTATTTATGAATATTTTTTAGTCGTGTTGTGCACAGAATTAAAGAGTCATCTGACTTGTGCAAAAATGTTAAAAAATTTTGTCTCAGTAATTTTCCTTGGCCTCCATTGGCTAATTCAGTTTTTCAGTCCTAGATTAATTTTTTATTGTTCGATTTGTATAAAACAAAGTTCATATGCTTCGTTGTCTCAATTGTCATTTTTTTTATTACCAAAAGTGTTATCTGTCGGCACCGGAAGTGGCATAATTTTACCAAAAACTACAATTTTGACAGTTAGGTACATTTTTTGAAAACAAATATTATTTTTTTGAAAAATTATATGACTCAAAGAGTGTGTCCTTTAAAGGCGCAAAAAATGTCGGAAGCAGTTTTTTTAATTTCTTTTTCATTTTCTAGCAAATTGGATTAAGAGGTGAAAAAAGGCGTAAAATTGACCTATTTACAACTCATTCAGGCTTTTCAGATTTTAAAATATTTTTACGTAACTTTTATAAACTTGTAGCTATAATCCGTACAAAGAGAATGTATGTGAAAATTAGTTTGTAATATAAGCAGTTGCCGAGAAATAGGCAATTTTGCATGAGTCACTTTTCACGTAATTTTGGCTGTAAAAGAATCAATTATTATTCGATTTTCAATTTTCTTTCGCCATTGGATGCCTAATGCCATAGTGGACTATGTCAAACCATTTTACCCCTTGCGCTGCCACCGGAAATGACGTCATTTGCTCAAAACTTAAATTTTAGCCTTCAAAAAACAATATTTTATTCAAATGAGTCGTATTTGTTATTTTTTTCAAATTGTGATATTTGATGTCAATCAACAAATAGATTGAACCCATACGATCATACAGATACCACAAAATGGTTTCTAACTTGTACGGTTGCAGAGAAATGGGCGATTTTCCTTAAGTCACTTTTCAAGGTTTTTGGTCTATAAAAGTGTCAGTTATTATTCGATTTTCATAAAATTTTCACCATATGATATCTTGTGTCATTTATGATTTCATAGATCTAATTTAACATTTTCAGTATCACCGGAAGTAATGTCATTTTGGCAAAAACTGTATTTTTAGCCTTCAAAACAGACATTTTTTTCAAATGAGTCTGATTTGTAATATATTTCAAATTATGATATTTGATTCCAATCAACAAATGGATTGAACCCATACGATCATATAGATACCAAAAGATAGTTTTTATCGTGTACGGTTGCCGAGAAATAGACGATTTTCTACAAGTCACTTTTCAAGGTTTTTGGTCTATAAAAGTGGCAATTCTCATTCGATTTACATACAATTTTCGCCATTATGCTGCCTTATGCCATTTCTGATTTCATAAAACTAATTGAACATTTTCATTATCACCGGAAGTAATGAAATTTTGCCAGGATCACTTACAAGTAACATATATATAAAATGAATTGATATTGCTGGATTTGGTTGATTCTTCGTCCATTTTATTTGATGTTTACAATGCTTATGTGGAAACCTGTTTGATGGTTTCATTGGTATCGGAAGTGACATATGTTTAAGGGTAACGTGGCACCGAAAGTGACGTGGCACCAGTGAAACCCGTCATTCCTGCATGCAGGTCTAGTTATACTTTGTTTCTTTTTAAACTTTGATATTTGGATCAAAGACAAAAGGATGTACATACCTGCCTGGTACATTTAAATATTAACTGAATTTTGTGGCTTATTTTCAATAAGGCCCTGTCACAGAACAAGTGTTATATGTATGTTCAATCACTAAATGCATATCAAAGAAGTTCAATAATCTGTATGTTGGGTGGCAAGTTTATAATGAAAAATTATGTTTGCTTGGCAACTTATTATGATTATTATTCCAATATTCTGTATTTAGAACTTTGAAGTCCAAGCTGTTTTTCTGAGATAGATTAACCTGAAATTATTTTTGTTGTATTTGAGGGTTATTTTAATCTTCAATTCTATATCTAGTTTTCCTAATATCTCTTTTGTAATGTGTATGATATGAGGTACCAATCTTAAGATTGATCCAGATTAAGAAATATTTTCTTATATAAATCGGAAACGTATACAGATTAGAATACAGATTTCCCTGGATCCAATATTTACCGAAAGCTGTCAACATCTTTTAAATCAATGTAATATTTGATAGCGTATATTAATATATGAAAAACATTGATTTGGATTCTCAACAAAAGAATTGATTCACAGATTAATCGAGATTTTTTCGCTATTTTGAATTTAATCCGGAGTAAAGAATACCATTTCCGCTGTCCAAACGATTATACGGCTTTTGATTCATTTTCTGTGGTGAAGCTAAATTCACTCCAACAAAGTTTATGATAAAAAAATTTTTAGGGACATTTTTTTGGGTGAAAAATGAAGTTCCCCAGCTATTCACATATACACAGACTTGTTGCATTTGCTCATAAAGAGTACTTCACCTACATACATTTCTTTTCAATTCCTGTAGAATGGAATCTTGACTGTGCTTGAAATATCCTCATAGCTTTAGATTATGGGTTCTGAGTATTTATCTGGTTATGGATTTCTCCATACAAAAAAATACATATAGTGTCCTTGCCAGACCATTTGTACTGCATCACTGACACGGTGAAACCACATTGAAAAACCCAGGGGAAATTTCTCGACCAACACCTGCGCCCTGATTCACGAAATCTAAACTAAAGATAAAATCCAACTTTTAGTAGATACTTCAGTCTTGATTGGCTAAGCTCTAAAATCAATCTATTATTATCCAATCAAATATCTAAAATTTGGATTTTAACTTAGTAAAATCTGACTTGTAATAAATAAACATATAATTGTTATTCATAATTTCCACAGATTTTGATGTTTTTTCGTAGTTACTGGCTCTATGCATCAAAACAACCAATGACAAAAGATACAAACAAATATAATACAGCAGCGCACCATACTTTAAATATAGGTAATTGTACAAGCGGAAAGTTGACAAGTATTTACAAATAAAAAACACTTAAAACAAAAGAAACGTATCTAGGGTTCTTTTATGTATACACAGTTTTTTGTCCCATCCAAATGACTGTGCAGCTGTTGTTGCCAGGCTGTCCTGCATCACTGACAAGAGGAAACCAATCCGGAATATCTTTATGAACATTCCCAGCAAATGGAGGGATCAAACACCCGACCTCCAGGCTAGCGAGCCAGTGCATCACCCACTAAGCCCCTTATTTATTTTAACAAAGTCTGTGGATAATTTTAAAATCTGTAAATCCTGAGCTGTCCATCTCTATATAATAAGTCGGACATTAATATTTGTGAAGCGCTTAGAAATATGCCTATGTAGATACTAAGTCATAATAATACATAGAGAAAGCCTGACATTTATTCAATTTAAATAAAACTCATCAATTTCAGGAAGATTATTTATCTGTAGACCGTAAACTGTTGATCTCTAATGAGTCGTACATTAATATCTGTGAAGTGTTTAGAAATATCATGCGTTTGTAGCTAAATCATCAGAGAATTCTTTCATTTCCTCAATATTAAATCAAACTTAAAAATCCATTTATTTAAAATCTGTATATCATGAGCTGTCCATCCCCAATGTGTTAGGGTGGGGGGGGGGTCACGGTGACTAAGTGGAGAAGGCGTTGGATCACTAGCCTGGAGGTTGGGTGTTCGATCCCTACGTTGGCCGAGAAAGTTCATCTCGATTTTCTGGCGTGATTTCCCCTTGTCAGTGATGCAGAAGGAGGGCCTGACAAGGAGAGCTGTGTAGTCATTTGAATGGGATGAAAAACTAAGGTCCTGTGTACACATTGATACAAGAGTAGGCTGTTGCGCTGCTGCCATGCAAAATTTCCCTCTTAGCACACTGTATGGCATATGTCCGTCTTCCATTAGCCTAGGTTAGGTGCAAAAGAGTAGGATGTTAAACCCCATTTCATTTCATTTCCAATGTGTTGGACAGGATAAAGCATAAACATAGAAATAATGAAATAATATGTGCGTGTATTTAAATTTTAAATCATGGTAGTAATACATATAGCTGAATATTAATATTCCAAGAAATACAGAACATACAAATAAGGACAGTCCTGTGAGATCATATCTCTTAATATGAGTGCAGAACACACAAAGCGACCGGTTTCACGAGATACGTATCTTAAAGGATTGAATAAATCAAAGAGAAAAGTAGGTAAGTGCAGTAGTAAGTAGGAAGTAAGTTTCTCTTTATTCCCTCTCGGCGGATATCCATAAAACAAGTTGACCAGTTATAGTACATACAGAAGTCTGAAGAGATTGCTGTATATAATCCTGCGTCATAATCAAACTATAATCTCCCATGATGAAATACCTCACCATTTATTGCCAAATGTAGAAATGTAATATGAAAAAGTAGTATATGGGTATATATATACTCTCTATGACTTAATGAACTTTTCCTACTGGGTCTTCTCAGTATTAAATATTCCATTAGATTGGCAAGGAACAAACTTGGATACGATGAACCTAGATGTACATCTGATTAACAAGACCAAGTATAAACTTATTGTTCTGCGTACTGTGCTAATGGGGTTCACCTTCATTATATGTCAAATTTTCATTTCCTCCAATTTCTCTGACACAATCAAACTACAGAAATGAGCATCATGAATTTCAAATTAGATTTTGACCAAGTTGATGATGAAGCAGTTGCTGTAGGGCATCTGTACCAAACACTAATACAGTTTCTCTTCTATAATTTGTGGTGATATCGCTAGATTATTCCAACTAATATCGGGCTGATGACAAATATTTATCATTGATTCCGTATTTTCCCAGTCAGACATCTTTTAAAAACGAAATTAAATGTTCTGCACCTAAACTGGTGTAATGAAGAGAGAAAGAAATGGGGTTAACGTCCACTCAACACAAACTAGGTCATTTCGGGACTAACATGGTTTAATTTTATTTCCATAATTCGCTTGTGCGTAGGAGTCTTTGGCAGTGGGAGGAAACCAGAGTGCCCGGAGGAAACCCACAAGGTTGAGAAGGCGCCCCTATCTCCATGCCACATACGCTCACACCACAGCCGCAAGCCAGAGGTGACCGGCCAGCTAGAGGCCACTAGGTCATCCCAACCCTGAAGATGGGCATACGCTATGAGGGAAATTTTGCCAGAGCAGTGACGCTACGCCGTACTCTTATATCGAATTCCAACTGCTAAGGGGTCTTTTACGTGCAAGCCAATATGACTGAATGGGTAGCTTGTGCACTTTGTATCATAAGGTGGTCACCTGTTCAGTCTTATGGATTTTCTCTGGGTCCTCCAGTTTCCTCCGACTGTTTCTTCGCACAAGCGAATTATAGAAATAAAATTGATTAGTTCTAAAATGACCTAGTTTGTGGATGTTTAACTCAGTTTCTCTCTCTCTCGTTAAACAAAATAATAAAAATATCACTTTTTGTGACGCCGCACATTATTTGAAATGTTGTCATCAGAATTGTCATTGAAAATCTAAAAAAAACCAAGATAAATGATAATAGATTAATGTTTATTTCAACATTAATTTTCAATTTTATATAGAAAAAAATGGCTTCATTTCTACACAAAACACAGAGGTATTAATTCCTAATTTCGAAAACATAAAAATATTTCTTCAAAACTGTTTCCTCAATTTGCACATCTATGTCTTAGAATGACATTTGACAGATTGCGACATTTGAATCTCTGAAAGGAATTGGAAGTTGGATAGCTGAATGGTTAGCATCATAATGTCTGTCATTGATTCAACTGGCGTGGTTTCAAATCCTCAGTTGTACATGACAAGGAGTAGGGCTGCCTGTCCAACCTTGTGGGTTTCCTGTTTCCTCCAACTGCTAAAGACCCCTACGTGCAAATTATTGAGAAGAAAAACATATTTTAGCCCCGAATTGACCTAGTTTTGTTGTGTGGACGTTAAACCCTATTTCTCTCTCTCTCTCTCTCTCTTTGAAAGGAATATCAGGCAAAAATTTTTTCGATTCCATTCAGTATAAATTACAAAAATACGTCCTCTGTAACTGATTTTAAAGTGGTTTAGGTCAAATGCCAGCGCCATTTGTAATCTTCCCTAAAATCTTATGATGGCCCCTTTTTTAATCTGATTCAATCCAAACTAGGAGATTATCTATCGTTGATATTTTGACTTTCTTTTCTTAATTAAATGTAAAATAATCAATTTGAGTACATACTAGCATGTATTAAAACGTAGAAAATTTGATATCTGCCAATTAATACAAATGACACACTTTAATACTGGGAAGAGGCATATAGAAATAGATTGTTGACTTTTTTATTCATTCAGAATTATTATTTCCTGGCATTAAATATGGATTCTCATTTTATCTATTATGCAATTGTTATTTCTGATTGAGCAATGGATCAATCCAGTAGACATAATATAATTTGATGGAATTAAAATTACAATGCGCGTTGAATAATCCTATTGTTATGACTATCTGGATGTAGTTAGTCCCTGGCTACAATTTATTCTAAGTACGATTTGCTATCATTGCCGTCAAAAGGAATATTTTTTTTTATTGTTATTATGCCGTATCATGATATTGTTGCCTTTGTTACTAAAGATAATGGATCAGAAAAAACAATGCATTGATAATGATTATAACCGAGAATTAACACGTTTTTATATAACGGCTGAAATAGATGTATAGGATAACCAACTCAATTTTTCCTACATAAAAACAATTTTATTATATTTTTTAGATACCCCATTGTCTGAGAAAATAATATCCTGAGATTTTTTATATGAAGTGAAGCTGCTTGTTAGATATGATTCAGTGTAACTTGTTGTTTTTTCGATTCCCAGCAATCTGTCGAGCAATGAAACAAATAAATGATGTATAGTGCTAGCCATATACACTTCATATTCTCTTCTGATAATCTATAATCAGGAAATTGCATTCTCTATCACAGTTCTTACTTTTCTAAAGTATTTTTTTTTTTTTTATATTTATCCTACGTATGTGTTGTTTAAAAAGTGCCTGCTCATATAGATAATACTTTTCTATAATATTTTTTCTGTATTTGATAAACCTGTGGTGACTTCGACAATACATTTCCAAAATAGCTTAAACATACATTATGTATGTTTAAGCTATTGCAGGTCTTTCTTTAGACCTGAAATGTTATCTATATTATTAATTATAAACATTAATTACCTGATTCAAGCCATAACTAACTCTCAATGTCATAGGATTTGCCCAATTTGAAAAAGGTTCAAAGATATCTTGATTAATTTTAAGATGGACAAACGAGACTTAGTTGCAGGAAGGTTGTTGCAATTATAGCACATGTCTTGTCAGACCTTCTAAGGCTAATATCTTCGCACACAATAGAGTAATTTGGATGAAATTTTCAAATTATTCATTTTACATTACCTATTTATTACATTACCTCTTAACTAATGTATCTTTAACTAATGTTTAATTGGCTGATACAGCAATTACAAGAGATAAAACAACCAGGTATTGATTATTTTGATTAGTATATACCCAGTACTAGTGCACTCACCTAGTTGTGGAGACAGCTTTCAGAGCTGGGGTGTGGGAGGCACTGGACATCAACAAAGACATATGGATATAGGGCCTGCTTGATTTGGAAATGCCCTAGTTTGTGTTGACTGGACGTTAAACCCAATTTCTCACTCGCTCAAGTCTTATAAAGTTGGACAGGCAACCTTATCGATTGGTCTAAGGTTTTTGCTGTGATCAAAGATCTGTTGTCTCTGTAAAGAGCTACAAGAACTTTGTTTTAATCTACGATCATTTCCATTCAAGTGCAGTGCAAGTTTAATTCACTGAAAAGAAGTATAAAACTTTCGCATTGTCTCATTAATGTCAACGAACGAAATCGAATAAATAATTTTTGGATCAGTGACTGTGACATTTCTTAAGTCTTCTGTTTCATTTATTCTAGATTCAGGTCATTCTTTCTTTACATATTAGGTCAAGGAATTTAGGAAATTTGACATAAAACAAATCAATATCATTGTTTTGTCATAGTGCTTCCAGAATTACGCGAGTTCACAAAGCATTCTCAGACTTATGTAAAGAATTTATTCAAAATTGACTGCCTTATTTTAACTATTATTGCCCTTTATAAAACTTTTAATGTATCAAATATATCAATAAGAAACTATGTGCTAGGTTTTGTGTTTCATAAAGAGTGATTGAAAATTGAGTAAATTCTTAACTTAAGTCTGAGAATGCTTTGTGAACTCGGGGCCAGAAGTCAGTGTCAGTTTCAGTCTCTCATGTTAAATTGGTTTAAAAGCCCAGGCAATTGTTAAACCATCTTAACTTTGCTATCTGAACGTGAATATGGAGCAAATAAACCAGTTTGAAAACCTCTTCTCTGTCTTCAAGAAGGCTTTTCTTAAAAGCTGTCTTATCTTGGTCAGCTTAAAAACACAGGAACCTGCTTGCGCCTTGCAAACTGACAACATGTGCCCATGCGTAATAAACCCTAACCTTTAACCAAAAAGGTCAAAATAGTTAACCTGGTTTAGCTTATATTGTTTGTGAACACAAGACTATCCTTCAATTTTAAACTAGTTTAACTATGAGCGTCTGAACGACCTATAACATATCTTTCAATATCTTTTTTTTTAAATCTCATGATACTATTGGTTATTATTAAAAATGGTTTTGAGTTTATGTCAAGAAAGTCATATTTTATTTATAAATACCATGTTTTTAAATGTCCAAGTCGATATTTGTGTCTGGAGAAGTCATATTGTTGGTACAAAATGGTTGACATCCAGAATCTGTTATTCTAATCTCTGTCGTGTGACATCATTTGCTAAACAGCATTTTAATTAAGCGCAACCATATTATGTACTCTTTTTCGAATATTCATTAATATTTTTAAAAGAATATTACTTGTTCAATTAGTCTGTGTATATATTGGCATGCACGTAAAAGATCCCTTGGTAGTTGGAATTTGATATAAGGCAAGGCAGAGTGCTGCTGTCCGGGCAATATTTCCCGACTTCATTTGCCCATTCTGGGCAGAACAGTAGAATGTTAAGCCCATTTCAAAACATTTCTGTTTAATTAGCTTGAAGTATTCTGAATGAGTATGTTGAGTATTTTTGATGTGTAAATGTACCTTTTTTAAAATCTGTTTTATTTTTTTGTAGGTAAGTTTTTCTTATTGATATGCATATGATAAGTATGTGACCACCCAATAAATGCCAACAGGTAGGTGAGTTTTCACTTCATTCGTTGATAATATTCTTCTCTGTGATCATACACTGTCTTCCCTTTGATCATGTACTGCAGTAAGGCCTTCCTTTCATTATACAGCAATACCTTCCTTTGACCATAGACTGTAGTAAGTCCACTCTTGGATCATACACTGTAGACTGTAGTATGTCTTCTATTTGGCCATGTACTGCAGTATGTTTTCTGTTTGATCATACACAACAGTAATATCTCCCATTGATCATACACTGTAGTGTCTCCCCCCCCCCCTTGAACATAAACTGTAGCATGCCCTCCCTTTCACCATACACTGTAGCATGCCCTCTTTTTGATTATACACTGTAGTATGTTTTCGCTTTGATCATACACTGCAGTATGTTTTCCGTTTGATCATACACAACAGTACTACCTCCCATAGATCATACACTATAGTGGCACCCCCCCCCTTGATCATAAACTGTAGCATGCCCTCCCTTTGACCATACACTGTAGGATATGTCCTCTCTTTGTTCATACACTGCAGTATGTTTTCCCTTTGATCATGCACTACAGTAGTGCCCTCTTTGATTATGCACAGTAGTTAAGTATGTCCTCTTTTTGATCATACACATACACTGTGGTATGTCTTCCCTTTGAACATACACATATATTGCAAACACCAGGCAAATGTCAATGATCACACAGGGCCAACGAGTGTTCCATAAAATATTGTGTTTTAAGACTACAAAATCCATATCAAACTTAGAAGGATTGAATAAAGTAATCAAATTTGAATATAGTCCAAAAACAGATCAATACTTGTTAATTAAAACACAGCAGTCATCTGCCAAATTCTATATAAGAAATTATAACAATAATATGTCACTACACATGCATGCAATGAGAGAGAGAGAGAGAGAGAGAGAGAGAGAGATTAATGTCCACTGGACACAAGCTAGGTCATTTAATTTTATATGGCTTGCACGTAGGGGTCTTTTAGCAGTGGGAGGAAACCGGAGTACCCGGGGAAAACCCACAAGGTTGTAACAATCCTATAGACATGTTTATGCAGATATAGATAATTTCTAGTCAAGACACTGATCTCTTTCTAAAATATTTCTGAAATTTCTGCTTGAGCATTATGAGGATTATTTTCAGATCTTTTTTGATAGTATGATGTTTCAGTGATTTTCAATAGTTTCGGGAAATAACTAAAAGAGTTATGTCCCTTACCACACAATTATTTCTATGTCTTTTGCTCAATAGATTGTCAACTCACTATTATACGATCATAGGCATCTTTCACATCATAAAAAATAACACAATTACCTCCCTTCTGTTTCTATTTCCCCCCCCCCCCCCCCATGCAATTACTATCTTCAAATGTTTGAATTTGAAGTTGAAATTTATATTTTTGCCAATTTCTCAACTGGCAATAGTGAATTATATTATTAATAGGATTTTTTTTTTGATTTTTTAACAAGGTAGGACTGTTTATAGATACCATCTATTTTAAGGCTTTATGTTAATATATTTTAAAAATATAACTTAAAAATATGAAATTGTAGCTTTAACTTTGGAAAAACGATGAAAACAACGAAAGCATGCAACATTTTAAGATGAAATTCAGCTAACGGTGTGCACCATATTCATTCTACTAATGTTGTGGTGATTAGTTATTAATCATGATTACAGTTTATATTTGGAAAACAGTTCTGAGGCTATAATTATTATAAAAGGTTTTTGTCAAGTATATTTACTAATTGTAAGTGATTGTTGTTTCATTTAGAATTCTAATGAATGAAAATAAATCTGTCCTTCTACTGTCAATTCTGGAGTATTATGAATTTATTGATCAAATTTGAACCATATGTTAGGCCTGAAATGACCTAGTTTGTGTCCAGTGGAGTTTAATGCCATACTTTCATACTTTCCAAAATCTTGTCTTGCTGATACCATACCTCTGGATGTTATTTATTGGAAAGGAATAAATACCAGATAAAACTGGCGTGGCAACATTTTACTGACCAATTTTGGGCTTTATGCGAATAAAACAAGTGCATGAAATCAAATTACATGTTTAAATTGTATCCTGTTCGGTTTGGTTTGGTTTTGATTTGAAACTGAAGAGTGCCTAGAGCAGATTATGTCTGGTCCGATTATATTAAAGCCAGTAATTTCTTTGTTTGCCATGTACTTAGTGATGGTTGGATGTTGTTGTAAATGTATATATCATATGTTTGGTCTTACAATACCATGAATTTCTGCAACAAAATAACAAAACAGATCCTGCTTTTGTCATGATTTTTCTGGAAAGGTTTAAAAAAGCAAAAATATGTCAATTTCAACATAAATATTTGTTTCACTTCATTTCTTTTGTCCATGTCACGAGTGCACATTTTTAAAGACATTTTTTAGATGGAAATTTAAAATGTATTAAAATGGTATACTAGAATATAAATATTCAAGTGCAATTGTATTGGAATAAATAAAATAGTAGTCTTAATTTTACTGGGGGATTGGGTGGCCGAATGGTTAGCATGTGCACGCTGTATTATAAGGTCTGTCATTGATTCAACTGGCGTGGTTTCAATTTCCTGGTTGTACATGACAAGGAATAGGTTGTCTGTCCAGCCTCGTAGGTGTTCCGGGTACTCTGGTTTTCTCCCACTGCTAATGACCTCTATGAGCAACCAAATTATTGAAATAAAATTGAACCATGTGTTAGTCCCGAGATGACCTAGTTTCTCTCTCGCTTTCTTGATTTTTATTACATATCAGAAAATTCCATCCTCCACTACCAATTGTCATTAATTTATGTTGCAAGGTAAACTTACTCTTCTAGACACCTGTTACCACTGTTTTTTTGTGTATTTTGTACACAGTGAACAGTCCATTTGCTGATTACACTATTTTGCCTCTACCGTTTTTTAGGACTTTGAATTTTGACTAATGGTTTGGATTGTTTGTACTTGGTTTTATTTTATTCCAAATACACGTGTGGTTAAAATTTTTAATATTAGTTCAGTTATCAATAAAACAAAAACTATGTGTAGTAACTACATGTAACAACAAATGTTCTGTGTTAAATTGTCATGATTTCCTCCGGGCTAGAAACAGAAACATTATGTACAATATAATCATCTTCATTTGAAAATTAAAACATGGGGGTGGCAGCTTTTCCATTTCTGGATTACTCTAAAATAGCTTGTTTGTGATAAACAAAGGCTTCAAAAAGATTTTAACTATCGGTCAAGCATATCTTTAAAACTTGAAATTCAATACTGGAACCATTTTCTGTGTTATTGGTCCAGTAGTTTTTTGTCTTTCATTAAAAAAAACCCAAAGAGAATTGTTTGTAGACGTATTATTGATAAATTGAAATAGAGTTAGCATGGAATTTTAATGTGTTGACGTTCAACGGCCAAACACAGGTTAATATGTTCAAACATTGTAGATCACCGAAGCATCCAAAAGATGACTATTAAATCCCCAGTGAAAGTGGTTTAGTCAAATTAATGATACCGGACTAGACAGAGTGATCTCTCTGATATCAACCTGTTAAGACAATTCACAAAATTTCCAATTTTCGTAAATTATTGTTGCGGATGAATTTGATTAAAGAAATTAGCTTAGTGTGTAGGCCGCAAACTTTGTGGACGTCCTATGTAACCATCTCCCAAAACTGTTCGATGAAGACTAGGAAAATCTCACAAAGTTTAACAAGATTGTTGTCTGGCTTTTTGATGGTTTCCAAAATGGATGTTTCCAGCTCGTTATCTATGAATGATAAATGCGAAAAGACTGTTACCCAGTTGCCACATTTTCCCTGAATAGGATCAAGAAAATGATTACCTGCAATTATTTACATGATTTGTTCATGTTGAATTTAAATTTCGTATTTGTTAGACAATTTGTAGCTAATGAGATTTATTAAATCCAGAATTGTGAAACATTTACCAACATTTGTATAACAGAATAACCACATTAGGCCAGACAAATTTAATTTTCAGTGTTTCAGAGTCTTGAAATCACATGAAAGAACATCTAGATGCTTTGTTTAAAGGGGCTGAATCGCTAACATTTGGGACCTAGAAATTGACAGACGTTGGTCGCAACGCATATAATACTGTAATATGAATGAATATAAACTGATTTACATTCAATGGTTTCCGTTTTTACTCTAATTTCAAATCAGTTATGTTCGGCGAAATAAACCAGCAGTGTTTATCTATATCATATTTCTAGCGTCTAGTTATTCCAGTCTACCTGCGCCGTTTGATTTGGTTCAATGTTTCTAGCCTCGTTCCTCGAGTCTCTTGCTTTAATTGTCGAGTGGAGTTTAAGCTCCCATCGCTCTCTCTCTCTCTCTCTCTCACTTCAGTCATGTTTGCAGTCAACTCATGACTGACAGTGAATTGGACTGGTTGGAGAAATACTCTGTCAGTAATTTACATGATGTAAAATTAGTCATTAATTTACATGATGTCAAATTAGAATTTTAAAGAATTTAACCTAAAAACACAATAAATACAGTTCAAATTTTTAAAAAATACTTCAAATGATCATGTTCTGTAGAAAGAAGTATAAAAAATTGATCTTGTACTGTGTTTGATACCACAAACACCTTGAATTTTAAGTAAATTGATCCAAGTGCCTAGTCCTCTCCTAATGTGCCAAATTGAATTGAATCTTTTGAAACAAGCAGTTCATTGGCACGCACCAGGAAAGAGTTAAAATTATTGAAACCTTTTGGAAAGTGTAAAATTATTTATACTTGAAATATGTTAAATTAGTTCTTGCACCTTTTCTTCCTGTTACTCTCACGGAAATGCAAAATTGGATATGCATACGAATTAAAACTTGGCACATTTATGACCGATTGACAGACGAAAATGATATTTTAACACATTGTAATATGTCAGCTGGCTTTCTCCCTTGGTCTTAGATAAATTATAAATTGACTTGGTGAAAAAACAATTTAAGTTTGGGTTTTCAGTGATCAGCAAAGCTAAAATCAGGTCAAAACTTCATATCCTAATTTGTGTTAATTGACTTAGAAACAATTGGTGTGTTAAAAAGTTTATTAAGTTGCCCTACCCTGAAGTCATAATTTTCACATTCACAAATTGTGGCACGAGAATTTTCAATTTCCTTTTATGAAGATGTCAAAACCCTGTCTGCCATCCATAACTTGTAGAGTTACAAGGCCAAAAACATTTATAAGCAGAATTTCAGATTGTTTTTTGTGATTTATGGAACATTTCACTACACATGTTTATGATATATGGTATATTTCTCTATCTTGGTCGATGATTTATGTCAAATAAGAATTACTTTAGCCTCTTAAGCTAACCTTGAGGTAATCAGCTGTCTCAAAAAACTCTATGATCCAGTAAAATATGATCAATGCCTGAAATGAACAGGTTGAGACTCAGTTTCAGTCAGTAGTATCTGTATCCCCAGTATCAGTAATTAAGATAGAGATAACATTATTAAACATACTTTACGCAACAGCTAAATCTGCCGATTGCAGGTCTTTCTTTAAGACTGAAATTTTATCTAAATTATTAATTAGACATTACTTAGCTTATCCAGACTGTAATCACTTCTGACTGCATTCAATATCAATGCTAGCCATCCCTGTGATATTTACTGGATCAGTAATTATGATTGAGGCTAGGCCTAAAATTCAATAACTAAAATCTTGGATCAGAGTGGATCATTTTGATTGAAAATTTTAGCAAATTCCCTAGTTTTTTACTATTAGAGAGAGAACTGCCAGCTCTTTATCTGATCTCCCATAATGTATATTTAACACAATTTTCGAAAATCTAAATGTGGATATTGTTTGCATTCTCATCTCATGTTTTCATATCGTCATTTTGAATAATCAGTGACATTTTAGACGAACACTTGTGTTATTTATTAAGTAGGATTGTGGTTGTTCCTTGGCTAGAAGCACATTGGCTAAAAGCACAAATTTAAATTATTGCTGTACCGATCTGGGCACCGAGACAGCTCTTGTAAATTAGATCAGAAAACTGAAACAAATATCAATTAAAATGTGATTTTAGACCACTTGTATGCTTAAAGGTGCATTGCTGATTTTGTTATCTTGGGAGATTTCACAACTCTACAATGGAAATGGCTATTATTTTTATTATTAGACACTTCTATAGCATTTAGATTCCACTTCACAAACACAGCAGGACGTTAAATGCCATTTCATTTCATTTCGCGGTACAAACATAAATATTTATAAGATACATAAAAAGTGAATAAATTAAAAGCCAGGAAGATGAAAAAAAGATACACAATAATAAATGATTTTAAGATTTTTGTTGGCAATAGAATCTTTAAATATATTATTTTTCCATACTACGTATGTCAAAAAAAAAATCAAAATATGCGAACAGCTATGGTGAAATGATCCTCTTGGGCCCAAAAATTAAAATTGAGTTATTGACATATTCAGATTCTACATTTAAATCTAAAGGTTTGTTGTGAAAGTCCTGGTGGTCTACTAAATATGGTACTGCAAAAACCTTTTAAAAAAGCAGGTTTTTCCTTTGTTTTTAGCGTATTGGTTGATGCATATGGCATATTGATTGGTACTTTTGACCTACTTTATGATTTTTATGTTGAACTTTTGGTACATGAACCCAGAGACATTAAGTGATGTATTTTTGCAGAAATCTCAAATTCACAATTTTTGTCCCAATGCACTTAAATGCACTCTACTGAAATGCGATGCTGTGCCATGTGCAGATCCTTTAGCCAAAACTGGTCACAGGGGGGCTTTAGTCCCGCCAATAATTTAGTCGCAAGTACTTTTTTCTCCAGGTTATTATTTTCTCCACGTAATTTGTCAAGAGACTTTACCACAATTTTCATAGCTCTTTGCATATGCTCGCGGTTAAAAAAAAATCATTTCATTTGCGAGGATGGCAAACAGCATCTTTTGACAGGCTGTTATTTGAGTCATTAAATGCTCACAAAGTGACTTTGTCTCCCTTGTAAATTGCACAGATTATACAGCTGCAATATGTGACAATATATCTCTTCTCTTTTAATCATATACCAAGTACCTGTTTACGTAGTCTGCATTAACAAGCCTGAAAATCAAGCACCTGTCACAGGCATTGTCTGGTGAAGATTCCGGTTTTGTCGTAAACAACCCCTCCAGTGTCTGTCATTGTTAAGTATTTATGAAAGATACCAGAACACCACAGTTTATAACAGAGACACTATTTAGAAAAGCTGTCAAGTTATTTGTTTTCCAGTGCATTTATTTGTCATCAAGTCGATGGCAGGCATGTAATGGACCCTTGACAGTTGAAATGGATTTAGAGTAGAACAAACTCTGCTGATTGGGCAAAACATTCTCCCAAAACTGACAGAAAATATAAATTCATACCCTTATCTTTGATTCTACACCGAAAAATCCACCATGCTAAATCGGTTGTTGGGTTTGCAGGGTATGGAAAGGAAGGGGGAAAACAATAAATAAAAGGAACAACATTTATGGGTATGGAGGGAGAGTTTAGTGGTCTGATTCCAGATGCCTTACCAAAAGATACATATAAGTTGTCTATTACAGTCATGCTATTCCATATTTTATTGTTTATACTGGAATAGAATACAAATAGTGCTGTATTGCTGTTACTCCTTTTAATGCTAGATATCAAATTAACTCTCAAATAATTTCGTTGGTAATATTTTCATTTTTGGGATTATACGTTTTAGTGCAACACAAAATTGTTTTTGTGAAGAATTTGTAGTCAAGTTGTCATGGCAATAAAATGAATATGATTTTTAATTCTGATTGTATTGATGTATTATGACATTTTGTAAATGATAACTGAATTAAAATTCAGACAGAAAGCAATTTCATTATGAAATCTGATTTGATGAGGGAGAAATCGTGTACTGTGTACATTATAGACATGTATACGTGATAGCCCCAGAACATGTACAGTCATGTAACATGACGTTGAAATGAAGAACTTAACCTAAAACCTCATATTTCCGTTTAGTACACTGCAATATATAACATTCGCTTTCTAATATCGAGAATTCAGAAAAAATTTATACTTCATTTTTTGCACACAAAAGAAACACATTATTTTTATGCACACAAATTTTAATTTCATCTATTTATGTGTCTTGTCCTTTGTCTATGGACAGTCTCGATCATTATCAAAGTTTGTTGATTATCACTTCCATAGTTATTCCCCTTTGTTATCGAATCTTGTTAAATTATGATAGGCTAGAAATATGAACAGGTGATTTGTTTCATCTTATAACTTAAAGAATGTAACCTATTGATTTTGGATGACCATTTCCATGGTTCTGCCCATTTGTTTGAATAAGTTTTGGGTTTTTTTTTTTCAACTCTGGTGGCTGCAATTATTGATTGATCTTTTCAAATATTATTTGAGTTATGTACATCATTGCACATAACAATATTCTTTATTTTCAACGCTTTTGGATGATCGTTTCAATCTTGTTAAAACGACATCCGAAGCATGTTAACTGTCCATATTTTTTAATGAGTTATGTTACTTAGTTTACGAAGTCTTGTTAGCTGGCAACCAACTATCATCATTGAAAGGCAAAACATGATTGAGTTTAACTTCGTTGATTATTCAGATTTGGAAGATTTTTTGCAAAGCTATCTTCTAAGTTTTAATATAAATGATTATTTCATCTATTAACAACCTATGGCAACTAGTATAAAACCAGACAATTTTTATAAAAAAAAAAAAAAAAAGTTATTATGGTAATGTTGACATGACAGCATATTTTTCATTTTTTTCTTTTGGTAGATTGAACTTTTTTTCTTGTTTAAATAAGTAAATTTATATTGTTTGGGTGAGTTTCAATGTACTGAAAGTCAATCACATTATATACATCATCACAAAAGTGTCTGAAAGATTAATTGATCGTATTATAGACAAAACAAATAATGTCCTTGAAATATTCTGTGTCCATGAAAACGTACTAACAACATAGACCTGCGAGCCAGGGGAGTGGAGGGCTATCTAACTTTTCGTGCAGATGGGTAAAGTGAACGCAAAAATTATTATTTCATGTAAATGGCAAAATAAAGGGGAGTGGCGGGCAACCAGACTTTTAGAGCAGATGGGTTAATTGAAAACAAAAATTATTATTTTATGTAAATGGCAAAATAAAAGGGCCAAAATGTAATAAAACACTAATTTTACTTTTCTATTAATTGCCATAGCCATGTTATGTGACCTTTAAATAGATTTTTTATAGCTTGGGGAATTTCCTCTCGAATACATAGTTATCAGATGCATTTAAGGCATAAACGCGCCCCCCCACCCACACCAATATTTCGCCAACAATAATAATTTTTTAGGAGTGTTCTACACTTTCATCCCTCTCAGAAAATTACGTAGCCCCACCAAATTTTAGGAGCTGGCTACAGGACCGCATACTGCAACATGACTGCTTTCTTAAAACAGAAAAAAAACAAATCTGACCCGTAATTTCAGTATTGTGAAATATTTGATATTTTACATTGATGTTGAAATACATTACCAAATAAGAGATTAAGATCAAAAAGAAAGAAGACAGTAATGAGAGTATTGTTTCAATGACCATTGTAGGCACAAGTGTGACATTCTTTAGCATCCTACACAAGAAGATATCAACATGGGAAGGATCTTGCAACAGTAATTAACAGAGTTGTCGTGAATTGATTAGATGTACTTAAGATCAAAAGTTCAGTAAATAAGTAAACTGACAAACAGGAAGATTCAAATTAGAACAGATAAAAAAAAAATTGAAGGTCTTTGAGGTTTTTGAACTAATTTTAAACCATAATAAGGAAGTACATTATAAATACATTTTGTATGGTCTAAAATTAGTTGAAAAGAAGATTCTGGTCTTGAAATTGATTTGAACAAGATTTTATACAACTGTGAACAAGTATGTAGATAATTGTATGGTTCGACAAGAGTAGGATAGGGAGATTTAGTTTTTGCCTTATTAATGTATATTCATGATTTTCAGGGTGCCACGGTGGCCCAGTGGGTAGGACGTGGGCTTGCTAACCTGGAGGAAGAGGTCCTTTTGTTCAATCCTTGCGTTGGCTAAGAATGTTCATCAGGATTTTTGGGCGTAGTTGACCTTGTAATTGGTGTAGGACAGAGGGCCTGGAAAGGTACAATGTATAGTCATTCGGATGGGATGAAAAACAAAGGTTCCCTTGTACACATTGTTATGCATGTCAAAATAACCTTGAAAGTTTGAATTCGATAATAAAAGTGGGTCAATGCGTCACTGTCCCGGCAAAATTTCACTCATAGCATACTGCGTGGCATATACCCATCTTCGTTAGCCAAGTAGGAGTAGGACATAAAACCACATCTCATATCGGGATTTTTAGGAAAATTGTCTGAGTAAAAGTTTAGAATACAGTATCTTTATCTATTCTAAGACTTTACTTAGGCTTCCATATTTATGGTAAATGGACAGGGATTAAAGACAACATCGTCTTTTATACGCAATAATAACCCTGTCATCTTCCACGTCCATGTTGTGTGACACAAACATGATTTGTTTAAATAGATTTTTTATAGCTTGAGGTATTTCCTCGCGAATACATTGTTTTGAGAGTCATTTAAAACAAGTTATTGATAGATTAATTAGTTTGAATCTGTTTTTAGTCGGGATAAATCATCAAATCAACCAGTTTTTACATGGGAAGGCATCTTTAATCAACCAGTTTCTACATGGGAAGGCATCTTTAATCAACCAGTTTCTACATGGGAAGGCATCTTTAATCAACCAGTTTCTACATGGGAAGGCATCTTTAATCAACCAGTTTCTACATGGGAAGGCATCTTTAATCAACCAGTTTCTACATGGGAAGGCATCTTTAATCAACCAGTTTCTACATGGGAAGGCATCTTTAATCAACCAGTTTCTACATGGGAAGGCATCTTTAAAGCTATTTATATCAATATAAAAGAGAATTAAGGAAGTATGGCTGTTTGGGTGGGATTATAAACTATAATAATATGTGACATCTATTAATATAAGATTAATATAGTATGGAATAAAGATTAAACTAATCACTGACAGAACTAAAATAAGAAGCAGGAAGGTAAAGATGTAGACAAGACATTGACAGAAGAAATTATTCTCAAGATTTAGAACACAATAGTTCCAGCCAATGGTTCCGGACTAATTTAGGATTAGAACACAATAGTCTTGTAGTCTATGGAACCATTTAAAGAAAAGACTATCTTGTGGTTACAACTTATGGATTTAAGTTGATAATTTCTGATCTAATTCCACCCACTTTGGGATCAAAATTCAATTATCAGATTACTGTGAAATAAGTCTTGTAGACAGTATTATATTCGCATCCCTTAATTATTTCATAAATCCCACATTTAATATGCTTATATACTGCAACTCCAGAAATATGT
Organism: Patella caerulea; assembly: GCA_036850965.1. NCBI lineage: Eukaryota > Metazoa > Mollusca > Gastropoda > Patellidae > Patella > Patella caerulea. The sequence goes on along the minus strand of JAZGQO010000010.1, from coordinate 69,237,684 downwards.
GGGGTTTAAATGTTGAGGATAAGACACAGTGTAATATATTGATACAACACCCTCTTGCACCATCAGGAGGGTTGGATGACTGAATGGTTAGCATGTGCGTGCTGTATTATAAAGCCTGTCATTGTGTCAACTGGTGTTTCGAATCCCCGGTTGTACGTGACAAGTAGTAGGGTTGCCTGTCCAGTCTCGTGAATTTTCTCTGGGTCCTCCGCTCAATTATTGAAATAAAATTAAACCATATGTTTGTCCCAAGATGACCTAGTTTGGGTCGAGTGGACTTTAAACCCCATTTCTCTTTTACTCTCTCTCTTGCACTATCAGTATTGTCTTGCTCTCGACTTTTGAACAACTAAATAAACAAATTAAATATTTTTTTAAAGAAATTTTCACAGCCGTCCAATAAGTACCGTTGTCTTGTATAAATAATGTAAGTTGTAATCGTCAATTTTTGGACCAATGATTCCCAAGCACTTTCTTGAAAAAGGTTTGAAATAGGGTTTAACGTCCTACTGTCATTTTATTAGTCTGGTACTAGATTCAGAACATGTGCATTAGGAATTGGAGGAGCCTACATTAATAGTAAGTGCAGGAGGACCGCACTAGACGGAAAACAAACATCCACAAGACAGAAAAGAGACATTGCAAAAAATAAAAAAAAATATCAAAACAAGTGAATTAAAGGGCAATTCCCTCCCTCTCTCCTGTTTCTATTAACCTTTGTGAATTGTATTCTGTTTCTACTGAGCTCTGGAGACTGGATTGCTAATTCAGGTTGCTAATTCTGATGACATCTGTAGACAGTATTCTATTCTGTAATTTCTCTTCTGACAGGCATCTGGACAAAATTCTATTTTTATCTGTAGACCAACTTATGTCCTTCTCATTAGATCTGTTATCACTGTCTGCTCCTTTTATTAACCTGAGGGTGACTCTTATGAGTCAGGTTGTTGCTCACTAACCAGAAGGTCCTAGGTTCGATCCCAGTGTTGGTTGAGAAAGTTGCTGAGGTTTTACCCTTGTCAGTGGTACAAGGCAGGAGGTCCAGTTGTTTCAATGAGACAAGGTTCATACTGTATAAAGGAGCTAATAAAGACAGACATACTCCCATACAATTACATCATGTGTACCTACTTCAAGAATACACATGATGGCAAATGGCCGCCATTTAAAATACTACGCCCGCCTCTTAGAGACGATAACTTAACTCGCTATAAATTGTAAAAAAATTTACTTCGGCTAGAATTAAAAAACACCTAAGATTAACATTTGCTAAAAATTTCTAAAAAACAACCTAAATTTATGGAAATGGGGCCAAATCAAATCAGGCAAATTACATCAAATAGTCCATGTTAAACGTATAGCAAAAATTTTAAACTAACGCGAGCACGCGCGTTTCTAGACAACGCCATAGCGGGTCATAGCAACCAGTGAGTCTAAATTGGAAATCCCCAATGACGTAGATATTATAAATTGGAAAGCCGAGTCTGTCTTAAAATAAGTAGTACCGTCAGTAAACAAGATGGAAGCCATCTGCTATCGTGTTTGATCATGGAGTAGGCAAGCACAGGTGTGTCGTATGGGTAAGGGTTAGGCTTGGCCCAGGGTTAGGGTTAAGGTTAGCCTTGTTTACACCTTGAGACTTTGACGAAATCTACGGGTCCTAGCCCTTACCCTAACCCATGTCTGGACAGCAGCGTTTCTGCTTGCTTGATATCAATTTCTAAGGGTTCTTTTATGTTCATCCCCAATATTTATTACTCTCTCCGCTCTGCTTCACTGACAAGTGGAAAGCACCTTGAAAAAGCACTTAAAACAGTGCAAGGCATGCATTGACCTCTTGTGTTTAGAGCTTTAGCGCCCCATTGAATTTTTGCACCAGATCTCAAATGGAAAAAAATGATGTGGTTTCAAGGCCAAATATTTTTAACGATAATGGCAGATCCTGGTATTCATTATTTTATAATCATATTGCTCAACTATACACATAGTTCAGAGATGCCACAAGCATGTCCCAGAGATAAACCACTTGGACCCCCCCAACGGTTATTGTTTATCACACAAAATCAGAAGTCACCATGCCCTTGGATGGGACCCAGGACCTCCTGGTTAATGAGCCAGTGCCTTCCTCACTGAACCACTGCAGCTCCCCATGAGAGATTCATGACATTATTGACTATATAAATGTTCTATCTGATTATTTATAGTTTAAACATTTACAGAGGAGTTGGGTGGCCGAATGTGCTCTAGATGATATTTTAGTCAAGTGTCATGCTTTCGATTACCAACTTTTATGTGACAAAGGGTAGGGTCTCCCGTTGAACCTTGTGTTGTTTCATGGTTTTCTCTCCCAGCAGCCAAATTAATAAAATAAAATTGAACGATATGTTAGTCCTGAAATGACCTAGTTTGTGGTGAGTAAAGGCTATTTTGCTATCTCTATCCAGATTGACACAATGTTTGACTTTTCCTTTCTTGTAAAAATGCTACTCGGAAAAACCAGCTTTGTCCAATAAACTAATTGTTTGTTGAAAAATTGACATTAATTTGTAGCATTGTGTAAAAAAAACAATTTCCTGAACCAGAAACCCATGAATAGAAAGACTCCACACTATGGAAAGATAAAAGTTGAAAGTCTTGTTTTAATAGAGCTAAATGTGTTTTTGATTTGGTTTACCAATCAGTGAATCGTGAATAATATCGCGCTAGATCAGGTAATCTCAATCGTCAATTAATTGATTTCAGTATCGTAGCATCACACCATGAACCATGTCTAAAACAAGAACAATTTTAACCAAAGTATACTAAACTAACATGATTGTTGAGTGATATCGGGAGACACCATTCACCAAGACTGGTCGCATAATTTTTATGGCGCCTTTCTTGTATTGATTTCTAGGTTTTTATTGGGGTTTTTTATTTTGTGTGAAGCCTGTATCATTACCAGCCCTGGGACTGTACAGCACGTTAGACACTTACACTTGCCTCCTGATCTGTTCGCTTCATTTGTTTTATTTCTTTGATGCTTGCAGTGTCAGTGTAGTTTGTTTCTTTTCCGCAGGTTTAACTTTTCGGTTTGCATGATTCCCACATGTCAGTGATGGAGGATGGAGGACCTGACAAGGACAGCTGTCTAGTCATTCAGCTGGGATGAAAAACCGAGATCCCATGCACGCCAATGACAAATGGAATTCAATTTAAGAGTTGGCCATAGTGCCACTGTCTGGGCAAAGTTTCGCTCATCACACACTGTATGGCGTATGCCCATCTTCATTAGCCCAGTTAATTTATTTTTATCAGATCAGGCCGCGAGTTCACAAAGCATTCTCAGACTTAAGTTTAGAATTTACTCAAATTGTTCGTCTTATTTTAACTAAAATATAGCCATTTATAAAACTTTTGTTGTTTTAATGTATCAAATACATCAATAAGACACTATGTTTTGTGTTTCGAGATCAAAGATATTTCTCATAAACAGCTAGTGGTTGAAAGTTGAGTTAATTCTTAACTTATGTCTGAGAAAGCTTTGTGAACTCCAGATCAGATCTCAATGTCTGTACAGATTACCAAAGTCATAATCAGGTTTTATTTCCATATCCTGATTTAATCCAATTCCATAAACTTTTCATAAATTTAACTGAATGGAAAAAATGTCTGAAGACCTGCATAATGAGAATCTAATCTAATAAAATTTAAATATAAAATCTATTTTGCTGTTATTGTGGAATAATTACTTGTATTTTGGTGATTACATTCATTTTTTCGAATGACAAGTTTAAAATAACTTACCGATATAAATATTGATATACTTATATAAAAAAATGGAGATGGGTACATGGAGAAATGGGGTTTAATGTACACTCAACACAAACTAGGTCATTTTGGGACATTTATTTGATTCAATTTTTTTTATTTCAATAATTTGCTTCTGTGTAGGGGTATTTAGAAGTGGAAGCAAACCAGAGGACCTCGAAAAAACCCAAAAGGTTTGACAGACGACTATACTCCTTGTCACGTACAACCCAACCGGGAATTTGAAACCACGCCAGTAAACTCAATGACAGGGTTTATGATACGATGTTAAATTCTTTTTCTCTCTCTTTCTCTCTGTCCAGGGATGCATCTATATTAATATACTACTTTTCTCAATGTTTCCACCAGGAACTAGGGTACACATGTATCAAGTGCTGAAGGTTTAAGCTGATAAATTGTGATACTGGATTAACTGGAATTAGTTTGAAATGTAACAGAAACTATTTGAATTCTATAAATGTTGCCATTCCAGTATTTGTTGATAAAAATGTTTACTTAATGTTGGCATTTTATCTTCTTATCAGTTTATTCACATCAATTACTGGACTAATACTCGCCTCTTTTCTTTACAAATCCATTTATTTTGCTATAAAGTTGGAAAACGACTCATGAAATGGAAATATTTTATGATATGATGATCAGCGATGGTGAGTTCATGTCTGCATATTGGGTTGTTTATGTTTCTTTAAAAAGGTTCTAGGGTTAGTTTTCATTTTAAAATGTTGACATAATTTCATTTATCGGTATATGTCAGGAATTTTATTCTGCATCTTTATTCAGCCAGTTATAAGGAAGAAGCTTATTGATATATTAAGTGTTACAAAATGATGATTTTTGTAGAGTTGCTATTCCTGTCTCCCAAACCTTGTAATTGCTCTACGGGTCAGGGGTTTTGAGATTTGATTTAATTTAAAAAATCTTGCTGGGATGGTACAACCAGTTCCAAGTTGTGTAGTGATTCTTCAAACCTTTTTATGAGCATTTTTTTATTTACAAACTTGTTGATATCTTTCAACTAATCCGAAGGAGGAAGCTATCAAAATTTGGTGTCTTGCAATGATTTGATTTTTCACAGAGTTACTGTCCCATTTGTTTATTTTTATTTCTGTTTGGCAAATTTTACTTTTAGAAATACTGTGGAAAAAAAAATTTGTTACCCAATAGCACTCAGTAATCAATGCAAGAGATTGTACTGGTATATAGATAGATTATATGGGTACATTAGTCTGTGGGGACCATAGCAGATCTATGCGTAAGGTACTGACATACTAGCCTAGTGTTCAAAACTTTGATCCTGTTGTTAACTGAGATAGTTCTTCTGGCCCAAACTTCACAAAGCATTCTCAGACTTAAAGGAGCTAAGTCTTTAAGTCAGTATCATCCAAAATCTTCAACATTGAAAACACGAATTATTTGTCAATTTAAATCAAAATTAATGCTGTGATCTAACCGGAAAAAGATGGGATTCTGATATCAAATATTTAAGACAAAATGAATATTTTACCATTGGTACACGAATCGTGTACCATAATGCGTTTCAGCCCCAGTTCTAGCAAGAGACTCGAGGAACGAGGCTAGAAACATTGTACCAAATCAAACGGCGTATGTAGACTGGAATAACTAGACGCTAAAAAAAAATGCCTTAGGTTGACACTGCTGGTTTATTTCGCCGAACATAACTGATTTGAAATTAGAGTAAAAACGGAAACCATTGAATGCAAATCAGTTTATATACACTCATATTACCTTATTATATGCGTTGTGACCCACTTGAGTCAATTTCTAGGTCACAAATGTTAGCGATTTAGCTCCTTTAAGTTCAGAATTTACTCAACTTTCAGTCACTGTTTCAAAGAAATGTCTTTTAACCAGAAACACAAAACTTTGCATATAGTTTCTTATTATTAGGGTATTTGATACATTAAAACATCAAAAGTTTTATAAAGGGTTATATTTTAGTTACAATAATGTGAACAATTTTGAGTAAATTCTTCACTTAAATCTGAGAATGCTTTGTGAACCCGGGGGGGGGGGGGGGGGGGGGACCTGATTGCTACTGTTGTTGAGATATTAATCATCAACTGTCAGTCCTATTTAAATCTGTGGAAAATCTCAAGCTTCTGATCAATCTGATGGCATGGAGAATTCATTATGATCTTGGTAAGTTAATAAGTGTCTTAATTAAAATTTATATAGAATTATTAAGGCATAAATAAAGACCTGGGACCTGTTTAGTAATTTGATTGGATAGTATTAGATTTATTTTAGTGATTCGCCAATCAAAATTGAAATATCAACTAAAATTTGGATTTAATGTTAAGTTAAGATTTCGAGAAACCATGCCCTGCAGTATGCAGATTTATATAACATTTACGGCATAAATAAAAGACCTGCAATATGCAGATTTAGTTTGGGAATAATACCTATTTAATTCAACTCAAATTTGATTTAAAATACAAATCTTTGAATCTTAAATATTTTTCTAGCACATCATTTTATTGAGATTGAATGCTGCTAAACATATACATACTTATATTATCTTTCAAGTACATGTAAATAAAATGCTTGCGAACACCCTAGAAGACAAATTATCTTTTACAGAAGATAATATAGATGTCAATTGCTTCTATTACTAGCCATATCATGGTCAAAGACATTTGTTGGTATCCAAGAATTTAAGAAATCTTTGATCTAGTTAAGGTTATGACGATTAGGGTGTGAATTTACAAATGCCAGATTAATCACAAGATAGCCTTTGTCAGTTGAATTGATAAAAAAAATAAGATGGAGTATATTTATCTATAACCTACAGACTAAAAAAAGTGTCTTTAATAAACTTCATGAAAGGTTTGAAAGAAATGAGATTTAACACCGTACTCTCCTCCACCTTTTTGAGAAAAAAAAGAATAAATGAACAGGGGCCCTGTTTCACGAAATTTTAACTAAAGATAAAATCCAAATTTTAGCAGATACTTCAATTTTGATTGGCTAAGAACTAAAATCAATCTAATTTTGTCCAATCAAATAACTAAAATTCAGATCTTATCTTAGTTAAAATTTTGTGAAAGTTTAATGATGAGGGCCAACAGAGCTATATGGCTCCAAGGGAAATTTAAATGAAAAAAAAACTGGGTTTATCGTCCTTCTGGACTAATGATGAAGGGCATTGTGCTATTTGAGAAATTCGCCAGCGCTACGGCCTATTGAATTCCAACTGTCAAGGGTTCTTTTAAATGCAGGACAATGTGTACTCGATTTTTTATACCAGCCGAAGGACTATACATTGTCAAGGGGGATCTAGGCTACAAAATGCCAAGTATCTTTCTGGACCAACACTGGGATCAAACGCAGAACCTCCAGGTTGGGGAGCCAGTGTCTTACTCACTGGGGGGGGGGATGACCTATTGGTGTAGAGTGCCGCGCTTCGACATCTAGCTGGCCGGTCACCTCTGGCTTGCAACTGTGGTTTCAATCCCTGGTGTGAGCGTATGTGGATTTTCTCCGAGCACTCCGGTTTCCTCCCACTGCTACGTGCAAGCGAATTATTGAAAGAAGATTAAACCATATGTTTGTCCCGAAATGACCTAGTTTGGGTCGAGTGGACTTAAACGCCATCTCTCGCTCTCTCTCTCTCTCTTACTCACTGAATCATCTCAACTCACTCCAAGGAAAAGAAAAGAAAGATCAAAGAATATAAAATGATCCCTTCACAATTGGTTCAAATGAAATTTCAACTGGACATTATACCCAACTTTATGGTTGAGTAAATATTATCATAGGCTTTTATTGAAGTTTTGGAGCCGAATGGGTGTCTGTTCCTGAGAAGGAAACCATTTTGTTGGGACAAGCGATTTTTTTCATGATCTTAACATGTAGACATGGTATTCACATGAGGGTGCCCCATTGCTTCGAATTGATAAAAATCTATAATAAAATATATAGATGGTTGCTACAGCAATATCTGTAGAAAGTGACATCTTCACATTTAGAATCTATTAATTGTAATGGTTGTAATGTGAGGACGATGTTTCTGTGAGATTGCTGCGTCCAAATCACTTAACTCGGCTAAGAGAGTTTCGAGATGTATCTTCAAGTCTATGGTTTTTAATGGCTTAGACTGTTTTACTTCACTTCCGATGTTATTTTTCACTTTCTCTAGCATGAATTAGGAAGTGCAGAAATAAGATCAGAAATGAAGTGATATAAACGGTTCTATTGATGAATATCAGGAACTGGTCACGTTTGAAACTCTGGACTACATTTGGGTCGTGTTAGGGGTTTTATTACAGATCTGCGAATCGAATTTGGATCTGATTTGTAAGTTAATTGGATGGATGTTTTTTTTTTTATGATGTTGAAGTCAACAGCTGCCTCTTCAACAAAAGACAAGTGTTATGAACCCTACATGATTGATAAAATAAATGTAAGAAAATTCAATAAAATGTGTGATATGCTTTTATTTCAACACCCACTCGCCAGACTGAAATTATTTAAAGAATTTTGCAATTACTAAAATATGATCAAATCAAAATTTAAACAACAAAAGTTTAAAGTCCCTCCTTTAATCTTCATTTGAGGGATTTTCAATCCATTTGGGGAGGTGTGGGATGGATGACTGAATGGTTAGCACGTGCGCATTATATCATAAGGTCTGTCATTGAGTCATCTAGCATGGTTTTGATTACCAGGTTGTACATGACAAACCTTGTGGGTTTTCTCCAGGTTATTCGGTTTCCTCTCACTGTTTAAGATCCCTACATGCAAACAAAGTATTGCAATAAGATTGAACCAGATATAAGTCCAGAAATTACCTAGTTTGTGTCGTGTGGATGTTAATCTCTAATGGAAGTATCCGCTGGAAAATTGTTCAATTCCATTCAATATTTACAAAGTTATGATCAATTGAAATTTCATCTATTTATGCTGCTTTAATATAAACAAGACACCAGCATCTTTTATTGGTATCAGAGAAACCTGATGAGCTTTGTTTAAATCTGATTGAGCCTAATCCAGGAAATTATCTAGTATTGATATTTTGATTGTTTTATTGGGTTTTTCTTAATTAAATGTTAAAAAATCTATTTGAGTACATATGTAGCGTGGATTAATCTGGGAGAAATGCTTGTACTGATTCTAATAATTACCTCCCACTACTTAAGACAAAGAGGAATAATTGAAATAATACCACTGTACAACAGTCCAGGAGCTATTTTTTAGCCCATGGGAGGGTACTTTGAGGTGCTGCTGTTCTATATGCCCCAGCAGTTCCCGGTCTGACTAATCGATTTTTACTTGTATGGACGCCCACTACAAATTTGGGTGTCAAATGTTTTGTAACTGATAACCATATTATTTTGGTATTCGCTTCAGGACTAACAGCTGTGAGGAAGTCTATCTGATTTTTGATTACTTATGTACTTTAGAAAGAATATCAAACATTTTTTTTTGAATAAATAAATTTGTTTTTTAAGTGTAAATATGGAAACTAAAAAAATAATTGACTTAAAGTCATAGATACTAACTTTCAGTATAGAGTTAATTAAGTTGGTGAGATGTGGAAGTGCGGACTTATTAAAACATTTTTATGCCTTGTTTGTGCTCTTAAGTTTATTGATTCAGGTCTTTTGTAATTCAAGGGCTAAAAAAACACTTTGAAAAAATATAGGAATGTCCTCTCATATTAATGAAAAAATATTATAAAAAAATAGCCTGAAGTCATAGGCATTGATGTAACTATTTTCAGACTCAAGTTCCCATTGTTTTCTTTCACTAAGATTTTGAGATGCCTTCCTGTTATTATTCGTTTATAATTCAGTTGTACGTGGAAATTTGTTGGAAATACGGGTTCATTAAAAGATTTCTCAGTGTTTTTCATCGACAAAATATTTTAAATCTTCGGCCCGTAGCTTTTGAGATAGTCATGTCTTATTTGTCCTTCTAAGTTTCCATTCATGATGTCCCAATATGCATCTTGCCGTTTGAAGTTAACGATTTCATCTTTTCTTTTCAACTTTCAGCTTAACGAGAGCGCTAAATGTAATTGTGATCTTTACTCCAGGGACCTGTTGCGCAGGGTTAAGTCTTAAAAGAATCGCAGAAATTGAATCAATATAATTGTACATGTGTTTTGGACACGTCGATATTAGGTTTCTCCCCCCAGACTGATGTCAATGTCAGAGTATAAAATTAGTTAATTTGCTTTTGATAAAAATGTTTTATCCGAAGAATGGAAATAATGCTAAATTAATAGCCAAGAAGCTCGCTGTTCAGGAAAGAAAATGTTGTTTATTTAAGTACAAATTGTTGAGGGAAACCTCAAATTGGATTTAGTCTAAATAGAAAATTTGTCTGTGTCAAAACTAAATTAAGGTTTAGATGAAGCCATGAAGATATTTGAGCAAATTTTCGGTAAATCTGGTTAGTATCCTCTGTAGGTTACTGGGAATGGCTGGAATCAAAACCCCATTTTTCTTGTAATTGTTTCATTCCGCATGACGGAAAACGATCCAAATCCACTTTCACTTCTCAGGATGATTTACCACAGAATAGCCGTAGTTTTAAAATAAATTCTAAGTCTGAACAAATGTTGTCGGCTTGAATTCCAACCACGTAAAATAAGAATAAATATCTTTTTTATTCCTTGCAATGGTTAAAACTGTAGGAGTTTGTTTGCTGCCTGTCTGAATTTTGAAAAAAACAAAGCAATGATTTATCTCAAGCCGTGAACCATTCTGAAACTGATAGAACCATTACCCTTCGTTCAATCCTAGACTATTTTACTTGAAATTTATTTCAAGTGTATACAATTTTACTAAACTATAAAATTTGGATATTAAAAGAAATTGTATAAGCATAGTAGAATATTTTACTAAACCATTAAAATTATATTGTAGATAAAATAAAATTGAAAGCATGATTAAATCTTTCTTCAAGTTTTGCTGTAATTATTATTGATTTGATTTAATTTCAATTATACAATTATTATATGCTTGATACACCACTTATTATAGTGCAAAACAATCATGGATTAACTGCTATGCAAAAAAAAGCATTAGACTATAACACATACTTATGGAAGAACAATTACTGATTTATTTAGGCGACGTTTCGAAGAGTATACTCTCAACGTTTTCAAGCAAGCATACAGTAAAAAATGTGTAGGAAAATTTGCTAAATGCCTCTTAAAGACTAAATTTCTCTTAAAGATTAGATCAAAATAAGCATGTGCTTCGAGCTCTTAGCAAAAAAAGGGGAAGATTAACCAAATTAAACAGCTGAACCCACAATAAATGACAATAAAAAAATCCAACCCAGCAAATATATATGTTCTTGTTTCTTAAATTCTTTGTATTGGGAGTTGAGTAATTGACAATATACATTATTTCTCAAAGTATGGATTCTCATTTCCTTTTTTTTATCATCAAGAGCTAATCATTTATCATATAGAAACATAAAACTAGTATATTACTATTAATTTATTAGTATGGAAGACTGTAATGATTAATTTTAAACTTGTTTCATTAATCTGCCATTCAATGACATTATCCAGGATTTTGTGATAAGAAAATCTTGTAAAAAGCAGCTTAAATTTGTACATTTTTTTCATGTTGAAAGAAAAAAAATTATTTTGGGATAAAATCTTGTAAAAAGGGGCTTAAATTTGTACTTTTGTTTCATGTTGAAAGATAAAAATTTATTTTGCAGTTTAGTATTTGTGGTCTGGTCTCTAATGGTCTTATTTTGTCCCTGCTTGCAAGTTGATTGCTGACAGTTTATTGGGATATCCTGATTTTTATGGGGATTGGATGTACTGAATTGTTAGCGCTGCATCGTAAGGTCTGTCATTGAGTCCACTTGCGTGGTTTCAATTCCCCAGTTGCAAGTGACAAGGACTAAGGTCACCTGTCCAACCTCGTGAGTTTTCTCAGAGTCTCTGATTTTCTCCCAATGTTAAAGACCCTTACGAGCAAGCAAATTATTGAAATAGAATTGATCCAAATGTTAGTCCCAAAATTACCTTGTTTGTGTCAAGTGGACATTCAGATCCTTGTGATGTCAAGGAACATATTATTTTATTTTACAGTTGTAAATAAATAAAGACAACAAAAAACTGACCAATACATTTTTATTGATTACATCATACTTACAATTAATTACTTTGCAACAACGGTTATTATGTTCAAAACAATATTAATAATTAAACAGTTAATAATTATGATAACTTATAATAATAATAATAATAATAGTAAGACACAGTACGGTCAAGTTATATTAAAGGTGCTGTCACTATACTCCTACTAATTTGAATCTTGCATATGTAAGTTAAAATCATTTTCTGAAATCTACGATCAATCATCTGAGTATACTGAAGATAATCGGATACATCATGTACATGACCACTGGAAATAAAACTCTGTGGGATATAAATTATTTCTGTCTATTTTGAGATTTGTGTAAAATGACTTTGTCAGAGTCATGTGACAGGTTGATAATTGTAAAAAAAAACTGAATCAGGAAGAAAATTAGATCGGTACATAACTATACAGGCTAGATTTTTTTTTTTTTTTTGCAGTGTTTGTGAAGGTGGCAGTGTAAAAATGTTATCATAAAAAAAAGTGTCTTTCTTTCAGTATTTTTCAAACTTTTCAAACCTAGCTGGAACTTTATTGAAAATGTTATAAATTGAATGTGTCTTTATCTCTGTATCTTTTATACTATTTAAACCTTACTCCAAACTGTTGACAGTCTCGATTATACCACTGCAGTAGTTTTAGATTTTTTATGACCCCAACATTAGGGATTTTCCTATTGAAACTACCAATTATGTAAATATTTTGCACTTTTCCATAATAATTCCAACTTTTTTCAGACTTAACATTGACTGTGACTGGTCAAATTGCAAATCATTTTACCATTCTATTCTGTGGTCTTTACTCCTTTTAAAGGGACAATAACACTCTTGCTGGCTTGGCAGCTCCAGAAAATATATAATAGCCTTATTCTAAGTACTAGATGTTTAAGTGTCCTACCTGTTGTGTAAATTATCCATTACATCCTATTTTACTTGTCCAGAGGGTTCGAAAATATTTTAAAATCCAACTCACATTTGAAAAGGTTTAGGTTAGGCTTTTTAAATCATTTAGTTGAATTTTTCCAATTTTTTAAATTAAGTGTGTTAAGATGACATTTGTATCATCAATTAATTTGAATATTGTAAAATAATACAATTTGTTGACCAAATAAAGATTGGGACATATTATTCAGTTACAACAAGAGTGTTATTGAGCCTTTAAGAATGGAAACTTAAACAGTAATAGACATTGTCATGACAGAAGAAATTTTAGAAGGAGGAAGTGTGTCGTGATCAAAGAGCATCACTAAAACACTGTTTGTAGCTATCTCAACTTCGTCTGAAACCTGCATTATAATGAGTACTGTTAGATCCGGTTGTACCTTCATCAAACTAAAACTTTCTGTCGTTGTGTTAAAAACAACAAAAAAAAACCATGTGACTTTTAGTGTAGGAATTTAGAAAAATTCAGTGCTTCAAGATCGAAAAAAGGTGTCTGTAAAGGACAATTGTGGTGTGCTGGATTGAGATTAATTCTAGCCAAGGATACACTTAACATTGTAATGTATATTATTACAAATTCTTCCCTAGACCAAGACTCAGACTTTTTCCTTTTTTGTACGATCTAAATTTACATTTGCAGTGTCATTATCAAGTATGTTAGTGGACTCGGTAGACGACCATTCATCAAGATGTTTACAAAAATTGACCTAATTGATTTGTATGAATACCAAAAGCTTGAGATCCTGTTCATGTTTTGACTGAATGGACATCTTAAAATACATCTTATAACTTCCGTAATTCTTTCTAGGTCAAGAAGGAGACTCAGGTGTCCGACTGTCTGATTGCCACAGTAATTGGCCTTATAAAGTCTTTTCATAGGATCAAACTAACAGTGTTCAAATATTCATTAATTAAAGACTATCAAACATATCGGGCGCGACTGAATCCACAGTAGATATAACAAATTGATTTTTTCTGGATTCCAAAGCCCAGAAGGCGCTTACCTACAATTGATAGCATCTGTGACAGTGGGAGACCGCTATTTCTTTCACTTTCTGTGTCTACCAAAGCGCTGAAGATGTGCTTTTAAACATCTCCAAATTTTATTCAAGTTAATTAATTAATATGCTTACCATACTTTTATGGTTTACATGTAGAAGGGGCTTTTATTGTAAATTTTCTAACAATTGTGTGCTTCAAGTTCAATAAATAGAGAGCATTTTCTATTTCTTATCAGGCTTCTTGTAAACTACCGAACATACTTTGTCGTCTTCCACTTGAAATCATTACATTAACAAACAATTTGAGCCTTGTGTTTTATATAACTGCTGCAGAAAATTGTGGATATTACTTGATCAGCTGTTCTGCATGCAGTAATGGTAGACTATTTATAGAGAGTATCAACTGCCAAATACAACAGGGATTGCACCAGATATGTCCAATTGGCCAAAGAACTGGTCATGATTCAATAGATAAATGTAAATTTAGATACAGGAAATTTCAATGGAACTTTCTAAAAATCGATTTAACGTGTGTGTTCCATTAAGTCATTAGTTTACTCAGAGAAATGGGAAGTAGACGTAGCGGTGTGTCTTTTGACATATTATTATTATACACTAATGCTCACAAGATATAACACATGGTATGAATCTTCCATGTGAATAAAAATAACAAATTTATGTGTATATTTATATATTTCTAACAGATCACTTTTAATTATCAGCAAAAACATTTCCAGTTAATGAACATGAAACTTATAATACACAACAAATAAAATATATAAAATCAAAACAGCTTCATAACTCACTACTAATATACTATGTATAGCCTCGTATCTCCCGAACATGAGATGAAAATAACTAATAAAGCTCGTTTATACAATGATTTTTTTTATAATATTTGTCATTTTAACTAATCATTTCATAAATAGATTATCTAATTATAACACATTTTTTACAGGTTAATAATAATTATATATATATATATATTGACAAACTCAACAAAATTTATACAAATTGATTAAGAGCCGATTTCACATTTTCTCTTTGAGTCAGTGTGACTATTTTACACATCGTTTCAAAATATGCAAATGGTTTGCGAATCTGATTTTAGTATTGTTAATCACAAATAAAACCTAAGAAGCTGCCTTTTGCAGTTATATTGAATTACGGTACCTTCTGAAGAGGAATTCAAATTCGGAAAACAATATTTGCTCTAAATTACAGCTGGATATTTTTATTGTATGTGAAATCAGCTCTTCCGTCTAATAACTTGTCAAGGCTCTTTGAATTGCATGTTCCATTGCAGTTTCTGAAACTTGTTAATTTATCAGGGTGATTAATATAAGATATACATTGGGGGTGGGGTGAGGGGGATTTATATTGGAAATCGATAGTTTTGTTATTTATTTTTGAGAAGGTGGGGTAAAGAATATTTTAACATTTTTTTTAATTTATGGAACAGATTGATGTTGTAGACTTGTTTCTGGTATTCAACAGAATATATACATAAGAAGATCTTTTTTTCTAAGATCTGAATTTAAAAAAAAATAACCTCAAACCTGCGTGGTGTCTGTCTTTACCATACTGTAATGTGTCCCATTTTGCGATGAATTCTTATGGAAAAAAGGCCTGAAATACGATCCTACGAATAAACTTTTGAAAGTGTTCCGAAATTGTTGACTCATTATACAATAGAGAATAAAATTAACAGCACTGTTTATAAGTACGAGGATGTCCATTAAGTCACCTAGGTTAACGTACACTTTGTCCCAAAACTCCTTATTTACAGCACTAATGAGTGCAAGAATACCTTGTGGAAGTTCAGTAATCACAAAAAATAGTACCACAGTGACTAACATCATGGTTGTGCGATTATGTTCACTACTCGCGTGATCATGGTCTGAGGCGCGTTTGACCATCCCAAGAAGGCGTGACCGACGTTTTTTGGCATGGTGCATGGCAATTATTATCAAGGTACTGAGCACAGTCAGCAGTATACAAGGTAAAATTTTAATTACTACGCCAAAAAGCCAGCGAACAAATTGTTCATACGATGGGTTGTTAAGGGCAATATAAGATCCGATTATCCAGTAACATGAGGCAGTGTTATTTTGTTCGGAAGCCAAGTCAATAACCGTGTACATCAAATAATTTGGTATACAAATCATAATCGTGGCAACGACAATAATAAGAACGGCCATTCTTGCTCTTTGCATGCTACACATAGTCATGGCTCTGGCGTGTTGACACACAAATATATAACGAAAAACTGCTAAAGCCACTGTAAGCCACATGGCCATGTTATGACAAGTTATGATGAACAGATTGTGGAACAATATAAAGTACATCCATTCTTTCGTATGGTTGGTTCCTTCACAGTCGGGCCTACTAATTATATACAGATAGACAGCCATGATCGGATAAGTACTCATTGTCAACATGTCCGCAATGGCTAAGGCAGTAAGTATAAAATTAGTAGGTGAGGACATATGCTTACGAGTTAGAACCACTATATTTAATATGTTCGAAATAATTCCAAAAATACATACAACTATACTGAAATAGCCATGTATGTGTCCGTATGAAATCGCAAATGCTCGCATGGGACTCACAGTTGTTGAAACATTGGGTCCGATTGTTGTTAGCTCCGTAATTGTTCCTGTGATATCGGTATCAGTGAAAGGAACTGACGACCAGGAGTTATTCCAATCACTGTAGGTTGTGTGAAACCTATTCTCCGCCATTTTTATATTCCTATTGTATTCCTGTTAATAAGAACTGGTCAAAATGGCAGCAAAACTATATGACACTGTTCTAAAATAAAAGCACAGAATTAAAACAGCGAAAATGTGTTCCTTTTCTTGTTGTGAAGACGTATGCAGTCAGGAGAACATGCAAAGTTACATCTGAGTTCTGGCTTTTGTTTCCATTTTGATTGTGTTCATGGAATAGGTCTGATGTTTCTGCCAGATAGTCTGTATATTATAATATATTTACACT
The DNA here is from genome assembly GCA_036850965.1 of Patella caerulea. Taxonomy (NCBI): domain Eukaryota; kingdom Metazoa; phylum Mollusca; class Gastropoda; family Patellidae; genus Patella; species Patella caerulea. The sequence goes on along the minus strand of JAZGQO010000010.1, from coordinate 69,220,800 downwards.
CACCGGAAGATACACTTATATGTATTAATTTACTGAAATTATAGCTTCACAGTTTTGTCAGGCTGTTGTGGTGATAATTACAAGTTGTAGAGACTAATAATAAGGTAGTGTCAGGCTGGTAAAACAAGTCTTAACACACTGACAATGAGGTACTAAAGAATTGTATCAAAGTTTTGGTAATTGGCGTAGAAAGCTGTTTTTCGATGATAAATAGTATGAACACAGACTTCTGTTTCAATCATTCAACACAAAGCACAAGATTTTCTGTAAATAATGCAATTCTTTCGCTAGCACGTCCTTTGTCACAATTTCTTCTTTGATCTCAAAGAGAAGAAATCATTTTTATGGCTTTGATTCTCTGGACAGTCTATCAAATCTTGTTGACAAGATATTGTGGCACTTTATAAATATCACACAGGAAATCCCATATTATTAAAATGAAGATCACTTAAAATTATTAAACACTATCAAAATTCTTTATCCGTTTGAATTTCCAACGCTTGTGTGTATCAGTAACACAAACAAGAATGTTTCAAATCGAGCTTAAGCTTCTTCGAAGTATTTATAGAGAAAGGCACATTTGCAGACTATCACTAAATCCTGAAGTTGATTTCTGCTGTAATTCTATTCACTCTGCAACTTCTGTGATGAGAAGATGAAAAATGTTCAACTTGTCTAGCCTACAGAAAACCTGAAAAGACGAAGAAATAACAAATAAGTCATTGACTGTTTCGTGATAGATAGTAAAACGATCTATAATGGCTGTTTCAGGACACTGTAATCATAAAATATTAGCAACTAATATCAAGAAAAAAAAAATAATAAGGGAAATATTTCTTTAAATCTGTGTTTGCTACATTCCTAATGTTTTTATTATATTAACTAGGTTTATACCAAACGTCCAAATTGATTAATGGTAGTAATTAAACTGACACGATCAAGTAATTAGTACCAGTTGCAGATATAAATATTAATGATTTCATTGCTTTTTTTTTTTGCTGTTATATATAAGCAAAATAGTGAACACAATCTGCGCATGAGGAATCTCTTGTATATATTAGCAATATCTTATAATAGACTTAAAAGTATCAATAAAGATGCATTGTGAAAGATTTATTTAAAGAGCTGGCCAATCTTACTAAATGTTAAAAAATAATGAAAAATGAATATACGGCCTATCAAAAATTTCAGTAAAATTACTTTATTCAGAAAGAATTTAATTGAAGCCATGATTTCCAGCAACCTTGACAGTGATTGATCCTTGAATTTGCAACTTGATTGTCACATGTAGACGTTTTGGCTAGAAGCGTGAGACTTGATAATCGTACCTATATTTTTAACGAAGGAATCTGATTGGCTCACAAGCTGGGTTTGTACCTAATCGAATTTAGTGGCGAAATATGCGGGGTATTACGTGAAGGGCTTGATAAGATGTACATGGCGAGATCAAGCCTTCTATTGAAGATGATATTAAGGATGTATTATGTAAGATTTAGATAAAGAGCTGCCTGTTCTTGCTATAATAGTTACAAAAATAGTACCAAAATGAATCAGTTGAAAATTTCGGTTAAATTACTTTATTCTACAGAAAATATAGTCTTGATGACCTAGAAAGTTGATGATGGGCTTGTCATTTGAATAAATGTCTAAATGATAATTTATATAACGTTTGAAGCCAGAAAAAGACCAGAAAGACCAGATTGATCTCTTACATAATGAATCTTCAAAAGAACAGTCGCAGATGTACATCAGGAAGTTGACTTCAGGTGAAAAAAGACACTTGTAAAGCTTTATCCTAGTCCAGTGTAACTAACTGTCTGTTATACTTTTTTCAGGGCTTTACTGAAAAGTACTGGAACACACCATCATGCTATACTGAATACCGGAAAACACACTTAATACACTATTTCTGGTATTTAGTGTGTTTTCCAGTATTTAGTGTTTTTCCTGTATTTAGTATAAAAAGGTGTTTTTCAGTGTTTTCCGATATAGTATGGTTGCTTTTTTTTCAAATGTAATACCATTTTATAACTGACAAATAAATTGAAACAGGGTTTAAAATTAACATCTGCAGCAATCTTAATTAGTTCTCGTTGTAAACATTTAAATACAAGCTCATGAAAGTAATTTCAATCCAGTTATACACTAGCACCTTCCTGAACCATTGCTGTAGGTTTTATTACAAAAGGCGGTTGTTCATTGCCTCTCATGATGAAAACCTGTAGTCATTGGCATCAATGTACTCAATAAATTGAAGCCTCCAGCTCAAAATACAGCAGCTAATTAATGTTGTTGAACCTTTTTTTAAAAATAAAACTTGACTTGAATCAAATGACATGAGCAAAATAGTTGATTATTGAACAGATTAATTCCAAAAACAGATCAAGTATGAGATTGAAAAACCTTTCTAAAATAATTACATCCTTTAAATTTGTTTTTAGTAATATGATCTGAATAGAAATGAAATAGAATGGGGTTTACCCTCCTCCTACTTAACTACACCAACTGGGCTAATAAAGATGGCCATATGCCATGTATAGTAGGCTAGATCTATTATTTTCGTCAAGGTCTCTCGAGATGTAAGTAAGATGGGGGTGGAGTGGCCGAATGGTTTGCACGTGTGTGCTGTATCGTACAGCCTGTCATTGAATCAACTGGCGTGGTTTCTAATCCCTGGTTGTACGTGATACGTCGCCTGTCGAACCTTGTGGGTTTTCTCCGGGTCCTCCCACTTTGAAAGACCCCTACGCGCAAGCGAATTATTGAAATAAAATTTGAAAACCATATGTTAGTCCTGAAATGACCTAGTTTTTGTCAACTGGACGTTAAACCCCATTTCTCTCTCTCTCTCTCCGAGATAGGGCACATGTATGTTACTGACATAGTAAGTTACGTTGGGGATAAGCACTAGCCCAGTTTACATCTCGTGGCATTTAACCTAACTTAAAGTAAACCAGGCAGTCGACAAGTGCTATGAGAGAAATATTTATCTGGCCAGTGATGTTTCAAGCTACTATTTTTTTTTAATATAATATAATATAATAAATTTTATTCGTACACTAAGTACAATCAATATGGGAAAAAAAAAAAAAAAAAAAAATAAAGAAATAAATAAATACATATAAATATATACAAGTTCTTAATTAACACAGAGTTGATTAATTATTTCATTTAAGTTTATGTATTCAGATGGTGAACAATCTCTTAAATCTATGTATTTTCGTATAGCATTTCCTATTCTCTTATCATTTTCCTTCCAGGAACTTTTATCGTGACATTCTATTTCATTTACAATATTTGACAATGACTTATGTTCTAAATTGTATTTTGTTATGTTATAATGATATGATAAGTAATTGATATTGTTGCACATAATGGATTGACTACCAGATAACGCAGTACGTCCGCATACATGAAGACATGAATTACTGCTATGTATAATACCGTGATAAAACTTAACAAAACGTTTATGAAGCTGAGTTTCAATTGACAAATCATGAGATATTATATTCAATAAACTATTGTGGGTTCTGGGTGAAATGTTAAATACTTTCCTAACCTGTTTTCTCCAGGCTACATAAAAACTCTCTAGAGACTTTTGTGAGAGATCCCATAGTTGGCTCCCATACAGGGGCATACAATAAGTTTTAAATAGTTTATATTTGACTCTAGATGAGGAGAATGTAAAACTTCTTAATGTTACATTACTTTTAACAATAAAATTATTTATACATTGACGTAAATGTTCATGTTTTGACGAACTATGAAGCAGATTTCCTAAATGGGACTCAGATTCGACAAGTTTGATAGGTAGGCCATTTATAAGAATGGGTTTAAGATCCTGATTTCCAGTTTCAGAGGGCTTGCTTTGAAAATATAAGAGTCTGCTCTTGTATTTACTAATTTACTAATAGAAAGCTGTAGACAGTAGTTAAAGGTATTTACATAAAGATTAAAGTTTTCTATACAGTTGATGAGAAAAAATTGAACAGGAACTTCTATGAACTTTGGAGTATATTGGAGTAATAACCTATTTAATATTAGTTTAAGATGAATTGAAGAGCTCTCTGATGACTGATCAACATGTATATTGATCTTACATTTTAATGCCAATTTTGAAGAGCTTTGTCCTCGACAAATTCAATTTTATCATTAATTAGTTGTCTTAGTAGGTGGTATGAATAATTGGTCGCGCATGGTATGATATGACAAAATTAGCATTTTAATGAAATTATCTGTTTGGAGATGAATTTCTTGAACATTACCCACATAATTTACAGGCTTTGGGAATAGAACAATTTTTTGGGATATGAATATATTAATAAAATTATCTGTACAATCAAATTATCTGGTTTGAGACAGATATATTCCAATGAAAGTTCAGACATTTGGGGGTTTTTTTCGTCATACTTGTTCGAATATTCTGTAGTCTAGGTCAGACTGTTCAGATGTCTCTTTACCTATTTATTACCTCGTGCATGCAATTTCCAAGAATAGGAATTTGTTTTCCATTGTATATTCCAATATGATGAATGCATGAATGTCGGACACAAGTTTCCAAAAGAAACTTTTTAGGACAGCCTGACATGATTGAGGGGAAGGTCAAGTATAGGGATAAAATGGGAGGACGTAGAAGGAATTTGTTTCCCCCTTACCCACACTTAAAGTTGAAATTGTGTCGTTTGATACACTGTCTAATGGTACCTTCATCAGGACCATATTCAGAGTTTAATGTGCAATAATTATGACATAACAGTGACGAATGAGAATTTCTTTCTTTTAAGTTCATAGTAGATTAGACGTCTTTAAAGTGCTATTTCCATTTTTATTGTTCAACATGTATTTGTAACACCGGTATTAAAGATGAAAGCAGTAATTAGGGGATGTTATGGATGTTTAGTTGAACAGGTACGAAGAAGGATAGGTGTTGAATAAACAAGTATGTTACGTCTTTAAGGAAGAATTATCTACTTATAATGATCAACTACTTCAAGTTACGCACCTTTTTTGTTTTGTAGGTAAATGAGAAACACGTGAGAAAACATTACGACTATATCAGAAAATTAGATTTTATGATTCGTTCTTTTAATTAATTTCAAGAATGTTGTGTCTGTATTTACTAATTATAAAGCACAGAATATCCAACAAAAAAGTTACTCTGATTTTCCTTCAGTTCTAAAACCCTTTCATCCAAGTAATTATTGAATAAAAACAAACTACGTGTTACTTCCAAAATGACCAAGTAAGTATCGACTAGAGATTTGTCCCACTATTCCTATTTCTTCTAAAATAACTAGCCTTAAATGTCTCAGTACAGCGTGACTCAACAAATGAATAAACCAAAGAAAATCATTGAAGCTTATAAGCATTGTTTTAACATACCACAAGTTCTTGTTGAAAAAGCAATCTTTTTTGTTTTTAAAAAAAAAAAACGAATCGAAAATTTTGAAATATTAAATTATTATACAAAGACGACTGTTTCGGTGCTTAATTAAGATAAAAATGAACGAAACTCCTTAGTTTAGCATGACAGGTAAATAACTCTCTGCATGATGTAGCTACGGGAAATGTTTCTGGAATGTTGATTACGCCATAGTTTTTGTAGCTAACGCTAAAAAAGATTTCTCATAACTTTCTTAAATTGATGATGTGTGACTTGCAAAGCTACCACTTTTGAGCAAAAACCGAAAGTATTTGGCTTTAAAATGGTTTAAAATGAGGTGAAGAACACAGTTTTTAGGGTTTCATCAACAGCCCACTTGGAATAGAAACAGACAAGTATTTATTATGTACTCAAAATATTTTTTTAAAATGTTCTTTAGAAACATGCAACAAAGGGTGTATCCGAACATCTCCCAGCAGGCCCTGGCTACTGTATATTTAGACCTCAAAAAAACTATTTCTTTCACATAAAAGTGATAAATTTGGTCTCCTTTCAGAATAATCTTGCAGTCTACTGTGATAACCAATGGCTCAGTGTAGTAGACTGGCTCACTAATCAGAGTATCCCAGTCTTGCCCCACGTTTTTTTCAGCATGGTTTCACCTTATCAATGGTGCGGATTAAAGACTTGTCCACAAACAGCATCTGGTTGTTCGGATGGGATATACAGTCATAAACAAAACAAAATGAAATGACCTTTAACGTCCTACATAATCAAACTCTTGGCAGTAGGAATTTGAAAAAAGCGTAGACAGACAAAATTTCCCTCATAACACACACATGGCATATGCACTTTTTCATCTGGCTTGAAGGTGCAATAACGTACAGTCTGGCAAAGAACAGTGCCTAGTCATTTGGGATTATGAAAAATAAAAGAATTCTTGTGTACATGTAAAAGAACCTTGACTGTTGGGATTTGATGAAGAGTAATCAGAAAGCCTGCTATTCCTCATATTGCGCTGCACCGCGTCTTCATTAGCCTTGATGAAGCGGAAAAGTAGAGAAATAAACCCAATTTCATTTCATATTTATATCTGTTAACCGATTCATGTCTGAATTTTGCAGACATCTGTAAATATGTAAAACAGTATTTGATTAAGTGTAAATTAAAATTATTTCATACTAAAGCTTTAAACATTAATTGACTTCCAAGTTTCACATGTTTTATTTTCTTCTTTTTATGCCAGAGAAACTCAATCAATGGTAATAATATCTCTCAGGTAGTTTTTCAATGCACGATTTGAAACCCTCCCCTTCCAAAAAGGTTTTATTTGTTTTAATTAGAACGTTTTATTTACTGAGTCGTAATAGCCACTCTATTTTGATTATGTGTTATTGAAATATTTTCTTTTCTCTAAAAACATTTAGCTTCAAAATGTTTTTGGAAATTAAGAAAACAAGCTTGTTGAGAACTTAGAAAAATGATTTTTCAAATTGAGCTGACTTGAACAGAGTGTGAATGTTTGTTTAAATTAGAAATTAGCATTTATTTTCTTTAAGTTATTTTGTTGACACTCTGCTCATTATCTGAAGAGGGCTAAAGAAATGAAATGAAACTCCTATTTTTCTTCATCAATTGGTCACAGAACATATTTGCCGAGGGACCATAATGTACACATATTAAAACCTAACACTAGATCTGAATGAATCGATTTCATTCTTTAGCAGTAACAATTTTATTTTTTAGCCAGTAAACAAATCTATCAGCAAAACACTGTGATTTTATAGTTTTTAAATACTGAAAACTAGATTTCTAATTTCAATAAAACTCTTTTTTGTGAACCATTATATCGTTAATATGTATATGCTATTGTATATCAATTGTAAATTAGATAAATACAATTTCCTGTAAATGACTGAAAATGCACTTCAGATGAAAGCAGGAGATGATTTTCCATTTTTTATTTCAACATTGGAAAATAATTACATCTTGTGTGCGTGTCTGAAAATAGTTGTTGCCAAAAGTCAATTCAACGATTTTTGTTTCCTTTATCAATTTGAAGACTGTCTCTTGTGACTGTAACACAACCAACAAAAAGCAAATGCCAATATTGAAAATATAAAATTCACATGGGTGCTATCATTAAAACATATTGAATATTTAGATACGTAAATGTGAATATTGTATTTTTAAGTTGATCACATCTATCTCTATTTACAACAAATTCTTTTATCTATAATAAGTTCTCTAATTATTTTAGTTAAAAGGTCTTAAATCTAATTTTAAGAAAAAAATTGTTTGTGCGTTAAGTTTCTTACTCTAATGTTCATCCTGAACGGTGATCTTCTCAAAATCCTCTTGATGACACTTCATCTGAAGATATTTCTTTTAAAGAGAATTAGAACTACAAATAGATTAAAGACATCCTACCCTTCCAATGTTCTTCACATTATTCTTATTTCACCAAATCCTTATTATCCATATGAGATACACCTCAGCATTTTCTTAAAGACACTTGTCGGTGAATGATCAGTATGGCTTAAAGGTATTTCCACTGACTGTAGTTAAACAGCTAGTTATAGTGTTATTTATACCGGCTTGTTCATTAGCTTACAGCTTATTTACTTTATCAAATGAAACAGAAGGCTTCTCTTTTCATCAACATTAAAACCTCAGAAGTTTTCGCCTTGTTTTATGGTTTTCTTAATACCGGACGACTTTTAACGGCAAATTTCAAAGAATCTTGGGCCAGTTGAAAGGTGTGGTTTTAGTTTGGAGGAGTGGGTTTCGGTTTATGTTTTCATTATAGATAGATCTAAGTAATCTGCTTAATTAAAGATGAAGCTTTTAAAAATCATTAAAAAGAAATGGGCTGGTCAAAAAGTTCCCCTGTACCTTTACCGTCTTTGAAATTTGTTGTTAATAATATATTTTTAATGAACAGTTTAAGCCAAAGTATACCCAAAAACAACCAGATGAGACATGTTTCAAAAATTTACGTGATTTTGAACCAGATTATTTGACACTTTGTAGTGTCATTGTCCTTTTATAAATTACATATTCATATTATTATGAAGTCATTTATTTGACCCCAGGGGGCAATATTTGATCTGTATTGTTTGATATTCACAATCCTAGTGCAAGCTGCCTGTTTCTTTAGAAATGGTGTTCCTTGGATCAATGAATTACATGACCATTGATTTTTGGATCAAAGAGCTGCGAAGCTAACCCAACCCTTGTGTAGAGCTCTGTTTTTCACAGATCTCTGGTGACTGAAGGATCTCTGCCTAATAACAAAAAGATTACAAAAAAATAAATTGTCATTTCTAAAGTACAGGAAATTTTCTATCCATATATCTTTCGCATTTTTTTTTTTAAAACCCAGGAATGATTTTTTACATTGGAAGTTAAATTTTAATTATTATGATATTTGTTTTTTTGAGGGGGATTTGGTAAATATATTTGTTCTATTAGTAGTTGCTCAGTGAAAATTTGGTTACTTACGAACTGGGATATCACAGGTTTGAAATTGGTGTTGACTGAGAAAATGCTTCGGAATTTTCCTGTGTATATGGTTGATCCCCTGGCAGTTGAAAATCAAAATAAAAGTGGGCTGTAAAATTGCTGTAATGTCAAAACTTGCCACATTGCACACTTGATTTAAATTCCATTTCATTTAATTTTGTGTATGTTAGGGTAAATATATGATATGTATAGTTTTTTAATTTGGTGTTCAAGGTGGTTTTGGAAAATGTTCTTGTAAATAATGTCTGTGTTTTCTTCTAACTAACATGTTATTTTCATGATAAGTTAAACCAGATTCAACATGAGTATTTATAGTTAGAAGTGCCGCACTCATTTGTATTCAGGTACTTTATTTGGAGTAAATTCAAGTCAGCATGTCTGTCATTAGTATAAGCTACCTAGAGTTACAGGAATTGGTAAAGCAAGAACAGGAAGCCATGTGGCACCATAATAATGCTGTTGTATCTAACTAAAGAAATATAAATTCTTCAGCAAACGCCAGATTGTACTTTTTTGTTATTGTGATCAAGTAATTGTTGGTCTATTGGTGAGAGTGTCTTGAATTTCTACCACAAAGTCCAGTTCATTAATTAATCTTTTTCGGAATATTTTTGTGAGTTTCTGTTAGCATTATGTATATCCATATAATTTGATCAACATACATTTTGTGTATTCATTATTGGAATTTTGTGTATCAATCAGAATTGATGTATTAGCTTGTTGTGTACTGTTTTATTTGTGTGTTTTTATGATACACAGATAGTAATGTGTACAGAGTTATGTATTAGCTTGTAGTGTATTATTTATGTGTATTTATGATACACATAAAAATTGTAATATAAACTTAAAGAGTGTATATTGCATGTTTTATAGAGTGTGATATACATGAAATACACACCAGTCTATATATCATAGCAGTTTAGTAACAATGACAAGGGAGAGGGCCTAGTGATCTAGAGTGTAAATAAACTATATTTTAAAAAAAAAAGAAAAAAAAAAAGAGTGTTGCGATTCAAGATCTAGCTGGTAACCTCTGGCGGTTGTGGTTTCAGTCCCTGGTGTGATCGTATGTGACTTGGAGATAGGTGTGTCTTCCCTACCTTATGGGTTTACTCTTGGTTTATGAAATTACGTGTAAATTTAATTGGAAATGAGATGACAGATGAACAAACAATTTCAAATCATGTTCAGAAATCAAATCAGCTTCCAAGTAACTTAAAGCCTTGTTTAATTGTTTTAGTATAAGCCATTTCTCTTTAATTATATTTAAAATTGTTTTTGACACATTACATCCTAATGTACTATTATAAGAGGATACGATGGAGAATTAGAGGATTTTAATACTTAAAAGAATTGGGTTTTTTTTTTTAACAAGAACCGGGATAGGAGTGGATTTATACATTCTTCAATAATAGGTTGTTACGCAAACCATGCTATTACTTCTCTTATTTATTACCTCACAGACTTACAGTGAAGTGGATCTTAATTTGAGGGCAAATTCTTCGAGTTTTTTATGACTTTTTTTTTTTACTTTTCTGTTGCTCATCCATCAAACCTAACCTCCAATTAGTAATTAACTTCACCTTTGGCAAGAATATAAAGTTTTAGTTTTTTTGTAATTGATTAAATTTGTGTTTTTGTGTCTAATGACTAAGACCCATAAAGAAAATTTCTACAAAAAAACGATTTTTTTTTTTATTTATTTGCTTTCATTAATTCTTGCTATATTTTTCGGTCAATTTATGGCTGTTGTTTGAGTTATTTCTTTTAAAAAAGAAACCAGACTGAAGAATTTCAGTTACATTATGTAACATTAATCAATGTGGAATTGTCCAAATTAATTCTGCTGTTGCAAAATCAGGAATAGTGTATAATGACTGCTGCAGTGTGTAACTATTTCCTGTGTATATCTGAAGGATTCAAATATATATGACATGAAATGTGGTTTCACATTCTACTTGTCTGCCTCAACTGGGCTAATGAAGACAGGCATACACTGAGCAGTGCACAATGGGGGAATTTTGTTTGGTTAGCTGTGTTTTTGCTTACTGTTCATTGAGTTTCAACTATCAATGGTTCTTTTATTTGCACACCAACACGTACGCATATGGACCTCGGTTTTCCACACCATCAGAACAACTAGATGATTTTTTTTGTCAGACCCTTCATCCTGCTCCATTGTTTTTAAGCCACGCATTCAAATTTCCATGATAAGCTAGCTTTCAAGGGCTGGGTTTTTTAAAAGGGTTTATTTATCCTACTACAGCAATCAGTGTATATATTTTAAAACTGCTTTTAACATTCAACAGTATTTGTAAACCATGTAACTTTAGCATCCGAACAGCCTATCAACATGTATACATATAATCAATGGTTTATCATACTACTATTTCTCTAAATATTATCCTCTGTAATTGATTAGACCTAGGGGGCTGTGACTGGATGTCACCTTCTCTCAAAATCAATCTTGTACATCCAGTCAACATGATTATCTTCACCTATAACTATAACTTTATTTCATTCCTGGGGTTGAATAAAAATTTACCATGTTTTTTTGTTTCATTGACTTAAGTAAACGATGAGCAAGTCAAACAACAAAGTTGTCATTAATTTGATTCCATGTTTTTGTCACGGTAACATGGCAACTAGCTATGAATGAGTTCAGTATTAGATTCATTAATAAGCCTGGAATGACATTTAGAATTACGTTTTAATCAGACAATTACGACAATTCGATCCCTTATTGGGTATTAAAACCTTTGAAACTTGGTTATACCTTTATAATAAGATACACATTAAATATTTACGCTAATAGTCCGAACCTCTTTTCACCACAATGTGAACTCGATAAGGTTTGATATTTTGATCAGATAATTATTACGATTTGATATGTTATTGGATAGTAAAACATTTATCGTTCAAGAAAGATGCTGATGAAATATTCACTCTTGTAGTAGGAAACGGAATCTGTGTTTCAGCACAAAAAATTTCATGCCAGTTTGAAATAACACTTTTACAACATTTCATTAACTTATGATATAAATATTTCCAAAGTTTCATTTTAGCTTTTAATTATAGTAATGATACAGGAGATGATATAGCCATGAGATAAACTCATTACATAGATCAAACAGCTAGATTTCTAATGTCTTTATCTTTCTCGTAATAATTTATTACAGGTAAACGGATGTTATTTCTATTGTTTATATTTGTGAAGTCTTGTTTGCCATGCTTTAAATCAGAATTTGAATACCCCTTTAGGGATAATAATGATACTGATATTCTCTGATGGTGTTCTTTGTCAATGTTTAATTAATTTTTCTAGAGGTAAATGTAGATCTAGTCTTGGACATAAAAACTCAAATAAATAAATTAATGAAATAAATTTCCTCTGATGTTTGCGAAATGATGTTCAATATTGATATTAATAGTTTTATTTAAAGAACTGATTCATATTTTTATAGCTTGTTTTTCTTTTGTTCGACGAGCTTTTGATAACAGTGTAGCAAATGTTAGTATCTCTTTTAAACCTTCATAGCCAGGTACTAGAAACATTTTTTGTCACTGAAGACATTGATGCATACACGTAGCTTGTTCTTGTATTGTCAGAAAGTCTTTGATGATAATACTGCAAATTTTTATACAGTTCTGATTCTTCATAGGCGGGTTAACAAATATGTGTCACCAGAAATTTTTGCCATTATATCAAAAAAGATTGCTTTACTATAATATAACAGAATAATTTTAAAAAAAGAATTATTATATAATGTTATTTGAAACAAATACAAATACTTACCAAATTTAGATGAATCCATATTAACATGAAGCCATTAGGCTAACAATATTCCCTAATATTTTCGTGTTAGACGTACGACTTTATTTTTCCTAAAGCGAAAACTCAATACTACCATGATTAAAACTATGTAGAATATCAGTGGGTTAGACAGGACAAACTTTAAGAGCACGGTAAAATGGTTTCCTCGTTCCACCACCATAGGAAATGTTGTTGCTGGTTATTTCATATGTACAATAAGGTAAGATTCATTCAATACGAAACAGTTCCACTGTCAATGAAAGTCGTCTAGTGGACAACAACTAGAAAAGTCAATAAAAAGGAAAAAAAAGCATTGCTGTATGCAAAGTTTTCTAACCAAAATCCTGCTTATCCTCAAAAAGTAGTCCCACAATTTCCTGTTAGCATGTTTTCATGTTAAGCCACCAGCGACTGATAGGAATAGTGTCACACAGTAAATCATTGACTAACTATGCTGGCGTTCAGTTGGACGAATAATCTATACATCATACATGTAGCTAAGCTCTAGATAATCACAATCTCTTATAATTGAAACTCACTTTTATACGTCAAATAAGTCTCTCTTTTTTCTCTTTTATGAAAAGAGGATATAATATGAGTTCCGATGAAGTTTTAGATCCAAAAACCTTAACTGCCAATTAATGCAAGAAGATAGAAGTCAATGGGACGTGGCTTGTCGCGTCGTTCTGTGGCTTAATTGTAAAGATGTGCTCATGAACACACGACAAGTTTTCAATAACTGGTTACTTCTCCAAGTGAAGCATCCACTACTGTTCTTCTAACGTAATTATGTAGCCTACCACTGAGTTGTTTAGTACGTCACTGGAACCAATCTTTACAATATGCCACAGAATTGTAACCAATTAACTGGTCAGTTTCAAGAATTCAAAAGTTTTCCATAAAAAGGGATGGTATTTTCTCCGCTTTCACATACTATAATTTATTTCCTTGGTGTTTTCCACACAAATCCGAGTCACTTTCTCAATAAAATTATGGATTAATGCAGGAAATTGATAGAAGTCTTGCTTTTTTTCTCTTGTCTTCACAAGCTGATCAATTTGTTCAATAATGATAAGTACAGCGATCCTGGGTTCACTACTGTTCAAACATATTTGTCAGTGTCGTAAATGACTTGGGATTCTTTGCTGCGTTATGCCGTGCTGTAATCATTTTACCAAACCTGCAATTTGAAATTAAATATAATGAAATGTGATTATTAAGTAAGGAACAAAAATCAATGAGGATTTATATTTAGGTATCAGATGTGACATTCATAATTACGAAACCAGAAATTAGTATTGAAGCCTAATAAAAAGTGACAATTTTTGGCTCTATTCCTTGGAACCTTGAAATAAATGAAGATAGGTCTAAAAGTACAAATTATTGAAATTAATATTGTTATTTCTTATTAATTATGTTCGGTGAAATACATGAAGAGTTCAAATTGAACGGCAGTCATTTCTGTCAGATTTGTCCATTGTACACAGGTTTTTGTTGGATTATTATTAATATTATTTTGCCGTTGGTGAAATACATGAACAGTTCAAATTGAACGGCAGTCATTACGGTCTGATTTGTCCATTCATTCTACACAGGTTTTTTTGATTATTATTTTTTGATTATTATTTTGTCGTTTGTGAATCAACCTTTACTAATGACTTCCACATTGTTTTGTAGGATATGTTTTGATTTGTTTATAACAAAATGGCACCGGAAAACATAGGATACATACACGGCTGGTGTAGTGATTATTAAATGATAATCGGATTATATATATTCCTGAAAAGATAACCACATCAATATTGATTGAAATTGACCAATACTGAATTCTAATTCATGTTTTTTAATTTCAAATATTATGGATACTATTAAATTAGAGACTAAGCTCTTTGGGGGATGAATGGCCGAACGGTTAGCGCATGTATGCTGTATCATAAGGTCTGTCCAGAGACCGTTCCTTGAGGTTTTGCAGCCTGACTTTCAATGGTGACGGATGGAGGGCTTGTCTATTTAACAGCATCCAGTTGTTCTGATGGGATGTACATTATCGAAATAAAATGAAATTTTGTTTAACGTCCTACTTGTACATAATCAAACTCTTGGCAGTTGGAATTTGAAAAGAGCGTAGGCAGGCAAATTTCCCTCATAACACACACATGGCATATGCACTTTTTTCATTCGGCTGAAAGCTACAAAAAGGTACAGCCTTTCATTTAAACTGATAGCTAACAAATTTGTAAAAATACCTGTAGTGGCAAGTTTTGACTACAAGGATAATTCATTTTAAATTGACACTAATCATTGTGTTTCCACTGTGGTAAACTTGTGCTTAAACACATTTGTTGCATTCAATTTGAATTCCAATCTGGGTAGTTGCATGTTCATAGCACATAGATGATTTAGTCTATTGATTTTTAACTCAATACTTCAAATAACAGTTTGAATTATTGGTTGTAAAAAAATTTTGTCAGAAATTAATTGACGTTAATGATCTTATCATATATGATAAAAGATTTATGAAGCATGACTTGAAGAATTTTAATTAGTTCAGCTTTGTTGTTACTTCTGACATAATATCAACCCAATTATATTAATATTTTGTTACCGTTGAGTTTTATTTCATTTAATTTGTCAATTAAAATTGATCTAGGGAAAGTGCCAGACAGTTGCAATCATTAAAAAAAATGTGTATATATATGCAGTCATTACTCTCAACAATTTAATTTTATTGTATTTTGCCTCAGTATTGATCAGAACTGTTCGACAAACTAATTAAAACTATAATTGTAGATAACTTCAATTGATTTTTGATATACAAACACTTTAGTATAATGCATAAAAGGATTATTAAAAGTGAATATTATAGAGGGATATACATAAACAGAATATGAGGACCTATGAAAATCATTTTGTCAGGGAACTTGGCATTTGACTGTAATTTCACAGGAATCCCATTGTAGGCTATCCTTAGAATCCCCAGTGGTATGGTTCCTTTCTACTCCACTAACCCCTGGGTCTATTCGCGGTAGGGGGGGAACACCTAATCAAATTATCCGCCCTTGATTCCTGTGTTATATTTATCGACCAATCAAATGGCTGAAGGGAAGTAAATTGCATTTATTGCAAGTAAGATTATTGTGGTGAATGTAAAAGACTGGTATATTCGTAGAATCAAACTTTGATCAAGGGCAGATAATTTGAATTCAGTATAATCATGTAAATGGAACTAGGGCTTAGTAGAGTAGAACGGAACTATGCCACTGGGGATATTGAGGACGATTGTAGGCAAAGGAGAACCCCAGGATTTGTCAAGCCTGGTTCCCACTTGCCTGGGGAAGCACCTGTTGGGCTAACAAGTAAATTGATGCCTAGTAATTTGGTTTGGACAAAAATACAAAATCAACCAATAATGTACACATTTGTGAAAACGTCAAAGAATCCTTGGCAGTTGAAAAACACAGCTGTCGGAGAGATTTTCACCTCTAGCATTGCTTATGTGACCATAGAAAAAATAACAACATGTTACTCGCCAAATCATTGAAAGGATTGATCGTTGGTGAAAATCTTAAGGTTTCAAGCTATCTTTGTTAGTATATGTCTACATCTATGTTAATTTGGATTGTTGGGTTCAACTTATTTTTGAATTTATCAGACATTCATAACAGATTTTCTGTTTATCAGGCTGTAAATCATTTTCAGTCATATCATATTGAAACCTGTGACTTACAGACCAACTGTTTTAAACTCATTTGCATATTTTTTTAATATTCAAAATGAAATTCAATAGGCTTACATATGAACAAGAATCAATATCCTTATGAAAAAGTTTGAGTTATGAATATATTAGATGGGCTTTTTTTTTATATTAAAGTTTACTTTTATTATTTGCATTAAGAAGTTTTCTTTGGTTGCTGTGTTTTGTAATTTATTTGTTTTTTGTAGTTTCTTGCTTTATGCATGTTTCTTGTATGTTCATGGGACAAATGGCAATACTAACTTGGCTTTGAATAGAGAGAGAGAGAGAGAAAGAGAGAAATGGAGTTTAACATCCAGTTGACACAAACTAGGTCATTTTGGGACTAACATATGGTTTAATATTATTTCAATAATTCGCTTGCGCGTAGGCGTCTTTATCAGTGATAGGAAACCACAGTACCCGCAGAAAACCCATGAGGTTTGACAGGCGACCCTACTCCTTGCCACGTACAACCGGGAATCCGAAACCACGTCAGTTTACTCAATGGCAGGCCTTAAAATACAGTGCGCGTACGTTAACCATTCAGCCATCCAACCCCCAATTTGAATAGAAGTCATCGATTAGTTCTGATTATTACTTCATGGGTTGTTGCCCTTGATCAATTTTTACGGTCTTTTAAATGCTCCAGTTATCTACAAACAAATAATATATCACATCCTTTATGCAATAAATACACCAGCAACTTTTTAATGATTGTGTTTTTGTTTTTTTTTGTTTCATTGCCTAGCAACCTATCTGTAAATATAAAATGAAATGACACTGATATTGGCATTTGAACTATTGCATAAGACTGATCATATTATTATTAAAATAAACACACAGTTGTTTTTATAGTTGATTGATTATATAGCAAAGGGTTTTGTCTTACCTTGTTCAATGTTATATTTACTTAGAACTTGTATTCAATAGTATTACTTTTTGATTCTTACGATAAGAAATATGATCTAAACTTTATTGTTTTCCTTCAAAACAGTTTGTGAATTAATAGCGCTACTTTTGTAGTGGTGGAATGTTAGAAATATGTTTGCGTGAATAAAAAAATCCACTTACTAATGTTTTGTAAGAAAATAGACATGGAAAGTTAACTTATGTCTGGTGTAATTTTAATTAAATTGATGCAGTAATTTGCATATTCTTTATTTTCTTTGGATCAAAAACATCATGCTATGTGATCTTTTGCCGTAAATTGATCTTCATGAAATTACGTCAATCCCATTTAGGATGATCACCTGTTTCTTCGTTTAACGAAGTTGAACCCTTATAAATATTAAACATTTCTTGTACTTGAATATAACTGTAAAATTTATTTAACTGTAAAATATAATTATTAATATTGATCGACTGAATGATCAATTTGATGTCTAAAACTTCTTACTTGACAGGATTATATTTTTTCAAAGATGAATGATATCAACATCCGATGAAAGAATGACTGAAGTTGTCCTTTGAGCTTTTTTTCAATTCCCCCAAAAAGTTTGATATAGATTTGAACTCTCGATGAAAGAGTGTACACAGAACTTAATAGAACTTGGATCGAGTGTAAGTGTTTGCTAATAACAGAAACGTTTTTATATCCAAATATTATTATGGAATGTAAAAATTATATTGAGAACATGAACAATCCCATTGGGTTTGTAAAAGGGAAGAAAACGTGATGAAATAACATAAAACTCATATTGCACCAATCACTTTGTAAATTAGCCGATTGTATAGATTTGTCCCCCCCCCCACAAATACAAAGTGGTATTTATCAATTTATCATACATTATAAAGTCTACTCTTTAAAGAGATATGTTTTAAAACAGCCTATAACACAAACCCGGACAAAATAAGCTACCTGTCACATACTGAACACATGCACAGTCGGATACAAATTCAGACATAATCAGGCACAGTATCATGGTATGTTGGGCACGATTCCTCTGGTGCCTGTCATTTTGTCAGGCACACTCACAGACTTTTGTTTTTGATATAGTTTTATTGATATTTTGTTAAACGGGTCGCCCACAAAAAGAATTGAAATGGAAATGCCTTAAGATATTCACAGAGCTTAGAAGAAAAGACAACTTCTTGAGGACAGATATCAAGCCTATATTTTTATGTTAAGCATCTGACCATGAAATTTCACATGTAATTTAGATAATTGTGGTAGCTTAGCACAGAAACTTATGTAGCGATATTTGACACTAATAGCATGATCATTTGATAAATTTGTTTATTTTTTGGTCAATAATCCATATGAAAAAGTCTCATTGCTCCA
The DNA here is from genome assembly GCA_036850965.1 of Patella caerulea. Classification (NCBI taxonomy): domain Eukaryota; kingdom Metazoa; phylum Mollusca; class Gastropoda; family Patellidae; genus Patella; species Patella caerulea. The sequence continues at coordinate 69,202,061 of JAZGQO010000010.1, read as the reverse complement.
ACGCGGTCAATATCCATTTAAAAAGCAATCAGACATTTCGACCCAGGATATATTGTCCTAGTCCAAAATGTCCACTGGCCGAAACATCCTACATTCCTATTTTACTTATTTGAATTAAACAAAAAGAATGAACTGAAAAATCTTCTTTAGGCAGGAATTTAAATGCTAAATGCTTATTAGATTCCATCTTAAGCTGGATGTTCATTATTAGAAATGACTTATCCTTCAGTAGTCGATTGATAGTTCCAAGACAATAAAGATGGCAGTGTGCAAAATCTATAGAAAGTAATGAGAATTTTAGATGGTTATAACTTCCATTAGGATAGATCAATCATAATAAATTTAAACCAATAATCTTTTTGGTAGGATTGAAAGAATATCTTAGGTGAAAAATGTTTCTATTTAGTTTAAATAATAGGTACATAAAATAGTATGCCATAGATGTAAAATGAGTTATAGGCTCTGATTCTGCCCAGATTAATCTGTGTTGCTACATCCAATGTAAACAATGCTTGTGTTATCAACGCTACATCCAATGTAAACAATGCTTGTGACATCACACGTAGAACTATACTTTATGTGAATGTAAAGGTCAATCATCTTGTACAGAGTTATAGAAGGCTTTCGCAATACCGCTGTGAAACAGATTAATATTATTAATATGTGTTTTTCCCGTTTAGTCTAGAATTTTGTGGGTTGTTGCAGGTTATATTGATGTGACGTGGTTTAGACATGCTTGTAGTGAAAGGAACATGCAGATCAGTCTTGAGTGGGCGTAAACTGGAAAGAGAGATATGATTTCTGTAATCATATCTGATCACTGGAAGCCCCAAATCATCATCGAGACGATTAATGTCATTAAATAGATTGGATAAAATATAGGTGGACGAGAGGAGATGCGTGTATTCAGCAATGGATAGCGAGTTAAGTGACAATATTAACTAAATGTATGTCACAAGTCCAGATTAATATCCTTGATCCACATATCGCGTTGAATTAACAGAAATAGAATATAACTCAACGTATGACAGTTAACGATATTGAAAAAGATTGTCCAGTGGCTTAGAATTCTTCATCCTCATGTAGGATATAATCTGATTCTATCAAATAACAAGCTATGATTGTTCTCGGCAGTTCAATTTTCCACATAATTGTTGTATGAAATATTTATTATTGGATAGAGACAAGTAACAGAATGTTTTTAAATTGTTTATAAGTTATTGTCTAGGTAACCTTGGAGTAGGAGACGTATTATATAAAGTCAACACAGACAGTTTAAATATAGAAATCACTGAACCAACACTAATTAAAAGTGATATTTAAAATAAAAAAATATAGGTTTATTAAATATGTTTGCTGACAGAAATTCATGGGAGATATGATGGTTCACTGAAGAAGAGGCGCTGGCTCACTTAACACGAGATTCAGTGAAGGTTTTAGCCAAGAAATACCATCAAAATTTTCTAGTTTGCTCGGTTAAGATGACTGGATGATTAGCATGTGTGCGTTGCATCATAAGGTCTGTCATTGAGTCAACTGGCCTGGATTCAATTTCCAGGTTGTACGTGACAAGGAGTAGGGTCATCGGTCCAACCTCATGGGGTTTCTCCAGGTCCTCCGGTTTCATTCCACTGCTAAAGATCCATACATCGAAGCAAATTATTGAAACACAATTGAACTATGTCCCAAAATGACATTTCTCTCTCTCTCTCTCTTTCTCTTTCTCTCTACTAGTCTAGTTTTTGTTTTCTGATATCTTGCATGCAGACAAAATTTGCCCATGACATGATACTTGATGTATGTCTGTCATCATTGCCTAGTTTGTGAAAAAACATCCATTCACTTTATTAGCATTATAGAGAATTAAAGTCAATACCAACTTTTTAAAACGATTAATGTAACATTCACTGTGATCATCAGTAAACGTGCCACTATCAACCTGAGAAATATGATCATACAAAATTCCTGAAAAATAATCTTCCGAAATATTATACGTTTTGTAAACTGCAATTTATACCAAAAGAAAGCACTCAACTCAAAAAATAAAATTTACTGTTTCGTTGAATTTGCTGCTATATATATGTGATGACATAAGATGGTCACAGACATGTTTTAATAAAGACCACGTTGCCTCTAGGGGAAAAATTATATAAAGAAACATTTATTGCTAGCAGGTATTAAAAAGAGGAGTTCGCTGATATAAATACTTGAACATGAGCAGTAATAGCAGAGAAAAGTATTTTGTATTTATAAATAATAGAAGAATAGAGATTGTACAGAGGTTCTACCAGTTGTGGTTGTTGCCTGTAAGACATGCATTAACAGAATAACAGACAAACTGCCATATTTGTCTGACTTAGCAAACATCCCATAATTAGCAGACACCTACAGATGCCGTATATATTGGTATTAATTCTGCTTTAATGGTAGGGTTAAAGGAGCAGTATCATATATTCATAAGACATTATAAATGAAGGGGATTATAAGTATGCAAATTCAATGCCAAAATATGATGAAATAGTCTGTTTAGTGTTTACTTTGTTTCAAAACCACCATTGTACTTTTCTATTCTTCTATTGCATGATCATGTCACTTGATAATCGTGATCACTGACAAGGATATAGACTAGATTATCAAAACACTTATACAGGGTATCGAATTTGGTGATTATTACATCCAGCGCCACAAAGAATCTGACCATTTGAAAATTTCTTCAAAACTGCACATTGCCGAGCTTCCTATAGTTGCATAGGGCCACGCACTATCTGGAAATAACCAATTTTAATCACTCAATATATATGGGACTTTGCCTTTAAAAAAATATAGTCACATGAAAATTATGAGTGAAATGAAGACTAAGCATTAAAGAAAACAATTTCATCTCTTGATGTCTGCCCTGGTGTACTATTGATGAAATGAAAGAGGTAGAAGACAAATTAATGAAACTATAGATTTTCCGATACATGTATGTGTGATAGAGCACCAAACCAGTATAGCTGTGTTATAACACTGTATATGTTTAGTCGCAAATTTCTAAAGACGATATTTATTTGTATTGTCACGTCATTTATTGAAGGCTACTCAAACCACTAACTATTAATAAATAACGACGCTGGAATTAGTGTCCAGAGGTTTTAGTCAGCTAATAAGTTTATTGCTTAAGTAGTTTAACATTAGTTTGGTAGAGGATTCTTGTTACTACTAATGATGATGGTCTTCTACTGCAGTTGCAGATATAATCTTGGATTATTATGGGTTTTACTGATACCAAGATAGATAAAGTGGGGTATTAAGATGGAGATCAAGATGACCATGATGATTGATGTTTATTGATACATTTGTCTGGAATAATGCTTGATGTCTGATTGTTGTTTCTGGTAAATCAGGACTCGTCAAGGTCTCTGAATGATAAGAGAGTTTGAGAAGGAAGATTTGTTTTCTTGTATTACTGGTATAGGCAATGGAATGATGTGAGTACTCATGATGGAAGATTTTAGATCAGATGATCAAGAAGGAAAAAGAAACAAATTGGGTTAATGATATTATACTTGGTAAAAATATTAATTACAGCTTTTCTTTTCTCAATTTCTACAATATAGGCGTTAGATCTGAGTAAATGATTCTATACCCAATTGTGAATTATACCCTTTTTCTCTCTTGCTCAGGGATTTTACTGTGATCAGCTGAGACAAATTAGAAGTAATAAGCACAAGAGTAGATAATTTGCTTTGAACTCTGGTTGGCCTGTATATAGTTGAAAAGGGGTCCTTAGGAATCTGGAGCATAAAAAATGTTCCTTAATTCATTGTGAATTATTGTTAAATTCCTTATAATTAGATAAATTTCATAAATTTACAAACTAGTCCTCTTGTAAAAGTCAAATAAACAAGAGACTCCACAGCACCCAAGGACCTAATATAACCAGCTTCTGTCGTTATGATTTACCAGTTCTTTCTATTACAAAAATTAACAAATTACATCAAAAACTTAGAACAGAAAAATGATTTTTTTTTTTTTAGTCCATTGTGTTTTGAGATTTGACATACATACTGTAAGTAGTACTGCTATATCTAGAATACATACTATAGTGAAATTAGCGTCAGTTCAGTCAATTTTATAGCGTAAATTTCTGCACTTGTAAAATTGGTCTACTGTATGGTATTCTGTTGTATATAATGGTATCCCGACAGTGTAACGTTTCTCGTCCCTTGTTGAAGATTGGATAAATAGAAGATAAATGGTTTGAATGTGTCCTATAGCCTGTAGAGGTTTCTCCTGAGAAGTTTATGAAAGGAGATTGCCAGACGTCTCGTGTACATCACTAGTAGATGGATCAAAGATCTTTTACAAATTCAATGATGTATTTATGATATAAATAGGCCAATCATGTCCATTTGATTGTGATCCAACCTTATCAAAATGGCCGTATTTACTTAGCGCAATGTCGTTAATGTTCGTTATTAATGTTTGCTTTCGTTCATCCAATTTTAAGAGATGGAATAACATGCCCTTGATAATCTTTGGTCTTGCCGGAGTTAGAATCAGACGTAGATGTTTATTAGATTTACTTTATTATTGTAGGTAATGGTATTTAGGCTTTCGTCAAAGTTCGGAGCTTGATATTTAGTTAAAACGAAGGGATGACATTAATCAAACAAACTGAAAACGTTCATTGTCTGGATTGTTGTTCAAAATTATTTGCTTGAAATTGGAATTCAGGAACAAAAAATAAATGAAATGTATTAAACTAATGAATATAGAAAGACGTACAATATACAAGTCTGTGTTGTTCAACAGCTATCACAAGACATTATTCCTTTCATGTGGGGTTGAATGGCTGAATAAGCATTATATCATAAGGTCTGTCATTCAGTCAAATAGCTTGGTTTTGATTCTCCGCTGGTACGTACGTGGCAAGCGAGTTTTTGATATGAAATTGAACCACAATTTAGTTCAGAAATCACAAAGTTTGCGTCGAATTGTCATTTAACCTCATTTCTGTATCAACAGCTCATAATACATTATTCTTTTCATATTTGCTATTAGCATGAGATGTTTTAGGTAGGGTAAACCTCCCCTGCATTGGGAACAGAATTTGTCACAAGTTGTGGATTTGAGGTTAAAACTGACCTGAGTGTATACCAGAGCATCAACAAAATTTGAAAAACCTTAAAAGATATTAAAGATAATACACAATGTTAGAAGATAAATATACACCAACCGCGCCAGTAAAGATGTGGATATACTACACCAAAAAATCCCAAGGAACTTCCTCAGTCAACATCTAGATTGAACCAGGGACCTGCATCATCATAAAGCCACCCGGACTCCCAAAGGAAGCACTTGACCCAAGTCTGATCAACAAAACCTAAATAGAGAAAACCTCACAGACCCTCGAATGGTAGAAATAAACTCGAAATTCATAAACCATTTTCTACTCTGTTACCTTCATTCATATTTATTTTACTTTTAGAAAATGCTTTTATAATAAAACATTATCATCAGAATGACCTGTTCGAGTTGAGTGGAAGCTAAACCCTATTTCCGACCCTCCTTCCCATTGACATTATTAGAAATGTCACATCCTTATTAATAGCTGGTTGAGTAACTGATAATCATGAAATAAAACTTGCTGCCTTAGACCAACATGTTACATTTGGCTTAATCAATTTCCTTAACTCTCTGTCCTCGGCATTAAGCACGTTTTTGCCATGCTATAAACGCTTCTTCTCCTTAGTCAATCGTTAGTTATAGTAAGGGTCTGTTCGTTCTTCAGCAGTAGTTTACATTAACAAAGCTTTTAAGATTGTGTTACATTTATTTTTACAAAATCAATCCCGGCTGTATTTCTACAAGACTGATCAACTTTCTTGCGCATTTTACGAATCCAGAGATAGAATGTGGGAATAGGTTTGATGAAGAAAATGGGGATTGAAATAATATGATGAAAAAATGAAATGTTGCAGTTAATTATTTGATTTGAAAAAAATCTATGTTCTCCTTTGGGAGGTTCAACAAAAAAAGGAAAGTGCTTATTAATTCATTAAATCAGTGTGGATTGAGTGCTTCTATATACAGTACACGATTAGGATTGCAGGCTATCTACTCAACAGAACAGTTCTGACTTTAATAACCTTTAGCAGAATCATTAACTGAGTAATCACAGCCAGTTTTCAGCTATTCGGTTTAAGAAAGGATCATCTTCATCACAGCTTGTAATCACATGTATTTCACCCAGCATGTCAAAGATTCATGTCGCTAAAACTAAGAGATCACAATGTTGAATTGAAGCTAAGGAAGATTGACCAACATTGTTGCAATAATCAGCTCATGAATACGTCATCCACCCCAGTGATCCACTAGGTACCGTTGAGTTCTATTTACCAATTATTTTCAGGGACACCATAAAGCAGCTGATATGTCATTTTACATTTTTCTGACAAAAATCCATTCATTACATGTATTTTTAGGGAAATTTGGACTTGACCATTCATATTAGCGTTAAATGAAGACATGGCAGGCATTATCCAATACACTCAATATCTGAGTCATCTGATGGTCTAGAGAGTTCATTACAGGCATGTGAATAAATGTCTAAATAATAATTTAACATTCAAATCAAGAAAGCAACCCTGAAAATGGTTCCAACATGTTGATGTATGGATGAAGAGGTTATATCCATTACTTGTTTTGACAGAGTTTGACTGATTTTATAGTTAATGGCCACATTAACTGGTTTTACTTGCAGTAAATTTTTACTTTAAGTAAGGTGCAAATTGCACTTTTGTAAACAATACCATCTTCATAATCTTTAATAGATGAATAGATGAAATAAAAAAAACTGACAGCGTGTGTCAGTAAAATTATATTTTACATTTATTTTACCACTGCTTTTTTGTAACTCTTCAAGGAATACCAGGCAAGTCATTGCTCAAGCAGTTACAATAAATTACACATGCATGTAAAAATAACAGGAACTTAAAGTTTTCAATTCCAAATTTTAAGGTTTTTAGTTAACTTGTTTATTTAACTGTATTGATTGTGTTTAATGTTTAAATTCTTTGAAATTTGAATTTAAATTGATTGACAGATGAGTTCCTCAGCCAGTTGATTTCACTGTTATTCAGTCCAGATTGGCACTAGCACTGACACAGGATCATACAGAAATATTCTTGGTTCATCACTTGGTCAGTCATAGGATGGGGGGTTGGGATGGCCTAGTGGTCTAGAGTGCCGCACTTTGAACTCTAGCTGGCCGGTCACCTCTGGCTTGCGGCTGTGGTTTCGAGCCCTGGTGTGAGCGTGGGTTTCCTCCGGTTTCCTCCCACTACTAAAGACCCCTACGCGCAAACGAATTATTGAAATAAAATTAAACCATATGTTAGTCCCGAAATGACCTAGTTTGTGTTGAGTGGACTTAAACCCCATTTTTCTCTCTCTCTCAGTCATAGGATACATTGGCTATCAGATACCATGATTAATTATACATCCTGATGATAATGATTAACAACTGTTTTATATAGTACTGTAAATATTTTAATTATCCTGACAGGTGACTAATTTGATTGTAATACTATTATATGCAACACTACAAATATTATAATGATATTTTAATTATCATGTCTGGTAACAAGAGGTGACTAATTAGATTCTAGTACTCCGTTTGATATATCTCCCATGAGAAAGTCCTCCCTCAGAAAAGTTTGAAAAAATCAATGCCATTTGTTGGATTCAGATGGATATCTTGAAAATAATCCTCTTTGTATAGATAGACTTTAGATCCATTGCAGTGCAGTTTGAGATCAAAAATGACTGATTTTTATCAATGCGTTGAAAACCTTTTTGAAAGCGAAAGTAATAAGCAGATAGGATACCAGTCCAACAATCCGCTGAAAACCTGCCCACTCATCGGGATGGGTTACCTGCTGCACTAAAAGCAGATCATTGTCTGTACAAGGTTGATGAAGTCCGAATTAGCCCAACTATGATACAAAAAAAGACCTGACCACTCAAGAATGAGGAAGTCTGGTGAAGAATTACTACTATTACAAATTATAAATGACATGAACACACCAAGCCGAGCCGGCCCTACCCTATAATGGTAGATAAAATAACTACAAAAGTCAGGCTTCTATTACCCACAGGGCAGTTCAATTATTTAACGTATGGTGATAAATCACTGTGGCTGAAATTTAAAACTTGTCATTAATTACAATGGAAGCAGTAGATTGTAACCTAAGAAGTATGCGAATTCTGTCAGTTCTGAAACCAGTTGTTCGTTATTAACATCCAAATCCGCTTTCACTAAGGGTGATAATCACAAATTGCCACTTGCATTTTTCGGACGGTATCTAATTATTCACAAATGTATTCAAATTATTTTGTTAAATTTTAATCTCAACAGTAGATAATCTCCCTGCTTTGATTCAATGGAATTAAAAAAAGAATCCCCCTTCATACCACTATGGACCGGGTATCATTTAGATTTGATGAAAAAAGGAAAGAAACTGATCTTACCATCTATAATCTATACACATATCCAGTTAATAGATTGCCATGCAGTTAAATACCATCAAGATTCATCAAAAAACGCCCAGTTTATGCTACCGTTTAGATTGACATCAGTTGTCTACTTTATGAAACTAAATGGTCATAAACTGGATGACCAATATCAAAATTAAACTAAATGGTAATAAACTAGATGACCGATGTCAAAACTAAACTGGACATTCTTTGATGAATCTTGATGGTATTTTACTGCATGGCAATTTATTAACTGAATATGTGTATGAGATTGTAGATGGTAAGTTCAGTTTCTTTCCTTTTTTCATCAAATCTAAATGATACCCGGTCCCTAGCTTTGTTATACCTACATTAAACTGAGGTGAAGGTCATGGTGGTTCAATGAGTAGAACGTTGGCTGGTTAGTCTGGAGTTATTTGGCCCAGCGATCCTTTGACATAATAAAAACAAAAGCTCCCTCCAGCACATGTTCTTTTTTTTTTTGATGGATTCCTAGAACCAGATTGGTTTTGGCACAGCCTTTTTTCTTCTACTCCTCTGGGAATCAAGGTGGCTAGCCTGGAGGTTGGGTGTTCAATCCCTGCATTGGCCGAGAAAGTTCATCTAGATTTTCCGGCATGGTTGCCTCTTATCGGTGATGCAGGACAGAGGGCCTTACAAGGAAAGCTGTATAGTCATTCAGATATGATGAAAAACTGAGGTCCCTTGTACAAATTGGTGTGCACATAAAAAATCCCTTTACAGTTGGAATTTGGGGTAAGAGCAGGCCATATATAGTGCCTGTCCGACAAAATTCACCTCTTAGCACACTGTATGGCATATGCCTGTCTTAATAGCCCAATATAGGAGTAGGACATTTAACCCCATTTCATTTCAAAATGTGGCCATATTTTGCTCTTGTCTCGGCATGTTTGGCATTCATAATATGTTGCTTCATTATGTAATTGCAATAATTTCTTTTAATATTTACTACAGTTATGTCCCCTAAATATTTTCCTTTCTATCAAACGATTCACAATGTAACAACCTTTATGGAATGCTTTGTACAACTTATCCGCTGTGGGTGTATGTTTCATGGGCTGACAACTTATCTTTAATGATAACTAAAAATATTGAAGCATTATCAAACGTAGAATGATCATAGCGGAAATTGAAACAATGAAATATGGCTTTAAAATATTTTATTGCCGATTTGGAACAAGATATAGACACAAGTTAGAACTATTTGATTGACATGTCTGTAAGAAACCATGTGCTGATCCATACTGGATCAATACAGGGGTTTTGAATAATCACTCAGATATGACAGGCTTTGTAACAGCGAGAGTTACACAATAATATAAGCACCAATGCAGACAAAATCACTTAGAAAAAAAAAAAGCAAATCAGAATAATTGCCAACAAAAATGACATAGAATTCAAAGTTTCCGGTTTATTGCATATTTTTTGTGGAGATATTTTTTTTTACAACATTGTGTTACTTGATGAGCAGACATGATTATATGTCACCTTTGTACATTATACCAATAAAAATGGAATTTAGCTGAATGATTGTCAGATTCGTCTCTTCTTTTGGTTTGATCATATTTTTTTTCACTCTCATCAAGTTGCCTTGGATCATTGATATTGGGTTCTTTCTTTATTATACGGGTGATAATACCAGATTGGTTGAAATATAAAATTACTGTTCTCTCTGAGACTTAAAAGCTCACCTAGGTGAAGATGCATGTCCCGCGGCATTAGTGTATAGCTTTTTAGGTGTTGGAGTTATTTTGAATTTCTGATTAAATATTAGCATGCTGTATGCATTTGACATGTCTTAGTGTGAGTTACTAATGTTTTAGGAGCCAAGGTGGCTTGGTGAATGTGGCACTCGCTGATTTAAACAGGGATCTGGGGTTTCAACGCAGTGTCAGCCGAAAAAGTTTGTCTGAATTACTTTTGGTTGAAGCGAAGAATGTGTTCCTTCAGATCAAGAAAAAATGAAAGTAGTAATTAAAAAATAAGCTTAGTTAGCAGCCATATTTTATTCGTTATGGTTACAAGATATGAAGGCTGTTAAATCAGTGTACACAAGCTTGAAAATTTTTTATGGGATTTTATTGGTGATTTAGACCTGTAATTTTGGAATTTACCTTCCGGAAATACGTCAGAATGAACCAAATTGAATCTAATTTACCAAATTAATCGGTTCAGCGCAATTAGTTAAGCAATTATCAAACCTAGACCCCCACCCTGCAAAAAATCCTGGATCCGTGCCTGGTACATATCCAAAAGATTTAGGTTTGTATCTAGGAAGCTGTGTTAAGTCTTAATCATCATCATCCTGAGTACAATAAAGATCTGTTAGCTATCTGAACTATCCCAAAAACATGAACAACATAAGCCATACGAATTTATAAGAAAGGGTTTCTAAAACCAACTTTGATTCAATTGTTATTTGAAGCAAAAAATAACAAGAATTAAATATAGTAAATTGTAATTCACAAATATTGTATAATTCTGAAGGCGGTCATATGGATCATATCATTCAAGAGGAAGTGTTATTTGAAATATTCAGAAGATATATCCCAGAAATAAACATTTTATGGGTAAAGTTTACTGAAAGATAATGATTCACCTGAATATTGGAAACCGCTCAATTTCACATTAACCTAGCTCTCTATATATAAAGATAACAATGGTATCATTGGGATTTCCTCTTTCTGCTTGATCGTGGACTTGGTGGTACCATAAAAGATTTATGATTAAGACGGTTAGGTGTTACTACTTCTTGTAAAATGGTTAATGTCCATTTAACCTTGGATATTCAGTATTTCAGGATGTTTTTTTATAAATTTATGAGAAAGTCATACAATTGTATTTAAAGAAATACCCTGCATGGATGAATTATACAGTGGATTTGTGCATAAATTTATCAGTAGTGGATCCTTTTCACACACATACGTCGTAATGAGACCAAATCCACAACATTTAAGACAAATCTTCGTAAAGCCATACTGAAATATTTTCATTAAGTTTGGTGTAGAGCAGTAGGAAATTAATGCTAGATTTCCCGCTGTCATGCAATGCGTTACGATAGGATTATCCCAATTGAGTCAACGATCTGGTACATTTTGATTCAATTGCTATGACTGACCTCAAAATATGATAAGACCTGATAGGACCACCACGATTACTCCACGACTGAAATCACAATTTCCATCGCAGCACGAATCGTGATAGTGGTAACCTAACATTAATTATTTAATTTAACTTCATTTCTAGCTTAAGTATCATTAAATTTCATCATTTATACAACAACAGAATTGTGTAGGAGTGTTGTGATAGTTACATAATAATATTTTGTGACATGATTGCCGTAAGGTTTGAAATCATACTTATTAGTTATAATTGGCTTAATTAAAGGTTCTGGCTGTTACATAAATCTTAATAATGATGCACAGTTGGTAATTCTTTGAGTATGAAAAGTTGAAGTAAGAATGGAAATTCACTCAATACAAATAATATTAATTATTCACACTTGATCACAGTAAGGCTCAGGCTTTTGATAAAATGTGATCGCTGACAGAGCGTTGAATTATATTATCTTGATAATTATTCATTTTGTAGTCACGTGATATTTTTAACTTCTGCACAAACTGTTCCTTAAACAAACATTATGCAAGAGCTAAGTCTGCCTATTACAGGTCTTTCTTTAAGCCTGAAATGTTACTTAAATTATTAATTAGACATTAACTTATTCAGACCATAATCAACTCTCTATGTCATGGCTAGCCTGCGATATTTGCTAGATTAAATGGTAGTTTGATAACGATTAAATGGATAATCGAGACTACAAGTTTTGTCTTACCGACTTTATTAATGATGACCGAGGCTAAGACAGACAGATGAAGTTCCATTACTGTCTATTGACATCAATAATGAATACTTAATAATGAGTTTGAATTTCAAATAGCCTTGGAAAAACTCTTTGGATTTTGAATATATTTTTGTGAATACTACCTTTCACTGTTACCGGGGAATGTGCTGTAGTACATTTCAGACTTATCAGTATGATGTTGCCATCAGGATTTCACTCGGCACTGCAATAAATATTCCGATCACATATTTAACAAGGAGACACAACTGAATTACTGAATACACAATGTTTGTATTTTTAGCGTAAGTAGAACTCAAGAATTCAGTTCACTTATGTCGTGAGAGAGTTTTTCAGTGGTAACACAAGTTGTTTTGTACCAGTTTAAATCTGCTAAGTCGATTGAATATTTCATAATAGAATTGAATCATCAAGTATTGTGGAAAAGGTTGATCTTGATCTCTGGATTCAACGATATATGCTGGCACTAGTAGTAAAGCACTAGAGAAAAAATCATACTAGTTAGGTTCATATGTTGGATGGCCGACTGATTAGCATGTGCACACTGTATCCTTTGAGGTCTGTCCTTGAGTCAACTGGCATAGTTTTGATTCCCGATTGTATTAGACACAGCGTAGGGTCACCTGTCCAACCTCAAGGGTTTTTCTCGTGATCCTTCGGTTGCCTCCCACACTGAAGACCCCTAGGCGCATGCAAACCGATGAAATCAAATTAAATCATGTGTTTTCTCGCACTGCTGAAGACACATATTCGCAAGCGAATTATTAAGATAAAAAATTAATCATATGTTAGTCCCGAAATGACCTAGTTTGTATCGAGTGGATGTTAAACCCTATTTCTCTCTCTCTCTCTCTCTCTCTTGATACCTTTTCATTGGAAAAAACATCAAATTTGAACTAGGATGTTAATTCTCATCGAATGAAAATATTGGATTCCTTAAACAGTTCACGAAGTATTCGTGAATATTACCTTTAGTATGTAAATGATTAAAGGTAAACGTTCATGAATGTATGATTATTGATACAGAACACATGATTTATGATAGATTATTTCTGATACTAGTGTTTAGAAAACAATAAATATTTAATTGGTGCTCCACGATACCAACACTTTACGAGGATGGTTAAATATTGAGTTGTGTTTCTAGAGTGTTTGTCATACCAATAATGAGTATGGCTTCCGTGTGGAAAAATAAATACTGATCAGGGATAAGCTTGATGTCCTTCAAACTTGTCGTGTTTGTGGAAAAATACTGCATAATGATTGTATAGCCCCAATAGTCAACTTTGTTTTATTATTTGGGTTGTTGATCAAAATGTTTCGATCATTGTATTGAAGGTTACATAAATGTTTCCCAAGTGCTGTGTCATGGCAACAGATTTCAAGAAGATAATATCGAGTTGTGTTATGAAATGAGCTTATAAAGTAGGGATAAGTTACAAGAGACCACTAAGCAGCTCAAAATTACCGTGTTTTTATGGATCAGAAACGTGTATATTTATTTTTTTTAAAAGCTGCTGATATAATCCTGATATGATGCTGATAGTCATTTGAGGGATCTTGAATTACTTGGGACACTACAATATTGCCAACTTTCATTATGTGTGAGGGATCAGTCCAAAAATGATTCAATATCCTTACAAAGATACGATGAATTGAACATTTTGCAAATTCTGCATTCATCAATTACCAGACATAGTCAAACCAAGTACTAAGCCAAATCGGGACAACATTTTTCTTAAAGAAAGTTATTGTTGATGAGTGATGATTGTAAAAGGAAATTGTCCAGCATGATTGTATATTAGTAAAGATGCATTTTCTAACAGCTAAATCCTCCTAAGGCACATCTTTCATTTAACCTCAAATATTATATAAATCATTAATTAGACGTTTTGATTTTCAATCGATTTAAATATATTTGCCAGATAATAATTTAATTAATAAATGGATAATCAAGACTTTGTTTATTATCATAACAACGGTAACAAATGACAATCAAGACTTCAACATTTTTCTGCTCTGCTCAGAATGACGTAATTTGACTGAAGTTTTCAATATTTTCCCTTTTCATTACATATTTTGTAACTATCATAGCGAGGATTGTCAGCTCTTTATCTTAATCTTACATAAAGCATCTTTAAATTTCACACTAAGATATGTAAGGTTATGAAGCCAAACCCTGACAACATTTTGCTTTAACTTCATTTTCATAATGATCGTAAAAAAAATATATTTCCCTGTATGATTGGCTATATTACGTTACTATTTGTTGAGAATTTAAATAAATATAACTTCTGACATTTTACATAGGAATTTGCTAAATATAAATTAAATTATGTGTAGAATACGAGCAGACAGTAGTCTTTTGGTTTTTTTTATGTTGATTTTTTTATTTATCAATAAAAATTTGTTGTTAACTAATATAAATGTATTTTTAGACATTTTGAATAGAATAAAATTTTGTGAATTATAAATTAAATTATATGTTAATTATGAGCTGCCAGAAGTCTGGCGTTTTTTTATGTTGACCTTTTTTATGTATTGTTAAAAGCTCTTTAAGTATATTCCATAATAAGGTACACGTGCTTGATGGTGGATGAAAATTGTTGTCTATTATTTAATAAAGATTGGTGTATATATCAATTTTCATACTCAGATTCTTTGTAAAATATTGGAAAGCATTTCGATTATCTGGCTCTTTTAGAATTCAAGCCAATAAAACTATGTAAAATGAAATTCTAGTCTTTAAGAAATTTCGTAGCACATTGTGTTGCAATAATTATTGAATTTAGAATTTTTTTATTAAAGATGCATTATAAGATTTAGATAAATAAAAGAGAGAGAGAGAGAGAGAGAGAGATAAGCACCGTTTATACTTGGCCGCGATAAGCGTGCCGTACTAGGCACGGTGCCAGGCCGCGATAAATTTCAAGAAATGTCCCCGTTTACATTACCCGTCTCGGAACCGTGCCAAGCACGCAAAATGTGGAACTCTTCACTGAAAAGTTAATTTCAGTCCCTATGCAAGTTACCCAGATGAAAACAATTATGGCGGTAGATTTTGATACGTTTGGCCCTTTCTTTTTTTTTTTTTTTGTTTTGTCTGCTATTGAGAGTTCGAAAATAAATCAAGAAAGAATGGTCAATTTTTAACCGACTTGATGCCTATTTTAAATTAGTTAGCAGTCTTTTCGAGTTATTCAATGATATCATGCTACCAGAGGCGGCGAAAGCGAATAATCATGTCGTTTATAAATAGCTTGTATTACTCAAAGCTTGTATTAGCCATTTTGACAGAACTGATGACAGAATGTTCGCGTGGAAATAAGGTCAAGGTTCATTTGGCGCATGCGCAGTAATCCGTGCTCAGACCGGTTAGCGTTTACACTACGAAAATTTAAAGTGTGCTGTTCTTGGCACGGTTCCGAGACCACCTTACTTCAGTGGGCCAGATTAGCACGGTACTCAGTACGGCACGCTTGTGTTTGACCCGTTTACACTACAAAACAATTAACGGTGCCGTACCAGGAACGGTACCTGGCACGCTTAAAATTTGTAATGTAAACGGGGTTATAGATGGCGTTTAATGTCCACTCACACAAACTAGGTCATTTCAGGACTAACATATGGTTTTAATTTTATTTCAATTATTCGCTTGCGTGCAGGGGTCTTTAGCAGTGGGACGAAACCGGAGTACCCAGAGAAAACCCACGAGGCTGGACAGGCGACCCTACTCCTTGCCATGTACAACCGAGGATTTGAAACCACGCCAGTTGACTCAATGGCAGGCCTTATGATATAGCGCGCGCACGCTAACCATTCGGCCATCCAACCCCCCAGATAAATAAAAGAGCGGGCCATTCTAGCTATAATAATAAGGAAATAGATAATGGAAAATGAAAAATTAGTAAAGTTATGAATGTCTGAAGTTTTGTGAAGATATAGCCTAAATAATCTCAATAGTTGAGTACCAATGCTACAATAATATAGAAAGTCTTTATTTTCCATTTTAACGTTTACCGAAAATATGGCAGACATTGTCTAATCCATTCAACGCTATCCATTGGTCTAGAGAGTTTGTTATGTGCGTGTCATGTGGATAAATATCTAATGAACAATTTACATAGCATTTGAGTTCAGAAAAAAAACGCTGTCGGCGATTTTGGCTCTTGCATAATGCATCTTTAAGTAAGGCTTATAATTATGAACTTTTTTTTCAAATAAGTACTTGTTTGTAATGACATTAATTACTTATTGATTGTTCAAGATTGGTGTTTACTCTTGGACTTGACTTGGAATGGTTAGATAGAGCTAGGCCATTGCCAGACCATATTTAGTGGTAGTTGACAGGTATAGTGTATATACGAGGCTATTACTAAAGTCATTAACTTAAACAGGGTTTAAATAAGAGTAAAATTATAGTCTATCTTGGTCTAATTATAGATGTGTACCGGTACATATATACCCTGTCTGGTTTATGTAAATATATGCCTAATAGTACTGAGTTTCTCATATGAGACCTGTATCATTTGATATATGTTTTATTGTTTTTTACTTGGTGGCTTACTTTATTCAAACTATTTGTAGACTGAAGTATCATAGGAGTACCTAGTCCTTTCTACAGTACATATGCTGCCTCTTATGGGGTGTTTAGATACAATAAAATCTTATCTTATCTTATCCTAAAGTTTCTAGCTTATGCACAACTTTAGCGTGGGGCTGCTTACATATTCATCTTAAACGATGTAAATTCAAGACTTTAAAAGGCTAAATCTGAAAATATTTGTTTGGAATGGAAGTTGGATTTTAATTATGATTTATGAACTGGTTTCAAATGTTATATATGAGACCACCCATCCTGATTCTCTCCAGTTGTTTGTACAGTGACTAATAATAGCTCATTGTATAACCAGATTAGATTATAGTAGACTTCTTAATTAAGTCTGATGAAATTCTGAGGTATTTCTGAAATCCAAGCTGCTGGGTAACCTAGCTCCAATCAGTTACCGGTATATAGTTGTTATTCTAAATGAATTTTATTGGGGTTTAGCATCCAACCAGGCTGGTGAAGATGGGCCTACAGCATGCAGTCTTGCAAAAATTTTGGCTGGACTAGGGCACTACAGTCAATTTCAATTTCTAACTGTCATGCGATCTCTGATGGTACACAGGGAACTTTCACTGGATGCTTATCCTTGCCAGACCTTTTGTGTCCAGCAACACTGATGAGGCTGGACCAGGCTTGAAGGTCCTGAGAAACATTCTCTGCCAACACTGAGAATGAAACTTCGATTCCTCGTCAATGATGTAGCTGCTTCACAAGATCTTAAATGGTACACAGGGGACTTTCATTAGATACTTTTCCTTGCCAGACCTTCTGGGCAGCAACACTGCGATAAGATAAGGCTGGACCAGACTGGAAGGTCCTGAGGAACATTCTCTGCCAACACTGAGAATGAAACTTTGATTCTGCGTTAATGATGTAGCTGCAAAAACTAACATTGCTGCAATTAGTTATTGGCGTTTACTTGTCATGTACAATGCAGGACGTCGGTGAAATGTCGAAAGGGTGTATCTCGGAAATTTGGTCAAAACGCTTTTTTGCATTTTTAAAATCTTCCAATTAATATGCACATTTCTGTCTAAGCTGTGTATCTCTACGCCAATTAGAACTGTTCTGGGTATCATGTGTCCAAATTTTGTATCTTGATTTGTGGAAATTTTGAAATGAAAAAGGTTCTGTTTCTTAATCTTAGAAATTCTGAAATACACCCTTTTGACACTTCACCGAATAGGAGGTATTTCAAGTTCACAGTTCTCATTTATTTAACATAAGCTTATTGCCATCAGTGCACTTTGCTCTCTGCTAGAGCATCTCCTTGTATTTACTGTTAGACACATTATTCAACAAATGAACAAATCAAAGCACTCTATATCATGTGTGTTTTTTTTCTCTCTTGTCGTGATTTACAGGTAAATAATTAATTTATCACCAACATCTCTATTGAATATAATGTGTTTTAGTCTACAGCCATTACTATGTACTGTATCATATTACATTAATCAAGATTCTAAAAGAGTGTGTATACCTCAACACCATTATATACCTTTTGATAAATCCTGTTTTTTTCGAACATTGGCAGCATGTTAACAATGCTTAGAAAACTGAACACACAAGTGTTAATAATTATACAGAAATACGATCAGTCGTTATAGATTACGAGAAGAATTGTAGATACGGTTGCTCGCTCGAAACTTTGCTGAGCGAGGATCTTTGTATAACAGTCCTTTAATTCTAAATTTATCACAGATTCTGTTAAGTGTTTTACTAATAAATGGGTTTTGAATCCGAGAGTGTTGTTAACTAACTCAAGTTTAATGCAAATAATGCAAGGTGTATCAATGTCCACCTACCTATTGTAGCTGTGGATGAAAATGTGAAAGTGGTACGATTAAACAGTGAGTAGATGAGGTGAGGATGGGTTTGATTAGTATAGAATTAACACAAGATGATTGTTTAATTGATAGTTTTATGGTACATGTTTGTTCTCATTCCACACCAAATAGATTCTATTGATCTCCAAACATGCTTCAACTTTGAACTATGATAACACTAGTGTTTGACATAGGTCAGCTTCTACTCACAGAATTAACAGTTTCTTATATATTAGATAATATATGACCTTTTAAGACACCACATGATCCTATCAGTTCTCTTGGTTGATGGACTTTTGGAAAAATTTCACTGACAGTGCATCGCATATGACCCATCTTTATTTGTCCAGTTGGTTCAGTAGGAAGTGAAATGCTATTTCATTGGTGGAAGTGAACAAAAACCAACGAAAATCATTTGTTGATGGACTGAACAATGGTCTGCTCATTTTGGTGCAAAATATACATTGCATTAAAGAAGCCTTTCCATGTACAAACTCGGTTATTTGATGATGTATTTGGACTAAAAACATATTCAAACTAATTCATCTTTCAAAAATTTGCTTCAAAACCCTCTCAAAACAATGTATCACTGGTAAACAACTCAAGCTATAAAAAATCTGTTTAAAGAAGCCATGTTTGTGATCGCAGAAACCAACCAAGTCGAGGGAGAATTCATTACATATAAAAGATCATGTTATCTTTAATCGCAGTGCGTTTATCATAAATATCAAAGCCAAAGTAAATTATGAGATTATCCCTTGCCCACTTCTCTTTCTGCAGTTTAGTCTGAGAATCTGTTGTAGATTTAAGTCTCTCACCTTTTATGTCCTATCGCCATCATGTTTGTTAACAAATATAACATACATTAAGTGCTCCCTAATGCAAAGTGGTCAGGCAATCTGGGCATGCAGCTTTTAATGTCACTCAAGCAGACAACCCAAATCGTTTGGCTGACATTTTTGTCCTGTGCATGCTCCATGGGGTTTTTCAGGGACTCCAGTATTTTTCTAATAATATTGGGAGTCAGTACTTTATATACCAGTACATACCAAAATCCCCATATAAATACTTTTGTTGGAATGCATCTTTAAAAATAGCATATCACTACTTTTGGTAAATTTTTTCTCACAGTATTGAAACTTAAGAGTATCAGAGATGGATGGTTTTGCATTAAAAAGGAACATATCACTGCTTTTGAGCAATTTTTGCCCTCAGATCTGAAGCTTATGATCATGTGAGATAAATGCTTATGTGCCTACTGTCACTTGCGTAGGGTAAATAAATGATATATTTACCAGGTATAATGTGTCTCTTTAATTACACTTTCTTCTATTATTCATTCATATAATTACATCGGTATCCAATCTCTCATTGATTTTACACAGGACTTTATATAACTGATTGATAGATTCGGATAGACATAAACATCTCAATTTACAAACGCATGTTGTATTGTGAATTTTGTCTTCATTAGCGAAGTTAATGCAGAATGTATTATTGATGGGATTACTCTCAATGCTGCAAAAAAAGTATCATTTTGGACCAGCCACTGGTCGCTAAAAGCTATGCATCTTACACTCCAAAACAGCCCAAGGCTCTCTCAATTCATGTCAGAATGACATGAAAATTATCTAGCTTGTTCTTTGAATTTCAACTAACAACATAGTCAGTTTCTGGTCCATAGTAGTTGGGTTTTTTTTATGTACTGTCCATTTTCAATGGTACTTCAGTATTATAGATATACAAAAGTATAATTAAAAGGTTGGCTTGGAACTGGAAAAATCTTATTTAAAAGGGCATTAGGCAAGATTACATAAAGTAACAGTTCACGGCATGATGTCCTTTATCCTTATGTTAATATTGACTACCCCAGTTCCTTGAAATAACTCGTGGGGATGGATGGGTGAATCCTTAGCACATGTGCACTGGATCATAAGGTCAGTCATTGGGTCAACTGAATGATTTTAATTCCTCCGTTGTAAGTGGCAAGAGTAGGATTGCCTGTCCAGTATCGTACGTTGGTTTTCTTCCACTGCTAAAGACCCCTACGCGCAAGCGAATTGTTGGCATAAAATTGAACCATTCGTTAGTCCCAAAATGACCTAATTTATTTCAAGTGGACATTAAACCCCATTTCTGTCTTTTGAAAAAAATAAAGAAAAGTGATATATAAATACCCCCCTTAGGAGCAGAACAGTGGGTCGTTAAACCACATTTCATTTCGATATATAAATACTGGTGCCCTCTGAACAGACTGAGACAGTCTGAAACCGTCATTTCTTAGACCGCCTGGGGGGGTTGGGATGGCCTAGTGGTCTATAGTGCCGCGCTTCAACCTCTAGCTGGCCGGTCACCTCTGGCTTGCGGCTATGTTTCGAGCCATGGTGTGAGCGTATGTGGGTTTCCTCCGGTTTCCTCCCACCGCTAAAGACCCCTACGCGCAAGCGAACTATTGATATAAAAATTAAACCATATGTTAGTCCTGAAATGACCTGTTTTGTGTTGAGTGCACGTTAAACCCCATTTCTCTCTCTCTCTCTTAGACTGCCTCACTTTGTGGCGGATAAAGCAGTAAATGAAATGGAAGTTCAAAGTTATTGACAGGTTTTGAATCAGATAATGGATTTTAAAGTCAGCAATATGTGACCAAGAGGCTAATCTTATTCCGAAATTTGAAGACTTTGACCAAGCTTAAGGCTTTATTTAAATGAAAATGTATCATATTTTTCATCAAGATTATTACAAAGTTTTCATTCTATATGGTGCTGTAAAGAGAAACGCAAACATTATTAGCCATGCGAAGGGTTTGATGTGTTTGATTTTGTCTGAACTAGGGTAGACATCGTGTGTGCGTAGAAGATTCATTACAATAATTTGATGGCTTATATCACAGAGACGACAGACACAGTAACAACTCCGCTTGATTCTTTAGTGGCGGGGGGGAAAATCTTCTCTCCGGAACAATAATTAACATTGATATATTTTGATCTGCTGATTTTCGAAGTTTTTCTTTGGAAGAATTTGCACATTAACAAAATCGTTTGTCTCACTAACAACTGTAACAAAGATCTTGAAATACATGAATAGATTTTTATATGTTTTGATAAGAAAACATAATGTCTTATTTCATCAATTCTTCTCAGACAATCAAAGGTATGGTCTTTCTAGGTAAATATTTCATTTCCTTTGTGATTCTTTTATTTTCATTTCTCGTCGATTTAATCTGAGATGCCAATAAACCAATTTAAATGCACTAGTCTTCGAGAAGGGTTTCATTTCCAGACCAGCTTATCATAGTTTTCTGAACAGGTTGGCTTTAACTTACCAGTTTCAGCCACCTCTACGCAAATGCATTTCGTCACCGTGTGGGGACATTATTTGTTTCAAACGGAATATATGCATAATCAACAATAGCTGACCCTTCCATTGTATATAGGCATCTGAACAGAATAATCGCTATTTACCATCTGAATTATACAAATATTAATACGATGTTTCTTTTTCTTAAACTGCAACAAGATCCTCTGCTGCTTGTCTTAGAATTTTATTTTACATTATCCGAAGGCCAGATTTACATTAATGATTCCAATTAGTAATTCAATATTATAAATCACTTCTACTGAGTTTTTGTTTATGTAAAGTGAAGGTGAGCATGTAATTCAGGAATACTCACTGGAGTTGTAAATGCAACAGCGAAACACTATATAGTAATTGAATTAAAGTGACATTAAGACATGTAAATAGTGTGGTTTACTATTGGGTTTCTCAAGAACCAAAGATATGAATCCTGAGTGATGAGATCTGGGCCCTGTTTCACGAAATCTTAACTAAAGATAAAATCGAAATTTTAGTAGAGACTTCATTTTTGATTGGCTAAGGACTAAAATCAATCTAATATTATCCAATCAAATTACTAAAATTTCGATTTTATCTTAGTTAAAATTTCGTGAAACAGGCCCCTGATTTAGTATTTTATTTTAAGATCCTGACATGTTGAGGAGATCCTTAGATAATTATGTTGAGATCCTGAGATAATTATGTTGAGATCATGAGATAATTATGTTTAGTTTCAGAGATAATTATGTTGAATTTCAAAGATTATCAAGTCAATATCTTGATATATTATG
This sequence comes from Patella caerulea, assembly GCA_036850965.1. Classification (NCBI taxonomy): domain Eukaryota; kingdom Metazoa; phylum Mollusca; class Gastropoda; family Patellidae; genus Patella; species Patella caerulea. Next base: position 69,179,096 of record JAZGQO010000010.1, on the reverse strand, counting down.
TATAACAATCTGATCTTGAAATGATTAGGTTACGATCTTAAAATTAATTTAATAAAGTGCGTTATGTATTTACATGGATATGATGAATTGAAAATTTGGCAACATTTGGCATCTATTGCAGACAATTTATAGAATAAAGTCAAAACAAGCCAGTGCCACCTATAATTGTTGGTCACCTGTCCAACCCCGTTGGTTTTCTCCAGGTATTCCGGTTTCCTCCCACTGCCTACGCACAAGCAATTTATTGTAATGAAATTAAACAATATGTTAGTCCCGAAATGACCTAGTTTGTGTTGAGTGGATGTTAAACCCCATTTCTCTCATCTCTCACTAGTTAAAGGACTGTTCTTGACGGAATAAGCAGTCTCTGGGTGCTCCAGTTTTCATGCAATGCTAAAGACCCCTATGTGAAAGCTGATTAATGAAATTGAAATGAAACATGTTAGTCTTGAGATGACCAAGTTTGTGTGTCTGTCTCTCTTAATGAAATATGAAATACAGTGAAATCCCGCTTAACGACCAACTCAAAATTACGGGCAACTCACGTATACGACCACATATTAAAAGAACCAATATTTTTCTTCTATATTCCTTATAAATTGAACTCAGTATTACGGGCAACTCACTATTACGGATTACGACCACCGAAGCCAGTCCCAATCAGTCAATTTCATTGTTTTTGTGACTCGCGATAACGACCACTGATTGGGATTAATCAGCTCCCGACCGAGATCAAAACGATAACGACCACTGATAGGGATTAGTCAATCTAACGACTGAGATCAAACAGTCGTGGGTGACTGATTTATCGCAACAATTTAACGAGCCGCTAATCTTTCTTTGGTGAGTTTATTTTTTTAAACAATGGGATTTCTCATTGTTTGTTTAATGTAAACAGAGTAATTAATAATGATTAAGTGATTTAAACTCTTACTATTTATACGAGTAAATTTTGTCAAGATTATAATTTCTTATTCGACCTTCGTCTGTTTGTACGATTACATTTTGTCAAAAGGGTATCCTTTCTTATTCGACCTTCACCTGTGTAACGGAAAAAACCCGTAGCAATAAGCGTACTCGTGTAGAATTAAGCCTGAAAGCAATAGTAGAACTTGTCAAAAAAAGTGAGGGTAAATGCCAAAAACAATTGGCCGAAGGTTTTGAAATTGGTAAGACGATTTTGAAAAGAAAGGCAGAAATTATTGATGGATGCGAAGAAAATAGAGACAGCGACAGGAAACGTCTCTGTGTTCGCTCGCCGATGGAAGAATGTGGGCGTGGTTTCAACGTGTGCGTGACAATGATGTGTCGCTCGCCGGTCCTACGCTTCGTGAAAAAGCAGATTTAGAGAAAGATAACATTTCATTTTTCAAGATGTACGTTGAAAGTGGTAGCGTAAATGACGACGTTGTGAAAGAATGGACTGATAGTGTACCTGACATTGTCATTGGTTACGAAGCTCGGGATATCTACAATATGGAAGAGAGAGGAGTGAATTATCATGGCCTCCCAGTTAAAACGCTCTCTGTTCGTGGCTTAACTTGTTCTGGTGTCAAAATAGCAACATGTTTATAAATTTGAACATTTCTCGTCTGCCGGTTACGTGGAGATCCGATAATAAAAAAGCTTGGATGACGGGATTATTATTTGAACATTTTACGTCTGCCGGTTTTGTGGAGATCCAATTATAAAAAAAGCATGGGTTACATAATTTTTGTTTAAAAGGTGGTTGCGGGATTTTAATCGAAAAATGAAGGTAAATAAAGGAAGCATTATGAATTAAAAATTATAACGTGATCAAAGACTTTATAACATGCATAATTATTATTATGTTTTCATGATGTGTTTTAACATTACATCTGTTATTAGTAATAAAGTATGTCTTTGCTGTATATAATTTACCAAACACTATCTGTTTTTCTTTGAATTTGTCTAAAACATGCTCACTCAGTAATGAGACCAACTCACTATTAAGACCACATCTAGACAGTCCCACATGTGGTCTTAATAGAGGGATTTCACTGTAATCAATTTGAGTGTATTTTAATATGTGAAAAATTAATTCTTGCCCGAAAATGAAAATGACAAGCAGCAACTTTAAAGCAGATGATGATTAGTATCAAGCATAGTTTAGATAGATGAATTAGTTTGTGTAACTTTAGACTTCCCACAAGTGATAGATAATTTGGAAAACAATACATAAGGATTTAATAGAACTGACAAGTATGTTATTAATAAAGGAGAATACAATACTAGTAGTAATTATAAATGGGATAGAATTGTTGTCATATTTCTATTATTCTTTAACTAAAACCCATGGTGAAGGAAAGTTTATATGATTAATTGATGAAGGATAAACTGGCATTGAAAATCTAGCTTTTGTATCAGCAAGAGAAAATGAGATCTAATCTGTGTCCAAAGGAGAACGCTAGATCGGAGACGGTCCTACGCATTTTATGACGTCACATGTGGATTGTGGGTTAGGGTAAGGGTTAGGCTTGGCCCAGGGTTAGGGTTAGAGCTAGCCCTGTTTACATCTCGAGACTTTGACGAAATCTACGGGTCCTAGCCCTTACCCTAACCCTAACCAACAATCTATATATGATGTCATATGTGCTAATATGCGTAGGACCGTCTCCGATCTAGCGTTCTCCGTGTCCAAATGAAAGGGCAGAGAGAGAGAATGGCAGTTTAACATCCACTTGACATGACCTAGGTTATTTTTGGACTTAAAGGTTCAATTTTATTTCACTAATTCACTTGAGCATAGGGGTCTTTACCAGTGGGAGGAAACCGGAAGATCTGGAGAAAATCCACGAGGATGCGCATGGACAGTCGACCTTATTCCTTGTCACATACAACCAAGGAATCCAAACCACGCCAGCTGACTCATTGAAAGACATTATTTTATAGTACTCAACATGCTAACCATTCTGCCACCCTTCCCCCCAAAAATGAAATGAAATAGGGTTTGTCATCCAACTTTTTGGCATCAATTGGGCTACCGAATATGTGTGTTATGTGTGTCTGGACTGTCTACTAATCTGTTATGTGTATACCAACAAACACATAGGTGTGGATCAGTTTTATTTTCATGCTGTTCAAATCTCTGTCCTGCACGACTGACATGGGAAAACCAGGCTGGAAAATCCTGAAGACAGTCGTCTTAGTGAGCCACTGTCATGCTCACTAAGACATGCAAATTTATTATGGTTCCCAAATGGTAACAGTCTGGCAGCTTGGAGCTAGCACGAAGAATCTGATTTTTGTGCCAACTGGAAATCAGTGGTACAATCACAATGACATCTCATTCTGGTAAATTTATTATGGTTCCCCAAATGGTAACAGTCTGGCAATCCAACCTGTGGAAATGTTCAGACAGCTTAGGGCTAGTTTAAGAATTTCTTTTTGTGCTAACTGGACAAGGGTACTATCCCAATGACATCTTATTTTTTGCTACTGCGGTACTTTATATCTAATGGAAATATAATATTATATGCAAACTTTTTGTTGACTTTTCAGCTGGAGAAAGGCATATGAAATTAAACTAAATATCAGCACTAGAGATTGGAGAAGATTATACTATTTTTACCTTGTACAAAAGATTACTGTCACAATTTAACTTAAACTTCATCAATTTTACCATAATATTCAATTCCGAAGTAGAGGATTTTCTCTAATCATTTTTCCTGACCTATGGGTGACTAAACAAAATGGAGATAAGCACCGCGGGGCAATCATATATCATGGCAGATAGGAAATTTCATTATGTTGTCATAAGCAACTTAAACAAACATTAATATTAGTTTGCTTCTTTCTGACTATAAATCGCTAAATTTGTGTTATTATCCCCCTCTAAGCTATAAGTACATACACCAAAAGGCAGCCATAATTTACTGACAAGCCAGACCATATACTCAGAAAAGATCCTGAATCATTTAATTGATGCATTCATGAGGAAATTACCTAAGAAATAGTCATATGAAGTCTTAGAGATGACAGAAAATAAAAATCAATGACCTAGAAATCCAATATGCCTATCAACGCAATGATTTGATCTGCATTAATGGATAATAAACTTGGAACTAAGTAACTTTACCAGATGTAAGCAGATCTGTTCTAACTACATGATGCTAACATTAAGGATACTTAAATCAACAATTATTACAGAACCATCAGTCAGATACACTGGATACGTATGTGGTAAACATATTAAGAGAGATACACCAGACCCTGATACTTGTTGTAAACACTTGTTATTATTCCTTCAAATTTTATTTTCATATCTATTACATATCTTCACAAACTAGTGGTGCCTTAATTGGTCAGTTTTGGGGTTTTTTTTTCAAAATCACAAAATTTAAAACAGGTCTCTTTTAATTGTTATATACTCTTGTTATTATACCTTCATATTTTATTTAAATATAACATCAGTTAGAAATGTTCATGAACGAACCTATAAGTTATAAAATCGTGTACTTCAAATTTTGATTTCGTATAACATTCATTCATTAAGGACAGTATAAATACAAAGTTTCATGAAATTGTGGAACCATGGTCAATTAGGTTCCGTCATATGATCAGTGTTCATTAGTCTGAAATGGAAATCCCTTTAATAAAGGGGTGTTGGATGGCCAAATAGTTAGCACATGCATGCTGTATCATAAGGTCTGTCATTAAACCATCTGGCATGGTTTTGTTTCCTCGGCACACAAGCAAATTATTGAAATAAAATTGAACCGTATGTTAGTCCCGAAATGACCTAGTTTGTGTCAAGTGATCTTTAAACCCTCCCTCTCTCTCTCCTCTCTCTCTCTCTCGCTCTCTCTCTCCCTTTACTTAATTAGCTGAAAATAGATTGTTACTGCTACGTGTTAGCCCCTTATCGCTGTTTTTCTTTGATTAAAAACAAATATCTTGTTATAATAAAGAAATCAACCAAGTTGACCAAGACTTCCTGAAAATCCAAATACCTCACAGTCAGTTATACTAAATGTTAGGATTACCACAACATTTGATCGCAAATCAAGTAAATTATTTGTTTGTTCATAAACAAGAACCGAGACATGCCTTAAGAAGTTCTAAATTGATTAGATAAATGCTGAAAAAAGGATATTTGGCCATGTTCTACGTATAAAAATAGAACATGCTTTTTCTTATCCGTGTACCTGGTAGACTTTTATTACTTCTTATAAGTCAACTTAATGATCTGAAATAATCGTATTGATGTACAAGAGTGTATTCTGGTACTATAAAATAACTGATATGGAAATATAAAACCTTTTTATAATTAGATCAAAACTATCAAGTTTTGTCTGCTCCACTGAATCAAAATCTGTTTACTGAACGTGCCAAATTTGGAACAAGTCTGAACTGTTTTACTGAGGCACATGTTCAAATTAATCTAAACTATGCTTAAAGTTACAAGGGTAGAAAATGAACAAAACAGGAATTTTAAAGTCAGTGAACGGATTTTGAGTGAGGCCTCTTGCTGAAGGAGGCACTTCAAGACTTTTTCTGATAGTTCTTCATTAAAGGTTGAAACTTGTAGCACCATCGTAAGACCATGTGTAATAGAATATCAGATCTTTTTTTATAACTTTCCTGAATTAAGAATCAATGCTAACCATTGACAGCACTCTTTCTTTATCATTTTTTTATGTTTTAATTAATGAATTCTGACAAATTAATGTGCGTTAGTAACCACTAATAGCATAAAGAAAATTTTGCAAGAACTTTGAACTTGCTTTATGGTATGGTCAGTTTTCCCTTTAAATAATTGATTCCCAAAGGAACATTTAGTATAAAAATATCATGCCTAATAATATACAATTAATAAGAAATTTATAGAAATCTGGAAAATATCTGGCAATGGATGCCAGGTCAGGGACTACTATTTTCCACAATAGATGATTTAAGATCGTCAAGATCATATCCTAATTTCTTTTAATGCATCCATCATGGACTTTTCTGGTAATTATATTAAATAAATTTCTTTGAATCACTAATAGAATTTGTTAAAGGGAAAAGTTAGCAATTTTGTTATTATTACGATATAAAAACCAACTACATCCAGTCTAATGGTTATCTACAAACTGGGGGGGTTGGATGGCCCAATAGTTAGCATGTGTGCACTTTATCGTATGGTCTGTCATTGAGTCAACTGGCGTGTGGTTTTTGATTCCCCTGTATGCTAGTCAAGTCGTATGACCCTTGTCCCACTTTGTTTAATCTTGTGAACACTCAAATGGCAAATGTTATCATGAAATTTATATGCATCATTTAAATTAGTGAAACGAAGAAGCCTGTAGAATTGTAATAATTTCCATTAATTACATTCAGAGTAATGGCCCTTATTTCACTTTGTTTCATAACATTGTGAATGCTCTAACAACAAAAGTTGTAATTCGATCTGTATGAAATGTATATATTATTAAATCAACATTTATTCCTGAACTGTCAATTTTCTGACAATCACATTAGTTTTCTTCATAATGTTGTTATATCCTTAATAAATAACTACATCCTAACAGTCCCTTTTATTGCAAAAATGTCACATTAATAAATTTATCAAGTAGACTTAATTTCAATATTAGTTAATTGACTGATGACTGCTACTAGAGAAGCATTAATTATTATCAAAAATCTAATTATTGGCCTGCTTAAAGTAAAGTATGTGTCACAAGTACTTCTTAAACACCTTGAAAACTACCATGAAACTTATGTATGACTCGTAAATTAAAAGCTAAAATTTTCATCACCATCTAATTTGAACATTGGATCCTAATGTAACTGAATATTTAAATCATTTAATATCAGAACTGTTTAGCATATGGTTCTTTCCTACAGGTTGTTTGACTGAGTGAATGGTCTAATGTACACTTTAGATCATGATGTCTGTCACTGAGTCAGGGGCATGGTTTCTATCCCACCCTTGTAAATGATAAAGAATAGGGCTTCATGGCCTGGCCAGTCCTGTGAGTTTTGTCTGGGTCCTCCGATTTAAAAAATAAACCATAAAGTGTGTGGAAATGACCTATTTTCTATCTTGTGTCTAGTAGATGTTCAACCCTCTCTCTCTCTCTCTGTCCTACAGAAAAAAGTAAGAAATAATGGTTAAATGAATTGGCTGTCAAATCGGCATGGATTTTACGTTGAAGACATAAATTTCTCATAATGTTCATCATATTTGTAATAGGTCTATGATAACTCATTGAACTGTCTAGAGGATGGATACGTTAACAACTTAATATCTATTTTCATTGCGTCTAAGACATTAATACAATGATAAACTTTATACAATCACCTTTTTCGGCAATCTGTACTCTGCAGCTTTACTGATATACATATATACAACAACCTTCAGACATTTAATCGAATCAGTCAACAAAAGCAGAACTAGACTCTAGACATATTGGGGCATCCATATATGAATATCATACCTAAAAAAGTCCATTTACCAAGCAAATCTAACCAAATAGATAACTTTTTTGGTCAATTGGATATGAATATGAAAAACATTCAGAAATCCTGTTGCCATGAAAATCCTCACTGAATTTGTAACTTATTGTTCTGAACAGAATGTGTATAGAAGGTTTTCAGAAGGAGTTAGTTATACCATCCTGCTCATGTTAGTCCAGTATTTTGTTTTCATGAATGTAGAAACAGAGTGCGGATGTCTTGCAAGTTTATTTTGTCTTATTAAATGACAGCAGAGCATGTTCGATGAATGGCATAAGGAAATCTTTCAGACGTTAGCGTTAATTTCTTCAAACAATGTTCATCTACTCTTCTGTTCAGACCTGTCGGACGTGGTGTCTATGGTATTATCAGAGTATTATTATAAACAACAAACTGTTCCTGGTTGTGGGTGATTCTTTAAATCTTCCGCTTTTAGTACCAGGAGCTTACTCAGACATGGTAATTCCAAGACTCTCAACATTTTCACAAAATGCCGTCTCTTTTGAATACTTTGCGAAGGAATAAGCTATTCAGTACGTATAAAAATAAAGCAAGTTGATAGAGATTTTAATCACAGTGTTCATCTTAGTGGACAATATTGTCTAGTCGGCCATTATTTCAGTGGGTTGTTTCAGTAATGTTTCAATAGTATATATTGTTGATGTACAATTTGGTGTCTCAAATTTTTAAGTGCAATGCCAGACTGCTTCATATATAAGATACGTGAAGTGTAAACAAAGTGGAGGCAACTATGAAAGGAATTAGAAATATTTTAAAAATGTTAAAATTTCTCCTGGAAAATGACGACACAAAATTACCCACACAGCACTGATCACACACTACATGGTGGATGCTTATCTACAGTAGCCCAGTTTGTGCAGAAATATAAGACATTACCCCCACCCCTGTCTCAAATCATATTTCATATCTGGTATTTCAGAAACAAAGAAACTATGGTTATTTCGAAACTTCAAACAACATTCTTCAACATATGTTCATGTAACATCTAGCCCCGAGTTCACAAACCATTCTCAGACTTAAGTTAAGAATTTACTCAAATTTGTTCGCCTTATTTTAACCAAAGTATAGTCTTTTTTTTTATAAAACTTTTGTTGTTTTAATGTATCAAAATCATCAATAAGAAACTATGTGCACAATTTTGTGTTTCTAGATGAAATATATTTCTTATAAACAGTAATTGAAAGTCGAGTCAATTCTCAACTTAAGTCTGAGAATGCTTTGTGAACTTGGGGCCTGATTCAGAAAAAGGGCATAAGGTGGTTCTGGCTTCTGTTGAATTGATGTGAAACAGACATGAAATTATTGAAATACCACGCACATACCTTTTTATTTATTACATTTAAAAATATATTAGAGTCGTGATTTAACCAGATCTTTCTAATCCAGGTTAATAATAAGCAATTATAACTCCCACCTGATTTTGGGAACAGTATAGAGCAACTACTATAACCACAGACAATAGGATATTTATTTAAACAATAGTGCTTTCACAGGTGTTTCCACAGTAAGTGATTATAATGCCTCGTCCCAATAGCCACCCAAAATCAATTTAAATGAAAAAAATAAATAAATAAGACTGGGTGTTATTTGTCGACTATAAAACGACATTATCGGAAAGGACTTCATTAGTATTTCTGACATCAATGTTAATCAGTGTTTGTAGAATATAACTGTAGGGAGACATTTCTTTTATGGGGAGAATAATAACATTATAAAAGGATATAATAATGATTTATTCTATTGACATAAGCTGACAATATTGTGTGTATATTGTTAAAGTTAGGCTATAATTAAACTAACGCACAGTATCCCTTAGGCATTCTGATTATACGGAATCAAAGAATTTGTGATTTTATCACAAAAACTGTTTCCTGTTGTACTGTCGCATATTTTTCTACATTGTGTACTCATTTTCCTTGCGATATTTCGTATCACAAAGAGATTTTATTCATTTGTTATATTTTGGTAGATTTATCACATTGTTTGGGTTCTAAGAGTACATTGCTTTCTGTTCTTATCACTTCCTGGAGGAGTTCTGTCAAAATGAATCATTTTGATTGATTTCTGTTATTTCCTATCCATATCTCCCCTAGCACTTCCTCTGGGTTGGTCAGGGATGGGAAAGTGGTCACACTTCTATCATAGATAACTCCTTTTATCATCTCAGAATTTCCATCTTGTATTATGGTTTCGTGAGTCAAAGTTGTTACTTTTTAAAGGCTCTTTGAAAATTCATTAAGTTAATGGACAACTTTTCTGAGCATTATGCTTTCATTTCGTTATTAACTTTGGATGTAAAAATTTGGACTTGGCAATGATATCTGACTGTGAATATTTAAAGCTTAATCTTAAGAGTAAAAAGAAAAATTATTTTGTTAAAAATATTAAAGAGAACATTGAACCTACTGGACAATAGTCAAGAGGTCCATCTTTGACAGTTGGAATTGGATAAAGAGTAGCTATAGCCTGCTGTCTTTCCAGCAAAACTGTCCAACCATGCATTGCACTCCATAACCACCGGAAAAACACAACTCAAAAGAGTAGACTGGGTCCACATGCCAAGCACTGCACATATCACCATAATAACAAATATAACCATATGTTAGTCTCAAAATGACTCCATTGTTTGTATTCATGCCTCTTCTTTTAAAATGAGGGGTTTGGTAGTCAATCGGGTAACACGTTCTTGGTTGTATCATAAGGTCTGTCATGGAGTCAGCTAGTGTGGTTTTGATTCCCTGGTTGTACATGGCAAGAAGTAGGATTGCCTGTCCAACCTCGTAGGTTTTTTGGGGGGGTCATCAAGTTTCCCCCACTTCAAAAGAACCCTACGTGCAAGCGAATTACTGAAATAAAATTGAACCATATGTTATTTACGAAATGACATAGCTTGTGTCGAGTGGATGTTAAACCCCTTTTTTTCTCATTAGCTCTTCTTTAAAACAAACTATTGAGAAAAAAGATATTTCTGTCAAATTACTTTAATGAATTGAAAATGCTTTTGCTTGAAAGTCATTTTAAAATAAAGTGTGAAATTGGAGTTGCTAATTTAGTCTGAAATAAAGAAATTTCGGAGGAAAAATCTGACGTAAATAAAGCCTGATCTTTTCAGAAGAAGCTAATTCTGGAATCCACCTTAAAAACAGCTTTAATCTATTATTTTTAAAAGAAAGTGCAGGACTTTTGAGACTGACCTCTAAGCACCGTGCATATTTAAGAATAGGTTTTCGGTTAATAAGATCCTACCAATTGATACATTACTTGCGTTGGGAATAATGTAATCCTATTTTATTGTTTGAAGTCGAGATACACAAGTGTTCATCCATTTATCACATCCATGTACAAGAGCTTACTCAGGTCACATGAAAAGACAAAAATCCTTTTTAGTGATGAAGACAAAGGCATTTAAAAAAAAAGTCTTTAAGATAAAGTAGGAAAATCCCAGCATGGTCCAAGTTATTTCCACTTCCTGATACACAGGACCAATCCATCACTGCCATATCTATTACTAGATAAATTCAAAGTGCATTTATTTTATTTCACCCCCAAAACGGTATCAGTTCATCAGAGAGGGGGCTTGATTGCTGAATGGTTTGCGAGTGCGTGTTGTATCATAAGGTCTGTCATTGAGTCAACTGGTGGGGTTTTGATTCCCTGGTTGTACATGACAAGGAGTAAGGTTGCCTGTCTCTGAGCCGTTTGGTTTCCTTCCCTTTTAAAGGACGTCTACGCACAAGCGAATTGTTGAAACAAATTGAACCATATGTAGTTTGTGTCGAGTGGATGTTAAACCCCATTTCTCTCTCCCTCCCAGATCTTCAGTTTTTGAATTTGATGTTGGATAAACTGTTAGTGTTATGAAGTTCCTTTCAAATGAGAAGTTCAGGCCTGCAAATTCCCACGTGACCCAGACATTGTCAGGCAGAAATTCAGGTTTTGTCGGCCGAGCGCCAATTTTCTGTTGGTAATTTTAATACATGTCTGGCACAAAGTTAAAATGGCAAGTTCACCTTCAGCAATGCCTTACATTATATCTGGTACAACTAAAATTGACCTATCAGTTTCTATTGCATTTGACTTTTAATTGTTTAGAATGAGGTCTGGTTGATGAACAATTAATGTTCGTTTACACCCCAAAGCATTGACGTATCAGTTTCTATTGCATTTGAGGTTTAATTGTTTAGAATGAGGTATGGTTGATGAACAATTAATGTTCGTTTACACCTCAAAGCATTGACGTATCAGTATTTATTGCATTTGAAGTTTACTTGTTTACAGCGTTGATGTTTCAGTGCTTTTTGCATTTGAGGTTTAATTGTTTGATATGAGGTCCTCTTGCGATGAGCAATGTTACTCTACTTTTCACAGAACTGAGTCTTCAGTGGTTATCACATGTACTTGCATTAGGAGGGTTAATAACTATAGTTAACTATGCAAAAATATGTAAAAACACATCTAAGTAACTATTTTTGCAGGTTTTCAAAGTAACCTGAAATATATAACACCTGCAGTTTTGCTCTGATAAAAAAATATCATCTCTGTGATGTTTCAAAGTTAGATTTCAGAATGTGCATTTCAATATTGATTTTAGTGACTCATTCTTTGCTTTTATATTTATGATTTGAAGGGAGGTCTTTTATGTAGACCTACTATTTAAAAAGTAATGTGAATTAACGAAATGATTCTGTTTGTCGAAAAATGGCTAACATAGCTTTTGTTGAGAATAATGATATGCCTAGGATCCCCACCCATATAACATATTCCATATATATTAAGACAGACCAAATAAGTTTTTAATTTTTTAGTTTTACATAAATAAACAGCCACTTAATTTCAAAAATCAAAAAACGTGGAACTTAAATCTTTTGACCGTTTAAACATACCTAAAAGCAAATTTTATCAGTAGTTCCCTCGTTTTCAAATTGTTTCCAATAGTTAATCTTGGCTCTTGTACGAGATGTATTTGAGCTGTGGAATTTGTCGCTGCCTTAGCTGAAATATCCTCCCATTTCTCTTTTGTCTTATAACACAATATATGTCATTTTTTTTTAAAACCAGAATTAAAGTTTTATAATACTAATGCATTATCTGGAAATCTAAAAGCAATTCAAACCTTTCTGAAAAACGTGGTTTTAGTCAAATCACTTTATTACATTAAGTGTGAAACTTTAACCATAACTCAGCACCTTAAGAGTAACAGCTTTATTTTTTTACATCCGCCTTGCAGACGGTCACAATGGAAATGTGAGCTTTAAAGTGAATTAGCATCGTAGTTATGCAAAGACTTTTCTCCTTTCACACAAAATCTGACAAAATCAATGGAAAAGCTATATTTAAGCCACAGTCTCCTTTCAGGATGATAAACTTGTGTTTTATGGTGGTGCTATCAAGCATTAGCAAGTCCATAGAATTATTTCTTCATCAAGGTTTTCTTGTTAAGTTCATGTTAAAATCTTGTATTGCGAACATAGATTTGTTGTGCATCAATATAAATGTAAATATAACTTGTTCCAGTTAAAAGCTGATGATTTTAAGCTTAAAGATACATTATGTAAAATTTAGATAAATAAAAAAGTTCGTCATTCTGGCTGCAATAGTTGAAAAATAGATCACATGTTTTATTTTGCTTTTTATTAGTGTGCCGTTCAAAATTCGCGGCACACATAGGAAGATCGCACTGCCTTAGAGAGTTGATTATGGACTTTTAATTTGAATAAACCTCTAAATAATTCTCTAAATAACATTTGAAGCTAGATATAAAGACCTGTAACAGGTAAATATAGTTCTTGCATTATGCATCCACAAAGTATTGCGAAATTGAATTTTTTTGTGTTGTTTTTTGTGTTGGTTTTTTTTTTTTGTTGTGAATTTCCCAATTGATAGATGTAGCTGTCATTTATATGTCATATGGGAAATAGTATTAAGAGTTCAGGAGAATGTAATACCCATGTCAGGGCTGAATTTACGCTAAAATTAACTTGACTGATTGGAGAAAAGCACATAACATTCTAAATGACAAATGTATAGGCATTGGAAATATCCTTGATGCAGAGATGAAAGGGTGTTTAATATGTATTGGCATTGTGATAGCTATTAATGCTTATTCTGTCAAGAACAGTCCTTTAATTTAGTGAGAAATGAGAGAAATGGGGTTTAATGTCAACTCGACACAAACTAGGTCATTATGGGACTAACATGGTTTAATTTTTTTTATCAATAATTCGCTTGCGCATAGGGGTCTTTAGCAGTAGCAGGAAACCAGAGTACCCAGAGAAAACCCATAAGGTTGGCCAGGCGACCCTACTCCTTGCCACGCACAACCCGGGATTCGAAACTATGCCAGTTGACTCAATGGCAGGCCGTATGATACAGCGTGCCCAACCCCCCTTTAACTTAGTATGGATGAATGGATGATTGAAATGGGGTTTTGAGGTCCTACTTTCTGTACCTACAGGTCTAATGAAGTTGGGCATCCACCATACCATGCACTATGAGGGAAATTTTGCCTGGACAACTGAGTTCAAATTGTTAAGAGTTCTTTTACTTATGTGTCAACATGTACACAGATCTTATTTTTTTGAGATCCAAAAGACTAGGCATTGTCTTTGCCAGGCCCTTCCATCCTGCATATCACTGACCAGATAAACAATGAATCTCCAGCAACCACGCCAGATAAACCACAGACCTCCAGGTTAGCAAGGGCTCTCGCTTAAGTGATATTTAGCTGTCTTTACTGACTGGCAGTTAAATTAACCGGCTGAAGAACTTATTTATAAACCATTTAAAATGCCATCAAATTTCAAAGAATTTAGATAAATACTATTATAATTATGGTGCGTATGGCCAGAAACAGTTCAAAATCTGGATTGGAACAATAGTAAAAATTGTCCTGTTCTTTGGACAAAATATCATGTGATGGAAATTATGTCAATTTTGATCAGTCAGATCGCAAAATTTTGAAATGGAATACGGATTCAGCTTGCTAACAAAAAAGCTTGTTGGAAAGTGACTGATGAGATGTTGTATGTTGTAAATGGACAGCCACTGTGTCTACATTTATGTTTCTAATTGACAAATTTGAGATGGACAAGAGACACGAGTAGAGTCATCATACTTTGCTTCCTTTTGGACAATTAATTATCATGGTAGGTTTCACTGTCATGCTGAGAATTAAAGTAGACTGTCAACAGAGAGTAATGACCACTCCTGCCAATAAGCTATCTGATAGTTTTAATGATACTCTTAAACTTACCGATATACACTGCTTTATCTGCACCTCGATGCCTGATCGATTGCAGTAGTGAACTGACATTAGGAATGAAAGTTCCGGTACGTCTTGTCACCATATAAAGATCTCTGCGTACTAATTACCAGCAAATAACATGTCATGATTGAGAATTATACAGCCAGTGATAAACGAATGGATTTATGTCGATTTTCTCAGATTAGTCAGACTCTTACACTGACAAAATCAGGATCAATCATCAAACATTGTTTATTTGGAAAACAATTTCTTCAACAATTAAAGACTACAAGATGATACTATGTTGATTCAACATTATGGAGAAGAGTTTAAAAAACCAGAAAATCCCAGATTAAAGCTATCTCTATAGAACATGGCAATTTACTACAGACTTCAGTAATGTGATAATTTGTTTTGCAAGCAATATTGCACAACTATGTATTTAGTTTCAAGCTTATTATTTTACATGTTATAAAAAGATTTGCATTGTATGATAACAGATAATATAACTGAAAGATTTTTGTTTGTACACATTTAATTGCAATGTGAACAAATATTGTTGCCACTTGTTGCAGTGACTTTCATCATTTATTAGTCTACAATTCTCAGTGTTCCATATTGGAAATTTTCTTTTGGTAAATTATAGAGTTTTGTAGGATAGGATGGTTTGCAAATTTCAGAGTTATCACACCATTTATGATTGGGCTTACGAAACCATGATTTCTAAATGGACTGTTTTAATTGCTCATTAAGGTAAAAGTAAGAACACTATCGAATTTCAAAAAGGACAGAGTTATTCATGGAATTTGTTCATGGATTTTTTAAAACTAGCACTGATGATTTTGCTGCTGGAGGGCATATTATAGAGCCAGATAATACCCCATCAGTGTTTCTTTCATTGAGTTTGTTTTACTCTCAGATTCTCTATTTTTACAATCTATGTACAGTATACTTCTTGGGTTTTTTTGAAATATTGGTTCACAATCTGTTTTATCATCGTATTGATGTAAAACTTGTTTTGAATATCTATTTACAATATTTTCTAATATCAAAATTGATTTAACAAGGATTATTGACAGGCGTCTTGGTAAAATACATACAAATATATGGCAATGTGTGTATATCAAATTGATTTCATGTATCATACTAGTATTTGTTTATTTATAAAGCTTCTAGCACCTGGTTGTTTGCTTGTTATTTGAAATGTAACAGAGATTAGGCATGTTACTCTATTTCTATCAATAAATCACATTGTTTATGAAATATAAAATTGTTATAAGAACAACATTTGATTTTTCAGAAATCGATGTGTTATGTCTCTTTTATAATAATAATAAAAATAATTGTTTTCTATTGCGCTGGACATTCAGTCTGGTTGCTATGTGGCGTTTTGCAATGTAAATATGATTATAAAAACATATATGTACAATGTACATACAAACAAATAAAAGAATACAAAAAATAGTCAAATTACAATATACAAATGGAAAGTGAAGCATTTACATAATATAGTTCAAAAGTTTGGGTTAAAAAAAATGTCGTTTAAATATTGCAAAGTTTGGACTATTTTGAACTTCCGGAAGCAATTTGTTCCATTCTTTTGGTGTTCCGTACGCAAAAGCTCTCTCACCAAATTTTGACTTTTGAACTAGACATACAAGTTGGTATTTATGATATGAACGTAAGGAACTAGAAGGTCCATATTGTTTAATCAAATTGTATAAATAGGATGGTGTCAAAGGATCGTTTAGAAAATTGAAAATGTGTTAGAAAGTTACAGTTGATAAAAGAACACATTTTTGGCCTGGTACAAGAAATATCAACTCTTTCTTTATCTGAACAGAAACTGTTGAGTAAGAGAATTTTGACGCAACCTTTTCAATGCCAACTGTGGAAATAATTTTCTATGTTTTCGACAGTTTCTGTGAGACAAATCAATTATGCCTAGGAAGGTGTAAAATTTCTTTACCCTTTGACGCCAAGAATGTCAGAATTTCAACAGCTGAAATGCTCTATGAATGTTGTAATTCTGTGTAAGATAAACCTGCAGACAAGACAAACTACAAAAACATTGCAACTAAATATCATATCAACTGAATGGATCCAGGTGACAAGCAATTAGTGATGGTATAGTGCGTGAGACAGGGTAAACTTACTATTTCTAAAACACCCTTCACCTAATTTGTTATGTGTTTGGAGAGGTGACAAGTCTTACATTTCTACAATCTTGAAAATTTAATTGGCATCATATTAAAGATATCTAGATTACACTTATCTTAATATTCTCATTAACAAGCAATCATTGGTTGTATATTTCTTATCAGAAAACGATAACCGATATCTTTAAAACATACTGCTTTAAACTGTTTCTCAGACAGATCACATGTTAGGGCAAGGACGTGAAATATAATAATAACGTCCTACTTTTCTGCACCAACTTGGCTAACGAAGATAGGCATACGCCACGCAGTGTGCTACGAGGGAAATTTGCCTGATAGCGGATTGGCCTACTCTTATTTTAAACTCTAACTGTGAAGGTTATTTTTTATGTGCACGCCATGTGTACACAGGACCTCAGTTTTTTTTACCCATCTGAACAACTATACTCTGTCCTTTGTAACCATGGGGTAACCATGTCGAAAATCCTGATGAACTTATTGTTCCGACAACAAAGGGTTCAAACACAGGACCTTCAGGTTAGCAGTCAACATCTGACTTTCTGAGCCACTTGGACCTTAAGAATTGTCCAATATCTGAAATAAATTTTGATTTTTATGTACAATGCTTCAAAGTCTTTTGTCGTGCTGCTGCACTGCCGAACAAGAATTATACAACACACTGTAGGAACCGAAACAGCAGGAATAACATTAGTCCAATGTCTAATGACCTAATCATGTTGTTTGATACAAGATTCTTTACATTTGACATGTTCACACAGAATCATTAAACATCCAGACTGTGATTTGTTATTATGACCTGTGACAGATTCCCCTTATTCTTGTTGCCCAAGTTTTATCACTATTCACCATATAATTTGTATGTAAATTATGTAGTAATTCAATCGATTCAGGTAATGGTATTCAACACACATATAACCCTGAAGAAAGTCACTATAATTACATGTATTGAATTTCAATATGTTTCACATGTACGATAACCTCTCAAACTTGTTATCCTTACTATCCTGCTTCAAACCAAGTTATGGAAGAGATATTTAAATGATCTAATTCTCTCCTGGCTTTGTTTTCTGGAGCGTATCTTAATAAACCTTTGAAGTTATCTTTATGATACTTTACCTTAATCTGTTACTACACTAGTTATGCTTTATGCTAATTAGAAATTTCTCAGATTCTACAAATTTTTTGTTTTCATGTTAACAAATAGACTTATGAAAATCAACAACAAATTTGTTAGGGCGATGTTGACCCCTTTCCATAGTAATTGTGCCTTTTGTTGACTAGAAAATGTCAAGCAAATACAAAACATGCATATTCATGAAACAGTGGCCTCAGAAATCCATCTCGAAGTGAAATTAGATATAACGGTACGAAGCTCTGTGAGCCGTATGCATGTAACATGGTATACTTTGCAGTATATTTGGCTTTAAGGTAAGGATTGACAGGGAGTTTATCTGATGTTAAATTCTAAAGTTATTTGGAATGTTCTGATATGATCTCCAATGTTTCGCGTCAAAAATATTGCTTCTTTATTTGGAATGTTCTGATGTGATCTGTAATGTTTCGTGTAAAAAATATTGCTTTTTTAACTCAGTAACTTTTAACTCTATAGAACTGGCTAATGGAATGAAAACATTATACAAATGTCGAACTACCAATATGAAGTTTGTTTCCGTTCATTGAGAGACTGATTGTTTGATAGTATAAAATATCTTAAAAAATGAAGTTGGATTCTATTCTACTTTAGCCAATCTATGATATAAATGTCTTTGGTTTTTTGGTGACGGAAGTTTGTTGAGTAAATGGGGACAGTTAGTAGAAAACGAAATAAGAAATATCTTTGAACTGGAGACTTATTTTCTTATAGACATATTTATGTAGAAACAGGAATTTTATCTTGATAAAGACGGTAATTCAAGCTTTTTTCCAGGGATTTGGGGAAGTGTGCCCATTTCTGAGCGAGGCACATTGAAGGAAGGAGGGTGCTGGTGTCTCTTCCCTCCGTCCGTCAAAAATTTTGAAAAATTCCAGTGTCAATGGTGATTTCTGGTACATATCTGGACCTGAATGAAACAATTAGTTTCATCAGCTAAAACCTCATTGATGACAATAATGAGGGCAAAGTAATTTTAAGGAAGCAGACACCCTTTTAGCCATCATATTTCTGGGAGGCAGGGTTGCTCAGATACCCCTTCTGCAATGGGCCTGTAATTATTACCAACTGATAATTATCTTGTTAATTTCTACTTGACCAGAGTATGCATGATAACACATGTGAAGTGTAATCAAGTGTTCTAAAATATTAATGGATTAAGATGATTGAGTGCTCTTTTAAATGTACTCGATTCAAGTGTAAGTGACAGGGAGTAAGTGGTCTACATGTTATCCGGTTTCTATCCCACTACCAACGAGGAGGGTTGGATGGCCGATTGGTTATACCATTCAGGTTGTATTACAAGGTCTGTCTTTGAGTAGTCAACTGATGTCGTTTCAATTCCCCGGTTGTATGTGACAAGGAGGAGGGTCGCTTGTCCAACCTCGTGGGTTTTCTCTGGGTCCTCTGGTTTCTTCCCACTGTTAAAGACCCCTACACGTAAGCAAATTATTGAAATTAAATTTAACTGTCTGTTACGTCTTTAAATGACCAAGTTTGTGTTGAGTGGACGTTAAACCCATTTCTCTCTTGCTTTCTCTAGCCCATAAGCACAAAGTATGAAAATAAAGACAAACCCTATATAAGGTCCAAAATGATGTATTTTTTGGCTGATTGGATGATTAACAGCATCTCTTTGACTCTCTAAGCATACCATACCACAAGCTTGACAAATGTCACGACTTAACAGATCTGCGGTGCAATGATTGGACCAGAAGCCTATTGCAATGAAATGAATTGTAATGGGCTCTGCACCTCTAACAAAGATTAACCATGCTGGAAAAACGCTGGGGAACATTCTTTTCCAACACTGGGATTGCACCTCTGATCACCAGGTTAGTGAGCCATTGCCATTACTCACTGAGTACCCATTTGGTAGAAGGATTTATTTAAGGCAGAAGAACACATTGTATAAAGTACTCACTATGAAATAGCATCAAGAGAATTTGAAAATGGAGAGAAGATCTTTCGAGTGTGAAATTAGAAAAACGGTTTCGGATAATAAACTGATGTATTAAAGTTTCTTACAAATATTTAAACACATTCACAGACAATTTGTCTCTTCTTTTAGCTTTTGATGACCAAATTGTAAATTGGACATTTTCCAAATGTCAAAGCTCATCTGCTGATTGTTTTCCTTCTAAACTCGGTACTCCTTTCATCGCTAACGATATTAGCATGTGTTAATAATCCCAGATGACTTTAATTTAGATATTTCTTTAAAAACAGTCATATTTGGTAAGCCGATTGCTTGTTTGCCATCATTTTTATCACTTTCAACCTACTTGAAAAAGTTTTTTTTTAAAAAAAAAAAACAAACGAACAGATGCTTGATTTGTTTTGGTAATTTGTTTTTCAGACATTAACAGACATCTGTCAGTAATCAAACAGTGTTGTTATAATTGTGACTAAAAGATTTATTTACAGGTTTATATGTGGCATAAAAGTATTTGGGTTCCGAATTTACCATAATATCCATCAATCCCAACTTTTCAGGGGGGTGGGTGGATGGCTGTATGGTTAGCATGTGCGTGCTGTATCGTAAAGTCTGTCATTGAGTCAACTAGTGTGGTTTCAATCCCTGGTTGTATGTGACAATGAGTAGGGCATCCTGTCCAATCTTTTGGTTTTTCTCTGGGTCCTTCGGTTTCCTCCCACTGCTCAAGATCCCTACATGCAAGCAAATTGTTGAAGTAAGTTTGAAACCATGTTAGTCCCAAAATGACCTAGTTTTTGTCAAGTGGAGGTTATACTCCATTTCTCTCAGAAGGGTACAAAAATTGCATATAAAGGCACAACTACCATAATTGGTTGGTGTATAAGTATCATTAACATGTCATCTCCTGAACAATGATAGCAGGATAATATGTTTAGAGCATCGAACAGATGACCTAATAATGTTAGAGGGATATTATTTTATCATTCTGATCAAGCTTTAACATATTATATTTTGATTATTCCTATCAAGCTATAACATATATTATTTTCTCATGAATAATTATTGGAAGAGCTGAAGAATTGACATTTCTGCATTTTTTTGTCCCTGCAATTATTGATTTAGTAATTTTTACTATTCTTTGGGCCATGAATGGCCGCTGATCTTTTCAACAACCTTTCCTGTGAAATTGAATTGATGAAATTAAGCATGAAAAGTGCTGTAAGCCATCAATTCTCAAATATCATTCTCCTTGGGCAAAGATCATGCCCTACACAAAGGAAATTATACAAAAGCATTGTTATCCAAATAGGAGATGCCAAAGATCACAGCATTAGCAAACATTGAAGTCAGCTATAATTCATATCAGTATGTTAAAGGGGAAGATTTCTGGTTTGTATTTTACAAAACAACTATTGATCAACAATTTATCATTAAGCTTTAATTAGGAATAATCTGAAATCAATTTTAATAGTTATTAGTTATTTATTTGTATTGAAATTTATGGCACTAGCTCAATTGCCTGAGGGGGTGGGGGTAGATGAACGAATGCGCACTGTATCATAAAGCCTGTCATTGAGTCAAGTGGTTTCGTGACACAGAGAAGGATTGTATGTGACAAGGAGAAGGGTCACCTGTTCAACCTCCTGGGTTTTCTCTTGGTCCTCTGGTTTCCTCCCAATGCTAAAGACCCCTAAGTGCAATTACATACCTGCCAACTGTCACGCATTTGGCGTGAGAATCACGCATTTTTAATCAAAATCACGCTCTCACGAGCACATAGTGAAATCTCACGCATTTTCAAAACTATAGTATAAAAATAAAATATAAGGGATTTCCACGTACGCATTACATTCGGGTGCACATTGATCAGATGCAAATAGTCGAACGCGATGTATTCCGAACGTCGAGTCACTCTTTTCCGGTTTGTTTTAAGTATGACACCACTGATTGGCTGGATAAGTTAGATCAGCCAATGAAATTATTTGTTCCATTAACACTGTTCTGAAACTGGAATATCCTTCCCGCGCGTTTCAGTGAGAGAAAAGCCTGCAAGATGCGCGACACTGACAACGATTCAGATTGTAATCCTCAAGTTAAAAAAAAAAAAAAATTACTGGTTCAGCTAAGTACGATTCGAAGTTTAATTCCGTGTGTTTAAATGATCTGCATTAAAACTCTTAAAATGTATCACTTTTCTGAATAATTTTATCTCTATTCTCCGGTCTCCAAAAGTGTTTTAAAAGTGCTAAATCCTTTTTCGGCTTTGGGGGGGGGCTCCGCCCCCCTAGGACCTGGTCTTGACCAGGGGTGGTTAAATCTCACTCATTGAATTCATTTTAGGTTGGCAGCTCTGCAATTATCATAATAAAGATTAGAAACCATATGTTAGTCCTGAAATGACTAACATATGTAAGTTTGTGTTGAGTGGTTGTTGAACCCTATTTCTCTCTCTCCCTCTCTCAATTGGCTGAGACAATTGAGATTTTCCTGACCAGTTTCCTGCTGCACATTGGTACAGTATGAATAGTTCGGAAAAGTAACTAGTCTTTCGTATAGAATGGAAAACTCAGTTTCTTTGTACAGATTAATATAACACTTGCTTGTTAGATCATTAGGTCTGTTATTCAGTCAAGTGGAGTAGATTCCTAACGTATGTGACAAGGAGTAGGGTTGCCTGTCCAATCTGATAGGTTTTCTCGGGGTCCTTCCCTACAAACAATCGAATTATTGAACCATATGTTAGTCCTGTATTGATCGAGTCTGAGTGGACATTGAACCCCAACTCTCTCTCTCTTTCTGTCTGTCTTGCTCTCTCTCACACACACAAGATGAGTTAACTTAAGATGCAATATTTTTAAGATATACACAAGTGACACTATATCGATAGTAACACTTCACTTACATGAAAAAAGGAAAAAAAATACAGACGTTTGCATTGTATTGATTATAGCTACACATGTATTTTATGTCCTTTTGTAAAAAAAAGCCACAGACAGTTTCATGGACGGATATGAATGAAAAGAATGTTCTTATTCTTTATCAGACACAATTGTGACATTCAAAACCTTGAATTGATTACATGAGCTTTTGTCTGGAAATATTGGCTTGAAGAGGCAAAGTGTTTGTAATTAGAAAAAGGTTTTAAAACGAAAACAAGATGCAGAATTGTATCTTTTGTTAATACATGTACCGGTATATGTAATCATCTTTAAGCAGATTAACATACTCAGATTCTTTGTATTAGTATTTTATATCCTATGTAATAAAAATTGAAGTCTTTAATCGTTGTTTTGAGGGCTCTAATCCCTTGTCAAAGTTAAATCTCTGAAAGTAATGTCAGTACAAAAATGGTTCAGTTCCATTTGTTGCAATATCTCTTCTTTGAGAGTGTTCTGGGTAATTCGATTTGGACAGTAGTTCCAAGTTGTGTTGGATTCAAAATTCAATGTGTGATGTTGTGAGCCCAAAAACGAAAATTTTAGACATTGCAATCGTAATAAGTGTGTATTTATTTGTGTTATTCAAGCCATTTTAAGGAATATTGGATCATGTTTGAATAATTATATCAGCTTAAATTAACTCTAAAATGTATTGATAACTATTTGGGGGGTGGGGGGTGGATGGCGGAATGGTTATATAGCATGTGTGCGCTATATCATGAAGTCTGTCATTGAGTCAAACCGCATGGTTTTCGGTTGTACGTGACAAAGAGTGTGGTTTGCTTGTCCAACCTCATGGGTTTTCTGCAGTTTCCTCCCACTGCGAAAACTCTGATATGCAAGCGAATTATTGAATTAAAATTGAACCATATGTTAGTCCAGAAATGACCTATATGTAGTTTGTTTTGTGTGGACTTAAACATCTCTCTCTCTTTCTCTCTCTCTCTCTTGATAACTATTTTAACTACAAATCTATAAGCTATTACCCCTTACATGTGAATCGGTGTTGATAATCAAAGGTTGTAACCTTTATTTGTTTTAATACAAAGAATAGCCTCCCTTAGGTCAGTAGTTTGGGCGAGAAAATTGAAAAACTCTCCTTGCGTGAATATGTAGTAGGAAAGTAGGCTACCACAGCAGTGTAAGGCATTATGCAGTAGTGTTAACAAGTCAGCTGAAAAAATCTTGGCATTTTAAAAGTAGTTTAAATATAATCGTTTTAACTGCCAATAGTTTTCATAAACATAAGGCAGCTTGAAACTGAGAAATATATTTAAAAAACAAAAGTAAATGTATAATTTTGTGAAGTAATTTTTTTTTTTAGGTAGACTACTCAGACATCTCACATAAAATATAGAAAAAATAGGTTATTAACCATAAAAAAATGTATCTAACTTCTTAATATGGCCTTTTATCAAATAAATATTTGATGAATCCATTTGTCAAGGGATACAAGTCTAATTTTATAAAAATACCCAAGGTGTATCTGAAACGAAGAGTTGGACCCACGGGGTCAATTTCCCATTTAGTTTAGAGGAGGAAAATAAACAGTTTTATAATCAGGTTCAGAATCCGAACTTCAGAGATTCTACAAATTATGTTATCTGAATTTTAAAAACTTATTTTGGACAACAGAAAACCTTTTACAATTGAAAACAGAAAAAGGAGGAAAAATCCAATCAGAACAATCTAATTTTAGTTTCTGCTGCCCAATCAGCTTGATAATGGTGCGTGTGATATTCTCTTGGCGCTGTATTCCAGTAGAATTGTCTTTTTTTTTTACCATATTACCTAGTTGCTTTGGGCATTACTGGTAGCAGATGTGTACATATCACAGCTAACCCTTCACACAAAGCTCATTTAATTCTGTGAAATTGTCAAACAAGCTGCCATTGAGGAGAACCCTGTCTCAAAGATTCGAGATAACCGAAGTAATGACTTAAACAGTTCAATTGCATTAGGTTTGGACGTTAATCGGCAAATTCCTAAACTATTCAGTTATTTTATTTTTTGATCCAAAATTAGGAGTGCCTCTACAATAAATGTAAATATTTGTATTACAAAGTATAAAACACTGGTTTTCCACTTAGTGACATGACCTTTTTAAAAGCATAAAATAAATACATGTAGTTATTGGTGAAGCAAATAAGATAGGGTGAAAATGTCTTAATGTAAAATTTGTTTTGATAAGTCTGTGATAACATGTAATGCTATGGTCGGAGTCATTTACAGTAACGATATCTGTATAGAAGAGAAAATTATACATTAATATCAAAGTTCAGATTGATGTTGTCCGTATTGTCCTGGACGGAGGAGTCGAGAGCGTAGTATATTTGGTATTGATTCATAGAGGCTAATTACGGTGAAAAATATGCCTTAAGATACAAAAGTAGACAGATTGTGATATGTTATTCCGTTTTCAAGTAGTCATTGGAAATAAAGATCTCTCTTAAAGGCACAACACGCTAATTCGTTCACATATATTTTTATAAGTTAAAAACTATGAACTATTTATAAATTCTTCATAACGTAATTTAGCCTATACCTGACGTCAGTCAGTATGACGCATGAACACAGCATCAACCAATCAGATTATGTCATAGTCTTGTCAGTAAAGTGATGCTTTTTACTCTGACAATGTTCAAATTCAATACCGGTAAATTGTTATTTTTTCTAATCAAAAAAGAATTTTTTCTTAAAAATGAAAAAGATGGCCGTAGTTTTTGATTGAATAATTATGTCAAAATTTTGTAGAAACTGAGAAAAATTGTCACAAATTATAAAAGAGAAAGATGCACAGTCTGGGGACCAAATTTTTCTTTTAATTCTTAAAAACAAAAATGCTTGTGTAGGTAGGTCATAAACGGTATATTTAACATTTACTCTAACACGTTATGACTTTGATGCTTGTATTTATTAGTTCCATTAGATTTATGTATGATTTTTATACGCCCACATTTTCATGTGGACGTATTATGTCGTCGCCCCTGTCCGTCCGGACGTCCGTCCGTCCACAATTTGTTTGTGGACTCTCTACAGGTCACAATTCTTATCCGATTTTGACGAAACTTGAAATATAGGTTTATCCCCAAAAGTTCTCGGCTGCTTTCGATATTGGCATGTATCGGATCAAAACTTCATGGATTATGGCCCCTGATTGTACGAAAAATCACGTTTTTAGCTTGTGGACCCTATAGAGGTCACAATTTTGAACCGATTTTGATGAAACTTGACATGCATGTTTATAACCCAAAGATCTTGGTTCCTTTCAATATTTGCGGCTTACGGAATGTAATTTCCTGAATTATGGCCCCTGATTGTCCGAAAAATCACCCTTTTTAGCTTGTGGTCCCTCTGGAGGTCACAATTATTATTCGATTTAAAAAACCGTTTGATTATATCACCGTTACACCCTAAGGAAGGTTGAGTTCGAATTTCGGGAAAATCGGACGAAAATTGCCATACAAAATGGCCGCCGTTTGTACGCGAATACTGTTAAAAAATGGTATATCAAGGTTGTGGACCCTGTGGAGGTCACAATTTTGATTCGATTTTGATGAAACTTGCAATTCATGGTTATAACCCAAAGATCTTGCTTCCTTTCGATATTTGCGCATATCGGATCGTAACTTCCTGAATTATGGCCCCTGATTATACGCAAAATCGCCTTTTTTTTAGCTTGGAGGTCACAATTATTATTCGATTTAAAAAACCGTTTGATTATATTACCGTCACACCCTAAAGAATGTTGAGTTCGAATTTCGGGAAAATCGGACGAAAATTGCCATACAAAATGGCCGCCGTTTGTACGTGAATACTGTTAAAAAATGGTATATCAAGGTTGTGGACCCTGTGGAGGTCACAATTTTGATGAAATTTGAAATTCATGGTTATAACCCAAAGATCTTGCTTCCTTTCGATATTTGCGCATATCGGATCGTAACTTCCTGAATTATGGCCCCTGATTATACGCAAAATTGCCTTTTTTTTTAGCTTGGAGGTCACAATTATTATCCGATTTAAAAAAACGTTTGATTATATTACCGTTACACCGTAAGGAAGGTTGAGTTCAAATTCGGGAAAATCAGACCAAAATTGTCATACAAAATGGCCGCCGTTTCTACGCGAATACTGTTAAAAAATGGTATATCAAGGTTGTGGACCCTGTAAAGGTCACAATTTTAATTCGATTTTGATGAAACTTGAAATTCATGGTTATAACCCAAAGATCTTGGTTCTTTTCAATATTTGCGCATATCGGATCGTAACTTCCTGAATTATGGCCCCTGGTTATACGCAAAATCCCCCTTTCTTTAGCTTGTGGTCCCTCTGGAGGTCACAATTATTATCCAATTTAAAAAAACGTTTGATTATATCACCGTTGCACTGTAAGGAAGGTTGAGTTTGAATTTCAGGAAAATCGGACCAAAATTGACAGACAAAATGGCCGCCGTTTGTACGCGAATACTGTTAAAAAAATGATATATCATGGTTGTGGACTCTCTACAGGTCACAATTCTTATCCGATTTTGATGAAAAGTCACATTTCTAGGTTGTGTACCGTCACACCATAATCATTGTCGGTTTCGAATTTCATTAATATCAGACTGGAACTGACCAACTAAATGGCTGCTCCCAATACAGTATGAAATACAGGACTTAAAGATGCAGGAAAAATCACTTTCGGTATTGCTTGTTCTCTGTCCATCTCTCGAAAATGTGGGCGTATCCTGCCTGGCAGTGCCAGCCTATCTTTTCGGTTGTTATTCAGATCTAATGCATGCATGCTAAAGACATATCCGTAGTGAATCACTGTTCTGTTGAATGCTTTTATTAAAATTAACATTCAGGATTTGATTAATTGTACAAAAACCATTCTGAATATTGATAAAAATGTTTTTAATTATTTGATTCAGCATCAAGTTCAAAATTATGAATATTGGTAAAAATGTTTTTAGTGATTTGATTCAGAATGAATCCATTTGAAAATTATTGAACTTTTATATGAATTAACCAATACTTACATTTCAGGAATAATGTAAGCAAGGAAATACATTTTGAAATTAGTGTGTGATAATCTCTTTTTAAGACTAAAACATGGCTATAATTACATGGAATGTCGTTAAAAGGGATCACTCACAGTTTGCGCAACTAAATGTGCATCTTCGAATGCCCGAAACCGTTCACTCTGACATAACATGTACTACTTAACTTTTCAACAAAGTTGAGTGAGTTGACAACTGGTCCAGCGTTTGTGTACTTAAATAGCCGGCTCAGACACTCATGTTAAACTTGTTTAAAAGCCCATGGTTATATCAAACCAGATTAACTTTGTCTTCTGAAAGCACATGTGGGGCAAATAAACCAGTTTGAAAATACCATCTCTCTACATGTGTGGTATTTGCCAGTTTGAAAACACTGTCTCTCTACACGCTATTTGTCTTAGAGAAAGATTTTCTGAAAAGTTGATTTATCTCGCCCGTGTGAATGGTTGGTATAACAAAACCCCAAAAGCGCTGACTCTGGCTGGCTTTGGACATAAGCATTAAACCCATGCGTAATGAACACTGTAACCTTTAACCAACGATGTAAAAATAGTTAAACCAGTTAAGAAACTACCCTGTTTTCTAAACAGTTTATTAGATCATTGTGATGTGTAAGATTGCATGCCAAACCTTATGGGTTTTCTCTGGGACCGCCTACCTCCCACTGATTAATACCCAATGTGCAAACATGATTTTACAAACTTTGTACTCACTTTTAAGGAGTAATATCTGTACGACTGACAAATAGAATGCTAAGAAGAAAAGTATTTGGAGAGTCTATCGTCTCAGCAATATTATCACTTGCCTAAATTATAACAATAAAACTATGTGGACGGTCTATCATCTATGCAATGTTATCACTTGCCTATTGCTATAACCATTAAAGTATATGTGGACAGTCTATCATCAAGGCAGTATTATCACTTGCCTATAATTGCAGGCTATAACCATAAAAGAAGAACAATTACGATGATATGTTAGTCTCAAAATCATCTGCTAAAATATTGATGATCATATATTTATCTCCATTTCCGCAAAAATTCATAATACGGTATGAACCTGACTGTAAATAGTGTTCCCCATTTAATCAGTAAGGAATATTTTCAACTCAATAAATTTTTCAGTGCTCCTGATAATGATGCCAATATCAGGAAATTACCTCACTGAAAGCCATTAACTAATTCAATATCCAGTGGCATCTTTCTGTTATGCTTTTCATATTTGTCGCACATTTTGTCTCTGGTAAGATTTGGGTGGTTTATCCCTTAAACCAACCTCTACAATTCTATCATTATTTTCTGATTACTTTAGTTCATAAATTTCAATTTTTGAGTTTTTATTTCAGATTATAGCATAAATTATTCAAATAACTAATTATAAAAAAAAGTAGCAAAATAACCAATATTGTTAGTTTTGAATTCAGAATTTGAGAATAATTCTCCAAATAAATTATTTATGAAAAAAGAACAAAAATCTAATTTCAAATGTTCAAAAGATACATATTTTAATTTGTCAAAAGATAACCAATATTATTAGATTGAGTTAAGAATTCAGGAAAAATTCTCTAAATAACTAATTAATGAAAAAAGAAGATAAAACTAATTTCAATTGTTCAAAAGTTACATATTTTAATTTGTCAAATATATCATATATGAGTGTATTTTTTTGATTAACGGTTATATCCCTGAATTAAGATATCCAAGATGTAAAAGATAGTTTAAAACTTTGGTAAATTTCACATCGACAATTATTGGTTTACAGATAAACCCCTCCCCCGAACAACCAATAGACAACGTAGATATTTGGAGAGGTATAAAAGACCAACAAGTCTGTGGCATCAAGATTAAAAGAAAATTTGTGAAACATCAACATCTAATCCAGATATATGATTCGTTTCAAATGTCGTTCTTGTTTTGTGCTGCTACAAAAGATATGCATGTGACTCCAATATTATGAGATTTTGAAACAACCTAGTACCAAAAAATAAACTGATAAATTAGTTTTTATAATTTAAATAATCAATTGGTTTATTTTTACAACATTTAATTATACCTACATGGAATTTTAGTAGATCCCGGAACTCAGTCATACATCCGTGTCTCTTGTCGTGCTGTAATCTATCCTCAAAAGATACTAGTTTTAAAATATGAGCATTTTCAGAAACTTAAAATTACTGAGAAATCTGAGTAATAAACTGCTAGCAATAGACTTATATACCTTACACTGTTTTTAC
Source organism: Patella caerulea (assembly GCA_036850965.1). Taxonomy (NCBI): domain Eukaryota; kingdom Metazoa; phylum Mollusca; class Gastropoda; family Patellidae; genus Patella; species Patella caerulea. Next base: position 69,148,885 of record JAZGQO010000010.1, on the reverse strand, counting down.
TGTGGCTATATGGCAGCAAAACCAAAGCAGAAGTGTTGTGAACAACTACTGCTGGTATGATTAAACGAAGACTGACTGAGTGAAAAGACTTGGGTCCAGCAACAAGTTAAATTGATCTGTAAGTCCGTACAATCAAATGATGTGGGAAGGTCTAAGCTTTCTTCTTCCAGTCTTCCATGGCTTTATTAACGAGCATTGATAATAATTGTAATAGGTGATCAAAAATATAAAAAGCTATTAACATCTTTCACTCCACTTTATTGTACATGATGATTTTCTCATGAATTCTTTTATGTCAACCATTTATCTGATATTTAGAAAAAGAAAAGTGTCAGAAAACCCAGTTTTAACTGATAAACCCGTCAAATGTTTTAGAGAAAAGGGTTATACCATTATCAATACATCAGCATCTAGAATTTGAAATGTTATGAAATAGGGTTTAACGTCCCACGGTTCTGCTCCTATACTAGGCTAATGAAGACAAGCGTACACCATACAATGTGCTATGAGCAAAATTTTGCCCGGGCAGCAGCACTATGACCTACTTTTATATAGAATTCCAACTGCCGAGGGATCTTGTACGTGCATTACAATGTATACAAGGGTCCTTAATTTTTCAGCCTATCCAAATGACTAGACTGCTGTACTTGTCAGACTGTTCATCCTGCACCACTGACAAGGGGAAACCAAGTCAGAAAAATCCTGATGAACTTGCTCGGCCAATGCAGGGATGGAAAACCCAACCTCAGGGCTAGCAAGCCAGTGTCTTACCCGATTAGCCAACGCGGCTCCTTCAGCATCTAGAATTTGAAATGTAATGAAATAGGATCTGATCTGTACCAACAGGTGAATGAAAACAGGCATACACCATACATTGTGCTATGAGGGAATTTTGCCCTGACAGCAGCGCACTACAGTCTACTCTCATTTCAGTATGTCTGTTTTCTTCCAATATTCAAATATCATGTAGAGCTATGTCCCTTGGGGACGGGCCCGTAGCCAGCACATAAAATTTGGGGGGCTACGGAATGTTTTGGGGGGCTGCAGAATGTTTTGGAGAGGCTGAGGATGTGGCCGGCTAAGAAATCATTATTTTTTGCGAAATGTTTTGGGGGCTAATTCGATTTGGCTACGGGCCCGCCTGGGGATGAGCATTGGTTGCTTATGAAAGGAGGGAGACTTAAGTGATTGGATTGCACAGTATACAGCGTAAAATATATGTATAATATCTTGAGATCTATACCGTGATATGTGTCTTATCATGAGGTTAGCGTATTGTTTCCTCCCTAATGTCAGGGGATACTAAATGTGCTACCAATGGTACACTCTGGACCCTAACACTATCTTTGCTAGGTCGTTTTGTTTTGTCAGGCATCACTGTCAAGGGAGAACCAGGCTTGAAAATCCAGAGGACCTTTGATGGCCGAAGCTAAGACCTCCTCGGTAGTGATTCTTGGAAGTTGAAGAGAATAAAATATCAGACTAAAATAAATATAATTTTAAATATCATGCACTATTGCCTCTTATGCAATGATTTGTTATTAAGGGTTTCAGATCTTTTACATGAAGAAAACTGAAATTTTAAGATTGCCTATGTACAAAGCCATTAGAAAAATTTGTCCCTGAAAATAAAGTTTTCCATATATTTACACCAAAACTGAACTCATAGAATAATTGAAGCTTTTAGAGGTGAGATTTCAGATTTCAGGTTGCATGATCAGTCTTCTGGAATTTAAAAAGGTTTAAATTTCTGTGAGTAATGACTCAATATTCATGATTATAATGTCTTTCAAAAAGACCTAAGACCTACCAGGCGGCACTGAAACTATTGAATTGTAATTTAATTTTTGTGTGATGCTTGGCTGGTCCAAATGTCAACAATGAAAAAATGAAGGACAAGAAATTACAAGTTGTATAAGCATCCAATAACCAATTTAGTGATCTTGAACATAATTTGTTCTGCAAGGTCTTATGAAAGGTTGGTCTGGTCAAGTGAATTCGAAATACTCTAAAATTGGATTTTTAAAATGGGAACAGAAACTGCGATTTCAATTTCACCTTTTCAAAGACATAACATCCATCACTTATGAAATTTATATCAGTGAGTTAGATATCAGTATGGAAAATTTGACAAACTGGAACTTAACTTACCGTACTTAACTGGGTGACCCTGTATACCAATTTAAGAGCAAATATTCTGACAACCATAGAAAGTAGAAATATTATTGGATTTATTCAATCCAACCATATATTTACATGGAGTTTATACTGTATTATGGTCATCAACAAACTTGTTGAATCTTACAAACATTCGCGTATCTCAGATACATCATTTGAATACTTTTGATTCTTAAAATTGCCAAAATACAACAATTACATAATTCTTTTTGCACAGAAAACTTCACTGATTACAGAAATTTGGGATTGACAGTCACACGATTGGTTTCACACTGAAGGCATAGTTTATGAAGCAGTTATATATCTTGTTATTCCCATGGCATGCCACCATGATACTAGATTTTAGAAATTGGGTTATCACAGATTTTATCACAAATTTACATGCTAAAGTTTTGCATGGGTACTTTAGGCATTAACATATAATTGATAACAAGTACATTTATACAAAACATCGACTGATGTGTATGTAGGGTTAGTTTGAGGCATGGACCATAGGGATTGCAGTTCAGGGACCTAGGTTAACTGGATGACCTCTTAGAGATTAAATGAATTGTTATTTCATGGGTAATAATTTCCTAGATTCATAATACATAATTCGCTTTCTAGATATGAGGTTTCGACTGCAAGGGACAGAACCGTATGCAACTAACGGACTGAAATTTCTGTGAAATGGCACAGAATAAGACATTTTTTTTTTTGAACAAAGACTAAAGTGCAGGCAGTGTCTTAAAGCATTGTCTGTAATGGTAAAATGGTTGAGTTGTGAAGCTGGGAAGAAAATCTAACAACATTAGTGTAATTTTATATGGGAAGTAATCAGAATTTTTTATTGGTTTCCATGTGAACTAGTCGGTAGTTAGGCAGACATGATTTCTGACTTCTGTGACAGTTTTTTGTTATTAAATCATATGATTCTGTCTCAAACATGACAACCAGAGGTTTATTCTTGGCACCAGAGTGTCCTGTAAAGTGTGTTTTGAGTTCGTGAAAAATAGGTTATGCTGATTATATTTAAGATTGAATTATAATTCATGATATTGTGAACATTTTATGACTTTATATTGATACTACATGTTTTTGGTGCAGTTTTAATTGAAATGGTTAGCGGTATGCCAATGTAGCAACATTTTTTATCTTTTTTTATGATTATATATAAGTTTAAAGCCCCAATAACACTCTTGTTGTAACTGAATAATATGTCCCAATCTTCATTCTGGTTAATAAATCGTATTATTTTAGAATATTCCAATTAAATGATGATTTAAATTTTGTCTTAACACACCTATTTTAAAAAATTGGAAAAATTCAACCAATTGATTTGAAAAGTCTAACGTAAACCTTTTCAAATGTGACTTGGATTTTAAAATATTTTCGAACCCTCTGGACAAGTAAAGTAGGTTGTAATGCATAATTTACACAACAGGTAGGACACTTAATTATCTAGTACTTAGAATAAGGATATTATTTATTTTCTGGAGCTACCAAGCCAGCAAGAATGTTATTGTCCCTTTAATGGATGGTATATTTTTAATGGCAGTGAATTTCCATTTTATTATTATTCATACTGGTAGTAATCCCAAAGCATATAGCAATTAATAGCAAGTAGAGTCTCATTATAGCAGTTAATAGCAAGTAGTGTCTCATTATAGCAGTTAATAGCAAGTAGTGTCATTATAGAAATTAATAGCAGTTAATAGCAAGTAGTCTCATTATAGAAATTAATAGCAAGTAGAGTCTCATTATAGCAGTTAATAGCAAGTAGTCTCATTATAGAAATTAATAGCAAGTAGAGTCTCATTATAGAAATTAGAGCAAGTAAGGGCTCATTAGAGTGACCGATAGCAAGTGTCATTATAGAAATTAATAGCAAGTAGAGTCTCATTATAGAAATTATAGCAAGTATGGGCTCATTATAGTGACCAATAGCAAGTCTCATTATAGAAATTAATAGCAAGTAGAGTCTCATTATAGAAATTATAGCAAGTATGGGCTCATTATAGTGACTGATAACAAGTGAGTCTCAGTATCTGGTGTGTTCAGTGCGAATGTGTCATGCTGCTGACGTCGTAGTGTGGAGGATTCAACAAGATAAGGGGTGCATTTTATACAGCTGATCCCAAGTGCAGCATGAGTTGTATGAAAATCATAGAGAACACATTGCCATCTCAGAAGTCAGGATGCGTTTTTTAGAGTATTTCCTGGATTTAATTCTGTGTTTGGGAAGAATCCTTAGTGCTCAGTTAAAAAATGGAGATGTGGTCACAAATAGACAATAAAAACACGTGGCAAGTTTTATGCAATGCGTCTATTCAGAGTAACATACCAGCCTGACGTTTCTTTTGCTGCTGAGTATATGTAGAAATCGTCTACAGAAAATATTCAGTACTAATATAATCTCTGAGAATTTGGAAAATGAATACAAATTAATTTGTGTTGATGCAAGGTGGTTTACATACGTCCACCTGACTGACATGCAGGTGCAGGGTGGGGTCACGGTGGCTAAGTGTATAAGGTACTGGTTCGCTAGCCAGGAGGTCGCGTGTTCGATCCCTGCATTGGCAGAGAAAGTTCATCTTGATTTTCTGGAGTGATTTCCTCTTGTCAGTGATGCAGAGGGAGGGCCTGACAAGGATAGCTGCCTAGTCATTTTAATGGGACAAAAAACCGAGGTCCTGTGTACACATTGGAGTGCACGTAAAAGATCCCTTGGTAGTTAGAATTCGATATATGTGTATAGGCTGCCCGGGCAAAATTTCCCTCATAGCACACTGTATGGTGTATGCTCGTTAGGTGCAAATTTAAAGAGTAGGACGTTAAACCCATTTCATTTCACTTCATTTCATACAGGTGCATGGAGGTTGTATCTTCAATAGAAAGCTTGATCTCGATTTAACTCTGTACCGCGTACATATTATCAGGCTTTCACGTAATACTCTACATTGTTCGTGACTAATTTCAATTGATCTTGGACCAATCGGAAGACCGACAAGATTCCTTGATAGAAAATATCATTGCGAATACCAGGTCTCGCGTTTTCCAACTGAAACGTGGAGCTGTGAGATAATCAAGTTGCAAAGTTCAAGGTTAGTTCAATGTCAAGGTTAGAGGAATTTTCCATTGTTCCGCTATGATTATGCTATGATCCACTCCACATCTTAGTCCAAATAATTCTAATTGCTTTTCTGTTCTTCCATTGTAAAATATGCTTTTCTTTGGTTTTCCCTGAGTTTTTCAGCTTAAAAAAAAGCTTTCACCAACTGTAAACGAATCTATTCCGTAATGTGTTTGCATCACAAAATGTCTGTGGTAAAAGTTTAAGGATTTCAGTCTAATCTAGCTGCCTAAGCTAGATATTGTGAAACTTGCAGTCATTGCTTCTGCAACATTGGGGAGGTTGTGGGTTGGATTCTGGTGTTGTCCAAAAAAGATCCGCAAGATATACCAGCTCGTTCTGATGGTGTCCAAGAAATATCTGCAGGATTTACCAGCTCAATCTCCCTATTTGGTCATTCAGAAAGACCAAGGAAACCTGTTATACCATTGACACCATGTTAAATATCACCCGACAGTTGGTAAATTGATGAAGGAGAAGGAGTAGGCAGTCCACTCACTGCATGGCGTAGACCTGTCTTCCTTGAAGCACAGATAAGTAGAAACCAGACAGAAAAATCAGGAGAATCATCATCTCTTTCTAAATTGTCTTTTGACATTTCCTCCAATGGTAAGATTAAAGAGATAATTTGTAAGAATTGTTGTTTAATGTCTGTTCAATGTAGGTCCGTAATCATAATTTTTATTGCAGCATCCATCAAACGCAGTAGACTGTTGTTTTCAAGCCCAAGTAAATTAATTTGATACATTTTCAATATTGTTTTTTTCTGAAGTCTCATATTTTCTTTATACATTTGTCTTAGATAATGATACATAAAAAATCTGTCATCTCTTCAGTTTGTTACGAAATTTTTGTGAGAAACATCTGCTAGTAAAATAAATGAGTTGAATTGTTTTACATTCCCCTGATCGGAAATATTTGATTTATGTAGAGGTAGCTAGTGGTATCCTAGTTGTGCTACATGAAATGATGAAACGATTAAGATGATCAGCTCTGATGAAAATTTTATCGTACGTAATTAGGTTGTCTAATCGAGCAAGTATTTGTTCTCAAATTAATTACAAACATATAATTCGAACAAGACTCTTAGTAAAGATTAATGGCGTTATTCGTGATGTAGACACGCTACCATTTAAAGTTTCCTCCCAAGAATTTGACATTAAAGGGAACGTGTGGATTAAACCGATTTTAAAGACTAAATTATCAAAAACTTAGTGAGAGAATGCGAACGGGGTAAATGGGGTTTAATGTTAACATCCACTCGACTCAAACTAGGTGATTTCGGGACTAACATACAGTTCAATTTTATTTCAATAATTCGCTTGCTCGTAGCAGTGGGAGGGAACCTTAAAACCTGAAGAAAACCCACAATTTTGGACCCATCTCCTTGTCACATTCAAACTGAATCAACCAGACTTTGGAGCTCGGCAACTTTGATTCTAATTGAGTGAGAATGGTGAAACTAGGATCATATCATTACATCAATAACTTGACTAAGTGTGATAATACACATTTCCTATAGTTTCATTACATCATGTATCTTGATTAATTTCAATAATAAACATTTTCTACATCAATGTTTTGGAACATTATAACTTCTAATTGAATGATTATGGAGAAACTTGGTGTATAATTTCTTTATATCTATACCTTGACTAAGTTTGATGATTAGCAATTTGACTGGTCGACAACTTTGATTCTAATTAAATGAGAATGGTGAAACTTGGCCTATTTTGATGATGACCAATTTGATTGGTTGAGATTTTGGAGCTTGACAACTTTGATTTCCTATAGTTGATTAGTTCCGTAAATCAATACCTTGACTAAATTCCATCTCTGCATCAATATTTTTTTCATGTGATAACCTTGATTTTAATTGATTGAGAGTGGTGAAATGTGGAGTATAATTTCAGTACATCAGTACCTTGAGTAAGTTTTGTTACCTTTTGGAGCATATTTCTGCTTCAATAATCAACATTTTCTGCTAACATTCAGCAATGATAAGCAAAAATGAGCGATGCTGAGAAGCAAAATGAGCGATGCTTTATAAAAAAAATAAATATGTAAATAAAAATTATGTATCATCTAATTACTTTTTGAGTGGGAGCGGGCGACATTGGCCTCACCTTTAGCTTGTTGAAATAAAAATGACCATTTGTTAGTCTCTAAATTACATGATTTTTCTCAGTATATATTAAACAACATTCTCTCTCTCTCTCTCCGGGGAATTATCGAAATAAAATTTAAAAACAATATGCTAGTCCTGAAATTAGCTAGTTTGTGTCGAGTGGACTTAAACCCTCTCTCTCTCTGTCTCTCTCTCTCTCTCCATCCATTCCTATACATTTCTTGTAGTGACATTTTATACTGAAATGCGAAAGCCATTAAAACAAAATGTTATTAATGTCACTTTATAACTGAGAGGAAAATAATAGGTCATCAATTAAACCTATTAAAATGTTTTATCATAGTTCGAGAAACAATGGCTATTGAACGTTTGCTTATGTAGTCCAATAAGTTCTCCGAGTACATACACTTAATATCGTCAACCTTTCAGTCTTGTAGCTACTCATGTGTAGAAAATTTACAGTTAATAAACTTTATAAAACATCTGTTTATATCAATTATTTACAACCTGCGGAAATTTTGTCAATAAAATCTGTGTAATGTCAAGAGAAAGTCTTGATTGGATTTTCGTATTACTTGAAGGGATAATCATCATCTTGTTTTATGAAGGAGCCACGTTGGGTAAATGAGTAAGATGCTGGCTTGCTAGCCTTGATATCGGGTGTTCCATCCATGTATTGGCCGAGAAAATTCATCCAGTTTTTCCATCTAGGTTGTTACTCCATAATCGTGGGCCAAATTGTGTGAATTAATGAAATGGTTAATTGAAGACTGAAAACATATCTTATGTGTATTGTGATATTATTATTCAGTATGGTGATCGACCATGGTCTCTTTAATATGGTTTATCACGACCAGAAACATAAGATATAAAATGTAAGTATGAAGCTTTAGACTTAGAGAGGTTCAATGTTCATCATTAAGCCCCTTGATCGCATTGTTATACTCTCCCTGGCATAACCTTTATATTAAATATGTCCTCGAGCATACGATATTGGTGAAAAAATGACCATGTTTGTATCATCTCAGATTATGTCAGATTTACAAATGAAAGCTGGAAAACTAAATATTTTGGTGAAAATATCAGTAATATACTAGTTAGAAATTTTGTGTGTGATGGATAGGCTACCAGTAGTTGATAGGTGAACAGTTAGTCTGCCGGATTTTGATTATTTCCTGGAAAAAAGTCCCATCAAAGCAAACTTGGTCTCAAATGAAAGGTGGGGTCCGTAGGTACTCCAGAAAAAAATGATCCATCATGATCGCTTAGTGAAAATTTTTGGGGCGGGATCAAAGGTCAAAGTTGAGCAATCAGAAAATAGCAGTCAATATCTCAATGTTAGACCCTATAAATTTATTTTTAACATCATGTACATAATTTCTACTATGCTAGATGAGTGGACAGTGATTGTTCTGTCCTAGTAGGATTTCAAACCCTATTTCAGGGGTCATGTTTGCTAAGTGGGTAAGATGCTGGCGTGCTGGTCTGGAAGTCGGGTGTATTGACCAATAAAATTTAACCAGATTTTCCAACATGTTGCCCCTTTGACAGTGATGCAGTATGTATGGCCTGGTAAGGACAGCTGTCTAGTTGTTCAGATGGGATAAAAAAAACGAGGTCCAGTGTACACATTGGCATGCACGTATAAGATCCCTTGACAGTTGGAATTCGATATAAGTGTAGGGGCCAAAGTGCCACTGTCTGGGCAAAATTTCCCTCATAGACCAATTCGTAGGATGTTAAACCCCATTTCATTTCATTTCATTTCAAACCCCCATTTCAGTTAATTTCATTTGCTATTTCTTGTTCTGTCTTGAGTTCAACTATTCCTTTTGTTGACTTGGTCATGGGGAATTCCCTTTGGCTCACTGAGTATGGATTGCATGTGTTGGGTTGCAGTGATTTGATTCCCTATAGGCACATACTGTCCAGTTGATAACATATCAACCAACAAACCATTCAGTTTAATCTGACAACTCAAAAATAAGGTTATTAACATCAAGTGCATTAAGGTACTTAAAATTGTGAATTTTGTCCTGGGAATGGAAAACACTGTCAATTCCCAAAACAATAGTCAATCCATTAATTTGAAAGTATCATAATACTACTACTTTTGTTAATTTTGACACATGGCATGAATTGATCCGATCAAACAGAAATTTAAACGTTATTTGGCAGTCTTGCAAAAAAATAAAACCAAAAAATTTATTGTTAATTTTGTTGAGTATGTGATGTGTTCGTGATCACTTTATCTGGCATGAAATTATCTAGGATGCCATGCTGTACTTTGAATTCAAGGAGGGATTGGGTTGGTCTTAGTCTTAGGTGTGTGCTTTAGAATTGCAAGGTCTGTCATTGTGCATATCAAGGAGTTGAGTCTCCTGGTCCACCTCATGGGTTTTCACTGCGTCCTCCAGTTTTCTCCCACTGTTGAAGACCCTGATATATAAGCAAATTATTGAAATAAAATTGTATGAGTTAGTCCCGAAATGATTTAGTTTATATGCAGTAGACCGTAAAACCTGTTTCGGAAATAGTTTCGAGTTAACAAAACATGGAAATAAAGAGACACTAAAAGAAGATGTCTTCCACTCATTGACATTGCTACTCCAACCAGATATGTGGTAATAACAGTTAATAGTACAATCTTCATTTACTACCAGCATTTACTACCATTTTACCATACATTTACGGCTGGACCATCAATTATCAAGCACCAATGAATTTCCACAGGTTTAACATGTTGCTTGTCTTTCAGATAGAATTATTATATATTATATGTCCAGTTATTATGGTTATTAATAATATTCATGGCGAAGCTTAGATACCAATAAACTTCGGTATTATCCATCATATATCATATGGTATAAATAGGACTTAAGGTTAGCGAAATGTGTGGCCTTGATGTTTGGCAGGTATAAGACCACTGATACAAGATAAAAGACCTTGTGACAGGTGGAATGCGCAGGAGAATCAGTGTAAATGCTAATGTCAGACTAAAATTAAGATCAGTACCATTTGCGTACATGACAGTTTTAAACAAAAATTAACCATATGTTAGGCAAGAAATAACCTAATTATAGTGTTGACTAGATTTCAACCTATCTTTTTTTTTTTGAACAATATTTTATTCAGAAATTGAAAGGGATTGAGGAACAGGCATCTATCTTTTCTTATACAATGTGTGGGGGTTGGGATGGCTTAGTGGTCTAGAATGCCGCGCTTCGACCTCTAGCTGGCCGGTCACCTCTGGCTTGCGGCTGTGGTTTCGAGCCCTGATGTGAGCACACTCCGGTTTCCTCCCACTGCTAAAGACCCCTACGCGCAAGCGAATTATCGAAATAAAAGTAAACCATATGTTAGTCCCGAAATGACCTAGTTTGTGTTGAGTGGACGTTAAACCCCATTTCTCTCTCTCTCTCTTATACAATGTGTGCACGTGATTTTAACCAGTAGTCATGAATCAATGAACCATACAAATGGAATGGAAATAAATCCTGTCAAAAAGCAGTGACAATTTCAAGCATATAGAAAATGAAAGAAATGCAGATAGACCAAGCATTGTTGCTTAAGTCAGTTAGAACACATTAGCTGATTGAATCACCTTTATACTGAAATGAAATTACATTTTTATTTTTACTTCATTTTAAGGCCGAGAGCTATGTCATTTGATGGAATTTGTATTAGATTCCTTACGTGTTTTGACCTTTGAAGTTTTTATAGCAAATATTTGATCTATTTGTTCCACGATGCTCTGATTTTTTTTAGGAGGTCATCTTGTCCATCACTGATCATTTCCTGATCATTTTCTCATTTATTACTGCCAGGAATAATCATTATGTGATCAGTTTAATATTATCTGATCTGGCAAATAATGCCGAGAAAATTGGCAAAGTGTGCACAGACTGAGGTTAGGTTCATTGTTAAGATGTCATATGTTGTGGCACTACGATATTTTAAGTGATAATTAGAACAGGTGAGGAAGACATAACATTAGAAGATTTGTGGGTGTTATGTGAAAACCACCTGCTTTCTGGTTATAATTGTAGTATTTAATATCATCATTAAGTCATTTATCGTGTTATCAACAACCGGGCTTAACTGTCTGTAACTAATCACAGCGGACTAAAACCTAAGTCCTTCACACCTTGAGATTTGCTTTCTGTGGTAATTGTGTTGAGTAACTGTTCGTAGACTGTAATTCAAATGTTTCAGATTCCACAAGGTGTGTGTGTGTTATCTATTAGAGATTCTGTGAAAAGATTATGAGTATCAAAAACGCTTAAAAAACAATTTGACAGTGTATAGAAGAGCCATTTAAGATTCCTGTATGTGTATTTCCCATCTAAGATGGTTTTCCTTTAGTTGAAACTCTTAAAATCAGACAATTGGTGCTGTCAGTTTATCTTTATGTAACAGTTTGCCAAGAAATGAAACTTCATTGCTCTTGAAGATCGAAAGAACAGCTACAATATTACATTTATTTTTCGCCATCTAAGAAATCTCTTTGCAGTTTCATTCTTGGCTGTTATTGGTCTGTCGGCCTAAAGAACATATGTCGTCACTGCTGTTTATGTCTGTAAAGCTGGAATAAACGCTTGGTCGTTGTCAACTTCTTTTGCTAATCCACTTGATATATTTCATAAGTCAAGGCAGTGCCTATTCAGATTATTTCAAATAAACTTGCCTACCTCTATGGGAGATGGTTTGGGACACCTTCAAGGGGAAAATTAGGTAATTTTTTTTAGAAAAAACTTATTCAAAAAGGGTAATGTAATTTTTTAAAATTTGGTAGGAATTGTCCTTGGATGATACAGGAAAAAAATGACCTTGTTTGTAATTATCCTTTAAAAAGCTTTAATCAGGCATAAATTTGAAGAAATGAAAGGAAATTGTTCTCCTCCGACTGGGCTGATTAAGACGGGCATATGCCATACTGTGTGCTGTGAGGGATATTTTGCTCAAGACAGTGACACTTAAATTTTATCAGCCAAGGGATCTTTTCCGTGCAAGTCACAATGTGTACACAGGACTTTGGTTTATCATACCATCTAAACAACTAAACAGCCATCCTTGGTATGCCCTCATGCTCATTGCCGCACCACTGACAAGGGGAAACCATGTGGGAAAATCCTCATGACCTTTCTCAGCCAACACCGAGATCGAAACCCACAACCTCCAGGCTATCGAGTCAGTGTCTTACTCACTGGCCACTAACTTTCCTGCACGCCCATCTCTCAGTCCTGCATCGCTGACAAGGGGAAGAACAGAAAATCCTGATGAACTCTCACCCAACACCAGGATGAAAACCCACAACCTCCACGCTAGCAAGCCAGTGGCTCCCATCAAATTTTTAATTGTATATCAGTAGTTCTGTGTAACTGTTCAATACCACTACCAGTGCTGGATTAACCGTAAGGCAAATAAGGCACATGCCTTAGGGCCAGCCAAAAATCCAGGCCACAAAATATTAAAGTATTAAAGAGAAAAAAATGGCTTGGGATGCATTCCACTCACATATCTGTATTTTCAGGTCACCTATAAAAATGTACCTTAGGGCCAGCAAAGCCTTAATCCGGCACTGACCACTACTTGTCATTGATTTTCTTGTTATTTGAAAAACAATAACACTATTGATATATGTTAAAGTTGTTCACAAAGTAGATTTTTGAGACGATCTTAATAGGTATTCAACCTTCTTCAGTATGAGTATAAATGTTCTTACATATTCAGTTTGGGGATTTTTTTTATTCGTAAGTGATAGGTAATGTGATTCAACGATGGTATTATTACATTCTCCAAGTCCTTCACAAATGAGATTTGCCCATGGCATGAGTTTCTTAAGATAGGTATGTCTAGCCGCTTGGATCATTATATTGAAAGTATTTCACTTCTGAAAAGCTGAGAGCTTGTGATTCACTGCTATTAGAAGATCATAGGATAATATAACCAGAAATAAGTGTCCAAATTACCCTATTATTTTCATTTTGTACAATCATGTTGAGTAATAGAATTGACACTAACTTTATTTGTTAGCAACAGCTATTTGGGTTTCGTCATTAATTTTTATATAAAGCTAATCAGGAGAACACAAGCTGAAATTTTTACTTAGTACTAAGTGGTCACTTTGACTCGATCTCTGTGAGATTTTGGGTGTGACCTTTGACAAAGTTTGAAGGTTATTTTCATTGGTTTGAAGCAGAACTGATCCTTACTAAGATTTTGATCCCTGTTTTTGTTGTCTGTTCTTTTAATCGTAAAGGGTTAGCGGGGCCGAATGTTTAACACAAGTGTGTTGAATAAGAAGGTCTGTCAGAGAGTTAAATGATGTGATTTCTTAAGCTTGTATTTGACGAGGAGTAGTGGATTTTTTCTGGGTCCTCCAACTAATAAAGACCCCTTAGTATAAGCGAATTATTTGTTCGTCCAAATTTGACCTAGTTTGTGTCTAGTGGACATTACCTTTCTCTTTCTCGTTTAATCTGTGTACACCATTGCCACCGTCAAAGCAAAATTTTCCCCATAGTACACTGCATCACATATGCCCATGTTTGAATTGATAGTTTATTATGAGTTGAAGATACAATTAGTATTTATATAGGTTTCACAAGCATTAAATAAGTCAGGTAATTAGTCACTATCTGCTAATATTATTAGATAACGAAGACTACCTGGTTATTTAATATTAATAAGGTTGTTGAGAAAACTTTGACCGTTATAAACGATTTTAGGTAGAAGCATAAAGCAGATCGCTGTACAAGACAGAACGTGACAATGGAGGCATACTTGAATTAGAACGGTGGCCATAGTGCCTACCATCTGTTATGATATGTTGTGTTCCTGTTTGCTGGGTCTTTGACCGAATGGTTAGCGTGTGCGCACTGTATCATACGACCTGCCATTGAGTCAACTGGTGTGGTTTTGAATCCCCGGTTGTATGTGGCAAGGAGTAGGGTCGCCTGTCCAACCTCGTGGGTTTTCCCTGGGTTCTCCAGTTTCCTCCCACTGCTAAAGATCCCTATGCGCAAGCGAATTATTGAAATAGAATTAAACCATATGTTAGTCCCGAAATGGCCTAGTTCGTGTTGAGTGGACGTTAAATCCCATCTCTCTCTCTCTCTTTTGTTCCTGACTTGTTGACATCAAGAAGTCAAACCTACAGTGATCATTAGATCCTTTGATCCGATGTTACTATTTTTTTTACTTTATTTTTTTGCTGCTATTAATCTCTGAAAAAAAGCAAGTTTTCTGAACAAGAGTGATAGATTTCTGCTGAAATAACAAATCAAGATTTCATTAGGAAAATGTTCGACAATAACTATTCTCATAAGATATCGAATCTACCACGTCTACATTGTACTTAAAAAAATGGGCATATGGTACTGATATACAATGATGTAAGAAATAACATTGAAAGGGTGATATTGATCCTAAATGGTTAATAAGGTTATTTTCCATATCTTGTCACTTTATCTGCTAACTAATGAAACCATTATCTTGAGAAAGACCTTTTTTTCGACTTGGCAAATGTCACTAGACCTCTAGTAAACATAACTATAAAGCAAATAAACAACTTGATATGATCAAATGGAATGCCCACTCACAAAGTGCTTTTGTTTCTCACCCCGATTTCAGATGAGAGTTTAGCAAAATGATCTTGAGTTCTCAGTATAGTGTTACTGAGATGACAAATAAAAAGTTACAATTAGCGACAAAAAAAGTAATAAAGTCTCATTGATATCATCTAATGGTGAATTAAAGTACTAAATAACCTATGCGATTAATCTATATCATAATTTATTGTTGTTGAAGGTCATTAAATCAACATGGATGAAATCATCTAGCTTTGTATGGTATCCAATGTCAATTGAGTCATGTTTGATAAAGATTTATAATGGCTGCTGATTTTCATTTCCTTACACTGAACTTCTTAATAATCATTAAAATAGTTATTTTCATCTCAAATTTGACATTTAGTCAAATGATAGGTTTCACAACATTTGCGTTCATTTTCAAATAAAAGTTTATAAAAATGGATTACATTTTTAGTCTTCAATTAAAGGTATTAACAGTCAGTCTGTTTTTCTTAAATTTGACTTGCTAGGTTTTTCCAGATTACGGGAGAGTCTTCAATGAACGGTATTAACAGTCAGTCTGTTTTTCTTAAATTTGACTTGCTAGGTTTTTCCAGATCACTGGAGAGCCTTTTTGTCTTAATTGTTTTACAGACAAAATTTCTTGAGATTTTTAATAAACTTCCATTTATTGGTAAGCTATTTGCATAATTGTTCATATTTCTTTTTTTGGGGGGGGGGGATGGGGTGTTCTAGAAAAACTTGATAGAATTTCAGGTAGCTTGGGGATATTTTACAGTAAAGGGTCACAATATAAGTTTTCATTCTATAGAAACTGTTCTATCTGTAGTGGTTTTAGCATCTTGCATCAAGCACATTTATAATTTTTTTAGAAAGGATAAGAAAAACAGGATATTAAACCTTTTTTCCTTTCATTTAGAAATATATTCTATTTGACTTGACTCATTGGAATTGTCTAGATTATTCACTTTGCAACATACAACAACTTCAGACACATTTTTAAATTATATAAGCTTAGTAGTAATTGTGATCTATGTTGAATGATTAATTCATAAGACACAGTCTGAGCTTGGACCCGCTTTGATATCATAATCATTGTTTTGTTCTTGCTATATACCATTAACGATCAAAAAGAATGACAATTGTCCATGTCTGAACACAACTCGCAAACACATTGACTCCTACTATTGAATGAATCAACCTCATTTATAGATACCAGTAGTGGAATCTGTCCCAAGAATTGAAAGTAGGTGTATGTTAAAGACACCAAGTGATTAAAGATGTCTAGTTCGTGGTTAGATACATTAAGTGATTAAAGTGATTAAAGATACCTGGTGGTTAAAGACATCAAGCGGTTAAAGATATATGCAGGTTAAAGACATCAAGTGGTTGAAGATAGCTGCTGCTTAAAGACATCAAGCGGTTGAAGATACCTGCTGCTTAAAGATATCTGCTGGTTAGATACACCAAGCGGTTAAAGATGCCTGCTGGTGAAAGATATCTGCTGGTTAGATACACCAAGCGGTTAAAGATGCCTGCTGGTGAAAGATATCTCCTGGTTAGATACACCAAGCGGTTAAAGATGCCTGCTGGTGAAAGATATCTGCTGGTGAGGGATACCTGCGGTTAAAGATACTAGCTGGTGAGGGATTCCTGCTGTTAAGGATACTAGCTGGTTAGGAATACCTGCTGTTAAAGACATCAAGCGGTTAGAATACCTAGTCGTTGATCGGAGAAGTAGAACATCTATCAGTTAAGATAACTTCAACAACTGGATTAATCTGTGTTTAATCTGATGATAGAAACTTCTATGCAGACCTGAGTACTGCACTGTTTGTCCTCATAATCAAAATCCCACATTGGTATTTTCACTTCATGATAAAAACCATGTCTGCAGATGAAAATCATGTGCATGATCAACATCGAAATAATCAACATGACAATAACGCACAACTGAATAGAGGCATGATGATGATGAAGGGCCAAACAAAGTAATCTGTAATACAGTAGCAAGATAGATCTTTGAAGTGGGCATGAATCAACTGTATCAAAATTCAATGTGCAGTTCTACTGACACAATGAGGAAATCTCAAAAAGATTTATAGTCAAATGTTACTAGGCAATAGACAAATTAACAAAAAATCTTCTCTTTTTTTGATGCTACTATAAACTATTACTATTTATATAAAATATATTATTTTCCTTTGTCAGGAAGTTAATCCATCTTCTTGGGGCATATAAAATGATTAATGTGACTATAATATATTTATGAAAGCAGATTGCCAAGCCAACCCTGCAATTAATCGTTGATTAGATAGTATGTTAGGCTAGTGAAGGTTTCCAGTACATTATTTTCAGCAATCATATAATAGCAGTGTGCTTGTATTCTGTATTGATCAAAGCTAACAAGATGAAATGATAACTATAAAGGGATATTGTGTTAAACCAATTATACA
The DNA here is from genome assembly GCA_036850965.1 of Patella caerulea. Taxonomy (NCBI): domain Eukaryota; kingdom Metazoa; phylum Mollusca; class Gastropoda; family Patellidae; genus Patella; species Patella caerulea. Next base: position 69,131,416 of record JAZGQO010000010.1, on the reverse strand, counting down.
TGACTTAATATCACAGCCACCTTGCACTTTGTACGATTTGATCCTAATTAATCTCCTGTTGTGCACAAATTGTGAGCTTAGGCAATCCTGGATCATTGCTTTTATCATGAAAGAAACAAGACAGATCACTATTGTAATTTGATAGTGGGTGGTTGGTTGGTCGGTTGGTAGTCAGGATGATGGAGTTGGAACTGTGGAAAACGTTGCAAGATATTTGAATAGGATGGATTGATAAACCTCATTGCTTACATGTAGCAGATTGGCTGTCACTGAAACATATTAGGAAAGTACTCATGTATCATATCTTGTCTCAACATAATGCGGTTGAATAAAAAGTCAAGGACAAATAACTCATCCTGACTATTAGTCCATATACAAAATCCAATGGTCAGAGTCAACTGGCTTGGTTTTGATTCCCTGGTTGTACGTAACAAAGAGTTGGTTCGCCTTTCGAACCTTGTGGGTTTTTCCCCTTGGTCTCTGGTCTCTTCCACTGCTAAAAATCCCAATGCTGAAGCGAATTATTGAAATAAAATTGAACTTTGTGTTAGTCCCAAAATGACCTAATTTGTTTCAAGGGGACATTAAACCCTATTTCTCTCTCTCTCTTTTTTGATATATCAGCACTGCGTCATGGTTTTTTGTGTCCACCTAGCAAATGGCAAAAAGTCGCCAAGCTTCAATGCGGCTTCAAACATAATAATCACAATCATAATGCCAACCCATTGTCAAACATTTATGGTGTGTCAGATATGCTACAAATCGACTCAAGCATGTTCTACACAGCCCGATATTACCTGGCAGAACAGGGAGAGCAGGACTGGATCTTGTTCCTCATGGGTTACCAGTTACCACACCCCTGAAAACTGTACCATACTTTAGTTCCAACATGACCTAGTTTGAATGAAGTAAAAATAAATCCATCTCAAGCTCTTAATAAAATATACATTGGCCCTGTATACTTATTAGTCTGAGAGTGATCTGTTTGCTTTTACTAAGAAGATTTTGATGGGTTAGTCTTTACATCACTGTCAGGCTGTTTCCTGAGGTTCCAGCCTGATCGTCTGTCATGATGTCTCTTCCAGGAGTACATCATTCAAACTGTCAGTACCATGGTTGTACTAGCTTGGGGACCAGCATTGTCCTATTTCCGGAAATACACACACATACAAATGTATTACAGAATAGATAGTGGAGGTAACCCGCAAACAATGAATTATAAGAAAAGGTATTATAAGAAAACTATATTGATATTGAAAAACAAGAAACTAATGTCAAAAGTTCAGCTTGATATGTTTTGTGTCTAGATGGTTTTGTTTGAAGTTATATTATCCACCTACCAACTAATTAATTATCATCAGGGTGGTCCATGGAGGCTTACCAGATTATTCATTAGATGTGCAGACCTTGAGATCTAAATGACACTAATCCGAGTTTCTGTATTACTAAGACTGTGTCTACCACAGGCATAATCAGATTGGTACAGGTGATCGGATCTTGCATGATCAAATACTGCCTTATGAAACATTCCACCTTATCCATTCCATCTTTTTTAATTTAGCAGAATCCGAATTTAAAAAAAAAAAATCAATTTATGTTTTTCTTTGTCAGTGGTGCAGGACGGATTGCCTGGCAGAGAATTTCATCTAGTCATTTGGATGTGACAAAAAACGATGGTCGTATGTTCATGTTGATGTTGGCGTAAAAGAACTTGAAATAAAATTTCTGACTACTCTTCTTTTACTGTCTGGGTTTTGCTGTATTATACACTGATGGACCTCATTTTTCAGTCCTTTCCAAAAGACTAGACATTTTTCCTTGCCTGCTCTGTCATGCCCCACAGACAAGGAGAAAGAAATCTGGAAAATTCTTGAAAGCAACTTCTGTGTATTGGGATATTTAACGTGGAAACTTGTAATTTCTGGCAACACAACTTTTTCATCAAGATGGGAAATAACGTACTCTTGATATTTTGTTTTTGCTTTCTTTTTCAAATGTTGAATATCGATAGGAGTAAATTTTAGCCTGGATTAAAATGTGTTTATGTTGTGTGTATTGTGTTATTTATGTGGAAACTTGTAATTTCTGGCAACTCAACTGTGTATATTGATGATAATAGTTGAAATAAAAGCAAAGCATTGATTGAAAATGGAGGGTTAATAAGATTGACCACTTCGACATCGATTCCCTTTGGCATGTAATCAATAAGATTTGTTCCTTTCTTCAATACATTTCCTTGTTCTATTCAATAAAACCTGGCTGCCATGTTTTCATTACCTTTGTGATTTCTCCTTGATTTCATGAAATGTTCAGCTTTATCGATGGTTAAATGCACAATTGTTTTATTGGTGTCTCTCGTGTGTATGTGTCAACACGTAAGATCATGTTTAATGTTGATTGTATATGGACCGTGTGGATGCTATAAAACTCTTTAATTCCTTCGCTAAACAACATGAGATAAATGCCACAGTAATCATGTCAAACAATTGAATTGGTTAGAAAAAATATAGACTACAATCATGTTAAATACAGATTAAGAGAAAATAAATTGTTATTAAAAAGCCATTAGAAATGGGGAGATCTTCGGTAAAAAAATAAATTCCTGTGTGATTTGACTATACAGTATACACTATGACTTTATGAGTTTAGAGTTTACGAAAGTTGTATTTAAGACATATTTGATGTTTGCAAGACTCTGTAAGTTTAAGTGTAGATGACCATTATATAGTAGGCCTACCAATATGGGTTAACTGAAAAGAGCAGTGGAAGGAAACTGGAAATCCCAGAGAAAACCCACAATAGTGGACAAGCAACCCTACTCCTTGTCACATACAACCGGTGAATCGAAGATAAAACTCTTGAAACATTTATGATATGTGATTAACGAAAGTCACATACACAAAAGCCGTGTAATGGAATTATTCAGATTTTGCTTAAAAACACATATTTTTTAAACGCCAACATTTCCATTGCCATCAGCCCTATCTGTCCATTGGTCTGTTAGCTCTTCATCTACAAATTCTTGTGTATGTTCTTAAGGCTATCATTTAGATGCCTTTATATTTCCCTGATATTTATACAGAATGCTTACGTCCATGGGTCAAACAAACCTATTAATTTTCAAAGATATCTGATAAAGTTATAATCTGATTTACCAGTAGTTTATGTTAAGACTAGAAGCCTATCAAATTTTAATGTTTCTGATGATCACTTAAAGGGTTGGTGTCATGTTGTTCAGTGTTTGGTGTCGTCTTGTAAATGCACCTACAAAAAAAATAAAAATTTGACAGACATTATTGACTGCATAGGCGATTTGACTGCTGTGGATGTATGTTTAGTGGCCTTGTAAAACTATATATCTTCGGTTGGGAGTCAAAAGTTCGTATCTGGCATATTTTGCGAAATTCACTTTTTTGCTTCTTCAGAAAGAGAATTTTCTTGCGCATCTTTTCATCTGGTAGTCGTATTTCTAAGCCAATAAAAAGAGGTTTTATGTATACTTTTCAAAATGTCATATATGGGGTGTTCCATAAAAAAAAAAATTTTAGTTCAAAAATGTCGTATTTCCTTGAAAAAATCAACTTTGTGTCTAACCTAAGCATTACAACCAAACGAAATATAGCCAGTATTGTTCTATGATTAAATACGTATTGTTAGAAATTATTGTTGAGACTCTACTGTGTGAAATCTATGAAATTGAAGCAGGTAAAGGTGAATATTTTCAGGAGATACGTCTTTGCTGTATAAAATTGCAAATAACAAGCTTTTACTCTTTATTTCTGCACTAGATGTTGAGTGTGATATGTGCAGATAGTTACATACTGTTTAAATGGCTACACACACATTTTGCAAATAATTATTTGAGAAAAGCTTCAGAAATACGACATTTTACATACAACATTTTGACGTGACGGTTTTATAAGACATTTTGATTCTTAACCTCTGTGCTATTTTAGGCTCTCCTGGACAATTTCGCAAAATCCAGATACGACCTTTTGACTCCCCACCGACGATATATTTTTTACCCTATAGAATAAACAAACTTTTTGGAAAATAATAGTTTCTTAAGCGAATGAATGCTTCTGTTGCTGGAATATTTTCTGGGATTGTATGAACTCAACAAAGCTTTCATTCTATAATATGTCGATGGAAAACCTCACGTCTCTTGATGCCTGGCTCCCCCCATCCTCCCCCCAAAAAGTGAGACTAATCGCCAAGAAAAGCAGATGTGCTTTTTCTTGTCAGAATTGTGTTTAAAGAATTGTTACGGTAAATCTTGGAATTTGATACATATGAGTAAAAAAATCCTTAATTTATTTTTTATCCTACCTGGTAATGGATAAGTATGGAAAATGAACTACCAGGGGAGTAGACTTTTATTGTTAATTTGAACAAAAAAGCTGAATCTTGAGAAATCTTGGGAGTAATTAGAGGATGTTTTCAGCAAAGATAAATTATTTATTTGATAAAAAAAAAAAAAAAAAAATTAAAAAAGCAAGATAAATGTAATTGCTAGTGAAATAAGTGTAGTCTTGAATTTGTTCTTGTTTTTAGCAAGTGCAATAGTCAATTAATGTTTGTTTGGTCCAAAAATAAATTTAACGATAACGGTTGGTGTAAATATGGTTATAGTTTCATCGAATCGATAACCTTTTCATGATTTTTTTTTCTTTATCAAACTCCACTTTCACACATTAACACCTATTGAAAAATAACAGTTATTAGAGAAAAATCAATAAAATGAAGAGTTTCCATATCATAATATTGATAAATATTTCCGTTACTTATTGACATAAGTAGGAAATTGTTTGTATAGGACAATATTGATTATCTGTAATTGGAATTATAAATATTTGTATCGTCGACTTTATACGAACAAAGTTATGTAAAAGAACATCTAAGTCACATTTATGTTTTACACATTGCTAAATATAATCTATTAAAGATAAGGTGTCCTTTTTTATTAGGGATATTGAACTACTACAGAAAAAACACTCAAAGTAATGTGTGCTCTCGTTTCTAATTCAGGTCTTTAAATATTTGGAATTCCAATATCTGTTTATTGACTTCAACAAAAAAGTTTTTTTTTTACGTAATTATACTTTTAATTACTTATTAAAGATTAATGTAATTGCCAATATAGTAGTATTATGCTTATATAAGAATTAATATTATTAATATCACATGGGCATAGGGCTAGAAACAAATTGTTTGAAATCCATCTATTTGGATTAAAATCAATTCACTTCTTATCATCAAGCGGGACAGGGGTTCGATTGTTTGCAAGACAGAAATGTAATTATTATTTTATGACATTTTTTTCACATCATTTCGCTTGCTGGTCATTTATACAAATAAACATAAAGTACAAAGAAATATACAATTATCTTAATATTAACTTGTGGCTCAGTGACAAAGGTGCTGACTTGCTCACAAGGTCCTGGTTTGATAAATCTAACCAAGTACAAACAATCCAAACCATTAGTCAAAATTCAAAGTCCTATAAAATGGTCGAGGTAAAATAGTGTAATCAGCAAATGTATTGTTCACTGTGTACAAAATACATGACAAACAGTGGTAACAGGTGTCTAGAAGAGTAAGCTTACCCTGCCTGGTGCCACACCCGCCATAGCTAGTTCCTCAGAATTTTCAGTCATGGTGTCCCCTATGTCAGTGGTGAAGAATGGAGGGCTTCGGATGAAAAAAACCTGAGGCCCTTGACAGCTGGAATTCGACTGTCTTTTTATTATTACATCTCGAACCGAATTATATTACACATACATTTAAAATAGAAATAAACAAGTCACAAACTATTTTCTTATAACATAAAACAAAATGCAATTTTTAGTTGACGTTGCCGACGGGTTATCTAACGTAAAAATAACTAGAAAGGCTCTATAATCTGTTTTGTATTCCCCCTTTTGAGAAATCCTGTATTCACCCTTCTAGTATCCTTAAATTGATATGGCGAAATATATCTTATTTGTTTAGTTCGGTTGTTCTGATAACAAATGAATAAAATAAAAAAAAATCTCAGCAAATTTGAAACTTTTTTTACAAAGCAAAATGATGTTAATTATATCTAAATTGTCCATTATCAAAAAATTGGTTCTGTCAAAGAAAACTTATCTGTAATGTGATAAAAATTAACAATTTATTATTGTATGTTTATTAGCTTATTGTTCAGTAACACCACTTTGTAACACATAGAGATAACTTTTTTTAGTTACAACATTAACTTGAAAACATGACCTGTGTATGTGTTATTAAATAACAAAGAAGTAGGATGCATTTGGCATAAATGGAGGTTCTAATGGGCTTCACTATATACCGGAAAACACCGGAAACAATTGGAAAACAAACGGAACATACCATGTTATACTAAATACCGGAAAACACCTGAAAAACACTAAATGCAGGATAATCTGAGAATTTAAGTAGGATTCGATATTTGTAATAGATAGTAAGTGATTACAGACAATATCGTCTTGTGTATACCATGAATTCTCCCCCCGTCTCCACCCGCCATTGCTATAGGTACGGAGAGGGGTAATCCCCTGATGCAAACATGGCCTCTTTTGATCAATTTTTATAGCAGGGTATACATGGCAATTACAATGTTTTGAAAAGAATTTGAAGCAAAATTATGATAAATTAATTAGTTTGAATATGTTTTTAGTCCTAATATATCATCAAATTACGCAATTTGTACCCGGGAATGTAACTTTAATGATTCTTGTCTGTCTCTGATTTCACAAGTAATCAGAAAGTGATTAGAAATAAGAATACTATTATTTGATGCAATATATATTAGCCTGTTTTTGTCATAGCCTCTGGGATGTTTTTTGTCTTTATAAAGTGCAGGTAGGATCATGCTGACAAATTGAAATAAAGACACATTAGGTTTGTAATCTGGACTGCGTTTGATATCATAATCACTGTGTAAATGAAAAAGTACAACAAAACTGTGTCAGTTATGTAAAATCCTCAAAGGTGAAGTGACATCAGATGTTCATGGTTTAAAATGGTGATGGCTCCCTATTCATATGGAATTTCTAAATATTTTTTGAAAGATTATTATTTGAAATTAAAGTTTGATATTTTAATGTATTTGATTTTTTTTTTTTTTCAGGTAAGTTCAGATGTTCAATAGAATTAAGGTGAAACCGTAAGTAAACATAGTTTCTGTTTAATGACATCATAATCACAAAGAAGTTCATCTGGTCACCAGGTCAATGCTCTTCTGTACACAAATACAGATCTATATTTCGCTTTGTTTTATTGTTCTTTTGATGGCCCCCACTGCATACGGAACTACCAGTGTAACACTTTGGTCCTTAAGACCATACTGTATCCATACTAATTGTTGGTTGACACTTCCTATAGAGTCAAATCCCAAGTACTTCTGAAAGTAAATGACATTTATATATATATATATTTAAAAAAAAAATGATAATTTGGTAAAATCCTAAAAATGGTCAAATTATCCATCAAATTGTATCTGTTTATGACATGTGGTTGATCGACCAAATAAGGTAGTATTCGCCCTCTGGTTTGGGGAGAATGGGGGTGTTTATTCCATATTTGGGAAGGAAATTAACCCTAAAGCACAGAAATAAGAGGGTTATAATAGAGTGTGTTGAGCGAAATTGATCAGAGCACACCCAGATATTCCAAGCAGCTATCATCTATGCTTTATTGAGAACAAGAGACCTTCGATGCAACCAGTTTAACAATGAAGTTGTAAGAATAACTATAACCTGCAGTTTTATTTATGATCACAAGGAACACAACAAAGAAGTCCGATATTACTACATCAGATTACAAGGGATCACTTTACAGGGGATCTTTTTAATTCTGCTTTGAGCGGTATTTAGCAATTGACATAAGTAATAAACACAAAAACATATTATGGAACACAATACTGTTTTAATTTAATTAAAGTGACGTTTCATTGAGGATTCTCTCAACGTTTTCAAGAGAGAATCCTCAACGAAACGTCGCTTTAATGAAAACAGTAATTGTGTTCCATAATATGTTTTTGTGTTTATTACTTTAATTCTGGTGGTAATATACTATATGATACTTATAGAAAAAAAGGTATATTCCATCACTGGAAAATCATACAAAATTTGTTCAGCGTTATATTTATTGCTTGATTGATCACAATTACTAAATGAACAGATATAATCACCACACACACTGTCATGTGATTGTTGAGTTGGGATCATGGAAAACCTTTTAATATTCTGACGATTAATCCCAAACTTAGTGACCTTGTTCTTAAATTACAAAGATGTTTGGACAAAAATGTTTCTAGTTGATATATGTCGAGTTGCATGGCAAATCATGATTATTATGTTTGAGGTCAGTTACTATATTGGCACGAGCAGATGTTTTTTTATATTTGATTAATGTGTTGTATTAAAAGTGGAATTTTAAAAAAAAAAAACAAGATAGTTAGAAAGATATGGAAATTATAGAAACTGATATCAGAAAACGACAAAAAGTCAGTAGTTCTCTGTTTCAATTAATATAGTTATGACAATATCAAAGGAAAACATAAAAGAAATGGAGAAAAACATATCACGATTTTGTAATACTTTTGTCCAGACAAAAAACCTGTAGATGTTTATGATTACTGAAGATTTTTCTTTTTCTATAATGAGACTACTTTTTATACGCCCACGTGAAAATTTGGTCGTATATTGTCATCACCCCTGTCTGTCGGTCCACCGCCCACAATTTCTTGTGAACACTCTAGTGACAAAATGTATCATTTGATTGTTTTAAAATTGATATATGTTGTTTATATTAGTAAGATGAAAAAGCCTATTTAATGTTAATAATTTCTGTTAATCACTTTGTTGCACTTTATGAACATTCTAACGACAACAGTTGTCATCTGATCTGTACGAAATTTGCATGCATCATGTAAATTAGTGAAACAAAAAGACTAATTGAATTTCAATTAATTACTTCTAGTGTTATGGCCCTTGTTTAACTTTATTGAACCATGTGAACGCTTAAATGATAAAAGGTATCATTCAATTCTTATGAAATTAATATTAGTGACACAAAGAAGTCTATTGAATTTCCGCAATTTCCAATAACTATTTCTTAAGTTACAGGTCATCATCTGATCTGTATGAAATTTATATGCGAATTATTGCAATAATATTAAACCATATGTTAGTCCAAAAATGACCTAGTTTGTGTCGAGTGAACGTTAAACCCAATTTCTCTCTCTCTCTCCTAAATAACATTGTAGAATCTTGTCAACAGATAATAATTTATTACACAGTTTAATGATTATGCTTTTTGGTTTCTTTGACAATGATGCGATGTTTATCAACTTATTGGACGTTATATCCTTGTATTTCATTGCCAGGCATTGCCAGGCAGCTTATTTCTATTGTTGCAAGAGATAAATTTTAAAAAATAAAGTTACTAATAAATTTAGATAAATGGGATGTGTACATAATAATGATATTTTATAATGTACAAGTACTTGACGATATTGTAATACGTCTGTCCATATAGAAAATCTGTAGGTGTATATGATAACTTTCATACAATCTTTCATTTCTAAAGATTTATCTTCTCTCATAATGAGACTACTTTTTGTTCGTTTCAAAACAAAATTTAGAAAAAAAATATAATACCAATACATTTAGATAAATGGAATATGTACATAAGAATAATGTTTTGTATTGTAAATGGACATAAAAAAAATCGTAGATATGCGTAGGTTGTGATATGATTAGTAGCTGAAATGTGTTTTGTGGGATTTGGGATTTTATCCAATGAAATCGGATAACAGTATCGTCAGATATTATAAACTTTTTCCATCCTCTAAAGCAGGAGGTTGGGTGGCTAAATCATTAGCTCGTGCTTCTGTCATTGACTCAACTGGCATGATTTCGATTCCCAGACAAGGAGTAGGGTCGCCTGTCCAACCTTTGTGGTGCTTCTCTGTTTTCTTCCCACATCTAAAGGCCCGTACATGCAAGTGAGTTATTGAAATAAAACTGAACCATATGTTAGTCCTGAAATGACCTAGTTTGTGTCAAGTAGACTTGAACCCCATTTCTCTCTCTCCTTCACAGATCCTATTTCATTTCTGTATGATCACTGACACGATCTTCCTCTACAACCGGTCAGATCTTCATGTAGTGTAGGCCAACATTACACACATGTGACCATAGACAAAAATTAATGTAAAAGTGACCAATAGATTGTGTTGACGAGAAGATCTACTCAATTCCTATCTATAATCCGCCCCTGCACTGTTTGAACAAGTATTTTCTATGAAGAAAAGTAATTAACTGTTGCTGCTTTGAAAATGCAAGAATGCGGGGAGGATATAAAAGCATACAGTATATTATTTTTATTATAAAAATAGCCGTATTGAGTATTTGAAATACTAGGATATTGTCTGCACTAACACTGAGGCTTAAACAAACAAATCATCGTGAAAACTTTCAACAAATTGATTTCCTCAAAAATATGATATTATGACGTCTTAGCAAACGGATTTACGTTTCAGAACCCATTTTTTAAGGAAAGTATTCCATTATGACAAGATGTTCTGTATTGATTCTTTAGGCTAATAACCAAATAAGAACATGGCGTACGGATATTTGAAGTCGTCAGGCTCGTATTATTCATGTCTTTTTTTTAATTTCATGATACAAAAAATAATAATTCAGATGAATAGAATTGAAAATAAAGATTGGGTGGTCAGAGATGAAAAATTATCGTTCCATGAAATGCATTTAAATTTATATTTAAGTTACATTTACTTTTAAACCAACATTCAGTATTTTTTTCGATGTGTGAAATAGGAAAGATTTTTTAGAGAAATAGAAAGTTGGGGATTGTAATAAAAATCTTGTCGTTGAGTGAATACCAGTGAATAGTAGGGTATTGAGAATATTGATATTGCCTAGACAAATTACGTGCTTGAGAAGTGATTTACACAATGAAATAACATCTGATGTGTAAATAAAAGAAGCACACCCAATTATAACTGTAATGAAATGAAATAAAGGAAATTGGGGTTAACGTCCTACCGTTCTGCTTCGACTTGGCTAATAATGACGGGCACACTGTGTGTCATGTGAGAAATTTTTCTCAGACTACAGCACTACGGTCTATTTTATATTGAATTGCAACTGCCAAGGGATCTTTTACGTGCGCAACAAAGTGTACACAGGATCTTGTTTTTTTGTACCATCCAAATAACTATATTATACATTCCTTGCCCTACTCTCCTTCCTACATCACGACAAGGAGGAAGCATGCCAGAAAATCCTGATGAACTCTCTCGGCCAACACAGGGATTGTACACAGGCAAGCCAACGTCTCTCTCACAGAGCCACCATGGTGCCAAGCCCTCAGTCCAGCACCACTGACAACGGGAACCACACCGGAAAGTCCAGATGAACTTTCATGGCCAACGCAGATATCAAATACAGGGCCTCCTCGTTAATGTCTCACCCACAGCCGCCATGTTGAAAGTATTTGTTGATGTATCATAATTCTGTGTTTATGTGATTGAACAATTAATCAGCCATCAGAAGGGCTTTACAATGTCTTATTTGTTTGACAGCCAGCTTAAACTTTGTCCTGTGTCTTCTGGATGTGGCATGGTCTTAAGACAGTGGCAAATCAACAGGAAAGCAGCAAGTGTCTAGATGGTACATCCTGTTGAAACAATAACAAAATTGATTTGGAATGTAGGGGTATTAGGTATGACATACAATGAAAATATAGTATTATGGTTTGTAAAAGGAAAACCAAATCTAAATATTCAGAAAGGGAGAGGGGGGAGAGAAATGAGGGTTAACCTCCACTCAACATTTTGAGACTAACATATGGGTTAATTTTATTTCCACGAGGTTGGACGAAGACCCTACTCCTCATTCAGAAAGGACGTACATGTACAATGAAGTAAAGTATATAATCATAGTTCTGTATGGACATTCTAATATCCTGTTGTTGTTCTTAGTTTTTAACATCCACTTCCACGGAGGATGATATCGTTGACAAGTTGTTGGAGGAAACCAGAGTACCCAGAAGTAAACTCACATGGTTGAGAAGGTACCCCATATCCAAGCCACATACGCTCACACCAGGTATCGAAATCATGAACGCAAGCCAGGGGTGACCAGCCAGCTAGAGCTCATAGCACAACACTCTAAACCACTCGACCATCCCAACCCCCATCTAATAACCTGCACAGACACTTATATTTAAATTAGTTCAAACTTCTCAGAGACATTATTAAGACAGGATGGTGTAGCATTCACACGTACTATAAACCAACCCAGTTTAACTAACCCGTGCATCATTCAATCTCAAGTATTTAGCACTAAATACTTCATACTCATTCAATATCAAATCTTTATTTAAAAAATTGTTTAAAATTACCAAAAATCATCTAATTTGTACTTGTGTCGAGTTTAAACCTGACTGATTGATTTCGATAATGAGTGTCCAATTTAGAAGCGTTTAATTTCTCGATCACCCAACTGATTATTGATGTTTAATGATTAATTTTTGACCAGTGGTCAGGAAATTAAATACTTGTAAATTGGACTCTCATTACCAAAATTAATCATTGAGCTTTAAACTGGACACGAGTACAAATTAGAAGAGTTTGGGTGATTTTAAATGACTTTTACAAATTTTTAAACAAAGATTTGATATTAAACTAATGTGAAAGAAATTAGTGATAAATTCACAAGATTAAATGATACCCCGGTTACAGTGATAATTGAGAATAATGTGTTGAATCTGATGTTTAATGGGGGTTTGGGTGGCCGAATGGTTAGCATGCGCGTGCTGTATCATGTCATTGAATCAACTGGCGTGGTTTTCGAATCCCCGGTTGTACATGACAAGGAGTAGGGTCGCCTGTCCAACCTCGTGGGTTTACTCAGGGTACTCCGGTTTCTTCCCACTGCTAAAGATCCCTATGCGCAAGCGAATTATTGAAATTGATGGTTAATGATATCAGATTCTCGATTGTTGCTATTGAGTGGTGGGGGTCATCCCAGTTCTCGATCCTATAAAAGTTACTGCATGTCAATCAAGATTGGCAAATATAACTGGAAACGTTGCTGTCTTTTGGTTCGAAGATTGCGGGGTCACTTGCCTGTAGCCTCATGGACATTGCGTAATATATTTGATACAACACCAAGGGTGATACGGTCTCAATATATTATTTTAATACATTATGGAAGATTAGATAAAGAGTTGTCAGTTTTCGCTATAATAAACTAGATGATATAAAGGCAATATGCTGAAAATTTCATTCAAATTGCTTCACTGTAAGTCGAAAAAAACTTCTTTTTAATGTTACTGTAGCCTCGATTCTCATCGTTACCACTGTCATGATAATTAACAAAGTCTTTTTTTATCCAATTTTGAGTAAAATCATCAACAGACGGAAAAGAGGAGATCGGATTCAAATCCAATGAAAACCGTCAGGAGTTGATTAGGGTTGTTTCATGTTAATAAATGTCTGATTAATAGTTTATATACCTTTGTAGGCCTAAGAGAGAGCGAAATGGGGTTTAACGTCCACTCAACACAAACTAGGTCATTTTGGGACTAACACATGGTTTTAATTTGATTTCAATAATTTGCATGCGTGTAGGGTTCTTTAGCAGTGGGAGGAAACCGGAGTGCCCGGAGGAAACCCACGAGGTTGAGAAGGCGCCCCTATCTCCATGCCACATACACTCACACCAGGGATCGAAATCACAGCCGCAAGCCAGAGGTGACTGCCCAGCTAGAGGTCGAAACGCGGCACTCTTGACCACTAAGCCATCCCAATTCCCCTTGTAGGCCTAAAGAGGCACCTGCAATATCTGGATTTACCTCCAACATCATGTCTGTTTAATGTCTCACTCTCTATTATTCAAATTAAACTACACATTATCTGGATTGTGATTTTAAAGCATAAACATGGAAGGATATTATTTTTATTTGAAATAATGTTTCCTTTTCACAAAAATGAAGAAGGTTAATGTGTTTTAAAGCAGAAATATCCATTGAACCGATGAGGAAAGTAATCGAGAAGAAAAAAAATGAACGTAAACTTAACTCCATTTGTAAAATTAGTCTGTTTCTTGTCCTGCTAGAGAAATTAAATAAATGACACAGTTCTTCTTTCTACTGCATGGAAATTGATGTCAAATTGTCAGTCTCTGAATTAACATCAGAATGAGGTCTTCTCTCCAATCTATGGAATTGATTGTGGTGAATGGAAATACAGTCCGAGTTGTTAGGATCGTTAGTCGGAGATAAAGGTTGAACTAAGCATGGTACTGTGCATGCCGCCAGACAAACCAAATTACTGAAACAATATGATTTTACTTCTCCCTTTCCAAACAAAAGGCGCTCAACCTTTGCTGTGTTTAATGTCCTTTACCTCTAGGTTTTTCTCAATAGAGTTTATCAAATCATTCAAATAGGTATAATCTATTTTAGTGGTATGGAACCAAAGACATTAAGCGCTCTTTGCATGACTAATAGTTAGAGCTATTTGGAAAGCCTTAAGTGGTTCGTATTGTTTCTTATATTAGACTTTATGGATTTTTCCACCAACACATTTGGCATTCCAGAATACATGAATAGTTTTTAGTTGAGTTTTCGCGTATCTTATGACTACTTAAAAACCATATAAGATTAATTTTAGCAAACATCCTTTCCTGAAACGTAAGAAGAAATATAATTACATTAAATTGTTATGATTCCACTCAACCTTTTGAATCAGTAACTTCCCCCTGGAAAAAATCTTCCATATTTGTTCTAGTTAATTTACAAGTAGATCAGCATTGTCACAATACAATGAATACAATTGATTAAAGTAGCGAAGTCTGTAACTCAATATTATCATCCAAGGTCTTCGATATTGAAAACACAAATTTTTTGTCAATTTAAATCAACATTGATGTTCTGATCTTACTGGGAAAAGATGGGCTTCTGATATCCAATATTTAAGACAAAATAAACATTTTACCATTGGTACACGAATCGTGTAGCATAATACGTTTCAGCACCATTTGTAAAAAGAGAAGAATGAGGCTGGACATATTCCACAAGTCAAACAGTGACGTCATATTTTTATCTGGAGAGTATGCACAATAAATACTATAGGTGTAGAATGGAATAACAAGACACTAGAGATAACCACTTGATTGCGACTTCTGTCATATTTTGCGGAACATAACTATTTCGTACACGATGAACAGTTTATTTGCTGATTATACACTACTTTGCCTAACTATTTTGCCTATAACGTTTTATAGGAATTCGAGTTTTGCCTTATGGTTTGGAATGTTCGTACTTGGTTTTATTTTATTGATATTTGAGTAAAAGTGGAACTGATTTATTATATGCGTCGCAACCTATTTGTGTCAATTTCTAGATTCCAAATGTTAGCTATTAAGCTCCTTTAAATAAAGGAAACTGAATCTCTCTGTTCATGTGTTTTCATAGATTTTTGCATTTTACCATCTTTTTTTGTCTCTATGACGTCTGTGTAAGTCAGTTAATCCTGTGTCTACTTCCAACCTTGTGGGTTTTCCCCAGGTCATCTGGTTTCCTCCCACTTCTAAATACCCCTACACACAGTAGAGTTGTTGAAATAAAATTGATGCATATCTTCTGACATTGTTTGTCAATAAAATGATAATTGGATAAATCCTTATCTTCATGATGTCCCCATGTTAAGTCTTACGCCATTATTGTTGTTTGTGGTGTTTCCTCCTACATTTTAATTAAAGAAAATTACATTTGGATGCATCTTGTGCTTCGATCAACAACATACAAACCAGATAATGTCCAACAAAGAATTGGTCAAGAGATAGTTTGCCGTGAGCCATGTTAAAGATAAGGAAATAACAACCCTATAATTTGATTCCTTCGTTCAGAAACTGTGATTTGCAACAGAAAGGTTTTAGTGCTTCAAGAAATTGTCTGAATCTAAATGGACGTAATTGTTTTATTTTTTGTTTCGGACTGAATCTAAATTGTAAGCTTCCTGATTCGTCTCAATTTGTAAAAAGTCTTTAAGTGCATGTTGTTGCATGAGAGAGAGACAGAGACAGAGACAGAGACAAAGAGAGACAGAGAGAGCATGGGAACGGGAGGAGGGTGAGGAGTAGATTTTAAAACCATAACTTTTAAACTGGGATGATTTCAATGATATTGGTTTACGAATAGAGCTTTTTAGCAATTGGAAGACTCCTGGAGAAAACCCACAAGAAACTCACTCCATGTCATGTATTGGCTTATCACCAAAACCATGCCACCAACCAGACTCAGTGACAGTCCGTATAACTAAAGCACATGCTTAACTCTCGGCCACCAATCTCCAAACATCACTAACGTCATTTACTAAGATACATTTTTACCATAACAGGGGTTCCAAGAAAATTATGTCTTTCCAAAGATCCCCTTTTAAGTAAAGCTATAAGCAAATTTTAAAAATTGTTAAATGGTTGTAAAATATCTGACAATATAAAATTGAATGAAATATATGCCGTGGATGAAAATTAATGTGGAACTATGACAATTTCAGAAAATATGTGCAGTGGATGAAAATTTATTGCGTTATTTCGATTCCCTGGTTGTACGTGACAACGAATAGGGTCGCCTGTCCAACCTTTGTGGGTTTTCAATTGGTCCTCTGGTTTCCTCCCACTGCTAAAAGACCCCTATGCGCAAGAGAATTAATGAAAATAAATGAAACCGTGTGTTAGTCCTGCAATGTCCTAGTTTTTTGTCGAGTGGACGTTAAACCCCAATTCTCTCCCTATATCTGAAAATGTATTAGCCGAATAACCTATAATCTCAGTCGACACTAAATGTACATGATTGTAAACTCGTTGTAGAAGATGGTTATTTCTTAATCCCTTTAAGTCATGCTCTAGTTTTTCTGCCTTAAATTTCAATCAATGCGGTCATCTTTACCGGTTACCAGACTTCATTAGCAACAGTCGAGGGTGTAAGAATCAGATTAGAGTAAGTCAACCAATCTTGGTCTTATAGAATGTCTAGGTTTGGTCAACAGTATTCTAGTGTTTCTATTACTACATTGATATTTGTAACCAGACATAGGAAGAAAGCAATTGCCCTCTGAACTTTACGATTAAATTATTTGAAAAATTAACCTTTTTCGTTATTGTTCTCTATGGTCACTAGTTTACGGAGACTATTTGTGTCATGGCTATATCCTACTTATAAAACTTGAACCAGTAACCTGGCCCCGACTTCAACTGATTGAAAGTTGAGTAAATTCTTAACTTAAAGGAGCTAAATCGATTGCATCACATATAATAATCAATGGTTTCCATTTTATTCTAATTCCAAATCAGTTATGTTCAGCAAAATAAGCCAGCAGTGTCAATCGAATGCAAATTTCTAGCGTCTAGTTATTCCAGTCTACATGCGCCATTTGATTTGATGCAATGTTTCTAGCCTCATTCCTCGAGTCTCTTGCTAGAATTGGGACTAAAATGTAGATTATCATTAACTTAATCCCTATCTGCACTTAGTTGTACACAGATTGATTATTTAAAATGTAATTTAAAAAAAGAAAATAAATAGCAGTGGTAGTTTAAGAAGATGGTCACCAAATCATTGTGTTGGCGAAATCCTATATCGTCTTTGCAGTTTCGAATGCTAACATTGGCTTGCACATAAAAGATCATTTGGAATTTGATATAAGAGTAGGCTGTAGCGCCGCTGCCTGGACAAAATTTCTCTCATAGCAAACTTTATGGCATATCACGTCTTCTTTAGCCCAGTTTTGGAGAGAGAGGGGGCACTGTATTGGGGAGTGAGGGGGGGGGGGGTAATGAAGAGTTTTAGTAAAAGGATAAATATAGCTTTGCACTAAGATGAAAGAACTAAATAATACTTATACTGTAATACAATTAAATCCACAATATTATTTGTTGTTTTTCTGAAATAATATATGGATCCCACAAGAAGGAAAGAACATTGGTTAATTTTCATGGGTAATTCAAAGTTTATAAAACAAAATAGAATACCATTTATCAAAGTTCCATCAAGTAACTGACCTTGGTTTACTGGTCAATGGTCAGTATTAGTCAGAAGTAATGATTATTCCAGTAGTCAAGTTCATGTGACTTGTCCATCGAAATTTAATTAGTGTTAATCTATAGCTCATTCCATCTTCAAGTAAATTAGTTAACTTGATGAAGCACTCAGAGTCACGTTCCTGTAATAGTATGCATAGGTTGTGTATTCACAGTAACATGAACAAATAGCACTTAATCCAAGTTAACAGCCACATGTCGAGCGTCAACTACATGTTACAAATACTACAAACAAATAGATATGTTCTACGTTTCATCAATGCCAATTACGCTTTTTTTTTTACTACCCTTGAATTTCTAAATGATAGGATCTTCATTGGTTTGGAAATGAAATGAAATGGGCTTTTATATCCAACTTATCTGCATCAACTGGCAAATAATTTTCTTTGTTAAATTTTTTATCTGAACAGCTACCTTTTTGTTTACTCCTTTGGGAGGTTTGGGATGGCCTAGTTGTCTAGAGTGCCACGCTTAGACCTCTAGCTGGCCGGTCACCTCTGGAGATAGGGGTGCCTTCTCAACCTCGTGGGTTTCCTTCGGGGACTACGGTTTCCATCCACTGCTAAAGACCCCTACGTGCAAGCGAATTATTGAAATAAAATTAAAACCATATGTTAGTCTCGAAATGACCTAGTTTGTGTCGAGTGGACTCTAAACCCCATTTCTCTCTCTCTCTCTCTCTCTCTCTCTCTCTCTAGCTTACTCATTTATGACAGTGTGTACTAGGGTGTTTTTTTGTTTATCCAAACTGCACCTTTGACCAGGGTTCCCTCAATTGGAAACTTCTTAGGAAATTTCTCATCTGATACTGGATCAAACCCTGGTTATTTGAGCTAGCACTCAACATACATACTCGTCATACATACTCATCACTTTTAATAATACATGGAATTTCTTCTTCTTTTTCCGTGTCTTCACAATTTTCCTTTGGTTATAGTGAAGTAAAGGCCCCCATCAGTTTCGATAATAGATGGAATTTCTGGGGGTTTTTTTTTTTTCATTTTTCTGTTTCTTCACAGTTTCCCTTTGTCTGTATTGAAGTAAAGGCCCCCATTAGTTTTGATTAAAGATGGAATTTCTGTTCTTTTTTTTCATTTTTCTATTTCTTTCCAGATGAAGTAAAGGTCCCCATCAGTTTCGATAATAGATGTAAATACTGATGTTCTCTTGTAAATGCTAAATAACCAAAAAAAACTCTTTTGTGAAGTGTTTTTGTGATGCCAAGGGATTATTTATTACCAAAATAAGAAAAAACGTTGTTTATATTTGTTTTAAAATGGACAGATTTATCCTTTATTATCTAACGTGATTAGTATAAGTTTCTGCGCTGGGAATTCATATTTTAAGAATACTGTATATAAATATAATGTAAGAAAGAATCGGTGATTGGCAGTATATAATCCTTTGACATTTCTAAAGCATTTAGATTTTGTCAACTAAATGATAAAGACAAGATAGAAAAGATGATATTTGTATTTCTGACACTGATAAAAGATTATCCAATAATCATGAAAAATATGATTAGTATTTCTTGTGGCTCTCAATGTCACTTATATCTGTAATTAACAATTTTGTAAAAAGCTAATGATGCATTTGACATCAAGGGACTTTTATTTCAATAATCTTTTCTTAATCTATGTAAATTATGATATTCCTAATTCAGTTATAAATACTTCAGGGCCATAATGTAGATTGAGTGGGAACAGATTTTGGATATTGTTTTTGAAGTGGCAAACCAGAGTTGGTGCAATAGGTAGCTGTGTTAATTATTGAGGGAGCCTGCCCCACAGCCCCAGTGTATTTGAGTATTTCTATCATATAGAGAAGTTAAGGAAAAAATATATGGTTGCATATGCGTTGTATCATAGGTCTGTCATTGAGTCAACTGGTGTGGTTTTGAATCCCAGGTTGTACATGACAAAGAGTAGGGTCACCTCTCCAACTTTGTGGGTTTCCTTCAGATTCTGTGGCTTCCTCCCAATGCTAAACACATCTACCATATGTTTGTCCCAAAATGACTTAGTTAAACCCTATTTCTCTCTCTCTCTCTCTCTCTCTCTCTCTCTCTCTCTTTCCCTCTCACACACACACACACACACACACTCTCACTTTAGCCCATAAGTCCTGTTCCATCCTTTACTTCTAGAGATTCCTGGGTGCAAGTAAATTGACCATGGTTATTTTGAGTGGAGGTTTAAAATTTCTCAATGACTTGCCAACAATTTATTTGTCAAGGCAATAATTTCTCTCTTGCCAACAAACCTCTCTGTCTCTCCCTTCTCTCTCAATAGAAATGTCAAAAGTAAATCCAAGTTCTTAAAATACTTGAAATGTTGAGTGAACAGATATATAAAGTGGTAATTATCATGTGTGTGTCCTTCATATAAATATAAAGCTTGTAAAACTGAACTTTATTAAGAATATGAAATCGTGCTGGCAACACCTGTGTCTTTCCTTCCTTACAAGTGGATAGTGAAAGAGACATTCACAGAACAATTGAAGCAGGATGACAAACCGACAGCTCAAAATTGTCTTTTCAATTTTATCGATTAATTAGCGTGGTTTGTTCGTTTGTACCTGGGTTTCTTTTCTGGAATCGGGAAATGTTGAGTAGTTATAGAATAATGTCAAACTGATATCGCTAATAAAAGACTAGTGCAGTAGACGATGTGAGTGCAGAAATAGCTGTTATAACACCACATTTTGTATGTAACATCGTGTTAGTGCAAAACAAGGACCTAAAAATATTTTCTTTAGTCGGCAAAGCAGAAGATTATCAAGATCTAAGAATAATACCTACTGATAGATATATATATACCATTATCGAAGAAAAATTGGTCAGCTGTAATCACAAGACATTCAGAATCCAGATTTCCCTTGAAGAATTTAATTTGGGTATCTTCCGTGATTTTAATTGAATGTTGATTGCATGAAAAATAAAACGAGGAATTTTTAGCTGTATCAGTTTTCAGATTTCATATCTATTTCATTTTTCTACCTCCTCACAAATACCATTGGGTTTTGTTATTCATTCAAAGTCTTTTAAAAATAGAAAACATTTTTCATAAACATTCAACAGATTTCATACAACATGCCTGTTATGAAAGAAAGCATTCCATTTCTCTTGATGCTAGCAAAAAATGGGCGGGGGGGGGTTCTTCATAAGTTTGTGTTCAGAATCAATTTACGAGAGGACAAAAATAAGAATTTATGTAAACATTATGAAGCTTCATTATCCAGTGAAGAAAGTTGTATGAGTCAACATTCTTTAGAGATAGGAAAAAAATCCTATGACAATTGGCAGCAATGTATGTTTGTTTGATAAGATACCAGCTCATTGTGAAAATTGCAGTAGCTAAGCAATTTATGGAGATGGGGAAAGTTATTGTTAATGAACTAAGATTTCCCTGATTAAATCAATGTAGTACTTGTAGTGATAACAATACTGTATTAAAGCCAATGCTATATTCTTATATGGCGACACAAATTCACAGCCATTTAAACCTCTGTATATGTGTTATCAGATTCCGAGCAGATTTCTATGAGGATAAATCCAGTTATCCGCTTCAAATTGATTACCCTCTATTTACACTTAAGTCTATTTAGGAACTGAATACTATCTTTGATTTCGTTGCTGGTTGAACTAAGAGTGGTAATTATTTCCCATGATCTAATGTTCGTCTTTATTTAGAAGTTCTCTCTTTTTCCCTTTCCCACATTTTTGCATGAATAAAGTCGAAATGGGGAATCCCCTTCAGTATTTTTATCAGATAATTGTTACATATCGGGCTCTTTGTGATCATGAGGATTAAGATAATTGTGAATAATAATAAAAAATAAAATTCTTCTTCTTCAAAAGACAAGATGGGGAACCCCCTTCAGTATTTTTATCAGATACTTGTTACATATTGGGCTCTTTGTGATCATAAGGATTAAGATAATTGGAATACTAATAAATAACAAAATTATTTTTCTTTGATCTTGTTATATCCAGCATATAATTATACTGCTTTTTTCAAGAACATATTATAGGCCAAGAAATGGCATGGATTTAACTGAAACTGGCTAAATATCCTACCTTTTAGCACTTTGGATATGAAATTGACATCAATGAGGAAAGAATTACCTGTCTGAACCCGCTTGTTTTCTGACAAGGGGAGATAATCGTGGTGTTTAATGTGGATTGATGAAAATTTGATCAGGGTTTGTGTTAAAGCTGTTTGTTGGGTAACCAAATACACGGCCTTACAATTGTATCACAGCATTATTTGAATAAGCTGGGCTTCTAGTAGATAATTTTCTGTAGTTATAGACAGGACAAACAAGCTATTTGTTTATAGGATTGGATAAGCTATAAGCGATGGATGTCATAGTAGATTCAGGTTTATAGCAAAGTCTGCCCCTGGGGTAGTTGTAGTAATTCAAATGGGTGAAAACTTTCGACCTAAGGTATAAGTCCGCATGCCAAACTTACCATATGAATGGTAGACGACAAACATTTTACAGCAGTTATCACTAAACTTATCACTATTATATGGTTATCCATTTATCAGGATCAAGTGTGAAAAACAGTTTTCATTTCTGTTTTTGGTTTTGCATTTACATAAGACAATAAAACAACCTAAAGGCAGCTGAACTACTAATTTAAACCATGACTTCTTATTCTTTTGTAGAATTTGTTATTGTGTTAATTTTTCTACATTTGCTTCGAACAAAAAAACGATTTTTAGGCAGCTGAAATACAAAATTAAACCTTAACTTTTTTTTTTTTTAGTAGAATGGTTGATTATGTTTTTTTTGTGCTTTTATAATCCCCAAAAACAAACATGGGCCATAGTAGCATATTTATGATTTCCTGTGATCACTCCAGAGATTTATATGATATCGTTAATGAAAAAAGGATTGAACCAAATCAAAGAGGATTAAAAGAATTATTATATCTTCTTAACAGCTCTTGATTTCTCTTTTTGCGTGTAATGAATCACTATATGAATGTATTTGTTTTCCACATCGAAGAATCTTTTATGGTTTCTAAGGGAAAATTGGTGATCATCTGATTTGATTTTTTTAACTGTAAGAACTTGTAGAATCTGAAAAGATATGGGGTAATATAATTTGAGTATGACATCATGAACATATATGAAATATAACATTCAGACGCTTATTTTTAAACCAGTTCAAAATCGCTGGGGTTTTAAGACAGCATCGTGTTGTGTTCACACGGACTATAAGCTAAACCAGTTTAACTATTCTGATTTCTTCTGTCAGAGGTTAAAGTTAACTACCCACGGGTAGCTTCATAAACTTTATTCGGTTCTTGCAGGCTTTTGATAACATTAGCACTGCCTGACCTCGATATTTTCTCAGGAATGTAACTTACTGTGTACTGCGCATGCTCAAAGCAAGCTCGAGCTGCTGTGTTTCAGCCAACTCACACAGACAACCAAGATGAACCAGTTTAAAATAAAAAGCCTTCTCAAAGACAAGTCACAATCTGGGGTTTTTAAAATCGTTTATTTACCCCACATTTGCATTCAGATGACAAAGTTAAACTGGTTTAACGATCCCTATTTTTTTTTATTAAAACCAATTAAACTTGAGAATGGGCTATAAAATGAAGAGATAGATGAATGATGTGTATGTTGCTCATATTATTTGATGATATTTGATAAGAGGATACTTGTCGAAACGTCATGCCTTTAGAATAAAACCAGTGATTGTTTCCCATAAAAATTGTGTTCTGTTTAATGTGTTTTCCTTTCGCTAAATGCCACTTAAAGATTATTTTTATCAATATGAACAAGTTGGTAATAATATAATTTGATATTTTTATGACAACATAAACATGTAATGTCAAATGTTTGATGTATCAAATTGACCTAGTTTGTGTCAAGTGGATGTTTCTCTTTCTCTTTTGACAACATTCACATATTATTACCATAGAAATATAAATTACCATATTATTATGTTTGTCTCAAAATAGCCAAAGTATAGTCAGACATTTCGCCCCATTCCAATCCATTTGGAGCCACGGTGGGTAACCTGGAGATCGCACGTTTGATCCCTGCATTGGCCAGAAAATGTTAGGCAAGGTTTTTGCCACGTGGTTTCCCTTTGTCCTTGTCAGTGGTGAAGGACAGAGAGCCTGGTCTACTCATTCAGATGGTACAAAAAACCCCAGAGAGTTGGCAAAGACAGCTGTCTACTCTTTCAAATGGGACAAAAAAAAAACTGAGATCCTGTGTATAGATTGGCATGTATATTCAAAAGATCCCTTGGCAGTTGGAATTCGATTAACAGAGAAGGCCTGTAAAAATTTCCCTCATATGACACTGTATAGTGTATGCCTGTCTTCTTTAGCCCAGTCTAAGCAGAACAGTAGGACGTTAAATCCCATTTAACTTTATTTCCAATCCGTTTAACTCATGTAATTAGGTCAGTACCACATGAGCATATATCTGTTGTTTTTCTCCATATATTCATTGCTGACCTTTATTTTATTAGCACCTGAATATGTTTTACTAAGATCAATGAACGTGTCAACGGTAGATCGATGGTACGAGTGATCGTAAAATTACAGAACCAAACTAACTTGATGGAATCATACCAACAGCATCCTTTGTGTGTTGATGATTCATTTTTCCCGTATGATAAATGTGTATGACTTATTTTCCTATCTAATTTCAGACTAAAATAGACCTGGGTTTTGAAATCAATAGCAAAGTCCCCATTGCCCTTAGGATACACTATTGTCTTCTGATCAGATGATGAAATTGGTCCAAAAATGTTAAAGAATGATTGTGCGAAATCAACATTAAGGTCTTTTTTGTTGGCTTCCTTCATATTTAGTATCGTGTCTAATTTACTGCTGTTAATAGCTTTGTCTGTTCGACCAAGACAGCCGCAAAATTCTAATTAATCTTCAGTAACGACCAGCGTTTTTAGTACAATTATATCATAAAACGATATCAGTTGGTAACAGAACTCTTAGATCAGTAAAAAAAAAACTGTGATCTTGGCTTAAATGGGAGCATATCACAAACATGCAAACATCACATCAATGAAGAAGTCATTTTGCCATTTTACGTTGCTAGATTAAAATATAAACAGGCAACTCCGCTCATCAAAGTCGCCAATTTCTTACGACAATCACTTGTTTAGTCTAGGACTATCAAGTCATCAATCATGTAGGACTTTACAAAGCCCCTGTAAACTTTACGAATACTTTATGGGACAATAGGATCGTTTAATGATTCTTCAGGCCAGTGCAAATTTATATGCTATCACGAAAAGACAATCTTGGTGAGCAGGCTTTAATTTGAAGCTAACATGATGGATGAGAAACACTGTATATGGCTTGATAGCCTATTGGGTGATTCAAGCAGAAGATTGTTCTTGGATTTTCAATAGATTTTCGACCTTAGATTGACGGACATTAATGGGTAGTATTACATCCAGTTGAACATGTGATTGTCATGCTTACAAATGGGATCATATATTGTTTTTTTTTGTCCTTGGAACAATTTTTTTTTATTTTTTGTTCCCAAGTACCAATAGCGTCACTCTCATTCAGGTAATTTTTCACTCCCTGAGAAGGCATTGTCTAATTTAGGCAGGTAATGAAAGGTTAAATATTAAAGATTGTTTCCTAACAACAATTAAGGGGTGTATTTGGGAAGTTCAGATTACACTAAATATAGCAGTATGTCTATGTTTGCTTTGGGATCTTTTTTTGAGACATGTAATCAGTTGGCATAAATGTGAGTAATGATGATTCAATAACAAAAAATAGATATTGGAAAAACCTATTATTATTAAAAGAGCAAATCAGTTTGTTAATGTTGATACAAATTGAAACAGGAAGCTTGCTAATAGGCAAAAAGATTTAAAGTGTATTTGCCTTTTTCACTGCTATTTTTAATGGCATAATTAGCCACGTTTCGAGAATGAAAATGGAAAAAAACAATTTTTGATTATCTAAATAACATATAATAGCGTACATCAAACCTCAGCTATCTGGGGAGTGAGTGTTGTGTTGGCTCACTAATCAGGAGGAGGGGGATTGAGGTGGTCTAGTGATTTAACACATGAATGTGTAATCAGAAGGTCTGTCATTAGAGAGGTTTCGCAACTTTACATTTACACTTACATTTACATTTAGAGGGTTAAACGTCATCAGTTTTTGTGACGTATGATGTGGAGCGCACGTCATAAAAGTGTGGCTGACGGATAGCAGCCTCCATAACTGTGCGTTCTCAACACTTAGCTGAACTTTGTTTAATGTCTATGATTCAGCCCATAATTTTTCTCTAAATTGTGGTTTTCACAAACTAAATTCACAGAAAAAAACTTCTCCTTCGGGTAGACAAAATAAAAAGAGGCTGGGACAAAACATGTGCGTGCTTTATCAGTCTCATCTTCAACAACCTATCCGTGATGGAGGTCTTTCAAGATCCAGGACCAAGTTTGTGTCGCCACCTACTAAGTGTAAATGTAACTGTGAATTTAGCGAAAGGTCATTCTGTACAATTACACTTTCGGTTATCTAAATGTAAGTGTAACTGTTAAGTTGCGAAACCTCTCTATTGGTTTTGATTTGGCTTGGTTTTGATTCCCTGCTTATATGTGACCTTGACAAGGAGTAGGGTCACCTGTTCAACCTCATACGTTTTCTCCAGGTCCTTTAGGTTTCTCCGGTTTCCCCCTACGCGCAAGCGAATTATTAAAATAAAATTAAACCATGTGTTAGTCCCGAAATAACCTAATTTGTGCCGAGTGGACGTTAAACTGTAGCACATGCCTGTTTTCATACAGAATCATTATCATGTAAAAACTTGTCATACGAAGAGCACATTTTTAATTTTCCGATTATTTAACCATTTTCATTGCATAGCTATGTTTAATGTAATCAATTTTTTTTATATTTATATATAAACAAGCAGAAACCTAGACAAACCCAAATGCAAGACGATGAGGTATAGATATTAAGGCCAACTGCAGATTTGGTCAAAGGTCACAAGACTTAATCAGGGCTACCCACAATCTTGTCAACAATCATGTGCCGTAACTCAACTTTACATTTCGCGGCGTGGATGAAATCTGCAGTTGTACTTAATATTTAGACCTAACTACAGGGGGGCAAAGACACATGACACATGGACGTTGTAAGCATTAAACAACCTGATAAGTACTATTAAATCAAGTGACTGGATCTTGGGACGAGGTAAGTGTCACTGCGCTGTACAGTAGGTCATACAGGAATAACTCTAAATGAAAACAAACTCACAAGGGAGACAATCTATGAAAAAAGGGCGTATTTCTAGTGTGTATCATAATGTCTATCAAGTCACAAGTGAATGCTAATAAAGAAGTTAATCTGGATAATTAGATGCAGCAGGCGTGGATCCAGGATTTTTTGCAGGGGGGGTCTTGGTTTGATAATTGCTTAACTAATTGCACTCAACCGATTAACCAGAAAAAATTGGTAAATTAGATTCAATTTGGTTCATTCTGACGTATTTCTGGAAGGTAAATTCCAAAATTACAGGTCTAATATTGCCAATAAAATCGCTTAAAAAATTTTCTGGAACCCCCCCCCCCCCCCCGGATCTGCGCCTGTGCAGATATTTCTTTGATGGTTGCTTGGGACTACAATAATTAATGAACGATTGATTAAACAACAAAGTGTATTCCAAATAATTAAAAATGAAATGAAATGGGGTTGAACATCCTACTGTTCTGCTCCGACTCAATTTATGTTTTGGTGCCCTGTTCTCTTTATGATTCACCCCTAATATCTTGGAGTCATGATATCTTCATTTTAACTTTTCGTAAAAGAAAAGTTCTGGTACATTGCCAGTTACTGTTATTCATATTTCATACATCACTAATGATGATCAATGTTTAAATTAAAAGAACATAAAACATATATATAGCTTCTGGTTAAGGCATAAAAAACCCTTTATAACAGGTGATGAAAACCAAGTATACGGTTTAAAATAGACATGTTTGTACATAGAATGGGATGAAAGAGAAATGTGGTTTAACGTCCACTTGACATAAATTAGGTCATTTTGAGACTAACACATGGTTGAATTTAACTTCACTAAATCGCTTGCGTAAAGGTGTCTTTAGCTGTGGGAGGAAACCTGAGGATCAGAGAAAACCCACGAGGTTGGAAGGCGACCCTACTCCTTGTCACGTACAACCAGAGGTGGGGTGGGTCTCCAGGTCCTCCAGTTTTCTACCTCTGCTAAAGACCCTTACACGCAAGCAAATTGTTGAAATGAAATTGAACCATGTTAAATTTGTGTCCAGATTTTCACCAACTACACCCACACCCAAATTACAGTCAAACAAAGAAGATGATTGCAGAATTCAAATTCATGTTTCAATTTTGTTATTATTCAACTTAAAATTATTTTAACAATGTTTGCCAGACCTTGCAAACAAAATTGGTTAACGTTGACAACCGTGGAGAAAATCAACTTTTCAAAAAATTCACAGCCTTGGAATAACAAATTATATTAATGTTTTTTTAATATTTGAGTACAATTCAGAAGAGCAAAGTAAAATATCCTCGTCATTCGAGCCAGTGTGATCTGATTTTAAAAATTGGATGACGATAACTGCTCGAATTTGCTATGTCCTTATTCATTTGTGTCCGTTGGACAATAACCAGTATTGACGCGTGTCATGGAGACCTGTATTTTTCTTAATGCATTTTAAACAATCAAGATTTGCAGTAATCTGGTGTCACAGTAATTCTAATCAGTCTAACTTAGAGTGACAGAAAACCCCGGAAAAACCAATGATGTTATTTGATTTATTTATTTGCAACAAAGTGTGGGATAAAAGACATGGTATAGTGTTTATGTATATCAAAGATAAGTGGTATAATTTACTTAAAAGAGTAATTATTATTATCCTTACAAACCATTTATATAGTGCTGTCTTTGCACTTTACAAGTAAGTAAATGTCGGAATGATTAAATTATTTAAAATAGAAATAGAATAATTTTAAAGGAGCTGAAAGGAATGAAATGTGGTCTGAAGTACAAATTTTAATGTAATATGAAGGTACTGGTACCTAAACTGACTTGTTAGAAAATATGTCAGCAGAGCAGTGCAGATTGAATAATAGTCGTTTTGCATCTGGTTATTCAAGTTTAAAATTCGTTTGTGGATCAGACATTATTCATTACTTCGATTTTGCATTTTAATTTGCTCATCAAGGCTTCTTATTACAAATGGCGCTCAAGACGACAGAGAACCTAACATGTATTTCTTTCACAAGAATTTTGTGACCCTCTCCCACAAAACGAGGCTCTTGGTTATTTTTATAAAAATAGAGATAGCAGTATATTGAATAGTCCACAGCCAAAGCTTTTCAAAAATGCAATTCTTTCTAAATTTGTCATATCATCCGGAATTGCGTTCGACTCCTTCACAGCAACAAGAAGGCATACAGTTTATGCTTTTGTGCTTGTTATACAAAATGAAGTTTTGCGACAAGCGCCTGGTTTCGTAGGAGCACGTCACATTTGTGCTCTCTACCGTAGAAGACAATCTTAAAACAAAGAAAATGTTAATTTATTAAATGATGACTGAAGCACGGGTTCTGAGAGTAATTAAATATAATTAGATTGCATTAAAGATATGTGATTATTAAA
Source organism: Patella caerulea (assembly GCA_036850965.1). Classification (NCBI taxonomy): domain Eukaryota; kingdom Metazoa; phylum Mollusca; class Gastropoda; family Patellidae; genus Patella; species Patella caerulea. The sequence goes on along the minus strand of JAZGQO010000010.1, from coordinate 69,101,604 downwards.
AATATCAAGCAATTACCCAAAGAACCTCATGCTTCTGAGGATCAAATTATCATTGGGCTGAATGGAAACCCATCTAACCGTCTTCTTTCACAATAAACATTTATTTAGAGCCCATATTTTCACAGTACCATATTTTCACTATATTAATATTGAATGAAATGGACCAATGTTAAATTCTAATTTGTGTTTTTAATGTTGATGATTATGAATAATATTGATTTAGAGGTTAAACTCCTTTAAAAGATGAATGAAAAATTTGAATACAACATAACAAAAAGTAATTGAATATCGGTTGAAAGCCTGTAAAAAAATTAAATGGGTTTACATTTTTTACTTTAAAATGGCTATAGAATTGGCTATTAGGTAAATTAGATTGAAGGCTATTCCATAGTTTTTGAGCTGGTGAACTAGAAGACTTATCGTTATATGATAGGGCTTTACTGTATTCCGGAAAACAACCGGAAACAACCAGAAAGCTATCGGAAAACTACCAGAAAACACTGAATAAAGGAAAACACAGGAAAAACTTTAAATATTGGAAAAAATACTAAATTCTGGAAAGCACCCTTAATAGTTTACCGAGGGCTATACTATATCAGACCCTAACCCGAACCAATTCTAAAAGTTCAGTTAAAATAACATGCTGCCCTACTATTTATATGAGAGAGAGAGAGAGATTAATGTTCACTGACACAAACTAGGTCATTTTGGGACTAACATATGGTTTAATTTTATGTCACAATTCACTTGCTTGTGCGCGTGGGTCTTTAGCAGTGGGAGGAAACCGAAGGACCCATAGTTAACCCATGAGGTTGGACAGCTGACCCTACAAGCAAACAAATTATTGAAATAAAATTAAACCATATGTTAGTCTCGAAATGACCTAGTTTGTGACGAGTGGACATTAAACCCCATTTCCCTCTCTCGCTTGCCTATTCACCTACCGGGTATTGCATAAACTACCGAAAGTCCTGAATTCAGCTGCTAGACTCTTTACCGGAACAAAACTGATTAAAATATATAGAGGATATTTATCGTTTTAGAGTGAATAACATATTTTATTTCATCAAGAAGCAAGAAAACTTATATTTTCATGAATGTGTAGCATGAGTGAAAATATAAACGTTTTCTTGCTTAGAGATAAAATAAAATATGTTATTCACGACAAAAGGACAAATGTTCTATTTATTTTATGATTTTACAATCATTTTAGGTAAAACAACATGGACTACTGCTAGCCAGTGGAATAACACTTTTATTTCACTGATAAAACGCGGTATTCCACTACTGATCATAAAATAAAGATTTATATTTTGTTTCGTTCTTTTATATTTTTGACTACCTAGCCGCCTACACTACATAGAGATTTGACAAGTTATAGTGGGGGTTCAAGTCAGGGTCAAACAAGTGTCCTGTGTGGTGCCACATGCAAGACTGTTAACCAAGCCCCATTGCTCTGGAATGGATTTCCAATTGATATTCACAGGTGATACAAGTTATCAAATTTGAAATCACTTCTTAAAACTCCCTAGGCCGGAATTAAAATGGAACAATACCACTGGAGATACCGATGATGCTGGGCCTTTTATTTACAGCTGTGTTTCAGAAACAAAGATGACACCGTTATTAAATGCAATGCCAATTAATATTTAATAAATCACAAATTGGTCCTTGAATAATTGGCTCACAATAAATTGAATTTTGAAATTGAAGCTATATGTTTAGAATCAATTTGTCCAGCCCTAATTTAAACAAATTCCTAAATATATCATGTTTCCATTTATTTTGCTTTGTTATGTTGCGTTAATTAATTAGATGTCAGGTGATTCATTAGTACATCGAGAATAACCTAACAACCTGAAAATCATTTCATTCAATAAATGTGTTTCTTTATTTGAAATTGTGTTTGGATTCATTCTGTGTTTACAATTGCCTTTATACAAATGAGGTTCAATCTATAGAAAGGTCTGAGGACAAATGTCATCAATTGAATTGAATCCGGATAAATCATTTGCTGGAACCAAATAAATGAGAATCAAATGGTTTCCTAGATTTCGTCGACCGTGCTGAGATGCTTGCTAGAAACACACTTCTCAGTACGATAAAGAGATAAAAAAACATATAGATAATAATAATAATAGTAATGCGCACATTCCATTTGTGTATGCGCATGGCGCAATGGTCAGCTCTTAATACATACAAGATGGAAGAAGTTAGTACGATAAAGTAAAAAGATATCTCTTTAATTGTTTTAAAATATTCCAAGCTCTTGGAATTCTTAATACCTAAAGGAAGAGAGTTAGGTAGTAGAAAGCCCTGTGTCCAAATGATTTAAGTTTATAAGTAGATACAGTCAGATACAGTCAAAAGATATTCATTCTTCGATCTGAGAGTTATTTGTGGTTTGTAGTTTCTTAGCAGGCTTTTTTAGATAAATAGGTGTTGTTCCAATAAACTATACAAAGAAGTTTAAAATAAATCCTGCTTTTGACAGAAAATTTAAATTATGAAAACCACTGAGGATTAAATAGTTTCCTGCAGTTTGTTGACAGTGTTGAATTCAAGCCAGAAACACACTTCTCGCATCCTACTGTTTTGCTTCGACTGGCCGAAATGACCTAGTTTGTGTTGAGTGGACCTTAAACCCCATTTCTCTCTCTCTCTCTCTCTCTCTCTCTCTCTCTCTCTTTCTCTTTTAGTTTTAATATCTATTGCTTTTGCTGTTGATCGATTAATGCATGATTCCAATCTGGTTTGCCTGATTCCTCACTGATCATCAATTTTGCTCTTGCCCTCACGCACTCAAATTTACTGGTTAAACAATGCTGATAATACTTCTCTTCAGATATACAAGAAGTTATATGAGGTGTTTAAGGAAGAATGAGCATAACCGGTCATGTTTGTGACCAATTATCATTCCAACTGTCTAAGAGTCTTTTACATGCATGCAAATGTGTACACAGAACCTTGGTTTTTCATCCCATCCAAACAACTAGACAGCTGTCCTTGCATCACTGACACAGAATATCTGGATGAACTTTCTCAGCCAATACAGGGATTGAACACTCAACCTCCAGGCTAACGAGCCAGTGTCTTACCCACTTAGCCACGATGATCACCCTTCCATATAGCACACTGTATGATGTCTGTGGTCATTAGTTAAACCCTATTTCATTTTATTTTATTTTCATTTCCAAATCAGAAGACAAATCGTTGTCTCATCTTCATATCCTTGTGGATTGATGGTAATAATGAACAATAATAACCCTTGTAACAAGATATGATTATATATACACATAGTAAAGACTCTGTAATATCTTTGATTTATTTCTCTCTTGAGTCCCCAAATGATAAATATAGAGCTATTATCAGTAATGATAAATTACCAATACACATTAATTTAATCATTTCTATACTCTTGAATTAATAAACCGAAAACAGTTGTCGGACAATCCTTTTCTTGTTTGTGCCAGACAGCTGCAAACAGAACACGATGTTGGTCCCAGAGAGTCACTTATTGCAGATCTATTTATTAGAGTTCTCTTGGAAGATATTATGCTCATAACACACAATAATTTCCCCGTAGACTTCCATATCAGAAGAGCAAGATCATGTAATACAAATCATAGAGTGATGGTGTAAATCGTTATCTTATGGGGGATCAGTAATCCAACTATCGACAAACTCAGACTAATTTTATGGTAGATAAATCTGCACCGGAAAGTATATCTTGGTTGAAAGAAGTTTCGTAATTTGATATGAGAATCTGGCCCAGAATAATACTTGCAAATCTGTATGGCTTACTGTAAGTTTACAAGGCCAGAGAAAGAAGATTTAAAATATCATTTACTGTTGGACATGTTACTCATCAAAGTAAAATAAGCTTGGGGCGTCCAAGTTCATATTGATATTAATATGTGACAGTTGAGATTGCGACTCACATGTCTTGGTAATCAGAAATGGGGGGCAACTGGTATGTATTTCTCTTCTTTTTTATGGACCAAGGTGAGATTCTAGTCTTTTTAAGAAACTGGATGTAAAAACCTGTCATCGTTTGGACATGTTAATCATCATTAGTGAGTTGTTTAGCTGTATCATGATAGGTGTTCCTGTTGTGCTTAAAGTGACAATCCCGATAACTTTTTGGGGAATAAAACTGCTTAATTTTGTGTCAAAATCCTTTAAAATCCATAACCTAAGGCCCACCTACTAACCCGATATTTGTGATACGCTTGTAAATAACTTAAACCTGACAGTCTTCATCTCGAAATGGAGAACGTTTTATTATACAATATCTGAATAAAACCAGACTTTTTTTCTATAAAAATAATATGTAGGTGAAATTTACCTTTTGTTATCAAGTACAGGGCATGGGTCATTCACTGTATACACCTCTCAAGAAACATTAATCGATTATCAGGTCACCCAATGAAAAAATTGACCCGAAATCTTAAAAGGGTTACGTGTCCGGATAAGCAGTGTTGACGTTCACGTCCAAACGACTCAATATTTTGAACTGAAATTTCGAGACAATGTAAATACACCATGCCACTATATTTTGGTCCATAAATTTCATAAATACACGGACTTTAATTTTTGAGACTCTGTTCTTATCGGGACTGTCCCTTTAAGACCGGATCTGGTGGGTTGTATGGCTGAATAGTTAACATGTGCGTGCTGTACCATAAAGCCTGTCATTGAGTCACCAGTTGCACAACGAGGAGGGTTGCCCATCCAACCTCGTGGGTTTTTTCTGAGTCCTTCGATTTCCTCCCACTGCCAAAGACCCCTACGTGCAAGCGAATTATTGAATTAAAATGATGTTAGATTGTGTGAAGTGGAGGTTACACCCCCATCTCTCTCTCTCTCTCTTTCTCTCTCTCTCTCTCTCTCTCAAATCATTGAAAATATAGATTGATGAAATGATAAATTGATATGACCTAATACCATAAACACCTGTTTCTACAATGGTCTGTCGTGTCTTTTTATATAATTAAATAAAACCTACTTAGTTAGGATTAGACTTGTAGGATGATGAGAGGAAGTAAGGTAATACAATCTAACAATCTTATTATTCAGCCGACTATAAAAGATGTTTTATGAATAATTCTTGGCTTTTGTAATCAATTTTCATTACTGTCTTCTTCTACTCAATTTCTTCTTATAATCGTGTCTTGAGGTACTTATACAAATGTTATGGAGCAATGATAGCAACCAAATTGTTGACCAAAATTAGGTCAAGATATGTTTTGATGTATGTGAGGGTCGCCTGTCCAGAACCTCTGGGTCTTCCGGTTTCCTCCCAAAGACCCCTACGCACAAGCGAATTATTGAAATAAAATTGAACATTATGTTAGTCCCCAAATGACCTAGTTTGTGTCGAGTGGATGTTCTTCACCAGCAATAGACAGATTTTACTCTTGCATAATGTATGTATAAATGGTAATTTGCTTAAAATTTTACTGAGTTTATTACAAGTAGAATCTAAAAGTTCATGGCTTCAGAAGTACTTACCCCCTATGGTTGAAAGATAATCCATCTTTTAAGAAAATCGTTTATGTTTTGTTGGATAAATATTCAAATTATATCAATGTCTAAACTATATGTGAAGTGTATAAATATAAAACCCACTTATATTAGTTGTTACCTGAGTTATCGAGGTAATACTTAGCTACTCATTGTTTCACGTGCTACTTAAAACTGTTTCCTTTGTTTACAACTACCTTTTACCTACGTACACAGCTGCAGTCTCTTCTGATATTGACACACCCATGTAATCAATCTGTTTAAAAAACAGATCCTATTTCGTTTCGTTTTTATAGTTCAAAATTTCATTTTAGTTGTCTTTACTACACTAGGATCTGGAAAAGCTGTTACATAAACCACATTCTAGTTAATGTGATGGATTAGCCAATGTAACGTTCTGTTACGGTGAGTTTTTGGCGCTTTTTGCACGGAACTGTGGGTATTCCACTAAAACATCAGTACAGATTTGTTTATCAAATGCCTGACACCATAGGTCAAAAATGACCTCTGACGTGACCTATCACTACATCCAGTCAGATCTTCATGTAGTGTAGGTCATCGAAAGTATAAAAATACGAGACGAAATATAGATCTGTATTTTAATCAGATTGATAAAATTGACAAAATGTAATCTTAGCACCTTGGGGGGTCGGGATGGCCTAGTGGTCTAGAGTGCCGCGCTTTGAACTCTAGCTGGCCGGTCACCTCTGGCTTGCCGCTGTGGTTTCGAACCTCGGTGTGAGCGTATGTGGCATGGAGATAGGGGCGCCTTCTCAACCTCGTGGGTTTCCTCCGGGCACTCCGGTTTCCTCCCACTACTAAAGACCCCTACGCGCAAGCGAATTATTGAAATAAAATAAAACCATATGTTAGTCCCGAAATGACCTAGTTTGTGTTGAGTGGACGTTAAACCCCATTTCTCTCTCTCTCTCTTAGCACCTTGCAATCAGTATGAGAGCTGCTCCCACAGAACCAAGCACTTGGCCATTTTTATAAAAATAGAGCTGGCAGCATAGTCTACAGCCTATAAGCTTTCCAAAAATGCAATTCATTTTAATTTGTCGTATCATCTGGAGTTGAGTTTGGCTCATTCACAGCAACAAGAAGGCATACAGATAAAGTTTCTGTGCGACAAGCCTCTGGTTTTGTGGGAGCGGGGTCACATATGCTCTAAAAGGCATGTCTGCTCAGCAGGTAAAAAAAAAAGTGAAAAAACCCCAACTTTATGATATGTGTACCTGAAAGTGTAAAGAAACCAGGCAAATGAAGACGAGCATATGTCATGCAGGTGGGCTTCGAAGAGAATTTTGCCTGGACTGTGGTGTTTTTTGCCTACCCTTCAACAAATACCAACTGTCATGTGTTAATTTCCTAATGCTAACATGTCAGGCCATCCATATGCACCACTAACAAGGACACACCGAGATTTAAAATCCTACGGAACTCCTTAGACGTCACTGGGATCAAACATATTAATAGTGGGAATGTAACAATAGAATTTGACAAATAAAACTGAATGTAAGAATGAATCAATCCTACTTTTCAAGGGGATCGACGATTCAGTATAACAAGCACCAGCCTGCTAACCAGGGGTTTCTGGAATCAATCCTCTTAATGGCTGAGAATGGTCCTCTGGATTTTCTGGCAGATGGGACCAAAAAACGAAATGCTGTGTACATGTTGGCATGCACCCAATAGAAATCTTTACAGTTGCAATTTGAAATTGTAAACTCTCTCTTTTTTTCTCTCTCTCTCCTGTGGCTTATTTCCATTGTGTTGTTGATGTGAGAAACAATCAGTTTTGCAACTTAAAGACATGATATAACAGAATGTGCTGTGATGTATTGGTTGTATGTTAATTTTACAGACAGTGATCTATTATTGTGTCATGTATAATAAATACCTTCAAACAGCCAGCAATAGACACTGTTACACTCGATCTGAATATATAGCATTGAATAAACCATCTTGCTGCAAGATTATACATGGCGAGACTGTGAGAGTCATGTCTAGACCAAGTCATCAGATGGTATATAATGTCATTGTAAATTGTAGGTTACAATTTGCAGCACTTCTTGGTCATTATGAATCATCTGCCTTGTCTTTGTTTTAAAGAAGACTTGTATTCAACAGTGGCAGACCTGCATTTGTGATAACCTAAAGCTTGAGGTTGCAGCAAACAGTCTGGACAATATGCATGAAGAATTTAAGTGCTTTGAAGTAGATCCAAGTCTTGATTCTTTCTGGGATATTACCAAGACACACAGTAGCTAAACATTTCTATCCTATATGGTAACAGTTCTGCCACAACAGTACAGTAGTCCAACAAAATATTTAAGCTATGTGGACTAAAGTTCCTTCTGGAGCACCTTCAGCATTAGGTGCCCTGGAACATATCCTTCATTAGCTAAATAGTTGATCTCAACTTGGTATTACAAGCTTACAGAGCATGGGTTTTCTTCATTAGTTTCATAATTGATCTACTCATGTGATTTTGAACAATGGGCTTTTGGAATACTTTTAACATCAGCTTGTCTATGTTAGAAATAAAGGGAATCAAGTTTCAAAATGCCTAACCTCTCAGTATGATAGCAATTTACATAAATTCTCAGAGAATCGTAACACCTACCCATACCAAATGTTATCCATTAGAATATTAGTAAATAAAAGCTTGGTCTTTTACTTTACTGACATGTTCTCAAGATATGGATCAAGAAAAAGATAAGATTGATTTTAATAGTTGAATATTTTCTGATCTTTTTTAAACTTTTATGGAAGATAATTTCTTCATTATAGAAAATTCTAAGTTCTGAATCAACTGCTATGTTTTACTCATCTGTTGACTTTGTCATCAATAAAAGAAAATCCACCATGGTTTAAACTTGAATTTGGTCTAATTGCGGTGTTTTATTCCTTTCATCTAAATTACAAATTGTTGATTTTTACTAATGGCAAAGTTATTTAGGTTTTAACTCCTTTCATTGGTTGGTTTTAATGGGAAATTCCAAATAAGGGATTTACTGTTAATACTCGCGATAAGATGATGATTCTAACGTTAAGAAATCTTCAACGGACAATATACGGAGCCAGAAATCGTTTTCAAGGAGCTGTTGTAATCTCAATAAATAAAGAAAAGCATCAGCGCCCTTCAGTATCAGAAAATGAAAGTATATTTCTTCAAAGTTCATGTAAACTTTATAGGCACTCTTTTCTAATGGCATTTTTGTTTCAAATGTCTTAAATTTACTACAATCTCTGGAAAAGAGACGTTAACCATAGAATTATGTGTGTGTGTATATCTGAATAGTATGTGCAGGAGGACGACACTAAACACAGACAAAACCAAAAAGACACATAGTACACAGACATTGCAAGCAATAGACAAAAGATATCAAATCAAATGAATAGATCCAGGGGCCAGCCATAAGCATCTGCTATGATGTACATGGGATTAACACTGTTTACAATGTTATTATAATATGTCCTCATAAATATCCAAATTCTTCATTTATTTATCCCCCATTAGAGTTCTCGTTATATTTTCTGTTCAGGCAAAATTCCCGTCACAGCAAACTCTATGGCGTATGCCAATTTCATTAGCCTAGTTTGGAGCAGAACAGTAGGACATTTAACCCCCATTTCATTTTATTTCATTTCGCTAAATTTTTCTAAACTACATTATTCTTGAATACGGTAACATGGCGATTTGTCTGAAGGGAGTGGATGGGTGTGATTGGTCTTTCTTTGGAAATATTATGTGTATCTATGCCACTGACTCAATTTTTGATGGAGAAAGAGAGTGAAATGGGGTTTAACATCCACTCAGCACAAACTAGGTTTTTTGGGACTAACATATGGTTTCATTTTATTCAATAATTCGCTTGCGCGTAGGGGTCTTTAGCAGTGGGAGGAAACCGGAGTGCCCGGAGGAAACCCACGAGGTTGAGAAGGCGCCCCTATTTCCATGCCACATATGCTCACACCAGGGCTCGAAACCACAGCCGCAAGCCAGAGGTGACCGGCCAGCTAGAGGTCGAAGCACGGCACTCTAGACCACTAGGCCATCCCAACCCCCGGGTTTGATGGCGTGCTGTATCATAAAGCCTGTCATTGAGTCAACTGGCATGGTTTCGAATCCCCGGTTGTATGTGACAAGGAGTAGGGGCGTCTGACCAGCCTCATGGGTTTTCTCCAGGCCCTCTGGTTTCCTCCCACTGCTATAGGCCCCCATGGGCAAGCGAATTATTGAAATAAAATTAAACTATATTTTAGTCCCAAAATGACCTAGTTTGTGTGGAGTGGAAGTTAAACCCCATTTCTATCTCTCTCTCTCTTTCTGACACCAACCCAACTATGTTGTTTAAACAAATAAAACAGAAAAAAGAATGTCACAAACTGCAATGTAAAATAGACCAAATTGCACTCTTTTGTTCTTTTATCCAAAGAATATGGTCCAATTGATTTATTGGATCTCTTCACTGAGCAAGACTTTTCTTTGCACCTCCACGCTCCTTTAAAAAAAATCCTGTTTCCGGCCCAGTATTAACTGATATATTATGAAATAGAAGACATTATCAGTTCAATAAGTCAGGGTATTAACTGAAATAAGCTTGGCTTGTATTATTTTGAATGGGGTTAGTTATTGAGTGGGATGATAATAGAGATATTGAATGGAGAAAGTAATATTCAGGAAAGTTTCAACTTCTATTGATTTAATTGGATAAAGGTGGTGTTGGATGGCCGAATGGTTAGCATGTGCACGTTGTATCATAAGGTCTGTCATTGAGTCAACTGACTTGGTTTCGATTCCACGGTTGTACGTGACAAGGAGTAGGGTTTCCTGTCCAACCTTGTGGGGTTTCTCTGGTTTCCTCCCACTGCTAAAGACTCCTATATGCAAGCAAATAATTGAAATACTATTGAATCAAATGTTGAAATACTATTGAATTAAATGTTGAAATACTATTGAATCAAATGTTAGTTCCTAAATGACCTAATTTGTGTCGAGTGGACGTTAAACCTCTCTCTCTCTCTTTCCCTCCCTCTCATGGGTTTTCTTTTTACAAAATGTAATTATTGATATTGTGGAAAGTTCCTAGTTTGAAAAGTAATAAATTCTATATTTGATGGCCAGTCAGCAGATCAAAACAAAATGGAGTAAACTACTATAGAGGAAGAAAAGTATAATTTTAGATTGTTATATTGTTATTGGTGTTAGTTCTGACAGTGTGATGTTTTATACAGTCACGTTTATATATTTCATCTCTAATGCTTTCTATAGTGATGACACTTTTCGTATTTGCATAAAGATCTCAAAGAAGATCTCCTATGGGACATTTAAGAACCTTATTGTTTCTGGAAATTAACTACTTCATAACACAAACTTTATTTGATTATTTTTTCTGATTAAAGATACATTGCGGGAGATAAGGTAAAGAGCTGGCAGTTCTCACTATAATAGTTACTAGATAATTTAAAGGGAATTTGCTGAAAATTTCAGTCAAATTGATCCTCACTGAACTGAGAATTTAGCGATTGAATTTGGTGTCTAGCCTTGATCATCATTACTAAAGTCAGTATGATAAAAAAAACATAGTCACTATTATCCATCTTTTGATTATATCAGCAGCAGCAGTAGATCAGGTTCTAATCCAGTAAATATCTCAGACTAATGTGATGACATGAAGAGTTGATTATTGTCTGGAAGTTAATGAATGTTTAGTTAAAGTTACATTATGGGAGATAAGATAAAGAGATGGCAGTTCTCTCTATAATAGTTAAAAACTAGATAGTGTTAAGGTAATTTGCGTTTGAAATATTCACATAGCCTTGGTCATCATTACTCAAATCATTAATATAAACAGCATAGTCTTGATTATCCACTTGATTGATTTAATTATCAACGGCCATTAAGCGGCATATAGGAATTCAATCTGCCAACATCGAAGGCTAGCCTTGACTTTAAGAGTTTATTATGGTCTGGATATGTTAATTAATGTCTAATTGATTATTTAGATAACATCTCAGGCCTAAAGAAAGACCTGTAATAAGCAGATTTTGCTCTTGCATAATGCTATTTTAATAATTTAGATAACATTTCAGACATAAAGAAAAACCTGCAATTGGCAGATTTAGCTCTTGCATAATGTATGTTTAACTTTTATCTGTGACTGCGTGGTTATTTACTGTTGTGCTCATGTGATTTCATTGCCCAGTCCATCTATAATTTCATACACTTGATTACAGGCTAGACTACCATAATTTAGATACTGAAAAACGAGCAATTTCTACGAACTCGGGTTTTAAAACAAGACAATATTCAAAATTCTAATCTACACCACCTAGCAATATAGCTTGATCATTCATATCTCAGTTCAGCTCCAAATAGAACAGTTTTCATTTTGAATGTTAATTTGTGAAAGTCTGGAAGCCCATGGGATGTGTTTTTGAAGAGTTATATAATTAGAAATTTTGACAAGGACTTACAATGATCGGATATATAGAAAATTAACTTCTCATCCTTTTATATAATAGTATATATTGATATTCATAGTATTTTACTGAGAAGGACTGTGACTATTATCAAACCGAGCTGTTCTAAAGTCTCAAATAGTCCTCTGTTCATCCCCAAGGCTTCCAATATGATTTGTTGTCTTCATATATAGTAATTGGTTCTGACATACATGTAACTAGATGAATTATTCCTACCTGATTTTAAACCATCGTAAACATTTTACTTAATAGCCATTCGTCTGACTTAAATAGCAGCAGATTTGATTGTTTAGAAACAACCCAGTTGTTTTTTCTGCTTTTTTAATTGGTGTACTATAGTTAAAAAGATATAAAAAATAAAAAAAGAGATTTTGAAATGAAATTGTTGATTTGTGTATTTGAACAGTTGCAGCAGACTTGATTGACTGAAAACAACCGAGTTGGTTTTTTTTTGTGCTTTTTTATTGGTGTACTATGGTTAAAAAGATATAAAAAATAAAAAAAGAGATTTTGCGTCTTTAATGAAATTGGTCATTTGTGTTTTGTACAGTTACGACTCAATATTGGATGACCTGTTGCTACAGATTTCTCTAGTATTCTGATCAATTCAAGACCCGCTGTTGAAAAGACAATTATGTACCAAATGACAGGCAAATGACTATTGACTGATGAACAGTTTTGTGAAAGTACCTTTCTCAAACGTCATGCATACCCATAAAGATAACATTTGAAGTGAAAAATACTGTATCATGGTAATTTTTATTAATGGTTTATTAAGATTCTCAGCTCCTGTCTCACGAAATGACATTGAGTTCTCTGTCATAATTAGGCTAAAGACTATTCATGAACAACTTTCATTCAATAAATTTATGCTTTACGGAAGTTTAATGTTGTGTGCATGACCATAAAACTCTTTTCAGGGTTGCACTTTTTTCATGCTAATAATCTCTCATTTGGATAACGATATCAATGAAATCTCCCTGGATGAATCCAAAAAAATATATAACCTTTTTCTTCTGTTGTAATATAATCTGTTCGAGGAAGCATGCATACCAAACCATCTTTCTCATCAACTCTAATATCAGCACGCTTTAACATTAATAATAAAAAATGGCAGATGAAATGAGCAATATCTTGGCACGTTAAGTGGAAAATTCTGTTTTGAACATTGAATGGTGAATAGTGATTACTTTAATTAGTCAAATTTTATTCTATATATCACTGATGCCAAAATGCATCAATTTCTGATCCAAATCAGAGTTTAAAAAAACTTTTATCAGAATCAGAACGTACATGAATAATCTGCTTATCAACATTTGATGTCAAAGTGACTTCTTGCACACAAATTGTGATAAGATAACGGAAATAAATATTTTATAAGTTGCACAAAGAGTTCATTTTTACTTGAATTTGAAAATTAGTTGAGTTGTTGATAAGCTGTTATCAGATAGACGGCAGATTAACCTGACTAGTCAACTGGGTGCTGATTATCATCCGATGTGTTAGACAGCAGACGCTCTCAACAATATATTAACTTGCCACCCAGTCCGATAAGACCAGAAGATCAAACTAAAATAAGAATGCAAAAATAAACAAAAACTGGTAAGACTGTATTTAAGGTGCACCGAGAACAAAAGGGATTAATATATAACTGCTGTGAAGTTTCAACAAACACTACTTGCATGTAGGTAGCTGTGTTAACATAGTGGTATATCGTAGCAGAGCAGCTGTTTGTAATACTTTTTTAAAATACCCTACTGTCCTGCTCTGACTGGGCTAATGAAGACAGGGAGAGAGAAATGGGGTTTAACGTCCACTCAACACAAACTAGGTCATTTCGGGACTAACATATGGTTTAATTTTATTTCAATAATTCGCTTACACGTAGGGGTCTTTAGCAGTGGGAGGAAACCGGAGTGCCCGGAGGAAACCCACGAGGTTGAGAAAGCGCCCAATGAAGACAGGCATATGCTATACAGTGTGCTATAAGTGAAATTTTGTCAAGACAATGGCACTTGGTCAACTCTTATTGATTTCCAACTGATTAAGAGACAGCTATCCTTGCCAGGTCCTTCGAGCCCTGGTGTGAGCGTATATGGCATGGAGATAGGGGCGCCTTCTCAACCTCGTGGGTTTCCTCCGGGCACTCCGGTTTCCTCCCACTGCTAAAGACCCCTACGCGCAAGCGAATTATTGAAATAAAGAATTAAAAACCATATGTTAGTCCCGAAATGACCTAGTTGTGTTGAGGGGACGTTAAACCCCATTTCTCTCTCTCTCTCTTTGCCAGGTCCTCCGTCCTGTCCCACAATGTAAAATCGCGATGAACTGAAAGAACCCTTGGCAGTGGGAATTCAATGAAAAGTACACCAAAACTTCACTGTCCAGACAAACATTTTCTCATTAACCCAGTTAGTGCAGAAAGTAAGAAGCTAAACCCCATTTCATTTTTATTTTGTGTTCAAGGGGCTGTTGTTACTTTAGGTGTTCAAGGGGTTGTTGTTACTTCAGGTGTTCAAGGGGCTGTTTTTACTTCAGGTGTTCAAGGGGCTGTTTTTACTTTAGGTGTTCAAGGGGCTGTTTTTACTTCAGGTGTTCAAGGTGTTCAAGGGGCTGTTTTTACTTCAGGTGTTCAAGGGGCTGTTTTTACTTCAGGTGTTCAAGGAACTGTTGTTACTTCAGGTGTTCAAGGGGCTGTTGTTACTTCAGGTATTTTAGGGGCTGTTGTTACTCCAGCTGTTCAAGGGTCTGTCGTTGCTTCAGTTGTTTTAGCAGCTGTTGTTAATTCAGCACTTAAATCTGAATGGATTTCATTAGTATTTTGAGAGATAATCGGAGACTTTGTGTGTGACTTCAATTGTCAATTGGAGCAGGCTGCTTATTGCCAGCAACTAAAACAGATATATCTGATGGAAACAATTCAAGAATAATTTGTTTCGAGAAATAAAACAGAAGTATATTTTGAAATGGTTGATTATTATATAAAATAAATGTTCTAAAAAACTTGACAGTTAAATGACATTTGGTAGTATGGGTTTCATCGTCCTACAATCCTTGATAGAATTCAGTAAAATTAAGTTAATCTCCTTGAAACATCTGACAGTACTTAATCCCTAAATTTGATTATTTATGTCAATAACTTTTTTTTTATTGTTTCCTGTAATGTTCTTACTTCCAATGGTGATTCCAATAAAATTGAAAATTATGAAAAGGCTATACTATATACCAGGAAACACTAGAAAACAACTAGAAAACTCTACTGGAAAACACCCTAAATATGCAACCCAGAGCCTGGTCCTCTGAAAAACATTGGAAGCACCTAATCCTATTTCTGACCCTAACCCTCTGCACACAGAGGACCTGGTCCTGTGGAAAAAACAGAAAACCTAACTTTAGAGCCCTGCACGTAGAGGACCAGACTCCAGGTTAGCGAATTAGGATGTTTTCCGGTATTTAGTGTATTTTCCGTTACCGTATTAAGTGTTTTCCAGTATTCAGTATTACATGGTGTTTTCGGGTAGATTTCTTGTGTTTTCCGGTATACAGTAATGCCGTGATGAAAGATACAGTAAAATATGAGATGAAAAAGCAAGCAGTTAGATACAATGATATATTTTTTATGCCCATGGTTTATTCTTTGTCAGAATATTTTATAATGTTGTTGATTAGTACTCGAATGGCCAAGTGATGGTCAGTTTAAATTGAGTGGAGCTATTGTGGCTAAGTGAGTATGATTCTAGCCGTGAGGTTGCAGGTTCGAATGTGGTGTTGGCCGAGAAAATTCATTTTACGATTGTGGCATGATGTTCTAGCCTGGAGGTCACAGGTTCAAACGTGGTGTTTGCCGAGAAAATACATTTTACGATTATGGCATGATTTGCTAGCCTAGAGGTCACAGGTTCCAACCCGGTGTTGGCCGAGAAAATTCATTTGGACAGAGGGCCTGACAAGGACAGCTTTCTAGTCATTTGGATGGGATGAAAAACCGAGGCCCTGTGAGCACATTGGCTTGTACATAAAAGATCTCTTGGAATTCAATATAAGTGTAGGCTCTATTAATTTCATTTATGACAGGGAAACATCTGATTTAACAAGTATAAATGATTTTTCAATAATTGTGTTCTTATTTTATTATTGTGTATTGTGAAATAAACAAGTAGGCTTGAAGTAATAGACGCAACACATATAGATTTAATCATTAATTTTTTTTCTTCTATATTTCTAATCATAAGGACATATATGTGAATAATATTTATTTTTCTTTTTTTAGAGACATTTCTGTTTATAGATATGTTATAATAGTCCGATGTTGTGTAGGCAAATCTAAGACAGTGTGTAGGTGAAATAAAAAAATATGTGGTTTAAAGCAATAACATATCCCAACTTTCTCCACTCAAGCTTATGAGCACATAGGTAGACCTCAGTTTTTTTGTCTCATCCATACAGTTTCGGTTGTACGTGACAAGGAGTAGGGTCGCCTGTCCAAACTCGTGGGTTTTCTGTGGGTCCTCCGGTTTCCTCCCACTGCTAAAGACCCCTACGCGCAAGCAAATTATTGAAATAAAATTAAAAACCATATGTTAGTCGCAAAATGACCTAGTTTGTGTTGAGTGGACGTTAAACCCTATTTTTCTCTCTCTATCTCATCCATACAACTATAGGCTTTTCCTTGCCAGGGATGTCATCAACTCATCCTGCACTATTGATTAGGGGAGAGGGGACTGACTGTGAGGGGCAGTAGAAACCTAGAAGAGATATAATATAAAAGTAATGTAAAGTGGTATTAGTTGTTCTAGTAAGAGTAGGCATGTCCTTCCTCATGAATAGAGCATATTAATTTCAGCCACATGTTCAGGCGCGGATCCAGAGGGGGGGGTCCAGGGGGTCATGACCCCCCCCTGCTCAGACTTGAAAATTTTTTATGCGATTTTATTGGCGACTTTTAGACCTGTAATTTTGGAATTTACCTTTCGGAAATACGTCACCAAATTGAATCTGATTTACCAAATTTTTCCTGGGGGAGGGCCCCCAAACCCCCCATTAATTGGTTCATCAAACCTAGACCTCCCTCTGCAAAAAATCCTGGATCCGCGCCTGATGTTGTGTTGATTTCAAACCACTTTATTGAACCTTGTAAAAGTGACCATCTGAACTTTCTGAAATTTATATGTATTATTTAAATTTGTAAAACAAAGAAGACTTTCTGTGTTTGTTATTTCTAGATTTATGGCCCTTGTATTACTTTGTGAACATTGTTGACCTTGTGGACGTTTGAATTACAAAATTGATCTTGGATCTGTATGAAATTTATATGCATTATTTAAATTAGTGAAACGAAAAAGCCTGCCATTTCAACAATTTCTGTAAACTACTTCCATAATTCAGGCCGTTGTTTCAGTTTGTAAGATGTTTTAATCTTCAAACAACAAAAATTATAATCTGCGACAACCCTTATAACCCTTATTGACCTCTTGGACACTTTAGCTGCTGTGGGCATATGTTTCATTGCCTGGCAGCCTATCTTTCCATAAATTAAACCAAGTCTAAACTTTTTCCTATAGTGTATTATCTACAGTAGATTCAGAATGTTTACAAATTTTCAATTCATTATCATATCTTTGTAAATGCTATTAGGAATTGAACCATAATTGAACTGGTATTCTTGCACAGTATTGTAGCGGGGCTGGATGACCGAATGGTTAGCACATGTTCATAGTGTCGTAAGGTCTGTCATTGAGTCACTTGATGTGGTTTCGATTCCCCCGTTGTGCCCCGGTTGTGGACATTAAACCCCCTCTCTCTTTCTCTCTCTCTCTCACTCTCTCTCTGATTTTATCCTGTAAATGAAGATCGGAGACATTTAGTCTTGTTTCCATATGTTGAACATGGAGATGTAATGGTAAAGAATTACCTTGTTTTTTGTCGACAACTTTATTGAGGTCTTCACATGTCTCTAAATTTCCTTTATCATGTTTTTCAAATCGACGGAGTTTATTAGACAAAGTAAAGTATATTGGTGTTTACCATAGATTGTAAAACTATCAGCTTTAATAGATTTCATTATAGTAAGTGGCTGTATGTAGTTTTGTGCGGATTTAGTAACATGTATATTACGTCCCGAAGGTATTTTTTGCCTTTCTTTTTAACACTGTAGAAACAAAAACTATATTAAAGTCACTAGATAAACTCTAATATTGCCTCAGACATGCATGAAGATTACAGTTTTAAGTCTTTCTAATGTTAATAGATGTTTCTGTATTTTTCCAAAGATGATTAAAAAAAATAAAGCCTTTTGTCTTTTGTTGAAAACAATGGGATAAGATATATAAATGTTAATGGTACAGTTGATTTACATGCAAAAAGCCAGTTAACTTCATTTAAAAAGAAGAAAAATACAGCATAAATTGATAGGTATTAGTGGTAGGTTTAACAACATTGTAGGAAAAAAGGAGGATTGGGTGACTAAAAGTCTGACGTGTGCGATTTAGATCATGGAATGTGACTGAGAGTAGGGTTGCATGACTAGGGTCCTCGTTTTTTTTCGCACTGCTTAAAATAGAATTGAAGCATATGACCAAGTTTATCAAATGAAGGTTAAACCCCATTCTTCCCTCCTCTCTCTCTCTCTCTCTCTCTCTCTCTCTCTCTCTCTTTGATTGCTGTTTTTCCCCCACTGCTAAAGTCACCTACTTCAAATGAAATTGAAGCATATGACCAAGTTTATCAAATGAACCTAAACATTCCCCTCTCTCTCTCTCTCTCTCTCTCTGTGTATAGTAAAAGATATAATTTGATTGCTGTTTGCTAAATATTCCTGTTTGTGCAGTGGAGCTCAGAAATCATAGAATGCTGGGAATGGTGTGGGATGAAAAACTGGTAATTTAATAAATTTTTGATTTGTTTATTGTTCAAAATTTCATTTTACTTGTTTTTACTACACTAGGATCTAGAAGAGTTATTCTCATTGACTTGTTCTGGATGATGTGAGGCATTAGCCAATGAAACGTTCTGTTTTGGGAAGTTCTTGGCCTTTTGATGCACAGAACTCTGGGTAAACCACTTCAAGCGCCAACGCTGATTGATTAATCAATGTTTGTGTTTTTAATTTTGAATCTTATGGGAAATATTGAGTTACATATTAGGTCCTTCAACGTTTGGATTTATAATTGAAGCTTGTTTCATTTTCCTTTGCTTGTGTACCAAGTCCTAACTATCAGTCCATTTGGTTGTATATAATTAGAAGTGACACATGATCAAGATGACGTATAATTTCAAGAACATCTATTACCACTTCTCCTTTATTTGAGGAGTTCATTAGCAAGTTTTTGTTGTAATTTTGTGAGGTCTAATTAGAAGGTAGAAGTGGTTTGGAGTAGAGGAAGCTGTCTAGCAGTGAATTTATTAGCCTGCTCTCACGGCTACTCAACAGACTACTTTTACTTGAGATAATAGTTTTGTTGTCGACTTTATCTTCGACCCTGTTATCTGAACAGAACTGCGATTTGTCCCTTGGCACAAACTAGGTTATTTCAGGATTAACATTTGGTTCAATTTTATTTATATAATTCACTTGCACGTAGGGATTTTTAGCATTGGAAGGAAACCGGAGGACCCAGAGAAAACCCATGTGGTTGGACAGTCTACTCCTAGTCATATACAACTAGGGAATCAGTTGAATCATTGACACATCTTATGATACAGCGCCCTCATGCTAACCATTCGGCCATTCCCTCGGCCATTCCATGTAATATGGCTCTATATATAATACTCAAAAGTTTTATATCAACACCTTTCTTTAAAGCTGGAATTTCATATTTTCTAAGAAAGTCAAAACATAATTATTTCTATGTCTTTTGCTCAAAAGGTTGTCACCTCACTATTATACGATCATGGGCAATATTTCACAGGCATAAGATTCCCTGACACAGAAAATGATAACACAATTACTTGAATTACCTCCCTTGTTTTCCCATTCCCCTCCATGCAATGGACAATATTTCACAGGCATAAGATTCCCTGACACAGAAAATGATAACACAATTACTTGAATTACCTCCCTTGTTTTCCCATTCCCCTCCATGCAATGGTGAATTTGAAGTTGAAAATGATATTTTTGCCAATTTCTCAACTGGCAATTGTGAATGTTAGGATTTATAGGATTATTCTTTAACAAGGTAGGACTGTTTATAGATACAATCTATTTTAGGGCTTTATTGTAATACATTTTAAAAAAATAACTTATATGAAATTGGAACTTTAAATGAGATGCACTGTTATTTTTAAATGCTTTGGATTTTCTGATGTGGTTTCCCTTTATCAGTGGTGCGAGATGAAGGGTCTAACAAGGACAGCTGTCTGGTCATTTGGATGGAACAAGTAAACGATGTCCTGTGTATACATTGACATGCATGTAAAAGATCCCGTGGTAGTTGGAATTCAATTTAAGAGTAAACATAGTGTCACTGCCAGACAAAATTCCCTGATAGCACACTGAATGTTGTATGCCCTTCTTCATTAGTCTAAAACCCCATTTCATTTCATATTTGAAATGCAAAGAAAAATGTAGAGATTTGACGTTAATAATAATATAATAAAGTCCTAATATATGATAATGTAACCATATTGGATGAATGTTTAGTAACAAGGTACTGAAAAGTTACAGATGTCCACATCAAATAACCCTTGGCAGTTGGATTTCGATGAAGCCAAGTGGAAATGCCTCTGTCTGCACACATAACCATAGAAGTTAAGAAAATGAGTGAACTGATGAGATGAGATGTTATACCACATTTCTTTCCTTTTCTGAAAAGACTTGTTCGGAATTTACTGTCTGAAGATCAATTAATGCTGTCAATTCCCAGCCATTTGTGGGAGAATGTGACCATCAACCTGTAATTGGATAAGCATGGTTTCTGAGTTATTTAAGAAATACAAGCATGATATGTATTAAAAAAGCACTATACTCTCTCTACTTTGTCAAACTTTGTATTTTGACACAAAGGTGTGGGACCACGATACATGTAAACCAATCAAAAACCCTTCAGATATACAATCTTTTCGAATGTGTTCCGGCTGTAGGACATTCATTATTGATGGTACATTTGGTTATTGTTTAAGAATTCTTCCAAACGCATAAAGCACCAACTATTAAAATTTTATGATTCTGTAAATGAAAGCCTGCCGTCGGTGCTGAAACGACAAAAGATAATCCATATTGTGGCGTTAATCGCTAAGATTCCTGCTTCTTCTTCTCACGCTTAATTTATAATGTGTTTGGGTTCAAGATCTGTCATTTATGGACAAGAACCATTTTTCTTTACATTTTCGGAAGAAATTATATTATGATGGATTTGTCTGAAGCATACCTCAGTTGGAATGGAGATCTACAAGGAAACCAGATTAAAATACTAAAAACAATGACGACATTTTACATGAGTAAATATCAAATATGACAAATGGTGAAGTCATGTAGACGTGTCTGCCTACACATAACACGATAATAACACAATCATGACAGTTTTAGAATTGATGAGGATCTGGTCAAAAGAAATATGTGTCTAGAATTCCATAATAAAAATAAAGCATGATACAATTTTGTGATATAAGATGAAGAATTGGTACGTGAATCAGATGAGGTTTTAAGACATATAGTTCTTGTCGTTATCACTTAAAGCCCCCATATCGCCGGCCTGGTAATAACGATATCGGTCACCACGGAAATTTTAAATTTTGTGCTGGACATGTTTTAAAGACATCAGTGAGAACAGACAGAATTACAGGCACCACATTGACTGTCTAACGGATGCCTTTTTTTTTCAGGCTTGACTTTAAGGTTGTACAATTTTTCATTAAAACATGAAATTGATACATCTTCTGGCTATGTTACATTCTGTAACTGCAGAATAGATATAGAATAGAAGCTGAATGAGGTGGTAACTTTGCTGCATCAGTGTCTGCATCCAAAAGAAAAATCTTTATGGGATATAGATACGTACTCGTGGTCAATGAAGTACAGCGTCAACTGAGTTTGGAAGAGGTTCTTATAAGAAATGATGTGGATGTTTAAGGTTCCTGTTTAATTTTCTGCACCAACCTGGCTAAGTTGTTACAAGAATTTGAACACATCAGCAAATATCCAGAAAATATACTGCAATTTAGATTAGCCAGTTAACTGGCTACCAATCTACCCTCGTTGATAGGAGCTTTAAGCAATGAGGTCAGTAGACCAATGTTTGACTGTTATGTGTAGGAATAAAGAAATCTTATTACCACTAATATTATATCAAAGACCATGTGTGTTCTATGGTCTTTTGATAACCTGTCAACGATATAGCTAACCTATTCATCTTCTTTATATTTGAGATCTATATTTAAACCTTTTGATGGTCAAATTTAGATATTCGTTCAAGATAGCTACTGATCTGATCTCCACTACTGTTATGACAAAACTGATATTAAACGTTTGTATTCCTTGATAGTAGAGACAGAGAATGATTATTGTGAATAAATGAATGAATTTTAGACAATATTGTCAACTGTGATTTCTCATAGCCATTATAGATCTTGTGGGTGTTCCGATCTAATGAACTGTTTTTATTTTGTTGAAAGAGTTTTAAAGGCATATCTCTCTCTCTCTCTCTCTTTTGGGAAAGTTTAAAGGCAAACATGTTTACATCTGACTTATGCTATGTGATATACCTGGTGGAGAGGAAGTCACGGTGGCTAAGTGGGTAAGACGTTTGCTCGCTAGCCTGGAGGTAGGGTGTTTGATCCCTGCATTGGCCTATAAAATGCATCCCGAAGTCTCTGGTATGTTGTCAGTGATGCAAAACGTAGAGCCTGACAAAGGCAGCTGTCTAGTCATTTGGATGACTACACACAAGCGAATTATTGAAATAAAATTAAAACCAAATATTTGTCCCGAAATGACCTGGTTTGTGTCGAGTGGACGTTAAACTCCATTTCTCTCTCTCTCTCTCAACAGTTGGAATTTGTGCAAAGTGAAACTAGTTTAGTGCTTGCTGGGGTTAACTTAAGATTCTGAACGCATGTAACATCTAAAAGAAATCTCAAATAAGTGACATGGTAGGCGACCAGACACATATGTTTTTTCTTGCAATACCTGGGGAGATTATTTTGCAGACGGAACCATACCCACTTTAACATGTATGGTTCCACTCCAGGGTCACCAGCACAGATGATGTTACTGGGTTAATTCATATCCAAGTCAGACATGTGGTCTTATTCCTAAAATAAATTTAGATGTCTCCTATGTGGTTTATGCGTCATTAAATTACAAGCTGTCTCTTATCATGTGCATAGACGTTTATATACTTTTTATGGAGAGAAGAAATCTCCTCAAGATTAAAACTTGGTATTACCGTACATTGACCTAATACATAAAGATAGCTTAGGTTTAATTTGCCTCTTCAGAGCTGGATTAAGCTGAAAAAAAGATGAAATGGAGCTGAACCTCTTCTATGTAATGAAATGAAATGGGATTTAACATCCTACTGTTCTGCTTCAACTGGGCTAATGAAGAAGCTCATGCGTCATACAACAGTGTTCTACTATGGGAATTTTTTGCCCTAACAGCAGAGCTACAGCCTACTCTTATATCAAATTCTAACAGCCAGCGGTTCTTTTACAGAGAACCTTGTACAGTGTGCAGAGGACCTTGTTTTTGATAATATCCAAAAGTCTATACATTGTCCCCTGGGGTAATGAAGATGAGTCTGTAACAAACAATCTGTCCACAAGATTAGATCCAGTACTGTGCTAGCACTACAGGGTAAAAATCGCACACCAAGTTGCGGAAAACTGTTTTTAGCGTGGGACCCTTGAAAATGCATAGCCTGTAGCAACTTTTGCTTCTAGGTTAATAATGAACTTTCCCACCCAGTCATTTCAAAAAGTTGATGGCAGTAGTGAACTTTCCCGCCCAGTCGTTTCAAAAAATTGATGGCAGTATATATAAAGTACATGTACTATAGCTAGTCATTATAGAGCAAGTGAAAGTCTTTAGCACCAGTACAATGGTACCCTAGAAAATGAGGGGCCTGTAGCAGTCTTTCCTACTTGGTTAATCTGTGACCTTTATGTGCCAACTAAGTAGGTACGTCTGTTCCAGATCTATCCTTAAGACATATGTATACCATAGACATTAATACTAATCATTGTAAGCTAAAATAAATGGTTATATAGATTTATCTTTAATAGAGCCTGGATTACTATAGGTCTTTTGTTCCTCGTTATTTTAATCAGATTTCTAATTACGGCTGCCGTCTCGATCATCCTTTTCTAAGTGTTCTAATCCACTAACATCGTGATCTTCTATTCTCTTTGTCTTCGGTGTTCTATTCATCCATTCTACAAATTGTCTGTAGAATTATGTCTAGGGGAAACTGTGTCAGCTTTTTTTTGTAAGCTGGAGGGATTTTAGTGCTTAGCACGGAGACGATAACGAAGCCACCTTAATCAGAATGACAAATTTAAAATAAGACTTTTCTTCCCTTGTTAATATCTTTCCTGAATATCTCTCTTCATTAAAATTAGACCAAAATGCCAGCTCTCCGGACGAATGTTGATGGGTCTTCAGCATTTAGCGTGAAGGTCATCGTTGACCATAGATAGGCAACTTCTGTCTTCACATTGTCAAGTGAAGAACTACTACAATTGTTGACCATATATATAGGCAGCTTCTGTCGGGTAAGCCATCTTTACATTGGCAAGTGTAAAACTACTACAATTGTATATTAACTATATAGATACCAGTATTCTCGAACATATTGAGTCAACTGGCGTGATTTCGAATCCCTGGTTGTACATGACAAGGTGTAGGGTCACGTGTCCAACCATGTTGGTTTTCTTTGGGTCCTCTAGTTTCCTCCCACTGCTAAAGACCCCTACGAGCAAGTGAATTATTGAAATAAAATTAAACCATATATTAGTCCTGAAATCACCTAGTTTGTGTTGAGTAGACGTTAAAGCCCATCTCTCTCTCTCTCTCTCTTTCTCTCTCTCTCTCTCTCTCTCTCTTGAACATCTTGTAATCTTTAACAATAAAAATTTGTTGGTTGAGCCACCTACAGATTGTCTAATGTTAAACTTATACATTTTATAATAACCTTATATAATAACCCAGCAGCCTTTCGATTTTTTGTGCAGGATGAGGAGCTTCACAAGTACAGCTGTCTAGTCATTCAGATGGGACAAAAAACAGATTCCTGCGTACACATTGATATGCAAGTAAAAGATATCTTGGCAGTTGGAATTCATTATAAGAGTAGGCCATAGCGCCGCTGTCCGGGAAAAATCACTATCATAGCACATTGTATGGCAGAACAATAGGATGTTAACCCTATTTCATTTGATTTCCTTTACTACTGATAAGACCACTACACGCAAATGAATAATTGAAATAAAATTGAACCATTTGTTAGTCCAGAAATGACCCAGTTTGTGTCGAGTGGAGGTTACCCATTTCTCTTTCTTTTTGGGAATAAATTATGAATATTTGTTAAATGTACTTTAACACAATCTTTAAGTGGCATTTAATGATTGAGAAACACATTAATAGAACACATTTTTTATGCGATGCAATCACTAGTTTTATTATTGTAAGAACTGTGCTTGATAACTCGTCAGAGGATTATTGTCGAAACATCGAAACATCAAGCTTATAAAATAAAACTAGTGATTGTTTCTCATAAAAAGGGGGGTTGGGAAGGCCTAGTGGTCTAGAGTGCCGCGCTTCGACCTCCAGCTGGCCGGTCACCTCTGGCTTGCGGCTGTGGTTTCGAGCCCTGGTGTGTGCGTATGTGGCATGGAGATAGGGGCGCCTTCTCAACCTCGTGGGTTTCCTCCGGGCACTCCGGTTTCCTCCCACTGCTAAAGACCCCTACGCGCAAGCGAAATTATTGAAATAAAATTAAACCATATGTTAGTCCCGAAATGACCTAGTTTGTGTTGAGTGGACGTTAAACCCCATTTCTCTCTCTCTCTTCTCATAAAAATCATGTTCTTGGCCCCCCATAATTAAAATAAGCAAATACCTGAAAAAATATAAAACAAGCAAATATTGAAATAATGCTGAATTTAGAAACATTCTTAGAAAATTCAATACATTCTGTTTGTGGAAAAAAAAGAAGAGTTAATAATGTTATTGTACAATGTAACACAATATTCAAGAGATTGTATTTTTATGGCTGTAATTGAGGCATCCTGATTATTACGAGTTGAACATAAATTTGGCTAATAGAAATTTGATCAGTCTCAAGATCAGCTAAATGTGACCTTGCAAATATTAACGTGTCTGGGTAGAAAAAGTTATGAAGTGAGTTTATTAAATGTGGCTATGATGACCTCATTATCCTCATTTCTACAAATGTTAAAGACACATTTCTGTTTTGATTGCCTAAAAAAAATGTCAAAATGTTATTAATAATGATCCGAATTGATCTCTCATGTTGGCTTGATATCTAATGTGTCGGAAATGTATCCATTCATGATTTCAATAAATAAACTCAGACCTGAAGTTGATGAACTGGACAAAGACTGGTTTACGTACGATGTGGAATCTTATAAACTATTTCGTTACTTGCATGTGGGCTGATTGATTATGAAGGGATTTAATGCATTCAATTGTAAAACACCATAGAGTGAGAAAAGATTAAAGTATGTAAAGGAAGTCATTTTGTCGACCATCTAAATCAGTAGGATTAAATTTGATAAAAAAAATGCTAGAATATGCTTAAATAGTTCAATTTGTTCCAAGTAAGAGACAATGAAACCCCTACTCTCGAGAAGAACAGGAGGGTGGAAGATTCACTATGACAGTGTCGGCATGTTCAGATCTCAGTGATGCATCCAGGGAAGAGCAGGAATCAGTCCATGTAGATAAATCATAAAGGAGTATCCCCAGTAACAAACTAGACAACACTGTATTGGTGAATAAAAATGTAATCCAGAACGCGTTTCAGGCTATTGGCCCTTCATCAGCTGGTGTTTTAACAATTTTGCTGGGGATACTCCTTTATGATTAGTTCAATTTATAGTGGTAAAATATGGCCATCCTTGTAAATCAGTCCACAATTTCCATCTTTTTAAAGAAAGATATCCATTGATGACATTAGAGATTATGAAGGTTACTTGAAAAGTTATCGTCTTTGATCACATTGAAGAGTAGTGTGAAGGCTTCAGTGACACATGAACCATCTTTATGGGCATTGTTAAGATAAAAGATATTAATAGAAATTGATAAGTTCTGATAATTACTTGCGTTGAGTCAGGTGGTGAGGTTTTTATTCCACACTTGTATGTGAAAAGGAATATGGCTGCCTGTCCAACCTTATGGGTTTTCTCGGGATATTCCGTTTTCCTACCACTGCTAAAATTGAACCATATGTTAGTCCTGAAATGACCTAATTTATTTTGAATGGAAATTAAACTCTCTCTCTCTCTCTCTCTCTCTCTCTCTCGCTCAAGCTGTGGGAGGAAACCAGAGGACGCTCTCTCTCTCTCTCATAATTCTGTGGTTCCCAGTATAAAGATAATTTGTTCCTTACTTATCTAAGAATCATAATGCATCAAGATTTATGAACAACCTGGTCAACGACGTAGCTGCTGTGACCATATATTTTGTTTGATATGTTTTGCAAGATTGTTCTCTTCATAAGACAAAAACATTATTCTGTTTATTGGATTAATTTTTCTTTCTTTCTGAAATTTAATGATGTTGAAGCCTCTTAAATTTTTGATACAGTTATCTATTCTTGATAGGTTATATGAATTATATGTTATAGACTTGGGGAGCCATTTGTGATTTTTTTTTGTTTTTGGATATATTATTGATTTTACTTATAGCTTAATAGTACACCTACACAAAATATTTATCAAAATTACTGGACATTTATTTGGAATGGATTTGAAAGGAATTGAGTTTTTAATGTCTTGTCAACACATTACTTCTGCCATATTTAGACAGAGATAGAAGTTTTATTTTTATGGTAAAGTTTGCAGTGTGAGATAAATCCTCTACTTTCATTTCAACTGGCAAGGATTCTCTTATCTGCATTTGGGGGGTGTTGGATGGATGGCCAAATGGTTAGAAAGTGCGCGCTTTATCATAAAGCCTGTCATTGAGTCAGCTGGCATGGTTTCGACTCCCCGGTTGTATGTGACAAGGAGTAGGGTCGCCTGTCCATCCTTGTGGGTTTTCTCCGGGTCCTGCATTTTCCTTCCACTGCCAAAGACCCCTACATACTAGTGAATTATTGAAATAAAATTGAACCATATGTTAGTTCCGAAATTACCTAGTTTGTGTCGAGTGGACGTTTCTCTATCTTTTTATGGACGGCCGAATGGTTAGCATGTTTGCACTGCACTGTCATTGAGTCAACTGGCGTGGTTTGGATTCCTTGGTTGTATTTGACAAGGAGCAGTGTGGCCTATCCAACCTCTCTCTTTTTTCTTTGATTTCAACTGGCAAGGGTTCTTTTATCTGAACACCAATGAGTGGACTGATGGACATAATTTCCAAACAACTAGGCAGACTTTCCATTTCAGTCTGAATTTCACCACACCTAACCAGTGATGGTCTGGCTTGAAAAATGCCAAAGGTTTTTCTTCACGATTTGAAACCAGCACATTGTAGTCAGATGGCTCCCCAAGAGTTCACCCAAGAATGTTTTTCTCATACATTTTGACTATTAAAATGGGATTCGTCTGTCTGATTGTCTGTCCATCACACTCTTTGGGACACAATAACTCTCCTCCTAATTGAGCTTGGTGTAGGTGTTTATTGGGTTGATACCTTGATGGAGTTTAGAAGATAAGCATTTTCTGCTTAGGGTAAGCAGAGATAAACAATTTGATTGATTAGTTGATGCTTTGGGACACGATAACTTCAATTGTAATTAAGTGAGTGTGATCAAATTTGGTGTATAGTAACATCACATCAATACCTTGACTAAGTTCGATAATGAATATTTTCTGCTGAGGGTAAGCAGAGCGAGAGCAATTTGATTGGTCAAGAATTTGGAACATAGCAACTCTCCTTTCAATTGTGGTAGAATGGTAAACATTGTTCATGATACTTTGGAAAAAGATAAATGCGCAATTAATTAATATGTGTCCTCTATTTATTTCGGGATTTCGACGGAAGACATCAGTTGTTGGTGACACATTTTTCTACAAACATTTGTTTCACACGGAAGGGTATACCTTCTGTTCATCTGATTCTCCTGAAATGTAAGTCTGAACTTACTTTTGAAGATAGTGGTCTTCTACCCAGGAAGCAGCTTGTGATAGTTAAACTGTGTGATAACTGACTGTCGATAGGCATATCTTAGATTGAAAATATAACACATGTAACAAATGTAATTTTTAATTTTGTCCATTTAATTTTCAGGTTTGTCAACATCCTTACTCGGGTATGAGAAATTGGGGAGCTGAAGCAGTGACATCATTGGTTCGAGCAGCTCTTGCTTTTAAATATGATACACCACTTGAAGAGAATCTGGTAGGTCATTAAATATACCATATTTTCCATGTGTAATTGGTTAAATTTTCTATTAATTTAGAAATTCTGATAGCTTGAACCTAAGTTCTGATATTTGCAATATTCTTGAATAATTCCCAATAACATCTCTTACTGTACAGAAAAATTATTTTGCCAACTGATTTCTAACTTTTAGACATAAAGACATTTAATTGTGATGATAAAACTATAGAAAATGGGATTAATGAAGTATACCATATAATTTTGAACAGTGAAAGAGAATATCTGAAATGCTACATGTATGCCCTTCAGTAGCATACCTGGGAATGGGATCTCTGATGGTGGCAGCACTTTGTGGAGGAACTACACTTTTAGTCTACTGCCTTGAAAAAAAAGTTGTTGGGACAGTAGAAAGATCCATGAGAACACAGCTTTTGATTCATATTGTGTGGTGTTTTGGGGAGATGGGTGGTTGGGGGAGATTGCAAGGACCGCCCCAACTCTGTAAAGAAAACACCAGTTGGCACAAACTCTTAAATAGCAAAATTTGATCTATGTAGGACCGCCCCAGGTGCTCCAAAACTCTTAACTATGTCACTGATGAAGTTTAAACTCATTGACACGATCACTTAGATATTAAATCATAAAAGTAATGGTGGAAGAACTCATCTATGTACCTCATTATTTGTCTTGTTATTTAACAAATTCCTTGTAGCTTCATCATCATTGTCAAACTTTAAATATCATTTGAGCTTTATAAAGCAATTTTCATGGACCAATAAGTTACAAATTGGATTGGCGAATGACCATTTTGTTCATGATGGTATTTTTTACGGTTGATGAAGGTGGTAATGTTCTTGATTAATGTTTAGAATAGACGGGACATTCATCGTTAATTGGCCATCGGTTCATCTGCTTACTGAATATTAAATTCTTTCGGTCTTTTACTGAAAGTAATTTTCGTTGCTTAATAACTTTTGCTGGGCTACAGATGTATTGATGTGCTTTATAGTCATTTGCCTGTATTTATATTTTTGATAATCGAAGAATTTAAATAAAATTGTGCAAATATTAGAATACATCCTCAACCATTTTGTCCTACTTTTTGATATACAAATAATTAACTGTGTTTGAAAAAAAAAATCTATATTCTCGCAGGCACATTCATACGTATTCAAAATTGATCACACACTTGTAAGTGTACGCAACTGCCCGGGTTTCTTTTACATGCAACGGTGTTTGTGTTTTCAGCCCATGAAAACATCTTTCCCGAGCATATACAAAAAGAACTCAAGTTGGTGGTGTAAAATGTCAATTTATTATATTAAATGATTGAAACATGACTATTCCAATTGGCAACAATTAGTAGTTACTCTAACATCATGTTCCTTGCTCAACAACAGTTGGGCTTAATTCAGACTAAAACATGCCTAATACAGACTAAAACATGCAATATGAGAAACAAACAACATAGCATAATATAATATTAAACAAGATATCATTCTAAAATTGAAAAGAACATGAGGAGGGCTAAGATTGTCTAACAGTAAAAAACTGCACCACAAATGTGCAACACAGTAATTCTTTAGTTAATAATATGCCATAACACGTTCAAAGCAGCCCACTGCTACAGAAAATTTCCAGGAATGCATTCACTGGAAGCTGAGATTCCCGCGGACTGATAAGTCAGTCAAATGCCTGTATGTACACCCCCTTGCATCAACAAAAATTTGACTACGTATGTAATCTCTATTTATACAGGATGCCGCCATTGCCAGGCCCACTGACCTCCATCCTGTAATACTGACAAGGGGAGACAATGCCAGAAAATCCTGATGAACTGTCACTACTAACACTGGGATCGAACACTGGACCTCTATATTAGCGAGCCAGCACCTTATATTTGTTTATTTTTTGAAAGAATAATTACAGGGATTGGAATTATTTTATTTCAGAAACTACAGAAGACAATCTTGGCACCATTGCAGGAACTCTCTAATGTTACCCATTCTGATATTCGACAGAAACAATTGGAATGTGTTCTTACTATTCTACACAATAATGGATACAAACTATTGCATGGTTGGCCCCTAATATTAGGAGTCATTGGTGCTGTTAAGAACACTCAAAGGTAAGCTTCAAATAATATTCATACACGTCAAATGTGACCTGCTTCTACAAAACCAGGATCCTGGTCATTTTTATAAAACTGGCCGTTGCTGGATTAGCTTCTGATTCTTGAACTTTTGCAGGAGTATGTCTATTCTTTCCGTTCAATCAAAGCTATCACTTAAGTGCAGCAACATGACAGTCTTTCCATAAAACTTGGGATAATGATTTAAGGTATTAAAAACGGTGAAAGTATGTTCGTTTCCAAACAGTATTGTTTACATTTCATTTGACTTGATGGTCTCGTTTGTCACGCAATTAGTTTTACTGCAGTATTTTGCATGAGTTAATTGGGCATAATAAAATCGTGAGCCATGACGTAACGTTATGTAAACATAGTTGGTCCAATATTGGCACTTGTTTTAAATGTGAAGCTTTTGTAGAGCAGTTAGCCATTGGTTGGTAGTCGGACTACTGACCAATTAAAATTCAAAACAACAATATCCACTCATTACAGCAGTGAGTAGTGGGATTACCTCTAATCAAACGAAACACTGCGCGGAGTATGATTGAGTAGTCCACAGCCTAAGCTTTCCAAATATACAATTCTTTCTAAATTTGTTGTATCATCTGGAATTGAGTTTGTCTCATTCACGGCAACAAGGAGACATACAGTTTATGTTTTTGTGCCTGTAGTACAAAATGAAGTGAAGTTGTGCGACAAGCGCCTGGTTCCGTGGGAGGGGGTCACAAATAAAATTCATACACTTGTTAGTGTTCTCCCTATAATATTGGGGGGTTGGGATGGCCTAGTGCTCTAGAGTGCCGCGCTTAGACCTCTAGCTGGCCGGTCACCTCTGGCTTGCGGCTGTGGTTTCGAACCCTGGTGTGAGCGTATGTGGCATGGAGATAGGGAAGCCTTCTCAACCTCGTGGGTTTCCTCCGGGCACTCCGGTTTCATTCCACTGCTAAAGACCCCTACGCGCAAGCGAATTACTGAAATAAAATTTAAAAAAAACAGATGTTGGTCCCGAGATGACCTAGTTTGTGTTGAGTGGATGTTAAACCCCATTTCTCTTCCTCTCTCCCTATAATATTCTGCTCCCAGATCTTATTCAATCGAAATGATTAAGAAGGGTGGATGATTCTCTTACAAATCTTGCTTACTCTCACTTAGAAGAACCCATTTTTATATGCCCTCATTTTGATGTGGTTTGTTCTTTGTCACCATCCCTGTGTGTCTGTCTGTCCATCGTTCAATCTTTTTGTCAGCACGTACAGTAAAGGCTACAATAATTCATTTATCTTTTTAAAATGTTAACTACCCCCCCTATTGTGTAATTAATTTGACAAAAAATGTCATTTTTGGACCTTTTTATACCTGGGGAAAATATATGCAAGACATTATATTACGCCCTACACACAGTGAGTGACAGTTATCTAGGATGTTATATACCGACCTACACATGCTGCGATGGTGGGGGAATTTCCAAGGTATTTCTCCAAGTGACGAACTATGTTCTAAGAATAGATTGGGGAAAATACCTCCAAAGCGTTATATTACGCCTTACACACAGTGGGTGGCAGTTATCCAGGACGTTATATAATGACCTATGCACTTAACAGGTTAAATTGACATGATTTGCCCATCTCACGAAGAGGGAAAAAGTCTATTAATTTTCAACATTTTTGATTCACCAAAGTTCACAGCTTTCAATTATGATCTAATTTGTCTGACAGTTATATTGGTTTTTTATACTGTTGACAGAAAGCACCTTATTAATATTCAAATAATTATATAGGAGGCAGACCACCATTAAACTTCACCATCTCGGTACCCACAAATCGTATAGTTCGTCTATTTATAGCAGTTCTCTCTCTGTCTCTTTTCTCCCCTTTTGCATGCCCATTTTTGTTGATTTTTTGGTCTAGAATGGTCTAAGAGGGTTTGAATTAATATTTTCTGCCAGGTTTTGGTAAATATTCATGATTTTGAGGTGGAAAGATAACGTCGTTATGAGGTTGGCTACGGTGATATGTACAGCAACTAGATACATGTTTTGAGTATGCTTCTTCAAGTTCGTGTATCTCAAAATTTTGGTGGTCAACCTCATAAAATTTTAATGCAAAGACATGGCCATTTGTTCCTCTGTCTGTAGTGAAAAGCATTTCGCCCAACAAAAATTTGGGGAAAAGTTGGAGGTGTGCAAAGAGTCCAGAATTAACATTGAAGTCAGTGGGGAAATTAATGGTGGTCTGCCTCCATCAATAACATCCAGTTATTCCCCTTTGTTATGGAATTTTGTTAGCATCTTATGATCCTATCTGCATGTTTTTGGTTTTTTTACCTTGTAACTTTTTGAATGACTTAGCTGTTGGTGGACATTTCCTTTCTACCGCAGTATTTAAATAGATTTAGTTAATCCCAGTTTATTTGTTTTGCCCCGTTTGATTGATCACACAAAAGACAATTAACCACAGATGAAACCTCATCCTTTGATGTGTTTGAATCATAATATCAAATAATGGTAGGGATGAAGACCTTGTCAATCATACATTAAATATCAAAAGATGGCGATCACATATTAGCATCAGTATAAAACTTAATGTTTCGCTCTCGACTTATAAAACACATCGAATTTGATACATATAGAGTTCTGCAAAGCTGTTAATGAGGTTTCATAGAAAAGGGAATCCAATGATCAATGCATGAACATGTAGATCACTACATTCGTCCCATTCAAAAACAAATAGTTTTGGTCAACTCATACAATACCCTTGTATAGATTCGATTTTCTTCTTACACCACAGGGTTCAAATAGAGTCAATAGTCTAAGTTAGACTTCAGCAAACTTTGGTCAGACGTGGAAAGTAATTGTCAGTGATTAGAAAATGATATTTACAAGGATTCCTCCTGATTAATACACTGCCCTGCCATACCTATCAATATGATAGTAAGGGTAGTGATCTCAATTTATACCTATTCTTTTATACAGCTTATACTGATACATGTGCCAGCAGTAGCACGAATTACCCAAATCCACTCAAATCTACCCAAATCCACCATTATTTCAACTAATATCACAATAATTTATATCGATAATTGATCAGATACAGTTCTTTCTGTCAAATTGTCATCTTAAATTTAAAATCGTAGCGTTTTTGTGTCAGAATGTGATTTCCACGTAACTTTGGAAGAACTACAAATTTAATGGTGGTCTGCATCCATGTGGGTATATACACGAGTTATGTCCCTTACATACGACGACGAAAGACGCATGAATTGTTGGATTTTAAGACAAGAAGACCATGATTTTAAAGTAATTATAGCATATTTAGCTAAACGAATGATAGTATATTAAAAAACGATAAACATAATTGTGATATATGTGGAAATAACGTGGTTTGGGGTAGATATGTGTATTACACGAGCCATTCCCTTGGTTACGACTTTCAAACTTGCTTGGAAATCGCATTTTGAGGGGCATATTTAAATTAAAAATGTCAATTCCACATAAAGAACGGTATATAATCAAATATCAATATAAATTATTGTGGTATGAGTTGAAATAGTGGTGGATTTGGGTTGATTTGGGTAGATGTGGGGATTTGGGTAAATCGTGCTACCCTGTGCCAGCATACAGAAAAACATGGAATCACGAACAGTGGTGTAAAAAGGCAGAGTGCTTCCCAGTCCCCACTGCCATTGGGCCTGTGTTTTCCTCTAGTACCGTCTTCATAAGCCCAGTAGATGTAGGGTGGTGATCTCTATTTATATCAATTCTTTTATACAGCTTGTACTGATACATGTACCAGCATAGAAAAACATGTAATGGCAAGCAATGGTGTAAGGGGCAGAGTGCCCCCCCACTGACATTGGGCCTGTGTTTCCCTCTAGTACTGTCTTCATTAGCTGAGTAGGTGGAGAAACTAGGACGTTAAACCCCATTTCATTTGTTTCCCCTTTCCGGTTATTCATTGTGGATAACCTTTCAATGAATAGAACTTAGTTATTCAGATACGATGAAGAAACAAGGTCTCGTGTATACAGTGGTGTACACAGGAAAGAACCCCTGAAAGTAGGAATACGAAATAAGATTAGGCCACCGTCCGGGCAAGATTTTTCCTCATGGCATACTGCATGGCGTATACACGTCTTTATAAAGCCTGTTGTCGTTTCAGAAATGTAGGACATTGAACCTCATTTCTGTATGGCGGTAATAAATCCAAGAACAAAACCATGTTTTTCCGAAAAGAAGTAGTACAAGCCTACTGTGTGTGTAAACATTGATCACGGAAGTAATAAATATCTTTCTCTTTGTAATCCAAAAAAAAAAAATGAGTCTCTCGACTTATTTGTTAGATGTTATGATCAAATTGACCTGAAATAAACACTGGATTTATTTCTATTCTTGTAATAATTTTTGTTAAACCCCATTTCATTTCTGTTGTCTGTTATTTTATTTCCTCGTCTTAAGACACGTTTACAATCCTTCTGGTACAGGACATTTTGTTGAATCTTGTGCTGCGCAAATGTAGTACAAGCCTCATGTGTTTTGAAACTGTCCGCGAGTTGACATAAATAGGGTTTAATATCCTACTGGCAAGCCTGGAAATAAGGCACCTCTCACAGACAATGTCAAACACAGATTCAGGCTTTGTCAGGCACAAACCCTCTATTGCCTGTCATTTTGTCTTTTATATTGATATCATTGTCTAGTACTAAGTTGAAAATGTCAGGTACTATTTCATTAGTGGCTGACATTTTGTCAGATACATCTAGAACCGTTATTTCCAGGCCTGCCTACTGGTTACTGATATTTTGAACTTTGTGTGCTACGTAATTGTGACAGGCACCAAAGGGATTGTGCTCGACAAAGCCTTAAGTTGTGCCTGACCATGTCTGCAACAAGTGGCTTATATCTGCATTTTTTATGATAGGATATAATGTCATTTATTTAAGAGCTAAGAACAATATTCCCTCTAGGAGTCAATGTTATTTCTTTGAGAATAGTATGTGTGTAAATATTTGTATAAATGTAAATTTGAAACTGTTTTAAAATAAGTTTGACAAAGATCATGGTAATAAAACTTTATTACGTGGCTTTTCTTATAATCCACATGGAAATGTAGACCCTTGTGAACCTTTATTACATGGCCTTTCTTATAACCCACATGGAAATGTAGACCTTTGTGAACCTGGATCTAATACCATTTGGGGCTACTGGACTAGCTGAGACTATGCTGTTTTTCAAAATAAAGGGAAGAAATCCCCACCAAAATTAATCATGCCCATAGGACACAAATAGAAACATTACGAAATGATATTCTGGACTGGAACTATAAGTTTCCACTTCTCCAAGGTTTTGTCTGTGATACTACTATTATGGAAGCAGACATGAAACCAAAGATGCTACTGCCACTTGAAATTTGTGGACATGGAGGAGTGTACAGGCTCAAGTGCTTACCCATATCACCGATTTTGGCAAATATTACCAAAATGTGAACTTTTCTAAGGATACGTATATTGATAATATTGAGATTCTTGGTAATTTAAAGTTTTAGATTTGAATGTAAGTCTGGAAGATGTTCTAAAAAAACATTATGTGGAATAGTTGATGTAATGATTGCCCACATTTCTCTAATCACAACATATGCCCAAATTATCAGCCGTCCAAATATCTGCGGGATCCTTGCATCACTGGTTATTACTCAATATAATATTACGACTTATCTTCTATTCAACTCAAAAAACACATGATATTTTCCTTCTGCCTTCAACAACTCTTTTGGCAACATTAATTTACTAGCTTTGAATTTACTTTTCTGAAATACAGAAGATTCCCAAAAGTAAACTCTTATAATTGGCAGCTGCTCAACACCTACTAGAAAAACAAATGTTGAACTGAAAAATTGTTAGAGAAATTTAACTTGATGGATGTGTACTGTTTGTACACAGAGAAACGCCATTACATAGACTCTCAGTAACAGATAATGTCATGCAATATTTCAATTATGTGACAGATTCGAGGAAACCTTAGTATGTTCAATTGCCATGTTTTTCTTTGCTTAATCTAGCTCATCATGAAATAACAAAAAATGAAGGATACCATATTCAAGATTACCAGTTAGTGCTTTCAAACATGACTTAAGAAAGCCTTTGAATGTGTTATTAGATGCCAAAAAAAGCACTCAGACAGACAAAAAACAGAGATGACATCCCAAAGCCTTTCCTAAATCCCTTCTTAATACTCGAGATTATGTCATTTCACCCGCCTTTCATTTACGTCTGCCCATATGATAGGATTTCTGTCCCCATTTAAATGCTTATTATTATATTTCTCGGAGGTTCCTGTTTACGCGATACTACTGTCACAGATTAGTTTCATTTCATGGTCGTTTTTGATAAGTTAATCCTGTTTGGTGGTCAGTAAACTATAATCTTAATGGCCTAGAGATGATGAAAAGTACTATGAACCTTTAGATGTAAAGATTTAGTTTCAAATTATGAAATGAAATGACATGGGGTTTTATTCCAATTAAGTACCTACTTTGATCCTTCATCACTTCTTAGCTGCAAAACAATTTCAAGGACTTATGGATTATTGTATAAGATAAATTTGACCACAGAGAGTGAGAGACAGAGACAGACAGCGACAGAAATGGGGATTAACATATAGTTCAAGGGATCTTAAGCTGTGGGGGGTGGAAGCTGGGGGGGGTGGATGGCCGAATGGTTTCATAAAGCCAGTCATTGAGTCAACTGTCGTGGTTTTGAATCCCCGGTTGTACGTGATAAGGAGTAGCGTCGCCTGACCAACCTTCGTCGGTTTTCTCCGGGTATTCCGGTTTCCTCCCACTGCTAAAGACACCTACGCGCAAGTGAATTATTGAAATAACATTAAACCATATGTTAGTCCCAAAGTAACCCAGTTTGTGTCAAGTGGACGTTAAACTCCATTTCTCTCTCTCTCTCTCTTGAGCTGTTGGAGGAAGCCGGAGGACTCGAAGGAAACCCACCCGGTTGGACAGGCAACCCTAAAAGAGGGGAATCGAAACTTAATGACAGATCTTGTGATTTAACGTGCACAATTAAACCATTCGCCCCCCCCCCCTGCAACAACCCCCCCCCCTCCCCTCACCCCCTACCTACAACAACCCCCACCCCCATCCCCTAATATGGTACACTTATACCCCGTTCAGACGCTTATAACTAAACTGGTTTAACTTAATTATCCGGCGATTTTTATCCGGCAATTTTTGCGTTCATACGTGTTTTAAAATACTGGCACTATACTGGATTAACATTCCTGACCATGTTCCTGACCTCGTCGGTCAAGGGTCAGAGGTAAACGCGCATGGGCACTGATGAAGAACAAGAAGCCGCCATTTTTGTAAGATTGTTATTTACTACGCACTGCGCATGTTCAGAGTGAAAATATCCAGATATTTTAATCCTACCCGTTCAGACGGCGAAAGTTAAACCAGATAAAAAAAAAGCTGAATTCAATTCACCTACGGAGGTGGATATTTTAAACTAGTTTAAAATCTCCACATATGCGTTCAGACTACGAAAATTGCTGAATTAACTATGGCCGGATAAGTTAAACTAGTTTAACTTGCGCGTCTGAACGGGGTATAAGTGTATATGAATCTGATCTATCTATGTTCATTTTGAATTATAGTCAAATACTTCAATTTTTATGGGTCAATAAAAATAAAATATATACAACTGTCAGTTTAAAATATATCTTCTTTATTTCAACATATACAACAATTGTCAGATAAATATATCTCTCCTTTATTTCTTCATTCCGTGACGGACATCAATTCATGAAGGTTTCTGTCTGCCTTTAAAAGGTTTTATCAGATGTTGTAATAGTGCCTATTAAAGAACATTAATTGGTACACAATGGACTCAATGTAATAATACTTTTGTTGAATTACATAGACAAGGCTTGGGTTAAGTAGCAGATTACTGTAAAATCTTATGTATAAAGAATAAAGCAATAAATGGCCTGTTAAAGCAACTAAATGTTCATGTCAACATTTCTTTTTATTGCGCATAGTATTGTGTATGCCTGTCTTCATTAGCTGAGAGGGTGGTGAAGCCTGAATGGTTAGCGTGTGCGCTTTGTATCATATGGTCTGTTGGCATGGTTTTGATTCTCTGGTTGTACTTGAAAAGACGTGGGGTCGCCTGTCCAACCTCTTGGGTTTTTCTCCAGGTCCTCTTATTTCCTTTCACTGCCAAACCCTACGCGCCAGCAAATTATTGAAATAAAATTGAACCATATGTTAGTCCCAAAATGACCTTGTTTGTATTGAGTGGACGTTAAACCCCATTTCTCTTTCTCTCTGCAATATTTAGATTTAGATCTTGAATATCTTGTGATCATAGTCTGTTTATATTGTCTGCAGAAGAAGCTGTATGTTTAGGAAGTTCCGTCTCTCCATGTCTTTGTGAATACTGAACAGAATTGAACCATTTCTGAACTGATACCCCCCTTTAGAGATTCAACTTGTACAATATTGTAGTTTACAAGTGATTCCTCAATACATCAAAATTATATCTATAGGTTGCGTTCATGCTAAAAATTGTCATGTTCTTTGAAAAAAAGTATCTTGCTAATCTGTCAACATACTAAAACGTTTTGAAATAAAACCCCTAATTATAAGCTTACTTTATTATACTGAGCGCTATAGAGGGGTCAAAACCAAAAGTACGGCAAAGATGGTTAATTGTGCTGCACTGCAGTGTGCAGAAAAGCCAGTGGAGGACTCACATGCTACCGACAATTAACCATCTTTGTCGTACTTTTGGTTTTGACCCCTCTGACTTTGTAACGTTGATTACAGATTAAACATCCATAAGTGTACAAATGTGTAGGCTCATAAGGTCTGTCATAGATTTAATTGGTATGGTTTTGATTCCCCACTTGTACGTGACAAGGACTAGGGTCCCCTGTTCAATTGGGGATTTCCTCCGGTTTCCTCCCACTGCTAACGTTCCATACAGGCGAGCAAATTTTTGAAATAAAATTGAACCATAAATTAGTCCCAAAATGACCTAGTTTGTGTTGAGTGGACATTAAATCCCATTTCTCTCCATCTTTGTCTGTTTCTTATTATTATCTCTGTCTCTCTCACTGGCTCGCTCTCTCTCTTTCCTTAGGGATTTTTTGTTGAATGTCAATTTCTTTTGTATAAAACTCTATGAGGTATTACAAATGACTCTAAATATGTTATGTGGAACCTAAAGCAAGCAGTGGCTGACGCAAAAGAAAAAAGCAATTTATCAGATTGCAATGCAATCATTTCTTTTTAGTTATACAATGTGTGGGGGAACAGGATTACACAATCACATTAATATTTGGCATTTGGCATTTGTTTCAATAGAATAGCAAATTGTTTTTTCAACATATAGACAATATGAAGTAAAGAAACTGCTATTGGCATCCTTTCTCAGATTGTCTTCAGCAGTAGTTGGTTGACTGTTGTTGATAATTATTGTACATCAAAATGTACATACCTAACACTTAAAGGGAGACAACTACTAAATTCTCACAAAGCTCAATAATATGTGTGATTATTATTTTTTTCCTCAGCTTATAAAGAATGAAAACTTCAGACTACTGTCTAGTAGAAATGAATATGCACATATGATGTCTCTCCTGTCAGATCAGTTTATTAATGTAGCTAGATTAACTTTGTCTGTGTCTAGATAGTCTATAAGAGATGGACCCACTTGATTACATGAACTGTGGACACAGGACGTAAATCAGTGGAATTTGTTTAGTCAGGTTATAAGCTTAACAAGATAGATCACTGCACAATTTGCGCATCCCATTTTCTCGCTGTGGCTCTGGCTCCAATGATCATTCTAACCCACTACTTTTCTATTACTGATATAAAGTATATTATAACTACCACAGTAAACCATGGTATTATGTGTCTATATAACTGATATAAAGTATATTATAACTACCACAGTAAACCATGGTATTATGTGTCTATATAACTGATAAAAAGTATATTATAATTACCACAGTAAACCATGGTACCATGTGTCTATAACTGATAAAAAGTATAT
Source organism: Patella caerulea (assembly GCA_036850965.1). Lineage (NCBI taxonomy): Eukaryota > Metazoa > Mollusca > Gastropoda > Patellidae > Patella > Patella caerulea. The sequence continues at coordinate 69,059,884 of JAZGQO010000010.1, read as the reverse complement.
TATAATTATCACAGTAAACCATGGTGCCATGTGTCTACTACTGATGGAAAGTATTATAATTACCATGGTATCATGTGTCTATTACTGACAGAAAGTATATAACGATTTAGCTCTTGCATAAAGCCTGTTTAAGTCTTAAATGTGCGTCTTTTCCACTTGTACAAGACAGTAATGATTATGCTTGATTATTGTTAGAATAAGTATTTAAAAAATGAACCTAAATATATTTCAGTATAAGGTATACACCAATGGCATTTTATAGCCGAGGCACTGGAGGCGCCAGCCTCCTCGCGAAAAAAAACTCAAAGAAATTGGAAAAATATAATGGGAAATAAATGTTAAAACCAATGAGAAAAATGAAAATGTATCCTAGTTAGGGGGCCCCTAAAGGCAGAAGAAGGGCCCCACTCTGACAAAAGGGCACCTCTGGCCAAGGGAAAGCGCCCTGTGTCCGAGTCAGTCGTTTTCTATACACTGTTTGACTGTTACTGTCGAATCCATTACTGAATGAGAATGCAGTCATTGCGTTGGCATAAAAATCATCAATCAAGACAACACCGGAAAAGGGCCCTCAAAATAGTATAGCCTCCGCCATGATAAACCTTAAAATGCCCCTGGTATCCACTTTATCAAATGGCATTAGATAGTGACGTTAATTTCATACCTGCACATTTTAAACCAAATATTGACCTGTGTTTTAATTTCAGTGAGAAATTGGTGCAAACAGCTTTTCAATCTCTACAACTGGTAGTAGCTGATTTTCTACCCATAATACCCAGTATATATTTAAAGAATTGTGTTGAAGTTGCTGGTAGATTTGGTTTACAGAACAAAGAATTAAATGTCAGTTTAACAGCCATAGGATTGTTGGTAAGTACTGGATTTGATATTTTTGTCAGGGGATCTTTAACGTTCCGCCAATGGTATACATGGGACATCAGTGTTGTGTACAATCTGAACAACTATACACCAATCCTCGCAAGGTCCTCTGTCCTGCACTGACGAGTGGAAAATTGGTCGGGAAAACCAGGCTGCTGTTGTTGATTGCCTAAAGTTTGCATGAAACAGTTCGTTATAAAACATGATTTTTAATCGGGTGCTGAAAATCATTGTATGCTTAATTTGAGAATAATTATTCTGCAAATACCTTGTGCACTGTTACCAAAAAATGGAATAACATAGCTCTCAGTTCTTCAATTTGATCTAAGTTAGAATCATCCAATTTCTTCTTTCTTTCAGTGGAACATTTCTGATTTCTTTTACCAAAATCGTCAAAGAATATCCGATGAACTGAACACAGGAAAAACTGAAGAAAGTAAGAAAGAATCTGAATTAGCTTTTGATGATCTGTGGATGAGTCTGTTTTCTAGTCTCGGAGATCTGTGTGTAGATGATCGACCTGCTGTTCGTAAAAGTTCTGGTCAAACTTTGTTTTCTACAATCTCTGCCCATGGAGGACTCCTTCAGAAAGAAACATGGAAACGAGTACTGTGGCAGGTGAGTTTTATTTGTTATTCTCTACTGTAGGGTTATCAATTTTTATTTCTAACTTGCAGGGATTCGGAAGAAATTCTTTTCTAAACTTCAAAACATAATGCACTACAATGCAATAGGGTTTAACATCATACTGTTCTGCTCCAACTTCACAACATTAAATTGGTGACAACCCTTTAGAGACAGCACAGATGATCAGCCTACTGATTGCTGTATACTTCAGCGCCTTGTCATCTATGTTTGAAATTATTCATTTTAATTATCTGCCTTTCCTCAGCTCTCAACACATTTTGATAAAAAGAGAGCATTTTGCATAAAATAATTTGTTTTCAATTTTTGCTCTTTTTTCAGGTTCTCTTCCCATTATTGGAGAAGGTTCAGTCGTTATCTAGCAGTGCCTCTACAACTAAAGATGAAATGACTGGCAATATATTAATACATCATTCCCGTGACACGGCTGAGAAACAGTGGGCAGAAACACGGGTATTATCTTTAGCAGGAGTAGCAAGGACATTTAATTCCAAACGACAAATATTACATCAAATAGGTTTGAATTTCTCCTCATATTAAGTGGATATATTTGAACAATTAGAGCACGTATAATGAATTATTTATACAAATACTGGCTAAGAACGATCTAAGACCCTTTTTCCACGAACCCCAGTTACTGGTGTCATCTGGTAGAAAATTGTATCAGCATTCTGTGGAATAATCAATTTAATGTAAAAACAATTGGAGTCACATCTAACCAGACCCTTCTGAAATGGCCACCTTGTTGAGAACAATATACATCCACAGCATCCCAGTTGCATAAAGCGTTCTCGTCCATCAGGTTTCAAAGTTTGTTCTTGCCCTGGGAGAGGGGATGGATGGATGAATGGTTAGCTTGTACACCGATGTGGTTTCGGTTGCCCAGAAGTACATGACAAGGAGTAGGATCAACGGTCCAACCATTTCATTGTGCTGTCAATTTCATACGCAATTTACGTCCATCCAAAGAATTGGTTGCTTTTCCTTACCAGATCTTCTCTCTGTCTTGCACTAGTGGTCTAGAGTGCCGCGCTTCGACCTCTAGCTGGCCGGTCACCTCTGGCTTGCGGCTGTGGTTTCGAGCCAATCTAATTAAAATATAGATCTATATTTCGTTTCGTTTTTTATACTTTCGATGGCCTACACTCATGTAGATCAAACAAGTTATAGTGGGAGCTCACGTTCTATGACGTCAGGTATCAAGCACGGGACCAGATAACGTCTGTCATTCGATTAACCAATAATTAGCGACCGCCATGCTTTTTAAAATCTACTTTTGTTTTAATTACTAATCCGCTGGTAATATCTACCCATAGTTCCACGCATGAAAAGGTCAAACGGTCGATTCGACAGACCATTTGATTGGCTGACCCCTCATTTCATGCAGAACATGAGTTAAATAACAAGTCTTCCAGATCCAAGAGTAAGTAAAGACAAGTAAAAACGAAATTTTGAACTATAAAAACGAAACGAAATTGGATCTGTGTTTTAATCAGATTGGTTTCGTGCCCTGGTGTGAGCGTATGTGGCATGGAGATAGGGGCGCCTTCTCAACCTCGTGGGTTTTCTCCGGGCAATCCGGTATCCTCCCACTGCTAAAGACCCCTACGTGCAAGCGAATTATTGAAATAAAAATTAAACGATATGTTAGTCCCGAAATGACCTAGTTGTGTTGAGTGGATGTTAAACCCCATTTCTCTCTCTCTCTCCCAGACAACTCAATACATTTTGAGCTGGAGTTTAAGCTCTATGTACAAAATAAATGTATTTTTACGTCTTACTTTTCGGCAACAAGCAGACACCAACTAATCGTATTCATGTCAATGATTTTCATGTCAATACTGAAATACAGTGTTTCGGGCACGTGTTGTTTTGGGGTTGAAAACCCCCAACTAAAACAGGTGTTCATAATGATGACATGTTTATTATTCCTTATTATATCAAGGTTTGATTTATACTTTGTTAATTTCAGGAGATTTTCCCAGAGCATGGTCTTTATTATTAGAACATATAGAGAACTCGGCGTTATGTCCGAGTGCTGAAGTTTCTTTGGCAGCCTTAAAAAGCTTCCAAGAAATCTTGCAACTCAATAAAGAATCAAAAACCGATGATCCCAAAACTTTCCTTGAAGCTCCAGCAGGAGAAGAAATCAATCGAACAGGAGAGACCAAACCAAAAACTGTAAAACCTAGTATTCCCAAACCTATTGTCTCAGACGTTGATATAGCATTGTGGGCTACGGCTTGGAAGGTCTGGCTAAATATCGGTACCCAGGCCACAAAAGCACCTAATAATTCGGACAAAGTTTATGTACCATCTCAGAAATTTCTCACAGCTCTCATTCAGACATTTCCCCCGTTATTTATTCACATAAGACCACGTTTTGTGGCGTCTGATCTGAACAAATTATCGAACGTGTTGGTTAGTGCGTTATCTGTGCCAGTACAAGGTGATGCTTCACCATTTATAATACCAACCTATCCTGAAGTTACTGTTACACCATTACAAGATGTTACTTTACAAGCAATGGAAGTTCTTATACAGGTAAACAAAATTCATTTGGAGCTTCATTGAGGGGGGTTGTTTACTAGAAAAGTTAGGTTGTGGGAGGGTTGTTTAGTAGAAAAGTTAGGCTTTCCCGTCACATTTGGAGCTTGATTAAGGGGGAGTTGTTTAGTAAAAAAAGAGAAAAGTTTGGTTTTCCCTTCAAAATGAGGGGGTTATTTAGTAGAAAAGTTAGGCTTTTCCATCTAAATTCTTTTGGAGCTTGATTGAGGGAGGGTTGATTTGTAGAAAAGTTAGGGATTCTCCTCAAAATTCATTTGGATCTTGATTAAGGGTGGTTGTTTAGTAAAGAAGTCTGAAGTTGGGCTTTCCCGCCAAAATTTTGAAGAACAGTGATTTTTTACTTTTTCAGATTAGCAAGATATTTGTTCCAAAGAATATAACATTTTTTAGTATCAGCCCAATTTTTTTTAAATATATTTTTAAGGGTCATCTATGTAAGTCAAGAGTTTCATCCCATGTTTGTGTTTAACAAGGAGTAGGGTTGTTTCCCCTAACCCTGTAATTTTTCTCTGTATTCACAAAATGAGAGGCCTAAAATGGCTTCGTTTGTTATTGAACCTCTCTCCCTTCAACTTTTTTTCCCCCCCCTCCCCAAACTGTACCACATTTCACCTAAAATTAAAACACAGCTTTATCTTGACATTCAGAATGGTTAGCATGTGCGTGCTGTATCATAAAGCCTGTCATTGAGTCAACTAGTGTGGTTTTGAATCCTCGGTCCCGGTTGTACGTGGCAAGGAGTAGGGTCACCTGTCCAACCGCGTAGGTTTTCTCCGCGTCCTCCGGGTGTTCTCCCAATGCTAAAGACCCCTCTCTGCGCAAGCAAATTATTGAAATGAAATTAAACCATATGTTAGTCCCAAAATGACCTAGTTTGTGTCGAGTGGATGTTAAGCCCCATTTCTCTCTCTCTCTTTGACATTGTTTTTTTTCTATCTGACATTTCCCATTAAACATTGCTATATTTGTGTTTCTTAAATTATTAGGAATCACTTAAGATCATTAATTGCCGAATTACCATGTGTTTGTCCCAAAATGACCAAATGTTTCATTTACAAGACTTTTGCCCCATTCAGACAACTTCTGGTAGTCAATACTAATTTAAATTATTTTCTCTTACTATTTTTAGGCAGTAAAAGAAGGAGCAGAATCAACTAATACCATGTTTCCTGAAATATTTGAACAACTGCTGACTTATATCAAGTTTGGAGTTCAGGCTCCTAAATATGGTCATTTAGAAACTAAAGTATTTGGAACAGTAAAGGGTCCACAAGTAAGATTTAAGTTTATTATTTTTTTTATTAAGAACAATTTTCAAACATACAGGCATAGGCGTACGAGCCAGGGGGCAGGGGGGGGGGGGGAGTTACCCCCCTAACTTTCGGGCAAGCTGACTGTTCGGGCAGACAGGTAAAGTGAGAAAATAAAATTATATTATCTACTTGGCAAAATAAAGTGCCCGGAATCTAATAAAACACTAATTTTATGGGCTGGAACAGCAGTAAAATGTGTTTGCGTTTGTCAAATATTCTAAAATTTTCTTGAGATGTGTATACACCTTTTAATTGAATATCACGAATTGGTACTGAGTTGGCTATGGATTAAAACATTGTCTTGAGAGGGGAGGGCGTCTGTAAATTTTTCGGGCAATTCTGGATCTGCCCCCTAGCTGTAATCGAGTCTGTACGCCTATGCATACTGGCATGGTTAGCACATGCACGTTGTATCATACGATCTGTCATTGAGTCATCTGGGTCATCTGGAGTGGATTTCGATTGCTACTCCTGCTAAAAATAAAACCTCCTAATATTCAACGGTCATACACCACAGTTTATGTTAATATTTAGTAATTGAGTGCAAACAATTATGTCTTTAGAGATAACACTTAATTCATCGATCATTCACTTTTTTTTTTTACAGTATTATAGTATTTATGTCATGATTTACAGTGCTAATGTCATACTTTACAGTGCTAATGTCATGCTTTACAGTGCTAATGTCATGCTTTACAGTGCTAATGTCATGCTTTACAGTGCTAACCTATAAATTCTCCATTATTGTTTAAATATAGGTTGATTGGGTGACAATGAATTTTGTGCCGTTTTCTGAGAAGACAGTTGATATGGTTGTTGATCTATATTCGGCATCAGCCAATAACACATCAGTTATTAAAGCACATGTTTTACACAATATAATTAAGGTAAGTTGTCTGGCGATGGAGAACTTTCTGTTTACACATTACCGAAGCAGTGACTCTTAATCATACTTACTCCGGATAACCTGGGACTTTTATTGTACCCTGATCCCCAGGGGGGTTGGGATGGCCTAGAGGTCTAGAGTGCCGCGCTTCGACCTGTAGCTGGCCAGTCACCTCTGGCTTGCGGCTGTGGTTTCGAGCCCTGGTTTGAGCGTATGTGGCATGGAGATATGGGCGCTTTCTCAACCTCGTGGGTTTCCTCCAGGCACTCCGGTTTCCTCCCACTGCTAAAGACCCCTACGCGCAAGCGAATTATTGAAATAAAATTAAACCATATGTTAGTCCCGAAATGACCTAGTTTGTGTTGAGTGGACGTTAAACCCCATTTCTCTCTCTCTCTCCCTGATCCCCAATGCTTTTATAAAGGGAACAGCTGCACAATATCACTTACGACTAAAGAATGAAAACAGTAGTTTTATGAGACATTTTTGGGAAGGTGACCCACCACTCTATAGATTTCCAATTTTAAGTTGTTGGAAGTCCAAAATGCATCAATTTAACAGACAGATTTTATTACATAAAACATCTTTTTCTGGCAGAATTTATATTATACATTACGGATTGCATGATAAATATGTTTTAAAAAAATGGATGAAAAGTTCATAAAAAGTGGATGAAATGTACATTTATAATGTGATTTATTAGCAATGATCCTGATAATTGAGACTACTGGATGCCTCCAATTTTACCAGAAACATATGAATGGACAGCAGTCAAGTGAGAACTGGAATTGTTTTTTTGCTCTTTGCCCTGGATAATACAACCCTGAAACAAATAAAACCGGTCATGTGACACAGCAGTATCTGAGAACCAGAATTCTTTTTTTGTTCTCTGCCCTGGAGAACCAAACCTTGAAACATATAAACAGAAAATGATTGGTGTGAAATGTCATTTATTAAATGACGACTGAAGCATGGGTTCTGGCAGTAATTGTATTTAATTAGATTGCGTGCTTATTAGAACTATCAAGCAATTGCCTGATGACCAAATTGCTTCTTATGATAAAATAATTGTTGGGCTCAATCGAAATCCATGCATCTGATCTTTGAAGCAGATCCAGAATAACATTTTTTTATATAGCAGAATCACAACTTGTTAGTGTTCCATATTCTTAGTACTTAAATGCGTTAAGTAGAACTGTTATGTTTTAATTTACATGATTCCCTGGTTGTACATGACAAGGAGTAGGGTCGCCTGTCAAACGATGTGGGTTTTCTCTGGGTCCCACGGTTTCCTCCCACTGCTAAAAAACCTATGCGCAAGTGATTGAATGAAATATAATAGAACCATGTGTTAGTCCTGAGTGGACATTAAACCCCATTTCTCTCTCTTTAATTTAGATTAAAGCTAATTTCAAATTTCTCTCCCCCTTTAATTTAGATTAAAGCTAATTTCAGATAGATTGATTAGAATTTAACAGAACAAAATTGTGTATAGGTTACAACTTAATTTAACGAAACACTGTTTAGGTTCTGTATACAATAGTACTCGACAAAATAAACTTCCAGTCACTTTTCAGAGCACCACTAGAGCAACCAGTTTCTCCGGACATAATGAAATAGCAATTTTAATGTCTGTTGACTGTTACATTATCCAGTACTCTAATTGATGATGCAATTGAACCAATATTGTAAACTTTAGTCAAACACTTTAAATGTCAATGACCTTTTTTATGGGTTTTAAAAGCTAAACAGTCAACACGAGGTGCCTTATACAGACGTTACATGGATTCTTTATACACTTCAAGTGTTTACCTGTTTTCTTTGATTTTTCTCTCTTCAAAACAAGTGGATGGAATCGAGAATTTCGTAGATGTAAAAGTCTTTTCCATTTTCTGTGAACAATGATAATGTGCTCAGTCTTATATCCTCTACGATTTGTAGCATTAATTAACAAAAATGTAAGCAAAGAGGATGGGAACCCTTCAGGACTTGACAAAAGGTATTGAAGGCCTAAAAATGTGTCGAAGGCCTGAAAATGTACTCAAATTGATTATTTAACATTGATTAAAAAAAAACAAAACCAAAATTTCAACAGTAAATTATCTCCCAGCTTGGATTCAATGGGATTAAAAATAGGCCCTTCAAAATATTTTACTAAATACATGTAGGTGGCACTGGCTTGTTTAAATCAACTGCGGAGAAAGCCAACCTTTTCAATTCATCATCATGTCTTTGTAAATACTGGACAAAACTGAACCATTTTGGGACTGATAAAATAAAACCTAGTACGAAACATTCCAAACCATTAGTCAAACTTCAAAGTCCTAAAAAACGGTTGAGGCAATTACAGATGCAGCTTTCACAATATCGTATTTGGCAAAGTACTCAAAATGTATCACATGATGATCCTTGGCGTACATGTAAAAGAACCTTTGACAGTTGGAATACGAAATAAGAGTAGGCCGTAGCACCACTGTCAAGGCAAAATTTTCTGCATAGCACACTGCATTGTGTATGTGTGTTGAGTGGATGTTAAACCCCATTTTTTTCTCTCTCTGGTATTGTGTATGTCAGCCTGGATGCAGCAGAGAAAGAGAATATTAAACACCTTTAATTTTGTTTTGATATCCCACAAAGTTACCTTGAAATGTTTGATAACAGTGTAAGTGATGTGTGTAATTGTTTAACATTGTGTTAACGCCATCTGGGACGATCTGTAAATCAGCCAAGGCTGTTGGCCTCGTTACTTCTATATTAGTAGAATTTAATTATCTCATGAATTATAACTTCTGTAAATTTCTCCATCTGTTCGCTATTTTGTTTCCAAATTAATAATTTTTGATTGTTTCTAAATAACTTTTGATTGCTTCTAGATAAAAATAAATTTTGATTGCTTCTTGATAAAAAAACGTTTTGATTGTTTTTAAATAAGATAATTTTTGATGGTTTCTAAATAAATAATTTTTGATGATATGGTTTCTAGATAGATAATTTTTGATTGTTTCTAGATAAACAATTTTAGATTGATTATAATTAAATAACTTTTGATTGTTTCTAAATAAATAACTTTTGATTGTTGCTAAATTTATATTTTTTAATTGTTTCTAAATATGTAATTTTTGATGGTTTCTAAAGTATGATTTTTGGGGATATTACAGCGAGGACCAACAAAGAAATGTTAGTTCCATTATATGGAACCCCCAAAAAATGAAATAAATTGGCTAAACTTAATATTTTTGCTATCTTGTTGGATGAATCGGTGAATCATAAAAGATTTTCTTCTATCATAGTCAGTGACTATTATCACTGCATTTACTTATCTCAAACATTGTGTGAAGTCTCCATCCTTTTGTGGACATACTGGTTCAATTAGCTTTGATAACACAATATATTGGTCAGTGTGTCCAGTAGTGGACAGAGGACATGCAAGTTTAATTATGAAGGCTTGGCTAGACAGATCATAAATAGCCTATGGTCATTGTATGAGACCCAGTCATGAAATGTTGCATAATGCTACAGTGTAATGGTTAGTTAACTGTTGCTCATCATGGTGGTCAGCATTTGAGGTCACTAAGCAATAGAGTTTAATGATCTTGTGATAATTTTCATGTAGAATATGGATTTTATGTTGATGTGATATAAAATATAAATTTAAAGCCAGAAATGTTTGATAGAAATTTAGTTTTCTTGGAATAATTTTGTATTAAATAGGATTTTGATACCCTTAGGGTTTGCCACGTGTAACAAACTTATGCAAATGAAAATTGTTTTCTGTATGCGTTATCACAAAATAAATTTAAATCAAAACAAACTGAAAAAATATTGAGGAGACTAATCATCCATGTCAGTGTATGAAAAATAAATAACACAACATAATTTATATGGAAAATCAATCACTGCCTGATTTGTACAAATATATCAAAACAAATCAGAGACTGTTTTCCGTACAAAAATGTTTTTTGATTGTGCTCACTCTCTAAATCGTACTCAAGGATTGTTTATGACACCTACTTGGACCTTTTGTTATATCCCTAATCCCTGTATCTAGGATTAAGGTTTTTAATAGATGTTTCGTGGTTGAAGTTTTCAGTTTTAATTGATACCAATTAATCCAAAAAAGATCATATTAAGACATTTGTCAAAATTTGAAAAAGGGGACATTAACAAGAGAATTATTGAAATAAAATTAAAACATATGTTAGTGCCAAAATAACCTAGTTTGTGTCAAGTGGACCTTAAACCCCATTTCTCTCTCTCTCCCTGTAAGAATACTGAAATGTTGCTTGAAGTAATCTAAGTATTAATTAATGAGGTATTTTCTTCGGAAGAGTTCTGGCATCTCCAAAGGTATTGACCCAAGTATATAATTTTATATTTGACACCAACATGTAGTTTATTTAACATTAATTACACATGTATATTTTAATGTAAATGATAGAGGAAGTATGGATAAGTAAGTATTGCTTCAGGCAGTACCTTTCGACCAAGTCTATTTAACATGTCATAGTCTATTGTCATACGGCCCCAAGCTGTGATCCTCCAGACTGTTGGAATGTTGATTGACTTATCACCTTCTTCACTTCCTATTCATCTTTTTGAAATAAATCAATCTTCTACAGATTGTCCGTTCAGGCCAAGTCAATTTTATTTTTAGTTCTTCGGGGTATTTAGCATTAAATAACACACCTAATTCTTCTGTCTGATGTTCGGTTAAAAATGAAATGTGGTTTAATGTCATACTGTTCTGCTCCTAAACTGGGCTAATGAGGATGGGCATACGCCATACAGTGTGTTATGAGGCGAATTTTGCCCAGACAAGGCACTACAGCCTACATTACAACATGTACGCCATTGTGTACACAGGACCTCATTTTCCCGTCACAGCTCTCCATCCTGCACCATTGACGATAGAAAACCATGCCGGGAACTTCCTAATGAACTTTCTCAATCAAAACCCATGAATTCAAGGCTTGAAGGTCTGCATCTTACTTACATAGCCTCCGGGGTGGGGGGGGATGGCCTAGTGGTCTAGAGTACCGCGCTTCGACCTCTAGCTGGCCGGTCACCTCTGGCTTGCGGCTGTGGTTTTGAGCCCTGGTGTGAGCGTATGTGGCATGGAGATAGGGGCGCCTTCTCAACCTCGTGGGTTTCCTCCCACTGCAAAAGACCCCTACTCGCAAGCGAATTATTGAAATAAAATGAAACCATATGTTAGTCCCGAAATGACCTAGTTTGTGTTGAGTGGACATTAAACCCAATTTCTCGCTCTCTCTACATAGCCACTGTGGCTCCTGTTTTGTTAAAATTTTAGAACATTAATATTTGGAACTAAAAGCTTTTAGTACTTTTGGTTTCTAAAATTAGTCTTTTTCCTGCAGATTTTGACAGGTGTTCGCAAAGAACAAAATATTAAAGTGGTTTGTCCTTAATACAAATCACTACATCCTTTTACTGGTGCTCCTGATGAGAAAACAAATAGATGATTTAACTGGAACATTTACGATGGAAATAAAAATTTAGAAAGATGAACATGGAACTTGATTATATTTTAAATAAAATTGGATTACGATGTTTTTACTTGACGATAGTTGGTACTGGAAATTTTTCTGTATGGGATAGTTAAAATGTTTTAACAAGATAATAGAAATTATGACATAAGAATAAATTTTCTAAAGTTTTGATTATCCCAGTTGATGCAGAACAGCAGAATGTTAAACTTTTTTATTTTATGTCTCGTGTGTCTTCATTTGGCAAATTATTACATGATTTCCAGATGACTTTAAATGATATGGGGGGCGGAGGCGAATGGTTAACATCTGGGGGTTGGATCAGAATGTCTGTCAGGTTGGACAGACAACCCTACTCCTTGTCACATACGAGCAGGGAATCAAAATCACGTCACGTGATTCCCCGCTCGTACGTGACAAGGAGTAGGGTTGCCTGTCCAACCTTGTGGGTTATCTCCAGGACCTCTTGTTTATGTTTCCTCCCACTGCTAAAGACCCTTATGCTCAAGCGAATTATTGAAATAAAATCGAACCATATGTTAGTCTCAAAATGTTTAGTGGATGTTTAACTCAATTTCTCTCTCTCTTTGAAATGGTATGTATGTTTTTTTCCCAATATTTTGGTGCAAGCATTAAATGTGCCATACTGAGTTAATAATTTGAAAGTATTTTCAAATTAAATGGCCAAAAACAGTAAAATTATGTTATGAAACAAGTCACTCTGTTTCTTAAATAATAATTTGGAATTCATTGTCTGAGAAACAGCAAAAAATGTTTTACAAGTCCAGATTGTGTTTCTTATGTCAAAATTTTTTCAAATTTTTAGAGCTGATAATTTGAAAATAATGTTTAAAGTCAATGCCCCAAAACAGCAAAAACGTTTTTAAAAAATGTCCAGATTGTGTTTGTTACGTAACATGTCAAAAGTGCTTATGAATAGACAATGCCTGGGGTTTGTTTATAGATCAAACTTTAACGTGTTTGTTCTTCTAACATTTACATCTAACTTTCAAATCTTTTAACAGAAATCAAACACCATACAACTCTTTCTTTATCAGGGGCTTATTGACAACTGTATGTAAGTCTTTTACAGAGCTGTGTTCCTAGGAAGATCAGAGAGAGCCCTCAAGCATAAGGAGGTCCCACAATCAACATCCTTAGTCATTACATGTATTAAAGAGGTTCATTGGCATCTTGTCTTTATTGTGGGCATCTCATCAGCTTCTTTTCTTTATTTTTATATAGGGGGGTTGAAAGACTGTTGACAAGCCTGGTGTAAACCCCCCCTCTATTATAAACTAACAAACCATGACTTATTGTGATGGTATTAAAGACAAACCACATGGAGTCTTGTGTTGACATGCTGTCAAAAGCCTGTACATAAACCATCTTATTATAATATACACTCGGACACATACCTAATTAATCTGACATGTATTTTTTTTCCGCTGTCTGGGTCATGCTCGTACTTTTCACAAAAAAACTTCAAAATTCTTCATTCAAGGATTAAGGCTTGGTTACTTAAAAACACTTTGGTGCATGTGCTTACAAATCAAATGATGTTTGGATATATGTACTACTTTGTTAAAATAGACTTGTCCACATACATAATTAGTTTTACATGTAATTTTTTCCGCTTCCTGGGTCATGCTTTTACTTATTTATAGATTGGTGGCACAAAAGGATTAAGTCTTGGCTACGTTAAAACGTCTCTGATACATGTGCTTAAGAAAAAATGAGTAACAGAATTGTTGAGATCTATGGACTCCCCTTTGTTCCGATTAAAAAGAGAGACTTTCTGATACATGTACTAAAGGGATATGTTGTTGAAGAACATGTGAAATAAAATGGCGTTTAATATCCTGGTGTTCTTCGTCAATGGGATTCATAAAGATTGTGTTATAAAACCGATTACAAATTTCTACTAATACATGCCTACTACTACTACTTGGTGTTTAACGTCTGCTTCCACATAAGTGATATCACAGACAAATACATGCCTGGAGATGAGTTGTTTATAATGCCTATAAGAATGAAAATCTAGTACCGCCAATGGTCGCAATAAAAAATGGGCATAAGATAGATAGGTACTTGAAGCAGCACACAGAAATATTTACATTATAAAGTATATGGTTACCAGTATTTTGGTTTGAATTAGGTTGAGCAACTGCATGTCTACCCTGTTAAAGTGACTAGACCTGTTTCTCTATCTAAGTGAAATAGATTATTGTTTTAAAAAATCCCTTGTCTACGATATCACCCCCTGTGGGACTGGACGTTTAACTCTAGAAACAAATGAATAACAAATACCTTTATGCTTTTTGTACCATTTTGCTTTCAATAATAAAATATTCCACAATCTTTCGTTTTCTTTTCTTTTATTCAGAAATAGTACCAACTACCATGAGCAGATATTTTATAGATGATTTTTCAAATAAGTTTTTGTATGATTAAAAACAACCAATCAATGCATTATCAAATACGATTTACATATAAAGGTTATAGATTTAAATTTAAAAAGAGAAAATAAAAGTAAACATTTTCCAAACCTGAATAGCAGGAAATTAAAACCTGTGTTGATAAGAAATTTGAAATAAAAATAAATCCAGAGACGGATTCAAGGAGGGCACAAGGGGCGCCCGCCATCCTAATTTTGACTGTGCCCTTTTTTACTACTGAAAGTGCCTTTTAACTAGCTTTTTTGCTCAAATTTGTGGCTCTTTTTCTACGATTTCCTAACGTTTAGACGAAAATATTAGCCAAATAGCTCTTGGGTTGGCTACAGATGCAAGGAAATGACGGATATTTTTCTTTGGGCCCCCCCCCCCCAACTCAGCGCCGTGCCCTGTCTTCGCGGTCAGTGCCCTCATTTTGCGGCGCCCCCCCTTTCCAAAATTCCGATAGATTCGCCCCTGAATTCAATGGCATACCAGGGAGATGAGGGTGGGGTTGTCACAATTTTACTCCCGGTTTTGGTGTCTAGTACATGTTAATAATTATACCCTCTCCAAATATATTAAATACATTGCGTTGAATTTTCTAAAAATAAGAGGTGGCTAATACATGGTTCCCAATGTCGTGCGATGCATTATGATAGGATTGTCCTGTTGAATCTGTTATGTGCAGATACATTTGGATACATTTTGATACTATCAACACAATTGCTATGACTGACCTCAATATATGATAAGCCCTAATAGAATCACTACAATTACTTGACGTTTAAAACCTCAATTCAATTGTAGCACAATTACTTGACGTTTAAAACCTCAATTTCAATTGTAGCACAAATCGTGTTTTTGGGAACCGAGCAGTAAGTAAGATACCAGTATGGGGCACCAGAAGTGTCTTTGCCCCTTGGTGCTGAGAACCCCTGTTATGCCACTGAATAAAATTCAAATATGACAAATTATTGAAAAGATATTAAAACTTAATTTTGTAAATTTAACAATTTCTCAATATTTGAATATTTTTTATAGGTTTTTAAATAAGTTAAACATTTTATTTCAAGTAGTTTCAGGTTAAAGGTTTGTTGATGTTTAATCTAATTCAGTACAAAGAAGATATTTCAAGTCACATTGCTATTTTTCACCATCGGTATTTTTGATTTCGATTGATAAGTTGTTTTGAAAAATACTTTGAGGGTGGGAACTATAACATGGTACCGAGAAATATCTGTCTTAAATATACACTAGTTAAGAGTTTAAGAAAGCCTTGGCCATTCTTGCTATAATAATTAAAAAATAGATGATAAAAAAAGAAAATATTGAATATCAAATTACTTTATTCTGAACGAAGTTGTCACTGTCAAAAGTTTGGAATAGAAATAGACATAACTGTCTCAGAGAATTGCTTGATTGACAGACGATACCTCCACACACATATTCTTGATTATGAAATAACATTCTCATGTTACCCTCGATTATCAGGCATTTAATAGGCAGTCTCAGGAACTGACGTCAGTGAATAACTTTACAGTTTGGTCAGTCTTTTATTTAATTATTAAATGGATGTTTCCCAGCAATCTGAGCTTGTCATGTAAATAAGGGAGGTTGGGATGGCCTAGCGGTCTAGTGTATCGCGCTTCGACCTTTAGCTGGTCGGTCACCTCTGGCTTGCGGCTGTGGTTTCGAGCCCTGGTGTGAGCATATGTGGCATGGAGATAGGGACGCCTTCTCAACCTCGTGGGTTTCCTCCGGGCACTCCGGTTTCCACCCACAGCTAAAGACCCCTACGCGCAAGCGAATTATTGAAATAAAATTAAACCATATGTTAGTCCCGAAATGACCTAGTTTGTGTTGAGTGGACGTTAAACCCCATTTCTCTCTCCCCTTGTCATTGATAATTTCTATAACATATGGGGGCCTGTTTCACGAAATTTTAATTAAGATAAAATCTAAATTTTAGTAATTTGATTGGATAATATCAGATTGATTTAAGTGCTTAGCCAATCAAAAGTGATGTATCTACTTAAATTTGGATTTTATCTTTAGCTATGTTGCCGAGAAACAGGGCCCTGAAGCCTAAATAAAGACATGCAATAGGCAGATTTAGCTCTTAACTAATGTATTTAATCAGAATATGTAAAATAGTTGACAAAATTTAAAAACCAACAAAAATAACAAAAAAATTCTACTCTACAAGTGATATATTAAAGATTTACAAATAATTCTGCCTTTCACCTGGTTGGCATTTATTAATTCTAATAATAATAGCACATATAAGATATTTTTGGTAACCATATTATATTACAATAGGTACACATATATACTAATACTTCAGATAGAGAAGGAGATCAAAGATGAGAAGTTGCCAAGATCTTGGGCTTTAAAATCCCTTCTTTATTATTGCAATAATGATCTGGCATTCTTAGTATTTATATATGGAATTTATGTTTCGGAAATCATCCCCGGGGGTATTTTTGAATCTTGTCTATGGCAAAATAACTTTTTTTTTGTAAAGGAATGGTGTTTTAAATGGCTATATAACAATTTCTAGGATATTGACATAGAATCAGATTCAGCAGATGAAAGACGTTGCATTTCACTGAAAACTGGGCTCTTTAGTGGTGTGTGCTTTAGATCGTAAGGTCTTTCATTGAACCAGCTTATACGTGACGAGGAGAAGGGTCGACTGTTCAACCCTGTCGGTTTTGTCCAATTCTTCCAGTTTTCTCCCTCACCACCATTTTCAACCTCACCACCATTTTCAGCCTCACCACCATCTCACCACCATTTTCAGCCTCACCACCATTTTCAGCCCACTGTTGAACACCTCTATGAGCTAAGAATAATTGAACTAGTTGGTGTCAAGTGGACATTAAACCCCATTTCTCTCTCTCACTGAAACTAGTTCTAAATTATTTTGTATCACCATTTTATTTAAATTACATAAATGATATATTTTTTTTAATTTTTTTTTCAAATATTATGTCAATTTCCAAATAAATAACACAGATAATTGTACTCAGTAGTTTAAATTTTAGAAGAAAAATGGTGATCGTCCTTTTGCATATATGTCATTTTTGACTATTCTGAGTTCCTACACAGATAATATCTTGAACTTTAAAGCCTTCCTTGTAAAGTATCGTTAAAAGCTAATTCTTTCTCCAAGGCAGAAACCCGTAGGTCCATAAATAATGAGACAAAACCATGTACACTTCTCTTTCTCAAAAGACCAGAAATTCTCACGCTAAGCATTCATTCAAACAGTTATTCATAAAGTTCTCGTCTTCATTTCAAAGTTTTAAATTCGTTTCTTCTATGAATTATATAACATGCACCGCAACTTTTCTATTTCACTTTTGAGTAGAGAGACCTCAGTACGCAGTTGAAGATTTTCTTGCTCAAGATAAACAACACGAAGAGCAATTTGTTCTTCCTTCATACGCCGAGCTTCTCGAGACCGTTTGGCGGAATCGTTGTTTTTCTTGCGTTTGTCCCAATAAGTGTCGTCTTTTTGTGTTTCTGGGATGCTGCATGGACGTTTCTTGGGCGGCATTTTACAGTTGATTCCATCAATATCTTTAATCCTGTCATCGGGAGACAGGTCGATTCTACTGTCATCATGAGGCGATGGTGAGGATATGTCGGAAGCGGCACCGTGATTTTGATAGGGATCCATTGATCCTTCTTTTTCTGGTTTTATAGGTGGCATTTGCAGATGCATACCGTGACCGTTGGTCCGCACTCGCATATCTTGACCCCCACTACATGATGGCATTGTGTTGCCATATTCATAGGTAGAATTGGGTAGTTGCATACCACAATTGCCCGTCTGTCCAATGTACGAAGAGTTCGAAAATTGTGATCCATAAAATGTTGTTGGCATATTCACAGGTGAATATGATTTAAACGGTCGATCGACATCGCGATTGTCCATAGGATAGGGATATGATGAACTTGCATTCATGGTAATTTCTTTTTATTTAACATAAATTATCTGGCGGCAACTTTAAATATAAACAGCATCGATGGGGAAACTGGTCATTCATCTGAAAGACACAAAAAATAATTACAGTTAATAACATAGTATAATCATAGTATGGTTTGGGTTGTTGCTGTGAGGGGTTGGACGGTTGAATGGTTAGCACATGCTTGCTGTATCATAAAGCCTGTCATTGAGTCAACTGGGTCACCTATCCAGCCTCATGGGTTTTCTCCGGGTACACTGGTTTCTTCCCTCTGCTAAAAACCCTACGCGCAAGCGTATTAATGAAATGAAATCAAACTATATGTTAGACTCGAAATGACCTGGTTTGTGTCGAGTGGACGTTAAACCCCATTTCTGGTTGTTGCCGTACAAGGCGATAAATTTATATTCCCAGTCTATTATTTTTCAAAATAAATAAAATTAATTTCAAATGTTGTCAAATAACAACAAGGTTTTCTTTACAAACGACGAAAAGATCACAAAGCATTTACTTTAACATCTATCTTCTTTAACCTGGCTTTTTCAAAAAAGTGGAATATTATTTCAAGATATTTGTTTGCTAAGGGAAAACACCACTGCCAACTACATAGGCCATAAAAATGGTAACTGTGATATGCCTTGGTTCTGGTTCTTGATATCCCACTACTTGAAACATTGGTACATCATGATATGTTTTAGACAATAGTTTACAGAAATGAGATTAAAATACAATTTTATACATGTACAAAACAAAAAATAATATTATGTATCATGAATTGTGCAATTTTTTTAATAGGATTAATGTTGCACTAACGAAGAAGTAAACTTTGCTTAAGAACAATAACTATTATAATACCTTAAAAAAAATATTGCAGGAGAATTTTTTAAAGATAGATGAACACTTTAGATTGACATTACACTTTATTAATATCTTTACAAAAAGTTGTGTAAAGTAGGAGAATTGGTTACAGATGGATGAACATTTGGCTTATTTTTAAAGTTAGAATTTGATGTAATGTATATATTTACATACCTAGAGTGTTTGTTAATACTTGTAATGGGGCATTACCCTATTACATGGTTTTTATGTAAGCAACTCTAACCCCACACACCGTTGACCATGTAATGTGATGTAACATGTTGAAGCATATGATAGAGTATAACATTACTATTTATTGAATGGATATTGGCCAGGTCCTCATTAATACATGTACCATGAATTATAGAGCTCTTAGATAATCCCTGTTCAAGTTATTCATGTCTTATATAAGAAAATGCAGAAATGTAACTAATTTTGAATCCAGTAGCTACAATTTCTGTTGGGAGCCACCGTGGCTCGTTGTCTCAAAATATGCCCGAAGTAAAGTGCAGATGAAACATTTAACTCTGTTTCATTCCATGCAACTAGGGCTCACGTTGTCGGTCGCTGATGTTGCAATTTGCAATAAAATTTGAAAGTGTTTTTTTCCAGTACTGGGGATTCTTTTTGAGAACTCGCTGGAAAAAATCTTAAAATCCTAATAATATTTATGCTGAATAACCCTTAAATTAAGTGTTAATCACGTGCGGAATACTATGAATTAATCAACTGGCTGATAATATGACTAATACTAATCAGTCTTCTTGGATTAATGATTAATCCAAGTGGTGATTATTTCATGTATAATTTCATATTTAAAAAATCGTAATACATGTAATCAAAATGGCCCTTTTGAAGAGAATTAAATATTTTGATAGTTGAATTCTGTTTACTGTGGCTTCAAAATACGGCATGTAAAATATACAAGCATGCTTATCGGATATTATTATTTCAAATTATATTATGACCACTAATCGGAAACGTTAGAACGAGTTGAATAGTGACGATTCTTGATCAAGAAAACAGTTAGTCATTTGCATCATATTACCTTCGCCAAAATGCTCTAAATACCTTTACGGTACCTGAAGATAATAAAAGGTCTCATAAAACATAAATTTATAGAAAATTGGCAATTCTTGGATAAGATTTGATTTGTAAACATTGAAAATTAATTATGTGGTACAGTGTTCAAATAGACTAAAGTCACCAAATATATAATCTGATCTTAGTTTATCAAAACTGTGCTAATGTATTATGTGAAGACAGATTTCTAAAGTTGTTGTATGTTGTATTGTATATTTATATATCGGTAATTGTTTTATAATAGGCCTAGCTGAGACATAAAATTGTTAGATATTGTATTTTTTTTGGCAGATAAAATTTTCCAGTGGGCAGATAAAAAAGAATTAAAACTTTTGTGTATAGAAATTATTATCAGTTTTGGCAGAAAATAAATTGAAAGCCAGTGTGGGCCCTGTATACAAGTAAAAGATATATATCTTGAATCGCAATCAAGCAAGCGTATGAATACAAACATCTGCTACCTACATGTATCAAGTAAAGAGACCTTTTCAAAAAATGTTGCTCTAGACAAAATCTTTACATACTCTTTTTTTGATGTAAAAAAAAACAATTTAACTTGAAACCAATTTAAAAACTCAGCAGAATCACATAATTATCGTTATCGAAATAAATTTGATTAAGATAAAAATTTTGTATTCTCATCAAATTTGGACATAAATCAAATGAGAAGGAAGTATGTTGATGACAAGACTTTCAAATGCAGACGGACCAACACCGTGTCTGCTTTCACTTCCTGATTATAGTCATTTATATGGGTTGATCTGTGATTATGTAAGATGTATTAGATTTTATGGATTGGGTGATTATGGTTGAGACAACTGGTTTAATCAATGGTTGTGGGACATTGTTACATTATTTATTGATGAGAAACAAAAGTTTAACGTGAAATGAATTGGTATAAATCATCAGTCATTTGTCGTCTTATCATTTATGGTTTAGTTTAAACAATATTTTATTCCGTAAAACGGAAATGGATTGAACAACAGGCAAAGGCCTACATAAGTTCTCTTATTTATGGTGTTGTCCATTTTCGTCTTGATTGGAGAGATTATTTCCTCATTTAAAATTCGTCTATTGAGAATTCTGTCAAGTGGTGTGGTTTTGATTCCCTGTTTGTACGTGACAAGGAGTAGGGTCGCATGTCCAACCTCCCGGGTTTTCTCTCGGCTCCCCCCCGCCATTACTAAAGAGTCAAATGCACACGCGAATTATTGAAATAAAAAATGATCCCTTTATATTATTCCCGAAATTTTCTTCAAGACGTTAAAACCCATTTACTTCTCTTTTTCAATGCTTTCTGAGAATAATTTGGTGTACAAACCGGTGTCTGAGACCCCCCCCCCCAAACGGCTAGAAAAAAATTTACATTCAATCCTAAAATACTAGCTGAATTAATTACTTTCTCATTCAATAAACACCCGACGTCCTAAAAACATCATCCAAGCAAAGATATTATGAAATGGTAAGGAACTGTAAGTGACACAAACTATTAAATTACTTGTACGCACGATTAATAATGAATAGAAAATATGAGACTGTTAAATGTACTTTGTATGTGAACTTTACATATCACAGTTGTATTTGTCGTATATTTATTAAATAAGGAGACGAATTAATATACGCCTTTGGCTTGTTTTTGAATCCTTACCTTCAGACAGTGTGTGTATACAATATCTATCTTATTTGAATAAAATATTGTTTAAATCGAACTAATACTATGTAATATCTGCTGATAGGTAATCGATTTTAGTTGCGTTGTTTGCTCCTGAATTTTGTAATTTACCTCACGAAAATTAACACAGTGGACATTAAACATTTATACTTAGCCTCCGTTTAATGTTTTTTTTTTAAAAGAGATTTCCCCAAGATTGTGTAAAAAAGATGTCCATGTATAAAATTTGTTCTTTAAAAATATGTCTTATTGTGTAACAGCACCAGTAGTGAAATGTTTGGGGTCATATCCTTAAATCTCATTAAAAATCTAAACATGGTGTCTCATTGGTGAAATGTTGTAAAGGTTAGACATTCTTACATGTTAATTGCACAGTTTTACATTCTCTATGATGCAATATTACCACAACAATCACCTGAAACGCAATCTTATCAATTCTAGCGTTATCACTTAAATAGTTTTTGATATGTTAACACTACAGGAACTAACTTTGGAATTAACCAGACTTTCAAAAGTTTGTAAAATTCATTATGTAATTTATCTACACCAACAGAAAAAATTAAAAAATTAAAACATTTTTTTTTACTTACAATTTTTAGGGGTATTTGTGTAATGCATATATTTTAGGTGGTTCAATTTTATGATAAAATATGATTTAATTTCATGACCCTTAGGAATAAAAGTATTCATTTTAAATAATTTATATAAAATAATTTGTTAAAAATATTTCAAATTCCTTGTATTTTGATTAATTTATTTTTTACAAATTTTGTTACTGTGTGTGGCACCAATTAATCTGTTTTAATATAATGAATCCATCTGTATTTTTATATGTAATTTTGTTACAGTGGGAGGCACCTATGAAGCTGTTTTAGTATAATGAATCTGTTTGTATTTTTATATATAATTTTGACTTTCTACCCTTGTCTAGAATTCAGTTATAACCAGGAGTAATCTTGTAATGTTATCTTTGTAATCTTAACAATTTTACAGCTTGTGCAATATTACCAATGTTAAACCTTTGTATCTCTTTATAACCTTGCATAATTTTACAAGACAGTCTCCATACCTTGAAACTTAAGACCGGGGGTTTCTGAGGACAACTTAGATAATTTTATTTAAAAATCAGATTTTAAGTGACTTGAAATGAGAAATGTTAATAATTTCTATTTGAAATATTCATAGGTAAAAAAAATTTTGTTAACTATAGTTACAAATTCGGTTAATTTATTGGAAATTTTGAGGGTCTATGCATTGAATTTCACCGTTGGTGAATGTTGAAAAATGGGACAATTTTTGCTTGACATCTTGATTATAAGATTAGTCTTATTGACCAAAAAAAAGTCTGCCTTGTTTTGTTTATTGTAAATTTTTACCCTTTCAATTTATGAATTACATTGTACTGTCCTAATTAGTGTATTAAACACGTCTTTGTATATTGTATATTATGTGGATGTCAAATAACAGTTTTGTATATTACTCCTGGCACTTCTAACCCTGTTATCATCAGGGTTTTTCTTCATTGAATAATAACATTTTTATCAATGGAATTGAACCTAAACCAGAAAGAAATGCACAAGAAGAAGTGCTATAAAATGCATCAAATTTTTGGTAATGAATAACAAATATGCCATAAGATGTTTTTTATTTGTTTGGCTGTTCTGATGGTTTTTGGGCTATGTTAGTTTATGGTTGTTATGCCTATTACCCTATTTAGTAAGATATCGAATACAAATATGTATGAATGCAGTAGTACCTTAATATATTTGCGAGAGAATAAACAAGATAAGAAGAGAGATAATTTTAAGATAGATTTATCATTATTATTACGGATGTGACTAACTGTACTTTGATTACAGATCTAGATTAGAGATATTATGAAATTTGTTGTCCTTATTTTCCTTATATTCTAATTTCTCATTGAGGAATTTTTAAAAATCATGAAATATAGATTTTAGGTAGTTGTACATAAATTGTATTGATTTTCAATACAAATCTTACACTTTCACACTCGCAGACTTCCATTTTTTCAGACAATTAATATATATTTTAAACTTCAAATCTACTAGAGGATGTATATTGTGATGTTTATAGACAATTAATATTAATATATATTTTACACTTCTAACTAGGTGAATTGTATATTGTGTTGTATCTTATCAATTGATATTACTATATACTTTACAATTTTAACTAAGTGAATTGTATATTGTGTTATTTCTAGGCAATTAATATTACTATAATATTCTACACTTCTAACTAGGTGAATTGTATATTGTGTTATTTCTAGACATGTAATATACATTTTCAACTTCTAAATTTCCAAAAGGGTATAATGTAGATCAGGCTGTTTTGAGACAATACACATTTAGTCTTTATGTATAGTGCATGTTGTTTCCAGATTGGATAATATACATTTGATGGAAGTTGTAGCCAGATGGCTGAGTTTAAACTGTATATTAAAGTTGAAATAGCGCTTTAATTGATACATATTCAAAGATAAAACATGTTATTTAGATATATATTAAATGCAACATGCAGTTTCTCCATAAAATGCAATTATTGAAAAAAAGAATTTGATATACCAGATATTGTAATCATTCATTTCCAATATATATTTTCTGTATAACTAGCCAATGATACTTTCTATATACATGTACATCCCTTGAAGTGTGTATTAATGGATACATATATTTTCCGGTATGGTTTCTTTAAGGCACTGATTTCTTTACTTAAATTTTTCAAATTAATTCCATGAAATTGTGATAATTGAAATGTTGCTTCTTTTCTTAGTAAATTACTTATAAAGAAGAAAAAGTTTGAAGCCAATTCTCAGTTCAATTTATCATAATTTCCTTATTTAGAAAATTGGTCGAAAAAAAATGCAAAAATTTCAAATTTTGACTTTTCTTATCATATGTTTGTTGCGAACTGATATATAGTAAAACATAATGAAATATGGTTTCAAGAAATTAATTTTGATTAAAGAATATAAAGTTTCTAAGTATATTGTTAATGGACAACCAGTTGAAGGGTGATAGAAATAGGAAGAACTCTAACCTCATATTGTGTTAGACAGGCAATAAAATTTTCAATAAAATTTTCAATAAAATATTCCCAAAAAATATTAAAATTATTATTATGAAATAATATTATCAAATATTTACTCACTAATCCATATATCTTGTCATCAATTCATAAAAATTCCACAAAAACATTTCTCCCATTTCAAGATGGCCATAATCTTGTCCAGCCCTCAGTCTTTACCAATAGTTACTAAAAACTCCCCAATATTACACAAACTTGCCACACCAAAACTGACCAATTAATTTGCTTCCTTTCATGCATGACCTCTTCACCCTTAGGGTCATGTGACCAAGACTGACCAATAAGGTTATGTAATGTTACCCAATCACAACCTACCATGTTAGTTAATACAGTGTCAATGACTTTTGGATTGGGGCTGATTATACATGTTGATCTCGGGTGGTTTATATATCTTTACCTACATGCTGTATATTAAGATTAAAACCTTGAATATCTGGCTTATTTCGAGTAATCCCAAACTTTGGTCAAATTTAGGGATATTATACCTTTAAGGTCAACTTTTGAAAACAGAGATCTTATTTGAAATCAATGGAGATTTTGATATTAATTTGTTCTTAGAATGTAACTCTGTATCTTCTATATATGCTTGATATATGGATGAAAAATTCAGACTTGACTTATTTTGATTTGTTCAAATTTAGGCATATTGCAACTTTAAGGTCAACTTTGACAACAACAAATTCAGACATGACCAATTAAAATATCGATCCCTTAATACCATTCACAATACGAAACGGCTTTCATATTTTCAAGAAATATATGAATGATTTAAAATTAAGCAATTCTAAAAAATGCTTGATATATGTTTGAGAAATAAAGATGTGACCGTTTTAAATTTGATTCCATCAAATATTGTCTCTGAATACTTTCATCCATAAAGAAAATGGTTACTTAAAAATACATGATGTGAGATTAGATAAAGAGCTGGCAGTTTTCACTATAGTAGTTCAAAACTACATAATGTAAAGGGAATATGCTGAAAATTTCAGTCAAATTGCTTCACTCTAAGCCGAGAAAACCTTATTTTAAAATCACTGTAGCCTTGATTGTCTCGATTATCCATTTTTGCGGTCAATTAACAATGGGTGTTGAATGGCAGATTGGATCCAAAACCAATGAACATCAGGCACATGAGGTGGCATCGCAAGGTCTCTTATGGTCTTTTCATGTTAATAAATGTCTAATTCATAGTTTATAAAACATTTCAGGCTTATCGAAAGACAAGCAATAGGCATATTTAATTCTTGAATAATGTATGTTCATTTGAGTAAATTGAACGTTTTTCATTTGTTCTTGTAATATCTGGATACTTTCAAATTGAGTGAATTAAAAAAAGATGGTGGACAGCAACCATAGTAGATGTGAAATAGGTTTGTTTGAAAATGTCTTCCTGTCTATCCCTGAGGCCATAAAACTTAATAACCTGAGAACAATACCCCAACTCAACCAAGACAAAGGCTTTTTAGGGACCATTGTCAATTTTTATACATTGTTGTCATTACTGCTTGATTGACCTATTAACTCTCTATTGTTTCAGTGTGATCACTCAATCGGAACATAAAACCCCTTTTAAACAGCCCCAATCAGCTTTTGGTAATCCTAATTTATAATATGGCAGCTTTATATGGCGAAAGTCTTCAATGGTTGATTTTAGAACAATGGCGCTTATTTATAATCAACGGAAAAAACAATAGATCAACCAAGAGATCCAGATTAAAGAAAAGTAGATTATAAATCGAATGTTTAAAAGTGTTAATAAGTTTTAATTAAAGTTTTTGTGTTTTAGGATTGTTTTATCAAACAGCTTGATCAGAAACCAAATGATTACTAGCTATGATTAACTAATATGAAAATTTGAAATTTAGAAACACAAATTCAAACTCAAGGTGAAGCCCGGATGCTTCGTTTGTACCATACAGGTTTTAACGAAATATGTACGAGAATTTGTAAATTGTTTTAATTAAATTTAATGATAAATTGTTTCAATGGTAGTTAGTAATTGAATTGGAAATACCCCGGTCACAATTCTATTAAATACAATTATTGTTTATTAGGCGTTTCTGGTCTTTATCAATCAAGAAATCTGTAATAACAATCGCATTCCAGTTATGTCCTATGTGTACATTTCACGATTTCAGCTTGAATATACTTCAGTTCATTTTGAAAAAAAATGCATTGAAAAGCAAACCCTAATATATAACAAAAAACAGTTGAATTTAAGTATTTTCTGACAAGGATGGCTAAACTGAAATAATAGTAGAATTTGTTAACACTTACAAACAATGATGAAGGGTACAAGTAGAATCCCTGAATTACCCCCTATTATAGAACTGTGACCATGTGACCAAGGATAGAATAGATAAGCAGCATGTTGTTTATCTTTAATCAAGGGAGTGTTTTCAAATTAAGGGGCCATAAAACTTAAATGCCCATCATTATCTATTAAAAAGTTCAGCTCATCTATCAGTTGATAGGTATAAAGTTATAAAAGTGTATTGAAGGATGTTTATTTTGTTAGAATAATGCAACATGGCACTTGAGAATAAATTGTGATCACACAAATATTTTAATGCCAGTGTCAAGATCTGCTTTGTTTAAAGTTTAAATCTGTTCCTGATGGAATGGAAGACTGGATAGATTTGTACTTGCAGAATGATATGGCTAATGCAGGCGCGGATCCAGGATTTTTTGCAGGGGGGGGGTCTAGGTTTGATAATTGCTTAACTTAAATCAATGTATACAAACTCGCAATTTTTGGGTCAGATTCAGGCTTTTAGATTTGCAAAATTCTCTAGTAGAGAAGCTACAAGTATACAAAACTTGAGACAAAAGGCTTGGTGCTGTAGACTGACTGAAAATCTTCTACCAATGCAAAATTCTGGTGCAAAGAGCCACTATGGTACAAAAACTATCCCCTAATGTTAAAGGGACAATAACATTCTTGCTGGCTTGGTAGCTCCAGAAAATAAATAATACCCTTATTCTAAGTACTAGATGTTTAAGTGTCCTACCCGTTGTGTAAATTATTCATTACAACCTATTTTACTTGTCCAGAGGGTTCGAAAATATTTTAAAATCCAAGTCACACATGAAAAGGTTTACATTAGACTTTTCAAATCAATTGGTTGAATTTTTCCAATTTTTTAAAATAGGTGTGTTAAGATGAAATTTATATCATCATTTAATTGGAATATTCTAAAATAATACGATTTGTTGACCAGAATGACGATTGGGACATATTATTCAGTTACAACAAGAGTGTTATTGGCGTTTTAACAATTAAGACCTTACAACACTTTTATTTGATTTCTGGTCAAGTGGCTTCGTGGGTTAGGCGCTGGCCCAATAAACTAGAGGTCCCAGGTTCGATCCCAGAGTTTGTAGACAAAGTTCCTCAGGAATTTCCGTTGTTGTTGTCTCCAGTCAACAGCGCAGAACGGAGAGCTTGGACAGGAACAGCATCTTGTTTTTCAGATAGTACGAAGAAATGAGGTGCTGTGTACATGTTAAAAAAAGCCTTGACATTTGGGATCGAAATATGTGTAGGTCATAGCCCTGAATTTTGGGCAAAATGTTCCTTCACGCATACTGAATTATGTATGTTCGTCATCATTAGCCCAAATGGTGAAGAAAAGTAAGATGTTAAACCCCATTTTCAATTGAATTTTTGATGCTGGTAGAGATATACCTCTGCCTGTACATGTATAGTGATTTATATCTAGTGAGTTAGTCTAGTGAATGGTGCGCTAAAATGAGTTGACATGTTTGCTATTATTGAACATATCTTGTCTGATGGTGGTCTGTATTGAACTAAAACATCAATAATTAATCTCTTTACTTATATCTCACTGACCTCCCCAGGGAGATATTGTCCCCTAGGGTGGTCCCTAATTTTCTCCAGGTTCACCTTATACTTGTTAATTTGTAGCACATTCCTGAAGATAGAGGTCACCTTAATTAAATTCAGATTCTTCTCAAGTCTAATTATTATAAGGATAATTTTATAGGTGATTTAATAATTAATACGGCCATAATCAATTATCAAACACACATAACTCATGTGGATTTAATGTAATTGAAATAGTTTTTTTTAAATTAAATTAGAGTATTTTCTAATCATTATGCATTACATTGAGTGGATGAACTCTAAATTTGGTTCTTCTTTGCTGTGTTTCACAAAGTCTAGGGTTAGGGTTTAAAACTTTTGTGTTTGAAATGTGCTATTTTCATTTAAAGATGCATTCACCAGTTCTTTGGTTTCGAACCACGGTTGTACGTGACAAGGAGTTAGGTTGCCTTTCCAACCTCGTGGGTTTTCTCTGTTTATTCCGTTTTCCTCCGGTTTCCTCCCAAAGAGCCCTACGCACAAGCCAATTATTGAAATGAAATTATGAACCATATGTTAGTCCTCAAATGACCTAGTTTGTGTCAAGTGGACATTAAACCCCATTTCTCTCTCTGTCTCAATAGATCTTGTTTTATTCAACAGTTTGCACTTGAAGGACTTTTGGCTCTAATTTTTAATATCATGAATTAGTCTAAAAGCACATATTAATGTAATATGTAAAAGCACATATTAATGTAATATGAGTGAATATAAAATGATTTATATTAAAAAATTTAAAAAAAAAAAAAGGAAATTTCTAATCAAATGTGAAATACGTGAACTGTCCAAACTGAACAACAATCATTTACGCCTTCATCGTCCGTTCTAAAAAAAGAATTATTTTAATTTTATAATTTGTGAATCAGCCATTACTATTTACTGTCGCATTGTAATTTAGCATATGTTTTTTATTTGTACATTGATTTTGCGCTCGAAATGAAATGGTTCATGACTCAGGTACCATATTTTAAAACATTCACTGTGTCTTAAATATTGGATATTAGGATCCCACATTTTCATTGCAACATAACAAAATCAATATGTATTGAAATGGACCAACATTGAATTCTTATTTGCGTTTTTAATTTCGAATATTATGGAAAAAAGGATTATGTGTTATTTGTAAGAAAGGACTTGGGTCTCAAGGACAGTGTTGCCTGCTTTCTTCTCTCCCACTTTTCCTAGCCATTCATGCACTGGTGTGGGCAGTTTGGAAAATAATCAGTGAGATTTTTGCCTGTGTGGTAGCAGACATCATATTGTTTGTGTTTTTCACTCTGTAATAATACTATTTTCCCCAGACCAAAAAAGAACAAACAAAAGAAAGGAATGGTGTACATTATTATAAAATAAACCTGTTTCACAGAGAAACTAAAAGTTCTTTCTTTTATTTTTCAGACGTTCCGTATTCCACTAGGATTAAAATACAGTTGTCCGTCACCATCAACGTGGAAACTAGTCATCAATGCTTTATTTACAGTGCTGGAGATTGGTCTACCTGTTGCCAGGAAACATGGTATATATAAAAGTTTTATTAACCCTTTCCCAGGGCCATATGATAACTAGCTCAGAGCATTGAGGTCGTGTTGAAATTGTTCTCAGGGGTACTGTAAATTGACAAACAATGTATATATATCTATTGTTTTTATGGTCAACAAATTCCCACCACCCCTCCTTAGTTAGGGGCCTGCCCTTACTTTCAATACCAATCCATGAGTTTTTGAAAACAACTCAAAAAGTGCACATATTGTGTCACTTGTTATTATTAAATCGATTAATCAAATAATGAGTTTTAATTATTTGAATGTGTTTTACCCACTTCCAGAAATTTTATATTAGCATTTTGATGAACTTTTGTATTTTAACAAATTGTCATATATCTTTTGCTAGTTGTCACTTTGGTCAGATTATTTTCTACTAAGAAGTGACAAAGGCTTATGAAATCAGAAGTATTGCTACTCTTTTACGTAACTAGGTGTCAGGTTTCCTTCCCAACCTCATGGATTTTCTAAGGGGTTGACCCAATGCACAACCGATTTGTTAAGATGAAATTGTATCGTATGTTAGTCCCAAAATAACTTAGTTTGTGTTGAGTGGAGGTTAAACTCTCTCTTTCTCTCCCTCTCTCTGTGATAATTTCTTGGCTTGAATTTGGTTTACAATTTGATAATATATATTTTAATTTTGTTACAGTGAATGAATTTGAAGGTATGTGGTGTGAGTTAGCATTGGCTTTTGAAGATTTCCTTTTTACAAAACAGTGAGTTGATTATATTTTTGAAAATTATTTGCTTAGAATTCCTGTGAAAAATTAGTACAAGAAACTTTAGCTTTGAAAGATTCAGCACTTTCAGTTTTTATACCTCAACAATTTACCATCTACTCTTTTCTCAGCTTTTTAAATGTTATTTATATATCAATTACTTCTAGAGTTATAGGGGGGGGTTTGGATGGTCTAGTGGTCTAGAGTGCCGCGCTTTGACCTCTAGCTGGCCGGTCACCTCTGGCTTGCGGCTGTGGTTTCGAGCCCTGGTGTGAGCGTATGTGGCATGGAGATAGGGGCACCTTCTCAACCTCGTGGGTTTCCTCTGGGCGCTCCGGTTTCCTCCTACTGCTAAAGACCCCTACGTGCAAGCGAATTATTGAAATAGAATTAAACCATATGTTAGTCCCGAAATGACCTAGTTTGTGTTGAGTGGCCGTTAAACCCCATTTCTCTCTCTCTCTCTCTCTATCTCTAAAGTTATAGGGAGGGGGTGGAGTTGGATGGCAGAAAGGTTAGCACATGCGTGCTGTATCGTAAAGCTTGTCGTTGAGTCAACTAGCATGGTTTCGAATCCCTGGTTGTACTGAGAAGGAGAGTAGGGTCGCCTGTCCAACCTCGTGGGTTTTCTCCGGGTACTCCAGTTTCCTCCCACTGCTAAAGACCCCTATGCGCAAGCGAATTATTGAAATAAAATTAAACCATATGTTAGTCCTGAAATGAACTAGTTTGCGTCGACGGTAAACCGCATTGCTTTCTCTTTCTCTAGAGTTATGGCACAAGTTCACTTGTGAATATTCGCTATAAGCGTTATCATCCTAATCAGGATTATTCACTGAATAATTTCCATTGATTATTTCTAGAGTTATGGCACATGTTCACGTCACCAGAAGATTTACATTAAATTTGTCTTCTTGGTTTCATTTAATGATTACAAAATTTTTTGATAATTACCCATACTTTTATAGAGTTATTCCCCTTGACTATATGACAGAATCTTGTCAACACTCTAATTATATTATACAATTTAAAGATTTTGCTTTATATATCCCCCATGACCATTCACAGTGCAACAACCATGGTCGTCTGCTCGAACGACTTAGATGCTGTGGGTGTTTCATTGACTGGCAACCTATCGTTACGTGAATAAAGTAAAATATTTCTATTTTTAGTCCCTCACCACCAACATTATCTGTTGAAGAATTTCAAAGAGATGAAGCTGTGGATTGTAAGGTAATAATTGATCTGTATTTGACGACTTTAATGTTTCAGACGAAAAGCAGATGTTGTCTCCTCATGAAATGAAATGGGGTTTAACGTCCTACTGTACTGCTCCTGACCGGGATAATGAAGACGGGTATACGTCATACAGAGTGCTATGATGGAAATTTTGCCCAGGCAGCAACACTATGGCCTTCTTATATCAAATTCTAATTGCCAAGGAATGTTTTACGTGCACGCCAATGTCTGCATGGGATTTAAATTTTTCATCCCATCCGAACAAATAGACACCTGCACTTGTCAGGCATTCCATCCTGCATCACTGACAAGGGGAAACCACTCTGGAAAATCCTGATGAACTATCTTGGCCAATGCTTGGATAGAACACGTCACCTCCAGTCTAGTGAGCTCCCAACTTATCCACTTAGCCACCATGGTTCCTCTGAATTTGTGAAGCTCAAAAGTATTTGTTGTCAAAAAGTGAAGATTTTGTTATACAAGTCTTAGTTCATTGTCTAATATTTATTTTGGACAGGGAGCCGCAGTGGGTGTTGGTAATGTAAGGATCCAATTGTTTCTAAGAAAGTTACTCAGGTATTCTGACCTGGTTTAACCTTGTCAGTGATCCCTGGCAAGAAAAAATGTCTTAGGACAATAAATTGAATGTCTATTTAGACCATTGATAGCATACTAAAGATTCCCTGAAATAAGAGTAGGCCGTACCACCAATGTCTGAACAAAATTTCCCTCATCGTCAATGCAGAAAAGTAATTATACGCGGTTAAACTTAATTTCATTTCTTTTTATTTTTTCTGTGGAATTATTTAATTGTTCTGTTTTTTAGGTTGTGACAGTGATACGGGATGATATCCTACCCTACGCATCAAACATGCCAAAAGATTTTGTGATTAAAATAATGGAGATTTTAAATAAAGGATCTATACATTCGGCTACTTCTGATACTTTCATAGGTAAGCCTGGAATTGTATCATCTCTAATATAAACTATATAAAGTAGTTATGATAGACAGTATAGTTCAATTGTTTGTAAATATATGTAGGGCTAGCCAATTTAATTTTCAGTTTTGATAAATAACCTAGTTAACATGGATGGTTAGATTTACATTGAGGTTACGTCATTATGGTAAGCGTCCAATAATGGTTAAGTCCAATAATGGTTAAATTTTACGGTTAAATTTACGTTATTTTTATGTCGTAATGGTTATGGTTATTTTTATAGCCACTTGAATCATATAAAAGATGTTTAATTTGAAATTTCAAAACTTGGAACTAAAAAGCTTTTAAACAATGTTTGAATTAGTCTTTATCCTGTACAGTTAAGAAGAAAATTTTAAAAGAACAGAAAATCGAATTGGTGTGGCCTATTATTTAGCATCATGCCATTTAAACCAGGTCTTGAGGCCTGGAAATAAAGGTTTTAGCGGTACCCGACATATCAATAAAAACACACCGAAAATACGAAATGATGGGCATCAGAGGGATTTTGCTAGTCAAAGACTGAATGTGTGTCTGATACTGTCTGAGACATGTGCCTTGTTTTTCCAGGCCTGCATGTCCTTTCTACAAGTTGTTGTAGACAGTTGAAGTTAATTGTTTGTCAATACATCATATAATTTAAAAGTATCATTCATTGCATCTCATTTTAGCAGAATAGTAATGCCTTGCAAACTACAATTTTGTGAAATATGAATCTCTAATAGGACTAGGATTATTGTTCCAGAAACGGTTGAATTCCATTAAGTATTAAAAAAGATACGTTAAATTGAAATTTTATCAAATTATGCTGCTCGTTATGTGATAAGCCTGGCGCCATTTTGTTACAAATAATTATTGATGGACCTATTTTGAATCTCATTAATTCCAAGCCAAGAGATTATCCAGTGTTGGTAGCGTTAACCCAGGTGCACTCTCTCTCTCTCTACCTAGGGAAGGGAAAATTGGCTTGTTAAATCCAGTGTAAAGAAAGGAGTCAAAAATTGACTGACTGCCACAACTTTAACGTGGAAGTCAGGATCTTTACAATTATGAAGTGAAGTCTGTGATGGCGTATCTATCGTTGGCCATTAGGATTTTTTGGTCAGAAATCAGTATTAATATAGCTACCTTTTGCCTAAGAATTTAATGACTACATATTTTCTGGAAGCCGCAGGCATATTTAAATCTGCTTTATAGGGACTAAACTTCTTAAATCAAAATATCCATAATATTTAAATAAAAAACGCAAATGAAAATTCAATATTTGTCCATATCAATCAATATTGATGTTGTTATCTTGCCTTGAAAATATGGAATCCAGAAATCCAATATTTATAATGAATATTTTAAAATCAGTACGTGAGACGTGTATTTCTATGGTTTCGGGCACCATTCGTAATAATAATCAACGAAAACTGTATCTGATTAGAAATTACAATAAAAAATGTATATAAGTTCAAGATAAATCATTTAAAAGACATCTCTTCATATTACATTAATATTTGTTTTTAGACACATAGAGATGAAATGACATGAAATGGGGTTTAACAACCTACTTTCTGCACCTAACCTGGGCTAAAGAAGACGGGCATACGCCAAACATGTGTACAGTGAGGGAAATTTTTCCCAGGCAGTGGCACTACGTTCTACTCTTATATCGAATTCCAACTGCCTAGGGATCTTTTACAGGCACGCAAATGTGTACATGGGACCTCGTTTTTTGTCCCATCGGAATGACTCGACAGATGTCTTTGTCAGGCCCTCCGTCATCCTGTAAAGAAATTGTCATTTTAAAGCCACTGAGAGCAATTTGGAATTTTTGGAAAATATCTTATTTTGATGTGCTTAGATTGATATTTTAACGTTAATTACGAAAACCAAACAAAAATATCAACAGAAGATAATCCGTTTGTCATGTCTTTGTAAATACTAAAAGGAAGTCAACTGTTTTTTTCATTCAGATTTCGTTTAAGAGATTCAATATTCACAGTATTGTAGTTCGCAAGGGATTTAAAAATCTCACAGCTTTAATGGTATTGAAAACATGATAGAAATAGGAGATTCATACTTGCTGCAAAAAGGAACAATTTTCAATGTGTAATTATTGAAAAACCAATTTGTTGCATTCATTTTAAAATATTTCCTATTTCCTGTGCTGGAAGGTGATGTATTACGATTACGGAGTAAAATTAAATGATAGATGTTTTAACATTTCTTTGCAGTTCAAATTTATTGCTTTACTGATGCTTGAATTCCTTTATTTTAAAGTTTCAATATTTTATTTCAGTTTTTTCCACTCCGTCTTATCATAGTATAGGTAACTTGTTTCTTCGATACACAAAACAACTTTTGATTCAAAAATTCTATTCAATGGTTGTAAAATTTGATTGAAATAATTCTGTAGTCAATGCACTAAGGAATCATAGATTTCATCTGTAGATAACACAGCATATAAAATTTAGGAGTTTTTATTGGTAAACGTCTACCACCATTTTTGATAATTTACAGAAAAAGATAAATATTTCATTCATCTTTTCAAAATTCTACTTTTATGTTATTATCAGAAATCTCTGAATGGTTCCCGATATATGGCTTGACAACTGATAACTGTCTATTCTCAGAAAAAATAAATGCAGACTCAAATCTTGACTACAATCTCAAGACAATGACAGTGTACATTTTAATTTTCAACTCTCCATAGGTGGTGTTAAGATTAGTACCAATAGTCTTACTAAACCTTCAGATTAACTTACTGCTACATTATGGTTCACAAGTAGTTTTGCAAGCTTACAGAGATGAAGTTTCTTGTGTCTTTCCATCACTACTATCTGTCCGTTGATTTATCCATTAGTCTGTAAACGTTCTAAAGATCCAAGTTAGTACCTAATTGTCTTGAAATATATATCTAAAAAGTATATATGTTCACGAGATGAAGAAGTCTATTTATTTTCAATAATTTGTACCATTGAGGAACAACTAGAAGGCAATCAAATTTTATTATTTTGTATAATTTCTTCATGGGTTGCTGCCCTTGATCAGTTTTTAGTCTCTTGTAAATTATCTACCCTCAAAAAGATAAAATGTGGCAACCTTGGTAACTAAGCTGTAAATAGAAGCTTGTGTAGATGCTGCAAAATATGAGGAGCATGTAGGCCTAGTCTTGCTGCATCAGAAACAAATTCAAATTGATCCAGACTATGACTGGTACAGCAAACTATTGGATTATCTAGACTAGACGATTAGTAGAGAGGAATACTTCAAATTTAACAGGAATTGATCCAGACTATGACTGGTACAGCGAATGGATGGATTATCTGGACTATAAGCTTACTATGTCAGTTGTATTTTACTAACTCAGAATAATGAGTTGTGGAAGATATTGAGCTGAAGAGAAATACAAGAGTCGTCATTGTTAGAAGACAATGAATTTCTGAGAATGTCAGTACATCTGCTTGTGGCTTTTCTTTGTTCACATCAGCCAGTATTATGGCAGCCCATAATTTTTCTTGTTTTGGAAAATATTCGGCATATGTTAAAACAATAGTGAAAAGGCTGAAATTAAATATTGAAACAAAACTTTTCATTTATTTGAGGAATTCATATAATTTTGTTACGGATGGGTTGGTATGTTACTGCTTCGAGTCATGCAGATCTTCAATCAAATTTTATTGTATCTATTAGAATATGTATTTTTGGATCAATATGTTTCTATGTTGTTGTTGACAATTTTCTCTTCACCTGTGTTCTGTAGTCAGATCTTGTTGTTGTTGTTTATTTATTTAGCTGTGGGCGAAAGCTTCATGTCTTGTCATCTACTACTTTATTTACTATAGTTACAACGCACTATGGGGGGGGGGGGGCGAGTGACCTAACAAATGTTTTAGATCATAAGGACTGTCATTGAGCCAAGTGGTGTGGTTTCTTTCCCCAGCTTGTATGTGATAAGGAGGAACGCCTGGCCAAATTCGTGTGTTTTCTCAGGGTCCCCCTGTTGCCTCCCACTACTAAAGACCCCTACGAGCAACGAGCAAGCAGATCAGATAATTGTAAGAGGTAGGGTTGCCTGTTTTGTCCGGGTCCTCCCACTGCTAAAGGCTCCTACGCACAAGTGTATTAATGAAATGAAATTGAACCATATGTTAGTCCCAAATGACCTAGTTTGTGTTGATTGGACGTTAAATCACATCTTTCGCTCTGTAGCAGTTTAAAACATAAAAGAGGCCAATCAAGATAAAAGCACATTGTATTTGACAAGACATGATGAGGTATATATGATAGTTCTTCTACACTATATATATTTCTTATCACACCAATATATACTTTCTCTTTTATTAACAATTTCACCGTGGCCAAGATGCTGGTTTGCTAGCCTGAAGGCCTGGTATTCCATGCCTGCATTGGCCGAGAAAGTTCACTCAGATTTTCCGGCATGGTTCCCCCTTGTCAGTGATGCAGGACGGAGGGCCTTGACATAGCCAGCTGTCTAGTTGATCAGATGGGAGGATGTTAAACCCCATCTCATTTCATTTATTAACAATAATTTATTAATACATTTAATTGTCATGGTATATATAGAAACGATAAGGATGACATAAAACGAAAGTAGAAAATAACGAACATGATTGATTCTAGAACAGATTTATAGGTTGATTGAAATTATAGACTTGAAATATGGGAACTACTGGAAAAAATTAAAATCATAGTAGGCTAATATTTTGTTGACAGGTGTAAAAATAGAAATACAACAATTACTTATTTTTTTTAACTTTATGACCCCAGATTTTTATAGTATTTTAAGAGATTTAAATGAGTTAAAATAGACATGATGATTTTGAATTAACTAATGGTAGGGTAGGGGGATTTCAGAGGCGACAAAACATTCGCAAGAATGGATAAATCCTTACACTATGCGTGTTGGGAAAATTGGAAATTCCCAAACACTGCAATACAGAATAGTCACCACATGGGTTACTGTTATGGCTAGTAGGTAACAATGAGCTAATATTCCAAATAGATGAATTTTCTGTTTGGAAAATACCTCCTAACCAGCCTACCAAAGATAGACAAGAATGACATGAACCTGCTGGTGAGGAAACAACTGTATAAATACTAAACTGTGGTGTTATAGCACGCTTTTAGAAGGACACATTAAAATGCACAGTACTAATGGAAGACACATTAAAACAAACAGTACTAATGGAAGACACATTAAAACACACACTACTAATGAAATACACATTAAAACATACAGTACTAATGAAAGACACATTAAAACACACAGTACTAATGAAAGACACATTAAAACACACACTACTAGTGAAAGACACATTTAAACATGTAGTATTCACATGTGAAAGACACATTTAGACATATAGTCAAAATGAAATACACATTCAAACACATAGTACTAATGAAATACACATTCAAACATACTGTACTAATGAAAGACACATACAGACATATAGTACTAATGAAAGACACATTCAAACATGTAGTACTAATGAAAGACACATAGAGTGAAGAGTGAAGACACATATAAAAATCTAGTACAAGACATATTAAATAAACAGTACTAATGAAAGACACATTTAAACATCTAGTACTAAGCAAAGACACATTTAAACATACAGTACTATTGAAAGACATACAGTACTTTGCTTCTTTACTAATGTGGAATGATTTTATATTTGCTTAAGATTATTATTGAAGAAAATGATGTTACTTTAATGGAAATAATGTTATGTGGTAATTTGATTTACATGTAGTTGCTGTGTGGGATTTTATAGCTTCATTTTGGATTATTTTGCAAGCATGTGTTAGCTTTTAACAGGAGAACAATTCCTTAGGTTAATTGTGTTGTTTTCTGAACAGATTTTAAAATTTAATGTATAATGTTTTTATTTTTCTCCCAAAATTTTGTCTGTACAAGTATTTATTAATATCTTGAAGGAGCCCTACTTTTTGTATTTTGATTTTCCTTAAATACAACTGTTTGCTCCCAGTTTTATTGTATGCCCAGATTTAATGTGGCCATTTTGTTTTCTTCAAAATGTGGAGTTTACCCATCACCCATCAACCTTTAAGGGGACTTATCTATGAAAATTACACAGGGATGTTTTAGCTATTTCTTATCCATACATTGAAGACCCTAGACATGTATTTGTAACATACATGAAAAAAAAAAAGAGTTTTTAGCAATTTTCTTTAATGAGCACCAGCTTTAACCTCTTAATATTGCGCCAAGTTTGGGATGTCAATTATAATTTACTATTTATACCATATCTAAAAATGGCACCAAGTTTGGGATTTCAATTATAATTTACTATTTATACCATATCTAATAATGGCACCAAGTTTGGGATGTCAATTATAATTTACTATTTATACCATATCTAATAATGGCACCAACTTTGGTATGCCAATTATAATTTACTATTTATACCATATTTAATAATGGTGCCAAATTTGGGATGTCAAGTTTGGTATGCCAATTATAATTTAATATTTATACCATATCTAATATAAGATAGAATCAAATATGTAAATATTGGGTCTTTTAGATTATGCATGAAAATTATATTCTCTTGTACAGTATCATCTATCTTGTTAAAATTTATTCTTAATCAGGTTAATAATATTACGACTCCATGATATAAGTGTTTCAGGCAATGTTGGGGTTTTCAGCAAAAGCGATAATTTCTTAATTTTTATATCCAAAAGATCTCGATTCGTTTCCATATTCATGCACATCGTACCGTAACATCTTGGACTATGGCCTCTGATTGTACAAAAAAATCACATTTTTATTTTAGCTTGCTCTCTGTCCATCTCTTGCAAAATGTGGGCATATTTTGCATGGCAACCAGAAAATGATTTTTGTGGGTCTTACTTTGAAAACCGACTACATTGCACAGATGATCCACTTGATAATTTTACCCTTCAGGCATAATCACACATTTTACTATGGGATGTTTTGAGGCTTGGAATTGATTTTGCTTGAAATCCCAACTTGCCAGAAGGCCCACTAATAACTTAATAGTTAAAAAATATATGATATTTTACTGTTAAGGCAGATCTAATTACTCATTCAATGAAAAATATGTTCTTTTTATGAATCTAAGTATAATAATTCAGGAAATGTAAAATATTTATCATAAATGTATATTTTTATGAGTCAAATATCAAATATATGTAATAACAAACAAGAGATGATAGCTGTCCTCTGGAAGAAAAAAAATGATTTAAATTTGTCAGAATTTTGACATTAATCCTTGTTAGAGAATGAGATTACAAATGAAATGTGAAATAATGTAGATGTATGTATCATAATAATCTATTTTTGCAGCAAAAGATCTCATCAATCTGTCACTTCTAAAATTCATTTTGTTTTCAGATAATCCATTTTTAATCTAATCATGTAGATTACATGTTACTTTTCCACTCTAGGGGCATC
Source organism: Patella caerulea (assembly GCA_036850965.1). Lineage (NCBI taxonomy): Eukaryota > Metazoa > Mollusca > Gastropoda > Patellidae > Patella > Patella caerulea. The sequence continues at coordinate 69,019,135 of JAZGQO010000010.1, read as the reverse complement.
GGTTTTTAAATAAATGATTGTTTGATTTTTTAAGGAAATGAAAATTTTTTTATTCGAAACGGGAAATTTCATATTTTGTTAATAACAAGCAAGGAAAGTAGGCAAATAATTTCTGATAAATTGTTAAAGTTTTAGAAATTTTTAAATTATGGCGGAATGGATGGCCGAATGGTTAGCATGCACACTTTGCACCATAAGGTCTGTCATTGAGTCATGTGGTGTGGTATCAATTCCCAACTTGTACAGGACAAGGATTAGGGTTGCCTGTCCAACCTCGTGGGTTTTCTCCAGGTCCTCCAGTTCCCGTCTCACTGCTAAAGACCCCTACGTGCAAGTGATTGATTGAAATAAAACTGAACCATGTTAGTCCCAAAATGATGTTAAAGTGGACGTTAAACCCCATTTCTCTCTCCCTCTGTTCCATTTCCACTCACTGATAAAGACTCCTAATCTTGTCATGCCCATCTCTCTAATGAAAGAAGTGGTATGAAGTGTTCATGAAAGATTAAGAAACCCTACGTTTCATCCAACACATTCTTATTTTCCAGACACCGAATCAAGTCGCAAACTGCGTGAAGAGTTTGCCAAGACATGTTTTGAAACTTTACTCCAATTTTCGTTTATCAACCAAAAACAGCAAGAAGAAGGTTGTATAACAAAGATTGCTGTTTTATCTCTCTTACAAAGATGTCAGGAAGTTGTGAAAAAATATGTTGATGATGAACGATTGAGTGGAAAATGTCCATTACCAAGGTAAAAGAGATTTAATGAACTAAATTTATTTTGTCGCAGAAAGTTTATTCTTTATGTTTGAATAATTCTTTCCCAAATGGGCCAGATATAAAATGTAAAGAATTCTATTATTAGGATGTATTTGAATTCAACTTTAGGAATATGATAGTTTAAATTATGATATTTATGATTTTATTTTACAGACCAAGAATGGCAGAGATGTCATCTGTATTAAAAGCAATCTCAACTCTATTAGGATCTTTAAAACGAGCACCTAAAAATAACGGTAAATTATATTTTATGTTTGACTGTTGGAAGGTAGCAGGGATACAGTACAGAATTTATGCAGTTAGGAAACGAGACTTGACGATATGGTTAGGAAAAGGGACTTGACAAGATGGTTAGGAAAAGGGATTTGAAGGGAAAATACCATGGAACAAATATTTTATCTATTTTTGCAACAAATGTATGCCGTGATTGGGCAGTTTATTCAGCCGTGAATAACCTTTAGGATTGTTCCAAGTTTACATTAATCTGTTGTTTATTCTGTGATAGTCAGTCCATTCCATTCCAAATGTCTACATTAGGATTGCGCCTTACAAAGCCATAATTTGTGTCTGACAATATCTATGACTGGTGCCTTATTTCTAGACCTTTCGGGAGCCACTGTGGCTCGCTAGCCTGGAAGGTTGCAGGTTTGTTCCTGGTATTGGCCAAGAAACTTTATCAGAATTTTCAGACGTGGTTTCCCCTTGTCAGTGGATCAGGACACCTGTCTAGTTGTTTGGCTAGGACTAAAAATCGAGGTCCTGTCTACAGTTGAAATTGGATATAAGAGTAGGTCGTAGTGCCACTATTTGGACAAAATTTTCTTTGTAGCACATTGTAAGGCGTATGCCCGTCTTCATTAGCCCAGTCAGAGCATAACAGTAGGATGTTAAACCCCATTTTATTTCATTTCTTATCTAGGCCTGCATTAATTTGTGGTTTATTTTGTAATACCGACACTGAATTAATATTAAGTTTTGTTGTATATTTTCAGTGGAAGCCGGTGTCTGGAAACAAGTTATAAATCTCTACCCATATTTAGTAGAATGTACCACGTCAGCTTCACCACACGTTTGTAAAGCTTTAAAAGATGCTCTTCATGAATATAAAGATTTATTAACGCCTCCAATTACTAGTGTACAAAATGGAACCTAAAATTAAAACTGTTGATTTCTGTAAATAAAACTTATTCTCTGTTTAAGAGATATACAGGGTCGGATCTAGGAATTTTTGTAGGAGGGGGTTGCCATGTTCCTGTTAAAGTTCCAATTTCACTTTTTCTAAGAAAGTCAAAATATAATTATTTCTATGTTTTTTGCTCAAAAGGTTGTCAACTCACTATTATACGATCATGGACAAAATTTTGAGGGGGTTAGAAAGGGTGACACTGGTTGATTGAGGAAATAGTTACTCAATTACCTCCCTTGTTTTCCCATTCTTCTCCATGGACGGCCATCTTCAAACGTTTGAATTTGAAGTTGAAAATGATATTTTTGCCAATTTCTCAACTGGCAATAGTGAATTATAGGATTAATAGGATTATTCTTAAACAAGGTAGAACTGTTTATAGGTTCAATCTATTTTGGGGCTTTATTTTAATAAATTTTAAAAATATAACTTAAGAAAATGCTATTGGAACTTTAAGGAAATTTGACAGTTGGCAATGCATGATGCCATCATCGTCTCCAAATTACGTAGGCATACATACACATTGTGCTTTTTTAAAAAGAGAAATCAAACATACGGTTTGACGTCAATTTTTCTTATGAATTAAAAGGTGCAAAGCATTAATTGTGATATTACATGTCTGTATCATCATCTCGCACTTTGAATGCCCACCCCTTCCCACCATCTGCTGATAAAGGACAAAGCACAGATCGTGAAACTTTTCTCATAAAAGTGTTGTTTTACAAACACGTTCCCCCCCACACACACACCTGGATCCGCCCCTGATATTCATGTAATTTGATGAGATGTTGACGTACTGAATGAATTTTTTTTTTTTTGAATCATAGATTAATAGATACCTATAAAAGTAGTCAAAATTAGGTGTCTCTTTATGAACAAAACCTGTATTATGTACATTGATAATAAATCCATTGATGTAAGGGGAGGGTGGGGAGAAGGCTATAAAATTAGAGTGTATACAAAGCAATGAGAGAAATGATAATGTTTATCAGAAATGGTTGGACTAAATTTCTGTTCAGCGGCAAGTGTGAGCGTATGTGGCATGGAGATAGGGGCACCTTCTCAACCTCGTGGGTTTCCTCCAGGCACTCCGGTTTCCTCCCACTGCTAAAGACCCTACGCGCAAGCGAATTATTGAAATAAAATGAAACCATGTTAGTCACAAATGACCTAGTTTGTGTCGAGGGGACATTAAACCCCATTTCTCTCTCTCTCTCTCTCTTTCTCTCTCTCTGTCTCTGTTCAGAGGCAAGATATATTCTACTTTATACAAGTACATGTACTCAGTATGTGCAGTTAGAAATATCACCCCACCCCTCCCCGACAGCTAACTGGTTACAGATAGATTGTAAACAGAATTATTAATGTAATGGCCCAGAGGCTGTATAGAAACTAGGAAATCTTGGATCAAGTCAAGTGTTGTTGTCTTGAATGTTTGATGTATGATTGTAATCTTCATTAGATAGGGTTAGGGTTATCTAGATCAAGATCTTATCAATTGTTCGTTTTAAATTATTATTTGCATGTTAAACTGTTTCAAATATTTCCTAAGAGGAATATGAAACATTGGGCATAGTATAATTACAATAGAATCTTTAAGTTATATTAATCTGTAGGCTAAAATATTTTCACACAGGTGTCCATTTATTAACAAATTTGTAAAAATAGTGCACATCAACTAAATTAATGGTATTTAAAAAAATTATTTAATAGTATCAAAATATTTAACAATTTTTGTTCTATATCAAAAATATTTAATATTTTTTGTTCTATATCAAAAATATTTAATACTTTTTGTTCAATATCAAAAATATTTATATTACTTTTTGTTCAGCTTATTAAAAAATATCTACTCTACTTTGAATTTATTAAATTTGTAAACAGTATTTTCGAAAGAAAATGTAAATAATGTTGTCAAAATAACCAAATATTATCCGCTAAAAAGAAATTGTAATAATAATAGTATTCTGCAATATATAAAATGTTATATGAAAAATTACAAATAATTACACTTAGGTATCAAATACACAAAAATATAAAAGATTTTGAAAAAAGGACTAACATTATTTGTTGATTACTAGCACTTTCAATTATTTTATTAAGCTCTTCAGGTATACAACATTTAGATAATAACAATGACAATGTCGTCATAGTAACACATTGTGTCATAGTGTTACTAACACGCTATGATGTCACGGTGATTGTCATAGTAACACATAGTGTCACAGCGTTGGAGAATGCTAGATCGAAGACGGTCCTACGCATTTTAGCACATCTGACGTCATATATAGATGGTGGGTTAGGGTAAGGGCTAGGACCTGTAGATTTTGTCAACATCTCGAGATGTAAACAAGGCTAGTCCTAACCCTAACCCTGGGCCAAGCCTAACCCATACTCTAATCTACAATCCACATGTGACGTCATAAAATGCGTAGGACCGTCTCTGATCTAGTGTTCTCCAACAGTGTTACTAACACGATATGACGTCATGGTCACTGTTGTACTATCTAAATGTTGTTTACCTGAAGAGCTTAATAAAATAAGCGAAATTGCTAGAAATTTACAAACAATTTAGTTATTTTTTAAATAACTGTTATATTTTTGTGTATTAAATGTTATAAATTGTTATTAAGAAATGTTGTACATATTGTACATGTATATACTGGTACATTTATATATAATTGTTGGGTAAATTTTAAAACGGAGACATTTAAATTATTTTAATATATTTATTGTTGTAATAAATATACATTATATCATAATATATTCACAAATGTCATATGTAAATAATATGTTATAATAAATTAGCAATATGCTGGTAAATATTGTCTCTGAAACTCCTGATATAAATTACTATAGTTGCACTTACTCAAATCGGGGGGGGGGGTTGGAATGGCCTAGTGGTCTAGAGTGCCTGGCTTCAATCTCTAGCTGGCTGGTCACCTCTTGCTTGCGGCTGTGGTTTCGATCCACCATGACAGCATATGAAAAATTGAAATGCCTAAATTGACGCAAAATTGTCGAAGGAGCAAGGATGCCAGATTTTACACCGGCATACTTGAATTGGTAGGGGCTTAGTCATTTTTCAAAGAGCATTACGCCAACAAAGAACAAGAAGATTACCGTATTAGTGCTTTGGGAACAGTTCCTGTAGTTCCTGGTCAGGAGGGGGATCATGTGGCTAAGTGGGTAAGATGCTGGCTCGCTAGCCTGGAGTTCGGGTGTTCAATCTCTGCATTGGTCAAGAAAGTTCATCTTGATTTCGGGCCTGACAAGGGCAGCTGTCTGGTCATTTGGATGAGATGAAAAACTGAGGTCCATCTTACATTACCCCAGGTTAGGTGCAGAAGAGTAGGACGTTAAACCCCTTTCATTTCCTTGTCAAGAAATATAATGTACCATCATAAACACAGTTTGATGTAATATCCTTTAAAATAAAACAAGCTACATGTATATATATATGAAGAGTTAATTCCTAAAACTGTACTCCAATCCAAGATTTAAGCCCTGTAGAAAAAGCAAAGAAAATCCCATTTTGAATGTTTAAAAATAGTCCCTAAAATTACATTGGCGCCAAATCTACTGAAATTTTACGTAAAACTGGCAAAACTTTCCCTCAAATACTTTAAAAGTGTAAAATTCTTTTAAATACTTATTCAAATATATTTCACAAAATACCTGGCAGGTTTAAATACTTTTAAATACTAATTTGAATATATTTCATAAACTAGGTTTAAATACTTACTGGTACTAATTCCAACATATTTCACCTAGTGTTACAGATAGTAGCATCTTCAGAAGTAATCTTACTGGTTCTCTCATACAGTGGAACTTTGCTTTCCTAAATGTCTGGAAATTACTCTGTAATATTATGTAATTTCTTATTTCAAAATGTTCATCAGTGATTTGATGTTCAAACTGAACAGGCAGTTTCATGGTTTCAATATTTCTTGTATTAAATGAATTATCATGAGTTGATGACATACTTATTGTTGAAATATATTTTCTTTCAAATATCCTTCAGTGTTGTTTTTTTTTCCTTCTGGGATTAAGTCCCAAACCAAATGTTGCAAGCTCAGTTCCAGAAATCTTGGGTCAGTTGTGATTCATTTTTAAAGGGGGGCATAATGAAAATGTTTTTTTTAAACTTTTCTCCCCTGGAAAGACAACATTTTCCCTTCTAATAATGGACATATTTTGACGGTATTTTTATTTTTTTTATTTATTTATTTATTTTTCCAAGAGGCATATCAAACATGACAATAGAGGTGATAATATGAAGTTACATGATAATGAGATGACAAGATGTGAAAGTTTTGATGAGAGAAAAAGTAATGATGTCATGAATGACCAGCCTCTTGAAGATGACCCATAAAAACCTGCTTAGATTAAAACTATTTTACCCTTTCAAGCGAGTACCATACGACTCTTATCACCTCTTTTTGTGGGCATTCATGAGGTTGACATGATCTAGACAGAATCAAACAGGTTTGTTTAATTTTAGGTATGAATCCACCCTTGTTGTTGGCTGCTGTTATCTATTGTGTTCTGCATAACGCATCTTAATGGACACAATGAAGTATCGAAGAATGTTTCAAGGATTTTTACAAGAAAAGAGTGTCTGGTGGTTTGTATTATACAATATATTGAGGTCCTGTCTTGTACACATTGCAATGCATGTTAAAGAACCCATGACCATTGTAAATTCAAGAAGCAGATGCACATCATTCTATTTTGCAAAAACAAAGAGATGGTTGTGGTCCCATGAGTGAAACTAGGCCCTAACTTCATCACAGTCCAGCACTGTATTCACAACATATAAATACCTGAACAGTCTGTTTGTTTTGGGTTTTTTTTGTAACAGCCATTTATATGACTTATATGTTATAGTCTATGACATATGTTATGTGAATAGGCTATGGCCTAATGATGGTTTATATCAGCATGGAGTACCCTCGAAATAGAAAAGAATCTCTCAAAACGGTTTTAACCAAATTGTATGATAAGATAAGATAAGATAAGATTTTATTGCATCGAAACATCCATTGAGGACAGCATACAATATAAACATGTACATAAGATAAAACAATATAACAATTACAACTCAATACACACAGTATTGCATACAGACCTCCCTTAATAAGGACAACATACAATATAATAAATACAAGTGTGAAGTGGGGGGAAAAAAAGGACGGCAAAAATGTGGACGGACATAAACAAAAGTACACATGTACTCATAAATAGACAGTATAAAATCACATAACTCGAGAAGTATAAGGCCCACATACAGGGTACATAATCTATCAAAATACAAAACAAGGCGTGCGTACATAAAATAAAATAGAATATCAGGCATATTTAACAGTTCAGATGTCTCTCCTCAGAAAAGAGAAGTAAACAAAGGCCGCGACACTTGTGGCTATAATACTTGGTGGGTCGAATAGATTTTCAAATGAAAAGGTTAGACCAGTATTGTAAAGAGTTGGATATATATATTGTTTTCTTAAATCTTCATATTTTTGACATTCCATAAGGAAGTGTTGCTCAGATTCAGTTTGGCTTGCATTGCATTTTTTACAGAGGCGATCTTGGAGTGGTATCTTAAGATATCTACCCCTTTCAATGGCAAGCTGGTGAGTACTTAATCTTAGGGTAGACATCGCAATTTTGAACTTCTTATTATTAACAACCTCTAGATATTTTGGAGTGTTATTGAATTTCTTTTTGAATAATCCAAAGGTTCTGAGTTTATGGTTTGGCCCGCAAGATTCAACAAGGAGATTGTTAAATTTGCTTTCTATTGAACTTTTAATATTCTGTCTCGAAATTGTTGTTGGAGAAATGTCATATTTTTTAAAGATATTTTGGACTGCCGCATACCAGGAGAGTTTGGGGTTTGATTGCGAAATTTTTATGTCTTCCTGATATGCAGAATTCAGTAATGAGTTACTTAACGTATTGTTATTTTCGTTTATTCTTTTATAATACATAGCCATTCTTTGAAATATATCAATATTAACAGGAAAAATTCCTAATTCGGCTAAGCAGCCTATATTTGATGCTTTTAATGGCTGTGTAAGGATAGATTTGCATATTTTAACAGTCATTTTATTCGTATTTATTTTATCCCATTTTTCTATCTCAAAGTTCTTACTTAACACTAAATTATCTCCCCAAACCTCTGAGCCATATAGCGCTATTTGTTTCACGACTGATTCGTAAAGTTTTATGAGAACATGTGTTGGAAGGCGATTAGATGTACATACTTTATGCCTTAAGCTAAACCAGGCTCTCCTAGCCTTCTTCTCCAGGTTCACAATAGCTGATTTAAAAGATCCGTTATCGTTTATGAAAATGCCTAGATAAAGATAAGATTTTACAATATCCAAATTGACGTGGCCAAAGACAAATTTTGTTGTTGTTGTTTTTTTCTTATTGTTTTTAAATATCATAACTTTGCTTTTATCTTTATTAAGGTCAAGTTTCCAGTCAACACAGAAACGTTTTAAGTTGTCAAGATTATTCTGTAATCCTATTTCGGTAGCTGCCGTCAGCACAAGATCGTCAGCAAAGAGAAGATGAGATAAACCAGTAGTATTTAGTATAGGATAATTTTTGCTGTCTGGAGAATTGTCTAAGTATTGGTTTAAATCATTGATATAAATATTAAAAAATGTAGGACTTAAAACACAGCCTTGCTTAACTCCCATGGCAGAATCGATATTATTCGAAATGGAGTTGTTGTGTTTCACCACATAGGATGTATTTTTATACATAGATTTAATCAATTCAAATATTTTCCCATTGATATCATGTTTCAGTAATTTAAGAAGGAGACCTTTGCGCCAAACTGAATCAAATGCTTTTGAGAAATCGACAAAGCATAGAAATAGAGGTTTCTTGAGTTTCTTGTATTTGTTGATTAGAGTCTTAAGAATGAAAACATTATCAATCGTCCTACGACCCGCTCGAAATCCGCTTTGCGCTTGGTCAAAAAGGTTATTATATTCAATATATTTAGATATACGATTATTTATAATAGATAAAAAGCATTTGCTCAAGCAGCTTGCTAGCACAATTCCACGATAGTTACAAGCTTCCTCTATGCTCCCCTTCTTATGTATCGGGACAATGAACGATTCCCGCCACTGTTCGGGAAAGCTCCCAGACTCAAGAATTAGATTGAAGATACAATTAATTTGAAATCAGGGTGGAAGGGAGACAACTACGTATAATCAATGTGGATGCAGACCACCATTAATTTCACTAATAGTTCCAATTTTTCACAAAATTTGTGTTGGGCTGAATGCTTCTCGCAAGAGACAGAATAACAAGTGGTCAGGTGTTTGTTTCAGATTTTTGATGGGGTTGACTAATGCAATTTTGAGATACACAAACTTGAAAAAGCACACCAAAAACATATAACTATTTGCCAAACATATCACCGCAACCAACTTCTTAACACTGAAACCCTTCCGCCTCTATATCATGAATATTTAGCAAACATGGTGCAAAATGTTATTCAAACTCTCCACTTCCATCCTACACCACAAAAATCAACAAAAATGCCCATGCAAAAGGAGAGAAAAACAATGTGTAATGTAATAGTTGTCGATATTCCTTGTGGGATCTAAGTATTAATCTTCTCCCCGATGACAAGATTGAGGCCATACTATTAATCGGTCCATCATCACGAATTTCAAAGATGTCAGTAGATCACGTTCAAGTTGCCAGTGAAGTACAAATTGCACTCTGTGATGAAATAAAGTGTATATTATGGACTCTAGCAACAGTACGGTATATCCAGTAATGTAAACCATCTAACCAAAACATGCTTCTACACCTTAAGAACATCAGCGGGTATATCACGTGGCTAAAGGCACTGGCTCGCTAGAAAGAGGTCGGGATTCGATCCCTGCATTGGCTGAGAAAGTTTGAATCTTGATTTTCCGGCGTGGTTTCCCCTTTTCAGTGATGCAGAACGGATGGCCTGACAAGGACAGCTGACTAGTCATTCGGATGGGACGAAAAACAGGTCCTGTGTACACAGTGGCATGCACGTAAAAGATCCCTTGGAATTCGATATAAGAGCAGGCTGACGTAATTTTCGTATCTCTTTACTTCTTCCCGAACCTTCCGCCTGAAACTGAAAACCATAGCTATTGACACTGGTTTGTGTTGACCATATCCCGATTCCAGAATATCGCTATTAGTATTCTATCATTATACGCCAATGTCAAATTAATTTAACCTCCTTTTGACTAACTGTTAAGCCAAATATTCCATAAGATCTCAAAATAAAAACATAGGCCTACTGTTCCTAAAACAAGACAAAATCAATTTGGTGATAAAATTTCAGTCGGGGCGGATTAGCCTAATGAACAGACCGCCCGACGCCGCCCTGCTCTTCCTCATCGATTTAGAACTGGAACCGATGACTTCATTGTCAAAATCTGACAAAACACATGACCGACACATGGCGCGGCTATCCTCAACTCACCACGGTTACAGGGCTATAAACATTTTTGCGGGATAAGATTTTTTTCGCTAAAGATCAAAGATTCTGACAACACTTTTATAAACGCTTCCCTCCCACAAGAACTAAATCCAAAGGGGTTGCTATCCCGAAAATCATCGGGTAAGTTTAAATAATAGCACTTAAATCCATCACCGACTGAGATCACATACAGATTGTTTACAAACCGCGGAAACATTTCAATTTATATCAGATCATCAATGTAATTTACCGTGATATTATCAGGGGAGATAACACACATTGTTTTAAAATGGGAAACACGTGGATTTAAACAGTTTATCTTTATTTTATTCGATGATTAATGGAAGATTTAGATGTTTATAAACGGATGCAGATTGTATCAATATCCACAATGTACAGGTATATAAAGGTTTAGTTTAAAATGGTCATCATGCATACTCTTAACCGATACGTAAACATACAAGTTAAAAATGGTGGTTTTAGTACTGGTTATTGTCGCTTGCTTTATTGGAACTGGTTCTACTTGTAAGTTATATTATATTTTTAAAAAAATACAAAAATGGTTTGGTAAGGCAAAATCCGAAATTTCACAAATGTTTATGCACAAAATTTTGCCCTTTACGGCAAAATTAAGTTTGAAGGAATAGATTCCACATCATGGTATGACCATACTATCAAGATGTACTTTTCCTGGAATGCCTCGACCAGGATTTCATAATTGAAGACACCTTTGACTACGGATTTTCACGTAGGGAAGCACTATTACTGGCAAGCTTGTATCTGTATTTCAGAATCCCAAGTTACCGGGAATTAGGCAGGGTGTGTGTGGGGTGGGGGGGTGGTGGTAGCCTCCCTCAGACCACCGGCACCGCCATCAGTAACCCGAAATTTGTTCGGGCATTTCAGGTTCTGCCCCCTTAACATTCAAAGAGCCCGTACGCCTATGCAGAAATACGTTGAAACTCCGGAGAAATTCATATAATTTCCATTCCATGTTTTACTTTATCTACAGTGTCTCCACCAATGACAGGTTGTCTACAAGATGGTAAATGGTACACACCCGGTGAAAACTTCAAGATGGATTGTAATTCCTGCACGTGCGGTGAAAATGGTGTGGCTGCTTGTACTCTCATGGGCTGTAATGAACTTGCAGACGAACGTAATACGCTTGTATTTATAATATTTGACCTTCAATAATTTTCATGATATAATGAGAACGCCAGTTGTTATATTGAATTCAGATTTAAAAATATAAAACGTGGTACCCCCCCTCCCCTAACCACAGCGAATTCTTAATAATGTAACTCTGAAATAAGTTACAGAAATTTATTGTGCGAATACCAGCCCCAACCCGGGCCAATTCCCTAAAGTCTACATGTGGACCCTTTTGACTTCCTAGGTAGGGAAACACTGACAACATTGAATGTCTCTAGAGCTCAAATCTGGATTTCAAAATCGTAAGTTACTCGAGATCAGTTTAAAACCCGGGAAATGGCGTGTGATTTCCTTCCAGTGTTATTTATTTATTCGCTGTGTTTTTACCAGCAGGGTCACTAACCAGGACAGTCCTGGGTTCGATCCGGAATTTCTCCACGTGGTTTCCCCTTGACAGCCGTACATGGAAAGGAACAGTGTCGAGTCTTTGGGACTGTACGAAAACCCCCAGGTTCGTTGTACACATTGGCGTACAGGTAAAAGAACCCTTGGCACTTTGAATTCCACCCACACGGCATTGCGTATGCCCCGCCCGCGTTATCCTAATTGGTACTGAAAAGTAGAAGAGTAAACCCTATGGCGGGTGTGGCACCAGGCAGGGTAAGCTTACTCTTCCGGACACCTGTTACCACTGTTTGTTGTGTATTTCGTATGCGATGAACAGTCCATTTGCTGATTACACTACTTTGCCTAACTATTTTGCCTATTACGTTCTTTAGGACTTCGATTTTTGCCTAATGGTTTGGATTGTTCGTACTTGGTTTTATTTTATTCCATTTTGTGTCTCCACCAGCTACAGGATGTCTACATGATGGTAAATGGTATGCATCTGGTGAAAACTTTAAGATGGATTGTAATTCCTGCACGTGCGGTGAAAAGGGGTTAGCTTCATGTACAAAAATGGCTTGTGTCCCAAAACCAGGTAGCAATCTGTTATTAATTTCGGCCATTTGAACGTTTACATGTATTTTTTATTATTTGTTGTTATATAATTATTCAGTTTCGTATTCATTAAAACAAATCGCCCATTAGTTCCTACAGTTAAATGTCGCCATGATCTTTAGAAAAGGATGAGATTCACATTATCCAGACATTTAATTTAAACCACTTCTGGGAAAAACCTTTATTGAAGACTCGTCTGTCTCGTTCTGGAGCAACGAAATACATCAGAATGAACCAAATGGAATCTAATTTACCAAATTATCGGTTGAGCGCAATTAGTCAAGCAATTATCAAACCTAGACCCCCCCCCCCTGCAAAAAATCCTGGATCCGCACCTGGTATAGGATCTCATTCTTAACTGAAATCGTTCAGCGTGGTTTCCCCTGACCTGCGCCGCGGGACGGAAGGCGTCTAATCGTTCGGACGGGATCAACAAAATACACGTAAATGAAGCCTTGATGGAATTCGATGAAGACGTAAATGCCGCTGTCCGGACATTGCGTTCAGACCATAAAGGTTAACCAGCTTAACGATGTCGCTGGTAATTTTAAACAGTTCAATCGTTTTCCTGACTGTTTAGTATATGTCGACATTATGGTGAGTGTGTGTGCCAGTAGTTTTAGGTGATATCCTTGATTTGAAAATACAGAAAGGCTATGATTTTACATTAAATCTATTATACAGTATAGACTATGATTTTACATTAAATCTATTATAAATAATTTTAGTGGGCTGTTCACACAATGGTGCTATCTATGAAGATGGTGAAAGTTTCATGGATAAGTGTAACCGATGCTCCTGTAGAAACGGTCGGGTAGCCTGTACAAAGATGGCCTGCGGAAATCTAGCTAAACGAAGTAAGTCTTGGATGGAAAAAAAAATAAAACGCTATACTGGTTAAAGTTGGGATTGCTTCAAAATAAATTTATTACTTACTAATAGGCCTATAACGGGATGTTCACGTCTGGAAGTCGTTCTGGTGGGATATTAGTCCCAATATTAACGAAATATCATAGTTGCAAGACGCTAAACTGGTTTCTTTTCCACCGGAATTTAATGTAGGCCTACTGCTACAATGCACATGTTGATGTTTCTTTACAGAAGTGGTAAGATGTGATCTCATCAATCAACGTCTCATTGCGTCAAGATTTTATTAATTGTTATGTTTTATTTCAGTGTCAGTGCCCAGATTACCAAACAAATGTTGGTTTAATGGAGAATTCTACGATATCGGTGATTCGTTTAAAGATGCTGATGATTGTAACACGTGTTGGTGTGGAGGGAAAGGGGAGACAACCTATGTAGCCTGTCATTTGATGGCCTGCGAGACCACGCCAATTCATTAAATTGTTAAAATAGTACTTTCTGGAATAAACAATACATAAAGCATTCTAGATTATGGTTTTATTTGTTTGCGCCCCGCCCCATCTTCTAACAGTCCGGTAAAAACACGGAAACGTGGAGTCGGCTCAACTGGGAGTCGTTCGGGCCTCCTCGCATCGACTTTACATTCACTGCATTTTACACGACTGGCATTTGTTGTGGTGGGCCTTGTATGCTCTACTAGGTCCTATAATCGATACGGCACTGGGTCAGCCAGAAGTCCCCAAATTCCAGGCTATAATGCAAGCGTGCCCTGGTAACCCTGGCAAAGTTACCTAATCCGGTTTTTCAATTCTGAACGGCTAAATATTTTAATTTGAACTTTCAAACAAGGTAAATTTGACATTTCTTCAAATTTTCAAGTTTAATTTGCATATTTAGTGTATCAAAATTAAATATAAAGCTGTGCTGATTTGCATACTAATGGATTCTGCTCAAAATATGAATCCATTGGGAAAGAATTTATAAACTAGATTAAACGGGGTGATAGAACTCCTTTTAAGTCTCCAATGGGTGGGGATGGCCGAATGGTTAGCGTGCACGCTGTAAAATAAAGCCTACATGTCATTGAGTCAACTGGTGTGGTTTCGAATCCGCGGTTGTACATCACAAGGAGTAGGGTTGTCTGTCCAACCTCGTGGCTTTACTCCGGGTCCTATAGTCACCTACGCACAAGCGAATTATTGAAATAAAAAATTAAACCATATGTATCAAGTGGATGTTAAACCCGATCTCTCTCTCTTAAACTCAGTGATTCTTAACCAGTGTGCCGCGAGATCTTCCGAAGCATGTGCCGCGAAATTTCGAACGGGCACAAATAAAATAGCTAACTATTAAGAAGCCAGCTAAGTTCATAGCCGTGTTTTTCTTCATTTAGTTGGGGTTGTTCTGTAGATACATGTATTATATTCTGTGTTTTTCTGTATTTAGTTGGAATTGTTCTGTATATATATTCTGTGTCTACTGTATATCGTCTATGACTTGCCATGTTTTTATTTCACAAAATTCAAATATTTTTCATATATAGGCTATTTAGCGAGGTGTGCTTCTATTTGTTTTATAGTGCTCCAATGTGGTGCCGCTTGCATAAAAAGGTTGAGAACCACTGCTTTTTAAGTCTTAACCCACTTTTCTCGGTCTTAAATCTCCAAGTCAATGCAGAAAAGTAGGACGTGAAACCTCATTTCATTACTTCTATTCTAAGAAAGCTAGGACTGTCCCGTTAACAACCTCATTCAAGAGACCACGAAATCTTTTGAAGAACTTGCAAACAAGTTAGATCTTTCAATGAAATGATCTAAAACGGTTCAATTCTGTTCAACATTCACAAAGATATCATGAATCGAAAATGTGTCAACATTCCTGACCCAATTCAGACGGTATGTAGCATAATGTCAAAACAAGTTTTCGCCAAGATCTTTTGATTGGCCTCTTTTTAACACAACAGATTCCAAGCCAGGAGATTATCTACATTGGTTGGATTTTCAGAAAATTCGAACTCGCATAATAAAAATCGGATAATAATTGTGGCCCCAGAGAGATCTTTTGATTGGCCTCAGTTTCCGAGCCATGAGATTATCTACAATGATCTCGAAATAATCAATTTGAATACATTTTAACATAGAAAATTTGACATTGTCTCAAAAATACAAACCCCCACTCAGAGAATTTATAATTGTTGAAAAAAAATGAAATGAAATGGGGTTTAACGTCCTACTATATGGCATATGCCATGCAGTGAGTTATGAGGGAAATTTTCCCGGATAGTCAACCTCAGCTTACTCTTATTTCAAATTCCAACTGCCAAGAGATCTTTTACGTGCACACCAGAGTGTACACAGGACCTTGATTTTCTTTTGTCCCATTCGAAGGACTATATATTGTACCTCACCAAACCCTAAGCCCTACACCATTGACAAGGTGGACCCATGTGGAAAAGTCCTGATGAACTTTCTCAGTCAAAGCAGGGATCAAACACAAGACCTCCGGGTTACCAAGCCAACATCCTTCTCACTGATCCAATGTGGCCCCCAAAATCAGTGAAAGATAGGTTGCCAGGCAACGTAACATACGCCCACAGCAGCTAAATCATCCAGGCAGTCAACAAGGGTTGTCGCATATTTTTACTTTTTTTTTCGGTAATGAAACATTTGTAATACACTAAATTCTGATTAAGAGTAACAACTCATTATATAATTATCAGAAAATCATTAGAATTTCGATGTGGGCGTATCAAAAGAAGAATATAGTTAAATCTTATTTAATAATAATAACATATATAGATACATGTACATAATTGACTTTGCACTTTCTGGGTTTTTAAATAGTGACATAATTCATTATTGACATTTTTATTTTTTTTCTTTTAGTTCGATTTGACTAATCCAGTAATAATTATTTTGTTTTTGTGGCATAAATCATCTAGGTAATCAAACATAATAATGCACTTACAAATTAAATTACCAGTACATTCAAATTGGATATAATATAAGCTTTCAAAACAGATGTATTTTTTTTCTTTAAAAATAAGAGGGTTTGATTTAAAAAGCATCAAATATTCTTATAATATCATATAATTTGCTTTTCATTTTTAGACACTGTCACTGTCAGAGCAGTAACATACTATAACAATACATAAACATGTAGTTTTGTAAAGATGTATTCTTATCAGTGTTCACACAAACAAATTTAACATTTACTGTTTACAGTACATGTAGTTTGGGAAATTCATAAACATTAACAATTTAATACTTCTCAATCTGATTCAAGTACGGATCTATATTTTGTTTCTTTGTTTTTTATACTTTTGATGGTCTACACATCACAAGATCTAACCGATTGCAGTGGAAAATCGCCCCGGAGGTCAGAAGTACAACTTTTGACCCTATGACGTCAAACATTTTATTAACCAATCAGAGTTGATGTTGAAATTTTGAATTATAAAAAACGAAATAAAATAGGATCTGTGTTTTAATCTGATTGATTATTTCTACAGGTATATCTTTACAAGATAATCTGTATTAATAAAGTATAAATGAAATGCATTTAACAGTAAAGGTTTTGTTACTACAAGTATTCATTGTATAACAGCCTAATTTATGTGGTATCATGTGTTGTAAAAGCTATATTAAACCTCCAGCTTTGGCAGTAACTTGAATTTCCAGTGGGAGGGGGGGGGGGTAGAGGGTAAATGATAGCTGAAATAAAATGTACATAGCGGTACATTACATTTAGAAAAGGGATAGGAGGAGTGGGGAAAATTGACTCATGCTACTTGGACATGCCTAGCTGCAAATGAAACGTACATACATTAACTTTTTAAGAGGGGGGGGGGGAGGGTTGAGGGAGTTTACTACAAGAGTAGTAGTAGAACATCTGGCAAAACAAAAGTCTTAATTTATTAGTGACCAGTTTCATTAATAATTAACCGTTTGTCGTTACTGATACATTATGACTGTTTTTTTTTATGAGGTTTGTACCATCAAGTCCACACAATAAAGATCAGCAGCTCATTCCATATTTCACACTGTCTCTAATAATCAATAACTGACTACATGTACACTGTATTTCTGTTATTAATACATCTTCTACCAATGTAGATACATCGTTGCTCTTCTTTTAAACAAAATTTCCATAACAATAAGCCACAGCTTTTTTTTGGTCGAATTCACAACTCAATCACTTTTAATCATCTGCATCACTTTCTCCATCTTCACTTTCATCCTCCATATCCCAATTATTTTCAGATTCGGAATGACTTGCTAAAAGATCTTCCATAGGATCATCATCGTCAGAAGATTCCTCGTGATAAAGTAATAATGGTGTCTGCTGAGCAGACGTATCTTCTTCCTCTTGCTCCTGTGAAGTTATCTGTGACAACATCAGATCAAGTTTACCTTGTAGTCGTGACAACCGGGAAAACATACCAACTCTCGCTTCCATAAGTTGGTATAAAGAACTCAATGAATCAACAATTTCTTGAAAAGTCATCAAATAGGATGTGTGTGTAATTAGTACAGCCTTTAGCCACTTTAATAAAATCTGCGCTCCACCACTCTGACGGCTGTGGATACGAATGGATATGGCTTTTATAAATGGTACAATAAGCTGAACCGGTAATCGTTTCACTGTGTTCAGAATAATTTGGGGATTATCATGGTGTAGCACTCTTTCAATCAGGGTTTTGTCATTACTCTGTAAACCCTGTGACAGTAGATTTATCAAGGTATCTGCTTTCGGCAGCTCGTCTTTCTTTTTATGTCCTGGTTTTTCGATGCTGATGGCATTTAATCGATCCTCCATAGTCATATCACCCACGGACGGCTTTCGTTTCCGTCGCATCATGTGACCAGGAGCTAGCATTGTCGCATCCGCAGTATCTGGACTTTTTATTTTCGTCATATCCTTTTCTTTAGGAGCTGCTATGGCAGATAATGCACTTTCACGAATTAGGCATACTTCAGGTTGAGATGGGTCGTATGGCAGTTTTTCAAAAGTAGGTTTTAGAAAACTACCATGTGCTATTAATAAACTATTGTCTAAATCTTCACAAATATGAGCTGCCAAAATAGGAACTAATTCTGGAACAGCATCATTCTGATTACTTGAAGCTATCTGAGCATGAATTCTCGGTTTTAGTGGTTTCTTCATGCGTCCATTAAGTGTGTGTTCAAAAACAAGTAAATGTCCACTAGCAGTCACCACTGATAATAATAAAGGGCTATCCTTGCCGGATCCCTTAGAAATATTTACAACAACTGGCTCGTCAGGTAATGAAAAGGATGCTAAAGAATTTTTATCTTGGTTTGCTGGGTTTGTGTGCCAAGCATTAACAGTTCTGTCATTTAATGCAGCAGACAAGAAATAAAAGTCTGTATGGGAACCATTTATGGCGCTACCATTCGCGCAGAATGGTATGGGTATTAAGCGGAACACTTCCGTGGCATGTCCTGTAAATGTCTTTAGCAATTGTTTCTTGCCATCAATGTCCCACAGTTTAATTGACCGACTTGCAGATAAAAGGTATTTGTTAGACGAGACACAAACGGAATAAACAGCCCCTTTATCAGCTTTCCATTTTTCTTTCACCTTGCTGTTCACAACATCCCATTCAACGATATGGTGATCCGATGAACAGGTGTATAATATGGGGTCTTCTGAATGCCAACATGACCCGTTCACTGTCTCTGTATGTCCACCTGTCAGCTGTGTTTGGAGACTACCAGCTACAATACTGTATATTAATACATCTCCACTACTTGTACCCATGGCAATCATGTGCTGATCGTCTGATTTTTTGAGACTTGATCTTCTTTTTTTCTTTTTTGGTTGGGCTTGATTTGCTGTGTTGCGACTCCATGACATACACGTACATGTTGCTGAGAGGTGAGAACTAGGGGTGTATTCTTGCTTCAGGATACCTGACGCTGTTTCCCACACTTTTAAAACCCCATCAGGGCTTGCGTATGCAAGAAATTCATTATTTGGCGAAAACTCGATCGGCGGCCGGACCGCCATGTTCTTGAACACGTGGGAAAATAAATAGGTTAGTGGGAGATAACTCTATTTTTAAAAGGTTTGTTTTCCAATTTAACGTCTTAAAAAGTCACTGATGTGTAACAAAAGTAGCATTGTGGAGTTCCTATAGCTGTTCGATTTTAACTTGATCAGCATATACCGATGGAAACTTCACGAAAACACCCGAAAACTTAAAAAGTTTGCAGATAAACTCAACAACGTGCTTTTATAGATAAATATTTCAACTTCCGCTGAAACAGGAAACGACTTTACGGAAGTTGGCAGCAGTGACGTCATGTCAACAACATGGAAGACGCTAAAGACGAAACTACACACCAAAGGTTCAATTATCAACACCTTTTTGTTATATATTTAATCAGATTTTATGTAGATTACCGGCAGAGATAACCTTCCTTCGCTTTATTGAAGTGAGAGATGGTTTACTCGTAAAAGTTCCTGGGGAGGATGAATTTATGGGCTGACATGTGCTACTTTCAGTTTGTTTTTGACGTTTGACTTCCGTATTAAGATAATAATAATGAAATGGGTTTAACTTTAACGTCCTACTCTTTTGCACCTAACTGGGCCAATGGAAGATGGGCATACGTCATACAGTGTGCTATGTGGGAAATTTTGCCTGGGCAGCGGCGCTACGGCCTACTCTTATATCGAATTCCAACTGCCAAGGGATCTTTTATACTTATGTGCACTCCAATGTGTACACAGGACCTCGGTTTATCGTCCCATCAGAACGATTAGACACGGTATTAAGATGCTTTTCAAAGATTGTATGCAACAATAATCGTTTGAATACCTAATGGGAAGTAAGCAAATACTCTAGGTGTGGGAGGAATCGACTTGTCTCTGAATCTTACTAAATTAGACATCAGCATGGACCTTAAAGCTGCAATTTCATTTTTAATTTATTTTTTTAAAATATATTAAAATAAAGCCTTAAAATAGATAGTATCTATAAACAGTCCTACCTTGTTAAAGAATAATCCTATAATTCACTATTGTCAGTTGAGAAATTGGCAAAAATATCATTTTCAACCTTAAATTCAAACGTTTGCAGATAGCTATTGCATGGGGGTAGCCTAGTGGAAAAACAAGAGAGGTAATTGTGTTATTATTTCCGATGTGAAGGATTTGTAAGTGTGGAATAATATGCCTATGATTGCATAAAAGTGAGTTGACAACCTATTAGCAAAAGACATAGAAATAAGTATGTTTTGACTTTCTTGGAAAATATGAAATTCAAGCTTTGATAAGGTCCATGCATGACATGTCATTAGTTACTTAGTAATAAATGGATGGGATATTATTATACTAATAGTCTGTGGCTACAGTATTTCAAATTTAAATAGCAAAAGTTATTAGGTGGAAAATAAATTACACCAAGATTACATTGTCAAAGATGTTCAGAAAAGAAATCTGAGGGCATAATAGGCTACCGTAATTAGAAAGTGAAAGGCATCACATTAACTTCTGATTTATTTCATGCCACGCTAGTCCGGGGGTTAACTTGTCTGGAGGTTCATTAGTCCACCGATATCTATTATTAGGATTAGGTTCATTAGTCCACCAAAATATATATTATTAGGGTTGGGTTAGGTTTATTGACAGCCACATTTATAATATTTCTTATAGCGCCGGACGAGTTCACCCACGGACTAGTGAACCCCTCTCGTCAGTATGTATTAAGTTTTTTTTCTATGATTTCAGAGAGAGACATAAAACTCAGCTATATATAGATGTTAAAGCTACACAATGGCCAATCATTTATTCAGCAGAATATAATATTGGATTTTTAGGTTTAGAAAAGTTGCATCCTTTTGATTCAGCTAAATGGGGAAGAGTATTTGAATTTCTAAAAGGTAAATGATTTTGAGATTAACATTGATTTTATAATGAATAAAAAAAAAAAAGCAGTATTCATGCCAAAACATTACGAATAGTAAGTGCAGCAGGAAAGCACTGCTCACAAAACAAAACTGATTTAGACAATCCTGCAGACAAGACATTGCAAGTAATAAACAACAGATATCATAACACTATTATTAAGAATTGGGGTGTCTTGGGCTTGGTGGCTAAGTGAATAAGACTCTGACTCAATAGTCCGGAGGTTGTTGGTTCGCTCACCATGTTGAGGATGTTTGTCAGGATTTTCCGGCTTGGTTTTTCCCTCCACAGGAAAGCTGTCTGGTCATTTGAATGGGATAAAACACTGCCTGTTGGATTCTATATAAGAGTAGGCCAAATCACTGCTGTCCTGGCAAAATTTTCCTCATAGACTCATAGAACAGTGTGTGGCATATGCCCATCTTTGTTAGCCCAGTTGGAAGGGAACAGTAGGACATTAAACCCCATTTCATTTCTAATAAGAATTAATGTGCTTGTTATAGTTCATGGTTTTGTTCTAGGTTACAATCTTTTATAGCCCCCCCCCCCCCCCCAAAAAAAAGGAAGAAACTAATAGCTCTGTGATCATGAGTGGAACATTTGAACTGATCAGAATTACTTTGAACTGATCAGAGTAAATTTCTTCCCTGCTCCATCAATACATGTTAGTCTTAGAGTAAATTTTTTTAGAGGCGAGTTTCCCTGGTTGTATGTAACAAAGAGTAGATTCGTCGATCTAACCTTGTGGTTTATCTCGGGGTCCTCAGGTTTCCTCCCGCTGCTAAAAGACTCCTACACGCTAGTGAATTATTGAAATGAAATTGAACCATGTGTTAGTTGCGAAATGACCCAGTTTGTGTCAAGTGCACATCAAACCCCATTTCTCTTTCTCTCTCTTTCAGAGGCGGGTATGGTACGAGATGATACTATTATTACTCCTTTAGAAGCCAGAGAAGAAGATCTAACAATTGTTCACAGTAGAACATATTTAAACAGTTTAAAGGTTGGTTGAAAATGAATACAGATGTTTGTAACACTAGTAATAATAGAGCGCTTTATTAAAGATCAGTTAAACAGGAATTATGCAAGAGCTAAATCTGCCTATTGCAGGTCTTTCTTTTAGGCTTTAAATGTTTTATAGATTATTAATTACTCTTGATGCCATGGGATGTCTCTGATTTTAAATAGATTAGAACAAGTTGTTCATTTAATGATACAATTTAAAAATGGATAATCAAGACTTTGTTTATTATCTTAACAATGACAATCAAGTCTACACTGTTCAATAACTCAGCTCAGAGTAAAGTAATCGGAATAAAACTTTCAACACAGTCCTTTTTCGTTAAATATTTGAAAACTATTATATTTTAGCAAGAACTGTCAGCACTTTATCTGATCTTACATAATACTCCTTTAATTAATTTCCTGCAACGAGGATAAAAAGATTGAAATTTAAAAAGAACACTAACAAATTAAATGGACAAAATACTTGAATAAAAATGAACTAATCACATGTAGTCTAAATAAATTAAACCAAGTACGAACAATCCAAACCATTAGTCAAAATTCGAAGTCCTAAAAAAACGGTTGAGGCATAGTGTAATCAGCAAATGGACTGTTCATCATGCACAAAATACACGACAGACAGTGGTAACAGGTGTCTCGAAGAGAAAGCTTACCCTGCCTGGCACCACACCCACCATAGCTGCATCCAAACTATTAGTCGAAATCTCGGTAAAATAGCGTGATTGGTAATACAACCGGTACGGATATTACTCACCAAGTGATCATAAGGTTATGCTATTAGTCCCTACATGCGTCAGCCGTTAAGTGGCCATTTTATCCAGTATCTTCCTTAATTAATTAACCATACTGAAATGTTAAATTCAGAAAAAAGTTTATACAAAACAATCCGTTTTCTCACACCAACTTGTTTATGTTCATCCTACATGTACATAGTTTCATACCAGCTTCAATTAGCCACCAAACACTTCAAATCAAACTTGAAATGTATAAAAGTCATTTAAAGTTGTATAAAAGCCATTCAAAGTGTACTTTAATTTCTGCTTATTTTCACGCAGCTAGTTTACCATGCAAACTGTCCTGTTCTGTATAGATTTTGTTTGTGCTTGCATTTTATTATTAATTGAAATTAGAGTAAATGATTATTATTTTTAAAGTATCTGGTTCATTGTTACTTAAAGCTACATAGTATTTCTATATGCCCACATTTCATGTCAAAGTATATTGTCAATGATCCATCGTCTGTTGTTTTTGAAATTTCCTAGGATTGTTCTGCTAATCCAAAGGAGGTATCTTATAGAAAGTCAGAGTCATACAGCAATTTTTTACACAGTTACTTACCCAGTTTACCCATAATCAGAGTTTTAAATTTGTTTTCTTTTCGCCGAAGATATCATAAGTATAAACTAGAACTCACTATTTATACGATGGGCGTTAGCATAGCCCCCAAATTTTGTTATATTGAAGGTTAACAAAAACAATTGGGAGTTTGATGAAATGAATGTCAACACCCTGGTGAAGACCTAGTGTATTTAATCGTCAAGCACTGTGCATGAAATTATATACCCTACCTTCTCATCAAATCAATGCTTTTTTTGTAATTTACATCTGTTTTCACTTTTCGTTGATATTTTAGTAAGGACACTGGCTATTTACAAAATCAATCTGATTAAAACACAGATCCATTTCATTTCGTTTTTTTTATAGTTCAAAATTTCTATTTACTTGTCTTCACAATACTAACTTCTGGAAGAGTTGGTTGGGATGGCCTAGTGGTCTACAGTGCCGCGCTTCGACCTCTAGCTGGCCGGTCACCTCTGGCTTGTGGCCGTGGTTTCGATCCCTGGTGTGAGCGTATGTGGCATGGAAATAGGGGTGCCTTCTCAACCTCGTGGGTTTCCTCCAGGCACTTCGGTTTACTCCCACTGCTAAAGACCCCTACGCGCAAGAGAATTATTGAAATAAAAACTAAAAATCATATGTAATATGTTAGCCCCGAAATGACCTGGTTTGTGTCGAGTGGACGTTAATCCCCATTTCTCTCTCTCTTTCTTTTATAGTTCTACTAAATTTTGCTTTACTTGTCTTCACAGTACTAAGTTCTGGAAGAGTTATTATATAACCAGCGTTCTGGTTGATGTGAGGGATTAGCTAATGAAACGACAATACTGATCGAGTATTTAATATCTGATGTCACAGGGTCAAAAGCTGCTCGTAGATCTTCATAAAGTGAAGGCCATCGAAAGTATAAAAAACAAAACGAAACATAGATCTGTATTTTAATTAGATTGTTTACAAAATTTTTGCTTTTTATTTAAAATTAAATTAATACTAGTTTGTGATAGCTTTTAAAAATTTACTAATTCTAGAAAAAAAATTTTTTATTTGTAATTAGTAAAACACTAATAAAACTATAATTAGCCATTTGGCGTCATGTAACTGTGCATGAATGAAAAGAATATTTTATTTCATGTAACAACCACCGATACATGTTATTAGGTGATGGTATTTTTTTACACTATTTAATATAAGCACTGGTACTTTTTGGTCTTCAGCTTACAGATATTATTGAGGGAATATCCGAGGTATTATTTTAATATTATATGTAGTTTTTTTGTGGAGGTTTTAGGACAACTCTCTCTGTGTCATGGTATTAATTTGTAGGCCAATTTTTATTCAAAACCTTAAATGCTTTAGATTTATGGGAGAAGTATCCTTAACAAAAGTTTGTACTCACTTCATGTAGATAGAGATTTAATTAAAGCCAGTATTACATGCAGCAAAATCATATATTTGTTGAAATTGGTGATATTTTTCATGTTGGTCCTTTATAAGACCGATTACATTCTGCCAAAACAGTTGTCTTATCTCGTCTAAAAAATATAACTGATTAATGAATGAGTTGCTACTTCTACATTTAAGTTGCTAAATATTTATTACTTGCATCAAAATCATATATATATTGTTGAAATTGGTGATAATTTCGGTGCTGGTTTTCAAAAGAAAATTTAAAATTTGCCAAAACAGTCTCAATATCATGTCTATTGAATTCAAAGGAAGAGTTGTCCTAGTTAAATATAGCACTGATCAATGAGTAATAAAGAAGTTTATACTTTTCAGTGAGTACTTTGTACATATTTCTGACATTTTAGCTGCTAAATATTTATTTGCTAAAGCCACGCCTATTTAATTTCCTGTTCTTCGTGAATTCCTGTTTAAATTTTGCTTCTTATTTCTTAGGGAAAAAGACTAATTTAAAAACCACATTTAAAGAGATTTTGATTCCAAAATTTGCAAGTTTAGAAATTTTAAACAAAACATCTTTCATATCATCCAAGTGGTTATTTATTTATCAGAACCCCGAAAAACGGAAAATTAAATTGGTGTGACTTAATTGTTGGAGATGATTACTTCTTGAACTTTGCTATTATCCTGGAAGAAAAAAATGTAGCAGTTGTCCTTATTAAAAATTTTAAGATCAAGTTTCATTAATTCTTTTTTTTTCTAATTGTGTACAAATCATATGAAAAATGATATTTTCTCATTTGAATCCCTGACCCATTGTCAACATTATTCCAAATTTGTAGCCAAATCTTGATCTCTTTCATTTCTTATTTTATGCATGTACGTTGCAAATCATGTTTACACAGAAATTCAATTAACACAACACTTGCATGAATTCATACAAACTCAACTCAAGTATTTGAAAAGGTGGCCCAGTGAGGATGATCTCGATGTTGGCTGAGAAAGTTCTCCAGGATTTTCCAGCGTTTTTTTCCCTCATATCACACATTGTTTTCCTCAACCTCAAGGTTTCGTGTACACATTCGCATGCACATAAAAGAGCACTGGACAGTAGGCTGTAGTGCTGCTGTTCCGGCAACAGGATTATCGTGATGATATCATCTTTATTGTGAAAGTGCAGTACCTTGTTTGCCCTTGCATGCAGGAGAGAGAGAGAAATGGGGTTTAACGTCCACTCAACACAAACTAGGTCATTTCGGGACTAACATATTATTTCTGTAATTCGCTTGAGCGTAGGGTTCTTTTCTTTAGCAGTGGGAGGAAACTGAACCGGATGACCCAGAGAAAACCCATGAGCTACTCCTTATCAGTATCACCTACAATCAGGGATTTGAAACCACGCCAGTTGACTCGTTGACAGGCTTAATGATACAGCATGCACATGCTAACCATTCGGCCATCCACCCCCCCACCTTGCATGCATTCAAAGGCGACGTGTTAAACCTACAGTAATCTTTGGCTTATCTGTGTTTATTTTTACTGTAATAGCACACTGCATGGTGTGCCTTTTTTTCTTTGGCTCCCTGGAAAACTGAGGTCTTGTGTACACCTTGGAATTCAATATAAGAGTAGGCCGTAGTGCCGCTATCCAGGCAAAATTTCCCTAATATATACCCTTGTTCATTAGCCCAGTCAGAGCAGAACAGTAGGATGTTAAACCCCATTTCATTTCGTTTCTTTAGCTCGAAAGGTGCTTAAAAATAGGATGTTAAACTCTATTCAATTTTTAATCATCGTCATTTTGTACACACATTTTCATGTTTCTATCACAAAGTTTCATTTTCACATTCACTACCTCTCCTCATAGTGCATGTTTATTCTTGCATGAATGATTTTTTTTTTTAAACAAATATTTCATTTCTGATCAATTTAGCAATTAATTAGTGTCTTATTAATTTAATGTTGATAACCCTTTCTCTCTATATCAATATCTATCATTTCAATATCATAAAAACATTATATTTATTTCATGTGGGTAACATTTGAATCTATCTTTTATCTCCGGTCACTCCATAGAATAGAATCCAATGTGAAAGTTCGGAATTTATGATTATAAATGTATATTTTATATTCATTCACCTCTGTTTTTTTTCTTTATTTTACAGTGGAGTTGGAATGTTGCAGGAATCACAGAAATCCCACCAGTTGCCTTGTTGCCAAATTTTGTCGTCCAAAGAAAAGTTTTACGTCCATTTAGATATCAAACTGGTGGAACTATATTAGTAAGTAATTAAATCCATGATCGGGATGAGAGTTGTCAAATATCATGAGGAATATTGTAAAAGTCGAAAGTCTTAAAGGAAATATCAGTGATAGTCGAATCTCTGAAGAGAATTAGGGGGGAGGGTTGGATGGCTGAATGGTTAACACGTGCGCACTGTATCATAAAGCCTGTCATTGAGTCAACTGGCGTGGTTTCGAATCCCCGGTTGTACATGACAAGGAGTTGGGTCGCCTGTCCAATCTCCTGGGTTTTCTCCTCCAGTTTCCTCCCACTGCTAAAGACCCCTACGCGCAAGCGAATTATTGAAATAAAAAATATGTTAGTCCCACAATTACCTAGTTTTGTCCAGTGGATGTTAAACCCCATTTCTCCCTCTCCCTCTGAAGAGAATATCATGAGGAATATTATGAAAGTCGAATCTTTAAAGAGAGTCCTAGATTATGTTCAATAATTACATAGATGTAATGTATTGAATATTATGCTCACCTGTTCGACCTTGTGGATTTTCTCTGCGACCTCAGGTTTCCTTTCACTGCTAAAGATCCTACGCTCAAGCAAATTATTGAAATAAAATAGAACCATATGTTAGTCACAAAATGACCTAGTTTGTATCAAGTAGGTGTTAAACCCCATTTCGCTCTCTCTTTTTACAAAAAGATGCATTTGTTTAGGCTGGTAGGGGACTTGTATTTCTTCTAAAACACTTTCACAATGTTTCTTTAGTCTATATAAATATTTTTTGTTGGACTATTTTTCAGGCAGGAAAGTTAGCCATAGATCGAGGCTGGGCTATTAACATAGGGGGAGGGTTTCATCATTGTTCTGCTGAAAGAGGTGGAGGATTCTGTGCCTATGCTGATATCACCCTGTCCATCAAGTTTCTATTTGAGAAAGTACAGGGTGTATCTAAAGTTATGATTGTAGATTTAGACGCTCATCAGGTGAGAATAAGTTGTTTTCATTATTAACATGTTTTTAAACCACAAAAAAATTCAGAAACCAAAAAACAAGATTAATAAATAATCGCAAGATGGAGACAATAAAAGCTCACACTCGATAGAAACAGAAGGGTGGAAGAGTTTCTATAACAGTACAGACAAGTTTGGATCTCAGTGATGCATCCGAGGAAAAACAGGAACCATCGTAGATTATCGGCGGTAACAAACTCAGTAGTTTTGTCGATTTTGTTAGCAGGGGGTATTCTATTAAGATTAATAAATAATGGAGTATCAGAGACTATTGATTCCCAAATATTTATCTGTATAAAAAATTAATGTTCAAGTGGCCTGTTTTTGTCTTCTTTTATTGTTCTATCATTAATAATTTTACAATACAGGGTAATGGACATGAACGTGATTTTATGTCCGATGACAGAGTTTATATAATGGATGTTTATAATAGAGGAATTTATCCACATGATGGATTCGCAAAACGTAAGTTATATTTCGTTGACAAAAGTTATAATGCTATCCCCTGTGTTATACTTTACCATGACTTTACTATTTATGTCATAGTCTGCACTGTTTTATTAAGTAAACCTTACTATTTATGTCCTTTGTTTATTAAAGATACATAATTGGAGATTTTGACAAGGAGTTAGCCATTCTTGCTATAACAGTTCAAAAATAGATGTTGAAACAAGAATATATTGAAAATTTCAGTCAAATAACTTTATCCTGAACAAAGTTGTTACCACTATAATTTTTTTTACTAGAAATGGTAGTTAAAATCATCGACACCCTTTTCCCACTATGGCCGATTGTTGATTGACAGGCGTTAACTCCACCAACATAGTCTCGATCATCAAGTAATGTTTAAACGGTATCTAGTGAAGCTGGTGTATAGCCTCGGTCATCACTGTCTTTTATGAATAATTTCCGGAAGTATGATGACGTCAACGTCACGGAGAAACCCCACCCACAACGGCATAGTGATTAAATCAGTCGACGAAATCCTGTTTTAATCCGAGCCCAATCCAAGCCATCTGTTACGAACCTGGGAAAATGTGAACGGTACACGAAACCACGTGTGTGTATAACAGTCACCGATCTTCATCGAACGGTAATCATATTCGGTTAAACTGCCGTACCGGTACTTGTCATGTCCCAATATTAGTAATTGGACGTCGTGCCTAATCAATGTTTGAATTGTGCCAGCATAAATGTACTGCATTGCTTGCAGGAATTGAGTCCCTATTTCCGAGTTAATGGCTTCGAATTGTGATCGTCAATGTATTTGCGTGTTTATTTACGTCCGCCATTAAGGTAATCTCGCGCTCATGTTCTAAACGCTGTGATTGGTCAATATTCACGCGATCAATGTTCCAATCACTCTGATTGGTTAATATTTTAATTTAGGCCTTGAGCGCGTCCGTATTTGACACTTCGGTCGCCATCTGTAGAGAGTTTGACATCGCTCTCCTAAACGACATCTCCCCAACAAGGAGAATGGAATCATTTATGTTTAGTTACTAAATAATCATGGGGAAATAATTAGACTCTGTGCTAATTATTCATGGGACTAGGACTCATGACCCAAGAAAGGAGTAAACTAGCATTTTTGATTAAATTCCATTTCTCCGGCGGGGATTTCTCGTTAAACTAACGGTTTAGCCATGTTGGGTTTTACTTTTAACCAACTTTGGTCGGAAGGAAATTTTATTTCAGATTTATCATATCAAATTCACAAAGAAGTGAATAGTTTGCTTAGTGACGGTCGTAGTACTATTGTTTGATCTTGGGTATAATTTTTCCCTGAGAATCTTACTCCAATAAGCCTGTAGAGCTTTGGAGAATCAGAATATTATTAATACTAAAATAAAATAAAGTGCTGTTCTTGTGCAGGTGAAATAAACCTGAAGTGCTGAAGTGAATCTGAATCATCATTTATGGGGTAAAATCCCCATTATCATCAATTGGTGGGCAAATCCCCACTCTTATCATAGTTGGGTAAAATCCCCACTTTCATCATTTTTGGGGTAAAATCCTCATTATCATCAATTGGTGGGTAAATCCCCACTTTAATCATTTTTGGGGAAAAATCCCCATTTTGTGACTTTTGGGTAAATTACCCGCTTTTGTCATCTTTGGGGTAAAATCCCCATTTTTGTCATCTTTGGGGAAAATCCCCACTTTCATCATTTTTGGGGTAAAATCCCCATTATCATCAATTGGTGGGTAAATCCCCACATTAATCATTTTTGGGGAAAATTCCCCGCCTTTGTCATTTTTGGGGAAAATTCCCCGCCTTTGTTGTTTTTGGGGAAAATTCCCCGCCTTTGTCATTTATGGGGTAAAATCCCCATTATCATCAATTAGTGGGCAAATCCCCACTCTTATCATAGTTGGGTAAAATCCCCACTTTCATCATTTTTGGGGTAAAATCCTCATTATCATCAATTGGTGGGTAAATCCCCACTTTAATCATTTTTGGGGAAAAATCCCCATTTTGTGACTTTTGGGTAAATTACCCGCTTTTGTCATCTTTGGGGTAAAATCCCCATTTTTGTCATCTTTGGGGAAAATCCCCACTTTCATCATTTTTGGGGTAAAATCCCCATTATCATCAATTGGTGGGTAAATCCCCACATTAATCATTTTTGGGGAAAATTCCCCGCCTTTGTCATTTTTGGGGAAAAATCAAGACTTTAACACTTTTGGGGAAAAACAATAGGAATGCAATCTTGCAGTTAGGGTGAAGGGTGGAAAAGATCATATGATAACACATATAGTATTTAGTGTTGTCTCATATTAACTAGATATTGTTGGGCCATTATTAGGCCTATTGCCAATTTCAATATTTTATAATTTATGCAATTTGTTGCCTCATTTTGTTCATTATTTATTGCTGTAGAGTCTATAATATATAGGCTTATAATAAATTAATTGTTTTTATATATCTAATAAAATTTATTAACTTTTAACTTTTGTTTGTCTTATTCTTTTGGTTTAGCACTAGACTGGAGCGAACCCTATTTTATTTACGTTCCTTGTTAAGGGAATCGAGGAACCGTAACATTGGTGTCAGAAGTGGGATTAACCACAAAATTCCCTTAGTATTATTACAAACTCCAGTTCTAGTGTGCCAAAAGAATAAGTAATTGTTAAAGGTAAAAAGATAAATTATTGTATAAAATATATTCTAATATTTCTTTTTTTATTCAGGTTATCATATTATAAAAGTCAAAGTTTATAAAACTAAATCAGTCCCATAAAGGGGAAAACAAAAATGGCATCAATAGATGACGATGAGGTTATAAATAATAGTTTATTTAACCCTAATAATATGATTCAAAATAAAAATGTAGAAGGAGAGTGTGTATCTCCAAACAATGTGTCACTAGTGCAATCGGTTGATAGTGGAACTAGTGAATATTCATCAATAAATAATAACACTATCTTAGATAAAATCAGTCAACAATTAGAATATCTAAGATGTGAGAATCAAAACGGGTTAATTGAACTAAAAGAGGAAATAAATGGCATGAAGAAAGATTTCAATGCTTTATCGTGTGAATTTGATAGTCTTCGTAAGAATGCTGGAATTGAACCGAATCACCCAATAATAAGAGATGTAAGTTATCAGAATTATAACCATTTAAATAATTTTTATACAAATCCTAGAATTTCTGATAATGCTAATAATAATAATCATTCAATGAGGCCACCTCAATATGATGGCATAGATGACTTTGAAGAGTATATTGCTCGGTTTGAAACTGTTTGCCACATAAACAGGTGGAGTTATAATGAAAAATCTTTATATTTAGCATGTAGTTTAACTGGTAATGCCAGGGCTATTCTAACTGAACTTAGTCAATTTGAGAGACGAGATTTTAATATTCTAGTCAGAACACTGCGTATTAGATTTGGATGGCTTGGACGCTCGGAAATGTATCGAGCCAGGCTACAATCTCGTTATAGAGGCAAAACTGAAACACTGTCCGAGTTGGCTCAGTCAATTCGGAAGCTTACAAAACAAGCTTATCCAACAGCCGATTCCTCTATTACAAAAATTTTAGCCCTTGATCACTTTATAGATTCAATTCAGGACTCTAACATGAGGTTACGAATCCACGAACTACATCCCACAGATATTGATGAAGCAGAAATTCATGCTATCAGACTTGAGGCACATGAACTTGTGGATGGACATTTTGGTCATTCTGTTCATCTAATCACTTCTCATACAGAACCCTTATGTCAAGCTCAGTTTGAGATTAGACCTGAAAAATATGATGATGAAATTGATATTAGTACCCTTAATAGATCAATTAATTCATTAGAGAACACAACCGGGCATTTGGTTCAAGCATTGAGTAATGATAAATCTTTTTACAAACAACCAAGACAAAGAAATTATTGTAATGAGCACCATGAAAATAGAAATAATAATCATTATCAGTCAGGCAATAATTATAATGAGAGTAATAATTATTGTACATCTCCAAGAGATGATTATAACTGTGACATAAATAAAGACAAGTCAAACTGTCATCAACAGTATGAAGATTTAAATAAAAACTGTGAGAAACCACATAATTCTCAAATATCCAAATCTATTCATGGGGATTTCACTAAACTGTCACCGAGCTGTATCAGTAGAGTATCAGCCATAAATGACATTGATGCAATTACGAATCAATCCACTGGGGAAGTAATAAATAGAATTTCATATGAAAGTAATAATACTGACCTTAATGAAATTTCACTGTGCAGTCAGGATAATTTAAATCCAAAGACTGTTCAGGCTTCTGCTGAAATTAAGCCAAATAAAGAATTAGATAGGAAAAAATTAAGCTGCCAGGAAAGAGATCCTAGTATTATACAAAAGGAAAATATGGGCTTTGTACCCTTACCTTTATATGATGATGAAATTTGTTTGACTTTAAAACAACAGGTTCTGGAAAAAAACAGTAATATAGACTTACCAAATAGTCCTTTTCTTCAAGTAAATCATTGTGATGGTGACATGAATAGTGACAAAGTTAGTGTTGCATATAATCAATCTGCTAATATAAATACAAATCAGACAATTTCTGCTAATAAAATGAGACTTTCATTAAATGAGTATGACTGGATTAGCAGTCCTGATCAATATAAACAAAGAGATTTTATATGGGTATTTAATACAAAATTGAAAGATTTGGAATCATACTTTGGCCAAAATAGGCAAATCTGACTGGATCAATTGATAAATATATCATTTGCAAATTAAAAACAAAAAAAATTTAAAAAAAAAAATCACATGTTTATTTGTACCAAGAAGTGCTGCATTTGCAATTGACAAAATATAAATAGATGCAGTAATTCTGCATGATTTCAATCTACTTATTATTAAGACTAGGAATAATGATAATTTCATATTTACCTTTTCAAGAGGGCTGAGTCCACTTCATCATATTAAATTATTGTATTTTGTTTTGATTTAACATGTGTAACATTTGGTGTTGTCCATTATTGCAGGCATCATATTAAAATAAGAAGTGATTAAACCTTATTGTGCATGTTGAAATGCAAATATACAGCTGTGACAGGTTGACAGTTGATTAGTTCTAGTAGACTATGTATAATGTATGTCATAAAGAAATGCATGAGCCTTTCTCACCTTTCTGATTATTCATCTTATTATAATGATGTTGCATGATATTAATTTTTATCAATCCGTACATTTCGCCGTCTTCGTGTCATTCGGGACGAATGCTTCGAGGGATGGGGGCAATGTTACGAACCTGGGAAAATGTGAACGGTACACGAAACCACGTGTGTGTATAACAGTCACCGATCTTCATCGAACGGTAATCATATTCGGTTAAACTGCCGTACCGGTACTTGTCATGTCCCAATATTAGTAATTGGACGTCGTGCCTAATCAATGTTTGAATTGTGCCAGCATAAATGTACTGCATTGCTTGCAGGAATTGAGTCCCTATTTCCGAGTTAATGGCTTCGAATTGTGATCGTCAATGTATTTGCGTGTTTATTTACGTCCGCCATTAAGGTAATCTCGCGCTCATGTTCTAAACGCTGTGATTGGTCAATATTCACGCGATCAATGTTCCAATCACTCTGATTGGTTAATATTTTAATTTAGGCCTTGAGCGCGTCCGTATTTGACACTTCGGTCGCCATCTGTAGAGAGTTTGACATCGCTCTCCTAAACGACATCTCCCCAACAAGGAGAATGGAATCATTTATGTTTAGTTACTAAATAATCATGGGGAAATAATTAGACTCTGTGCTAATTATTCATGGGACTAGGACTCATGACCCAAGAAAGGAGTAAACTAGCATTTTTGATTAAATTCCATTTCTCCGGCGGGGATTTCTCGTTAAACTAACGGTTTAGCCATGTTGGGTTTTACTTTTAACCAACTTTGGTCGGAAGGAAATTTTATTTCAGATTTATCATATCAAATTCACAAAGAAGTGAATAGTTTGCTTAGTGACGGTCGTAGTACTATTGTTTGATCTTGGGTATAATTTTTCCCTGAGAATCTTACTCCAATAAGCCTGTAGAGCTTTGGAGAATCAGAATATTATTAATACTAAAATAAAATAAAGTGCTGTTCTTGTGCAGGTGAAATAAACCTGAAGTGCTGAAGTGAATCTGAATCATCATTTATGGGGTAAAATCCCCATTATCATCAATTGGTGGGCAAATCCCCACTCTTATCATAGTTGGGTAAAATCCCCACTTTCATCATTTTTGGGGTAAAATCCTCATTATCATCAATTGGTGGGTAAATCCCCACTTTAATCATTTTTGGGGAAAAATCCCCATTTTGTGACTTTTGGGTAAATTACCCGCTTTTGTCATCTTTGGGGTAAAATCCCCATTTTTGTCATCTTTGGGGAAAATCCCCACTTTCATCATTTTTGGGGTAAAATCCCCATTATCATCAATTGGTGGGTAAATCCCCACATTAATCATTTTTGGGGAAAATTCCCCGCCTTTGTCATTTTTGGGGAAAATTCCCCGCCTTTGTTGTTTTTGGGGAAAATTCCCCGCCTTTGTCATTTATGGGGTAAAATCCCCATTATCATCAATTAGTGGGCAAATCCCCACTCTTATCATAGTTGGGTAAAATCCCCACTTTCATCATTTTTGGGGTAAAATCCTCATTATCATCAATTGGTGGGTAAATCCCCACTTTAATCATTTTTGGGGAAAAATCCCCATTTTGTGACTTTTGGGTAAATTACCCGCTTTTGTCATCTTTGGGGTAAAATCCCCATTTTTTGTCATCTTTGGGGAAAATCCCCACTTCCATCATTTTTGGGGTAAAATCCCCATTATCATCAATTGGTGGGTAAATCCCCACATTAATCATTTTTGGGGAAAATTCCCCGCCTTAATCATTTTTGGGGAAAATTCCCCGCCTTTGTCGTTTTTGGGGAAAATTCCCCGCCTTTGTCAT
Source organism: Patella caerulea (assembly GCA_036850965.1). Classification (NCBI taxonomy): domain Eukaryota; kingdom Metazoa; phylum Mollusca; class Gastropoda; family Patellidae; genus Patella; species Patella caerulea. Next base: position 68,983,237 of record JAZGQO010000010.1, on the reverse strand, counting down.
TTTTGGGGAAAAATCAAGACTTTAACACTTTTGGGGAAAAACAATAGGAATGCAATCTTGCAGTTAGGGTGAAGGGTGGAAAAGATCATATGATAACACATATAGTATTTAGTGTTGTCTCATATTAACTAGATATTGTTGGGCCATTATTAGGCCTATTGCCAATTTCAATATTTTATAATTTATGCAATTTGTTGCCTCATTTTGTTCATTATTTATTGCTGTAGAGTCTATAATATATAGGCTTATAATAAATTAATTGTTTTTATATATCTAATAAAATTTATTAACTTTTAACTTTTGTTTGTCTTATTCTTTTGGTTTAGCACTAGACTGGAGCGAACCCTATTTTATTTACGTTCCTTGTTAAGGGAATCGAGGAACCGTAACACATCCGTGGGTCTACAGTGTTCATTTTGGGCTTGTTTGAATAAAGATCTAATTTATAATTTCTATGACATCTGAGGCTCAAAGGAAGACCGACAAAATTCAGTTTTTGCTCTTCCATAATGTATGTTTAAGTAAACATTACTATTTATGCCCTTGTTTACTATTTATGTCACAGTTTGTCTACCCTGTTTTATTAAGTAGACATTATTATAGCTGTTACAGGAATGATTTGTATTTGTTATAGGTGGTATCAAGAGAAAAGTAGAATTACAACATTTTACAGAAGATGATACGTATCTTAGTCTTGTCAGAAAGTAAGTAGAATAAAAACATTAGTGACTCAATGATTTTAATATTTATGTTGTAAAGCTATAAAACAAAGAAATATGAAATTTCTAATGTATGACTTTGAACACCAAGCAACTTAAACACACATTATGCACGAGCTAAATCTGCCTATTGCAGGTATTGTTTTAGGCCTGACATGTTATCTGAATTATCAATTAGACATTAATTAACTTATCCAGACCATATTCAACCCTTGATGCCATTGATGCTATTTTGCGGAGTGGAATACGTTTTTTTAAAAATAATTAAAGGTAAAACTGGACAATCAACACAGACTTTAGTTATAATGATCAAGCTAGGTCTAAAATTTGATTGCCATTATATTGGTTTAGCGTGGAGCAATTTGTTTGAAATTTTCACCATATTCTATTTACGGTATCTATTGTTTAACTATTATAGTATAGTGAAAACTGCCAACTCTTTATCTAATCTCCCATAATGCTCCTTGAAGTTGTTGAATTTTAACCCATTTTTATTAAATTCGTATTATCTCAATTTTTGTTAATTTTTCAATTTATCTTGCTACATGTTGAAGTATTATATTTGTGGGACCTTCAAATAGTACGTTCTGATATTAAATCTATATTTAACATTCATTTTGAGCTTTAAAATTTATATTTTATAGTCATATTGAAGGTTTAAATGTATATTTTACAGTTACATTGAAGGTTTAAGTCTATATTTTACAATCACATTGAAGCTTTAAATCTTTAGTCCCGAAATGACCTAGTTTGTGTTGAGTGGATGTTAAATCTTGCTTTAAATCTATATTTTGAGTCATATTGAATCTATATTTTACAGTCATATTGAAGTTTTAAATCTATATTTTACAGTCATATTGAAGGTAGTTTAAATGAATTTACACCTGATATTATTGTATATAACGCTGGTACAGATATATTAGATGGTGATCCATTGGGAAATCTATCTATCTCATCTCAGGTAAATTGTATTGCTCTATCTGTTTCCATCAGTAAAACTACCATTGTTCTGCTAGTACTGGGCTTTTTCTTCAGGAAATTGTACCCTGATTATCTTCTAAGTTGAACTGTGTATTTCCAGTTCAATTTGTATTATAAAAAGCCATTGAAACAATTTATTAGACTCTTAAAACAAAATAAAATGATAATCAATTTTGTGGCTTGAATTAATTCCTTTGGTTCAACAAATGATCTCAATTTGAAGAAATTCCTACAGATTTTTTATTTGACGTTTGAATTGATACCAGATTATTTTGTTTGTTTTTTAGGGAATAATAGAAAGAGATCAGATAATATTTCAGAAAGCAAGAACCCGAAATATTCCTATATTTATGGTAACAAGTGGAGGGTATTTAAAAGAAACAGCAAGAATTATAGCTGACTCCATTTTAAATCTTAAAGCTGTAGGGTTAATAAGATGTGATGAAGCTGAGTTTTCAGATATCCCTGAAATAGGTAAGATATATATTGGTGAATCCATAGTATCAATCATTGAATGATGTAATAGACATTTGAAGGATGTTAATAGACAATTGAGGGATCATACGATTACATCATGTGTACCTACTTCAAGAATACACATGATGGCAAATGGCCGCCATTTAAAATACTACGCCCGCCTCTTAGAGACGATAACTTAACTCGCTATAAATTGTAAAAAAATTTACTTCGGCTAGAATTAAAAAACACCTAAGATTAACATTTGCTAAAAATTTCTAAAAAAACAACCTAAATTTATGGAAATGGGGCCAAATCAAATCAGGCAAATTACATCAAATAGTCCATGTTAAACGTATAGCAAAAATTTTAAACTAACGCGAGCACGCGCGTTTCTAGACAACGCCATAGCGGGTCATAGCAACCAGTGAGTATAAATTGGAAATCCCCAATGACGTAGATATTATAAATTGGAAAGCCGAGTCTGTCTTAAAATAAGTAGTACTGTCAGTAAACAAGATGGAAGCCATCTGCTATCGTGTTTGATCATGGAGTAGGCAAGCACAGGTGTGTCGTATGTTGAGGGATGTGAATAGACAATTATAGAATCTGAGTAGACAATTAGGGGATGTAAATAGACAATTGAAGAATCTGAAAAGACAATTGACAAATGTGAAGAGACTATTGAAGAATGTGAATAGACAATTATAAGATGTAAATAGACAATTGTAGGATGTGAATAGACAATTGAAGGATGTGAATAGAAAATTATAGGATGTGAATAGACAATTGAAGGATCTGAATAGACAATTAAATGATCTGAATAGACAAATATATAATGTGAATAGACAATTATAGGATGTGAATATACAATTGAAGGATCTGATTAGACAATTATGGGATTTGAATAGAAAATTGAATGTGAATAATTGAAGTATGTGAATAAACAGTTGAATAATGTGAATAGACCATTGAATGATGTGAATAGACAATTGAAGGATGTGAATAATTGAAGGATGTGAATAGACAATTGTAGGATGTGAATAGACAGTTGAAGAATGTGACTAGACAATGTAGGAAAACCACATAATTCAAGTGCCAAAGTTTATCCTTCTGGTGGTCACATCAAAGGCTGATTTTACTATTGTCATTTTTTCTATTTGAGTATTCAATTCAATTGAAAAGATAATTTCTTTGACTTTTTTGTTGTCTTTTCATATTTGCAGATAATGTAAGGCTTTTACATCAAGATCATTACTCAATTTTTTTTCTCTTTTCAGAAGCGGCCATGAGACGAAGTCAAAGTGATGGGGGTCTTTTCTCTAAAATGAAACGTGCATGTTTATCAAGATCCTCAACAACAGAATTAAATCAAATAGATAATATACAACCAACTTCAAATACTCGTTAACACATTAACACATGCTTTCAGATTGTCTCATTTCTCTTGATTTGTAGCTGGTTATTTTTTCTGCAAGTAAAGTCTGGAAATAAGGCACATGTCACAGACATTGTCAAAGACAAATTCAGGTTTAGTCTTTTTCAATGTTATTCAGTGGTATTATAAGCATACCAGCTGGTTGATTTTTTACTATGGGGATAAATTTTGTCCCAACACTGGCATTTTTGTCTAGTCTTCATCGAATTCCAACTCCTTTTAAGTGCCGGCCTATGTGTAAACAGGTATATGACTGGTCATATTGTCTAATATATTAATGAATTCATTGTAAATATTACATAACTTATCAAAATGATTTTTATTCTTTCATGTAAAAGTACTTCATTAGATTGTGATTTTTGTAAATATTTCAAATTTACTTAAACACCATATTCAATTCTTAATATTTCAATCATCGAATAATGTTGCTTATATAGTGTTTATTAATTGAAACGTTTTATTGAGAAGGATTTATATTAGCGAAATATGATTTATTGAAATGTCCCATTCTAATACTAGAAGTAGAAATATTGTTATTTATTTTCAAAAATTAGATACATCCAGTACTATATTATGATCATCTATGAACTTGATGAATCTTACAAACTTCTGCATTTCTCAAATACGACGTTTGGAAACTCTTATTCTTAAATTGGTTGGCTACCAAAATAATGTTTGGTATCAAACGTGATGTTATAGAGAGCTCATTTTGTAAAGAGGAGTTATAATTGGGAGTGGGTACTTAATTTGAAATCTGCAAGGTCTAAAAATAAATATGAAGTTAAGAAGCAAATGGGAGCTAGAATTTCATATTGTAAATAATTTTAAAACAAACTCAAAAAAAATCAAAATTAAGAAAATTAAAATTGCTGAAGTAACCTGTGACGCAGAGTTAAACTAAGATGTTATGTTAACAATCACAAACTATTTATCAAAATCTTATGATTTGTTTTGTTGTGATAGGTTTTTTTTTCTAGAGCTGTATTAGACTTAGATTGTTGTTTGACAGGATTTAAACCACTTAATAACGATAATATTGTGGAAGTTAAATCCCTCGAAGGAATAAAACACTAAAAATGGTTCAATTCTCTTCAATATTTACAAAATTTCATAACATTCTGCACCATCTGCATATGATATAATACAAGACATTACTATGATATCAATGTTGGGTAAAATCTTTTGATTGGCCTCTTTTCAAGTTCACTTGAATCTATGTTGTGGGAAATCAAATAGCACTGATATCTTGGTCTTGTTAAATAATCAATTCGAGTAAGTTTCAGCATAATTAACCCACGAAAATTTTATTATCTTTTGAAAATAAAAATAACGACCACTGGCTTTAAAATATAGTAGTCCCATAGTTTATCAGACAGAATACTGTTGTTTTATTTGTGCTTGTGAAGTGATATGTCCCGGATAATGTTGTGATATAGTGATGTTACTGGTGTATTAATATTTAATATCTGTGTGTTATATAGACATTGTACATATACCAGTATTTTATATTTATTTATTAACTTGTTACTAAAAGAATTATATTAACATATTCAGAGCTTATATATTTGATTAACTGGTTCAATCACATTAAGCTCATTCATTATGAGCCTCTTCGTTTGATTTTAACAATAATATTAATGCTTTTTATTAATAACTTATTGTCAAAATATATTAACACATTCTGCTCATTCATTTAATAACTCATTAAATATATTAACACATTCTGCCCATTCATTTAATTAACTCATTAAAATATATTAACACAATTAGCTCATTCATTTAATTAACTCATTGAAATATATTTTGATACATATTTAGCTTGTTAATTTGTTAAAGCCCCAATAACACTCTTGTTGTAACTGACTAATATGTCCCAATCTTCATTCTGGTCAACAAATCGTATTATTATAGAATATTCCAATTAAATGATGATATAAATTTCATCTTAACACACCTATTTTAAAAAAATGGAAAAATTCAACCAATTGATTTGAAAAGTCTAACTAACGTAAACCTTTTCAAATGTGACTTGGATTTTAAAATATTTTTGAACTCTCTGGACAAGTAAAATAGATTGTAATGGATAATTTACACAACAGGTAGGACACTTAAACATCTAGTACTCAGAATAAGGGTATTATTTATTTTCTGGAGCTACCAAGCCAGCAAGAATGTTATTGTCCCTTTAAAATATAACACATTCTGCTCATTTATCTAAATAACTATTTAAAATATTCAGCTCATTAATTTGTTAAAATATAAAACATTCTGCTCATTCATTTAATTAACTAGTTAAAATATATTAACACATTCAGCTCATTAATTTTTTGTTGAAATGTATCACATTCAGCTCAGCCGATTAATAAACTAGCTAGTTGTAAATATATAACACTTTTAATGTAGTCATTTAATTAATAAACTTAGAATTTATTTAGCTCATTCACTTAATTAATTAACTTGTTAAAGTATATTCAGCTCATTCACTTAATCAATTAACTCCTTAAAGTATATTCAGCTCATTCGCTTTATTAACTTTTAAAGTATATTCAGCTTATTCACTTAGTTAATTGTTCAAATATATCTTATTCAGCTCATTTCATTTGTTATTATAATTATTCTTGTCAAAAATGACCCTAAAAATGAAGAGACACTTATCATCAATTGTTTTGCCATTTACTGTTTCTAGCGATGGAATACCGTAGACTTTGCTTCATGCCGATAATACTGTGATTTTATTTTTTAGTTAGAATTCATTCATCATATCTGAATTAAATACACACATATATATGTATATACATTTTAAGTTAGTCTTGATTCATCGTATTTGAATTAAATATTCCAGACCTTATATATGATGATGTTGTTTTAAATATGATATTTGTTAAACTTATTGTTGTTGCTGAAAGTGCATGTCAGCTGAATTTTTATGTTACATTGTTTTATTAATTGTTATTGAAAGTGCATGTCAGCAGAATTTTCATATTATATTGTTTTAATTGGATCATTTTACTGTTATTGAATTGAGAGGCGAGATAACGAGTTATTCATATTTGATGTGATCTCTAATTTTTAAGAGACACATGATTTTACCTTGATTTGAGCCAAATGTCACATTTTAGCAGGTGACATGAATTTACATTAGATGTGGAACCGATCATTTAAGAGATGTATAATCTTGGTTAAACATTGCTGTAATTTCATGGTCCACACCCACTGGAATGCCATAAGCATTATCGATCCAAAAATTATTCAAATCAGTTAACAGTCCTATTCATAACCTATGTATGTTACTGGATTAAGAGTTCTACAAATATCTCAATGCATCTTTACTACTGTAGCTTACTACATAGCACATGATCATAGAACATTGTCAAAATCTTACTTGGATAAGGTCACAAAGTTGAAATTCTTGATGAGAAAATAGAGGGAAATGGTATGAGATTCAGATATCTTTTTAAATGGTTGTTGACAGTATTTAATTACGACATTTGATGACAGTTAAAGGAACCATTCCACACATATTTTTTTATGAATCAAGTGGATTAATTCTGTGTGGCAAACTCTTGATCATGGTCAGGTACAGCACTGTGGTATGGTTTCTATCTGTCAAGGGATCTTTTACATTCACAGCAATGTGTACATGGGACCTTGGTTTTTCATTTCATTGGATTGACTAGACAGCTGTCCATGTCAGGCCCTATGTCCTGCATCACTGACAAGGGAGAACCATGCCGGAAAATCTGGATGAATTGTCTCACCCAATGCAGGGATTGAACACTGGTCCTCCTCTCCAGAATAGCGAGTCAGCGTCTTATCCACCTTGAGGGGTTGGGATGGCCTAGTGGTCTAGAGTGCCGCGCTTCGACCTCTAGCTGGCCGGTCACCTCTGGTTTGCGGCTATGGTTTGGAGTCCTGGTGTGAGCGTATGTTGCATGGAGATAGGGTCGCCTTCTCAACCTCGTGGGTTACCTTCCGGGCACTCCAGTTTCCTCCCACTGCTAAAGACCCCTATGCGCAAGCGAATTATTGAAATAAAATGAAACCATGTTAGTCCTAAAATGACCTGGTTTGTGTCGAGTGGACGTAAAACCCCATTTCATTCTCTCTCTCTTATCCACCTTGACCCCCATTCCGACGAGCTATTTGGACTTTTTCTCTACATTTTCACTTTGGTTAAAGTACATGAAACCACTTTTTTTCGGGGCTGTCTCTTTAACAATTCCTGACTGGATTTTGCTCTAATCTGGGTTGTGTATAGGACTGTTAATTTTATTTGAAGGATTCAATTTTACAAGATAAAAATCAAAGAGTAATTGTTGTCATAAACGATCTCACACCGGTTATAACTCATGGCATCATTAACGGCTTTGAAATAAACTTTGTTCAAAGGTATGGAATTTGTTTTATATAATATACGAAGATGAATATCAACTTATGCAATGCCATGTGCTATGAGGGAACTTATTGCACAGAGAGTAACGTTTTCTTATCCTCTTCATCAAATTCAAACAATCATGGGTTCCTGTAGATGTTTGCAAATGGTTTTTCATCCCATCTGAATGACTATACTCTATTCATTGCCATATCCCCTACATGCATGCTTAAAATTCCTCACATTATTTTTCAGCCAACACTGGGACCTACTGCTTAGTGAGCATGTGCCTTTATCGTCACCAAAACTGTCAGTTATGTATTTTATCAGATGTCTACAAAACCTTGACTACCGTACGCTAAGTGTGGTTTAATGGTTGAGAGCCAGACATTAAGTAATATATTTTAACAACAATATATTATACAATATATTACGCAATGTCTTATGCTCGAGACCATAAAACTAATTAAAATACAGACACTCCGCACAGGCTTTTACAGTGAAATATGTCACATTAGTCCGATATTTCACCGGTATGAATAAAGTAGCATTGGCAAGTTGCCCTACGATTATTTGAAATAATGGTACTCCAACATCAAAGGATGACGTCACATCAGTATTTTAATTAGCGAAACAATACCAATCAGCACTCTTCACTGTATGTGTTTGAATGAGAGATTGACTAAAAACCCGATAAAACCATTCAATTTTAATATTTTTTTTTATTATTTTCATAGCACACATAAGAATTATTTATTTACAAGAACAATTTCATAAATGATGTTTTCATAAAAGCAGCCTAAATGATACATGTTTCTAATAGACGTAAATTATTTCAATGCGGAACAGATATTTTCATTCTAATTTTTAAAAACTTTTGTTCGATTTCTTGTTGGATGTTACGCCTCCATGAGATATGAAATGAAATGTGGCTTAATGTCCTAACTTTCTGCACCAACCAGGCTAATGAGAGAAAAAAGAAATGGGGTTTTAACATCCACTCGACACAAACTAGGCCATTTTGGGACTAACATGGTTCAATAACTTAGGGTCTTTAGCAGTGGGAAGAAACTAGAGGTACCCACGAGGTTGGACAGGCGACCATACTCCTTGTCACATACAACTAGGGGAATCGAAACCCTCCAATTGACTCGATGACAGACCTTATGATACACCGCACACATGCTAACCATTCGGCCATCCAGCCCCTCGGGGCTAATGAAAATAGACATGCAGAGTGTTTTATGAGAGAAATTTGGTCTGCGTACTCTTATCGGACCCATACACAGGTGGATGTCAGTATTTCACCCCATCCAAATGACCAAAATCTTTTACTACCAGAGCCTAGAAACCTAGAACTACATGTAAGAATTTCTTGCTCTAAACTAGAATTCTTGAAAAGCTGTCATCTCAAGATTGGAAAACGAGTCAAACACGTACTCATAACTTGTAACCATGTACAATTTCTTGGATTTATGGTGTATAATAACTGATTCATAATAAAGAAGACAATGAAAAACAATGTAAAATATCCACACTATTAAATATAATAACATTATAACGCTACATTTTTTACAATTAACCCAACCATTCAAATTACAACTCTATTTCATTAAAAGCAAATAATACATAAATCTTACATCTATCTACCCTATTATACAATTCTGATCAATGAAAAAAAAAAAAGGAAACATGAAAAGCTCCTTTCCGAAATGATTAAAACTATACCAGTTATATTTCTGAAACAAGTTCGACTATGTCTCGAACAATTCTGATGTTTTCGGAGAACTTCCTCAAGTTTGTGATCTATTGATTCCGTTGACTAGTCAGGTTGTAGTCATGATCGATTGATTCCTGTGATGAGTCACGTTGTGGTCATGATAGATTGATTCCTGTGACGAGTCATGAGTGATAGATTCCCGTGACAAGCCAAGTTGCGGTCATGATTGATTAATTCTCCTGACAAGTCAAGTTACGGTCATAATCAAATGATTTCAGTTAACGAACTTCCAAGAAGAAATAAAAACAACTGAAGAGAATGCAGCAGCAATTAGACCAGGTATGGCAAAGACAATCTGATTAAATTGTATATGAATAAGTTAAAACAAATAATCTATTTGCGCTTTATCCCCAAAAGTATGTTTCGTTCGAATAACATGTTCCCAAAAAAAAACTTCACCACTTGAAGCATACAAATGGTAATGCTTCATCAGCAAGAGGGGAATACGGTTTAGTATCCACTCGTCACAAACTAGGTCATTTTGGGACTAACACATGGTTCAATTTTATTTCAATAATTCCATGGTGCGTTGGGATCGTTAACAGTGGGAAGACCCGCAGAAATCCCACAAAGTTAACAGGTGACCCTACTCCTTGTCACATACAACCACAGAATCAAAACCACACCAGTTCGACTCAATGACAGACCTTATGATACAGCGCGCACGTGCTAACCATTACCATCTCCCCCCCCCGCTGTAGATTAGACACTTCCATAGTTTATGTTCAAATTTATATGTATGCCCTATATATTTTACCTCTGTATGTATAAACAACAATCTGATATAAACACATCTCTATTTCGTCTCGTTTCTTATACTTTCGATGGCCTACAAATGAAGATCTGACAAGTTATTGTAGTAGTTTACGTCGGTGTTAAATTGGCGGCTTTTGACCCTAAGACGTCAGAGAGAGAGAGAAATGGGGTTTAACGTCCACTCAACACAAACTAGGTCATTTCGGGACTAACATATGGTTTAATTTTATTTCACTAATTTCGCTTGCGCGTAGGTGTCTGTAGCAGTGGGAGGAAACCGGAGTGCCCGGAGGAAACCCACGAGGTTGAGAAGGCGCCCCTATCTCCATGCCACATACGCTCACACCAGGGCTCGAAACCACAGCCGCAAGCCAGAGGTGACCGGCCAGCTAGAGGTCGAAGTGCGGCACTCTCAACCACTAGGCCATCCCAACCCCCCTAAGACGACATCAGACATTGATTAATCAGCGCTAAGGTTTCTAGTGGATCAATAGGCCAATAACTCGCCATAACAGACCATTTCATTAGCTTACCCCTCACTTCAACCAAAACGCCAGTAATACAACAACTCTTTCAGATCCTAGTGTAGTAAAGACAAATAAAACGAAATTTTGAACTATAAAAAAAAAAACGAAATAGGATCTGTGTTTTAATCAGATGGAATAAACAATAAATGATCATAAAATACCCATCAATTAATGATGATAATTTCTTAATATAATCAAGCTAAATTTAAAGTATGATATACACAATAAATCATAGGATCCCTAAAACTTCATGACGCGAAATTAATTCGTTAATATCTGGTACATATTTACACAACGCATGGACTACCTCATAAAGTATATGCCAAATTGAGATCATTAATATGAAAATCAGTAATCTGGGCCACCCCAGCCAGTCTAAAGTGTCTCCTCAACGACTATGACAAATAAAATAACATGTATATGGTTATTTTTTGTTTAGCAGTTCATGCATAAAATTCACAAAATGACTTGCGGGAAATGTTCAACACCAGGTGATGGATGAATTAATCGTAAGACATACAAGAGTCTTCCTATGACCAACACTGTGTACGAATTTGGTGCTATTTTGTCGAGATCAATATTCATCATACTCCAAGCAGAGACACACTAGCCCCGCCCAGTTTAACAAAACATTCTCAGACATCAGTTAAGAATTTGCTCAATATCGTTAACCTAACTGTAACTAACATATAGCCCTTTATAAAACGTCAAATACATTAAAAAGAAACTATCTGTAAATTTTGGTGTTTCTGGATCAAAGATATTTCTCATAAATAATTGAAAGTTGAGTAAATTCTAAACGTATGTCTGAGAATGCTTTGTGAAACCAGGGCAGGGTTGGAGCGATAGAGACCAATAATCAAGATAAATTTTTCTTTTCACATGCAAATATAAACCAATAGAAAATAGGGTATTTTGGTCCAATGTCCTGATTAAAGCTACTGATTGGCATTTGCATTTTTTGGACAATATTTTGCTAAATCCACGATAATTGATTATTTAACATTTAGTTTAGAAAATAAAATATCGACGGTAGCCAGCCATTTATGGACTGATATTTGTATTTGACATCCATTTTTACAATGTTTTAATTTGCAAAAGGGATTCAAAATCCTTTGAGTGAAGATTAGTGGCTTTTTAAGGAACTCAACAAAACTATAAAATCTTGGACTATTTCAACTCAATCCAAAAATCAAAATAACTAGCAATGTTTTTTAAAAAATACATGAACAACACCCTTGGAAAGAATAAACAATAATTTGACCGATTACACTTGAATAAATGTACATATCAGCACTTTTTGAATATGATAATTGATCAATTTTGTGATATAAGAAAATATATTTTACACTACTCCTCCTAACTCAAACTTTCTGGGGAATTCCCAAGTGTTTTTTTTTTCTCACACCAATTCTCGAAACATTTCAAATACCACTTCAAACAAAAAAACACAACAATGAAATCTAAGCTTAAACTTAAACTTATTTAGCACATTAAATAAATTTTCTATAATTGATGATGTAAATGAATGTTCTTTCTTCACCATATAAAAATCTTGAGGTATTGTATTGTCTGTTGAAGCTATGGTATTTGAAGTAATAGACTTTGTCCCTTTGCATGTTGCTCATTTTTTTCACATGTAATTCAATCTGTACGGCATAAATTTACATCCCATACGTTATCTATTTTTCCGCAAAAATATGTTTTAGTTCCTAAAAATATGAAATGTATAAAATTCTAGAATCAATTACAGATCTGGATGCTGTAAAAGTATCATAAGTAAAAATGCTTGATTTGAAAATTCTGAAAAGAGAGAGAGAGCTACATAAATTAAAATGCAGTTACATCCCATTTATTTTCTATTTTTTGCAAAAAGATGTTTTAGTTCCTAAAAATATGAAATATTTAAAATTCTAGAATCAAATATAGATCTGGATGCTGTAAACGTATTACGTAAAAATGCTTGATTTGCAAATTCTTAAGACAGAGAGAGAGAGAGAGCTGCAGATCTATACTAGCTATGTATATTATATAATTGTGTTTTTATATCTGTGTATTGGTGTATGTCTTGTGGTGTTATATTTAAAATTCTAGAATCAAATATAGATCTGGTTGCTGTAAACGTATTGCGCGTAAAAATGCTTGGTTTGCAAATTCTTAAGAGAGAGAGAGAGCTGCAGGTCTATACTAGCTATGTATATTATATAATTGTGTTTTATATCTGTGTATTGGTGTATGTCTTGTGGTGTTATATGTACATGATGTAGATAAAATGATGTGTAACAATAACAAGTGAAGATGATGATGGACTGGGACAGGACTATTTCTCTTCTACTGCCTCAGCTTCTTCATCTAGTTTCCTTGCTGCTGCTTCATCTTCTTCTTCATCACCTTCCTCATCTTCTTCTATTACTTCTACTTTATCTGTTCAAAATAAAAATTACATGACTTTAAGTTTTAGCCATCTGAATAAAACACAGATCCTATTTCGTTTCGTTTTTTTATAGTTTAGAATTTTGTTTGACTCGTCTTTACTACACTAGGATCTGGAACAGCTGTTATCATTGATGGGTTCTGAATGATGTGAGGCATTAGCCAATGAAACTGTTTGTGACAGTGAGCTTTAGCTGTGTTTTGCATGGAACTGTGGGTAATTCACAAGCAACGTCAATGCGGATTGTTTAATCAAATGTCTGACATCATAGGGTCAAAAGCAGCTCATATGACCTCTGACATGAACTCACACTAAAACTTGTCAGATCTTCATTGAACATGCATAAAAACAAAACAAGAGAGAGAGAAATAGGGTTTAACATCTAGGACACAAAACTAACATGTGGATTAATTCTATTTCAATAATTCGCGTGCGCGTAGGGGTCTTTAGCAGTGGTAGGAAACCGGAGGACCCAGAGAAAACCCAAGCCAGTTGACTCAATGACAGGCTTTATGATACAGCACGCAAAAACAAAATGAAATACAGATCTTCATTTTCATCAGATTGAGGTTTCGGTAACATAATCAATATATCATGGTTGTAATTGCTGGTCGCCAATGTGTTCATGGGACCTCGGTTTTTCGTATCATCCTAACGATATGGCACTGTCCATGCCAGGAGTTTTTTTTATGACTGTATAAATTACCTGATGATTCATCTAATTCATCATCGTCATCATCATCATCAACATCATATGGTTCCTCATCATCTGTAAAAGATAAAATATATACATCAAAACTTAAAACCAACATCTCCCTGTTGCATTTTATAAAACAACACTTGAAACTAAATTCTGATCTACACACATGTAATTAACACACTTCGCACAACTTTATCTATTTTTCTAATACATAAAAAAATCTTTTAGTATTTAATTTGTCGGAAGAAAAAATTTTATATTTGGGGCTCATTAAGTCGCATCGCTGTCATCCGTATCAGTGATTGTAGCGGCATAGCGAATATTCACTGCTGATCAGTGTGGGCAACAACTTCACACACATACATTTCTTGTCAACCAAAAGCCATTAGTCTGGGAATAGGCTTATTAACAACTTAATTTATATCAAGATCATACAATAAGGAAGGATCTAAACAGCCATCATACCATCCTCATCTTCAACAACTACAACTGATTCATCATGTTCGTCATCATCATCTTCATCATCATCATCGTCATCGTCATCATCATCTTCATCACTAAAATAATCATGTCATGTTAATTCATATTATCATTAGTCTTTTCAGTTCGGAGCAGAACAGTAGGACAATTTTATTTCAATAATCCGTTTGTGTGTTTAGGGGTCTTTAGCAGTAGGAAGAAACGAGAGGACCCAGAAAAAGCCCAACAAGGTTGGACAGACGACTCTACTCCTTTTCATATACAACCGAGGAATTGAAAACCACTTGACTCAATGATAGACCTTATGATACAACCTGCATGTGCTAACCATTCAGCCATCCAACTCCTTCCAGTGGTTAAAGAAGCCAAGTTTCTCACTCAGTATCATTCACTGTCTCTGACACTGCAAATCTGATTATCATGATGTATTTATCTTACCATGAAAAGATAGGCTTCTGATATCCAATATTTAAGACAAAATGAAAATTTTAAAATAGGCACAATGATCATGTGTCAGAATGCTTTTGAGATAGAATTGAATGTAAATCAGTTTATATACATTCATATTGCATTATTATATGCGTTGTTACCCATTCTAGGGGCCAAAGGTTAGAGATTTAGCTCTTTTAATACAGAAGAGTTTTAAAAATTGGTAAATCATATGCAACTAACCTCACTCCATTTTCCCCTACTTCAATATCAGGAGCCAAAAAGTACTGTAACGGGTTTGGCCACATATCATCTTTTAATACCTGTAAAATATATTTACAAAATATTCAGTAACTTGGTTCATGTTACAATGTAGAAATTTTGGAGTTATGTCCCTTGACATGAATGTCACAAACCTAAATTACCAGTAATTTAGCAGTTACATACCGGGTATTTGCAATTATTTCAATATTTGTGATGTATTTTCAAATCCAATCTGAGCATCTATATTTTTCCTATATTAAATCTTGTGTTTTTGAAAATTAAAATTTTAGCATCAATAGGCCACCAATCTATTATGACCCCATTTTTGTAATGGAGTAAATTTTGTCACGAATAGCAGTATCAATCTCATGAAGGAACATATATATAATAGCATTCAGACAGCAATGTGCACCATGCTCAACTTCACTTAGCTCCTTCTCTCCCAAATTTTTGAAAGTCAATAGGGTTCTTAATCATACAATAAAACACAAACTCATTAAGGTTTAAAACATTTCATCAAGAACTCTTACAATGCACCGTGTTCATAAGATTTGAACATTAATGGGCAGATAACTCCTAAATGAAAAAAATAAATTTACTGAATTTTACTATCTGTTTCATAGTAAAGCCCACGGAAAAATAATCACTCAAAGTGTTAGGCATCTTCAGTCAAGAATTGTGTCCTTTATTGCAGTCACAAGATATGTAAGTCAAAATAAGGCTTTTAAAGATTCAATTTTTTTATACTTTCCGGAGATAAAATTTATCAAGCACTTTTTAAGCACCTACTTTTGAAATGAGTATTAAATCATTACCTCAGCTATTTCATCTATAGACGGATCAGTGTTATCTGTAAACCAGGTAAAGAAACTACCAGCTACGCCATATCTTCGTTTACGATTTCCATTTGTTTGATTCTTTTTTGCTTTTTTAACTAAATCCATCCCATCCTTCCATTTTATTTCAGTAGACGTTGATACAGGATCACCTTAACGCGAGAATTTCATATTTTTAAGTTATTTTTTTTTAAAATATAATAAAATAAAGCCTTAAAATAGATCTTATCTATAAACAGTCATACATGTACCTTGTTAAAGAATAATCTATTAATCCTGTAATTCACCATTGCCAGTTGAGAAATTTGCAAAATTATCATTTTCAACTTCAACTTCAAATGTTTGAGAAGCTATTCCATTGGGGAATAGAAAAACAAGAGAGGTAATTGTGTTATTATTTCCAGTGTGAATGATTTTATAAGTGTGAGTGATACCTATGATCAAATAGTAGTGAGCTGACAACCTATTAAGCAAAAGACACAGAAATAATTATGTTTTGACTTTCTTAGAAAATCTGAAATTCTAGCTTGCATTTAAAATAAAAACAATGGATAGTGTGAAGCAAGTTCCAATTTTTTAATACAGTACCATCAATTTAGCATTGTATTAATATATGTCACAAGATGTTGAATTCCAGGAAAGGCTTTGAACTAAACTAATAACCCACCTGATGAACCCAGATGAAATTCTTTTGTAAGGAGGTCATTTGAAAAATAAGGATTTGAGGCAAAATGAAAATTTATGTTATAGCCTGATTTAATGTCTTCAAATTCTTCCACTTCAACCTGCAAATGAACAAATAGAAAATGAGTTTAAAGGGGGATCAGAGCTCAAGTTTTGGTTTCATTTATTAAGATATTAAGCAATATTAGGATTTTGTGGTTCTAATATTAATTATTATGTATTATTGGTCACACCCGCAAGCAATAGCAGATTTTATTGAAACAATAAATTGTTACCTATTTTCATACTATACCTTTTCTAAATACTGTAGACATTCTTCGTCTTCTTTGTTTAATATAACAGATATCTGAGGATGATTTATGAACTGTACAGTTAAGATAAATAAAAACTCAAGAGACCATTTTGATTCTGTAACCAGCTGTACATTATAAAACTATTTCAACATTTACAAGTAAACTATAAAGCTTCTATGAATAGACTGCATTCAGTATTTCCTTCTTTTTTTTTAAAAAAAAAAAAGCTATTTTTATTCAAAAAGCTTTATTATATCGGTAATACATACATACATTCTGTCTGATTTGAAAGTGATGGTGGTTTATATGAACCGTATTATGTACTTGTGAAAAAATAGGAAATGTTATAAAAATAGGAAGCTTTTAAATTCTACAAATATGAGTAGCCTTCTTAGTCTCTGCTATCGACAAAGACTTAGTGCTTCTTTTTTTTTGTCTTGTGTTAGTAGACCTGTAATGGCTGTAAATAGGCCTACACAAGTAGGACAAACAAAGAACAGTTTAAATTAAAAGATACAGCCGTCATCCAGAAATTGGGTATTTTCTGAATCAATTTATTTCTAGATTCAAAGTGCGGCTTCCGTAATTTGTTGTATTTTTGCTCGACTTGTAAAATTTCTTCACTGGCTTTTTCATTCAAGGCATCAATTTCTGTTTGGCAGGCATCAATATCTTCAAGAGCGGTTTGTGTTTCCTTGTCAAAGTCCCCAGTAGAGGAATCGAGTTTGTCGCTTTCATCTTCTGGAGCAGAGAGTTTCTGAATTTTAGCTGCCGATGCAGATTCGCCTGACATTTTTTTTCTGTTTATTAAAATTATGAAGTAAAAACTACAAAAAGTTTACCATCACGTTTTAAAAAGTCTGCGAAATGGAAAGATTAATGAAGTGCGCATGTATGAACCAGAACTACCGGTTTTAGTAAAGTTATCAGTGATTGGCCAAAACAAACATTTCTTGAGTTTTCCCCTAATTTTAACCAATGAAAATATGGAACACAACAGTGTTCGGAACCGCAAAAGCAGCCATTTTTGTTTTAGAAAGAAAATGTCGGAAGAAGATTTAGCTGATTTGCGTCCTGATGATAACAAAAAGGGCAATATCTTCGAAATATTGCAGAAAGAAGCCAAA
This sequence comes from Patella caerulea, assembly GCA_036850965.1. Lineage (NCBI taxonomy): Eukaryota > Metazoa > Mollusca > Gastropoda > Patellidae > Patella > Patella caerulea. The sequence continues at coordinate 68,964,961 of JAZGQO010000010.1, read as the reverse complement.
TTAACAGCGGAAAGTATTGAGGCACGAGATCAGAAGAGTTACGAAGGAATTGCCACAACAAAACAAGGCTTAGATTTCAAGCGAGATCAACATGGATTTCGTAATTTGCCAGGCTTGAAATGTCCTGTCGTTTCCAAATCGACCGACGATGCAGTTGAAGAATGTTCTCAAGAGCTCAAAGAATCTCCAGAATCAAAACGACCCAGATTATCTATGCCAGTAGTATCTCCAGTTTCTACCACAGATGCATGTAGTAGTCCCGAATCTGGTAAACGCAGAAGAATACAACATGATTATCGTAGTTTATCAAGATCAGGTTATGTTGATGATTATGAAGCTAGAAAGGATCAAAGAAGATTTTCGAAAGGAACCGATTCTGATACATCAATAAACAGCAATTCACTCTCTCCAAGATCAAAGACATCATCACCTAAAGCAAAATCACCCATATCCTTTTCTGCAGGCAAAATGATTGGCAGTACAACAGAAGATGATCCTGCAGAAAAAATCCAGACACAAATAGTTTCAGGTACCTTTATCTGGTATAAAATTTTGATAGAATGTTAATGTTTTGATTCAGTGTACAGAACAGATAGAGAATCTGTCATCTAAGATTTTTTCTGAACCTATATATGTATACTTAATCAGAGATGGTCTGATAAATGATTTCAAATTACACTGTAAAATTATCATTTTTTAAAATTATCTTTCTTTGTAGGTGTACCAGTATCTACAAATACTAATCCTGTTCCGATACAGTTGGATCAAAAAGCACCAGATGATGCCACAAATGACAATCAGGTACCGATAATTAAAATAGAACCAAACATAGAAGAGATAATGGATTATCGTCCCGCAGGCACTTACGTATCAAGATTAGATCCTTTACGTAGACTAAAACAACAAGAGAATCAAAGTGTGATTTCTAATGTGTGTAGTATTGATCCAGGGGGAAAGAAGCCATTGGTTGTAACTAATGGAAACACAAACTATAATCATGTCTCAATCTCGCCCGTAAAATCTACCTCTGTTCAATCTCCGAGGACACCTAATAAAAAGAGAATTGTCTTCAATTGTGGTGTGCAGGTTAATCTTCGAAGACGGACTGAAAACAAAGGTGTCCAAGTATCATCATCTTCATCGTCTCATCATCATAAAGACAGTCACTCAAGTCATAAACATGTTCTTGTTGATTCAAAATCAAGCAATTCATCCAGCTCCTCAAAACATAGGAGTCGAGTATCATGTGGAACTCAAACTCATACTTCTAAATCCAACTCAGGTTTATCCCATGACTTTAAAACTGAAAAGGGTGATCATCATAAATTAATATCAGATTCTTCTAGTGAATTGATCATAAAAAGGGAAAAAAGTGATCATGTAGATTTAAAAACTGATGAAAATTTCCACATGACAGATACCAAAATGGTCAAAAGTGATCGAAAAGCATTCGATTGTGGTCCCAATTCTCTCTCATTTCCCTCCAAATATTCGAAATTTATTCATGTGGAACATTATGCTAATGGTGGTGCGACGGTTATTCATGCATATCAGGAAGAATTATCTGTTTTAAGTGATGAAGAGATGAATGAATTCTCTGACGAATTCTTCAAATTAGTTTATGGTGAAACCAGTGAAGGTGTGGCCAATTGTGTAATGGGGATAGTGCACAATGCAGCATCATATTTACCTGATTTTATTGATTATTTTGCAGACTTGTACCCCCATCTCACTGTAAAAACGGATGTGCTTGGTAAATCAGACATTGAAACTACAACCATGCAAAAATTCAGGGAAACTGTCCAAAAATCATACTGCAATGGAACTTTCCGATCAGGTCCATTACTGCAGATTAGTTTAGTGGGAACTGTTCATGAAGAAGTAGGAGATTATTTTCCTGATTTTCTTGGAATGTTGGAAGATAGTCCATTTCTTAAAGCTGTAATGCCCTGGGGTCCATTATCAGCTATTAAAATCTCCCCACAAGAAAGTAATGATGGTCCTATATTGTGGGCTAGACCAGGTGAACAGCTTGTACCGACAGCTGACTTACCCAAATCACCATATAAACGAAAGAAGTGAGTAGGCCTATTTATTAAATTTTGCAATGTACATATACTAGAGAACATTGGGGTTCTTATTAACACACATAACCATCTAAGACGTGAGAGAGAGAGAGAGAAATGGGGTTTAAAGTCCTCTCGACACAACCAGGTCATTTTGGGACTAACATATGGTTCATTTTATTTCAATAATTCGCTTGCGCGTAGGGGTCTTTAGCAGTGGGAGGAAACCGGAGTGCCCGGAGGAAACCCACGAGGTTGAGAAGGCGCCCCTATTTCCATGCCACATACGCTCACACCAGGGCTCGAAACCACAGCCGAAAGCCAGAGGTGACCGGCCAGCTAGAGGTCGAAGCGCGGCACTCTAGACCACTAGGCCATCCCAACCCCCTCATCTAAGACGTACATGTACTAATGTACATACACATGTACATTGTATATAATGTTTTTAACGCAGGCATGATTTTTAACTGTATTATTTTTAAAAAAGTGTGTCCTTCCTACATTTATGAATAAAAGGAAATTTTTTTATAAACTTTGAAGGGGGGGGCGGATGGACGAATAGTTAGCATGTGTGCGAATAGTTAGCATGTGTGCGAATAGTTAGCATGTGTGCGCTGTATCATAAGGTCTGTCATTTAGTCAACTGGCATGGTTTTGACAAGGAGTAGGGTCGTCTGTCCAACCTCATGGGTTTTCTCCGTGTAATCCAGTTTCCTCCCATTGCTTAAGACCCCTACAGGTAAGCAAACCATTGAAATAAAATTGAACCATGTGTTAGTCCCAAATTGACCTAGTTTGTGTCAAGTGAACATAAACCCCTCTCTCTCTCACCAACATGTATATTTTGCATGAGTGTCACATTAGAGATATTAGGCATTAATGTGTTAATGAATGTATAATTTCAGGGGTTTAACAGAGTTGATGCGATTAAGTCATGTATCAAGAGCTAGTGAACCTAGAGAAGTATTGGTAGAAGATAGAACTAAATGTCACGCTGATCATGTTGGACAAGGTTTTGATAGATTAACAACTGCTGCTGTTGGTGTTCTTAAAGCTGTCCACAATGGTGATAAGTAAGAAGATACCTTGACTTTATTTTCAATGAATATTTAACAGTTAAAACTGTGTAGTTTCAACACTGTGCAATATTTAAAGTCCAATGAATATCTCGCAAGCCTGGAAGTTGGGTGTTCAATCCCTGCATTGGCTGAAAAAGTTCATCCAGATTCTCCGTGGTTGTCCCTCCTTGTAAGTGGTGTAGTACGGAAGGTGTGACAAGAACCGCTGTCTAGTTGGTCAGATGGTATGCAAAACTGAGATCCTGTGTACACTTAAAAGATCCCTTGACAGTTGGAATTCAATATAAGAGTAGGCCGTAGTGCCGCTGTTCGGACAAAATTTCCCTCATAGCACACTACATGGCGCATGCCCATCTTCATTAGCCCAATTTGGATCAGTAGGAGTAGGAAGTTAAACCTCATGTCATTTCATTATTTCCAATGAATATCATGAGTAGAATATTAATACATTCATTAGTTCAGTAGCAAGTGCAGTGTACATAAACACTAGCAGAACTAATGTAGGTTGGTCTACAGAGGCTTACATGCTTATCCGGGCACTCCAGTTTCCTCCCACTGCTAAAGACCCCTACGTGCAAGAGAATTATTGAAATAAAATTAAAAACCATATTACCTAGTTTGTGTCGAGTGGACGTTAAACCCCATTTCTCTCTCTCTTTTATTTGGCAAATGTGATCAGCTTGTGAGCTGAATGATACTGTCATCAGATTTACTTGATAATGAGAGCATGAAGAAGAGTAGGATGTTAAACCCCATTTCTTTTTACATTTCATTTAAAACGAGAGCACAGGTGAATTGGGCAAAGTTTAATCAAAACAAAGTCTGCATCTAATTAGCTTCGCATGACCATTTCATTTGAATCACATATTCAAATAGAATTTGAATAATGACCTTAAATATTTCAATAATAAGATCAGCATTTAATGTGACCACTAACTTATCTGAATATTAAATGCACCATTTTGACTTAGTCAAAAGTGATCCCTTTAGACTGCCTGTATTTGGTTTATGTTTCCTGTTTCTATTCATTGGAAGTTTCACCAATGAAATCAGGTACATGTACATGTACCCAAATGCAACTAAATTTCCAGAAAGTAACAAAGATTGTATCAAAAGATCTATGAATGGATATTTTTGACAAAATAAAAACGAGTTTTCAAAAAGTGTACTGCTTTAAAATATATTAATAACAATTACATTTTTTATATTTTAGAACTGGGGAGAAAAGAATAGTTAAAGATGTTATTTGTTTTCATGCGGGTGATTTTCTGGATTTAGCAAGTAAACTTCAACTTGATCTGCATGAACCTCCTGTCTCTCAGGTAAGACAGGATAATTAAAACATCTGGGTCGTGTTATCATTTAAATAATACTGGCTGTAATGACAGTTCAAACAAAATGACACTCTGAACTGAGATTTTAGCGATTCAATTATAGGCTAGCCTCAAACTTCATTATTTACTTTGGTGCGATAATAAACCAAGTCTCGAATATTAATTTTTACTAAATTATATAATCTATCAGAAAATGTATTCTTAGCCTCTAAATATGCAGGCTTACTACATGTACATGTATAGCATCATGAGTTGATTATGGTCTGGATAAATTGATTAATGTCTAATTAATAATTTAGAAAGACCTGCAACAGCGATATTTAGCTCTTGCATAATGTAAGTTAAATATGAATATTCAACATTTAGTTTGATATTAAAAGGTTTATTGGTGACAACATATTATTTTGTTATTTTCTGACATATATCAGCTAATCTTAGGTTTTCAGGATTGTTTGAAGTGTTTTTTCTTTGGCTTGTGTTTTGTCAATGTTGTGTATTTGTGTGTGTGTGTGTTCGGGAGGGGGGGGGGATACATGCTCGATGTATAATGTAGGATGTATTGAACATCAAAAACTAATTATTGAAGGTTTTGAACAGAAAGCCAAGGGAGATAATCAAAAATAAATTGATGTTTTCACAATGGTTAATGATTTTTATTTCAGTGTGTTACCTGGGTAGAAGATGCTAAATTAAACCAGTTACATAGAGATGGTATTCGTTATGCACGGATTCAACTACGTGATGATGATATTTATTTTATACCGAGAAACGTTATTCACCAGTTTAAATCGCTGACAGCTGTGGCGAGTGTCGCATGGCATGTTCGTCTAAAACAATATCACCCAGATCTAACCAGTAATAACACCTCGAGACAAGAAAGTAAAGACGAAGAGAGTATAGATGCAGATTTAGCCAGCGAAATCTCAGTGAACATAGAAGACAGTCTTACAAACGAAAAACTGAAAGTAGACTTGTTGTCCTCTTCTACACCAGACAAAACTCATCTAGATATCGGACAGAAGTGTGAAAATGAACAAAATGTTTTTTCTACAGAAAATGAAGACAAAGTGGCAAGAGATGATCTTTGATTGTTCAAGTATGAATTGAGATTTTTTTTTATATTAAATTTTGTTAAAATTACATAGCTGTGAGAAAAGTTGTCAATAACTTTCGTTTTAGGAATCTCAGTTAGATTAGGGCACAAGTTAACTAATGGATTCTTGTATTTTTGATGTTGACAAAAAGCCTTGACATATGTACATTGTATGTATAATAAGTACATGTACAGTAATTTCTACCTTGATCATAAGAAATTATCAAAAGCATCCATATGTACATACCCACCTACTAACTTATATACACCATATTGTTTATGTATTAAAAAGTTATTTTGAATTTTTTTGCACGTATAACTTTTCCGTACATGTACATGTATGGTTATGTATTACAATATTATTTTGAATTTTTGATACATAACTGTATAGTACATGTGAACGTATGGTTATGTATTAAATTGTCATTTTGAGTTCTCTATATAACTGTGTCATATATGTATGGTTATGTATTAAATTGTCATTTGAGTTCTCTACATAACTGTGTCATATATGTATTGAAATTTTGTTAAGTTAATGCTGCACTTGAATCAGGGTTGTCATTTCCAGTTGACAAGGACAGCTGTCTAGTCATTTGGATGGTACAAAAAAAACAAGGTCCTGTGTATACATTGGCGTGCAAGTAAAAGATCCCATGGCAGTTGGGATTTGATATAAGAGTAAGAGTAGGCCACAGCAGAGCTGTATGGGCAAAATTTCCCCTCATGGTGCATGTATGTCTTCTTGAGCCCAGTTGGTGCTATAAAAAAAGTGGACTGTTGGATTGCAGAATGGTTAGCGCATGCGCATTGTATCATAAGATCTTTCATTGAGTCAATTGGCCTTGTTTCAATTCCCCAGTTGTACGTGACAAGGAGTAGGATCGCCTGTCAAACCTCGTGGGTTTTCTCCAGGTCCTCCAATTCCCGTCTCACTGCTAAAAACACTGCGCACAAGGGAATTATTGAAATAAAATTGAACTATATGTTAGTCCCGAAATGACCTAGTATTGTCAAGTGGACGTTGAACCCCATTTCTCTCTACCTCCCGGTCTCTTTCTTTCCTGAAAGTAAAAAGTAAGATTTTGAACCACATTTTATGATTACTGTTTAGTGTCACTTATTCCAATGCAACCTAAGTTTTTGTTATTCATATTCATTTACATATAGGCATATGCATGCCTATATGGTGACCTCTCAACTTAAGGCATTTCACTGGAGTGGCTCTCAGTTGGGTTGCTATAGTGTGATGTCCAAGTGGTATTCCATTATTGTTAACTTTTTGTATAAATGGCATTTAGAACTGGATTTGAAATGGTTTCTGAAAGAAGACTGCCGCAGTTTATTTTTAGTTAGATGTTTCTTCTATTTTAATAATACAGTTAGATCAAAGAACTTTTGTAGGAAGTTGTGTAAATATTGCGCCAAACATTTTTTGGGGTTTTTGAGATGATGGTTACTGTAAGTAGCTAATAAATTTGACCTGATAGTTGAGGTTTTATGGAAAACATTCCCTGAATAGGTATTTGTTGGAAATTTTGATTCTTTCATGAGAAAATAAAGAAAACCCATCGTATGATATATAAGTGTCAAATACCTATTTTCATCTTAATGGCTTGATGGGTCATTTAGTGCTATAGGAATCCTTGCAAACTACAAAATTTTGAAAGTTTAATCTCTAATAATGTCCAATCAGCTCCAAAATGGTTCTATTCCGTTTAATATTAATAAAGATATGATAAATTGAAATTTCATTTATCTATGCTTTCATTGATCTATGTATTACTATGAAACAGGACAATGCACATTTTATTGGAAACCTGATGGGCCTAATTTAGATCCGATTTTGTTTTCTTAATTAAATTTTGAAAAATCAATCTGAGAACATATTAAGCATGTTAACAAAAATTCAAATAGCACATCAAGCCTTTTAATGTTTTGTAAATAGGAGCTAGAATTTTATTAAACTATAACACATACTTACAGAAAAACAGCTACTTAATTATTTGGGCGACGTTTTGAGGAGTATGCTCTTTATGTTGCCAAGCTATTTGATTCTTTTTTTAAATCAAATTTCTTCCTGATATACATGTAGATGTGTTAAAGTTTTTAGAAGAAAGAGTTGCATTTGAAAACTTTTTTTTTGTGTACATAAACTTGTAAAATGTTAAAAGATTTAAACTATGCACTAGTTGATCTGTGACATTTTGTACATTTTGTTATCAAGTCATAAATAGTTATAGTTTATTCTGTAATTTTGAGATGGTCAATTATATTTTGAGATATTGATGCTTTATTTTCTTCTTCCTTTTTTTTCCTCATAAAAATTGTAAAAGTGCCATTAGTGAACCCAATTATTTTTTCACTTTGTGAAATTAATGGATTTTTTATATTTTGCTTAAAAATAAACATCACAGTATTCTGCTCAAATATTTACGTAGAACAACCATTCCTATTTTCCCCTGTAGCAGAATACAACATTTTCTTAAGTAAGCCATTTAAATCACTTGAACTTTTATCAATATAATATAATTAAAACATGATATAAATTGTAACCTTGATCAAATTATTTCTGCCTAAGCTGCACTGAATAGAGTCTGGACAAAGTGGCTATAGGGAGGTTCTTGTATGTCTTAGTTTGATTGAAAAAAAAGTTATTAACCATGTATTAGAAATATGCAGAATGCATTGTTAATGGGTGTATGGAAACCAATTTTAATAGAATTGACTGTATACCATACACAATAGCTTTTATAATGTCCAGACAAATATTGTTGTAGTCAAAGATGAGACAGTGTAGGCTGGAATGATTGAGTCTAGGTCAATTAAACTTCAGAAATAGATATTATTACTACCATTTCATTTCATCGAATATGTGATTACTATTTGGAGTTATGCCCCTTTGTTATGTTAGAGATATGTACACTCCAGATTTTATTTATATGTATATATTAGATATTTGACAATAACACAGAATTGTTTGGTAGATGATTATAAAGTGCTTATTTTGGATGTACAATTTAATGTGTATATAATTTGATTAAATGAAATTATTTTATTTCTAGTTTTTTGACAACAGTGTTGATCACTCATTTACATAAAATCATTTCTAGATTTTATTTTATTGTCAACTTTTCAAATGGAATTATTTAAATGCCTTTATTTAATGTTTCAAAAATTGTAAGCCATAAAATGAACTATTTTTATCGTTGATTTACATAGAATTATTTCGTAGCAGTATTGTTTTCATGTGAAGTTTTGAATTTAAATGACATTAATTATTTTTGATCACTAGTTTGTAATGAATCATTTTGTAATGATTTTTTTTTTATATGTAAGCATTTGAATTTGAATTATTTTCATGCCTTTAATCATTTTGTTAAAGAATTGGAGAGGGCTGATATTTTATATTATATTATATTATTAGTTTATTTTAAATGTTTGTTACATGAACAGAACAAAATAAATTACAATTTGCTGCAGTATTTTTTTTTTTGTGTTTGAAATAATCATTTAAATATTGTAACAAGTCTCTTGGTCTGCATGTTTTTCAACCTACCGGTAAAATCTCTTGGTTTTCATGTTTTTCAACCTACCGGTAAAACATATGTCATCATATTTTGTATAGTTTCATTGTTTGAATTTGAATTCTGTTAAATCTTGAATCATTTTTGCAGTTGCAGAAAAGTAAGAAGTTAAACCCAATTTCATTCCTTTGTTTTTGCACAGTTGGATCATTTTCTTTGAGTATTGTTCACTTTACTTTTCTTGCATGGCCCTGTATTAGAAATTTTATACTGTGAACAGATTCTTGTTCAGCAAATACTTGTTTTTAACTGGCTTAGTTTGTGGGAAAGACTACTGGTATAAATTACATTGTCATTGATGGCTCACCGAAAATATTTTTTTCTTGACAGTAAATCCATTTTGAAGGAGAAAAAAAAATCAAACTAACACAGAAAATCTGCAGCTTTTATCTTGAATTTAAAAAAATCCAAACATTATTCATTAATTCGTATAATTCTCCATACATAATAATGTAGGGAGAAATTCTTGAAATTGAAAAGACAATGTTGATCTTGGAATGTATGAAATTATAAAAATCAAATTCTGCCATTGTTCTGTGTTGTGTTATAGACATGTTATAAACTGTTAGCTTTATTATTTAACATCTTGACATTATCAAGGGGAGGACAATTCATATATTGTTGCTGGGATTATCCTAGACAATTCATATGTTGTTGCAGGGGTAACTTTAGACAATTCATATGTTGTTGCTGGGGTAATGCTATACAATTCATTTGTTGTTACTATGGTAACTCTAGACAATTCATGTTTTGTTGTTGGGGTAACTCTTAACAATTCCTATGTAGTTGCTGGGGTAACTCTAGACAATCCATATGTTGTTGTTGGGGTAACTCTAGACAATACCTAAATTGTTGCTAGGGTAACTTTGAAAAATTTGTGTGTTGTTGCTGGGGTAACTCTAGACAGTTCCTATGTTGATGCTGGGGTAACTCTAGACAATCCACATGTTGTTGTTGGGGTAACTCTAGACAATACATAAATTGTTGCTGGGGTAACTCTAGACAATTCATATGTTGTTGATAGGGTAACTCTAGACAATTCATATGTTGTTGCTATGGTAACTCTACTATTTGTATTGTGATTACTTGATAATGTGAAGATGGTTATTTAAAATGTTAGTTGTATGTTATATTTATTTGTTATATTTAAACATCAACTATTATATCTTATTGTATACAATAAAACATGTTTTAATATTAAACTACTACAAATACTGTATATACAACTCTTCTTATATTAATTATTGTATTAAAGACCAATCTGATTAAAACACAGATCATCCTACTTTCGTTTTCTTTTTTTTTATATCTCAAAATTTCGCTTTACTACACTAGGCCACCGAAAGTATAAAAAAAAAGAAACGAAATACAGATATGTATTTTAATTTGATTGATTAAAAGACCCAGTCCTCAGTTTTATTGGGGGGTTGAATGGCTGAATGGTTAGCATGTGCTTGCTGTATCATAAAACCTGTCATGATTTGAGTCAACTGGCATGATTTCGAATCCCCAGTTGTACGTGACAAGGAGTAGGGTGGCCTGTCCAATCTCGTGGGTTTACTCCGGAACCTCCGGTTTCCTTCCCCTACTAAAGACCCATACGCACAAGCAAATTATTGAAATAAAATTAAACCATATGTTAGTCCCGAAATGACCTAGTTTGTATGGAGTGGACGTTAAACCCCATTTATCTTTCTCTCAGTTTTGCTATTGGCGGTGTGTAGGTGTATGGATAGTCTGATGGTCTGTCATTGATTAGGGGGGTTGATGGCCGAATGGTTAGCGCTATCATAACGTCTTATCATTTAGTCAACTGGCGTGGTTAATGCTCCCCAGTTATATGTGACAAGGAGTAGGTGGTCTGTCCAACCTCGTTGATTTACTCTGGGTCTTAAACCTCATTTCTCTCTTTTTAGTTGAGTCCTGGGTCCAGTCGGATAGTTTTTATCCCAAGCATATAGTGAGTGATACATCTTCAATAGAAGGCTTGATTTCCCCTTAACTACGTTCATAGTTAGATGTTGTAAAACTCGCGGACGTAGCTAAATGAGCATAGTAGGCTAGTGACAAGGAGAAGGGTCGACTGACTAATACAATTGTATCATACGTTAGTCCCAAAATGACCTAGTTTGTGTTAAGCGGTCATTAAACCATCTCTCTCTCTCTGTCTCTCTCTGTCTGTCTCTCTTCTCTCTCTCTCTCTCTCTCTCACCCACCCATCCACCCACACAAGGCTACAGTATCATAGTTTTTGTCCCACACGAAAAAAGAGTGAAATTTTAAACAACGTAACGTATTATATCGGTATAAATCCCCAAATAATTAAATAATTTGCGTTTTAGGAATATAGTGCATTGTACCAAAGTTCCATAGAAACCGTTTTATACCGTTCAATAAAATGACACTCGGTGTTGTTAACGTCATGTCTTAACATTCAAAGGAATTCGTTGCTAGATATATCTTCAGATGTAGTGGTTGTATTATCTAGAAAATGTCGAGGGATTAAGTTGCTTAGATTAGTATAATACATATAATGGTGGTGGGGATTACTGGTACACGAGACGTTACTATACGCCATTTGTATTTACTTAAAGCCCCAATAACACTCTTGTTGTAACTGAAAAATATGTCCCAATCTTCATTCTAGTCAACAAATCGTATTATTTTAGAATATTCCAATTAAATGATGATATAAATTTCATCTTAACACACCTATTTTAAAAAATTGGAAAAATGCAACCAATGGATTTGAAAAGTCTAACGTAAACCTTTTCAAATGTGACTTGGATTTTAAAATATTTTCGAACCCTCTGGACAAGTAAAATAGGTTGTAATGGATAATTTACACAACAGGTAGGACATTTAAACATCTAGTACTTAGAATAAGGGTATTATTTATTTTCTGGAGCTACCAAGCCAGCAAGAATGTTATTGTCCCTTTAACAAAAGCTTTATTGATCTCAAAGTATATTGTTATCTGAGAACAACAAAAACACGTTCTTCGCTGTTTAAGTTATAATATATACGGAACACAGATTGGAACAAGGAAGAAATAGGTGGATTAATGCATTATTAGTATTGTTAGCTTTACATAGCGGTTCATTACACATGAGTGGTTCTAAAGCGCATTCGCAACATTTTTTTTTAAATAAATATGTTTTAAAGTTAGTCTTAATGGAAGCTCTGGATGGAAGAGGACTATCTAAGAGTTTTTTGAAGCTCATTCCACATTTTCGCTGCTCTGACGGAGAAAACATGTTCACCAGAAGGATTATCGATGCAATGTTTGAAAAATGGCTTGATGGGAAGTAGCTATACAGCCCACCGATAAAAGATACCAACGAAGTGTGCGATACATATTCAAATGAAATTAAATAAATGGCAAGTTGTGTTACGTCCCTAGAAATGGTATCTCCCAGTTTTTATTATTTTCATCAGTGCACAAAAAAATAATTAATATTCGAAAGGCATATTCTTTGAGAGACATAGCACCCTAGCACCACTCTCAGTCTGTTCCTTGGGGGCCCTCGTTAGTTAGTTCCTGGGATTTCACGTCCACGTCCATCTAGGGTGATATCGTAGAAAATGGGAGGGGGGGGGGCGCTCGGAGGAACGTTACGGATATATTGAGATCACATACACCGGTATCTCCTTTGATATGTCATTAATAGTATGTCTAATTCAAATCACAGTTATTTCTTTTCGGACATAATAAACACAGTTTTAATACCCGTATACCATACAATAGGAATTAACAGGTGCGAGATTTTCGACTGCTGGTTTACGAAGATACCTGGTTGTGTTTTAATGTAGAGTTAATGACATATCCAATGTCGATAACCAATGGGAATGAATTAACAGGTGCGGGTTTTCGACTGCTGGTTGACGAAGATACTTGGTTGTATTATAATGTAGTAGAGTTAATGGCATATCGAATGTCGATAACCAATCAGATATAGAACACAATAGGTCGATATACACCTGACTTCCAACACTGGTCTTAAGTTGACGTGGATCAACATATCCTTTATACACTTAGAACTGAACAGCTACTAGGATTAAAATAAAGTTCAAAGAGTTCAAAGAAAGTCTAATGTTGTTGTGTGAATAAATACTAAAGAATTTAACGTGAATAACGATTGGAATATATGCACGTTCATTAACAGGTATCAATCATCAAACGGAATACAATTGAAGATTGTTTTGTTGTCTTGTTGTTATTGACTTCCCGTTTGAATCGCAAAAGAGAGATATTAACCAACCCAAAAGGCTGTTCTAAATACTAAAGTGGAACTTATTATTTACTAAGATTTATGATCAACTATTATTAAAGCGTAAGTATAAAATATCTAGTCTAGTAATATCGGGTTAAAACAAAATCACAGTTAAGAATAGATTTAAGCCTACGGTGGATTTTATGCCTAGTATCATTAATAGCAAGTCATACATCTTCATACCTTCACTAATCTCAATTAAAGAGAGATTTAACGGGTCATTGCTTCAGGAACAAGCTATATGTCGTATTTCTTGAAGTTTCAAAAATATAAAATTTATGTAAAAAATTTTAATAATTGCATATTGTTAATTTATTAAAGTATTGCGTTACTAGTAGCTGTTTAAAGTATAAGATGTAATTTAGTATTCCCTGTGTTTTTCATTTCCAAAAATACAAAATGTACGTAAAAAAACCCCAAACCATATCATTAATTGATTGAAGTGTTGTATTAATCCCAGTTTAAAGTATTAGATTTATAAAAGTATTCTCGAGGGGTTTCGCAAAGTTTCTCTCGTCTTTATTAGCCCAGTTGGCACAGAAGAGTAAACCGTCCAGTCCCATGCATTTATCTCGTATTCCATACATTCAGATAATATTTCATACATATTATTATAGCTTGTACTCCATACAATTATCAAGTATTCCATACATTTATTTCTGTTAACTAGTACTCCATACATTCAGCTAGCTGTCAATACATTCAGCTAGCTTTCAATACATTCAGTTAGCTTCCAACACATTTAGCTAGTATTTCATATATTTAGCTATACTTTTAACCAGCTTACAATACATTTAGCTAGCTTACAATACATTTAACTAGTATTCCATACATTTAGCTAGCATTTCATACATTTAGCTAGTATTTCATACATTTAGCTAGTATTTCATACATTTAGATAGTATTTCATACATTTACTAGCATTTCATACATTTAGTAGTATTCCATATTCCATACATGTAGCTAGTATTTCATACATTTAACCAGTATCCATACATTGAGCTAGTATGCCATACATTAATCATAGTTATTGACTATGATTCAAATTAATTGAATAAAATTTCCACCGAAGCGCCATTCGAGAGAGGGCCAATGGCAGGGGATGCTGGCTCGTGGAACCAATGCGGTTTTAAATGCTATTAACTTAATCATATTATGCACAACCGGTGTCAAGCAAATGTCATGGTTTATATATGATACAAATCGATTCTAGTAGGTTACACACGGAGCAATAGTCCTCCACCCGTGACACAAAGGTATAAATATTGAGCCTTTGTGCCCCCCCCCCCACGCCTTCCTCGCCCACGGAATCTTGTTCCTCGAGTAAAATCACTGGTCACCCCTCACCGCGCACCCGTTTCGATGACATTTTACAATATACAGAAGTATAAAATAAAAGTACAAACATTATGCACGAGCACAAATTCATGGCACTCACATAATTACCAGATAATACAAAGAACAGACCTTACAAACATACTACGTGTACATAGGACACAAAACATGACCGCGCATATAATGAAGTAGATAATGGTATATTTAGTCTCTCCACATATACGCGAAGTAAACAAAGTCCGTGGCTCAATTATATAACACAGTAAACAATTTCTTACTCCATTATGTGAATAATCTCAGGATAGTTTTATTAAAACCGATCGCCTGACAAGGACAGTAGTCTAGAACGTCGGATGGTACAAAAAAACGAGGTCCCGCGTACATATTGGCGTGAACGTTAAAAATCCCATGGCGGTAGGAAATCGATATAAGAGTAGGTCGTCTTCATTAGCCCAGTTTAGGAGCAGAACAGTAGGACGTTAAACCCCATTTCATTAGAAGTGATTAGCTGTCTCGTTCAAGCGCTTACCCATCTTGTAGAAACTGTTGTCATTCCCAACTCAAGTACCCTGGTAATGTTTTCTTGAATGGTTGTTGGCCGTGGCCTTCCTGGACGCGGGTCGTTGTCAAGGCACTACTACTACTACCTGGTGTTTTAACGTCCGCTTCCACAGAAGTGATATCGCAGACAAGACATAGGACAGCCAAGGCTTCTTCCTGTTTTTAGAATATGGGTTTGCAATCTTTCCATTTGCGGCCTTGAGCCATGGAATAGGTTTAGTGAGAAGTTCTTCCCTTTATTCAATAAAAAACATATTGTTTGGTAGTTGATCTGTAGAGACAGCATTTATGCAGACATATATGCCTCTCGTCTCTGGATTGGTAGAAGTCATCTTTTGGGGTTTAGTGTTTAGGTGCCAGGCCCGTCTTATCGTGGCCTCCCCTTACTCCACTTACCCCACTTTGCAGGTTTGGTGTCTTTGTAGTGGATTAGTGTTTAGATGCCGTGCCCGTCTTACCGTGACCCTCCCTTACTCCACTATCCTGTTACTTTGGTGTATATCCCCTATGTAGTTTAGTGTTTAGCTGCCGAGCTCGTCTTATCGTAGCCCCCTCTTACTTCACGTTGTCAAGGCACTCTCTGTCACGCTTTAATTCCGTAATCCACTTTACTGTGGAAAGGGAACCGTTATCACCCCTATAATGGAGACCATGTTGGCATGTATCTGTGTTGGGTTTAGTCCTTTCAGTTGCAGGTAAATAATGACGGTACTATAGCCAGTTTGTCCATTTCTGGTACAGTGACTCTGTCAAATCCGACATGTAATAGGTAGGTTCACAGGATTATTCTAGTACGAAGACAATAATAACACTACAGTATCAGTTCTTTTTGTTTATGATTCATTCAATGATTGTACTTGTTGGTGGCAAAAATTTGTTTCGACCTAATTGATCTATCCCTTGCAGGCGTAGAACTTTTTAGCCAGCCCCCGTAACGTAATATACACCTACTTCGCAGTTATACACACTCTTAAATATACACCCTACAAATAATACACAAATATACACCCCCTAAACAACACAAATAACACCACACAATATGCATATACACCCTACAAATAACACCTCACAATATACACCCCTAAACAACACAACGCAATATACCAATATACACCCTACAAATAACACCGCACAATATACACACCCTAAAAACAACACAATGCAATATACAAATATCGCATTAGCGTTCCGTGATTTGTTCAAATTTTATATGTACGCGCATTTTACACATTTCATTTTGACAAAATTATCTAACATTCACTATTTATTTGTATTTGGGGAGGGGGGGGGGCGAATTGTTAGCACGTGTGTACTGTATCATTAAGCCTGTCATTGAGTCAACTGGCATGATTTCGAATCTCCGGTTAAACCATATATTAGTCCCGAAATGAACTAATTTGTGTTCATTTCTCTCTCTCTCTTATTTGCATTTGTTTAATAAGTGGTTTAACGTCTTACTATTATGCCACAACTGGGTTAATGAAGACGGCGTTTTGGTCGGACAGCGGTGTTTCTGTCTAACCTATGTCGAATGAGAGAGAGTGAGAGAGAAATAGGGTTTAACGTCCATTCGACACAAACTAGGTCATTTCGGGACTAAAATATGGTCCAATTTTATTTCATTAATTCGCTTGCGGTTCGGGGTCTTTAGCAGTGGGAGGAAACTGGAGGAAATCCTGGAGGTTGGACTGGCAACCCCACTCCTTGTCACGTACAAGTGCGTAATCGAAACCACGCCACTTGACTCAATGACAGACCTTGATGCGACGCGCACTTGTTAACCATTCATCCGGCCCTCATGTCGAATCCAATTCAAACTGCCAAGGGTTCTTTAATGCACCCGCCAGCGTGTACACGAGAGTCAGGCCCTCGTTTATTTTCCGATCCGCTCGAACGGCGAGATTCCCTTTCATTGCCAGGCCCTCCGTCCTTGTACCTCTGACAAAGGGGCGGGGGAGGGGCAGACTGGAAATTGCCGGGGATGGCCGGTTAGACGGGCGGCACGTTCACCGAGCCGCAATGGTTTCTCATATTTAATAGCACAAAAAAAAGATAGAACATATGACACACACAACTCATTGTCAATATGTATCTTTTTATAGTCTACCTTGGTACACTCTGTATTCTAACTACTCATTAATGTTCAATTGTTCATTGTTAAAAGGTATAATAAAACGTTGTTAAGTAACGTGTTTACTATTGTGTAGGTATTGAAGAGGTCAATATATTGTTACCAGAGTATATTGAAGTATTTATAAAACACTATAATACACTTAGAATATTCACTCCATGGAATAATGACGTGACGATAAATTACAAATTTTGATTGGTGTTATATTTCTTGGTTATAAATGGGCTAATAACAACAGGCATACGCCAAAAAGTGCTCCATGACGGAATTTTGCCAGGACAGCGGCACTATGACGACCTACTCTTATTTCAAATTTCAAATGTCAAGGGTTCTTTCGCGTGCACACCAATGTGTACAGCTGACCTAATTTTTTTCTATCCCATCCGAACGACTACACTGATGTTAAATTGAACTATTGTTCTATGGAATACAATTACTGCTTATTACTGAGCGACTTTTTAGATTTTATCATTGCCTGATAACGACTAGAGAAGCCTAGTCGAAACGTCGCTCAGTAATAAGCAGTAATTGTATTCCATAGAATTGTGACCTGTATACTCCAGTTCAATTACTAAATGCCATTGAAACAGTGAACTATTGTTGGTACCGACGAAACCAATCAAACCATTACAGTTGCAACCACGTTGACTCAGT
Source organism: Patella caerulea (assembly GCA_036850965.1). Classification (NCBI taxonomy): domain Eukaryota; kingdom Metazoa; phylum Mollusca; class Gastropoda; family Patellidae; genus Patella; species Patella caerulea. Next base: position 68,946,850 of record JAZGQO010000010.1, on the reverse strand, counting down.
GAGTAAGACGATGAATCGATCCAGAGACTGGCCCATCTTCTTTAGCACGATCTTTGCCGTTAAACATCATTTCATTTCCGCACGGCTGTAAACTTATCATTGTGTTTTTATGTGCCGGAAACAGACGTTTAAACTGTCCACGTTTTACGGAGATTCTAGAAATCGTATTGTATAACGCAGAACAAATGCAATCTACTCCCTGACATAGCCTAATTGGACATGTCCAGGTGCCCCAAATTATTTTTCTCCTACTTGTTTGACATTAGCGCGATAATAAGATAATCCACAAAAAAAACAGCTACGAGCGTGGAAAAAAATCTAGGTACACACTTAAAAATAATTGATGTTTATAGTAGAAGTATCATGTGATCGACTAGAATGGAATGGAATCGGGTTTAGCGTTTCCTTAACACAATACTTCGGTTAATTTGAGACTAACATATGGTTAATTTGCGCAATGCTTGAGAGGAGAATATTGCGCTGACAGTGACGTGTGCAATGCTTGAGACGAGAATAGTGCCAGTGCAGTGGTGTGTGCAACGCTAGGGAGGGGGATATTGCCCTGGCAGTGGTGTGTGCAATGCTTGGGAGAATATTTCTCTGGTAGTGGCGTTTCCGTCTTCCCTTCCACCGAATTCAATGTGTTAAGGGTCCATTTACTTACACCCAATGTGTAAACGGTGGACTTCAGTTTTGTTCCACCAGAACACACTGGACACACTTTCACAAACCCCACGTTTCTTCTCGTTCGAATAACAGGTATTCATTCGACTCTGTGTTCAATCTCTAGCCTGGTTTCCCTTGTCAGTGATGTAGGACGGAGGGTCTGACAATGACAGGTGTCTAGTCATTCGGATGGGACGAAAAACAGAAGTCCCGTGTATACATTTAGTGTACATGTAAAAGATCCCTTTGCAGTTGAAATTCGATATTAGAGCAGGCAATAGTGCCGCTGCAGGGGAAAAATTCCCCCCATAGCACACAGTATGGCGTAGGCCTGTCTTATGCCCGTATAGAAGCAGAAAAGTAGGACGTTAAACCCCCATTTCATTTCATTTCTATTTTGTGTTCGGGATGTTAATATTGTCCAAATGGACACTTCTGTTTTTAGAGTGTACAAGAGGTTAAATACCTAACACCATTTACAATTTTGGCAAAAAATCTGTGTTTAGTCAAAGGCTTATATTAAGTCGCTATATAGGTGCCAATGACAATATTAACGTAACAGGTCATTGTTTTCACCGTTACACTAACAATCTCTTTTATACACTGGTTTATAATCAGAAAACTGTCATTAGGAAAGTAATTCACTGATTTCAGTAAGAGTTTATATTGTTATTGATATGGTCGTATATCATTAGTTTCAAGTTATTTGTTTTAAGGTATTTTGTCAAGTAACACGAGGTCGTCATTTTAATTCAGGAGGAAGTTATGTTTAATTTAACCTAAAATACCTAATATCAGACGGAATGCCTGGTCGTCCACATCTCTAAATTTCATTGGTTATCCACAGCTTCCAGACTTCAATGGACAAACTCCTCTTACTGATATAATGTAGGGGCCTACGGAATATTTTGAAAAAGTTTTAATCTAATTTGTATAAAACCGACGTTTTGAAAAAAAAAAAAAAAAAAAAAAATTATAAACCATTGTTTTCAAAAAATATTTTCAGATTATGAATGGAGAACCTTATGAACCAGATGTCTTTGAAAATTATTTTCAGACCATGAGTGGAGACTGTTATAAATAAGAAAGATGTCTTTAAAAAGTGGAGTGGAGAATCTTATAAGACAATAAAGTCTTTAAAAATAAATCAGACTATGATTAGTTGATGGTATAAACCAAACTTCAAAATTATTTTAAGACCATGAGTGGAGAATTTATAATAAACCAATTATCTTCAACAAAACCCATTCGGACTAAGAGTGGGTAATGTTATAAACAAAATGTCTTAAAAATTATTTTTAGGGTATTAGTGAAGAATTTATAATAAACCAAATGTCTTCAAAAAATATTTTCAGACCATGAGTGAAGAATCTTACAGATTTACGGGTCGTAGCAGATCATCCGTGGAGTTAAGAAGACGACCTATAATATCAGTAGAAAAATACAGAGAAGACAGTGATGACGGCGATGAGGATGATGACGATGACGAGGTTGATGATGAAATGACACTGGAGGAAAAACAGGTCAGACGACTTTTTTTCTCATAAAATAGTTTTGGAGCCACGGTGGCTCTGTGAGTAAGGCGTTGGCTCCCTAACATGTATAGGGATCCTGTTTTCGATCTCGTTTCTGGATTTTCTGACGCGGTTCCAACTGTCAGTACTGCAGGACAGAGAACCTGTCAATGGACAACGTATAGCCGTTCGGATGGGACGAAAACCGAGGTCCCGTGTATTCATTGGGCTGCACGCAAACAAATCTTTGGCAGTTGGATTTTGAAATAAGAAAAGGCCATAATTCCGCTGTTCGGGCCCTGGTAGCATACTGTATGAGGTTGGCCCGCCTTCGTTGGCCCAGTCTGGACAGAACAGCAGGACGTTAAACCCCATTTCATTTCAAATTAAATAGCTTAATCTCTATCTCTATCGATTGGTACTGCAATTACTTTTCCAAGCTATGCTGTTACAAATTTTAAGGGCAATTGTGCTCTTAGCAGGGGGTTGGGATGGCCTAGTGGTCTAGAGTGCCGCGCTTCGACCTCTATCTGGCCGGTCACCTCTGGCTTGCGGCTGTGGTATCGAGTCCTAGTGTGAGCGTTAGGTGGCATGGAGATAAGGGCGCCTTCTCAACCTCGTGGGTTTCCTCCGGGCACTCCGGTTTCCTCCCACTGCTAAAGACCCCTACGCGCAAGCGAATTATTGAAATAAAATTAAAAACCATATGTTAGTCCCGAAATGACCTAGTTTGTGTTGAGTGGACGTTAAACCCCATTTGTCTCTCTCTTTCCCCCACCACCAATCCTGGTGTAACAGAAATACCACGTTGATATCTAACGCCTTTAAAGGTTTAGTTTATGTGTACTGCTGCTATACTACACTCATCAGTTAAATTATACATTGATGCAAAACGGACTGTTCCGCAAGGAAAAAAATCTAGTCCTTCGGATAGTACGAAAGCCGAGGTATACTCATGTATTCGATCTCTAGCACGTATAAGAGCAGTTGAAAGTTGGAATTCGACGAAGAATGTAAGCGAAACGCCGCTGTAAGCCAAAATTGTCCTCACGTCACACTGCTTCGCGTATGCCCGTCTCTAGATAAAAAAAAATCATCTGTCAACCCTCCGTGTATATCAGTATATCTCAACGTTTTTAGCTACGTTCTCGGAGCTAGCCCGTCTCCATTATAACCTGGTTGGCATGCAAAAGAGTAGGCCATTAAACACTGTTTCTATTCTGTTTTGTAGTCTATGTATACTGCCGTTAAACTGGGTGATATAGAAAGATTAGAAGAATTATTAGAGAAACCAAATGGTGACATCAAAATGATCTTGGTAGGATCAAAGTTTATCAGTTTGTGGTATTCTATGGTCACTTGAGAATATTACTTTTTTATAATATAGCATTATATGCTATAATAAGCCTTTTCAAAAGGGAAATACAAATCCCAAAGTCAAAGATATAATCGATCAAAAACATTGATACTTTGAACTGAATAGAGCAATCAACGAATAAATCAGCCTAGTCATTTCCTGAAAGCATTCCACGTGTATTGAATATTGCCTCCTTTATATTACAGTATAATGAGAATTTAATTATGACAGCTATAAGAAACGATCAAGAAGAAATGGCGGAGTTTTTGTTAGATAATGGCGCCGATCGTAATCACACTCTCTTATTAATAGTAAGTTAATTACTCTACAACCTTCCCTACGGAACAACTACCATACTAAACTTATTCTGTCTATTGTTAGTTCCGCTTGGGAACAGACACAAACCTAGTTGACCGACATCTTATAACCTAAATCGACGATTTCAGTCAAAAACGCTAAATATACTCCTTGTATTTCCAAAGGCGTTTTATAGCTGAGGCGCTGCAGGCGCCAGCCTCCTCACGAAAGAATCAAAGAAGTTGAAAAAATAAAAAGAAAGAGGGCCCTAAAAATAGTATAGCCTCCGCCATGGCAAACTTTAAAACGCCCCTGTGTTTTTTGTTGTGTAGTTATTCTGCTTCCATTTAATACAATTAAAGATTTTTAGGAGAGTCTATTTTCAGGCCAGTTGCGGAGATCTGAAATTTGCAGGCGGCGAGTTGGATACCACAGGGGTTATGGTTAGGGTTAGGTTAAGGAATTTGTGGGGTCGTGACCCGATCTCCCACCAAAAATACTATAATATGTTTTTAATGTTACATTTTCAATTTCTTACAGGGGAATCCCGACGCTGGTTTGGCTTCAATGGAAAAATATGAATATACGTGTCGACAAATGGCTTATGATCACGGAATGTATAATATAGTGGAAATCATTGATGTCATGAACAACGACTTGTTTCCTGGAGTTAAACCACGACACAGGACTCCGCGATATCGTAGGGAAAAGCCACCAACTCCGCATCTACCCACACCGGATGTCTCCGATTTCAGGGAGCAAGATTCAGATTCCAGTGCCAAATTGGAGAAAAATGACAAAGTTAATAATATGAATAAGGTCGATAAAATAAAGCGAAAGACAAAGAAATTAATGAAACGTGTCAGCGCCGACTTGATTTCAATGCTTGATGATTCTGATGACTCAGATGCTGTTGATTCTAAATCACAGAAGTCATGGAGAACTCACAGCTCTGGTGCCAAAAATCATAGAAGACGGAGACGAGTTCATTCAAGCAGCGAAGACGTTAATAAGTCAAAACCCACGAAATCAGCTTCAAATTATTCAGTCAGATCCATGGATCGGGATTCGGGTGTTTTCAGTGTCGAACCCGAGAAGTCCCTGATTCAAAGAAGTGCTTCAAGTATATCTACGAGCCAGAACACAGAGAGATCAGTTCCCAAAACACCACAAAAGAACATTAAAGACAGCAAATCTTCTGCTAAAAAGCCTAACTTGCCAAGCATAAAAGAAACGGGATTGCATCAGGATAAGGACACAAAGTTTCAAAACCAGCAAGAAAAAGCAGACGCTGTAAAACCGACATTTAAGTTAAATAGAAGATTTCGACCTAAACTGTATCATGGGAAACATCGGGTAGCCAGAGCCAGTAAACCAATGTACCCATTCCAGTATGTTACAGATCACTCCAGATGTTTAACGCGTGGTGCTTATCCAGAAAGTAATCCAAAAGATTGGAAGAAAGTTCACATCTTGGGAAGTTATTGTTATGAGCGGGATCGGTGGAGTGCCGTAAAGAGCGCTGATCAAGCAGACTATAATATCAATCCCGAACATTGTAACAATAGTGCTAAAAAGCTGTATTCATCCCGATCTTCCGGTCAACAATGTACTGACGCGAATGATGTAATTTATGAAAGAAAAAGCGATAAATATGTATTCAAAGAAATATCTTTGTCGAAACGAAAGCTTAATCCTAGTTTTAGAAGAGCGTACACGTCTCTCGACTTTGTGACAATTCCAATAGATTGTGGTTTGCGTGAAAAGAGAACCCATTCGACGGTTCCATATATTATTGCACAGGATCAAGAGAAAAGCGGTGTTTGTAAAGATAACAATCTCTTATTTAGCACTGGCTTTTAATATATACAGATAATTCACAACCTTGAATCAATAAATAAATAATGTTACGTTTTGGTGGTTTTATCATGGAGTATGGGGTTCAGTGTAAACGGGGGGTTGATGGGAACTCTTGCTAGAAATGCCACCAATATTTGTCACACAAAATAGGTTCTTTTAAGCAAAATTGGTACCCTGCACAAGGCAGAGTAGGATTACTAATCCTATAACAATCATTGGTGACTTCACATAGTAAACAAGTTTTGTAATACCTCAGCCTCTTTTGTTGTACTTTGGCATTTATACCACTGAATTGGTGACCTTTGCCCTTGGTCCCATGATTATCTTTCATCCGTAAGTTTCGGAAATCCAGGAACAAACCACTGCCCCACTGAGCTGTAAGTAGTGATGGACATCATCCAACGAATAGTTCATATAGCTACCAAACTTGGGTACCGTTCGTTGATCTAGGTAATGTATCTTGGAAGGTTTGTTCATGAAATATGAAAGTATTTTAGTGGTTATTTGGATGTAATGGACGTCGGACTATCTGGAATATATTGCGGAAGTTCAAACATGCAATCTGTAGGAAGAATCTAAACCCCAATCATAAAAGCGGATTGTGGGTTAAATCCATGGAGAACGGCTGGGGAGCCTGGGGGATCGTGTGTGGGTTGTATCACAAAAAGATGCCTCACTGAGAAAGTAGAAGATTTAAAAGGCATTTTTTCCAATGATAATCTGGTCTGTAATTTACTATAGCACCTCTAAAGGGAAAGAGAGAGAGAGATGGGGTTTAACGTCCACTCTACAAAAACTAGGTCATTTCGGGACTAATATATGGTTTAATTTTATTTCAATAATTCGCTTGCATGTAAGGGACTAAATGGAGGAAACCCGAGGATCCGGAGAAAACCTGCAAGGTTGGACAGGTGACCCTACTCCTTGTCACTTACAACCGGGGGGCTTTATTCACGAAATGTTAACTAAGATAAAATCCAAATTTTAGTTATATGATTGGATAATATTAGATTGATTTTAGTGCTAAGCCAATCAAAACTGAAGTATCTACTAAAATTTGGATTTTATCTTAAGTTAAGATTTCGTGAATCAGGGCCTTGGCCAAGCTAATACAGCCAATATAATGCTGCTAAAAAGAACTGGGACTTAAGGAGATTTGTTTTAACTTTCGCATATAAAGTTAATCAACCAGTTTGAATAAATGTTCTACTAAGGAAAAACAAAAACTTTGAATATTTTGATAATTTTATGTTTATATTTCTCAACTTACAAGTTAACTACACACAGGTGATCAATATGGCCTAAATAGAAAAAACCCAGGGATGAATTATAATAATAATTAATGTAATAATGTAATAAACAATACAAGCTTCCTGATGATTTAATAAAGATATACAAAGTGATTAAATTAACAAATTTTTACATGAACAATTGCTACATTAACCATAATTAACAGATTTTTACATGAATAATTGCTACATTAACCATAATTAACAGATTTTTACATGAATAATTGCTACATTAACCATAATTAACAGATTTTTATATGAATAATTGCTACATTAACCATAATTATGTAATAAATGTAATTAAATCACATCAATAGTCAATATATCACCATTGTTAATAAAAAGCAGCATGAAATAGGAGCAGGACCATATCTTAAAGTTCCAATAGCATATTTTGAAGTTATATTTTTAAAATGTATTAAAATAAAGCCCTCAAATAGATTGTACCTATAAACAGTCCTACCTTGTTAAAGAATAATCCTATAATTAACTATTGCCAGTTGAGAAATTGGTAAAAATATCATTTTCAACTTCAAATTCAAACATTTGAAGATGACCGTCCATGGAGAGGAATGGGAAAACAAGGGAGGTAATTGTTTTACTATTTCTTCAATCAGCCTGTGTCAGCCATATTTAATGCCTGTGAAATTTTGCCCATGATCGTATAATAGTGAGTTGACAACCTTTTGAGCAAAAGACATAGAAATAATTATGTTTTGACTTTCTTAGAAAATATGAAATTGGAACTTTAATACAAGGGTCTATTCTGTCCAATTTACACATGTAACCAACCAACATCTGCCGTTAACAATAACAAGTCACCCATAGACCACACCGCAGGCTTATGTAAAGGGTGATTTTTTTTCGTACATTCCTATTTTAAGAATAATTAGCTAAATTAATACATGTGTCTCACTGTTGGTACCCAAATTCTAATAACACATGTTAAAAAATAGGCGAGCAAACTTGGAATAAATTACTGCTCATTAACAAACGCTAACCACTATTCCTATTATATAACCAATTCTCGACAACCAGTTGTAAATCTTTAGCAACAAATATTCCCTGTTAATGCAACCAGCATATAATAGATGTTGTAGTATTAATGCTAGATTAAAGGCAAGCAATAAAGCAATATCCGATATAACATACGTAATGCAATTAGATAACATTGTGGTAGTTTTTAAATAAATTAAATTTACATACATATATATATCCAGATAATACACATATTTATAAAAATAACCAATATTTCTATAACATACTCTATGACTGGCAGTATATATTTGATAAGGTGTAACAATCAAGGCTAATTTGTTAAACTTTTAAAAATTACAAAGAACATTAACAGCGCCTTGATAAACATACATGTAGGAACCAACAAAATAAACATAGACCTCATTTCTATGTATTTCAAAGAACATTAACATAGGACCCAACGTAATCAACTTAACCCAAATTCAATGTTTTCCAATGAACACAGCCCCTCCCATAAATTGACTTCTTGTGACAAAGCAATCAACCAATCAACACAGGACACATTTCTCTGTATTCCAAAAAAAATTGGGGCCTGTGTATGTCCAGTTCAATTACTATTAATTGGTTCCAGTGTACATCCAATTCAATTACTATTAATTGGTTCCTGTGTATAACCAGTTCAATAACTATTAATTGGGTCCTGTGTATTTCCAGTTCAATAACTACTAATTGGATCCTGTGTATACCCAGTTCAATTACTATTAATATTGGATCCTGTGTAAATTTAGTTCAATTACTAAGAATTGGATTGGATCTGAGTATACCCAGTTCATTTAACTGGGTCCTGTGTATATCCAGTTCAATTACAAAATATCATTCAAACAGTAAAAAACATTACATTCAAAATTATGTTTCTAGGATAAAAAAAAAATATCCATTTATACATGATTTTAGAAACAAAATGGCTAATTGTGACGACCTGGCAGAATAATTTAAATATACTATCAAATTTGCACCAATCTTCATGAATCTTGATAATATGGTATATAATATTCATATACTTTAAATGACATATATATTTCACATGTGTTCATGATTTTTACACAACATATAAACAGTAACTTTAATAATAAATTAGATAGAATATTATTGATTACGCCAACAAGATTTTAATGAGGGAGTAAGACATGGTTGTATTGCTAAACCATTATGGTGCATTTTGCCACTGCAGCACTTTAAATATGATCAGACCAAAGCTATTTTGACTAAAAAAAGTTTTTCCTGATACTAAATGATGTACATTGTACCACTGATCTCCAGGAAAGCTGGGTGTAACTTGATCAAGATCTAACCCCTAAATTGATAAAGGTTACACAGTGTTGATTCTATGTTCTTTTTTACATCCCACAATTTTGATATTTGCATTGGAAGTGCTGTGTACTTAGCAAGGTGTTATGATGGCTAACATTGACAGTTTTTCCCCCAAAAAGTTATTAATTTAGTAAATCTTAACAATTGATCTCACCAAATTGTCCCTGACAAAGAATATAATGTGTCTATTAAGATATACTATTTCACAGGATCAAGGAAAAATTCTTTGAGGCTCTTTCTGAATATAATTTGTTTTTTTTTTTGCTTTTTTTCCAATCACGGCCACTGAAAACTTGTGCACAACACAGCCAATATAAATAGTCTAAATAGCAGCCAGCTGCAGCCCGAAAATTCAATAGGTCCTAAGTTCACTTGCAAATAGTTTCTTATTGTGAAGTCGACACATTAAAACAACAAAGTTTTATAAAGGGCTAGTAAGTCAAACAATTATAAGTAAATTCTTAACTTACGTCTGAGAATGTTTTGTGAACTCAGGGCCTGGACTCTGGCACATTGATTAGTGTTTAAGTTTAACTACAGTGATATCTTGTTCAACGGACCCCCTCGGTATTAAGAGGGCCACTCATATAATAATATATATGACCATATTTATCTCTTTAATATACAATTTATACAAAAAAACTACCTATGTAATATTCAGATTATGTACATTATATATAATAAACAATGATATCTAAGGCTATTGGTTACAATGTTAACATAACAATACATGCAGGTGCATCACATTATCCTGGATAATTAAACAATTATAAACATAAATACAAACTAACCTCTCAATAGCGTGCGTGCAATGAGACCTACATTCAGAGCTGAAATATTTTCATGTCAGACAGGGACGTCTGTAATTCCAGCGAGTCAAGTTAAAAAACAAAAAGATTAGGGGTATGGGTAGGTAACCCTAACACTCCCCCTCCCCGTTATTCTTACCCTGAATTCCCCATAAATGAATGTTCATTATGGAAATGTCCTCTCCCAACCTTATTTCCTTACCAAACGGACCTGGCCCCCGAGTTCACAAAGCATTCTCAGACTTAATTTAAGAATTTACTGAACTTTCAATGTTTACAAGAAACATCTATGATACACAAACATATGCACATAGTTTCTTGTTGATGTATTTGATACGTTAAAACAACAAAAGATTTATAAAGGGCCATATATTTTAGTTAAAATATTGACAACAATTTTACGTAACTAAATTCTTAACCTAAGTCTGAGAAAGCTTTGTGAACTACGGGCCTGATCTCCCCATCCAGCTTGAAAATAGACAAGACCTCTCAATATCTAAACAGGACCGTTCAACAGAACTGTTCACAGTTAACTCATCAACAGATCTGTTCACAGTTAACTCGTCAACAAGACCTCTCAATATCTAACTGGTACCGTTCAACAGATCTGTTCACAGTTAACTCATCAACAAGACCTTTCTTAAACAGATCTGTTTACAGTTAACTCACCAACGAAACCTCTCAATATCTAAACAGTACCGTTCAACAGATCTGTTCACACATCAAATAAAGAGACAATCTAATCAAAACATGATGTTTATTTCTAGGTCACTCCAGGTGATAATTAAAGACAGTTTAAGAAAATTGCATTCTTGGCCTATAATGTAAGCATAACAATACCCTAGAGGCCTAGAATATAGCCAATAACCAATCAACTGTTTGAGACACCACTTCTCAGAAGAGAAATCCTCTAATCAGCTATTAGAATACTTTAAAACCTTTTGATATTTTCCCTTTCACAGGTTTTGATTGGTCTTTAGATTTAAATTTGACCAATCGCACATTGTATGTTACTGAATGAGACCAATAAAGACAAGTGTTTAGTGGGGTAAAAAGTATGAGTGTTAGTTGTCTAGGAAAACACCCTCTGTGTATGTCGACGTTAAATTCCAAAACCGAACAAAATGTGGGTTATGTTCATTGTATGTAAATAATACATAATCTTGGTGGATTATATGTATATAAAAGATAATTGTAATATACTATTATTTTAATATAAATTATACAGAAATTAAACTGTTTTTAGAATAACATACTATCATAAATATTCTACTTCTTGTCTACAATATATTTTACACCTTAGATTAACTTAACAAAATTTTTTTCTGAGATTTAGAAACATTCAATTGTTTTGCCCAGAATAAAAATCATGTCGATGATGACAACACCATTTTCTTAAACACTTTGTCAATGACTGTAACACTGCGTCTTTCCGACTTCAGAATGTTTGCCTAGCAGACAATCGCATAATATATAATTCCAATATTCAACATCACAATATATCAATCCACTATTAAAGTAATTGTTATCCATAAAGTTGTGGGGACTTGGATGGCCAAATGGCTAGCACGTGTGTGCTGTATTATACAGTCTGTCATTGAGTTATCCATAAAGTTGTGTTTCGTGCTATTTCAATATTAATCAAATCTCCATATACAAAAACACACAAGTTTTTTTGTTGTTTATAACACTACACTGCTGATTCTATTGAGACTTGACCGCTAAATTTATCTAAGAGAACGGAACTAGCCAACTCCAGATTCCAGTGTAATGTTTCCAATAGTTGTTCACAATGAGGTCTAGGTGCCAGTCCCAGACGAAATAATTGTTCTACTTTAAGATATTTAATGGCTTCTGACACGTCCCAATGACAGTGACACAAAGCTGCATGACTCTCCTCATCCGTCACACCTATAACACTACTCTGAACTGTCGCAATTCGATCACGCGGTGAAGAACTCATAAAATTTGTTTTATTGTTTTGCAAAGTTCGACACTCGCGTGCTGGACTGACAGGCATTCCAGATTGCGATCGCGAAGAGGGTTCGGATACCTGTCTGTGATAATATCTTGCATCCACGCCAAGAGATTGCGATGCTGAAATCCCACTGTCCATTGATTGATTTTGAGAAGGGCGTGACCTGTAAGACCCACTGTCAGTTAAATTCTCCGAACTTTTTGATATGTAAGAGCTTGCAGCAGTTAAATTAACGTTCTGATATGTTGAATTTCTTACTGGATTAGGGCATCGCACAGTTTTTCCTGTTTCAATATGAAATGGCTTAACTTCTACCGTCACAGCTGGTTGTTGTGGGGACTTCTGCCTCTGATTCTCTCTCTCAGGAATTAGAAAATAATGGGTGTGGCTTAATTGCTTGCCATCCTTCACCATTGGGTAAATTTTTGGTAAATGTCTTTTGTGACTCTCTTCATAGTCTCTCGGAGGAAGCGGCGGGGGACAAACCCCTGGTACTTCTGCCATGGCTACAACTCCATGGTCCACTTCATCCTCATCAAAATCAGAATCAAAAGAATCATAACTTTTGGTTGTGGAAGACATATTATCAGAATAATTGACATTGGTGCCATTTTGGGTTTCTGTGGGTACTTCGTCATAGGTTGGCATAGCAGGTGGGTCATCATATAGTGGATAAGAGACTGATTCATCAAACTTTGTAAGTGGAGGGGGGTCACCATATGGTGGAGGCAAGGAAGGAGGATCGTCAAACTTAGGCAGGGGAGGAGGATCATCATAAAGCGGCAAGCAGGGGGAATCTTCCTTTGGTACTTGGTCATAAAGCGGCAAAGTTTCTGCTGCTTTTTGAATTGCTGATTTAGGAGATGGTGTCTCATCTGTCTTGGCACGAGATAGAGCAAAGTGACTTAATTCATCATTTATCCAATCAAATGCTTTGCTAGTTTTGTCAGAGTCTGATTTCTTTGGGGGTGGCAACTTAACTTGTAATGGTAGTTGTGACCGGTTGTTGGACACGCTTGTTTTATTGAAACTATGCACCACTCTACTTTCGTTTTTTGTTATCACATCAGCCGTTGGAAATGGTGGTCTTGACAAGACATTTGATTGAGTCTTTGAATAAAGATCATCCTCGGATGGAGGAACAGAATAATAAATACTACCGTTGCTATTATTAGATACAGATGCACCAAAAGGTTCTTTGGGAATGTTTGTTATGGGTTTGTGAACAGTGTGAGTCCGTGATTCCACATTTGTTGGTAAAACTCTCACTCGCGAATTAAAATCGGGATGATCGAACTTGCTACGGGGCCAGGTTGCATCCTGCGTAAAATGAGATGTAGTGATATTTTGATTAGTAGTTGTGTGCCAAGATCCTTCCGAAGATGAGCTGTAAGCCGACGAAGCTGAGCTGGTCATTTTATAACTCTGATTAACTTCGAAGGGATCAGCAGGACCGTCTGTTAAGAGGGGTTTCGGTAAGCCAACATTTCCATACTGAGTGGCATTTGATGTTGACAACAAAGAATCAAACAGAGACAAAGTACTATGAGTTGTTTTCATATTGTTTGTTTTCGCTTTGGAGTCTTCCACTTCCTCGGATAAATCAATCAAAGGTCGATCATCCAGTGATCGAGTACTTTTAGTTGAAGCTCGTAAATTGCGAGGTGGTGGAGGTCTTTGGTTTCCAGTAACAGCAGCAAGTGGTGTGGCCTTGTGAGAATGCTGTCGTTTCTTGCTTGGACTTTTCGGACTCTTTGGAGTCTTATGAGGTGCTTCACTCTTTAATTTGGAATAATTAAACTGTTTTACATCCATAGCTTCTTCTACAAAACAAAATCAAAAGATAAAATATAAATGAGTGAGCAAAAACAATTCTGGTTTTGTTAATAGAGAGAGAGAGAGTGAGAGAGAGAGAGGGAGAGAGAGAGAGAGAGAGATTTAACGTCCACTCAACACAAACTAGCATATCGTTACATTTTATTTCATTAATTTGCTTGCACGTTGGGGTCTTTAGCAGTGGGAGGAAATCGAAGTACTCAGAGAAAACCCACGAGGTTGGAGAGTGAGTAAAAGAAATTCTGGTTTTGTTAATAGGTTGCATACACAATCTGATATCTTCAAAAAAATCGGCCTTTTAAATGTAGATTAAATATATATGAAAGAAAGTCTGAGGGCTCTAACTTAAAATCTTAGCAAGTAAACATGGAAAGTTTTTTGCACCATCTGAATGACTACACAGCTGTCCTAGTCAGGCTCTCTGTCACCACGCCGTAAAAACCAGGATCACAACCGCCACCAGCATCTTACTCACGTAGCCATCATGACTCTCTTACTTGGACAAATACAGCAGTGTTTCAGACAAATTTACGATATTTCATACTCACTTTTATTGTTTATAATTTGTAATTTTTCTTCTAATCCTGCATTGGCATCACCAGATATATCTGGAGGATCCATAGGGTTTCTTAAATATACTCTGAAATAATAATAACAATACAGTGGCAATTTCTTTCAAATATCCATAAAATATTGAATCATTTCATGGTGAATTCAGATTCTGTCCAAAACCAATCTTCGTTGGGAGATAATAATAGATGTTAATAAAGCCCAATATGAAAATATAATCAGATACAGAAGACAAATTTTTCAAATGAAGTGAAATGAAATGGGGTTTAACGTTCTTCTGTTCTGCTCCTATACTAGACTAAATGAAACAATAATAATGGTAGTTGTGACCGGTTGTTGGACAAACTTGTTTTATTGAAACTATGCACCACTCTACTTTCGCTTTTTGTTATCACATCAGCTGTTGGAAATGGTGGTCTTGACAAGACATTAATAAGAAACTCTGGCTTAGTTTCCTGATGTCAGAGGTGCAGGACGAAGAGCCGGACAAGGACAGTTATCTAGTCGTTCCGGTGTGACGAATAACCAAGGTCTTGTGTATACATTGGTGTACATGTAAAAGATCCCTTGGCAGTTGGAATTGGATATAAGAGTAGGCCTTAGTGCTGCTGCTCAGGCAAAATTTCCCTCATTGCAAACTGTATGGAGTATGCTCGTTTTCATTAGCCCAGTATAGGAGCAGAACAGTTGGACATTAAACCCTATTTCATTTCATTTCAATACTTACTCATCTATAGTAGATGGATCCCCCCAGGTTTTACCAAAAACATCTCCATGTCCAGCATGTATAAAACTATTCTTTAATGGTTTACTTATATCCTGACCTAAAAATATAATTCAACATCAAATTACTACATCCATCAATTCCCATTAAACTTAAAATCTGTATGTTTTATCGTTAAAATCACTTTCAAATTCCCAACAGACAGGCCAATTAAACTTCAAAATGACCAACCTTCATTTTAATGACGGAGTTTTATGGTTTATCAGCTAGTTTAAATAAAACTGTCAGTGATAGGTCAATGTGAAATATATATATCCAATGAGAATCCTGGTTTTATTTAGTAATACTGCAGTCAAATTTAATCCACGAATGGATTCAGTGTCTTTTGGCTTTAAAATTATTTGAACATTCAATTATACATTCTACAATAAATATCGCTTGTGTGATAAATTACATAATCTACTGCGATATATTCAAAGAACAGTTCTTTTTTTATAAAAAGTATCTTCTTTCTTTTTTTTATAAATTGACCTTGGTGGAAACACTGGGTCAATACTAAGGACTTTGCTATGGTTGAATTGTTGTCAAAAAATTGATGTATTACTGCACCGAAATTTAATCAGGTTCGGTAAAAGTGAAATCTATAGCAAAGAATTATATTCATTTATTTGTGCATCTCGTAGGAGATTCTCTATGTAACAAATATCACAACGTATGAGACAAGCCAACAGTGAGGCTGATGTCCCCCGCCGAAATTCCAAAATAAATAGAAGACACATATTAATTAATCGCACATTTATTTTTTTCCAATGTTTCGAGCAATCAAACTGTACACGAAGTGTCATCCAAAAGTGTTTTATAAAGAAAAATGCTAAAACCGACGAGAAAAATGAAAATGTACCCTAGTTAGGGGGACCCTAAAGGCAGACAAAAGGGCCCCTCTGGCCAAGGGAAAGGGCCCTCGTGTCCAAGTCAATCGTTTCTATACACTGTTACTGTCGAATCGATTACTAAATGAGAATGCAGTCATTGTATTGGCATAAAAATCATCAATCAAGATGAACCTAAGTTATCTTGTCCCAAAGTATCAACCAATCAAATTGCTTATCTCTGCTTACCCTAAGCGGAAAATGCTCATCTTCGAACTCCATCAAGGCATTGACCTAAGAAGCATATACACCAAGCTTGAACATTTTGACTCAATTAGAAGGAGAGTTATTGTGTTCCAAAGTCTCGACTACTCTCGACCAATCAAATTGCGTATCGCTCTGCTTACCTTGAGCAGAAAATGCTCATTATCGAACTTAGTCAAGGTATTACTGTAATGAAACTATACACCAAGTTTCATCACTCTCACTTAATTAGAACTAAAGTTATCGTGTCCCAAAGCATCAACCAATCAAATTGCTTATCTCTGCTTACCCTAAGTGGAAAATGCTCATCTTCGAACTCCATCAAGGCATTGACCTTATAAGCATATACACCAAGTTTGAACATTTTTACTCAATTAGAAGAAGAGTTATTGTGTTCTAAAGTCTCGACCAATCAAATTGCGTATCGCTCTGCTTACCCTAAGCGGAAAATGCTCATCTCCGAACTCCATCAAGGCATTGACCTAATAAGCATATACACCAAGTTTGAACATTTTAACTCAATTAGAAGGAGAGTTATTGTGTTCCAAAGTCTCGACCAATCAAATTGCTCTGCTTACCCTGAGCGGAAAATGCTCATTATCGAACTTAGTCAAGGTATTACTGTAATGAAACTATACACTAAGTTTCATCACTCTCACTTAATTAGAACTAAAGTTATCGTGCCCCAAAGCATCAACCAATCAAATTGCTTATCTCTGCTTACCCTAAGCGGAAAATGCTCATCTTTGAACTCCATCAAGGCATTGACCTAATAAACACATACACCAAGTTTGAACATTCTAGCTTAATTAGGAAGAGAGTTATTGTGTCCCAAAAAGTGTGACGGACAGACGGACAGACAGACAGACAGACAGACGGACGGACGAACCCATTTTAATAGTCCCCCAACTTCCTTCGAAAGGCGGGGACAAATATAAGATATAAATGTCAGTGAGTTTTGGTTTGAAAATATTTAATTGTCTTACTGGCTCGTTTACGAAGTGGATCTACTAGCTGTCTTGGAAACATTCCTATTTCCGTTGTTCTTTTATTCTGACCTTTCCACCAATAATTCTCAGGTCTGAAAAAAATCCAAACAATTAATTATAGTAAATAAAAATAATGTAATTTTAGAAATATTGGTATGAAATTATGGTGTATTGTACCCTGTAACTTTGAATTATTTTACCACAGAGAGATAGAAATGGGATGATAAACTGAGAGCATTTGATCTGTGTCACAAAAAATTGTGACGACGGTCAGATGTACAAGGGTTGTGACAATGTAAGACCAGATTTAATTGGGGACGTACAGCATGAGTGGAAGAAAGACAGTCACATACAGGAGAATTACTTAACTTTTAGATAAAGAGCTGGCCGTTCTCACTATATTATCTAGATAATGCAAAATGAATACATTGAAAATTTCATTCTAATCACTATAGTTGTAATTTTGACAAAATGTGTGCATTGATTGAAACCACTGTACTGGTCATTCGAGTCTTAAGCCTCAATTCTCCATTTTTAAATCATTAAATGGCTGAACCAATGTAATCTACTTCAAATCGGAGCCATTTGATTATGGGCTTGTTATGTTAATAAATGTTTTATTAATACTTTATATAACATTTAAATTACAAAGAAAGATCTGCGATAATGTATGTTTAAATAGATATAAAAGTTAAGAGTCTAGCTGAAAATGTAGCTTTGAATAAAAGTGAGAGAGAGAAAAATCGGGTTTAACATCCACTTGATACAAACTAGGTCACATTTCAGGCGCGGATCCAGAGGGGGGTCCAGGGGGTCAGGACCCCCCCCCCCCCCTGCTCAGACTTGAAAATTTTTTTATGCGGTTTTATTGGCGATTTAGACCTGTTATTTTGGAATTTACCTTCCGGAAATACGTCAGAATGAACCAAATTGAATCTAATTTACCAAATTATCGGTTGAGCGCAATTAGTTGAGCAATTATCAAACCTAGACCCCCCCCCCCCCGCAAAAAATCCTGGATCCGCACCTGCATTTTGGGACTAACATATGGTTTCAATATTATTTCAATAATTTGCTTGCACGTTGAAATCTTCAGTAGTGGGAAGAAAATGGAGAACAAAGAGAAAACCCTCGAGGTTGGATAGGCGACACTACCTCATGTCATGTACAACAGTGGAATCGACATTGCGCTGCTTGGCTCAATGAAAGACCTGATGATACAACATACACGCGCTAACCACTTGGCCGTCCAAACACCATTTGAATGAAAGTAAAGTATAAACATGATACCTACTTTCCCGATATAATAACAATATGATCTCCTTCCTCTATCTTCAATTTATCTTTTTCTTGAAAATTATGTAAACTTTTTACTTCAGGTGGCTGAACCTTCATTAAAAAACAACAATAATAAATAAAATATTCACATTATTTTACACAAATTTAGAAATAATAGATCACCTATTTGCATTCGCTTTGAGATAAAGGAATGAATAACAATGCAAGATAAAATTATTTATCTAAGGTAAATTTGATGCTTGAGCTTCAATTTGAAAATATGAGAGAGAGAGAGAGAGAGAGAGAGAGAGGAGAGAGAGGGAGAGAGAGAGAGAGATATTTAAGCACACCAACACAAACTAGGTCATTTCGCGACTAACATCAGTTTTAATTTTATTTCAATAATTCGTGCAGGGGTCTTTTAGCAGTGGGAGGAAACCGGTTGAAAATATGATATGGAAACTACATATTGATGCATTACGTTTAATACAAAAACACTATTTATACTACAAAAACACTATTTATACTACGGAAAAAATGTGTGATTCAAGTCTGATTCAGTTCTAGGGTTAAAGCTAGCTTCTAAATTTGTCAGTTCCAGTCAGATATTTTATAGACTCAATTAAGCCCAAAACAATTAATTTTTAGTTCCTTGGGTTCTTTATAAATAGAGACATGCCTAATTAGGGCTGGGTATCGATAGTGATTTTTACTATCGATAATCGGCAATGAAATGTCGGTCGATAATCGATAGTATCGAAAACAAACTTATTTTCACGGTCGTCATCAAGGCTGGATAGGCTGCAGTGTAAGTTCAATGTTCAAAACCATACGACGTTACAAAAGATCGTTTGCTTCTGTCTAAAACCCAAAGTGCTTCCACAGCACTTTTAGCTTTGCCTGGAAAATCAACAAGCGTTTTGTCGTCCATGTGTGCTATTTATTGTACCGGGTACTCTATTACTGATGCACACGTACAGAAATAGTGAACTGTACAGACGAATTCTGAACCTTGCAAAGGGAAATAACTCTAACTTTATTTACACATCCGGGTATCTCCGATTTAGCGATATTCAACAATAATTTCTTCAAAACTAAAGTAACGTTTCAATGAGAGTGAATTTATGAAAACGGCTGTTCAATAAGCAGTCACAATTTTGTTATGTGTTGCATTGATACTTGATAGTAATTAAAGTGAGCGGTGTATTATGATTAACTGAAAGAAAACATTGACATTTCAGACGGAAGAAAAATAGACGAAGAGCGATAATCGATAGTAACCCACCGCTATCGATAGTGCTTTTCTGGGCCGTCCAATCGGTACTATCGATTTATATCGATATTTTACCCAGCCCTATGCCTAATGAATGATATTCTGATTAAAATTTCAAAACCTTTGCACTAAAAGCCTTTGAGAAGTAGTTTTATTCTCTATGAAATAAGAAAACGGGAAATAGGGTCATTTTGGGAACAACATGGTTCAATTTTATTTCAATAATTCGCTTGCGCATAGGGGTCTTGAGCAGTTCGGGGAAACTGGAGAACCTGGAGAAAACCCATGAAGATGGACAGGTAACCTTACTCATTGTCATGTACAACCAGTGAATCGAAAAAACGCCAACCGACTCAACGATCTTAAAGAACGAATTGGTGTAGTGTAACCATCTATATCTTAACTTACCTCACACAGATAATCTTTCATGAGTATAAATGATGGCCTATCTTGTGGTTTCGCAGCCCAACATTGAGTCATAAGTTGATATATAGCACTAGGTGCGTAATTAGGTTCAGGTAATCTATCACCATCCACATCTATCTTCTGTAATATCTATAATAAAACAATACAAATTCCTTCTATAATAAAACAATACAAATTCCTTTTATCATAAAACAATACAAAATTCCTTTTAAATATAGAAAAATACAAATTCCTTCTATATAATAGAACAATACAAATTCCTTTTATCATAAAACAATGCAAATTACTTTAATAATAAAACTAATGCTCTTTACTAAATAAGGGGCAATTTGGGAAAAGATGTTTAGTTCTGTGAGAATCTTTGCACTTTCCAAATGATTCTGACAAAATACATAATATGCATTCATGAAAACTTTACACAAGATACAATTTTATGGATACACAATTACTAAGTTTAATACTTTTCGACGAGGATACTCTCATCTTTAACAACGAAGATATGAAATCTTACCTGTGAGCCATTTAATCCCATCCATGGTTCCTGACCATATGTAAACATTTCCCACAGTGTTACACCAAACATCCACATATCTGTAGCATGGGAAAACTGACGAGATTTTAAACTTTCTGGTGCACACCTAAATCATAATAATTAAATAAACAGTGTACATTTTTCACTAAAATCATCATAATTAGACAATTTTTCAGTAAAATCAATAAAAGTAGACAAATGATTCTAAATAGTCACTTTTTCACTAAAATCATTTTAAAGAGATATAATAGTTTTTCAATCAGACAGTTTTTCACTAAAATCATTATAATTACCGGTAGATAGTTTTTCACTAAAATCATTATAATTAGACAGTTTTTCACTAAAATCATTATAATGAGACTTTTTTTTCACTAAAATCGTTATAATTAGACAGTTTTTCACAGACTAATCAAGACCTTACATGCCATGCAGTCATCAGTAAGCTAGGACTCTAGGAAGGAAATCTTGCCCAATTTTGCATTCCCAACTATCTGGATATCTTCAATGTTCTGCCAATGGTATATACCGAATGACTCGACTCCATTCCTTGCCTGGCTGTCTGTACTGCACAACAGACAAGAGGAAACCAATCCAGACAAACTTTCTCTGACAACATTAGGGGGTCTCCTCGTTAGTGAGCCAGCTAGCACGCTTCCTACTCACCAATCACCCGAGCATATCGAACGGACACAGAAGGCCGATACAGTAAAGATTTTATAAGGATCAAAATATCTTACCAAGCAAATGGTACTTTTTTGTGTTCTGACATTACATAATGATCTTCTTGACTAGGTAAAGCTCTCATTAAACCAAAATCTCCTATTTTTATCTGAAAATACAATATCCATACACAATGCTGTGTGAGACAGAAATGGAGTTTAACGTCTACTCAACACAAACTAGGTCATTTTGGGACTACCACATGGTTCAATATCATTTTAATAATCCGCTTGTGCGTAGGGGTTTTTAGCAGTGGGCGAAAACCTGGGAAAATCCCATAAGGTTGAACAGACGCCCCTACTCCTTGTCATGTACAACCAGGGAATCGAAACCACACCAGTTGACTCAATACCAGACCTTATGATGCAACACGCATGAACTAACCATTTGGGTATCACCCCCGCTCCTAATATACAAATGTCAATGATAGTTGTTGATCGTTATTAAGGGGTTTTGAATCCCATGCAAACCCCAAAAAGAATATAGTACGTCTCTTACCTTATCATGAGCTGAAAGTAGAACGTTTCTACAGGCTAAATCCCGATGTATGAAACGTTTATTTTCTAGATAACTCATACCATTTGCTATCTGTATAGCGTAATCTATTAGGGTACATATCAATATCTTCTGACCATCTTCACGTAATTTATTTAATAATGCTCCATGCTCTGCCAACTCTGTCACCTGTAGATAGAATTCTATAAAAGTTAGCATCTTTCAAACACTCTTTAGTTTTTATTAAACATACATTATGTAAAAGTTAAATCTTCATAGGTCTTTCTTTTGGCCTCAAATGTTATATAATTTTGGTCTCAAATGTTAAGGAATAATTAGTGAGCAGAAATTCAGACATATATCTGTTATCACTCGTCACTTCAGTCAGTTATATAGAAGGATTCATCTATTTTACTTGATTTGTTTATCTTTTAAATATGCAGCAGTCTATGAGTGCAATTTTGTCCTGACAGCGGCACTACAGCCTACTCTTATTTTGATTTGAGGTCTCATTTTTTGTCCCATCCAAACAACTAGATATTTTCCCTTCATCCTACACCACTGGAAAAACCATGCTGAACAAACCTCAGACACTTTCTCTGCTAACACAGAGACTATAATATCGATATCAAATCAAACTTACCATCATTAAGGGTGAAGAGAGGACAACTCCGTATAGACGTATCAAATTGACATGATTTAATGTATGCATAGCATTTACTTCTTTTACAAAATCTTCAAATGCACCAGGTTGAGCTAAAACATCATTCTTTAATATCTTTATAGCTACATCTTTCTGTAAATTATAAATAAATTAAAGGGACGTAGAAAACATTTAAATATATTGGAATCATAAAAATAAATAATCGTTAAAACACAATCTGATAAAACCATAGATTTTTTTTCATTCCGTTTTTTATAGTTCAAAATTTCATTTTACTTGTCTTTCCTACACTAGGATCTGGAAGAGTTGTTATGTAACCAAACGAAATATAGATCTGTATTTTAATCAGATTAAAACATAGATTCAATTGCGTTTCGTTTTTTATAGTTCAAAATTTCGTTTTTACTTGTCTTGGATCCGGAGGACTTGTTATTTAACTCGTGTTCTGCCTGAAATGAGGGGTCAACCAATCAAATGGTCTGTCGAATCGACCGTTTGACCTTTTCATGCGTGTAACTGTGGGTAGATATTACCAGTCAACGACGTCTATACTAACACCAGCGGATAGAAATCAAAACAAAACAAAAGTAGATTTTGAAAAGCATGGCGGTCGCTAATTAATTAGTTAATGGAATGACTGACGTTATTGGGTCAAATGTCCTATGCTTGATACCTGACGTCATAGGTCCACAAGCTGCTCCTTCCACTATAACTTGTCAGATCTTCATGTAGTGTAGGCCAAGTGAAAGTATAAAAAAACAAACGAAATATAGATCTATATTTTAAACAAATTAAATTTCAATCTGATTAAAGTACAGATTTATATTTCGTTTGTTTTTTTTTATTCTTTTGATGGACTGTACTTCAATCCAATCTATGTACAAACCTTTGATTGTGAATTAGTGACCCATTCTCCTTTTCTAACCACACCAAATGATCCATTTCCGAGTTTACCATAGATATACAGATATTTCTGATCTATTAAACATGTTAAACTTTGTTCATTAGATTTTGCAGACGAAGATGTGGATAATTTTCGTGTGGATGTTTTCTCTATTGTCTTTGTTCCTGGTAAAAACTGAAAATAAACAAAACACATTACTACTAATAAACCATTGGATTTAAATCGAAATCTCTCTGGTCTTACTAAGCACTGCATTTAAAGGGAGATAATTCTGCAGTTACTTGAAAATATATTTGTCCACGGATACGTCATATGCAGCGTAAATGTAGTTTTAGAATTTTTGGAAGATTTTTGCGGTGCGTACGTATGACTTCTGATATTCGCCAGGATTGAGACAAATCATTCAAAAACTAATTTTTAAATTACAAATTATAGTCAAAGGAAAAATTTTAACAAAGAATTATGTTCAACAAATTATATGATTTGGATGTAAACCTACCTTATCTAATATACCCTTTTTCTTTATGGATTTCTTCTTCTTGATGGCATCCATCAATCTGCGAACAGCCGGCTTGCCCATTCCAATCTTTTCTAAATCCTCCACTTTAACATAATCAAAATGTGTCAACCTAAAAATAAAACACTTGGATTAATACAAAATACATCAACATAAAATGAAATAAAATGGGGTAATGAAGTTTACTCAATGGCAGGTTGTATGAAACAGCAAGCGCACGCTAACCATTGGGCCACCCAACCCCCCTTCTTCCAGTATAAAGTTGATGAATTAAAGAAAGACGTATTCCTATCCCAACCGGACAAAATATTTTCTTATATATTCTTGTAGTTTCTTTAAACATACATTATGCAAGAGTATATTCTTTAGGTGTGAAATGTTATCTAAATTATCAATTAGACATTAATCAACTTATTCAGACCATAATCAATTCTTGATGTCAACACTAGCCTGTGATATTTATTGGATAACGATCCTTTTTGCAGCTTAACTTTCATTTATGGTATAATCATGAAATGGATAAACGAGACTATGTTTTTTATCGAACCGACTTTAGAAATGATGATTGAGGACAGTCCAAAAATTTAAGTGCTAAAATCTTGGTTCAGAAATTGATCAATTTGACTAAAATTTTCAGTAAATTGCCTTTACATTACGTAGTTTTTAACAAATATAGTGAGATCTACTAGCACTTTATCTAATCTCCCATAATGTATCCTTAGTAAGCTGGTAAAGAAGACAAAGTCTAAGAATATTTTGTTGTTTATCTTTAAAATAATCTGAAGTATTTTGAATAGAGTCACATCTTCATTGTCCCAGTTGAAGCTGAATAGTACGACGTTAAACCCCATTTCATTTCATTTCTGAAAGGATAATCGATCAACAATCCATCAAATCAATTCTAATCAGAAGAATTTATTTCTTGAAATATCAGATTTATTCGTATAAAATATTACCTGGTGACTTGAAGATCATCTCGTAGTTTAGAGAAGAATTTCTCCAGTTGAACCTCGGCCAGTAATTCATATAACCATTCCTGGCCTTCATCTTCACCTCCGTCACTCATCCTGTAAATAGAGTAAAAAGAATAATTAGATAAAAACAAAATTAAAATCATAGGATCAAATGATATTTCTGAAATTGTGCCAATGTACCTGGGCTACAGATCGATCGGACAATAACAAAAACAAATCAATTTAATCAGATTTGATGAAAAAGCAAGATCCACCTGTACATGTAAAATCAATTCATTTCGTTTTTTTTTATACTTTCGATGACCTATACTTCATGAAAATCTGAATGGTTGTAGTGATAGGTTGTGTCAGAGGTCATACGAGCAACTTTTGACCATATGATGTCAGACACTTGATTAACCAATCACGCCTTAAGTTTGAGGTAACAGACAATTTCATTGGCTAATCCCTCACATCATCCAGAACACATCAATGATAACATTGCTTCCAGATCCTAGTCGTAGTAAAGACAAGTAAAATGTTTTAATCAGATTGGCATGCACGTTAAAGAACCTTTGACAGTTGGAATTTGATGAGGAGTACGCAGAAACGCTGTAGTTTGGTCAATGTGTCCCTTATATCACACTCCACGATCAGTAGCCAGGTTGCAATTTGGAAGGGAAAAAATACCGATTACGTGTTGCTAACAACTTATGAGAAAGAGAAATGGGGTTTAACATCCACTTGGCACAAATTGGGTCATTTTGGGGCTAACACATGGTTCAATAATTATTCCAATAATTTGTTTGCCATAGGGGCCTTTAGCAGTGGGAGGAAACCGGAAAAAACTCAAAGTTGGACAGGCGATCCTACTCCTTGTCACATACAACCAGGGAATCACAACGCATGGAACTAATTAATTTCTGTAATATAAGACATTGTGATTCATTCATTCAAGTTTCCTCTATATTCCAGAATCGGTAACCATAATTCAGGAAATTCTATTCATCAGATGCAAAAAAATAACTGGATATTAGCATAAAGTATACAGGTGCCATGACTAACAGCTATAAACAGACTGCTTATTAAATAAATAATACAGACTTTCATTCAAAATACAATCTGTTAACGTAAAAACCACTTACTGTTCACCACATGTACCTATATTATAATATTTTCATGAGCGTAGATAGAATAATGGAAGTATTGTTTGCAAGCAGTACATTTTATTATCACTATTATTCATTCATAAAGTAAACTTTTAACACCTTCTGGTCTAGTATACATTAATTATCTAAAAGACTTTGACCATTTGTAATTTGAAAACTAGAGTCTTATATTTTACATAGAGTAAGAGGGAATTAGTATTGGTATATAACAATAAGTAACAGTAAAAGTTGTTATTATATCCATGTATATAGACTATTTGTATGTATGTATATATATAGTATGGTAACTATTATCATATCTGTCTATACTAGTCATATAAACTAGTGACCTATACAGTCTCACCTATATATATATCTAACAGTACCATATAGCACTAACCACTGTAATAATCACTCTAAAACCAAAGTTAACACCAATGATTTTAAAGTACCATACATAATGAATAAATTATTTCACAAAGTATACAAACGTAAATGTTACCATGAATCATATATTTATGTGTATGCACATGTACAACTGGCAGGCCTGGAATTAACGATTTTAAACGATTTTAGATGAACCTGACAAAATTTAAGGCACTAATAAAATAGAACGCGACGTTTTCAACTTATCGCCGAACATGTATTAATAATATCATTAAGAAAGACAAATTGACAGGTAGCAGAGGTTTTGTGCCCGACAAAGCTTGAATCTGTGCCTGACATTGTCATTGACAGGTGTCCATTTCCAGGCTTGACAACTGGGGAATCAAAACCAAGAAATGAAATGAAATTTACACGTAAACATCTTATTTTCCTTCACCAACTGGGAAAACCAAGACAGGCTTATGTCAAGCAGTGTGGGGGGTCACGGAGGCTAAGTGGGTAAGACGCTGGCTCGCTGGCCTGGAGGACGTGTATTTGATATCCGCCATTGGCTGATAAAGTTCATTCAGATTTCCCGATGTGGCTTCCCTCTTGTCAGTAATGCAGGACGAAGGGTCTGACATGGACAAGGACTGAGGTCCCTATTTACATATTCTATTGGCGGGCACGTAAAAAATCCCTTGACGGCTGGAATTCGATATAAGAGTAGGCAATAGTGCCCCACATAATGTCTTCATTAGCCCAGTCAATTATCAATAGAATAATTTATTTGTAAAATTCCTTACTACAAACCAAAAGCCAATTTTCTTTCTTTCATATCATATATATATATAATGTTTACAGCATATCGTCGGTGAAATGTCAAAAGGGTGTATCTCAGAATTTCTAAGATTAAGAAATAGAACCTTCTTCATTTCAAAATTTCCACAAATCAAGATACAAAATTTGGACACATGATACCCAGAACAGTTCTAATTGGCGTAGAGATACACAGCTTAGACAGAAATGAGCATATTAATTGGGAGATTTTAAAAATGCAAAAAAGTGTATTTAACTAATTTTCTGAGATAAACCCTTTTGACACTTCACCGACGATATACAATACAAGTTATTAAAATTATTTTCTACTTAAATACTTAAAACATCTGCATATTGATTGGGGAATGGAATTCATATTATTAATATTATGCATTTGAGAAAAATGAAATGAAGTTTAACGTCGTACTGGTCTGCTCCAACTGGACTGATGAAGACAGGCATATGCTATACAGTAAGCTACGAGGTTGTGCAAGACAGCGAGAGAGAAATGGGGTTTGACACAAACTAGATGTACACGTACGTTATTTCAGGACTAACACATGGTTCAATTTATTTCAATAATTCGCTTGCATGTAGTAGTATTTAGCAGTGAGAGGAAACCAGAGGACCTGGAGAAAAACCACAAGGATGGACATACGACATTGAGAGCTGATTATGCTCTGGATAAGTTAATTAATGTCTAATTGATAATTTAGATAAAATTTCAGGCCTAAAGAAAGACTTGTAATAAGCAGATTTTGCTCTTGCATAATGGATGTTTAATATAGTTCACTTAAATTGAATATCATCAGAATTACATGAATTTGAATTTTTTTGGAATTTTTTTTTTGATTTATTTATTTATTTATTTTTCCAAGAGGCATATCAAACATGACAATAGAGGTGATAATATGAAGTTACATGATAATAAGATGATAAGATGTGAAAGTTTTGATGAGAGAAAAAGTAATGATGTCATGAATAACCAGCCTCTTGAGGATGACCCATAAAAACCTGCTTAGATTAAAACTAGATTTATTTCCAATGGGGTCCTTGGAGGAGGATCAGGTCATGTCATCATAGAGGGGCAGTTTCATTTATGAACGATGATGGGTGAAAAATGACAATAAATAGTGAAATATGAAATGTGTGTGCACCATAAGGGATGTGAAGTTCGAAGGGGTATGAAAGACATTGGATTACACATACATAATAAAAAAACTAAAACATTTGATTTGCTAGCAAGTGTTGTTTAACATTTTTCTTAAAAGTGACCATGTTTTCTATTGATTTAAGTTGGTTTGGAAGTTCATTCCAGGCCTGAATACTTGAATAGTAGAAGGCTGAATATTGGGTATTATTTTTGCATTTTGGTACAACATAATTATAAATATAGGCTACAGCTGACAGGTGATAGAAATTCAGTTCGCAGTGATTGTTTCTCATGAGTATAAGTACATAAATCATTCCAAGACCAAATGAACTGAAATGGGGTTTAACGTCCTACTCTTTTGCACCTAACCTGGGCTAATGGAAGACGGGCATACGCCATACAGTGTGCTGTAAGAGAAATTTTGCCCGGGCAGCGGCACTACAACCTACTTTTATATCGAATTCCAACTGCCAAGGGATCTTTTGTGTGCACTCTAATGTGTACATGGGACCTCAGATTTTTGTCCCATCCGAACAACTAGGCAGCTGTCCTTGTCAGGCCTTCCTATTCTTGAGCTTAAGTCTATTGTTCTTGGCCACTCAAACCCTAACAAAATTTCCCCCTAAAACTCGGCGAGTCGGCGATATGGGAATGAACCATTCTGTGTATATGTGACCCGCTCTCACAAAACAAGGCGCTTGTTGCACAACTTCATTTTGTACTATGGTTACAAAAGCATTAACTGTATGATTTCTTGATGCTGTGAATGAGAAAAACTCAACTCCAGATAATACAACAAATAAAAAGAATTGCATTTTTGGAAAGCATGGGCTGTGCACTATTTAAAGATTCTGCAAGGTTTGAAATGAAATGAAATGGAGTTTAACGTCCTACTGAAGTGTGCAGGGAGGGAAATTTGGCCCGGGCAGCAACAATATGGCCTACTCTTATATTATCTTTTACATGCATGTCAATGTATACACAGGACCTCAGTTTTTTGTTCCATCTGAATGACTAGACAGCTGTCCTTGTCAGGCAACCTTCCAGCACCACTGACAAGTAAGGGGAAGCCACGAAGCAAAATCCCAATAACTTTCTCAACCAATGCTAGCGAGTCAGCGTCTTACCCACTTAGCCATCGTGACTTCAAGGGGAAAGGCAACATTTCCTTAAATTAAACGAGTAGCAGAGGCTTGGCAGGTCAGTCGATTGGCGTAGCTGCTGAATCAAATGATGATGGCGGCGACATCGGAGAGACTAGACATTAATATCCACATGTATTAAATTTATTCATTTATTGATATAATTTCTGTTTCTTTATCTATATGTAAATATATATTTATCTCTGGTAATACAGGTAATTTCTAGCTGTTTTATCCAGGGCGGAGACGAGAAGTTCTAACTATATACACACCAGTCAATAATAAATCATAACTAAAGGTAAATAAAATACTGATACGAGTCAATAACTCACATCTGGTAATTATAAAACACCCAATAATTCACACTAAATTCTTGTTTATAATAAAATAAATATAATTTCAGTTGACACAACTATGGGAAACAGCACAGCAGTTAAAGAGAGGGAGAGAAATGGGGATTAACGTCCACTCAACCCCTTGCGAGTAGAGGTCTTTAGCAGTGGGAGGAAACAAAAGGACCAGGATAAAACCCACAAAGCTGGACATTCATCCCTTTTCATTGTCACGTACAAGTAGTTGACCCAATGACAGACCGTATAATAGGTCGCACATGCTAACCATTCGGTCAGTAATGGTAATGTTAGACACAAAGTTCAAATATCAGTACTCCCTAACAATATATCTAACATTACATGTATTAGATAGTTTTGAATCCTTTTAAATGTCTGGTACATTTTGCCTGTATGTATGTGACTATTTCCCGGTAAAAGGTCCCTTTCAATGAACAAATATATTTTTAAGTTTACATACAACTTACAATGTACTGTTTTTAACACATTTATAAAAGTTTGTAACATGAGAACTAAACTCTTCCTTATTTTATTTTTCATATCATCTTACAAATATACTCCTCGCTAATCTGTCAAGTTGTATAATATAGTTAGTATGAGTAATAACATACATTCACATGCTGTATGATGATTATTAAAATGATGTGTAAAATGCCTCCACCCTATCTACAAATTTATCCTAAAGCCTATAATGTCACACTTGTACCTAACTAAATGTTCTCAAACAAAATTATTTTAGAGCCAATAGTAGAATATTTGTATCTTAGAGTCAATAGTAGTATATTCGTACCTAAATGTACTACTATTACAAATTTATTTTAAGAGTCATTAATAGTATATTTGTACCTAAATGTACTCACACTTCCATATAATACACTGTAAGACCTATTTTATTACCGAAACAATTCTCTTAATTAACTAAATTCTGAATACTGAATAAAACATTAAGGAAGCAATCCATATTGTTCACATGTGTCAAACTCTCCATTATATGTAATTAACCCTTGGCTGATATCATAATTTATAAAATATGAAAATATCAAGATGTAATTTACACAGAAGCGCAATAACATGTCAAAATATTATATTTCTGTTAAAAGAGAGAGAGAGAGAAATGGGGTTTAACGTCCACTTAACACAAACTAGGTCATTTTGGGACTAACATATGGTTTCATTTTATTTCAATAATTCGCTTGCGCGTAGGGGTCTTTACTGTCTTTAGCAGTGGGAGGAAACCGGAGTGCCCGGAGGAAACCCACGAGGTTGAGAAGGCGCCCCTATCTCCATTCCACAAACGCTCACACCAGGGCTCGAAACCACAGCCGCAAGCCAGAGGTGAGGGGCCAGCTAGAGGTCGAAGCGCGGCACTCTAGTCCACTAGGCCATCCCAACCCCCCTTTCTGTTAAAAACAGTTATTGTTATATAAATGAAATGAAGTTTAACTTTCTACTGACTGTTCTGCTATGCGTTACAGTGTGGTATGAGAGATAAGAGAAATTTTCCCCGGGCAGCAGCACTATACATGTATTGCCTACTCTAATTTGAATTTCAACTGCCGTGGGATCTTTTATGTGCATGCCAATGCATGTACACGTGACAAAGACAGCTGTCTAGTCATTCGGATGGGATGAAAAAACCAAGGTCCCGTGTACACTTCGGAGTGCACGTAAAAGATCACTTGACAGTTGGAATTCAATATAAGAGTAGGCTGTAGTGCTGCCTCATAGCACACTGTATGATCTATGCCTATCTTCATTAGCCCAGTCAGAGCAGAACAGTAGGATGTTAAACTCCATTTCATTTCATTTTATTTTTATAATTTACATCAAACGCAATAACCTACGTGTAAACTCAATTTGATCAAGTAATATTTTCATGTATAATCTTGGCTAGTCTATCTAATGTTGCTTATTATTAAATAATCCTCACTTTACTGTTTGCAATTTAAACTATGTATATACACCCATTTTTCATTAATAATATGTATACAAATTACTTAGGGAGAGGGGTTTTACATAGGCTAAGCCTGTTCCCAAATCCAATTCAGACAACCTGAATAAAATATTGTTAAAAAAAAAAAAAAATAACCTATCAAAATACTACATTTCTGTTAAATTGTCAAACAACCTGTTCATAAACATGATAAAAGAAGCAAAAATAGAAATAATTTGTGTTTATCTGTACCTGTGTTGTTGACATAAGGTGACATCACCTAGTTGAAGTGTGCCATCCCCGTTAAATCCTAGATTAGACCAATAGTTGGGTTCTGATAATCCTTTTAAAGATGTCGTCAAATCACTATTTGAACCTGTGTCAACTAAACTTGCTGAAGATTTTAAACTTGTCTTAGTTTTAAAAGAAGATTGTAAAATTTGGTATCGCTTTCTACTTGTCTTCATCTTCTTTTTCTTCTCATCCTTTTGTTTCATGATGTATATGTGTCGTCTTTCTTTCAACTTTTGTTTAACATATTATGATTCACACATTAATATCCTGTACAATCGACACACATTCAGATTTAACTTGAAACATGAAGGACGAGACACATTTGACCTTATTTACTATGATCAAAAGAAATTGTTGGATGGCCATAAATCTATAAAGTAATAAGAATTAAAAGACACAATTTTATTAATATTATGTTCCTGTACTCTTTCAGGAACTCTTGCTTTATGTAAGGACTTTGACTACTAGCTTGCAAGTTATGGTCAGACACCAGAAAAGTACACATCCTCAATACCAACTACAATTCTTGAATAAACAGACAATTCCATGAAGAGAGGTAAAGAAATGGGGTCTGGCCATAATAATTTTAGAACTAGTACATGTACATATAATTTCTAAACTTTGTGCCATTCATGTATTTTACACATCAATTAATACTCTTTGAAATACAAACTTATGCTGGAAAAGGCTACAGGAACAACAAGGATTGTGACTGATATCGGTCTCAATTTGTGTCTAACAATGTTTGCGATACGATTTCTAACCGTCGATGATACGATTTCTCAATTTGTGCATGACAATACCTTACTTTCAGACTTGTTCCTAAGCTATAAACACTGACTTCAACAATCATAATCAATACACAAACCAATAAAGCCATCTAAAATCAATACTAAATCCTACATATGATATATGATAACAATTTATTCTAATTTCATACTCAATATTAATCCTGTTTATTTAGAACATTTGATCTTATTCAACTTATTCTATCCATGTACCGGAAACCAAGATTGTATTTGATTTATTTTATTCTTGTACATGTATATCCTGATAATCTCTGAGAGGCATTTTGTAACTGGATAGAGCAATAAACTATAACACGTACAGTAAGTAGCTGTTTTTCCATAAGCTGGGTAATAGTTTATACATATCCTGATCAGTTCCATCCACGTACCGGATATAAAGAAAATTCTGATCAGATCAGAAATCATGTTAGTTGGATGATCAAAGATATTCTATACAAGTCAGTTACACTGATCAATAATAGAGAAGTAAAATCTAAAAATAAAAGTGCCATATAGCAGGAACATTAGACTTGTAAAAATAAACTGTATATAGCAATGGTTGTCGGTTGATGATAAGATTTCTAACTGGCAAGTCTGGAAATAAGGCACCTGTCACTGACAATGTCCGGCACAGATTAAGGCTTTGTCAGACACAAAACCCATGGTGTCTGTAATTTCGTCAGGCACCGATCTGTCTTTTTTATTGATATTATTAATACATGAAACTTTCCCTTACCAGAACTGAAACCTTTGGTGAAGCGCAATAGAAACTTTAACAGAGTGTTTTTGCGCTATATAAATTTGGTGTTTATTATTATTATTATTATTATGTCCGGCATGAAGTTGGAAATGTCAGGTAATATTTCATTAGTGTCTTACAATTTGTTAGGTACATCTAAAACCGTTATTTCCAGGCCTGCTAACTGGTGATGATACGATTTCTTAGAGTTGATGGTACAAGTTGATGGTACAATTTCTAACAGCTAACAGTCACTGATACAATTTCTAACAGTCGATCTTAAAACAGTGTTGATGATTCGATTTATACCAGTTGATGATACAATAACTAATAGTCAATGATACAATTACTAATAGTCAATAATACAATTACTAATAGTCAATGATACAATTACTAATAGTCAATGATACAATTACTAATAGTCAATAATACGATTTCTAAGAGTTGATCATGTGATCATGTGATTTTTAAGAGTTGATGGTATGATTTCTACCAGTTGATGATACAATTTCTAACAGTCAATGATACGATTTCTAAGAGTTGATCATGTGATTTTTAAGAGTTGATGGTATGATTTCTACCAGTTGATGATACAATTTCTAAAGGTCAATTTCTAACAGTTAATGATATGATTTCTAACAGTCGATGAATGTTTTGCCCTTTCAGTCTGTATTGTATATTGTAAATATTTCAGTTTTTATCAAATTGTCAAAATCTCATAAATCTTTGTAAGAGAGGGAGAGGGAGAGTGAGAAATGAGGTTTAAGCTTTAACATTCACTTGACATAACTGATCTTTGAATAAAATCGTGATATTTAACTTAAAATATAAAAAAAATCTTCCTGTAGGTTTAAATTTGTTTTCAGTTTCAGAATGACTTTACTGTTAGAAACGCAGCAACA
This sequence comes from Patella caerulea, assembly GCA_036850965.1. Classification (NCBI taxonomy): domain Eukaryota; kingdom Metazoa; phylum Mollusca; class Gastropoda; family Patellidae; genus Patella; species Patella caerulea. The sequence goes on along the minus strand of JAZGQO010000010.1, from coordinate 68,912,083 downwards.
AGAACAGCATTATAATAATAAAACTATAGATTTCATCCTCAGCATCAACATTAAAGCAAAATCCTACTTAATAATAAACAACCAAAAGTTTCAAAATAATGGCATATCAAAAACCGAGAAAAACACCAATCGAACTACAAATCCATACTAATTCTGAATACCCAACTAGATCTTAACAGATTAACATTAAAAGGCACAAATTGTGGTTTAGATAATATAAATCTACTTTCCAGAAGCTGTGTGTACACGTGTCAATATTACAACTTTTTACCTTCTTTCTCTTTCATTAATTATAATGTCCTTGACTCCTTGTAGCAGTGTACAGGGTGACACTGATTATAAATCTCAACAATACCCCTCCACAATCTATATGGAACAATAAAAAGGATTATAATATGGACTAAAAATCTCTTCCAACACCTACTAGTAACAAAAGACAAACTTAACAAAGAAAAATAACCAACAGTGTGACCTAATACCCAAGATATTAATGGGAAAAAATCAGAATTGTTTCATTCATATGTTTGTCGTTAACTAGCAGTCTACTCATGAAATTGTTCAACAGCAAACATAAACCGGTATACTAACAGATTATCATGTAAAAATAAACTTTTGGGTTTTCACCTAAATAGATACTACATGTAAAACACAGTGTATTAATATCATACATATGTATAATCTACTCAAGTTACATGTGACATCCTAGTTTTTTGCACAAATAGGGCCACACTGATCCGCAATGAATATTCGCTAGGCCTATGCAATCACTGATGTCGATGAACGCGATGTGACTTAATGAGGCACAAATATTAACTTTTTTCCTCCGACAAATTAAATTCCAAAACATTTTTTTTTATACATTGGAAAAATAAAAAAAGACGTTTAACGTATTTGTAGGTAAAAGTTATTTCCTATATTCAGTGCAAATGGGTATTAGAATGAGTAAAAAAAAGGCATCACTTCCAGTAACGTCTTATGTAAACAATGCATGAGCTATTGAGCCTATGATTGACGCTGTGTTGAAGACAGTCATCTTTTACAGATATCTTAGAAGACTTTGGTAATCCTTGGTGAAACAGATTGCAATAGGGCAAATGAAGACAGGCATACTGCAAAGTCCAATGAGTGACATATTACAATGACATTTGACAGTGATGCTGTGGTCAAATCTTGTACTGATTTTAAACTTTCATTGGATCAGTGATTCCTGTTTTATGTCCCATCCGAATGGCTAGATTTTCCTTTCCAGGCCCTTGATGTGTCCTGAACCACTGTTAAAGTGGAAACCTGGCTGAAAAATCCCAAAGAAACTTTCTTGGGCGAAACCAAAATCGACCATGGGACCCCTGGAGTAAGTAAGCCACCGAAATACTGCGTCACCATTATTGCTGGGACGATATATCACTGATTCAATGTATCACAATTTTTTTTCATGTTTTTACTTTTTGTTGCTTTAGTAAGTACATGTGACTTTTCACTCTTAATTATCCATGTCACATATTATCCATAGGTACACAAACACTCTTAAATTATTTTATCCATGTCACACCCAACACTAGCCACCATGGCTCCTGTATTAGTATAAAGCAATACAAATTGTCCGTAGATGCCATTAAAGAAATTTGTATCACCCCCAAATTATGATCTAACACATGCCGTAGTAACCAATATCACCATTTTCGACAACTTTTGAAACAAACACATGCAACAGTAACCAATATCCCCATATTCAACAACTTATGATCCCACACATGCCATAGTAACCAATATCCCCATATTCAATAACTTATGCTCCAACTCCAACACATACCATAGTAACCAATATCCCCATATTTAACAACTTTTGAACCAAACACATACCTTTTCCATAACCTCTACCAGCCTAAACAAATAACATACAAATAAACATAACATAACCTCTACCAGCCTAAACAAATAACATACAAATAATTATAGCATAATCCTAGTCACTTCCAGGCATCCATATCCATAATAATTCAATGTGAATAATTACACTGTAATGATGAATATGACCACAAGTCGTAAATCCACAAGAAGAGACTTAGAATATATAGATACACCTACATGTACGTATAAACACAGTAAAGGGCTAGAGTTTACATGGATGTTATTTGTCAACACTGATTGTTTAAACACACCAGAGGTTGACTGACCACGAACGGAAGTACAGAGAAAGGAAGTTGATATCATTTCAGTAGACAGCGTGACGAGATTCTACAATTACTGGCTATCAAGATTCTTGACGCAAGTGGCTACTTCCACTTAAACTATTAATAATCAATAACAAACGCTTAATACACCAGTCATACTAGAATTGCAAATTGTCAGAAAATCTTTTCCTCAATGTTGTCTTTTCCTTCGCAAATAGAAATAAAACCTTATGATAAAATAAACAAAGTTTTTATTTGAATTGACTAATAAAACAGTTTTCCTAGTTTTGAAATGAAACGAAATTATAACCCACTGGATTTACTTCCTCTATCAAAACTTACCACTGATGGCGGATCACAAATAGAAAATAAAGCCATTACCTTGAATCTACAGCAAATTTGTCTTGCTTTATATTAAAGCTGCTGATTGTGACAGTTGAATCTCTCTAAAATGAAAATCGGTCCCAAAAATTGTTTAATTTCTTTCAGCATTTACAAAGATAGGATAATTAAATTTTCGTAACATGCAGAATCTTCCGAAGAAGAAATAAACAAGCCAGTGCCACCTTCAAATGTTGGGTAAATTCTTTGGATGATCCATCAGATTATACAACATATGCTGTCTTAAAATGACCATCTCAAACAGTACCAATTTGATAATGGCTACATATTTTAATGACAAGTTCCTATATTTAACAAGTACTACAAATACTGATATTGTAATTGCTTAACACACCATTATGTACACACATAACAGATAAATACAAGTGTTTGATAAAACAATGTGATAGAGAGGAGACAATACCACATTCAAGGTAAATGCACTTCGTAAAAGTTAAAAAACATATAAATATTTACACAATGTACAGTAGACAATTAGATAAGAGTACCCATTCATGACAAAGGTTGGCCTCCATGCGAGATATAACATAGGTTTAGGTGGAGATAAATACAGTAAATAACAAACAATAGCTACACGTAGGATAGTGGTAAAAAAAAAAAAGAAAAGAAAAAGAATGATGCATACAAAAAGAAAGTATTAGGAAGTATTCTTTTTAAAATAATTCTGGCCTTGAAGTACATGTATAATCTTGAAGCTAATCATATAAATTTAATCATTTATTAAAAGGTCTTGTAACATGATTTAACATCATGATCAATATAAACAACCTCTTCTTTAAAGGTACATTATGGGAGATTAGAAAGAGAGAAATGGGGTTTAATGTCCACTCGACACAAACTAGGTCATTTCGAGACTAACATATGGTTTAATCTTATTTCAATAATTCGTTTGCATGTACATGTAGGGGTCTTTAGCAATGGGAGGAAACCAGAGTACTCAGAGAAAACCAACGAGGCTGGATATGGGAGATTAGATAAAGAGCTGGCAGTTCTCACTATAATAGTTAAAAACCAAATAATGTAAAGGGAATTTGCTGAAAATTTCAGTCAAATTGATCCATCCTGAATCCTGAACCAAGATTTCAGCGATTGAATTTTTGGCCTAGCCTCGATCATCATTACTAAAGTCAGAACGATAAAAAGTCTTGGTTATCCATTTCATGATTATGTCATGAATGAAAGTTGAGCAGCAAAATGGATCCTAATCCAGTAAATATCACAGGCTATCATTGACATCAAGAGTTGATAATGGTCTGGATAAGTTATTTAATGTCTAATTAATAATTTATATAACATTTCAGACCCAAAGAAAGACCTGGAATTGACAGATTTAGCTATTGTATAACATTTGGTTAAAGGTCTGTTTTGTACTGCTGTTGAGCACGGATTATCAAACATTTTATTATAAAAAGAAAGACTTCCTGTGATTTGCTATTTTTTGTACACACGATCTTCAATTTGATTGTAAATGAATATGAAAAGAACTTTAATAATTTATGCCACACGTACTGTAAGATTTTCAGCACTTGGTATTCTTTCATTTCTTAAGAAAAGAGATGATATTGTTATTTTATAACAAAAAAAGAAAGATATTATCTTTGTAATTTGTCTTTTAGCATGTTCTGTTTGAAGAATAATTGTTTTCTATTGTTTCATTGTGAAGAATTAGAAAAAATAAGAGTCTTGTTTTGAACAAGTAATTTAACAAATGTACAAAGACATTTCATTATATGCTTAATAAATTTCTTAGAAAAAAAAGTTTCTCATATTACATTTAAATTCTACACTTCTGTAATAATGACTAAAATGATTCATGTCCGACATTAATAATTAAAACTAAACAAAATGTCATCATATTACCTGCTGAACAACCTATGAGTATGGAAGCCATGTAAAGCAACAAAAAAAAAAAAATATTTTTTTTACACATCACAAGACTAACCTGCTACATGTAGCTACTGAAAATATCTCATTGGCAGCGTTGAAAAACTTTGGATGTAACGTAACTTATAAGGCTCAACAAAAAGTTGATGATTAGGCTTAAAAGTCATTAACGGAAAAAAATTAATCAAAATCAGCAATATATTAATTAATGTCTCTTTAAACTTTTTACTGCATACATGTATCTGTCCTTTATGTGCAACATGATAATTTCAGTTAATTAGCCACCACTAGTACTGTCTATAAAACGATCAAGTTAATTAAGTCATGAGAGGTTTAATTGCTAATTGGGACAAGTCGTATGTCAGATATTACTGTATAAATAAATTGAGTAAGGATTTGACATCTTAATTTAACACATTGACAAAGAATCTCTCTAATACATGTATTTGTCTTAACCCTCTAAAGATCAACACAATGTTCTGCATTTCAGGCACAACAAGCCACAAAATCCATAAAAATATCAAAATAACCAAATGATTCTATCTTAATAAAACGCCAACTTCGATCACAAAATTTGATGCCTTTTACAGTTCCACAATTTTACTCCAAGACATATGGGATGTGATCCTTCTAATATGCTGCAGCCACCAAATGGAATGAGTTATCAATTTATATTAAATCATCTTCAAGTCTAAACATATTCAAAACTAAATTGAAAACTTTTCTTTTTCAAATCTGCTATTAGTATTGAACAACCAGTGCACAGAGCACTAGTGATTGTCAGCGCGATATAAATGCATATATTATTATTATAGAGAATAGACTGCCTTGTGTAAAAAAAAGATAGCAAATTCACAATTGTTATGTCTAAGAACATGTATGTTGGAAGGTTTTAGCCATTCTAGGCATTTTTGCTGCAAAAAAGTCATGTTCCTGCACTTTAAAATATTATTTGATATCAATGAAAGACAATGATAATTGTCATACATTTTTAACATGGGTTTCAAGCTCGTAAAAGAAAACGATACTTTAGCATTTCTTAATTGATAAAAAAAAAGTCTTGAAAAGCCTTCACTGATAGCTACCTGACATTTGCCTAGGTATTTCTAACAAAGATCACACAGTTACTGGAGAAAGTCAAGTTGCTGGAGGTCATAGGTCAATAGACTTGAGGACTGTAAGAATGTAAAATGATATTGACACCAAGAAAACAAGATGACTGCAACATGGAGAAACAACAAATTGACAATAGAAGAAAGCCCATCACACCACTGTCATCTTTAAAGTCAAGTCCTTTTAATCTGAGAACAAAAAGTTGGGGTAAACCTGGATTGTGTACAACCTTTATCAATAGATGTCTCAATTCCATCCAATTTTTTTGATTCAATACTTAGACAATAATTATCCACATTCAAAGAGAACATCCAGGTTACAAAAATTGTACTTATCGCTGGTAAATCCTTTCTTGGCAAATACATGTTCATGTTTCTAAATTCTACATGAAAATGTTTCTAAATTTTACATGAACATGTATTTAAGTACCTTGTGCACCACATACATGTACATGTAGTTTATAGGTACAATTAACTAGAACACCAATATACACATAAAAACACATGGACGAGAAAAAACTTAACCAAATGGATGTATCAAGGTGCAAAGCGATCGTGTCCTCGGATCTGACATAGGTTTCAGTTAAAGTCTCACTGCACAATTTGCATTTTTTGCTAAAATATCAAATTTCTCATGGCTTCTTAACCATGTTAATATGGACTCAGATTGAGTATTTAACATTTAATCAAGAAACAAATTCAAATACAAATGCTAGATAGATGACATTTAATAAAGACATATCTTTATCAATACTGAACACAATCGATTCATTGTTGGACTGATTTACATATTAAAGATTCATCGTTCACAATATTGTGGTTTCCAAGTGATTCTATACCACAAAAATGATACATCAAGATTTTAATTATACATTATGGCAATTATGGGAGATTAGATAAAGAGCTGGTAGTTTTCACTATAATAGTTAAAAACTAGATAATGTAACGGCAATTTGCTGAAAATTTCACTGAAATTGATACACTATGAACTGAGGATTAAAGCCCCAATAACACTCTTGTTGTAACTGAATAATATGTCCCAATCTTCATTCTGGTCAACAAATTGTATTATTTTACAATATTCCAATTAATTGATGATATAAATTTCATCTTAACACACCTATTTTCAAAAATTGGAAAAATTCAACCAATTGATTTGAAAAGTCTAACGTAAACCTTTTCAAATGTGACTTGGATTTTAAAATATTTTTGAACCCTCTGCACAAGTAAGATAGGTTGTAATGGATAATTTACACAACAGGTAGGGCACTTAAACATCTAGTACTTAGAATAAGGGTAATATATATTTTCTGGAGCTACCAAGCCAGCAAGAATGTTATTGTCCCTTTAAGTGATTGAAACATTGTCTTGATCATTCATTTCATGATTACATCATGAATGAAAGTTGAGCAGCAAATCGGATCATAATGCAATAAATATCCCAGCTAGCGTTGACATTGAGAGTCATGGTCTGGATAAGTTAATTAATGTCTGATTAATAATTTAGATAACATTTCATGCTTAAAGAAAGATCTGCAATCGGCAGATTTAGGTCTTGCATAATGTATGTTTAATTAGTGTGTTGAAAAAATGAATATAACCATTTGTAACAGTGGTCAGTAGTACTGTACATGTAAATGCGAATATAAAATTTAAAATAAAGTACAACATTTTCTTAAATAAAAAAAAGTTTTTTTCAGATTAAAACATAATCAACAATAGCGTAACATTATGTGAAACATAAGTGTGATAAATATGGACGAAGAGAATTTAATTAATGCACAAGAGAATGAGGTTAAGCTTGGTAATTTATGTAGGTAAACAAAAACAGGAAGCTTAACCTATTGTATTACTCTTTTATTTATTTTGTTTAGTCAGGCTACTCAATAATTATAATCCCTGTAGTATTTATCACACTGACTTATTAATTATGCAGTAAGTGTACCCGCTTGTACATGTATCACTTTTATAAAGTTAAGCTAATGAAAAAGTATAATAATGACAGTACTGGTAGTATAAACTACACTGACAATCTTACAACTTAGTAATTATGCATTCCTCAAATGCCATAAACAAAACTATAAAAATTTGTTATAAAAAACTAAAGTACATTTCATCAGTTAAAAAAATGAAATGGAATAGGGTTTAACATCCTACTGTTCTGCTCCGACCAAGCTAATGAAGACGAGCATATTCCATACAGTTTGCAATGAGGGAAATTTTGCCCATACAGCAGCGCTACAGCCTACTCTTCTATCGAATTCTCACTGTCAAGTGATTTTTTACGTGTATACTGCGTACACAGAACCTCATACTTTTCTCCCATCTCAACGACTATACGTTGACCCTTGCCAGACTCATCCTTTAACAGTCTAAGTTTACATGCATGTACATCGTAATCTACAGTTATCACCCAGTCTATTCAAGTTGACAGTCTACATGTACACTCACTGATGTTTATAAAATTACTAAAACATTTAAACGTGCTGCATAACCTGTTATCTTGGTTACATGTAGTAAGCTTACATCAGATTATGTTCAGTAGTTCAATCAGAACACAGATTATTGAGTTTAATAATCTAAAATCAATTCTCTAATCTATAGAATATGTCATTTTTTTTAAGAACAATATTTTCATTCAGCATGTCGGAATCGAATTGGGAAACAGGCTAAGCCTATATGTAAAATCTCTCTCTCTATCTATCCATGTATGTAATTACATGTATGTACTTTGTGCTTAAAAAAACTGACAGGAGTTTTAAACTTAAACGTGTATACTGGAAAGAATATCTCAGCTCCATTAATCGGTTATGCTAACTTATACATTAATTAGAACATTTAATATCCAAGTATTAAAGGATTCAGCTATAAATAAAATAAATACACATTTTTTAAAATACAACACACAAGAGCAGATGTACTTATACTTCTTACAGGCATTTTTAAGTGTATTAACATGCAATTGTCTGTCATCATATTTGATAAAAAAAAAAGAACACAAATTATTGTTTCTTGGTCTACAGATACACAGAGTACATGTATGACATATTAGACTAACATATTCTTCAAGATGTAATGTGCACTCTTTGGCACTCTTGGCACCATAGTTTTATGTTAAAAATGTGTTAAACAGGAAATAATTAAAAGGATATGATTCATGATGTTGACTACAGTAAAAATGAAATTCTCTTGGTTCATATTTTATAAGTGAAGTATATTTAGATCTATTGGCATAGGTATAAAAAGAAACATGAATTATAATGAAATTTAATAATGCATACAACAGGTGTTAGTATTGGTATAGAAGAATTTACACAGAATAAGTGCATGTCAGTCTGATTTAGATACTAACAGTTACAGTGTACTGTATAGAGATATGTGATTTCATCACAGTATATATACAGAAATATTCAGTGTGAAATAGCTTTATTCAACGTCCATATATATATATATTTTTTTTTTACTACCACCAAAAATGACAAAAACTATCAGTGTCAGTTGGAGTGTTGCTTGATTATCATCATAATTTCATATCAGTCTGACATTCTCACTGACGAAAGTGACAAGAGAAATCATTTCTTATTACAGAAGTTATCCTCAAATGCCCGGTTCCCACAGAGAGGATGGTGATAATATATAAATGACGAAGTAGCATTTGTTCAAGCTGTGCTGCGGAAAATAAACATACCTTGAGTTTGACCTGTTTTATAAAATTTATGATGTGTTTACAAATTCAATCAAAAGTAAGCGTCCCATGATTTATTTAGTCAAATTCGAACCATGCTTTTTCCAAAATATACCACTGCTAACATACCTGATCAATTTTGGCTTCTTTTACAGGGTTTCGGTAATCAATTTATCTGCTTCATCAAGGATTTCACAGGCAAACATTCCTTGTTTATTAGTTTTATCTTCACCACTCCTTTCACAACTCAGAGGGGCGGCCATGACACTTACAACCGGAAATAAATTTATCTAGCTCTCCAATATTGAAGATAAATAAATAAGCAAGATGTCGGCCCAGTGGAAAGAAATCATGCTTGTTATTAATTTCTTGTTTATTCCGACTGTTTGGTGTCTATATGAAGATCAAATGGGTTTATTTGACTGGTAATAAACTGTTGAAGAAGTATTTCAGCTACTTCAACTGTATTTTAAATGGTTTTTGCTGCTCAAACCCCCTGTGCTAAATGCTGGCTCCAGAAAATTAATCCAATTTCCAAACCCTTCTTTTCATACTATTCATAGTCAATGTCATGATGATGAGGGTTGGAAAACAGTCAAAATATTTGCTTTTTCCCTAGCTCTTTAATGAATATTTTGATGACTGAATACCAGGGGAAACTCAGAACAAAAAGACCATGGCATTTCTAGTTTCCGAAGGTTAAGAGCTTTCTGAAAATTTCCACGAACATCGTCGTATTGATCGAAAAGCATAATAGTTTAGTCTTAGTTCGGTTTACCATTCCATGAATCCAAGGGTGTTTATATTATCGTTATATCAGACCTTATTACACGTATCACTCAGTATCAAAGAAGGTCCCAAAATGTGGAGATAATAGATAATACCCTGTTTATAATATCGTAGTGCGGGTACATGGCAATAATTTTTATCTCCAAATCCTCGTTTGATCAATCTAGTCGGTAGCATGTCATTTTGGTCCCGTGTCATTTCAGAATCAGCACAAACGTCATTTCGAACTCAGTCTGGCGACTTTTCGGACTTACATGGCCTCGTTTCATACTCATTCAAGCGACTTTGCGGACTTGGGCTGGCGACGTTTTGGACTCAATAAAAACTGAAAAATTATGTGTATATATTTAGGTGAGGCTGACGACAGACCACTCACCACAACAACAAAGATTTTAACATTGTTAGTGGTGTTTTATTTAACCCATGCTGATAAAATAAATGAATACCCGACTGAAGCTATTATTTTATCAAATAAATGTGCCCATTGTTATCAATCGATGTTATCGTTTTATGCTATGTTGATAAATAAAGCTATTATTTTATCAAATAAATATGCTAGTTGTTATAAATCGATGTAATCTTTTTATGCTATGCTGATAAATTAAATAGTTTATAAAGTAAATTGGCGTCAGTGTTATATAATTCTATGTTCTATACCGAAGTTGGAAATGTCATCTTCCCGAGTCCAAAACGTCACCTACCTGAGTCCGAAATGTTGAGGAAATATTTTTTGGAGTCCGAAATGACGCAGGACCGAAATAACATGTGTCATATTCGACTTTTAAAATTTGCTTTTAACCAGAATTCTGCTGGTGTAATGCATAGTTATTTTTCAACCAAGCATTTTTCCATGGCTATATCTCGATTGTGTTTCTCATGTGTTATTTAATACATCTGTCACAATCGTTGCATTCACATATATTTTCAAACTGATTTTTTAATATTTCTTATTTATAGATGCAATCATTTACACTAATTAATAAAATGGAATTTGATCAGTTTTGGTCTAATTTATGTATCGTCAAAAGATAATATAGATTCACAAAAGTTGATCATCTGAATTGAGTATTCTAATAATAGGGTATTTAATAATGACATAGTGTATGTATAATCAGAATTCAATGTGAACACTATCCTCAGTGGTATTTGCATAATCTCTATTATTATTTTTTTCATCAGGAAACAAGATTTTGTAGGTAAGGTAGAATATTTACACTGGGATCAGTCACCAGCTGCAATGGGTAAAAGATTATTTGTTGGAACAGAAAAAAATGTGGTAGCTTCCATAAATGCCTATAATGGTAGTCTAGGTAAGTTTCTAATTAACAAAGTGAAATTCATTAACTTGTTAATGCAATAAGAGCATTGTGTCGATACACAGCATACCCAATTTGGTTCTGGTAAGTTTTACAGATGATAAACTGATATGTACATGTAAATATTGTTGAAATATTTGAACAATTTAGTACAATAGATTCACCTCAAGTTACCGGTTTTCTTAAATTGATTTAGATCTCAAAGACCATCTTGTACAGAGCAGTGTATATTGTTAGGAAACAATTTTCTCAACAAGTACTCACTGTAGTCCTTTATCATTGTTTTTTAACCTTAGATTTTATCATTAGATATTAGACTTTAACATGTTCCTGATTGTCTTTTATTTGATTTGTTTACAGCCTGGAGACGTGTTTTTGAAGAATCTGTGAGAGGAAGAGTTGATAGATTGTTATATCAAACAAATAGTAAGAATAATTCATTCAGCTTAAAAAACAAAGAGAACTTTAATGTTTCAAAATCGGCATTTATTTGTCCATAAATATTGTTAAAATTGTATAAGATATCTTGATAATCTTTTAAGGAGTTTTTATGAATTAAAAAACACAGATAAACATTAATTGTGTTGTCAGTGTTATGAATACATTTATAATATCGATTTTTCTTTTTTCATTCAAATTTCAGTTTTAATAGGGGAGTTAAATGGCCAAATGGTTAGCACGTGCGTGCTGTATCATGAAGCCTGTTATTGAGTCAACTGGAAGGAATAGGGTCGTCTGTCCAACCTCGTGGGTTTTCTCTGGGTCCTCCAGTTTCCTCCCACTGCTAAAGTTTGTGTTGAGTGGACATTAAACCTCATTTCTCTCTCTCTCTTTTTCAGTTTTAATAAGTGTTTTAGCAGGTGGTAGATTTGTAAGAAGTTGGCAGATGGGAACATCATTGTTATTGTGGGAAACTTCTTTACTAGCAGATGATTCTATTAGGTTTGTTATTAGTTAAGAAAAATCTTTGGATTCCAAAAGATTCTCACAGCTTATTGTCAGGAATAGTCTGGTGGATCGCAGTTCAGTTGCAAGCATACTTTTATCAGAACAAATTGAATTACGCAATAAACACTTGAAAGCACAATTTTGACTAGATAAACACATTTTTGACAATATAAATAGACTTTCAGATGATACACAATAAAGTCTTACCAAAAAGTTATTAAAATCCTTCAATCCGAAAGTAAATTATAGCCACCTAAAGTTCACTTTACTTTTTATTGAATTTATGGCACAATTTTTGCTTTATCATATTTCTGTTCTTGAAGATCAAGGCCAAATTAGAAATTTTTTTTTTTTGTTTTACTGCCTAAATAACTTTTCAGCCCTGTTTTTGATGGTAACCTATATTGTCATCACCAAAGTCCGTCTGTCCACAATTTTTATCCGATTTTGATGAAACTGAATATGTATGTTTATATCCCGAAGATTGGATTCCTTTCAATATTCGTACATATAAGACCGCAACTTCCTGGATTATGGCCTATTATCGTATGAAAAATCATGTATTTATCTTTTGGGTACTCTAGAGCTCACAATTTTTATCCAATTTTAAAAAGAATGTTTAAATATATCACTGTGAAAAGCCTTCTGGTGCGTCACAACTTTCGATTAAATAATGAAAAACATGTAAGAATTTTTCTTTTATTTCAGGGCATCAGCAGTTTTTACAAGTAGAGAAAAAGGTGAACACATTTTATCATAGTTTGTCTTAATAATTTACAAATCAAGTAGTGTTTAAATTTAAACTTGAAAAATAAACTGTGTCGTGATTAAAAATAATAGAAAAAATGTGAATGCAAACAGACTAGAACTTCATAGTGCTGTTTTCTATAAATGTTGGGTAAAATCAATAGATGGACCTATTTCTAATTTATGTTAAATCATAAATTTGAGTACATTTCAGATTTGAATTATTATTATTTATTATTATTACATGTATTTATATAGCGCTCTTTTCGTTGGTAAACATGTTCAGATGCACTTTACAACACGAAAATAATATCCTTGAAAAATAAGATAGTGTCTAAAAAGTTAAAAGGATGAACAGCAACTTTTAAATGTAGTCATTGGACACCTTTTGAATTAATATCAATCGATTATTGTTATATATTTCATCTGTTTATAAATTATATATTTCAATTGATTATTGTTATATATTTCAATTGATTATTATTATATTTCAGCTGATAGTTTTCTAGTTGTTACAGCTCATGCCTTATATAACATCAAAACAAATGATGGGAAAAAAATCTGGGAGACAAATTTACCCAAAAGGTAATATTAGCTTATAAACATTGGACATTTATTTTGAGAATAAAGCAAATATTTTAGCGGCAGTATATATATGTCTGTTTTTCCCTTTGGTTCTTTGAAGAGGGTAGGGAGCAGGCCAGTCACTTGAGGTTAATGCCATTATTAAAACCAGATGCAACTAAGTTTATTTCAAGTTAGAAGAGAAAACATTAGAAGAGTATACAAAGAGGTTTATTTATTTTAAACAACAGTTATAATGGTTGGGAGTTTAGAGTATGTGCATTATGCAAATAGGCATTTTTATAACATCAATTATTTAGCTGATTTTCTGTTGACACATTACGAAAGCGGGGAATCTGGTAAAACGATATGAGAATAGGTCATAGTGCTGCTGCCTGGGCAAAATTTCCCTCATACCACACTTAGGAGATAAACACCTCCTGTTTCGCATTTAGAGGGGTGTTATTGTCCAATAGACATGTCCTGAGATCATTAGGACCCAAGACGCGTTAGCGTCGCGGGTTCTAATGTAAAATCTCAGGACATGTCTATTGGACAATAACACCCCTCTAAATGCGAAACAGGAGGTGTTTATCGACATTGTAACATGCTATTTTTAAGGATTTTTAAAAGAACTTATTTTATTGTGTAAACTTTAAACTTCGCCAAACTGCAAATCGGTTAGATGACGTAAAAATCAAAAAAATCAATTTTGACGTAAGAAAACGTTGTGACGTAACTGAATAACGGGCTGCCGTTTTCACCGATGTGTGTCGAATTCGTGGTCGAATCCAAGCGAAGATAATTCAATTTTAAAATGCTTGAGTCTTGGGTCGCTGGTAAATAAATTATGAAAAAAAATATTATTCAAATAAAATATTTTTAACGTTTAAAGACTTTTAAAAAGATTAGTAAATTTGCCTAAGTGTGGTCTTTTTAACCGGTAGTGCCAGTCGTGAATGAATTAGTTACGGCCTGTTAACCGAGACTACAAAGGGGTAACTCTTGGCTACAATGATGGCTTCGTTTTCGCAGTTTGTGATAACATGGGTGAGTTTTTAGCCTTTATTATTTTATTTGCAGACTGTCAACACAATTTTATTGCCAGTCTTGTTCGGAGTAGAGCAGTTCTTACACACATCCCTCAAAATGCCCTATAAAACTATTTGATGCCTAGGATTCAAGTGGTTGCTATGTATATCGTTCTGACGTGTTGTCAATCATTGTCAATTTTGGTATAGTTTCCCGTTATTCTAGGCCATCTCAGCTGCTATTTCATCTCCCCTAGTTACTATATTTTCAACCAATTTCTTGTGACTAATGACGCATTATCAGGCGGATCATGTTATTTAGAATTTGAGCAAACTTTGACTTAAAATTTCCACTTTAAAGTAAACACTGCGGAGTGCAAAAATCACAAACAAATTTGTCCACATTGCTTAGTTACAAATAATTTACGATGTCTGAAAACGGTTTTTATTAATTTATGACTGATTTTCTTCTGTTTTATGTATTTCAGAGATGTGTTTGGATAAAGGCTGAAGTTTGAAATTAGTGTGATGGTCATTCGAGGAACATTTCTTGAAGATATTTGTCAATAAAGATTTGAGTTGAGGAAGATGGCTGAGCACAAAATGAAAAAAAAAAAGTACCCTAATATTTATACGCAGTTATTCGCCTTGCTAAAACAGAGGGGTGTTATTGTCCAATCGACGGTGTCTAATCGACCAATCAAAATGCTTGATTCGCCCTTAAGCATGTTACAATGTATGATGTATGGCTTCCTTTATTAGCCCAGTAAAGGAGCAGAACAGTAGGATGTTAAACCCCATTTCATTTCATTTTATTTTTGTTAGGTTTTTATGTTGCTAGGAGTTACTTGATCAGAATGCCAGCTGTAAACAAATGATTACTATTTCAGTGATACTGCCAATCGATGGTTTATAGGGGTCAATGAAGATGATACGTACGCATTAGTAGGTGTGACACCAGAAACTGATGTAGTCATGGCAACTGTCAATCAAGAAGGAACTGTTATTTCACAGAATTCAGTGCCAGCTCCATGGATTAATGATGATACAAGGTAAATCTATAGACTTTTGAAGGGGTGCAGGACTGGGGAAGGGGGTGGTGCTGACCAACTGAGTTAATTGTTAAACTTGATGACGATTGTAAGCTTAGAGTTGAATTCCTTGATACAGATTAGCGAATAAACCTGTTTTTATTCCGGGTGAAAAACTCTCCAAACCTTTATCATACCCTAGTGGAATTATCTGAACTCTGAAGCCCTTTGATAGTTTTTCAAAAAAATACAAATCAGTTTCTAGTTGAGCTGGTCACAAGTTTCTATGCTGTGTAAGTGTCAAAGCTATAGTAGTAAGTGATTGCTATAACTATCAAGTCACTTGTACAACTGAAGAATAAAAATTCTAAAACTACTTAGTAACCCTGTTAGATCTAGAAATCGATTCATAATGACTCAATATTTTGATTTGACATTTTCAGGGGAGGTAATTAGGCTTTAACTTCACATTTTAGAATTTGATTTACATAGTAAAACTCTAGATTAATAATGGTGGTTTGTGACATTTGAAACTGCCCTTTATTTATAATGGCAAGGAAGAACGTCTAGTTGATCAGCTGGCACGAAAACAGAGGGCTGTGTACATGTTTCTGTGCACATAAAGATCCCAAGTTAGCATTTGGATTTCCTCAAAGTATTGGCAGTATTGCCCAGTTGGTGCTAAAAGGGGAGTTACCGGTAAATGTAAAATAAACCTCTTCTCAATCCCGGTTTCAATTCATTTAATTTGGAATTAAAATAAGCATGCTTGCATTTCTTCACTGAGCTGCTTCTCCCGATACATAAGGCCTCCAATTTGGCCATACAGGTAATCCTCAAGATAGAAGTGGACCTCGAAACTTCCTATTTTGGCTTTTGATTGGTCTTTCCACTCTCATTTCCCACTTACCTTGTAAATGGTGTTTTGAAATTGTCAGTTAAACATTCTTGATTAATAAAATGAGCTGCCTATCCTGCTATGAAAAGCCCAAAGTTCGGACATGAAGAGAGACGTTTACATCAAAACTTCTTACTTCAGCTTTTAATTAGTCTTCTCCATCCTCACCCCTGTTTTGTGTGTTTATATTTTTACCTGTAACTGTAAATAAGTTTAATTTGTTTTCTAGCTGTCAGATAGTGAAAGGCAGTTATTTTGTATGTTATGTACCAAGTAAACAAGCATTACAAGTGTTACGTCTGTCTGGTGGGAAAAATTTCATATCTACCTCTCTAAGGGTGAGTGATATTCTACAGTAATGATATTTTATAGGAAGTACTGAGAAAATAAAAGAAACTTAGATTGACCTTATTATTGCAAGTCGAAGTACTGACCAACTCAGAATAAGCTACTTGCATGTGTAATGTAATACAGCTAGATCTATTTTACGAGGCCAAAAGTATAACTCATCAAGGTTGCTGAGATATAAATAGGGTTGTTGTCGAAGATTGTGGGTTAGGGTTAGTGCTAGCCCGGTTTACATCTCATAATTATGCATTTGGCCTATAAAATAGATCTACCTATCTAAAACCTCTGTAAGGCTACTGTCAGTGTCATGGCTCTGTTAGTAAGATGGGGGCTCACTAACCAGGTACTCTAAGGTTCACCCCCAGTATTGCTTGAGAAAGTTTCCCAGGGATTTTCCAGCATGGTTTTCCCTTGTCAGTGTCTAGTCATTTTGATGGGATGAAAACCAAGTTCCTGTGTACACGTTTACATGCATGTAAAAGAACTTTTGACAGTTATCCTTCATTAGTCCAGTTGGTGCAAAGAAGTAGGACGTATGACTCTCCCATTTCATTTTGCGTTAGAAACATACATTATTTATTGGACAAACTTTTGTATGATTATCTGTTTTTGTCTTGTTTTAGGATTTAGGCTTTGAAGCCACATCTGAAACCAGTATTGAAATACCATCAACAGGTGTAACTGGGTTCGAGACAGAAATTATTCTACGTGTATCTAGAAATCATATGTCAGTATTAACTATTGAGGGAAATAGTTTAAAGATTGTAAAAAATATGCCCCAGGTAGGCTTATATACAAATGTTTTTGTTATTCTATATTCTGTGCCGAACAAAGTGAATAGAGCGATATTAAAATGGTTCAGGCCCACTGTCCACCTGTTCCAGTTTTGTTTCGTGACTAAACTATTCTAGATATGTTTCTCTTTCTCACCCTCTCTTGGGGGGTTGGTTGGCTTGTGCGCACTGTATCATAAGGTCTGTCATTGAGTCAACAGACATGGTTTCAATTGTCTGGTTGTATGTGACAAGGAGTAGGGTCACCAGTCCAACCCTGCGGGTTTTCTCCAGGTGCTCCAGTTTCCTCCCCTTCACGTAACTGCAGTATTCAAATAAAATTAAACCATATGTTAGTCCCAAAATGACCTAGTTTGTGTTGAGTGGACTGGATAAGAAAGGTTAAACCCACCCCCTCTCTCTCTCTCTCTCTCTCTCTCTCTCTCTCTCTCTCTCTGTTTAATTAATCTTGTTTTATATGTGTGTAGGTATCAGCGGTACAGATAGTAGAAAATGAAGATACAAGTTATATTATAACATTACAAAAATCACTCAAAGAGGTATGTCTTGGCAATTTCTATTGTTTTAACAGAAAATATATAAAGAAAACTCCTTTCTATGTCAATGGTAATGGCTGATAGGTTTATTAAGAAAAAAGAAAGGATTCTTCATTATTAGAGTTTGTTGAAGTTTTGAATTGTTTTTTTGCAGAAGAGTAAGATTTTAAACCACATTTAATTCACAAAAACTCATTTATGTTTATGTGATCATTTTTTTAATTTTATTTTCAGCCTTCGGTATCAATCACTGGATATGAGTTAAAATCAGGACAAGAAAGTGCAGAACTAAGTCAAAAAATACCATTTGCTAATTCTCATGGTCTTCCCTTAAAGGTGGGTATTATTTTATGATGTGAATTTCTGTGGATCCTAACCACAAGACTACACGTATTAGTGTTTCTATACTTGAATAATCACTTTTTGAAAATACTGTAACTTATCGGAGAGACACAGTGGCTCAGTGAGTAAGATGTTGGCTCGCTAACCTGTGGTCGATCCCTGTGTTGACAGAGAAAATACATTGGGATTTTCCATGGTGATTCCCCCTTGGGAATGATGAAGGGCCTGGCAAGGGACAATTTCTAGTCATTTGTATTGTATGTTAGACCAAGGTCTTGTGCAAACGTTGGTGTGCGCATAAAAGTACCTTTCTAAATACTCAACCCCGTGGGTTTCCTCCGGGCACTCCGGTTTCCTCCCACTGCTAAAGACCCCTACGTGCAAGCAAATTATTGAAATAAAATTAAACCATATGTTAGTCCCGAAATGACCTAGTTTGTGTTGAGTGGACGTTAAACCCCATTTCTCTCTCTCTCCCCTTTCTAAATAGGAATTCGATATAAGAGTAGACAGCAGTGCCGCTGACTGGGCAAAATTTCCATCATAGCTTACTGCATGTCATATGCCTATTTTCATTAGTGCAGTCCGTGCAGAACAGTAGGATGTTGAACCCCATTTTATTTCATTTTATATACATATTGTCTGCAGAATCACCTGGGTCGAGGGGGGTTGGATGGTCGAATGGCTAGCACATGCGCGCTGTATCATTGAGTCAACTGGCGTGGTTTTGATTCCCCAGTTGTACGTGACAACGAGTACAGTTGCCTGTCCAAGATCGTGGGTTTTCTCTGGGTCCTCCGGTTCCCCCCCACTGCTCAAGACCCCTATGCGCAAGTGAATTATTGAAATAAGATTAAACCATATGTTAGTCCCAAAATGACTTAGTTTGTGTCGAGTGGATGTTAAACCTCTCTCTCTCTCTCTCACTCTCACCTGGGTAGAAGTGGATGATAATTAGAACTATTTCATACAACAGGTTAATGTGATGATGTTCACCAGAAGACGGGATTCTAAAATAGGATGTAAAGTAGCCATTTTGTCTGAAGATGATGCCCTTCAAGTCATACAAAAACCAGGTAATGAAAGCTTCTAATATCTCTATAAAAGATGACAATCACATCAATCGTTGGCACAATCACTGGCTCAATGGTGCATGCATAGTTTACCAATCTCGTTCCCAGAGGCAGCCGCGGAGCAGAAGGCCTCTGGCACATTAGACCGCCCATTTTTTCCAATTCTTTCCAAACCTAAGCCCTGCCCATTCTGCCCTCTGATTGGTCAATCTTTTTGGGTCGATTTCTCGAAAACTAGAGGTTGGATCGTCGTTTCGTTTGTTGTAAAATGAACCTTGAGTCAAAGTCAACTTGCTAACATAAAAAATTGGATCCTAAACGAACAAATTCAAGTTTTTTGTAAAGATCTATTTTTCTACGCGTGGGTATATTTTTAAGTGATTCGGTCATCCAGGCACGTAAAATCAGGGGCGTACGATGCAAATAAACGAGAAGTTTCGCGCGTAGGAATTACATGTCACCTTCCGGGAAAATGGCTACCCCGATTCACCAGAGAAATTTCTTCAAAAATTTTTCTGGTTTTGAGATTGATAGTTTACATAAGATGTAACTGCTTCGGGGCAGAATGATGCCTTTTACTCATTTTAATACCCATTTACACTACATAGGAAATATTTTTTAACTACAAATACTTTAAAGGTCTTTTTTTTCCTAATGCATAAAAAAAAATGTTTTAGAATTTAATTTGTCAGAGGAAAAAAATATTTGGGACTCATTAAGTTGCATCAATGTCATCCTTATCAGTGACTGTAGCGACCTAGCGAATATACACTGCTGATCAGTTTGACAAGCCCCATCATGTTATTTCAAAGCCATTTTGAAAAACAAGCATGACCAAAATGTGTTGATTTATGTGGTCAGCCAAATACAACTGCCAGAATTGTGTGTTTGGGGTGGGACAGAGACTGCCATAGTGGGTATTGGGCTGGCTCATTAACCAGGTACTCGAATTCCTGGTGAAATAGGTAATGATAAAAACTTTGTTAAAGTCCTTGTTCTTGGTGTTTATTACTGGATTTTTGTGTTCTGTCAAGTATGATGTAGATTCCAAATTGATTATTTACTTCTGTGGTTCTGAATGGTTTGCATGTGCGTGCTGTATCACAAAGCCTGTCATTGAGTCAACTGGCGTGGTTTCAAATGCTAGGTTGTACGTGACAAGGAGTAGGGTTGTC
Source organism: Patella caerulea (assembly GCA_036850965.1). NCBI lineage: Eukaryota > Metazoa > Mollusca > Gastropoda > Patellidae > Patella > Patella caerulea. The sequence goes on along the minus strand of JAZGQO010000010.1, from coordinate 68,891,237 downwards.
TGTCCAACCTTGTGGGTTTCCTCCGAGTCCTCTGGTTTCCTCCCACTGCTAAAGACCCCTACATGCAAGCGATTTTATTGAAATAAAATTAAACCATATGTTAGTCCTGAAATGACCTAGTTTGTGTCGAGTGGACATTAAACCTCATTTCTCTCTCTCTCACTTCTGTGGTCTAAGTTCAAAATGCCTACATTCACTAATAATAAATTGACCTGTATTTCATTCTCCCAGAGTTTAAACCTTGCATCCAATTACAGTTCTGTTATTGCACAATTAAAATGTAACTCCATAATAATGGAATGTCTATTCGTCTGTGGACTCATTAAATACTAGCTTCTAAGATTCTTAGCTAAAATGTGTAACTGTAATGAATAATTGTATAAAATCTCATATTGTACAGGTCGTGTATCTTGGAGAAGAGAAGAGGCTTTAGCGGATATTTTAGCTATAGAGATGGTGGACCTTCCTGTCTCAGAAAACCAAGCTAAATTTGAAGATGAATTTGGCTCACACGATGGTAAGTGTTTGAATGCCTTGCATGTGGAAGTGGGAGATTACTTTCTTGATGATTGGTTGACCAAGTGGTCTGACACGTGCTGTAGGTCATAAGAACTGTAAGGGACAAGGAGTAGGTGTGCATGTCTACATATGTGTTCTCTTTCTAGTGTGTAAAGTGAATATTGAAATAAAAAAATATGTGGAAGTGGGAGATGACTTTCTTGATGATTGGTTGACCAAGTTGTCTGACACGTGCTGTAGGTCATAAGAACTGTAAGGGACAAGGAGTAGGTGTGCATGCCTACATATGTGCACTCTTTCTAGTGTGTAAAGTGAATATTGAAATAAAAAAATATACCCTATTTAGTGAGTATTTTTTTGTTGTTGATGTACTTGTTTATTTATTCATTTTAGATGTATCTGTAATATTTGTTTATTTATGTATTTTCAGATGCATTTGTAATGTTTATTTATTTTAGCAATGTTTATTTCTGCATTTCAGATGGATTTATAATGTTTGTCTATTTATTTCTGTATTTCAGATTATGTATTTTCAGATGCATTTGTTATGTTTATCTATTTATGTATTTTCAGATATATTTGTAATGTTTATTTTTATATTTTAGATGTATTTGTAATGTTTATTTATTTTCAGATGTATTTGTAATGTTTATTAAAAGGTTGAAAGCCCAATTATCACAATTACAGGTAATTCAACTATTTAAATATGAAATAAATAATGTGGCAAAAAATTTCAGACATTTCACTTTTAATTAACAAATTAAGAGGTGGGATGTGACGTCATCAAGCTAGCTATTTATAAACTCTTATAGCTCTTGCTAGCATGTGCGCGCCGTATCATAAGATTTGTCATTGAGTCATAAAAATAAAAGTTAACAATGTTCATCATATCTTTGTAAATAATTAACATCTAGGATGCCAGATTTAAAAGAAACCCAAAACTCAGTTCATCATATAATTGTAAATAATTAACATCTAGGATGCCAGTTTAAAAAAAAAGAAGCAAACCCAAAACTCAATTCATCATATGTTTGTAAATAATTGACAGAGGATGCCAGATTTAATCCCTCCCCCCCCCCCCAAAAAAAAAACCCTCAATTCGCCTTATGTTTGTAAATGATTAACATAAATTGAATTAAATTTTTTACAGTCGTTTGTTATAAAGATGGTAGAAAGATTACAAGGTCTACGTCATCCAGCACCTACATTAAGTGATGAAGATATCGACCAGGAAGAGGAAGAAGTAGAAGAAGAAGAAGATTTAATTAGAGATGAGTTTAATTTACATAAAGTCATTGTAGCTGTTACCAAAGCTGGAAAGGTACAAATATTTTTAACACTATGTTTATATTTTTATTAAAGTGGCCCCTTGTTTAAATAATTCAGGCTGTATACTGTGTTTATATTTTAATTAAAGTTGCCTCTTGTCAGTGTTGTGGGACGTAGGTGGGGGGGAGAGTGTCTAGTTGTTCAAATGGCACGTAAAACTGATGGCTCATTTATACTATCGAGAGCACATGACCCCGCTGACATTTGGAAGTTGAAATAAAAGCAGGTTGAAGCACTTTTATCCAGGCAACATTTCCTTCGTAGGTCATTGCATTATGTATTCCAGTTGACATTTGACCGGTTCGTGCTGACACTAAACTCCATTTCATTTCATTACATTTCTAAAGTTGTACTGAATTGGTGAAATATACATTACATTTCTAAAGTTGTACTGAATTGGTGAAATATACATTACATTTCTAAAGTTGTACTGAATTGGTGAAATATACATTACATTTCTAAAGTTGTACTGAATTGGTGAAATATTAAAAGTTAAATAGGAAAACAAGTTGAAAATAAATAGCTTCAATATATTTAATGGATGTCAGATATTCTAATTCTCAAAATTTCAAACTTGTTAAATTACAGCTGAATTAAATGTATAACGTATCTCCTTTTCTATCTAAGATGAAGTACTTTAATTCTATATCTTAAATTTGAATTGTTGAAATAATAGAATCATTAATGAGATTAACTATAAATTGGATTGTTATTTGCTGTAGATGAGATTAACTATTGATTGAATCCTTAATTGCTATATGGGAGAGTAACAATTGATTACCCTCCTCCCCCACTGATGAATTTCTATATTATATTGTGTTTGGTAATGCAGTTTTTAATAAAAAATATTCAATTTTTAGATATTTGGTATTCGAAGTCAAACAGGAAAGATTGTATGGCAACATTACTTACCAGATTTATCTCCCTTTGATAAATACAACCGCCAGACCATGTTATTATTTGTTCAGCGTACTACAGCACATTTTCCTAATCCACCACAGTGTGCTATACTGGGTAAAAATAAGGTAAGACAAGGGATTTAACCAATTGATTCTTTGCCTGCATTTGATTGGAATTTAAATCTTTCTAGAACATCAGCTACCACTTCTCAGGTCACCTTCTGTAGTTAACAGAATATAGGCAAACCTTGTAACATTTCGCCTTTTAATTTCTGTCTGTCCAACCTCATGGTTGTCTTCAGGTGCTCCAGGTTCCACCCAATGCTAAATACCCATTCAATCATGCAAATTATTGAAATAAAAATGAACCTTATGTTAGTCCTGAAATGACCTAGTTTGTGTTAAGTGGAGGTTAAAACCCCATCTCTCTCTCTCTCTCTCTCTCTCTCTCTCTCTCTCTAATGTCCACCATCTTTAGTATTCTGAAAGTGATCAATTTGATGGCTGTTTAAGTGGTAACTCCAGCTAAATACACCTGATTTAAATATAGATCTATATTTTGTTTCGTTTTTTTTATACTCTTGATGGTCTCCACTACATGAAAATCTAACCAGTTGTAGTGGAAGGTTGTGCCAGGTGTCATTCGAGTGGCTTTTGAACATCAGACATTTGATTAACCAATTAGCGTTGATGTTTCTTGTGGGATACCCACACACCAAGAACTCGCTGTAACAGACCGATTCATTGGCTAATCCCTCACATCAACCGGAACGCGAGTTGTATAACAACTCTTCCAGAACCCGGTGAATTAAAGACAAGTAAATCAAAGTAAAGACAAGTAAAACGAAATTTAGTACTATAAAAAACGAAACCAAATAGGATCTATGTTAAAATCAGATTGCAGTTAAATCTTTTTCGTCTTCAATAGCCAAGTCGGTACAGAAAAACAAGATGTTAAACCCCATTTCATTTGTTTACAGAGAACAGGAAATGCTTTGATCTTCACAATTAATCCAGCTCTAGGAGTCACCATAGCTGGAACACCTCCAAATGGCCTTGACCTAGGTTACAAGGTCGTACAAGCATCTTTATTAAATGAAGTTGATGAACATTTTCTGAAGGGAATAATTTTGATGGACACTCAGGGAAAGGTATACAAATATTATTTTATGTAAAATCTCGCAATTGAACAAATTGAGTTAGAGTGATAATATTGTTGAATGTTTTGGGATAAAATTTGTTCTTAGGAATTATATACTGCTTACATATGTTGCCTGTCATTTGCATTTGTTTTAAATTTATTCTTGGTGCACCACATCCTCCACACCTTCTTAGGTGCTACCGAAATCTTGTTAAAAGTAGATATTTTGTGCAAAAAAATGATGCTTTTCCAAGTGACCTACGAGTGGACATTTAACCCATTTCTTTCTCTCTCTCTCTCTCTCTCTCTGTACTTCATGTGTACCACCGTCCGCGAGTCAAGCTGTGTCGTTTTGATTACAGGCTTGTACCCTCGTGGGTTTTCTCTGGGTCCTCCAATTTCCTTCCACTGCTAAAGACCCCAACATGCAATCAAATTATTGAAATGTTAGTCTCGAAATGACCTAGATTGTGTCGAATGGACATTAAACCCCATTTCTCTCTCTCTCCAAGTACTTTATATGTGCCACTGTTTCTTTTATAGATTCATGTTTATCCTGAGAGTGTACAGATATCATCATCTCTACCATCTTTATACTTACATCTAACAGATCTCGATACCAATATTATAACAGGGTATAGGATCGTTAATACTAATGATAAGGTATGTTACATATCAACCAGAATATAACATGATATGTGATTGTTAATAACATTGATAAAGTAAGTTATATATCAACCAGTTTATAACAGGATTGTTAATACAAATGATAAGGTATGTTATAGGTCAACCAGAATATAAAACTATTGTTGATACTAATGATTTAAACTACAGCAGCTAAACATAGTTAGTGATTCTCCAATTCAGTTCGAGAATGACACCAAAGTCAGTTATCCGCAAACAATATTTTCTTGTGTGGATTGTTGAATATGGCCATTAATAGTGTAATATTTTACATCATTGAACACAAAAAATGTTCTGATTTGAACTGTGAACAATTGGAGGTAGCAGGCATTCCTTACTATAAGAGATCACTGATTACAGCAAGATTGAATATATCTGTTGTTTCGGGGGTTGGATGGGGGAATGGTTAGCATGATGGTTACTATAAGAGCTCACAGACTACAGCAGGATTGACTATATCTGATGTTTCTCTATGTTCTTATTAGGGATTGAAGGCAGATGAAGTATGGAATATAAATCTACAGAAATCACAGCAGACTATAACACAAGTTGTATGTAAACGAGCTATAGGTATGTGCTATATTAATTATCTAATCGTTCCATATCTTGTATTAAACCATGGCAAATGCAAAGTGGGGAGTTTGATGCCATATTTGTATCTTCTATTAGAGAGTATGATTGCCTGCCGATCCTCAAGCATTTTATGTAAAGAAACTGGTCTTCTTGCCTGTTAAGGTCCTTTTTCCTTGGCAGCTGCCATTATGTCAAATTCTTTACACAAAATCAGATTATTTTGCTTAGTTGTAATAAGTACACTTTTAAGAAACACTTTTGTGTTGAAGAATTGAAAAAATATCCAATTTTAAAAATCAAAAATCATTAAGATCCAAGATCTCTCACAACTGAAGTTTTCTGTGTACAATCCAATTCTTCCCTCTCTATGTCTGGAAAGTGTTAGGTGACCATGTATAAAGGGTAAAAAGATATTATATTTTATTTATTTTGTGTTTTTGTAGAACATGTACATTCCCAGGGTCGTGTATTAGGTGATAGAAGTGTGTTGTATAAATATTTAAATCCTAATTTAATGGCTGTTGTAGCAGAAGGTGAAGAACCACCGTCACCTGGTACACACAAAGGTTTGTAGTATAGTAGAAATCATTTTATGTAGATTATTAAAACGATGCAACCTCTCTGACTTTTTTCCTTTTTATCAAAAAAAAAGGGTCTTGATTTTGTGACTTTACAGCTGTCCTTGTCAGGCCCTCTGTCCTGCACCACTGACAATGGAAAACCTACGGGCAAGACAATTATTGAAATGAAATTTGAACCATGTGTTAGTCCCGAAATGATCTAGTTTGTGTGGAGTGGATGTTAAAATCTCTCATTCTCTCTTATTACATGACCATTACTTTAAATAGCTTATTACAGGTCTTTCTTTAGGCCTGAAATGTTATCTAAATAATCAATTAGACATTGATTAACATATTAATAAACTCTTGATGTCAAGGCTAGCCTTCGATGTTGGCGGATTGAAATCGTATATGCCGCTTAATGGCCGTTGATAATTAAATCAATCAAGTGGATAATCAAGACTATGCTGTTTATATTAATGATTTGAGTAATAATGACCAAGGCTATTTGAATATTTCAAACGCTTTTTTCTTGGCTAATAGGGGATCAATTTGACTGAAATTTTCAGCAAATTACCTATTTTTTAACTATTATAGTGAGAACTGCCATCTCTTTATCTTATCTCCCATAATGTAACTTTAATAAATGTAATGATTACATTATCCCAGCCCTGCTTACCCAGAATGAATATTCATATTCTTTGATGATTATGCCAGAACTTTTAGTAAATTATGCTTTCCCCTTATTTTCAGGTCCATCTAAGTTTTTCAGCATATATTTAGTGGATGGTGTAACAGGTCATATAGTCTTTCATGTAAATCATAAAAGATGTCACGGACCAATTAATACAGTTCATTCCGAGAACTGGGTTGTTGTAAGTATCATCAGATCTGTATTTCGTTTGGTGTTTTTAAACTTTCATGGGGTACACTACATGAAGATCTGACTCGTATTAGAAAGTCCTGTCAGGGGTCGTACGAGTGGCTTTTGACACTATGACATCATACCTTGATTAATCAATCAGCGTTGACGTTTCGAGTGGCTTACCCACAGTTCCGTGCATGGCATGCCAAGAAGTTGCCGTAACAGACCCTGTCATTGGCCAATACCTCACACCATTTAGAACATGTCAATGATAACAACTCTTCCAGATCCTAGTGTAGTAAAGACAAGTAAAAATGAACTATAAAAAACGAAATGAAATAGGATCTGTGTTTTAATCAGATTGTAAGTACCACTAGATCAGTAGTTCCCAACCTTTTTGTGATAGAGTACCACTTGGAGGTCCTCTACAGTCGCCACATACCACCTGGTTCCAGAGAAACTCAATTCGATCTAAGATTTAATCAAATCAAGAAATAAATAAAAGAAGTATAGAAATAAAATATAAATAAGTATACAAAGTAATAATAAGAATAGTAACATACACACTGGGAAAATAATGGGTAATATCTTGTGTAAAGCAGTAAACATTTTTGTGAAGTAAAAAATAACTAAAGATCGTTCATGACCCCAAAAGTGCTTGTGTACCACCTGGAAGGCCCTTGCATACCACTAGTGGTACGATACCGCTAGTGGTACGCATACCAGAGGTTGGGAACCACTGCGTTAGGTAGATGAAGCCTTTCAGAAAATTTGTGACCAATATTTATACTCTTACAAAGAAATGTGAAACAAAAAGAAAAATGGTTGTGGTTTAGTTTAGATTTGTCGTTGATTCCATAAATGTTACATACTGTATAATTAAACATGGCACCTGAGGGTTTAATATATTTAGGCACATATATGAGAATTAAGGGTTGGACTATGCCTTGATATGAGGTCGTATATTTCTAGAAGACTAGAATTATCAGTTAAGTGCTCCAGACTTTAACTCCCAACACGTTATAATCGGTATTGAACTACTTGATTTTGTTTGTGTCTCAGTGTAGGCTGAAAAAAACGCTACGGACTACTCTTATCGAATTCCAACTGCTAAGGGATTGTTTACGTTCACGCCAATGTATACATGTGACCTCGGTTTTTCATACCATCCGAATGACTGGACAGCTGTCCTTGTCAGACTCTCCGTCCTGCATTACTGACATGGGGAAACCACGTCAAAAATTCTGGATGAACTTTCTTGGCCAATGCAGGATTTGAACACCTGACCTCCAGACTAGCGAGTCAGCGTCTTGCCCACTTAGAATTTCTTTTGATGGGAAAATATTTTTGTATTTGCATTTGTTTATTTCAGTACTCATACTTCAGTGAAAAACATCGTCGACATGAGATTGCTGTATTAGAGATGTTTGAGGGAAAGGAACAGAGTAATTCAACTGCTTTCTCCTCCCTCTCTCCTCCACCTCAACCCCTAGTCTTACGTCAATCTTATATCTTCTCCTCACCTTTATCAGCCATGGCAACTACTGTTACAGAAAAGGGGCTGACAAATAAAAATATTATTAGTGAGTTTTTATATTATATTCAATTTAGTTTTAATCTAAAATGTGAGTTTTCATACAATCAGGGGCCATAATCCAGGAAATTACGGTCTGATGTTTGCAAATATCGAAAGGAAACAAGATTTGTTTTGGTTTAAAACTTTCATTTCAAGTCTCTGCAAAATTGGAAAAAATTTGTGACCTTTAGAGTGTCCAAAGATAAAAACATTTTTTTTTGTGTGGATGTGCTTGCTCTTATCAAAATCTTTCAGTTACAAATTTTTGAATTTTGAAATTATAAACAAAGCATATTCAACACATATTCCTGAAGCAATGGCCCGAGAAATCCCTCTCTGACCATTGCTGGAATAGCGTCTGTTTCTTGAACTTATGTGGGAGTGTGTCTGTTCTTTCCGTTCAATGAAAGCTATCACTTTAGTACAGCAACATGACAGTCCTTCGTTTAATCTGGGTCTTCCCTAAAACTTTGGACAGTGATTTAAGGTATTCAAAACGGTGAAAATATGTTCGTTTCGAAACAGTATTGTTTACATTTCATTAGACTTGATAGCCTCGTTTGTCACGCAATTAGTTTTACTGCAGTATTCTGCTCTGCACGGGTTAATTAGGCATAATAAAATCGTGAGTCATGACGTATACGTTATGTAAACATATTTGGTCCAGCATTGGCAGCTCGTGATTGGTTGGTAGACGGACTACTGATCAATCAAAATTTAACACAACAATATCCACTGTGTGTAGCAGTGTGTAGTTGGATTACCTCTAATCAGACGCAACACTGCGCGGAGTATGATTCAACAAGGCTTGAGTACAGATTTATTTATCAAGACACTTAACTAAATATTATTTAGATTTCTTTACAGGATTTCCATTACTTTCTTTCTAATTTCGATTAATATTCTTTCAGTATCGTTAAAATTTGGAGGTTTACTATCATTACCTAAAGCCTTATTAGATCCAAGACGACCTGCCATGCCATCTCAAGAAAGCATGTAAGTTTAATAAATATACATGTATGAAATTAATATCAGTAGTCATTTGTAAACAAACCAAAGGTATTCATGTCGTGCTTTAAGATAATAGTAGATTGTTTCATTAAAGGTACATTACGTCAGATTTAGATAAAGAGGTGATAGTTCAAAAATAGATAAAGCAAAATGAATATATTGAAAATATCATTCAAACTATAATCATTGTAGATTTGACAATATGTGTGCATAGATTGTTGATTATCCTTACCTCGGGTCTGGTTATTTGAGTCTTAGCTTAGCTTCCCCATTGTTAAATTAAATCACTAAATGGTCAAACTGTTCTTATCTTTTAAAAATCTTGAGTATCCGATGGCATTGAGAGTTAATTATGGTCTTGTTATGTTAATAAATGTCTAATTGATAATTTAAATAACATTTAAGGCCTAAAGAAAGACATGCTATAGGTAAATTTCGCTCTTGAATAATCTATCTTAAAGGGATATACTGTCATTAATTTTTTTGTTTATTTCAATACGCTATAGTAATCATCAATTTAGATTTTACATGAACTGTATCGGTACAGTATAATATATATTTTTCTACAAGTTCTCTGAACTTTTTGTAAGACCATCCATGTTCGAGCTCACTATTTCACCATTGTGCATTAATTTGTTTCACAATCCTTGGAGTATATGGGTCATGGTGTACACAGAAAAGTTTACGTAAACTTTAAATCGCTTGTAATTTTTAAGTGGGATTTAGCGATTGAGAAAGACATTAACAGAACACAATCATTGATTTTAATTCGTCAGGTACACAGCTATTTTTCCGATTATTTTTTAAAATCATGTCCTTTTATGGGACCTTAAACAGTTTCGAATGTCATCTTTCTTAACCATGGCTCCTCTCCAATATTTCAAGGATAGGAAAAAGAATTATCTTCTTTCAATTAACTTGTATTTGTATATAACACAAAACACAGTTCTATGGATAATAATCACTATATTATACACACACGACGTTTCGACAAGAATTCACTGGTCGTTATCAAGCATACAAATTTCGACAAGAATTCACTGGTATGCTTGATGACGACCAGTGAATTCTTGTTGAAACGTCGTGTTCGACAAGACAATACAAATTTGTATGCTTGATAACGACCAGTGAATTCTTGTCGAACACGATGTTTCGACAAGAATTCACTTGTAGTGTGTGTATAATATAGTGATTGTTATCCATAGAACTGTGTTTTGTGTTATATTAATTCAAAGATTGTATTTGTATGTTTATATTTATTAGGGAGGAGGGTGTTATACCATATATACCAGAAATACCAATACATACGGAAGCTATTATAAATTATAATCGTACATTAAGTCGTGTTGATGGTATATATACAGGACCCGCTGGTCTAGAATCTACATCACTCATACTTACATATGGTTTAGGTAAGATGTTCTTAAGGTATCCTTTTACACAGTATCACCTATGCTCAAATTACTATAAGGGTTGGATTGCTGAATGGTTAGCGTGTGGGCGCTGTACCACAAGGTCTGTCTTTCAGTCAACCGGTTGTACGTGACAAGGAGTAGGGTCCTCTGTCTCCGCCTTTCTCCGTGGGTTGAAGGGGTTAAACCCTCCCTCTCTCTCTATCAATACACTATTTTTATGACCTAGACTTCCTGGAATAACAAAAATGAGTTCAGGGATCAACGATAATCATATTTCTGATCTCTTGTCCGACTTATTTAGCAAGGTCAGTTAATTTTGCTGAGAAATAGGTAGGAAAATTTGTTGCAGGGGCAAGTTAGTGCATTTATTAAAAAAATATTTCACCAACTTCAACTCTCCTGTGCTGAATGAAATTAAGAGAGTTTCCTCCCACTGCTAAAGACCCCAACCTGCGAGCAAATTATTGAAATAAAAATTAAACCATATGTTAATCCCAAAATGACCTAGTTTGTGTTGAGTGGACGTTAAACCCCATTTCTCACTCTCTCTCTCTCTCTCTCATAGGGTCAAAAGTCGTTTTGTTTGACCGTTCGTTTGACGCTTGACGTGAGCTTCCACTTTAAATTGTCAGATTTTCATAGGTCATCGAAAATATAAAAAATACAGAACGAAATATAGATTTGTATGTTAATCAGACTGACTGAAGTATCTGTACCACAAGGTCTGTCTTTCAGTCAACCGGTTGTACGTGACAAGGAGTAGGGTCCTCTGTCTCCGCCTTTCTCCGCGGGTTGTAGGGGTTAAACCCTCCCTCTCTCTCTATCAGTACACTATGACCTAGACTTCCTGGAATAACAAAAATGAGTTCAGGGATCAACGATAATCATATTTCTGATCTTTTGTCGGACTTATTTAGCAAGGTCAGTTCATTTTGCTGAGAAATAAGTAGGAAAGCATGGGCAAGTTAGTGCATTTATTATAAAAAATATTTCACCAACTTCAACTCTCCTGTGCTGAATGAAATTAAGAGAGCGATATTGACCCTTCCATCCTGCATTTTCTTTCTGGAGAATATCTTTATCAAACTTTGTTAAACATGTAAACTTTGGTAATGGTTGTGTTACCACGGAAACATATTTGACTTTGTTTTTGAAATATAATCATTATACCAGAGCATATCTCATATATGATATTCAAGATATCTGCCACTGAGTAGCAATCTGATTAAAACATAAATCCTATTTTGCTTTTTTTTTGTTGTTGTTCAAAATGTAGTTTTACTTGTCTTTACTACTCTTGGATCTGGATGATGTGGGGGATTAGTTGGTTGAAGTGAGGGATAAGCCAATCAAAAGATCTGTTACCGGGAGTTCTTAATGTATGGAACAATGGTGAATCCACTAGAAACGTTGACGCTGATAGATTAATCAATGTCGGACGTTATAGGGTCAAAGGGGGGTTAGGATGGCCTAGTGGTCTAGAGTGCCATGCTTCGACCTCTAGCTGGCCGGTCACCTCTGGCTTGCGGCTGTTGTTTCGAGCCCTAGTATGAGCGTATGTGGCATGGAGATAGGGGCGCCTTCTCAACCTCCGGTTTCCTCGCACTGCTAAAGACCCCTACGCGCAAGCGAATTATTGAAATAAAAATTAAACCATATGTTAGTCCCAAAATGACCTAGTTTGTGTTGAGTGAACGTTAAACCCCATTTCTCTGTCTCTTTTTTTTGTTGTTCAAAATGTCATTTTACTTGTCTTTACTACACTAGGATATAGAAGGTGATGAGAGGGATTAGTTGGTTGAAGTGAGGGATAAGCCAATCAAAAGATCTGTTACCGGGAGTTCTTAATGCATGGAACAATGGTGAAACCACTAGAAACGTCGACGCTGATAGATTAATCAATGTCGGACGTCATAGGGTCAACTGGGGGCGTTGAGATGGCCTAGTGGTCTAGAGTGCCGCGCTTCGACCTCTAGCTGGCCGATCACCTCTGGCTTGCTGCTGTGGTTTCGAACCCTGGTGTGAGCGGATATGGCATGGAGATAGGGGCGCCTTCTCAACCTTGTGGGTTTCCTCCGGGCACTCCGGTTTCCTCACACTGCTAAAGACCCCAACGCGCGAGCAAATTATTGAAATAAAAATTAAACCATATGTTAGTCCCGAAATGACCTAGTTTGTGTTGAGTGGACGTTAAACCCCATTTCTCTCTCTCTCATAGGGTCAAAAGTCGTTTCGTTTGACCGTTCGTTTGACGTCTGACGTGAGCTTCCACTTTAAATTGTGAGATTTTCATAGGTCATCGAAAATATAAAAAATTCAAAACGAAATATAGATTTGTATGTTAATCAGACAGACTGAATAGGAGACTGTAAAATACATATTTTTAACATTATATTTATTTTCATTTCAGATATGTTCTACACCCGAGTTATGCCATCCAAAATGTTCGATGTTTTAAAAGAAGACTTCGATTATGTTTTAATTGGTTCCATTTTATTTATTATGATTCTTGTATCTATATTAACTCAAAAGTTAGCCGCTAAAAGAGCTCTATCCAGGGCATGGAAGTAAATCTCGTAGAATATTAGTGTAGAATTTTATCCAATTTTTCCCCTCGTTTTGTGTCATGTTTTTTTGTGTGAATTAAATTATGTTTCTTTTTTGTATAAATGGATCTATGTTTTTGTATTTTTTACTGAATCAGGTTATAAAAAATTATATTTGTTTATATGTGCATTTGTATGAAGACTCTTTTCAAAAATTATGTAAAACAAAGGATTGTATAAAAAAGTTGTGTTTGTTGATATGTGCATTTTGTTTAGGGACGTCTTTCAATACTTTCATAAATTATGTAAAACAAAGGATTATATAAAAGGATATTGTATATTTATGCATTTTGTATAAGGATATTTTGTATGATGTATACATCTTATATAAGGGCATCTTTTATGATTAATGTAAAAAATAGGGTTATATATTAAGCATAATACATGTTTTTGTATATTGATTTGATAAGGGGGGGGGGGGGCCGAATGGTTAGCGTGCGCACGCTGTATCATACGGCCATGTGTGGTTTCTAATCCCCGGTTGGTTGTTACGTGGCAAGGAGTAGGGTCGCCTGTCCAGCCTTGTGGGTTTTCTCTGGGTACTCCGTTTTCCTCCCACTGCTAAAGACCCCTACGCGGAATTTTGGTAAAATTACATGTAACTAATAAACCTAGATATATATTTTTCCTTCTGACAAATGGGTGCAGATGAGATATTTCTGAGGTATGGGTGCAGATGGGATAAATGGGTGCAAATTGGACGCAGACTCTGCCAACTATATTCAAGAAGAACTTTAAATTTGTGTAACATTTGGCCAAGACAATGTTGCTTTAATATTAAATTTTACTGTTAAATGTTCATGTGTTGAATTCAAGGAGCAAATGTTGTTTGTTTATCACAATATTGTTGGTGTAATATATTATTTTGTTGTTTAAAGGGACAATAACATTCTTGCTGGCTTGGTAGCTCCAGAAAATAATGTCTAAATGTCCTACCTGTTGTGTAAATTATCCATTACAGCCTATTTTACTTGTCCAGAGGGTTCGAAAATATTTTAAAATCCAAGTCACATTTGAAAAGGTTTACGTTAGACTCTTCAAATCAATTGGTAGAATTTTTCCAATTTTTTAAATTAGGTGTGTTAAGATGAAATTTATATCATCATTTAATTAGAATATTCTAAAATAATACGATTTGTTGACCAGAATGAAGTTTGGGACATATTTTTCAGTTACAACAAGAGTGTTATTGGGGCTTTAAAATATAATTAAATTATTAATTGTAAACACAATCAAATATTCCATACACTTTTCATACTACTAAATAAAATCATTTAACACTTTATAGTGTCTCTGTAGTCTTCGAAGGTTTTTTCCAAATGGCTACCTTTATCAAGGTCTGTTCCGACCACCAGCAAGACGAGCTTTAATTAAACCAATCTGAAAGAGATCTACATGATCTGTGTTTTCTGAATGATATACATAATGGTGTCTTTCCATATCGCAGTTTGAAAACAGGCACGGATCCAGTGGGGGACTCACTCGGCGCACGCCCCCTCTATTTTTTGAGGTGTCGAACAATTTTTAGCTCAATATATTCTCGCGAGAAAGGAAAACGAAAATAGTTTAGGTTGGAAATCGTAAAAACAGTACTAGTACGAAATTAGTCCTTGTGGTCATTTTTTACACTAAAAAATCGCGGTTCCGGGCTTCGCACTCCCAAGCTGGTGCAGCACGCCCCCTTTTTCTGAAAATCCTGGATCCGCCCCTGGAAAATTCGACCGCGGCACTCTTTGATGGGTTAAAAACGGATTAAAAGCGTTAATGAGGTAGGGAGGGACCAGTCATTATTAAAGTTACATTATGGGAGATTTTTATAAGGAGTTAGCCATTCTTGCCATAACAGTTCAAAAATAGATGATGAAAGAAGAATATACTGAAAATTTCAGTCAAATTACTTTATTCTGAACATAGTTATTATAAGTGAAATTTTTGACAAGAAATGGTATTGAATTCCATCGTCACCGATTCTTAGTATGGCCTGTATTTTCCAGTTATTATTTTAATATCTACCTGTACCTGAAATTCACACGGACAGACCGTTGAAGACGCGCAATTCGGAGACCGCCGAGACTGTCTTCAATGACCACGTGACTTATTTTAATGCACCTTTTATGAATGATCAACAGCTTGTTAATTATTCGGATAATGAACAATGTCGTGTGGACGACTTTACCAACGTATTACTTATATCTTGATCGAGTCCCAAACGACGTACACCAAAGTCCCAAACGTCGTATAACAAAGTCCCAAACGTCGTATACCCGAGTCCCAAATGTCGCGGTCAAATTTTTTTGAGTCCCAAATGACATGTTGATTGACAGGCGTTAACTCCACCTACATAGTCTCGATTATCAAGTAATGTTTACAATGACTGTGGTACCGTCACTCGGCAAACCTCGTAAGATTTCGGGAATCTGTATGATGAATTCCGCCATATTGGAACTACTTTAAAGGTCCCGGATGAGCCATGGCTGCGCCCATTCCAAACACAAGTTGGCAACCTATTTGGCTAGCGACCTATTCGACCGATCCAGCTGTAAGATAATGACGAAATTACACGTCTATTCTGAGCTGAAGGAATGGATAAAAAATAATATATTCTACTTTCATTTGATAGACATAACGTTGGATTTTATTGGTTGATAAAAGAGACTGTTGTCTTTACTCTAAATAGGTTTCCAACGAACAGGTTGCAGCTCGATCGGTCGCTAGCCGAATAGGTTCCCAATTTGTGTAATAGCGTCAAGTTTTCCTGTTAAAGTAAACCGGTAGCCGCATCGCAAATGTATGGGCGTAGGTACATATCACTTACTGTCATACATCCGAGACTAGATGTAGTTGACGTAGTTTACGGAATCTGTCGAGATTAGCCGAGTGTGGTACCGTAAGCGTATTCGGTTTGAGACGGAAGTATGCATGATGACGTCAACGTTACGAAGAATCTCCGCCCACGACGCCATTGTGATTAAATCAATCAACGAAATCCTGTTTAAATCCGAGCCCAATCCAAGCCATCCGTGGGTCTACAGGGTTGATTTTTGACTTGTTGTTTAAATAAAGATCTAATTTATAGTTTCTATGACCTCTGGGGCCAAAAGGAAGACCGACAAAAGTCAATTTTTGCTCTCCAATAATGTATCTTTAATATAGTTCACTTAAATTCAACTCATTAACCGTAGTGGAATTTGTTCAGATTTCACCTCACTCATTAATTAATAAAATAATAGGTGACAGGTCAACAAGAAGCTGACAGGTGATCAAAATTCAGTTCATTGTGATTATTTCTCATAATAAGTATAAATACGTAAATAATTCCAAGACATTTCATATATTTTTGTCTCTGCGATGGCTAATGCACAGTTACAATTATTCGTACAGCAAAAGATGGCAGATACCTATGTGTTGCTGGTCTTAATAAGACTGAATAAGAGAAAGAATAACGACTCAAATAATGGCCGAGGTACCAGATAATGAGAAAATTCGACAACTGGTCGACTATATGGTTACCCAATGGTTAGACGGCCAATTTACTCAAATACAATGGACCCACAACCAAACCAGGCGAAGAACCAACAACTCTTTAGAGGGATGGCACGGGCGTCTAAAAAAATTTTGAAGTGATGGCATTTTTGAAAGAAGAGCAAAAGACGACCGAAATTCAGTTGTTGCAGTATTCAAGTGGCCAGTGACAATCACATAAAAGGAAAAAATACACAGATATCAACAGGAAGATTGAAGACGCAAAGCATAGATATGAAGAAGGCTGAATGGATTTGTTAGAATTTTTGGACTTTATGCGTGCCAAAAGTTAAAATTATACCCCTTAACACCGACCAAAATTTTCCCTCTAAAACTCGGTGAGTCGGCGATATGGGAATAAACCAACATAATATCTAATTTAAAAGTCAAAATGGTATCGTTAAACAAGCGTAGAAATAAGTCACCCGTCACAGACATTATCAGGTACAAATTCAGGCTTTGTCTGACGCAATCCCTCGGGTGTCTTTCATTGTGTCCATGTGGACATATATTGTCGTCCCCGCCAGGGGCGTAGCCATGAAATATATATTGGGGGGGGGGGGGGGGGTCCGCAACGGAGTGGGGGGGGGGGGGGTACCCCCATAAATTTTGTTTAAAGTCTCAGTCTTCTGTTAACATTGTTTGGCATATTTTACGGGGTTAAACTAAAACATCACACCAATACAACGTTTATCATGTTTACAGACAGCGGCACAGGTCTTCCCCGAGAGACGAAGAAGCGTGGCTTACTTACCCCCACCTAAGAAAATTTTGGAATATTTGCAGGCTGCAAACACTTTTTCCTGCTATTTCAGCCGATGAACAAAGCAATTTCAAAGTGGCCTAATATAGCCTAATTAAAGGGACAATCCCGATAAGAACAGAGTCTCAAAAATTAAAGTCCGAGTATTTATGAAATTTATGGACCAAAATATAGTGGCATGGTGTATTTACCTTGTCTCAAATTTTCAGTTCAAAATATTGAGTCGTTTGGACGTGAACGTCAACACTGCTTATCCGGACACGTAACCCTTTTAAGATTTCGGGTCAATTTTTTCATTGGGTGACCTGATAATCGATTAACGTTTCTTGAGAGGTCTATACAGTGAATGACCCATGCACTGTACTTGATAACAAAAGGTAAATTTCACCTACATATTATTTTTTATAGACAAAAGTCTGTGGTTTTATCCAGATACTGTATAATACAACGGTCCCCATTTCCAGATGAAGACTGTCAGGTTTATGTTATTTACAAGCGTATCACAAATATCGGGTTAGTAGGTGGGCCTTAGGTTATAGATTTTAAAGGATTTTAACACAAAATTAAGCAGTTTTATTCCCCCAAAAGTTATCGGGATTGGCCCTTTAAGGTGGCTTGCTGACTCGAATTCCAATCACTCGTTTACACCCACGAAGACGGGACCGTTGGGAGAAAATTAACCTGTCACATACGCGTTTTCCTGCTATTCCAGCCTGTAGTCTGTGAATACAACAACTTCAATTTGGTCCAATATAGCCTACCTGGCTGCCCAGAATTCCAAAAAACCAATCAATCGTCGCGGGCTATGGGAGACTCACCCTCCCCTCTCGGAGAAAATTTTGAAAATTTAACCACCGCAAATGCGTTTTCTGCTATTCTAGCCTGTGTGAGCAAGTCCAAAAGTATCCAATGGTTCTGTAACCGAAATCCCACTCTGAATTCCAACCATCGAATCATACTGTTGCAGTTGCATTCACAAAGTAGAGTGGCTCCAGACAAAATGTTTTAATCAATAGTCAACTCAGTACAAATTCGTGGTATTCAATTAAAAGAAAAGTGAAATAAGTGTTTTATTAGGACTCGATGACAGTTAGGGAAGAAAAACTAGAAATGCCCGAAGCAGGTTTACGGGCTGCGGCGAGTTTTCTTTGACCCCTCAAGAAAATTTTGGAATATTTGATGGCCGCAAACGCGTTTTACTGCTATTCCAGTCCTAAAATTAGTGTTTTATTAGATTTCGGGAACTTTACTTTGCCAAATTTTTTTTTTGGGGGGGGGGGGGGGTCCAAGTATATTCAACCCCCCCCCCCCCCAGGAAAACAATTGGGGGGGGGTCGGACCTCCCCGGACCCCCCCATGTGTGACGCCCATGGTCACCGCTGTCCACCCGCCCGTCGTTTCAGCTCAAGTTAATATCCGATTGACTTGAAATTTATACACAGTACTTAAAATATTGAGATGAAGTCTATTCATTTTAATCGATTTCCGATAACTACTATCAGAGTTATGGCCCTAAAATCACTTTGAAATATATTGCGGACTCTCCAGAGGCTAAAGTTTATATCCTATTGACTTTAGATTTATTCACAGTGTTTAAGGTCACGAGACGAAGACGCCTTCGTTGATTTTCAACGATTTTAGATAATTATTACCAGAGTTATGGCCCTTGGTCATTTTGAAATATCTTGTGGACGTTCCAGAGGCTAAAGTTAATATCCGATTGACTTTAGATTTATTAACGTCACTGTTTAAGGCCACGAGACTTAGACGCGTAGTGATTTTCAACGATTTCAGATTAATATGGTCCTTGATCATTTTGTACTATCTTGTGGACGTTTTAGAGGTTAAAGTTAATAACCGAGTGTCTTTAAATTTATACATAATGTTTAAGGTCATGATACGAAGAACCCTATTGATTTTGGCTTCTTCTTGTCAGGGGTTTAGGAAGGAGGGTCTGGCAAGGACAGTTATCTAGTCGTTCGAATGGGACGTAAAACCGAGGTCCCATGTATGTACTTGCGTACACGTAAAAGATCCCTTGGCAGTTGGAATTCGAAATAAGAGTAAGCCGTTTCGCCGCTGTCCCCCGTTACACTCTAATGATGGTTGAGATCAAATTTCGTGAAAATCTGAGCAAAGCTGTCGGACATAATGTGGACCCCTCGTACGCAAATTGGTGTAAAAATATGGAATATCAAGGCGTACTGATCAGCAGTGAGTATTCGCTAGAACCCCCCCCCCCCCCCCGCCTGCTCAGCTACATGAATAAAAATAATGCCTTGCATGAATGAAATTACATCACAAAGTCATCCCACATCAGTATAAAATGATTTCTCTGTTTAAAAAACTCAATTTGTGTGTATGCCTATGTAATTTAGAGACGACGATGGCAGATTTCCGTAACAGAAACGTGGCAAACCCCCTCCTGCAAAGATTCCAGGATCCGCCCCTGACTGGGATTGGAATGGAAAGACACAGATTCCAATTGTCAATGATTCTATTACATGCACGTCAACGTGTACATGGGACCTCGGTTTTCCATCCTATCCGAATGATTTGACACTGACCTTGCCATGCGCCCTTTCTAGCATCCCTGACCAAGGAGGAAACATTGGAAATAACAAAACATATTCACGCCAAATATACATACCCGTAAAAACCAGTTGGTCTATTTTTATAACTTAATAAAATAGAGTGTGTTTATCGGCGCTCAGTTATAGCGTTATATTCAACCAATCAGAAATGTATTGTGGCTTTGCCCCACAACGTGTCACTTCTTGGAAATGACTCACAACAGGTAAGCTATTACATTTGTTTGTTGGTCGATTTTATGATTTTAATGTTTTGGTAAATAATCTCAATTTTATTTGGGTGACAATAGTGCTATTGACCGAATAGTCATAGAGAAGTAAATATGAAAATCGACGTCACGATGGGACGAAAACCCCTTGACAAGGGCCTGCGACAAGCAAGTCGTGCCAGTACGTGCCAAGTCATATTCGATGCTTATAATTGCTAGAGCTACTAGTCGCTCTTGGTCGGTACTATTCCTCGGGTAGCTCTTTATGCACTAGGCAAGTGAGCCAATTTGGTGAAGCCAAAAGGTCCCAATTGGCAAAAATATCTAGAAACGAAGGTAAAGGTTTCGCTTTCGCTTTCATAATAATTTATCGGATGCTTATGGTGGCTGATTGGTATCATGTCGTGGTGTCGCCCTTCATTCGACAATATTTCTCCCAATACTATGATCGAGCGTGGATTTTCGATGTTGGTAGTTCAGGACAAAGATCTTGGCAAAGTACAGTATCTGGTTCAAACTTAGTTCAGCTCTGAACGTCGGTCTCATTACACTCACCCTGAACGTTCAGGGACTGGCCCATTCAATCAATGTCGAAAATAATTTGACCCCCAATTTAACTGGGCAACTTTTCACTGCTAAACGATGGGTGTCACTCCGTGTGGACGCGTTTACAGTGTAAAGGAACATCTCAGTGAGAAAATAAGACCTTGCTCATTTCGCCAGAGTCAGTATGAGCATCGCAACACGCTGTGTCATGGTGGCGAAAGGATAGTTTGATAGGAGGGGACGTATTTTAAACAGCGTGTTGTTTCGCTCATACTGAGTCTAGCGAGGTAAGCAAGGTCTTATTTTGTCACTAAGATGTTCCTTTACATTGTACAGACGTCCACACGGATTGACACTCCGATGTTTCGCAGTGAAAAGTTGCCCAGTAAAATTGACTGGGGTTCAAATTATTTTCGACATTGATTGAATGAATAGGCCAGTCCCTGAACGGTCAGGGTGAGTGTAATGAGACCGACGTTCAGAGCTGAACTAGTTCAAAATGATCCCGCAGTGAATATTCGTTTGGCCGCTACAATCACTGATAAGCATGACATCGACGAGGCTTAATGAGTACGGCATATTAACTTTTTTACTCCGACAAATTAAATTCTCAAACATTTTTTTGAGGTAAAAGAAAAATAAATAAAGACGTTTGAAGTATTTGAAGTTAAAAAATATATCCTATTTAGTGTAAATGAGTATTAAAATGAGTAAAATGCATCATTGTGTCCGAAGCAGTTAAGTGTTATGTTAACATTGCACGAGCCATTGAGCCAACGACTAACGCAGCGCCGCAGGTAACGCACGTGTTGTGGACAGTCATCTGTTACAGAGATAATTCGTAAGTAATTCTCTGTGAAACAGATTGTATCTGGTTGCGTAGATGGGGCAAACATACAAGCTCATGTTTACCCTTTGGTGTGCACATAAAAGAATCTTTTACAGTTTAGATTAAACAGGCCACATTTCTATGGAATTAGTGCAGAAAAATAAGAAAATGAAATAAAATGAAATGGGATTTAACGTCCTACTGTTCTGCTCCGGAAGCCAGAAGTTATAAGACACTGGCTCGCTAGCCTGGAGGTCGCGGATTCGCTCCCGATGTTGACTGAGAAAGTTCATCGGGATTTTCCGGCATGGCTTCCTCTTGTCAGGGGTTTAGGAAAGAGGGTATGGCAAGGACAGCTATGTAGTCTTTCGGATGGGTCGTAAAACCGAGGTCCCATGTATGCACTTGCTGTTGGAATTCGATATAAGAGTAGGCCGTTTCGCCGCTGTCCCCCGTTACACCCTAATGATGGTTGAGATCAAATTTCGTGAAAATCTGAGCAAAGCTGTCGGACATAATGGGGACCCCTCGTACGCAAATAGTGTAAAAATATGGAATATCATGGCGTACTGATCAGCAGTGAATATTCGCTGGGCCGCTACAGTCACATGTTGCTTAAGCAACGTTCACGAGTTTTACAACATCTAACCGTTGCTTCAATACTTAGCCATTCCTAAACTTTTCACCCGTTGTGTAGACTCGTGACTAATTAGCATTGTCCAATCCGAGGTCGTGGCACATAACACACTGTAAACAAACAAGTAGGCCTATACAGCCGTTGGAACGAGGTTTCTATGTATTATAATGAAACACCTATTTCAAGTGTTTTAGCTTGTTTGAACTACCTTTTCGTGGTCACGTTTGTCTGACAGACCTAAATAGAATCACAGCGTCTCGCCAAAAACATTTAATGTACATGTATGTCAAACTGGATTCAAAGATTCCTCATCCAGTATAACAATACCTCCACTCTAGACGATAATTCTGTATTTTTATGCGCCCACATTTTCATGTGGACGTATATTGTCGTCGCCTACAGGTCACAATTCTTATCTGATTTTGACGAAACTTCAAATATAAGATCAAGGCTGCTTTCGACATTGTAACACTACATACAGATAACAGAATATCAGCATAATTGATAGACCTTTATTGAGAGCATGAAATAGGCATACTCCAGGAGGAGCGCCATTCCAAGTCTTCTGTAACTAACAGTTAACTCTGGCTTATAAAGCATACAATTAATTAAGAAAAGTGATACACAAGCGATGTACATATTTGGCCTTGTTTATTTATGAGATTATAGTATCTGTAACTGCACTGCATATTTAATAAGATCGTGAATGAGATCGTGCCTATTGTCAAAACGAGCAGAGGCCATTCGTGTGTAGTCCGTAAATAACATATTGAACACATTAGCTGTTTTATTAAGTCCGTGCCTTGAAGAAGTTGTGTCGAGTTGAACACGTCAATATCATTAATGATCAAAAATCAGCAGAGGTCAGAAAGTTCTATCTGTATATTTATATTTCAATATGATGTAGAGATCACTTTGTCACAACATTGGCATGTATCGGATGGAAACTTCATGGATTATGGCCCCTGATTGTACGAAAAATCATGTTTTTAGCTTGTGGACCCTATAGAGGTCACAATTTTGAACCAATTTTGATGAAACTTGACATTTATGTTTATAACCCAAAGATCTTGGTTCCTGTCGATATTTGCACCCATCGGATCGTAACTTCCTGAATTATGGCCCCTGACTGTCCGAAAAATTGCCCTTTTTAGCTTGTGGTCCCTCTGGTGGTCAAAATTATTATCCGATTTAAAAACCGTTTGATTATATCTCTGTTACCTGGGTAATGAAGGTTGAGTTCAAATTTCGTGAAAATCGGACCAAAATTGACAGACAAAATGGCCGCCGTTTGTACGCGAATAGTGTGAAAATATGTTATATCAAGATTGTGGACCCTATAGAGGTCACAATTTTTAACCGATTTTGATGAAACTTTACATGTATGTTTATAACCCGAAGATCTTGGTTCCTGTCAATATTTGCACCCATTGGAACGTAACTTTCTGAATTATAGATCCTGATTGTCCGAAAAATCACCCTTTTTAGCTCCTTGTTCCTCTGGAGGTCAAAATTATTATCCGATTTAAAAAAAAACCCGTTTGATTATATCACCGTTACATGGTAATGAAGATTGAGTTCAAATTTCGTGAAAATCGGACCAAAATTGACAGACAAAATGGCCGCCGCTTGTACCCGAAAAGTGTAAAAAATATGGTATATAGGTTTTAATCTGATGTTGATGAAACTTGAAATGCATGTTTATAACCCAAAGATCTTGGTTCCTTTTGATATTCAACGGATAATATCTGATTGTAACTTCCTGAATTATAGCCCCTGATTGTACGCAAAATTGACTTTTTTAGCTTGTGGTCCACCTTGAGGTCTCAATTATTATCCAATTTTAGAAATAATATTAAATGTTTTGTATACTAAACGTTAGCATGGGGCAGAATTTTATAAAAACCAAACAAATTCTAATAATTTTCTGATAATTACTTAATATGCGACAACTCTTGTTGACTGCAGGACGATTTAGCTGCTGTGTGGGCGTATGTTTCGTTGCCTGGCAACCTATTTTATTTTATATTGTCAGAATATTTTACAGTGAAGTTACTCCCATATAAAACTTTGCTTGAGTGGTGTTAGGTTCAGATATTAAGCATTTTGAAAACTCTGATAGAAACATTCGAGTGTACACTATCCTCAACGCAGCAAAACGTCTACCACAGACTAAACACATAATGAAACTTCCAATATCTAATGATATCTTGAAACAAATATGTAATGCTTTAGGATTGGATGGATTTATTTTTAGTAAATACACAGAATACATTGCCACATTTTGTGGTTTCTTAAGAAAATAAACGTCCCCAAGTAGACATTACATTCGCAGACAGTAAAACTTTCAGCGACAAGACTAGAATTGAAGATCGGAGTACGGAGAGGTGGTTATATTCGATACATTATGACCCCAACCATAGGCGTACGAGCCAGGAGGCAGGGGGGGGGGGGCAGCTACCCCCTAACTTTCGGGCAAGCTGACGTTTCTGGCAGACGGGTAAAGTGAGAAAAAAAAAATATTTCATCTACTTGGAAAAATAAAATTCCCGAAATCTAATAAAACACTAAATTTGAGGGCTGAAATAGCAATAAAACGCGTTTACGGCCGTCAAATATTCCAAAATTTTCTTACAAGGTCTATACAAGGTCAGCCCCGCTTCTTCGCCTCTCGAAGAAAACCGACGCCGCTTCCCTAACTGTCATCGAGCCCTAATAAAACACTACGCTGTCTGTAAAATGTTCGGGCAATTCGGGTTCTGCCCCCACCCCCCACATAACTGTCATCGAGCCCGTGCGCCTACGACCCCAACCAAAAACTCCACGGTTTGTACAAAATAATTTACTGAGTTCGTTTGAAAGTTATGTGACAGAATTGGTTTTTTAAATCAACTTCTTGATGACAACACTTGAATAACTTCTAATAATACTTTTATTCTGTTTCTTACATATTAGGTACAAACCTCGTAATGTAAACGACCGTAGAACTAACTTATATGGAGGGAGTCGAATGTCTTAGCTTGGCTTAGCACGAGTGTGGTAACTCCAGAAGCTCTCGTCTCGTCTCGTGCCAAGGCGCCCATGGCATTCTCCCAGGCCTGGCCGGACCTAACTGACGATTCGTTTCTGTTCTGAGTTTAATAAAGTATTCAAGACAATTTAAAGGAGCTCATGCTCATTAGACACCTGTCTAATGTATCATGCATCATATCAGGTTTAACATTCAGTATAGTTTATCACACAAAGAAAGTTAGATAAGATATGCCAACAACAAGTTAAAGTTACACAATGACATAAGGAATGCTACCAAGATCTCCAACCGGGTGTTGATAGCAACAGGTTTATGTTACAATCACTTACACGTATATTTTAATACACCCCCCACCCAGCAAAAAAATAGTGGCTCGCAAAATCAGTCCAGTCGGTCGCAAAATAGGAATAGTCGATATCAAAATAAGTACTCACTGTATACGTCACGCTACTCACCCAAAACTTTCGAATATAAATAGTCGGTCGCAAAATCAGTGCAGTCGGTCGCGAAATAGGTGCAGTCGGTATCAAAAGTCCTCACGCAAAACTTTAGTGTAAAATAACCTTGTCAGCTTATCATGTTTGAAAAGATGTTGTGTTTCACTCTCATTCTGTTTTGAGTATGTTAGTTTAACAACAATTTCACCCAAGGAGAAAAATAGTCGGTCTCAAAATAAGTGCGGTAATTGCAGTCGGTCTCAAACACAATGCCAGAATAGATCCCAAATACTACGTATTTGCGTGAATCCGTAGGCTAAATTGCATACGTCACTCTTATTCTGTTGTGAGTATGTTGGTCTAACAGGGAGAAAAATAGTCGGTCACAAAATAAGTGCAGTCACTGCACTTGGTCTCAAAAACAATACCAGAATAGATCACAAATACTATGTATTTGTGTGAATCCGTGTGCCTAAATTGCATACGTCACTCAAAAATATAGTATAAAATAACCAATTCTGCTTGCCACTCTTATTCTGTTGTGAGTATGTTGTTCTATGAAATGTTGTCTATCATGGCAAAAAATAGTCAGTCTCAAAACAAGTACTCACCGCAGTCGGTCTCCGACAAAATGAATTAATGAGATAAACAAACAATCACAAAACAGGCGAAATGAACAGATAAGCCTCAAGATTCTCTCCCATTTCTTATCCTCTCGTTAACGAGAATTTGTTTCAATTTGCCATGACATTGATTCAAATTTTCAAGCCCAGTCCCAAAAATTTAAAAGCTCTGTTACATATCTGTTACATATTATAACATCATTCTTCTACTCGGTTACATATCTGAAATTTTTTCGCGACTGCGGCGCTCGATTCCATTTTAAAATGATTCTGCTACTCTTCAGTTGTCTTATACTTAATGTTATAGCCAGTATTTTGTTCACTTCCATTGTGGGGTGGGATTGTTGATGGCGCCCTAGATTTGAAACCGCCCCTACCCCACCCCCATATTCCCTAAAAAACTCACACGTGGTCCTCGGCTCCTGATTGCGTCACTCGCACTTTGTGGGGGGGGGGGGGGGGGTATGTGCGTCAGTCGGTCGCATTTTGGCTAAACACCCCCCCCAAACGAAATCCTTATGTACGCCCCTGATGGGAATATCATAATCAAGTATTAAAATATCCAAATTAAAGTGTAAATCAAGGATGGACTTTAATTCAAATATTAAATTGAATTTAAGTGAAATATATAATTCAAATGTAAAATATTAATTCCAAGTATGAAAAATAAATTCAGTGCCAAATATATAATTCAAGTGTGAAATATAAATTAGGTGTAAAAACGAATTGGCAGAATTTATGTGATTTTGCAGAATTCAAGCGTGAAATATTTAAAAGTATTCGGTGTAATACTTCAATATTGTGTATAAAATATAAAGAATTGTAATTTAACCCTTCATTCTTCGCATACACGTTTCTATATATTTCGTTTCGTTTTTTTATACTTTCGATGGTACTCTTATTACATGAAGATCTGACCAGTCAGAGTGGAAGGTCACGTCAGATGTCATACGAGCGACTTTTGACGCCAGGCATGTGATTAACATATCGTAGTGGAGAGTCGCGTCAGGTGAAATACGAGCGGCTTTTAACCCAATGACGTCAGACATGTGATTAACCAATCAGCGTTGATGTTTCTAGTTGGATATCCGGTGTTCCGTGCACGCCAAGAATTTGCTGCAACAGAACGTTTCATTGGCTAATCCCTCACATCAACCAGAACGCGGGTTGTATAACAATTCTTCCAGATCTTAGTGTAGTAAAGACAGGTAAAACGACATTTTGAACTATAAAAAAACGAAACGAAATAGAAATATGAACCGTGATGATATTTAGAGCATTCTATGACTTTCTGTTCCAGAGATATTATTATAATGTCCGGAACAGATTGTGAACACGACAAAAATTAGATTTTTTAAAATCATAAATAGGATCCTTATTACATTTTGTCAACCTTCATTTTTTTCCTTTGGATGAGCTGCTGATTGTTATATTGCTGCTGTGTGGCGTATTTCCACACTTTGCTTGGCTATCTCTAATACATGTATACTTACAATTCCTCTGTGTTTTTAATGCCTTAGATATTTCACAAATTGTTTTATTTGTATACATTATATAGGAGACAGTGAGCCTCACACTGGAAGCGAGCCTGAATGTGATTACCAGATGCAATAAGATTCATGGAACATACTTTGTTTGTTATATCGTCGACTAAATAAAGTTACCACCATGGCCTCTTCGTTTACTGGTAATTTCCAAATTTAGTCACACTTAGAATACAGGTTGAGAAGGCTGTGTGTGGGATGTACAGGGTGTGGGGGTTAGGGTGCACAGGGTGTATAGTGTGTATATGGTCTGTGGTGTGAACAGGGTGAGACTATTGGGTGTTATTATGTATATGGTGTGTAGAATGTATAACGTG
The DNA here is from genome assembly GCA_036850965.1 of Patella caerulea. NCBI lineage: Eukaryota > Metazoa > Mollusca > Gastropoda > Patellidae > Patella > Patella caerulea. The sequence goes on along the minus strand of JAZGQO010000010.1, from coordinate 68,863,010 downwards.
GGCAGGACAATCTGATTAAAATACAGATCTATGGTTGGTTTCTAGCGAAAGGTCAGGTACGGGGTCATACGAGCGGGTTTTGACCCTATGACGCCAGACATTTGATTAACCACGCCTAAAGCTCACCGTAACAGACCGTTTCATTGGCCAATTTCTCTCACCATTCAGAGCCGTCAATGATAACAACTTTTGTGTTTCCTAGTTCAGTGGAGGGAGAATGCTAGATCGGAGACGGTCCTACGCAAATTGTGACGGCATATGTAAATTGTGGGTTAGGGTAAGGGTTAGGCTTGATAATGGGTTAGGGTTAGGGCTAGCCCTGTTTACATCTCGGGACTTTGACCAAATCTACATGTCCTAGCCCTTACCATAACCCATAATCTATATATGACGTCATATGTGCTAAAATGTGTAGGAACGTCTCCGATGTAGCGTTCTCCTTAGTGGGGACAAGTAAAAGGAAATTTTGAACTATAAAAACGAAACGAAATAGGATCTGTGTACCGAGAGAAAATGATGCAGTCTACAGTGTGTACATGTTGTATAGAGAGAATACTTATTTTTCTAGGTAAGTGTAGAGGCAAACTGTTAGCTGAAGACGAAAAGAAGATACAAGACAATTGGTGTGCTCTGAAAGAACATATTGAAAGTGATACCGAAATATTAATTGACCGTTTCTTCCAAATTTCTTTGATCGATACAACGGTGAAAAAACGCCTTCAAAACTGTAATGAAACAAAGAAGGCAGAGGAATTATTAAATATTGTAATGGACAGCGGTCCTGATGGATATGAGAGATTTTTGAAATGTTTAAAAGAGACTGGGTTTACTGGTGCAGTCAGACTATTGGAACTAGGTCAGTACATACAACATGCTCAATTAAATAATTGTGACAAAAATCTTTCAATTCGTGAAATCGGAATTAGCTTTTTTTTTTATTCATCTGTTTTTACGTATTTAAAATTGTCCTCCTTTCGCAGTTTCCTGAATTTTATGAGCTTTGACTGAGTTAGTCAGGGGTTTCATTATTATATGTAAGATCATCATCAAATGTTGGTAACATTTACAATCGAAAATTAGAAAATTTCAAGAAAGAACTCCAACAAATAAAATGAAATGAAAGTTTAGAGTCCTACTGTTCTGCTCCAATTGATGAAGATGGTGGGGTGGGGGACATTTTTTTAGGAGGGCATTGCCCCCCCCCCACGCTCTTTCCAACCCTGGCTACGGACCTGTCTACATATTAATGATTGAGTAAATTATTAATGTTCGGGAAAACAGAAGGTCCCCGAAACTGGCGTAAGCTTCAGGAAGTGGCATTTAAGATCATACTCCGCGCGTAGTGTTTCGCTTGATTATAGGTAATCCCACTACTCACTGTTGTAATGAGTGGATATTGTTGTTTTAAATTTTGATTGGTCAGTAGTCCGACTACCAACCAATGTAACATAACACATACTCTTTTTTTATGAAACAGATGTTTTATTACTGCATAACATATCTACATATGGTGGTTGGATCAGGAGATACCTAACTAAAGATGTTCTCAGAAAACCCAACTATCCGGGGGTTCAAGGGCAGACCCCCATAGTCCCGGACGAACCGACTTCTCCCTAGGTCTCCCTAAGACCTGACTCTCGTCTCTGGTCCCTGGTGTCCTTTCTCTAAACTAGGCTTTATATACTATCTAGCGATGCCTGTCAAATCCTAAGTCACGCCATAGTATTAGAAATCAGAACAATGAAAACTATTTTAATATTCACACGTCTTAGCTCTAAAACAACAAGTGTTAAGCTTAAATCTTATATGAAATAGACACTTCGATGATACAAGTTTGTATTACCCATACATCTTACATAATACTATATCAGATAAACTCACACCTGCAACAGATTAAACCTTGCAATTAACCTGTCACTTAATATGTCATTAACCGTGAGTTACAATTGAAATTAAAATATAAAATATGAATTAAAATACAATATTTCATTTTAGACCAAAAATGATATTGTGTAACATTTCCTCCATTACCACAAGTTTAAAATATAAGAAATATAAGAAACAATTTTAAAACAATAAAAGATTAAAGCATAATACAATAATTGAAGCATTAAAAGATATATACGAGAAGCACAACATCAAAACTAAAAATATTCACAAAAATATAAAAGTCACTGGTCTCGATCAGTCTATTCTATTTAAAAAAACAACACACACACTACGTAGGAACACAATTTGCGGGAAAAATCGTCACACAAATGTGTAAATGTTAAATGAAACACAAACATAATCACAATCACACGCGATCCAAATTTGGGAATCCGAAAGTGAGAACTCCTGGCATTATCTGGAACGGGTCGTCTGAAAATCTTTGTTGGAAATATCTCCATGAATTATCAATAGATGGATATCTTCCACCAATTATGCATATAGTATCCAACATGTATGTGTCATCATGTCAGCATATATTTTCCACCAATTATGCATCACCATGGATGCATATAGTCTCCATCATGTCCAGGGGCGTAAATTCGGGGTGTGTGTGTGGGGGGAGGGGTACAGAAAAAACAGTCGGTCGCAAAATCAGTGCAGTCGGTCGCAAAGTAGAGGTAGTCGGTATCAAAATAAGTATACGTCACGCTACTCACGCAAAACTTTAGTATAAAAATAGTCTGTCGCAAAATCAGTGCAGTCGATCGCAAATTAGGAGCAGTCGGTTGCAAAGTAAGGGTAGTCGGTATCAAAATAAGTAGGCCTACTCACTGTATACGTCACGCTACTAATGCATAAAAAAAAGTCGATCGCAAAATCAGTGCAGTCGGTCGCAAAATAGGAGCAGTCTTAGTATAAAATAACCTTGTTAACTTATCATTTTTGAAAAGATGTTGTGTTTCACTCTCATTCTGTTGTGAGTATAATGTTAGTCTTACAACAAAATGTAACCCAGGGAGAAAATAGTCGGTCTCAAAATAAGTGCAGTCACTGCAGTCGGTCTCAAACACAATGCAAGAATAGATCCCAAATACTATATATTTGCGTGAATCCGTGAGCCTAAATTGCATACGTCACTCTTATTCTGTTGTAAGTATGTTGGTCTAACAACAAAATTTCACCAAGGGAGAAAAATAGTCGGTCTCAAAAACAATGCCAGAATAGATCCCAAATGTTATGTATTTGAGTGAACCCGTGTGCCTAAATTGAATACGTCATTCAAAACTATAGTGTAGAATAACCATGTCTGCTTGTCACCCTTATTCTGTTAAAATTGTGAGTATGTTGTTCGATGAAATGTTTTCTACCACGTCATAAAATAGTCGGTCACAAAAAAAGTACTCACCGCAGTCAGTCTCCGACTAAATGAATTAATGAGATAAACATACAATCATAAAACAAGCGAAATTGACAGATAAGCCTCAACCCCAGTCCCCAAAATTTAAAAGCTCTGTTACATATCCATTATAACACCATTCTTCTACTCGATTACATATCTGAAATTTTTTCGCGCCTGCGGCGCTCGATTCCATTTTAAAATCATTCTTCTACTTCTCAGTTGTCTTATACTGTCTCGACATTATCATATTCACGATTATAGTGAACTGCCCAGTTTGTAGTACCACTGGTGTGTGGGGCGGGTGTATGTGCATCAGTCGGTCGCATTTTGGCCAAACACCCGCAAACGAAATCGTTATGTACGCCCCTGATCATGTCAGCATAAATTTTCCACCATGTATGCATCATGTCGGCATACATTTTCCACCATTTCTGCATATCATATTCTTCGTCATGTCAGCAAATATTGCCACCATGCATGCATCAACATGTATGCACATATTCTTCGTCGAGGTGAATGGGAATTTCTCCATTTTCAAGCTAACTGCTGCTTGTGGCTTTAGTCGCCACCATCTTTATACTGGCCGTCATTTTTCTTGTCGGTTAGTCTATTCCTTTTCATACATGGTCAACGGTTTTGAATGATGTGATCGTGTCATGAAGTATATTTTAACTGCCATTCGTGCCCAAGTTTTTTTTTTCATCCGCTTATTATATCATGAAGTGAATTCAATTAACTTTTAGTCAAATTAGTAAGTGGAACAGGCTTTAGGTAACGATCTATTTTAAAATATTTACATTAGAACTGACATAAATCAAATTGATTTGTCAATTACTGCCCCCATTGGATTTGTGGAAAGAGTCCAGAAATGAAAACCTGACGAGAATCTGTTGAGAATAATAGAGATATGAGCGATATTGGATAATGTTTTGTTCCATTCGTATAGCTTTTTCCGTTCGTAAAATTTTATGCAAGTGTTTGAACTATGTACAGTTTTGTTGGCAACTTCCTAATAAATAAAATACAAAATACGTCAAAAAAAATTACACTATTTAGAAATCTGAAAAGGTACAGTATTTTGTTAATTGTTTTCTCGTCGATCCAATCTGCTGTTGCAAAATTTACATAATATGGTATACGATGCCAGATTCATTTATAATGACCTATACATGTTTTGTAGAATGTAAAAGTGGTGATTGTGTGGCAGAGCATATAGAAAAGACGGGGAACGGTAAGTACCCGCTTAAATATACATGTCATAGAGACTAACTCTGATAATAAATTCCCCACCGCTGTTTATAGGAAACCAACTCACACTGATCAATATATTCACTTTAATTCAAATCATTCACATCATATTAAAAAATCCATCATCACCACTCTAACCAGACGCGCCACCACGATATGTGATCAAGGAAGTTTACCCGCGACTTAGTGCATTTAAGGAATGTCTTCATAAACAATAACAGTTACCCCACCCAACCAGAGCCGTATATAGGTAATGACGTCGTCACCACCAACATAGAGAACCAACACAAACCAACAACGCCAAATACTAACCACTCCGGAATCAGAATAACCATTCCGTTCCGCGGCAAAATCTCTTACCAGATCAGAAGGTTGGTAACACAAGAAGTGGGCATAGACGTGACCTTCTCTAGCGGCAGAACCATACAGAATTTACTGCAAGCCAATGGTAGATCAACACAAACCAACCCACCACAGCCCAAAGGATGTATTTACGAAATAACATGCTCCTGCACCGAAGAGTATGTGGGGAAAATGAAGCGTCCACTTAATGTACCATTAAAAGAGCACAAGTCACTAGCTTCCACTAATCCCTCAGCTGTAGTAGAGCATATTATTAACAATGGTCATCATGCAATCTTGTTGGACCAAACCAGAACCCTTGCAGTACATCATCATCAGAAGAAAACCAGGAAACTTCTTGAGGTCATCAAAATAGAACGCACCAAACCCAAGTTAAACCGTGATGTCGGACTTTTTATACCAAGGGCTTTTGACCAACTTATACATTAATTCTAATACTTTATTTCTGTTTCAGTGCTTATCCGGTTTCCACAGTCTAATTACACATCGTACATATCTTGATTTTCAGCAATTATCCAATTTTACAGTCGGAGAATATTTTCACATTTATTGGTTTCAGTTTATTGGAGGAATAAATTTACGGTTTCCCTCGTCCAGGTTCAACTCTAATAATAGGTTTCTTTCACGAATTCCGCTTTCTGAATTAACACAGTTCATTGATTCTTCAGTTCCACAGTCTAGTTATATACTTTACATATCTTGATTTGCAGTACTTATCCAGTTTTACAGTCATAATATAGTTCACGTATTGACCTTTAATACATAGAAATAATATATTTACGGTTTCTTTCTTCAAGATTTATACTCTAATAATAGGTTTTATCTTTCGGGACTTCCAGCTTATTGATTTCCATACTTTTGTTTCTGTTCAGTGCTTACCCAGTTCTTTCAAAGTCTAATTATACATTTTATATATCTTCGATTTCAGTATTAAAACAGTTTTTTTTTTTACAGTCTCGAGATTTTTACATTTCACAATCCTCAATTTTCAGTTTATTTAATTAATATAGTAAGATATCTTTCGTGATTTCTGTTCATTGAATTAATATATTTTATTTTTTAACCTTTAATTTTTTATTGTTATTTTTTCTTTAAACCTGCATCAGCGATCACTCTTATTCACTTATACATACACACTTCTCTATATATTATTGTTTATCTATAGCTCAGGTTAATTGGTTTCCCAGTGGTAGTGTTAATACACTGATCTTTCTATAAATAATAACATTCGCCTCGTTTTAATCCCTGAAAGAGTTTTCCGTTGTGTAGAGTTTATCTTTAATGGTCCCCTAATCAAAGGTGTTAAACTTTAATTGTATTTGATTCTTATCTTTGTTGCATATTCTGTATATATTTGCCTACTATTCATATTTCTGTATCATTTGCTTGATAAAGACGAGAGTATACTCGTCGAAACGTCGCTTAGTATCAAACTCATTTATTGTGTATCCATAAAATTGTACCTTGTGTTAATATGTTCAATTACTAAATGCCAATCAAAGAAGATATCGATTCGACATTGATTAACTTATCCAGACCATAACCAACCCTCGATGCCATCGCCAGCCTGTGATATTTAACGGAACGGAATACATTTTGTGAAGGATGATTAAACGTAAAAATGGATAATATAGACTTAGCTTTTGTTCGTATCGACTTTAGTAATGGTGATCGAGGCTAGCCTAAAATTCAAAAGTTAATATCTCGGTTCAGAGTGGAGCAATTTGACTGAAATTGGCCCTTAACCCTGCCAGCGGCAATAGCCCTTCTAACGACGCGCGTGTGTAATAATAATAATAATAATAATAATAATCACTTTATTTCAAAAGGGTAGAAAATTAGGCCGTAGGCCTTTCTTACATTTTGCCCTTATAACAACAACAAGCATGCATAAAATCCGGAACAACCGTTTTACATAATGATAATAAACGTAATTAATGTGATGTTTGATAAATATGAAAATTATTTACACTATGAGAGGTATGAATAGTACATGATCAAAGTGTGTTAGATGATGTCTTTACCTCACTCTTTCTTTCAGAACGAGACGTAAGAATTGTTTTAATTGGTAAAACAGGCGTGGGCAAGAGTTCTTTGGGCAACACACTTTTACATCTTCTTGGTGATGACAAATTTATATCCGACGTGGGTGCTGGTTCTATAACTGAGAGCAATCTACTAAAAGAAAGGGTAACACGCGTAGACAAGGAAAACATACTCCTGAAAGTATTGGATACTCCTGGCTTATCAGATACAAGAAAATCAAATACAGAAACAGCCACTGTTCTGGTACGATGCATTAATGACCTGGATCCAGGTCCTCACGTGTTCGTGTTTGTCTTCAAGATAGACAGAATAGATGATAGTGTTATGACCAATATTGAATATTTGAAGGATATATTTGGTGTATGTTTAGAGAAGTACGGTGTTATCGTATTTACAGGTAAAGATCACCTGGAGGAGAAGCCATTTGTGAAGTATCTAGAAACTGCTACGCCCGAATTTAAAGATTTTTTGTCTAATTATTGCAAAGACAGATTTGCTGTCATCAACAATAAACAGCACAATAAGCAAGATGTTGAGGACATAATAAAATTAATTATGAAGACCATTGAGGGAAATGGGCGCGATTGTTATAGAAACGAAATGTATGAAGAAGCTAAAAATATGTACGAAGAGAAGTTACGTGAGATAGAGGAAAAAAAAGTTAAAGTTGAAAAGGAATTACAAGATCAACTCAATCAGGAGAAAATGGATAAAGAACAATTAAAAAATAAATATGAAGAAAGGCTTGAACGGGAGACCAAAGAAAAAGAACTTTTACAAAATAACTTTAAAGAAAGGCTTGCCCAGGAGATCAAAGAAAAAGATAAAGTAAAAGATCAACTCAATCGCGAGAAAACAGAAAAAGAACAATTAAAAAATGACTTGGAAGAAGAGAAAGCTAGAGTTAAGAAAGAGTTCGAAGATCAACTCAGTTGCCTGAAAAGAGAAAACGAACAATTGACATATAACTTTAAAAAAAGACTTGACCAGGAGACGAAAGAAAAAGAAAGTTTACAGAAAAGATTAAATGATGCTGACAAGTTAAAGGAAGAAAATAAAACACTTAAAGACAACTACCAGCAACTTGTGAAAGAGCACGAACAAAACAAATCTTTGAAAGATGATAACCAAAATCTAAGTGATGAAAATATGGCTTTAAAACTGGACAAAGTGTATCATACCGAGAGTACTATAAAATCTTACGTTGAAGTCCTGCGAACCAGTGGACGTTTGAAAAATCTTGATCTCGTGGAACTATGTGAACAACTGCTCTCTGGTGGATATCTAGACGCAAATGATAAAAGCGAAGTGTTTGAATCTAAAACACCAGGAGACACTATTGACAAGTTAATGAAAATTCTGAAAACTAAAGACCGAAATCAGAACGTTGAGGCCTATATAATCATTGTCAAATATTTAGGTAACGAAATGCCAAATCTTGAAAACGATAATGCTGATCCATTTGATTCTAACGAACATGATGATACAAACAACAGTGATAATATCAGCCACCATGATGACAGTCGTATTATTGAACACGACGAGAGTGATACCATCGACAAGAGTGATACCATCGGCAGCCAAGATAGCATAAACACCCATGATACCATCGACGCTAACGATACCATCGAAGATACCACCATAATCGAGCATATTAGAGATATGGAAAATACAAATCATGCCCCACATTCAGGTAAGTGCTACAGTTGCAAATATTCTGTCATAATTTGAGGGCTAATATAAACTTTACCATGGTTTCCAACCTAAATAAAAAAATAGATATATGGCGTAATCAACATTAAATATACAATCATGCATCACCTGATGATGGCGTTAGCGTTGCTCAAAAGAAGAGGATTCATACCAATCTACTACATGGATTCCATAAATCTGGCTTCGCCCAACCCCATGACATAAAGCAGTCGTTGCTAATGAATTCACTGTCAGAAAGCATTCCAGAGACGCCATCTTCGCAAGAACGGTGTTTAAAAGCTGTAATCTTCGAACTGCTTAGTCGTGGCGTGTGTGGCGGCTTCCTGGTCCAGGTCCCGCCTGTAACGTTGTATAGCGTTCATTAAAGTAATACGATAGCAACAGAAAGTAGGGGCAAGGGGTTTTAAATAATATATACTGACCATGGTTAATTACCGGAAGCCGTGGCGGCTCACATTGAGTAAGAGGTTGGCTCGTTAACATAAAGGTCTTGGGTCCGCCCCCAGTGTTGGCCACGATAGTTCCTCGTGATTTTCCGATGTGGTTTCCCCTTGTCAGTGTTGCTGGTATTCATTAGAGAACAGTAGGACTTCTAAACATTTGCTCAATTGTCGGCTTAACGACTACCACATATATATGTTATATCACAAGATAACGAATCCATGGCACCTTCTAATTTGAGTCTAGAGACCCAGCAACTCCTTGTCCATATATTTGTTTTTATGTAAATTGTGTTTGGAGCAGTCCCCCTGCACTGACTGTTAGATGACAATATCCAATAATGTTCGATAAAAAGTAGCTCCCCCGTGAATGGGCAAAGGGATTAGTGAAGTAGTAGAACGGAACGATATCACTGGAGATACCGATGATGTTATACATATACTGTATTGTAACTTTATGCCATAGCAAGGGCCATGTTCCTTAAGCAACGTTCTCGAGTTTTACAACAACTAACCGTTACTTCAATACTCAGCATTTCCCAAACTTTTGCGCCCGTTGTTTTTACATGTGACTAATTAGCATTGTCTAATCACAGTTCGTGGCACATAACACACTATAAACAAACAGGGTTTTTTTAAATTGAGAAACTCGTGGAAAAACAGCAACCGTGACATTGGTCGATCTTTGAACTTTGCAACTCGATTGTCACATGTAGGCATTTTAGCTAAAAGCACGAGACTTGGTATTCACGACGACCGATGAATCTGATATGTTCCCAAGCTGGGCTTGTGCCAATCGAACTTAGTGGCGAAATATGCAGGGTATTACCTGAAGGACTTGATAAGATGTATGTAGTTAAGGCGAGGTCAAGCCTTCTATTGAAGATGAGCAAGGGCTAGCTTTGTCCCGATGTTATTTCGTTGTGAGAACCTGACAGCCATCTGAACCCTATTAAACCTAATTTCTTGGATTGCTTTAGTTGTTTCATTTCTTAAGAACTTTCAAATTCAGAGTCGTAAAGTTTATTTTGACCGGCAGTCATGGTTATAATCGTTTTAAATTGAGTAAATGTTACTTTTTATAAATTCTGCCTGCCTTATATGGGTATGTATTTCAGATTCACCTTCAGGAAGCGAATATATAAGAGACTTCCCCCTCCACCATGCGGCTTTAGATTGCCCTGATCTAGATAGTTTTAGATCAGTATTAACTGTATACAGCGACAAGATACACTCACTGGATGCAGATGGAAATACACCCCTAGAAAAAGCCTTTCAGTCCTCGTGTTTCATGGAAGATAAAGTTAAATTACTTCTCCTTGAACGTTATGATAAAGGTAAGGCGAATCCCTTGATCAAACTTATTGAAACAGCGCCAACTGATCTCGTGGAACTTATTTTCAACATGCGATCGAACAATAATCAAATTAAGGATTTTAATTTAACTATTGCGGAATTACGACAATTATTGGAAAAGGGTGGTGATATTAAAAGTAAAACTAGATTAAACATACGAAACAGATCTCTACTACACTTGGCTTGTGCTTTAGCATCTTTAGAGAGTGTGAAATATTTGATTGATGAAGGATGTGAAGTTAAACGTAGAGATAGTGAAGGACTGACGCCTCTGTGTCACTGTTGTTGGTTTGACGTTGATCTAATTCGAAAAGTGAAACTGTTGTTATCCCGAGGTGCTCGGTATAATAAGATCGATGCAGTTAGCTTGTGTAACAATGCCGCAATGAGAATCGGAGAAGGATCTAATACCGTTATACACTTAAGAAGAATTTTCGGTATCAAGTAGAATCATATCATTAAATAATACCTGTAGTCAGTCCCAATTCACGAAAGACAACGAACTCTCATAATGGAGAGAGAGAAATGGGGTTTAACGTCCAGTCGACAAAAACCAGGTCATTTCGGGGCTAACACATGGTTTAACTTTATTTCAAAAATTCGTTTGCACGTAGGGGTCATTGGCAGTTCGAGGAAACCGGAGCAACCGGAGAAAACACACGAGGCTGGACATGCGACCCTAATCATTGCCACGTACAATCATTCGGCCATCCTTCTCCCTCCCATAATGGTACAGAGACATCCCAGCTCGAGTGTATCACCATGTTCTTTAACATCTTGAAATATATTCACTGTCTGTGAAAACCTTTACCTTTCCAATCTATATACCTTTTCGGAGGTCACGGTGGCTAAGTGGGTTCGATCCTTGCATTGGCCGAGAGATTTCATTCATATTTTCCGCGGAGGGCCTGACAAAGAAAACTGTCTAGTCGTTGGGGTGGTACGGAAAACCGAGGTCCCATGTACACATTGGCGTGCACGTAAAAAATCCCTCGACAGTTGGAATTCGATATAAGAGTAGGCCATAGTGCCACTGTCCGGGCAAAATTTCCCTCATAGCACACTGTGTGGCGTATGTCCGTCTTCATTAGCCCAGGTTAGGTGCAGAAGAGTAGGACGTTAAACCCCATTTCATTTCATTTCATTTCATATACCTTTTTCGACATTATTTTAAATGACACGTGGCAGGTGATGCAATCAGTGCAATTTTCGCACTCTCATTATTTTAATATCATTAATTACGTTTATGCTTCCATCAATATCAATGTCTAATGTCATGCTCTCATCAATATTCATTATGTTCATGCCCCAGTCAATATCATTCATTAATTTCATGCTCGCGTTAATTTCATATCCTCAGTAATATCACGATCTCATATAACATTTATTAACATATTTAAGTTAAGATTATCATATATATTTATATGTATATATTTACAAGAGATGAATTATCAAAAAGCCAAAGTTTAAAAGATTATTGTAAAATAAAAATAAATTTAGTTCAGGAATCTTTTCAAACGTTCAATTAAAACACAGAAGACGGATTTTGCTCTACGATTATCGCAAGACAAATACACAATTGATGCCGAATGAGCAGGTTTTCTACGGTTTCAGAAAAGCATTTATGATCGAGAGAGTTAAGTCTGCAGTGATATGTGAACCAGCACCAGCCTCCTCGCGAAAAAAAATAAAAAAAATTGGAAAAATAAAACAGGAGAAAAATGCTAAAACCGATGAGAAAAATGTACCCTAGTTGGGGGGGGGGGATGGGGCTAAAGACAGACAAAAGGGTCCCACGTCGGATAAAAGGGCCGTCTGGCCAAGGGAAAGGGCCCCGAGTCCTAGTCAATCGTCTTCTATACACTGTTACTGTCGAATCTATTACTGAATGAGAATGCAGTCATCGAATTGGCATAAAAATCATCAATAAAGGCACACCCCCCCACCCTCCCCCTGCGAAAGAGGGCCCTCAAAATAGTATAGCCTCCGCCATGAAAAATCTTAAAACGCCCCTGATGTGAACTACAACAGTAACAAAGCAAACGAAAATGAAAATCAACTATGTCACTGGGCCTGAAAATGCGTCTACAAAATTATGTTTCGTAAATAAACCTAAACGGAGTTATGTCCCCTTTGATTAGGTTGGTGACGAGAATCTTGCATTTCGAAACTTGAGTAAAATATTGACCTGAGAAAAACAGATATAGCTTTTCAAAAATGATTATTACACTGAATAGATGATTTAACACTGGTAAGTAAGAAGTCTGATCTGGCACATGGCTCTCACCGATACGCCTATTCAATTGATGACGCTATCATCATAGTATTACCGAATACCAAAGCTGTGAATTGATCGAATGCCAACCATGAAAGCGTGAACAAATAACAAAGAAAAATATTTATTCTTTGGAGAATGAATACGTATATTACAATACAAAATGGCTAAATAATTTAATGATTGAGTTTTTTCAGTAATCTACATTTAAAAGAAATTATTATGGATTTTAAGATCCGAAAATCTAGAACAAAAACTATTTTCAATTTTGAAGACCAAAAAGATTTTAAAAATATATAAAACAATTCAATGTCACCAGAAAACAATGATGTTTGATTTAACATATATTATGTTTTATTTCAATCTACGATATCTTCCACGAAATAACTCGGCAGAAATCTGTTGTTTTTGTCTTTATTCACTCGCCATATATTTTCATAAGGGTAAGGTATTTCCGGCTGAGAAACATCGTTCAATTGCTGCATCTGGAAAACAATTTATGATTTAAACCGGGCACACACAGTAAACAACTGTTTGGCTGAACAATAAACATGTTCATTCGTTGTTTATTGCATTGGATCAATCATATTGTAAAGCGCCAGTATCGCGTGATATTCAACGACGCCATTTTGAAATAATTTGAAATCACGTAATTTGTAATTGTATTACCCAGACCCGCTGTTATTCGAACTCGGCAAACCTAGACAGATTCCGGAACCTACATGTAGTCTCGGCTATGTATGACGAATTCCGCCATATTGGAACTACTTTACAGGTCCCGGATGAAACATGGCTGTGCCCATGGTGTCTTGTTGGTTTGCAATAGCGTCAGGTTTTCCTGTTAAAGTAAACCGGTAGCGCATCACTTACTGTCACACAGCCGAGACTAGATGTAGGTTCCGGAACATGTCGAGGTTTACCGAGTGGTGTTATTGGTTGTTTCTCGTATAGAGGTAGTAGAAAGGACGACACGGAGAACAGCCACGAAATTGGACAGGCGACCCACTCCTTGTCACGCACAAGCTGGGGATATGAGAACAAGAAGTAAATGGAAATGAGGGTGGACGTGGTTTGTGGGACAACGTTAAATGCCGACATGTGTAGATGAATTCTCTAATGGAATTCTCATATACGCAAACTGACAACTACAGCTATATGTAGTAACGTGCAGGAGGAAGGATATCGTCTTTCTATAACACCTGATACCACTTGTCATTTGACAGGGTTAACCTATTATACAGTTTTATCTCGTATAGCCCGAATCATGGTTCCTGCAAGTAGGGGCGGATTATATTGGTTCAAGAACACACTACATAATTTTTTATGTCACAAACTTGACACATCTATCGTTGTTAATGTAATCTAATACCTCTTCCTTGGTTAACTTCCAACCGGAACTAGCACCCATATTGCTGTTTAACTGATCAAGATTCCTGGCACCAATTAAAACAGATGATACAACATCCTTCTGTATTAACCATCGTATTGCCACTTGGGCAACTGATTTACCTGGAGACAGAAAGCAACAACATGTCATGATGGAAATCTCCACTTTAGGAGTGTTAGCAGTGTCTTATTTTTTTTTACATAAACAGGGCTAATGAATTGTGCTATGATGGAAATTTTGTCCCGATAGTTTTGAAGATGTCAGAAAATCTTTAATATGATGTAAATGGTATACCCAGTTTTTATTCCATCGGCAGCCCTATACTAGACGCTATTCTTTGCTAGACCCTTAGCCTTGCACCACTGACAAGACCTTCTGGCTATGTGAGCCGGTCCATACACATATACACGTAGCCACTGTGGCTACCCTGTATGGAAGACACAAGAGGCAATAATGGTAAAGCTGATTAATCAAGACGATCGCACCTTTAGCTTTACTGATCTCCTCCAGCTTTCCAATGGTGTTCCATATTCTTTCATTTCCTTCTAGTTTATCCCAACCTGGACAAGCTTGGTTTCCTCTTTTCGCATCTTGTGCTGCCCAACCAATTCTTCCAGTTCCCAATTCTGGTCTTTGACCACGCTTATATTTACCAGATAGAGCTCCGCTGGAATGCATTAATAATATGAATTATATTGACCAACATCAGGGGCGGATCCAGGATTTTTTGCAGGATGGGGTTTGACATGTTTCTGTCATCATCGTCTCTAAATTACATAGGCATACATACAAATTGAGCTTTTTAAAGGGCGAAATCATTTTATAATGACGTAGAATCACATTGTGACTTAATTTCATTGATAAAAGGCATTCATTTTTTATATGTAGCTGAGCAGGGTGGGGTTTGGCCCCCCCTTCCCCCTGGATCCACACCTGAACATGTAAATTCAATTATTCTTTCTCTTGCCTAAGGGCTCAAGTTTACATAAGAATTTTAATATATCGACGTTTAAAGTTTTAGTTAATGAAATGAATAAAGCGACTGTTAATAATTGCATAAAACAGTTTAGACAGCGGTTACACCCCAGCATGCCAATCCTCAAAAATAGTTGACACCAAAATTTGAGTAGCAATGTCTTGAATGATCCTTTTAAACTTACCCTTTTAACGGACTCCATGGTAAAACAGCGATACCATTTAACTTGCACACATTAAAAGATTCGAATTCGTCATATCTTGACGCCAGACTGTATTGTTGCTGCAATCATAGAATTTACATCGGGTTACTTCACTGTGATGTATGGGAGTTCCGGATGTTTACTTAGTCTGTAATTCTGGGGTGGATGAGGGAGTAAAACACTGAATCCCTCATCATTAGATCTCAGGTTCGCCTCATGACAATTACATCAGAGTTCAACACTGGACGACACGGTGGCCAAGTCAGCAAAGTCCTGGCTCACTAACCAGAAGCTGTCGGTTCGTTTCTGTGTTGGCCACGAAAATAGCGGGGCACGATTGGGGTGGAGGACGCATTGAGGTCGCGTGTACACATTAGCGTGCAAATAAACGAATCTTTGGGGTGGGAGTCGAAAAAAGTAGGTGGAAACCCCGATGACCAGGATATATTTCTTCCATTTCACACAGTTAATTCAACCCGCTATTATTCTCATTAAAAAGCCCCTAAATGTATAAGTATAATAAATGTATTAAGTACATATATAATAAATGGATTAAGTACAAGTATAATAAATGGATTAGGTGCAAGTATAATAAATGGATAAAGTTTATATATAATGAAGGGATAATCTTTATATAGCCTATAATAAACGGATTACATATATAATAAATTGATTAAGCACAGGTATAATAAATGGATTAAGTACAAGTATTATAAATTGATTAAGTACAAAATAATAAATGGGTTAAGTACAAGTTTAATAAATGAATTCAGCGCGTATATAATAAATGGATTGAGTACGATAAATTGATTAAGTACAAGGATTATAAATAAATGACCCTACCTGTAGACTAACAAATGGATTAAGATCAAGCTGTTGGTTTAAATCAACTATTTGTTGTAACTGCCACCCTGTAACGTTACTGCATCCGGCATGACGTATTTTACCACTGCGTATCAAGTCGTTAAACGTCAACAGAGTTTCTCGAATGGGCGTGGCATTATCCCAACAATGCATCTGAAAGATTAATAATAATAAAAATACGCGAAGAGTCCAGATTGAATGACAGTCTTTAGAGTCTGGTTATTCCAATCTACACTGATAGTATACTCCTGTGGAGTTTGTTTAGCCTCGTTCATCGAGTCACTTCATTACAAACGGCGCCCGTCCGCATTCTAACACATCAACCTCAAAGTTTTATTTTGTCTGCAATATTGGATATAAGAAGCCCACGGAAAACGTTGAGTTCATACTTTTCAAAACGTCGCACAAATAAAATAAGAAATTGGTTTTCCATTGTGTTTAGTTTTATCTAAATAAAATCAGTAATTGGTTTTCCATAAATATGTGTTATAGTTTTAGCTCCTAATTGCCTTTAATCGATTTTTTGAATACTTACTTGATAAAGATCAACATAATCTGTTTGTAATCTTTCTAGACTTTCCTCTATACTTTGTACAATATGTCGTCTTGTTAATCCTTGACGATTGATATTGTCTTTTTGCCTCCAAGCAAATACCTTTGTGGCCAGAATATATCTGTCTCTTTGTTGTCTACAAATAAACATTTTAATGAGTTAAAACATAGGAGTATCGTGTATCAAAATGCAGAGAGAGAGAGAGAGAGGGGGGGGGAGAATGGGGTTTAACGCCCACTCAACACAAACTAGGTCATTTCGGGACAAACATATGGTTTTAATTTTATTTCAGTAGTTCGCTTGCGCGTAGGGGTCTTTAGCGGTGGGAGGAAACCGGAGTGCCCAGAGGAAACCCACGAGGTTGAGAAGGCGCCCCTATCTCCATGCCACATACGCTCACACTAGGGCTCAAAACCGCAGCCGCAAGCCAGAGGTGACCGGCCAGCTAGAGGTGGAAGCGCGGCACTCTAGACCACTAGGCCATCCCAACCTCCCATCAAAATACAGACATCAGATGCAAACATATTATACTTTAAAGGGTTACAATTTATGATTATTGGGTATCGAGTATATATTCTAAAAAATCTAAATTTTAGATTTATTGGATATGAAACTGCAGATATCGTGTGCAAAACTGATAACACATGAAGAATGGTTGCTGCATTTTGTTATCTAAAATGTGACATTTAGACTTAATGTACAGCCATGATGTGAATACTTGAAATGATAAAAATCTGCTTGAGCTGAACAAGACTACTTCCATCTTCCTAAAACAACTTGTATCTAAACAATATCAACCAGACATTATATATGCTACGATCATCAGAAACAAGTTGGAATCCTTGGTTGCTCATTAAATAAAGCGGTGTAGTTGCTCCTCTAGTCAGGGACTGGCAAAGAACAGTATCTAGTCTATTGGATCGGACGAAAACCCGGGTCCCACGTAGTTGTAATTCGACATAAGAGTATAATTGCCTCCGGAGCACACCCACCCTACAAGGTGCAACCTATTAAAGTTCGAGATTATTCTCAAGACATAGATTATCCAGTATCCACATATCAAGACTCGTAATGTGTCCAAATATTGAAACCTATTATCATCTAAGACTTACTGTTTAAGCCATGTACCAATAATGGATTCTGATAGACCCCCAGAGTAGTAATCAGCAGTATCTATGAAATTACCTCCCCATTCCACGTAACGATTTAATATTTTATGTGATAATTCTTCATCACACTGGCCAGGTAATCCAACCTGAAAAAAATACTGGTCATCAGAAAATATAATGATATTGCGCAATCAGATATTACTCTCGATAGAAGTCCTATATTTTCGATCGTTATCATTTTTTTTTGTATCGCAGGCCCTTGAAAAAGCTTTCTGGGTTTTACATTTTATTCGATCAACCTTTTTTTTTATTTGACCTCGGACCCGTGACCGTAAACTCGATCTATAAATACCCTTTCGTTTGGTTGGTGTAAGTTGAATATCTGGATTTAATGTCAAAGTCTTTTCGGCAACAAAGTGGGTGATATGGGGTTTAACATCCGCCCGAAACAACCAGGTCGTTTCGGAACTCGCATTTGGAAGTGTAAGTAAACTGCATGAAGCGGAGAAACCCCACGTCTACGTGCATTGTACAACTGTGGGATGGAAACCACCCAGCTCGATTCCATAGTAGACCTTATGATTCTACTGGACAGCTGGGTTTGGATCGGCAACGAAGGGGAAGGGGGTGGGCGTTCAGATTAGGATCATCCATAAAAGCTGTGGTCGTGAGTCGAACAATCTCTAGCACACAACTGTATTAAAACTCATGACTCCAACACGTCTGGCAGTTTTCGTGCAATGTTCATATTAGGTACCGGCGCAATGTTCATATTAAATACCGGTACTGGTAGTAAACAGGGGCGGATCTAGGAATTTTGAAAAGGGGAGGGGCGCCGCAAAATGAGGGCACTGACCACGGAGAAGTGGCACGCCGCTGAGAGGGGGGGGGGGCAAGAAAATTATCCGTTATTTCCTTGCATCTGTAGCCAATTCAACAGCTATTTGGCTGATATTTTCGTCTAAACGTTAAACGTTCGGAAATCGCAGATAAAGGGCCTCAAAATCAGACAAAAAAGCTAGCTGAAAGGCACTTTCAGTAGTAAAAAAGGGAACTGTCGAAAATAAGGGGGGGGGGGCGCCCCTTGCTCCCCCCATTGAATTCGCCTCTGGTAAAGTTAAAGATCTACTTACCGCGGTTTGTCCAAATGTCATGGTACCCAGACACAGATTCGAAACTTGAAGTCCTGTTCTTCCTAAATAATTATAATCCACTTTTAACTCGGCCATTTTAATGGTATATGTAACTCGGCCTGGGACAAATGGTTGGTAGCGTAACTTGAATATGTAAGTGATGTGACTTTATAACTTTGCATGGAAAGCTTATCTCAACGAACAGACATGACAGCTAACTAAACAACATGTAGTGGGCTATTATTGTCCAAGTATACGGTTTGATACTGGTTTATGCCATGGAATCTACCAAAACAGCGGAATATATACTTGTATCAATCGAACGAACAAACAATACAGAGTGTGTGCGTGACCGTGACATTGAGAAACAACCCTTCAACTTCTTTCATTGGAGTAATCTCCCTTTAATAGCACATGTAATCAAACGTTACATACCTTGACGATATTATGGACATGGCACAGATCAAACTAGGACTTTATCGATTGATTTTAATAGTTTGGTGTTGGTTGCCGTCTCTTGTTGGCTTTAACTTTTCCTAAAATCTTCATTGTTTTGTACGTATTCTGCTCCCGATAAATAACACGAGGCAACGTCTTGTTTTAAAGTTTCAATAGCATTTTTTTAAGTTATATTTTTAAAATTTATTAAAATAAAGCCCCAAAATAGATTGAACCTATAAACAGTCCTACCTTGTTAAAGAATAATCCTATTAATCCTATAATTCACTATTGCCAGTTGAGAAATTGGCAAAAATATCATTTTCAACTTCAAATTCAAACGTTTGATGATGGCCGTCCATGGAGAAGAATGGGAAAACAAGGGAGGTAATTGAGTAACTATTTCCTCAATCAACCAGTTTCACCCTTTCTAATCTCCCCAAAATTTTGTCCATGATCGTATAATAAATAGTGAGTTGACAACCTTTTGAGCAAAAAACATAGAAATAATTATATTTTGACTTTCTTAGAAAAAGTGAAATTGGAACTTTAAAGCAAGTATGCGGGTAACAATGGGTGGGCCTGTCTCTGGATACATACACAGAAATGAAGTGGGGTTTAACGTCCTACTGTTCTGACCCGATTGGGCTAATGAAGCCGAGCATACACCATATTGTGCTTTGATGGACATTTTGCCCCGGCAGCGACACTATGGGAGGAAACCGGAGGACCCAGAGTAAACCCGCGAGTTTACACCTACAACCGGGGATTCGAAATCACGCCAGTTGACTCAATGATAGGCTTTATGATACAGCACGCACGTGCTAACCATTCGGCCAACCATCCTCTTCCCCAAGGAGATACCCACACAAAGAGACAAACAAACCAATATCAATAATAATTTATTATATTAATATTAGAATAATGAATGTTTAGATTCTTTTTAAAACTATGAATATAACAAAGTAATAAAATAAATATCAAGAGCTATTTGAATATAAAAGGACACACTCAATGGAAACGTGATCTAAGGTTGAATGAACTTATCCACTATCATGCATCCGAAAATCTAGAAAAACTATATTTTAATTAAAAAATAGATGTAAGTTTGTTGTCGAAGGATAAGAATTCTGTGCTTTGGCTCTGTAAGTGCCATAATACTTTATCATTTGACTTCGGAGAAACCCGCGGCTACCATAGGGACTAAAACGTCCTTCAAGGATGTAGCAATCATTTTAAGTACTCGAGTTTTGATGGGACAAATTTATCATTATAATTACTAGAAAGTATTTTCAAAATATTTAAAACCGTTTGATATCAATTTTGATTCATTAAATTACAATACAAAATAGTGTTATTTAAAAATATCATTTTCTAATCTACGATATCTCCCACCAAATAACTCGGTACAAATCTGTTCTTTTTGACTTCATTCAGTCGCCATATTTGTTCATAAGGATATGGTATTTCCGGCATAGAAACTTCGTTCAATTGTTGCATCTAAAAAAATAAAATGAAAAATTATAATTGCGGCTGTGGTTTCGATCCCTGGTGTGAGCGTATGTGGCATGGAGATAGGGGCGCCTTCTCAACCTCGTGGGTTTCCTCCGGGCACTCCGGTTTCCTCCCACTGCTAAAGACCCCTACGCGCAAGCGAGTTTTTGAAATAAAACTAAACCATATGTTAGTCCCGAAATGACCTAGTTTGTGTCGAGTGGACGTTAAATCCATTTCTCTCTCTCCCTCTCTCTCTCTATCATGAAATCTGCACCGACTGAGCTAAGGAAGTCAGTCATACGCCACGCAGTGTGCAACGAGGGCAATTTGGCTGGGTAGTGACGCCAAGGTCTACTCTTCTTTCGAATTCAAACTGTCAAGGGTTCTTTTAGGTGCTTGTCAATAAATGCACGATTGTTAGTTCCATCCTAATGGCTAGTCAATTCTGTTGTCAGTCCCTCCGTCAAGCAACACCGACAAGGGAAAATCACTCAAGAAATTCCAGGGAGCTTCCACGACCACCACCTTGATTGATACCCGGACCCCCTGGTTAATGAGCCAGCGCCTTGCCCACAGAGGAACCATCGCAGTTCACTTGTTGGTCTTAGTCCTATCATGGAATAGGGGGAAACTATTACAATAGTTCATGTAATCTAGTATATATATACCTCTTCCTTAGTTAACTTCCAACCGGAACTAGCACCCATATTGCTGTTTAACTGATCAAGATTTCTGGCACCAATTAAAACAGATGATACAACATCCTTCTGTATTAACCATCGTATTGCCACTTGGGCAACCGATTTACCTGGAGACAGAAAGCAACAACATGTCATGGTGGAAATCTCCACTTTAGAAAAGATAGCTTACAGTGTTTGCAAATCGAAATACAGGATTTGATGCCTTAAACTCGCCTGTCCCCATAAAACACGCTTTAGAAAAGATAGTTTACAATGTTTGGAAAACAAAATGAAAAGTTGAACTAACTTCTTCTCTGGACCAACAGGGTTAATGAAGTGTTAAGTGTACTATGATGAAAAGTGTTTTCGAGTTTTGCAGCAGTCAGAGGTTCTTTCACACGCCGCCAATGGTATACCCAGGACCTCCAAAACAAGACGCCCTTCTTTGCTAAGCCTTTAGCTATGTACCATTAAAAGGGGCAACAAGTATGGAATATCCCCAAATTTTCCACTTTGTTACGTGTTCCTCCACCACGTGAGAAAAAAGTGGGCCTGTCTAATGAGTCTGCCTCTTACCCACCTAGCTGTCATGGCTTCAGTGTACGAAGGTCGTAAATATTAGTGTGTAAGACTATCCTACCTTTAGCTTTGCTGATATCCTCCAGCTTGCCAATGGTGTTCCATATTCTTTCACTTCCTTCTAGTTTATCCCAACCTGGACAAGCTTGGTTTCCTCTTTTGGCATCTTGTGCTGCCCAACCAATTCTTCCAGTTCCCGTCTCTGGTCTTTGTCCACGTTTGTATTTACCAGATAGTACCCCACTGGAATATACAAATATATATATATAATGATACCCCACTGGAATAATATGTAACTCCATCGGTCACTGGAATATACATAATACGTGGATGTAAGGGGATATAAAATGATAAAGAATGTCTATCGATCACAATATCACAGGCACTTGGTAAGAACAATTATTTTAATCTCTTCAAAGTGTCTGTGGACAAAAGGGTGACTAAATGAATTTTAAGAATGTAGCATTTTCATTTGCAAAGATCTCAAATTCGCCTTTGGATTTTAACTCACATTAAATGAAAAGTGTTTAATTTGAAATAATTGTAACATGAACGTTAAAGTATTTGGATTGAAACGTATTTAGACAGCCGTTATACATTTACACGTAGATCACCAAAGTCACCTCAAGTAACTCTCTTCACTAACAGCTGAAATTAGCGTAGCAATCTCCTAAATGATTCTTTTAACTTACCCTTTTAAAGGACTCCATGGTAAAACCGCGATACCATTTAATTTACAGACATTAAAAGATTCGAACTCATCATATCTGGTAGCCAAACTGTATTGTTGCTGCAACCATAGAATTTACATAATTTTCATTTCAACTCTGGTGAATACTAGTTCATTTGTTTATTGAAACTGCCACGTTGGCTCAGGGTATACGGTGTTGGCACACTAATCAGGTGGTCCCGGTTCAATAGGGTGCTAGCCGAAAAAGTTCCTCTAGAATTGCCAGCATGTTTCCCGTTACCAGTGGTGCAGGACACTGGGACAACCGTCTAGTCGTTCGGATGGCACGACAAATGGTAACGAACCCTTAGCAGTTATAAAAGTGGCAAAATTTCCCTCAAAGCATACTACGGAGTACGCTCATTTAGTCTCTACAATAGCAGTGAGATGAAAAAAACTTGGGCAGTAGTTTTTGATGGTCAACCAGACATGGTTTTCAGTAAAAACCTTGAATAACAAAATACTTATTAGATCGAAGTTTCCAGGAAATAGGAAATGGAAGTAGTTATGTTACGGCACATTATTTCCGGATGTTTATGTTTTACAAATATGTTAATTATTAAAATTGAACCAAACCTACTTGAAGACTAACACATGAATTAAGTACTCATATAAAAAAGAACATGCATAATAAATAAACCTTACAAATATAATAAATGAACCTACCTGAAGACTAACAAATGGATTAAGATCAAGCTGTTGGTTTAAATCAACTATTTTTTGTAACTGCCATCCAGTAACGTTACTACAACCAGCATGACGTATTTTACCACAACGTATCAAATCGTTAAACGTCAATAGAGTTTCTCGGAGGGGCGTGGCATTATCCCAGCAATGCATCTAGAAATTAATAACAAAGGAAGACGATAAACGGACATATATACGACACAGAACACCAATAAATCCACACATTTAAAATGAAGAGCATCGTTATAAAAAACCCATATTTCTCCCGTATTTTAGTTTTCGCTTTTCAGGTTTTGAATTTTGAATATCAAGCCAGTTTTTGTCGAAAAATAATTGTAGAAGAATAACACGGGTAAAGGGATTAAAAAATGTCTCTTGGAATTGACCCCAGTCTACTTTAATTTTCCCGGTTTGAGATTAATGGTGTATTGTGGGCATATACATTAATAATGGCATTTATAGTCGTCGATCTAGATTGTGTATTTTATTATAATATCTAAATTGTGACCGACGTGACTGATTAGCAATCGGAATAAAATCAACTTTATTACCCATTTCCGCTTTAACGTAGCGCTGGTTTGCTTAAAGTTTCCGTTCATCATATTTTTGTATATACTGAACGGAACTGAGGTGATATACATTTTAGGGACTTTACTTTCACAATATTGCCAACTTTCTCAAATGAATAGACGGTAATTTGTGTATCTTCGTGAAATTATTTCAAATGAATTTGTTGTTGAACTTACTTGATAAAGATCAACATAATCTGTCTGTAATCTTTCTAGACTTTCCTCTATACTTTGTACAATATGTCGTCTTGTTAATCCTTGACGATTGACATTGTCCCTTTGTTTCCAGAAAAATACCTTTGTGGCCAGAATATATCTATCTCTTTGTTGTCTACAAATAAACATTTTATTGTAAATATAGGATATCAAAATGTCGACTGATAACACGTTTTTTTATTCATGACTTGTTTGTCAAGAAGATGTATTTTCTTTATCTACAAGGTCAAGCTCATAAAATACGCATGGGACCAGAATGTGTTCCGTGATGTTCCTCAAGGATCTGTTTTAGGACCTGTCTTATTTACCAGGTGTACAAAGCAAATTGAAGATGTGCAAACTGATAACACGTTTTTTTTTATTAAGGACTTATTTGTCCTGTAGATGACTTTATTTATTTTCTTTAGGTCAGATCAGAATATGTTTGTTAAGGTCGTGGCGTTCCGCAAGGATCTGTTTTAGGGCCTTATTTACCATACATACAAAGCAAAATGGAGATGTTCTAGATAAAAATTCCTGTCACCATATCTGACACACCAACTATCCATATTTTAACACAGGATACAGCTGCAGCTCCCACGGGATCATTATCGTAATATTCGTCTCGTCGATCGTCCTCAATATCAACTAAATCAAGCAAATCAAACATCACGACGCAAGAATTGTCCCCAGATCATCATATCGTGGCCACATAAGCCAGTTCTACGACCCTTACATTGGTTACCATGAGCCAGTGCTCGGATAGACTTTAACCTAATATATCAGTGTGTTGGTGGAGACACGATGTATGTCAAGGTTAAAAAGTTTGTAGACATGATGTGCGTCAATGTTATGAAGTTGGCAGGCACGATGCACGCCAAGTCGAGGTCAAAAGGTGTGTAGACACGATGCACGGCCATGCACTAAATACTTGAACTGATAAAATCTGCCTAAAGCCACCTGAATTTGGACTATGATATCCACCATAATATTTGAAATGATAAAATTCTACTTGTCCTGATGTATCAAGCCTTTATCCGAAAAAAAAACCCATCTGTATTTTGACATGTATATCACGAGCGAGAGAGAGAGAGAGAGAGCGGGAGAGAGACAGGCAGAGAGAGAGAGTGTAAGACTAAGGTTTTTAAGACCATATTGTGTCTTTTGAAAATTGTTAAAATACTCTTTCTATAAAGTGAAAATCACACGTACTTAGTGAACGTGAAATAAAAGCTATACATAAAAAACAGTGATGTTTTCGTAAAGTCATAATCATTGTCAAAATATTCATCACATTCTTTGACCTACGATCGGTGGACAAAGATAAAGTATCATCACCTCATTTAGCTGTGTGAAATATAGGGGGTTATTCCATACTTGGAATGGAAATTAACGTCAAGGTTAAATTTGGACGTGCAGGAATGAGGGGGTATAAATTAGGGTGTAGACCGAGCCCCATGAGAGCTCACCCAGATATTCCAAGCAGCCATTATCTGAGGAGAACAAGAAGCCTTCGAAGTCAATTCAGCTTTGTAATAAAGGGGGGTGTCCACGTCCAGTAAACACACTAGGTCATGTCAGCGGGATTTACATATTGTCCAATGTACTTCATTAATTCGCTTGCGCGTAAGGGGTCTTTAATCGTGATAGGAAACCAGGGAACCCAAACAAATCCCACATGGATTGACCCTATTCCTTGCCACGTACAAACGGTGAAACCATGCTACTTGCCCCCATTATGGACCTTATTATCAAACGCGTTCAACCATTTGGTGGAAGTATTGGTGGGGGTGGTAGGTATTGATCTGGTCCACAGTAGATTCACAACCAGGATCTTCAAAATCCCGGTCCCAACTTGTCAGGTGTGACTCAAATGGGGCTGATAGTCCACGCAACTGATCCAATCACAGTGCAAGAAGAAGAATACAGAGAAAACGACACAGTCCACGAAAAGATGTGTCATAACACACGTTTCAATAGAAAAAAACAAACCAAAACCCATTACCACAATATGCTGTCCCAAACTGGCCGAATTGGGTATACGAGACTCAAACCCATATTTTAATCCTTTAACTGTCAATGCAAGCCAAAATATTTTTTGGGGGATTAAATAGTCTCTAATCATACTAATTCGGTAATTGTTGAATATTGGGTATGGATGTGTTTTGTGATTCACCAGCCTCTGATCATACTAATTGTTGACTTTGTACATCAATCTCGATCCCTGAGATAAATGAAATAAAATGAAATGGGGTTTAACGTCCTACTGTTCTGCTCTTAACCTTGGCTAATGAAGACAGTGTGCTAAGGGGAAAATCTTGTCCGGTCAGCGACGTTACGATCTACAATTATATCGAATTCCAACTGCCAAAGGATCTTTTACGTGCACGCCAATTACGTGCTTATTCCTACCACCCGAACGACTAGACAGCTGTCCTTGTGATCCCAGAAATAACTTTATCCTTCGTTTATCTCTAATATAACATTAAGCATTTACCTATCAATCTGGAAATTCAAACAGTTCAAGTTCCGATCGTGTTTATCTGTATAACGCCACTAACTGTAAACAAACGTTATTTTGTTGCTAACGAATTGAGGAATTACAGTTTTCAAACGTATGTGACGAAAGTGGAAGTTTGTAACATTCACGAAGTTGTAGATTGCCATGACATAGTATGTTTAATCTCCAATATACTATCGCCTTGAACAATACAATACGGCCTACAATATATTGTAAATATTCTTGAATTCTATTTAGAAGTTAAGGTATAATATTCATAATTACAAAACTTTATGGATCTACTACTTGATAAAGATACATGTAATAGTATTGAAGCGTTGCATGTAATAAACTATAAGCAGCTACACATTATTTGCAAATCGACGACCCATAGTTTATCCAAATATTGAAACCTTTTATCACCTAAAACTTACTGTTTAAGCCAAGTACCAATAATGGATTCTGATAGTCCCCCGGAGTAAGCATCAGCAGTATCTATGAAATTACCTCCCCATTCCACGTAACGATTTAATATTTTATGTGATAATTCTTCATCACATTGGCCAGGTAATCCAACCTGAAAAAAATATTGAAATAAATTGAAATATTGAAATGTCGGCTATTAAAGACTGGCAAACCCCCATACAGAGTGCTATAAGGCAAAGATTTTGCCCGGAGAGCGGCGCAGCAGTTTATTCATATCGAAGTCCAACCGTAGAGGGCTCTTTTACGTGCTCGCGAAATTGTACACGGGACCTCCATAAGTTCACTGATAAAGTTCAATCATTTTTTTGTTATCTCTGTTTGTTCTTATCGCATACCGATGCAAACTTTTTTGGACTTTGTTCTATATTTGACCTTGTGTTTTGAATCTAAAATTGTTCGGATCAATTCACGATGACGTTTATATTTGCCTGCCTGAAACCTAACTTTATAGCATGGGTACGTCCATATTATAAACCGGGATGAGTATATGGATGTACATGATGGCCATCACCCCAACGTCTCATATCAAGTTATTATGCGCAGAATTTGTTTCCCGGACCAGCTCTATTGCATTGAATGTGCAATGTTACCGGAAGCTCCGATCAGACGTTGTTCCAGAAAAGGCAAGATTGCGCCTTTAACCAACTAGATCGAGGCGAATTCCCTTTCTGGTCCCAACATTCCCAACCTATGCTGGATTAGCTCCTCAAACACGACTTGAACTCCTGACAGATCAGACAGGCAATCTGTACGATATCACCTTCGGTAGAAACGGTCGTTATGTTTTCATAAACATGGTTGCGTCGGAGACCTAAAGTGAAGGTGCTAACAGATGCTCTATCCGGAGCAAATAATCATACGTCGTTCTCCAAGAAACCAATTATTACATTTAACTAGAATGGTCTTGTGAGACGCGTTGCGTTGTCAGTGCTTTGCTAAAGGAGTTAACATCGCTATTCTTTGGCTTCTAGAAATGAACACAAATGGGTAGCAGTGCATATAATAATGTAATATGGTTGTATATAAACTGATTTACATTCAATCGTTTCTGTTTTTACTGTAATTTATAATCAGTTATATTCATCGGGATATCCGAACAGTCCAAAGTGAATGTCAGTCTTTGACGTCTGGTTATTCCAGTCTACGCCTGTAGTAATTTTTCATGGGTATGTTTAGCCTAGTCCATCGAGTAGCTTCATTAAAATGACTCGCGAAAGCATTTCCAAATTCTGGATATTCGAAGCCATTTTTTCACGGTAAGATAACAATATCAATGTTGATTTAAATTGACCAATAAGTTGTGTTAGCAATGTCGAAGACTGTGGATGATATTGAATAAACGACTTGCCTCCTTCAACAGGATTCCCATAACAATTTAATCATTAATCGTAAAACTAAATTTACTCACAGCGGCTTGTCCAAATGTCATGGTACCCAGACACAGGTTCGAAACTTGAAGACCTGTTCTTCCTAAATAATTATAATCCACTTTTAACTCGGCCATTTTGATGCTGGTGTGTAATACTCAACTTTTCAACACAGCCGCCACGTAAATGATACAAGTCCAAATGGCTAGTAGTGTAACTTAAATGTGTCGGGGACTAAAGTGTGTCCGCGAAAGCCAAGTCACTATTTGCATAGATAGATAGCTTATCTGACAATTAAAAACATAACACGAGAGCATGAAGTTGGGTAGTGTTGGCCTTGCTCTATACTGATAATTGGGTTATGTACTAGATATGAAATTTCTGCATACTTTCACATTTTTCCTCTTTATATATTTGTTACAAAAAATAACGAGTAGTGACTAGTGTGTTTAAGCGTGTGAGAGAGAAATGGAGTTTAGCGTCTACTCAACACAAACTAGATCATTTCGGGAGTAACACATGGTTCATTTTTATTTCAATAATTCGCTTTAACAGTACGGGGAAACCGAAGAATCGAGAAAACCCACGAGGCTGGACAGGCGACCAGGACCGTATGTTGGATTTTAAAAGGGGGGTGCAGTAGAGTGGTGGGGCGCCATAGCCACCACGTAAGTGATATAAGAAAGTTAGGATCAGGGCAAACGAAAATAATATTGGCGTGTGGGTGCCCTTAAAACCAACCGACTGATCATTGCCTTAAGAGCATCACTGTGTGGCCATATCAAGTGTATTATTTTATAATTGAAAGATTGACAAACTATTTATTTATTATTTTTTTTGAATGGGGCAAGGGCGCCGTGCAATGTACGCCCTGTATCACCGCTAGATACGGCCCTGCAGGCGACCCTACTTTCTGTCACGTACAACCGAAGAATCGAATTCCGCCAGTTGACTCATTGACAGACCTTATGATACAACGCGCACGTGCTAACCATTCGGCCATCTAAACCATGTGTGTATATAACACCGTAACATTTTTTTGAGAAAACCCTTAATTCTTTGATTGGAGTAACCTCCCTTTAAGAGTAATCAAACTTTTTTTTTTTTTTTTTTTTTTTTTAAAAAAACACACCTTTTTAACGTCAATTTTTTACAAGCACATATCAAGTACATTTATATCTTAACAAAAAAAAATACCATTGTTCTATATAAACGGGAAATCGCAGGGTTCCTAATATACACAGATCTAAGTACAAAAATCCATCAATGGGGAATCGTTATGGAGGCAGTCTGTTAATTCTTAAAAAGATATTTCCATTTATTTAGGTATAAATCCAGAGATATATCAATCTCCATTTTAGCATGTTCTAATAAGAAGTTTTCATACTTATTAATGTTGAGTATTTCGTTTCGTAGTTTAGCCCGATATATGTAGAATTTAGTTAAAATAATTACATAATTAATGAAAATCCATTCAGTATTATTTATATAATTTGGTTTGTTAGTTAGACCAAGATGTATTATATGTGTTTTTATATTTATCTTTATATTACCGCGATCTAAAATAGTATGAAAATGATTCCAAATTGTTTGTGAAAATGGGCAAAGAACAAAAAGATGTTCTATATTTTCTATATTAGATTCACAGAAAGTGCCGAGTGTGTTATCAACTTTTCTAATTTTGAATAATTTATCATTTGTGAATATAATCCTATGGAGATATTTGTATTCAAAACTCCTCAGTTTTGTACTAAGACATACAGTGTTTATTATTTTGAATAAAATTTTCTACGTCTAAATCGCTTAACTCTGTATCTAGAATGTGTTCCCATTCTTTAATGGCTTTTGGTCTGCTGAACTTTGTTTTTATCCGGCTATCATAAATATCTTTTGAGTCTACGTTGTGAAAATCGGTATTGTATATTTTGTAAAAATTAGTACTTATATCTTCCAAGGGAATTCTATTACAATTGAGATGTGTATTTAACGCACTTTCAAATTCGCACTTTCAAATTTGATTTTCAGCGTGCGTAATGTTCTTTATATGCGTTGTGTAAATTGTATACCAGTTAGCATACAGTTTTTTATAAAAAGGAATGTTTATATTTAACTTATCTGGAAAGTTGCATCCAGGTAATAAATTTCCTCCATATTCAGCCAAAATGAATTCATATGGTTTGAGCCATGTTTGTATTGGTGACTGGTATATTTTTTTAATCCAAAAAATGCTCTTACATATTAGGAATTCTTTTAAGTCAATCATTTTTAATCCGCAATTTTTATTGTTTTGTATAAGAATATCTCGTTTTATTCTGTCAGGACCGTTCCATATAAATTTGTAGAATATTGAATTAAGTTGTTGAATAGTAGAATCCGGCACTGTAAGAGTAATCAAACTTGACACCCCCTACCCGTACAACCATCGCTATCAAAGATTTGCTTTACTGACTCGAATAGTTTAATCTTAATTGTAGTTGTTTGCCTGCCTCTAAAGAATTCAACTGCATTGTGAGCAACATGGTGCTATGTTGTCCTTCCGCCTCCAATTTTATTTTTTAAACAACATTTGTTTCTCCGTAACGCACTGAGGAAAAGACTAGTCCTCCACATCACGAATATTGACCAATAAGGAGAAGACACAATAACAATACAAATAGAAATAACTATATCGGATTTTAGAAATATTCAGCACCCAATAACGCTCGTTTTGGGTAGGTTATCGTTAAAAAGTTGATCTTTGTATTTTGGAAATTAAACATAACAAACATTAACACGCCATTGCTTTTGTACGTGAGTCCAATCTCGTTGGTTTCCTCTCACTGATAAAGACCCACACTCGCAAGCCAATTATTGAAAAAAAAAATTGAAGCGTGTGTTAGTCCCGAAATGACTCAATAACAGACCTTATGATCTACATTGGATTCGTACATCCAAGGACGGATTCATGTTCTCCTTTACACATACACTTACTAAAAGTCTGGCAATCACATAGCTTTTAAGCCTAGTCTAGTCCAACAAAAATATTCTGAATGGGTTCGAAATGATAACTTGTGAAAGTGGTATAAGTGAACACCTCAATTGAGAAGGAATATCAGCTGTTTTAGACAGTTATTTTTTGCGGATATGAAAGTAAGAGAGAAAGGGGGTTTTACGTCCACTCGACACAAACTAGATCATTTCGGGACTAACACACGGTTCATTTTTTTTTGTTTTTCAATAATTGGCTTGCGCGTACCGACAGGCGACCCTACTTCTTGTCACGTACAAAAGCAATGGCGAGTTAATGTTTGTTTAAGTTTAATTTCCAAAATACAAAGATCAACTTCTTAACGCAAACCTACCCAAAACGAGCGTTATTGGGTGCTGAATACTTAAAAAATCGCCATGTCACCTTTCACTCTATAGCCCAAGACAGACTAATCTTGCTCGACACTCGTTTCTAGTCTTACTAAACAAGCGTTCTCATAGTAAACACTGCCTCTTGATTCTGTTACAAATAAGGATGCCATTATGAAACTAAGTTTCCAGTAAATCTTGCCCAGTTTAAGGTCTATGCAGATGCACTGTATACAAATCCCTAGCATTCTGATACTGTACTATTGTTTAGTTGAAAGAAAATGATTTAGAAAACGAACATCATGGGACAACCTTGGACGGCTTCAGAGGGAAAATAGGTAAGTTGTGCAAATAAAGTTTGGGTATTGGCAAGCAGTTGGTAGTATAGTAGATGACGTAGAAACTCTGATACGCGGAGTTTGATTAGAATTTAAATGTCATCTTCGTATTAGAAGGTCCATTAATCCCCAATTTCCGGTTTGGTATTGGTATTGTTACAAAGACAGTTGAACGATGAATGTCCGGATGCAAATCGTATATGGAACTGAATGTGAAAGAAGACGTGTGCAACATGATTTGGGGAATTTTGACAGTAGATCAATTATAAAAGAATCGAGGACGTCATGTTTATATCATGTTAAGCCACAGTATTGCCCATGTTAAACTACTTAAAGGGACAATAACATTCTTGCTGGCTTGGCAGCTCCAGAAAATAAATAATACCCCTATTCTAAGTACTAGATGTTTAAATGTCCTACCTGTTGTGTAAATTATCCATTACGACCTATTTTATGTGTCCAGAGGGTTCGAAAATATTTTAAAATCCAAGTCACGTTTGAAAAGGTTGAATTTTTCCAATTTTTTAAAATAGGTGTGTTAAGATGAAATTTATATCATCATTTAATTGGAATATTGTAAAATAATACGATTTGTTGACCAGAATGAAGATTGGGACATATTTTTCAGTTACAACGAGAGTGTTATTGGGGCTTTAAGGCAATAAGCGAGCCTTGAAATGTAGATAATTTGAAGGAGTTGCCATACCCTTACGTTGTATGGTGTGTTCATGCATACCTACCCATCTACTTACCTACACACCTATATATACCTATCTACCTTTCCACCCATCTACCTACCCATCCATCTATCTGCCGTCCATGTCTACCGAACTACTCATCCATATACCTATCTACCAGCCAGACTACCTACCAATCCATCCATCCATCCATCCATCCATCCTACACGCCCCGCCCACCTTCCTACCTGTCTGCCTGCCTACCTATCTATCTATCTATCTATCTATCTATCTATCTATCTATCTACCTATCTACCTACCTGCCTACCCACCTATCTAGCCATCTGTCTACGTGCCTACTAAGGAACTGGGTCCCAAGCGCTAATCATCTGATTGTTGGGGGAGACACTGATCGACACGACACTTCCAACTTTTTTTCATTGGACAATGGCGCATAGTTTGACGAATGTTTGCCAGATTTGTTATTCCCAGGTGGTGGTGACCAGATCGGGTCCATAGTGCACTCGTAAGTCCTATAATACAAGAGGTTTCTTTTGTTTTCTGGTTGTTATTCGATTATGTGAGTACTAACGACAAAATCCACATTAATTGTATATTTATAATTCCTATATATACAAAGGTCAATCCTATTCCCTATTCACTTAATACATTTTTCAAATGAAAGTAGTGCTGAACATTTCAACAAATGCTGATAGAAAATTGTATTTTCCATTTGTTTACTGGTGCATATCTATAAGATAAATCCGCCGATAAAAACTTTCAAATATTTATGAACTTTCTGCTAAATAACCTAAGCGACACGGTGTGGTCTCCACGGGGCCATATTAAACATTTTCCCGCAATATGATGATTGCAACTAACCACGTTCCATGCGTTTAAGGGCTTTTATTATGTAGCTACGACATTTACTATTCCGTGACTAATCGATTTAGGTGTAGAGAACTATTATGGACATTACTTAGTAAATGTTATATTATTAGATAGGGAATACCACGGTAACTCCTACATAAACATTTATTCGTTATCCCACAAAAAGAACCCAATAAAATATTATACAATCAACAAAAAACATTTGACCTTTTGTTTTAATAGAGAGTGGCCATTTGAAATGTCAAAAAAAATGTTCTGAATTTAATGAATTACACGTTCCAAAATGTCAGGAATTATATACATGTATGAAAGGATCACGTGTTCAATAGGAAGCAAAGAGTCAATATTTGTCAACAGTCTCGAAAGGTAAGCACGATCATTTCCTTTTTTTATTTTGGGTTTCATAACTGTTGGTTGGATGACCTAATGGTTAGCGCGTGCGTGCTGTATCGTGCGGTCTGTCACACATTGATCAGCAGTGAATATTCAATATGCCGCTAAAGTAATGAACCCCCAATAGTAACGCTTTTCCTCCGTCAAATTGATTTCTAAAACATTTTTTTATGAAGTAGAAAAATAAATAAAGACGTTTGAAGTATTTGTAGGTAAAAATCATTTAGTGTAAATGGGTATTGAAATGAGTAAAAGGCACCATTCTGCCCGAACCAATGATTGACGCATGTTGAAGACAGTCATCGTTTACAGAGATATCAGAAGACTTTTGTAATTCTCTGTGAACAAATTGGGCGTGATTTCGATTCCTCGGTTGTACGTGACAAGGAGTAGAGTCGCCTGTCCGACCCTTTTCCCCCTACTGCTAAAGATCCCTACGCTCAAGCGAATTATTGAAACAAAATTGAACCATGTTAGTCCCGAAATGACCTAGTTGTGTCGAGTGGGCGTTATACCCATCTCTCTCTCTCTCTCTCTCTCTCTCTCTCTCTCTCACTCTCTTGATGAGTTCTATAAATAATCATTCGCATCTTATAAGAAAAGTGGGAGTTTTTCACCCAGATCACTTCAATCTGTGTTGCCAGGATACGAAATGAAATGAAATGAAATCGAGTTTAACGTCCTACAGTTCTGCTCAAGACATCCTCTTAAATTTCCAAGTATATTATAGCATGTTGATGATTTTGTGAATCATCTTAATGTTTTATATACGTAATCCCGATAGAAACTTACGTAATAAATTGAACAAGTCAGCATGATGGATTAATTGGACAGGAATAATTTGCGGATACCATGTCATCTGTGACACTACAGTTTCATCTGATTGAAACCCCTGAGACGAGATTTATTAGTTAAAAAGTTAGCGAAACTTAATTATCTGTAAACATCGATATTTCTCCAAAACAAAAGTTGTGCGGTTATATCTCCATTCGTAGGCTGAGTAATTGGCTCACGAGAATTCAGATTAAGAATGTTGATGTTTAGAGTAAATATGGCCAATTCGAATAGTTTCATTGGCGTCATAATGAATGGGTATAACGTCCTGCATGTCTGCAGCAACCAGTGGAATGTAGAGTTTGGTGATGTTCGGGGCCAACTCCGTTAAATCTATTTCACATGCACGTCTGCGGTTTCGTCATAGGTCACAAGATGTAAACAGTGCTAACGCTAAACCTAATCCTAACCCAAGACCTAGCCCTAAGCCTTACCCTAACCCACAACCCCTCAGCAACAACCACGTGTCTTAACCCTGTCTACATCTTGATTGGTGAAATCCGCAGGTGTGCATGTGAAATATATCTAACCTGACCAACACCTTATATGCCCCAAAGACTCAAGTATAGGGCGCATGTAGGCGAGCTTGAACAGTAAAGTTAACAGTCATAATTTGAAATTTCCCAAAAATGTAATTTAAATTTGACTCCTTCATTGGATGCACCACCGGTATTTAAGCCCGGGGCCGTCCTTGTGCCCGCCACTGGTAACAACCCCACCAACGAAGATGGCCATGCACATTTTATTTTTAGCCGTTGCTTCATTAAACATGTAATCGTCTTATTGCATGTATAACCTATATCAATCATACTACTTCCTTATTTGGGAATAAATCAACGCCGCACTACTCTAACCGATAAGTGTTATTAAATTGCCTATCCTAGATTAAAACTAAGATGGACGCCTTGCGTTTCTGCACCAACCGATTTATAAAAAAATAAAATGTCGTTTCGGCCACATATATTAAATAAGTGCAAACTGGTTAGGGTTGGGGTGGGTAAGGGCGAATTGTTACCAAGCGCGCTGTATCATAAGGTCTGTCATTGACTCAACTGGCGTGGTTTCGATTTTCCGGTTGTTCGTGACGTGGGGTAGGGTCCCCCGGTTTGCTCCTACTGCTAAAGACCCCTACACACAAGCCAATTATTGACATAAAATTGAATCATGTGTTAGTCCCGAATTGGCCTAGTTTCTCTCTCCCCCTCTCTCTCTCTCTCTCTCTCTGTCTCTCTTTCTCTCTCTCATCTCTCTGTCTCTCTCTCCAATTGGCCATAGGTTGGACAGGTGACCCCACTCTTTGCCACGTAAAGTTTGAAATCGAAACCACGCCACTTGTCTCAATAACAGACCTTATGATCTAAAGCCCCCACCCCATTTTTACAACTATAAGTGTCAATCTTCTAACTAATCGGAGGGTTGGACGCCGAAAGGATAGCGCTGTATCACGCGGCCTGTCATTGAGTGAACTGGCGTTGTTTCAAATCCTCGGTTCCACGTGGCAAGGAGTAGGATCGTCTGTTAAACCTCTTGGGGTTTTTTCCGGGTACTCCGGTTTTCCTCCCACTGCTAAAGATCTCTACGCGCAATCGAAATATTGAAATAAAATTAAACCATATGTTATTCTCGAAATGACCTAGTTTGTGTTTGTGTCGAGTGGACATTAAACCCCATTTCTCTCTCTCTCCCTCCCTCTCTCTCTCTCTCTCTTTTGTAAATAATCGCTATGTAATAGTCGCAATTATTCAAATGATGACATATTATCCAAATGATGACGCATTATTCAGCTTTGTACTTGACAAAGTGAATCAATTATCTGCTCGTATGATGGTCGGTCTGTCGTCTAGATTATTTTGATGAATTAAAACAGATTTATGGACCAGTTAAATACAGTAAAATCCACTATTGTATCTCTTTTGATGGTTGTAATTTCACACGTGGAATAGAACATGTATTCTGGATGAATTTGCAGCAGGCAGTGAGCCAATTTCAAGCCAATCTCCCAGTCTAGCAAGACTTGGCATTCCTTAACAAATTCACAAATAAATTCAAATATGCAGCTGAGAACATGTAACATTGACTATACAGGCATTCTAGTTGATGTGAGCAATTAGCCAACGAAATCCTTTGTTACGGCGAGTTCCTTGGTGTTCTCTGTACGGAACTGTGGGTAAACCACTAGAAACGTCAACGCTGATTGATTACTCAATGTCAGACGTCATATCCTCTCGTCACTCGGCTAATCTCGACAGATTCCGTAAACTACATCTAGTCTCGGATGTATGACAGTAAGTGATATGTACCTACGCCCATACATTTGCGATGCGGCTACCGGTTTACTTTAACAGGAAAACTTGACGCTATTACACAAATTGGGAACCTATTCGGCTAGCGACCTATTCGACCGATCGAGCTGCAACCTGTTCGTTGGAAACCTATTTAGAGTAAAGACAACAATCTCTATTTATCAACCAATAAAATCCAACGTTATGTCTATCAAATGAAAGTAGAATATATTATTTTTTATCCATTCCTTCAGCTCAGAATAGAAGTGTAATTTCGTCATTATCTTACAGCTGGATCGGTCGAATAGGTCGCTAGCCAAATAGGTCGCCAACTTGTGTTTGGAATGGGCGCAGCCATGTTTCATCCGGGACCTTTAAAGTAGTTCCAATATGGCGGAATTCATCATACAGCCGAGTTTAGATTCCCGAAATCTTCCGAGGTTTGCCGAGTGATCCTCTCGTATGACCCCTGACTATTTAAGATCTGCGTGTATTGAACGTATTTTAATCAGATTGTTGTACGTTTGATATAACTTCCAAACTACAAACCGGAATTCGGTAATTTTGTCTTTTAAACATGGCCGCAACACATCAGTTAGAAATCTGTATTTTAGCGAGACTCTTTCAGGATGATTTTCAAGGGTTGAGCCCACTGAAGTTCCCAATCATTGTAAAGTAGCGATTGGCGACCTTGGTTTTGTCGTATATTTTGCTGACTGCGCGACCCTTTAATTCAGCGCAGCGCAGTGGAGGTTATCCACGGATTTACCCGACAAAAATACACTATTATGCTATAATTAGAAAAGCTCCAGACTTTCTGGAGAATACAAAACGTCTGTGTTTAATGGGACAGTTAATGTAAAATTTCCATCTCAAGTACTTCGACCACCCGGTCATTAAGAAACTTGAGACGATTCTAAACCCTGGAATATTTCTGGTTCAGCAGTATCAAACAGAAGGCAGATGGTTGCATAATTAAGATAAGATAAACGTTTAATGCCCACGTGTGATATATCGTTTCATGGGTTGCAGGGGACGAGAAAAACGAATATGCCATTTCCAAGCTAATATAATTACACGAATTTGAAAGACAATAGTATTTTCAAATTGAGCATGTTTGCTGCTACAGAATTACATATGTAATAATAACTACCATGAATTTGCCAAGATACCCATGCTTATCTTTTATATATTACAGCTATCATAATACATTATAATTTTATGTCATCTGTCGCACTCAGATTGAGAAGTATTGTTATTTGGGGAGTTATAGACTGAGCGGTTTTTTAAACACCAAAACACGAGGCTTCGGATGTATATCATACAAACACTTCCCATTCACTACTTTTCAATCATGTGCACGCAGGTGCGGATCCAGGAATTTTTGCAGGAGGGGGTTTGCCAGGTTTCTGTTAAGGAAATCTGCCATCATCGTCTCTAAATTACATAGGCATACATACAAACTGAGCTTTTTAAACAGAGAAATCATTTTTATACTGATGTAGGATCACTTTGTGATGTAATTTCGTTGATGCAAGGCATTATTTTTTTTTATGTAGCTGAGCAGGGGGGGGGGTGGACCCCCCAAACCCCCCCTCTGGATCCGCGCGTGGCACGCGGCAATAATGGATTCTGGGGTCAGTAATCCCGCATAATGAAGTATTGATAGTTAGCTCTTTCCGCTTTGTGCCTTAAACCATTTCCATACTCGTGGCACACACTGCAGATCATATGCTTCCAAGTTACTCGATAGTTTCTTTTCTAATAATAGTTACCGCTTCGAACTTGGGGGCGTTCATAGTTTTTTTTTAAAAAAGGTATATACACCCAAGTCCAAATACATTTAAGTGTCAAGTTCTCGTAAACAATCTGCTTCTTTTTCATAATAACTGAATAGATTTCTCTGAAATGTGGTAAGGATCACGCTAAGATGATAAAGATAACAGTTTGTCTGAACCGAATTGACAAAATTGACATTAATGAAATCGCTCAATCCCATAGTTTTGGTACAAAGGTTCATTGATTGAGCTCTCCCTATAAATACTCCTTTTTACTAGTTCCTTTAGGAACTGTCTTTGAGCGGACTATGTCCACTGACACTTCCTATCCGGCCTTATATAGCTGCAATATGAAAATGCGGTCTGAGAACAGAGGTGGTGGGTATTTTACTGTATTTTCACATTGCAGCTTTAAAAGGGCGTATAGGAACTGCCAGTGCTCATGGTCGGCTCAATGAGAGTTCCAAAAGGAACTACCTTTCTACGTACAAGCACGGAATCAAAACCACGCCTCTCGTGATCTATACTACTCGATCTTCAAATCTTGTCAAGAGATAACATCGGTCGGAACTTTTTTTTTCGACACAAACTGTTTTTGTTTTATGTATTTGATGTCTGTTGATTTGGGTCTTCAATCTTATATTGATAACAACTCATATAATATTCAACAAGCAATTTGTCTAAACCCGTTATCTTCTAGGTTCGTTTTTTGTTTACTTTGTCATCTGATCAAATATTTACAGCTAATACACAGACAGTTTAATCTACAAGGTTATTTTTATAAACATGTAATGACATGAGTTTTTAATAAACAAATTAACACACGGAAAAGAAGGATCTATTATTAATGTATGGAATAAAATACTTACTTAACAGTAAGTCTACTCCAGGTTTAGAGCTATGGAGACAGGGGCATCTGAACTCTTATTTCAAACACTGGGGGTTGGGATGGCCTAGTGGTCTAGAGTGCTGCGCTTCGACCTCTAGCTGGGTTGTACCTGTGGTTTCGATCTCTGTTGTGAGCGTATGTGACATGGAGTTAGAGGTGCCTTCTCAACCTCGTGGGTTTCCTCCGGGCACTCCGGTTTCCTCCCACTGCTAAAGACCCCTACGCTCAAGCGAATTGTTGAAATAAAATTGACCCAAATGTAAGTCCCGAAATGACCTAGTTTGTGTCGAGTGGACGTTAAACCCCATTTCTCTCTCTCTCTCTATTTCAAACTCCAACTGTCAAGGGTCCTTTTTCGTGCACGCCAATGTTAACAAGGAAACTCTGTTTTTCGTAGCATCCCGATGAAATATCTCGGCTGACATCTGGTGCAGACAGTGTTGAATGTTTCTTTGACAAAAGACTTGATAACAGTCGGTACAATTTTTACTTCCATAATCTTATTTATCTATTATGATACAACCCAACCCAATATGTTGCCATATTGGATGCATTGGAAACTATCACTATCACAATCACAAATGCCATAATGCACGGGTCATTTGTCTTGGAATTTCGGCTCTGCTGAAGTTAGCCCGTCGTTTTCAGAGGTAGCCAACTAAACTACACACAATTTCACTAGTACCCCTTCTATTAGAAACCATTGCTAAACCTTGTTCTCCGAGAAATGGTCACGGTTCTGGTAGACAAATCAGGTAGAAACCTAACGATCACATGACGTACAGCACAACTCCACTCTCCATACCGGAAATCCTACTCACACCATTGCTTTTAATTCCTCTTTGTTCCCCCAGAAATCCAATATACATGTGTATCAAGAACCTGGACTATATAATTAAATAAAAGGATGGCGATAATGAAATATACATGATTAATAAAAAAGAGTTTTTTTCTGGCTTATATCGCATGTATTGTCCTTAGTTCTGTAAACACTGTTAATTTTATTACTCGTCCCCAACAATGATTAGAGCTATATACTTGGAAATCCCTACGGAGACATCTATAAATGCCAAAAAACCTAGAGAGATATTAATGGTGTTTCATAAAGGTTAGTTTAACACTTAAATGTAGCGTTAATGTGGTTTTGTATTATCAGACAGTTTTATAAATAACGTTGTTAATATTATTCACCAAATACAGAGAATGGAGAGCTAATACCTTATTTTACTGGTCTGATGAATTGACCTCGGATTATTGAGTATCTTGTCTTCATTAAAAATCACAACTTATTACTATTCCGATACAAAATTATTAAGCGCGAAAGGGGAAATCGTTTTATCCGGGTGTTATTTAAAAAAAAGGTGGGCTGTATTTCATAATCGGGTCGAGATTATAACACCATAGAACAGAAATACCCCAAACGAAGAAGTTTCGGTTGTCTATAGTCTGTATTTGCCTGGACAGCGGCACTACTCTTATATCGCGTTCCAATTGCAAGGGATCTTTAAAGCGCACACCAAGACGGCAAATCCCGATGAATTTTCTCGACCAATGCAGAGATAGAAAACGGCACCTCTAGGTTTCCGAGCAAACCTCCTACCAACTGAGCCACTTTTCATATACTGTGGTCGGATGTGTGAAGTGGAAATGCGCAGCTCTTACCCGGTGGCAATGACAAAGTCTCAACATAGATACCATCGCGAAAGAGGATCTTTTTAACACTGTGCAGGTGAATGGGAATGGTAAAATAAAATTGAGATCACGAAAAATAAATTAATGATATTTTATAAAATACCAAGACATTAACCTGTTTTTAAATCTCAAAATGACTGCAAGGGTAAAATAATATTCCTTTGAAATGTGGATTATTTAAAGACTGCAAATCTTGTCATTTATCAGAGGTGCCGGAAGTTGCTGTTAAGACTACGTGCAACAGCATAATTAGTTATAGATGTTCTTGATGGTTGAATCCGTATTTATGAAGAGTAGCCGTTTGCTATAAAAGGAAAAGCAATTACCGGTTGAAATTTAGCTTGATCTTTATCAATGAGAATGTGTATTGGGTTTTTAATACAGTCGCAATTGAAAACAGATGTTATCCATTTTGCTTCACTGGAATCACAGTAGTGGATGTCAGCTGAATACCCGGTCGACCTGCAACCAAAGTTCATCACTTTTAATATTTGACTTTGTTAAGAAAAAGTGTGTTGATGCGAGCAATTGACTTTTATTTACGTTTCAAGTAGCCCGATGGGACTTGGATCTATAACCGTTAAGCACTCCCGTATCAGAGATTGTAGCATGTAGGAGCCGGTTAACTTGATAATTGCCGACAATTCCCGAACTGATTCAATTAAGATGGACACCAGCACACTGACAATTATCTGGAAAAACATCGAGCTAGTCAAAGCCTTGCTGAGAATACTGTCTATTATACGAATGTCACCGGTAAAGGTTAGGGGTGGTTGTGTCGATATATTATGGTAAATTTAGTAAGATTGATGAAGCCCCTCAACATAAATACAATTATAAGCTTCATGAGGATGATCAATCACACGACACACTTCGAGCACTCAACAAACAATACGCCATTCGTTTATGTGGTCCGAATGCAAGGTTTTCTTGAAGAGAGAGAGAGAGAAATGGGGTTTAACGTCCACTCAACACAAACTAGGTCATTTCGGGACTAACATATGGTTTTTAATTTTATTTCAACAATTCGCTTGCGCGTAGGGGTCTTTAGCAGTGGGAGGAAACAGGAGTGCCCGGAGGAAACCCACAAGGTTGAGAATGCGCCCCTATCTCCATGCCACTTACGCTCACACCAGGGCTCGAAACCACAGCTGCAAGCCAGAGGTGAACGGCCAGCTAGAGGTCGAAGCGCGGCAGTCTAGTCCACTAGGCCATCCCCCCCACGTTTTCTTGAAATGCTGTAAATCGTGTATTCTTCATATAATACAAGATGACGCATTCAGATGTTTTCCGAACATGACAACGAAAAGCTACTGCGTGCGTTTTTTCAAGTATCAATTGTTGGTCACAGAGACAAGAAAGACGTAAGTCTACTGGCTGTCAGGGCACCTTTGTAATGTCCTCGGTGGCATAGGAGGGTCCTTGACGGTTGTCTCCATTATCTTTGTACACTATAGACGTCGTTACCATATGAAACATACATAATGCAAGTGAAAAAAATTGGATAAACCTTTTGTTATCAAGTGCAGCACGTGGGTCGTTCATTGTATAGACCTCTAAAGAAACGGCAATAGATTATCAGGTCACCAACGAAAAAATTGACATGAAATCTTAAAAGGGTTACGTGTCCGGCCGGATAAATAATCATTTTTGACGTTCACGTCCAATCGACTTAATATTTTGAGGTGAAATTTTGGGACAAGGTAAATACACTATTCCTCTTTATTTTGGCGTTTAAATTGCATACGTACTCGGACTTTTATTTTTGATAGGCTGGTCAAATCGGGACAGTCCCTTTAAACTAAAATATTTTAAGATTCGGTCTTTTAATTGGTCGAGGGTTAATATCCGGGTACATATTTCACGTCCTGGCTAAAGAAGGGTTTGTGTGTCACTTGGGGATTATTTTATTGGATGTTTTACTCAGCTTGCCTCATTACTACTGATTGTAGTTATTTTGAATGCCGGTTCGGGCTTTTGATCTTTGATATAAGCACCTTGTTTTTAATCTTAAACTGTAATTTTATATCTTTAGGGTCCAATAATCTTTATATGAGTTCCGAACGTGATACTGAAGATCTGTTGTAATCATGTAAATAAACATTGCTGGTCCAAAACATAAGATAGATTGGATCAAAGCATCGCATCCATCAATTTGCTATCTTCAACTATCTCATGATATTAGGTTGTTCTTTGATGTGTGTACCTCACATAAAACTTTATTTGGTGTTTAAGGGGATGGGGGCTGGCCGAAGGGTTAGCAGGTGTGCGCTGTAACAGAAGATCTGTCATTAAGCAAACTGACGTGGTTTCGATTTCCCGGTCGTACGTGTCAAGGAGTAGGGTAAGAGCGTTTTTGTAATCCCTGAAGATGTACGGTACACTGTTGTGCGATTTTCATATGGTACACTCTTAATCCAATCTAGACTAGATGGGAGGGGGGGGGGATATCGCAGACTGACATACTGATGATACCAGATATGCATGCATTAAAATTAGTACAGCTCTACCAGTTTGTTTCCATTATAATTCTATGTAACGCATGATAAGTACAGTGTTTTGCACCGACCCAGTAGAAATATTGTCCACGTGACCATCGGTTTTAATCTATTAAAGCCAATTCTATTTGTTATTGGCGGATAACTCGGTGAGTAACCCCAACACCGGAAGCGGTAAGCCAACGCCAATAACCCTATATGTTCTCCCCGGTCCGAGCTACCCTTATACACCAAATGCCAGTTTCCGAACAACCCTACTGTAGCCGCCAACGCTGAACAGACCAACATCCAGACAGATAAACAACAACTATAATTAAAAATATAGATATGACATTGATGTGTTCTATCTGGATGTGGAATATACGATAATGGAGTGGCCATGTGACAATATAATCTACATGCAGACCGAAAAGAACATTTGGTATTTTCAGATCCGACCTTCTGCTGTCAGAGGTGAAGCCCAAGGGGTCGACAGAATTGAGGCCCAACAATGTACTTGTTAATGTGCACGTAAACGAACCCTTGCTGTTGAAAATCGAACAACGGTGGATGGAAAGGCCACTGTTTGGGCCAAATTATTCTAACAGCAACATGACTGAAGTATTTACAAGATATTAAAGTTTCATTTCGTTCTAGTGAATATCCATAAGTTCACCATTCTCCCGTC
Organism: Patella caerulea; assembly: GCA_036850965.1. Taxonomy (NCBI): domain Eukaryota; kingdom Metazoa; phylum Mollusca; class Gastropoda; family Patellidae; genus Patella; species Patella caerulea. The sequence continues at coordinate 68,818,011 of JAZGQO010000010.1, read as the reverse complement.
ATAGTTTTTACTGTGCACATTTCATGATTAAAATCGACCAGTTATAGGTCAACGCCCACAAACCTTACGGTACATTTCATTTACAAGAGCAAATAAAACATAGATATTACACAAATTAAACACATTTATCTGGTATTGTCGTGAAATATTGAATTTTATACACATGTTGGGTTATATTAGTTTGTGAGAGAGAGAGAGAGAGAGAGAGAGAGAGAGAGAAAGAGAGAGTTTAATGTTCACTCGACACAAACATGGTCATTTCGGGACTAACATATGGTTCGATTTTATTTCAATAATTCCCTTGCGCGTAGGGGTCTTTAGCAGTGGGAGGAAACCGGAGGACTCAGAGAAAACCCACGCGGTTGGACAGGCGTTATTTAAAAACCGTTGTATGTGTTCAACAATTTGCTTGTATTGGATTTGAAATACTATATAAATGTAATATAGAGTAATATCTATGTGATTATAGGAAAGGGAAGTTAAAAGCTACCGCTTTTATTAAATTTCATTTATTTTAGATATTTGAAAAGGAAGAAAACAAAATGGTGGATTTCACTAGAATCGATATGTTGATTTGGTTATTTGGACGACAACTATTTTAATAGTCTCGGTCATCCAGAACCCCCTAGTCTTCAGCGCACGGAGGGTCTGGGTCGGTTCTCAATTTTTGACGAAAATTACTGGATAATCTACCACATAAAAATTTGGTTACGCATGGGCAATGGAACCTTTTGGATAAAGTCTCCGTAAGTGATAGATCTTATGAAGCCGGGACGATTTTGCTAGATTCTAGAAAGCGTGGTCGAAATATACCCCACAATTCACTTGGCACATCTATTATTAGAAACAAAATAGAGACGAGGAATAAAAGCATGGATCGCGATGAAGAATTAAGAAGATTGTGAGAAGCCATACGACTGATTCATGACGAGAGAAAATTACCATTTCAATTGAAACCTTTACAAACAAAATTTTAAAGCGTGTCATCGTTGACAAGCGAGCTGTTTTGATAGATTCAGTACGTGGTAACTTAAAAGACTGGATAATCCAGACAATGACCTATTTTCCGTCAAATTTTGAGGACCCATCCAGACTAATATTCGTAGAATATTTGTATGGATGATAGAGACTACTATTTAAATTAAAATTTCACGTTCATATATAATGCTAGTATTACAACCGATTTTGTATTCAAGTGCCGACTCAATAAGTCAAAATTTAAATTTCCATCCCAAATGGTAAGAGAGAAAGAAATAGGGTTTAACGTCCATTCAACACCCACCCGAGGATCCGGAGAAAGACAAAAAAGTTGAATAGGTCACCCTTCTTCCTGTCACGTAGCAGCTTGAGGTCGAAGGCACCGAACTTGACTCAATGACAGACCTTGTGATCTGAAGAACATGCGTCAGACCTCCCACGCACAGCACAAACAAAAAATGAAATGAAATGGGGTTTAACGTCCTACTCTTTTGCACCTAACCTGGGCTAATGGAAGACGGGCATACGCTATACAGTGTTCTATGAGGGAAATTTTGCCCACTCCAGTGTGTACACGGGACCTCGGTTTTCCGTCCCATCCGAGCGACTAGGCAGTTGTCCTTGTCAGGCCCTCTTTCTGCATCACTGGCAAGAGGAAATCACGCCGGAAAATCTAGATGAACGTTCTGGGAGAATGCAGGGATCGAACACCCGACCTCCAGGCTAGCGAACCAGCGCCTTATCCACTTAGCCACCGTGACCCCCCACACAACACAAACAAATAAAATTGTAATGGTCATAACTTGCACTATCACTCACCAAAACAACATTTTGACCACTGAGTTTCTCGAAAGGGACTAACAAGGACAGGTGTCTAGTTGTTCGGATGGGACAGATGGACACATTCGCGTGCACGTAAAAGATCATTTGGTGGTTGGAATTCGATATTAGAGTAGGCCATAGTGCCACTGCCCGGGCAAAATTTCCCTCGTAGCACACTGCATGGCGTATGCCGGCGACTTCAATAGCCCAGTCGGAGCAGGACTATAGGACGTTACAACCCCATTCCATTTCATTTAATTTAATATACAGACCTATGTTCTAGCTGACGAATCGCTTTCACACTTTACGCATACCTCGTGTTTATTAAAGAATAGACGAAAGACGAGTTGATCTGATTTATTTTGGTGGTTACTGGACGTGATTCGACTTTAAAAATGCATGAAATTGTCTGCCTTAAGGTGTGATATGAATGTATCTGAGAGTGTAGAAACCCCATCACAATCCATCTGTTTTAAGATATAAAACTGCTGTCCAGTCTTGTACAACTTGACGAGCACGTAAAAGAACTCTTGATGGTTGAGAATCGAAAACTTCATTCGCAACCCAGAGAACACTTCTTGATGAACCCTAACCTATTAGATCGTGTTATAAGTTTTTTTTCTGTTGTAGATCCCAATGATGCGAACCCTAACCTACTTGGTCGTACAAGAATGCCTATGACCATAGTGGGAACCCTAATCTGTTTCATCATACTAGAATGCCTATGATCATAGTGCGGACCCTAACCTATTTGATCGTACAAGAATGCCTATGACCATAGTGGGAAACCTAATCTTTTCGTCATACTAGAATGCCTATGATCATAGTGCCGACCCTAACCTATTTGATCGTACAAGAATGCCTATGACCATAGTGGGAACCCTAATCTTTTCATCATACTAGAATGCCTATGATCATAGTGCGGACCCTAAGCTATTTGATCGTACCAGAATGCCTGTGGCCATTAGGGAACCCCAATCTGTTTCATCATACTAGAATGCAAATGATCATAGTGCGGACCCTAAGCTATTTGATCGTACCAGAATGCATGTGGCCATTAGGGAACCCCAATCTGTTTCATCTTACCAGAAATTGAAGATCCCAATTATTATAATGCGAAACCTAAATCATATTTCATCGAATCAGATTTCCAGTTGAAGATGCCAATGATCGTAGCTCGAATCCTAACCTGTTTGATCGTATCAGAAATTTTGTGCGAACCCTGACCCTTTTGGCTGTATCAGAAGGTATTTTTTTTTATTGTAGATCCCAATGATCATAGTGCGAGCCCTAATCTGTTTGATCGTATCAGAAGTTTTTTTTGTTGATGATGCCTATGGTCATAGCGCGAACCCTAACCTATTTGATTCATATCTAAAGTTGTTCTTTGATTTCCTTGGAGCGGCACCATTGACGAGTAATCGCCCAGGCCGTGATTTGCCGTTGATTGACCCGATACGATAACGGTTAAATACTAATACCAATCACAAATCACATTTATCAAGGGAAATTGAGAACGTCTGGGGACGCGTAAATGAATGGTGTTTCGATTACGAATTGGCGGCTATTATCTCGCGCAAGGATGATATTTCTAAAACCCAACTTTATCAATACGGCGTAATGGGTTATGGATGGATATCATTTTACGTACAGATATGCGTTATACTTTATAACGAGCTTTAATTTTCAGAGTAGACCAAAAATGTACCCGAGTTCAGTTGGATCGCTCGATACGAATTGACGGCTATTATCTAAGACCAGGATAATATTTCTAAAATCAAACTGCATCAAGGGAGGACGGTTTATGGATAGCTACTGTTACGTGTTATGCTTTTATGACGAGCAGACCAAAAACAACATTATAACAGTCCAGTTAGATCTATACACTTGGAACGAATTGCCAGCTATTATTTCGTGCAAGGATAATATTTATAAAATTAAACTGTATGACGATAGTGATGGTTTATGGATATATATATATATTATTTTATGTATCGTTATAATTTAATTGAGTTCCAATGACACGCTTTAATTGTACGAGTATATCTATAAATAACAGTTCAGCTACATCTATAGTCTCGATACGAATCGACGGCTGTTACCAAGTGCAAGGATAATGTGTTATGCTTTAATTTAGTTTTAATGAGTAGACCAATAACGATGAATAGTTAAGCTAAATCTATGCACTCAGATTGAGAGTTGATTTCATTAATGCCTCAAGTTTAGATTAAAAATTTCGGTTTATTTTACTTAACAGCCACGCCAAATGTTTGTCAATAGCCTGTCCAAATAATTCAATAACTCAGATTAATTGTTCAGCTTCGATTCTGTATAGCATTTGATCTAAAACTGTTATCGAGACCAGAAGACTGGGAGTTGTGTCAAACGTGTCAATTTAGCCACATATCGGCTAGTGTTAATATGGATTCAAATTTAGACTATTGGTTCTATGTGGATATATTAATATTGTGTTAATTCATACTGTGTTTTATGGAAATAACTCATCGATTATTGTGAACGGTAAGTAAATATAGCTTGTTATTAGTATTTATTTAGTATTTTCATATGACCAAAGATTTGCACAATATTTATTTCCTTAACAGATTGAAGCCGCATTAGATCAATGAGTTAGGCTACGGAACGTCAGTTAGTCCGTAGGATGGAAGAAAAAAGCCGAATTCCCTTTGATACCAAAACGAGCCTCTGACAGCTATCATCTGGTTACTGTCCAGGCAGAATTTTCACCACAACACACTATCCGTCTTCATTCTTCCGTTCGGAACAGTAAGAGGGAAAGAGAGCGATGGGGTTTAACGTCCAATCGACACCAACTAGACTATTTCGGACCTAACAAATGTTTCAAATTTATTTCAATAATTCGCATATCCGTAGGGATCCTTAGAAGTGGGAGAAAACCAGAGGACCCGGGAAAACCCACAAGATTTGTCACGTACGAGCGGGGAATCGAAACCACACAATCTGACTTAATGACAGACCGTATGATCCATTAACAGGGAGCCACCCTGGAAAATCCCAATCCGTAGCTCTGGGTACGATGTAAGATACTCTTTTGAAACAATGGTGTTTAATGTGTTATATTTCATCATCAATTCAGGCCCGTATCTAGACACCATTAAGCGGGGGGGGGGGGGATAACTTTTCGGTGGGGGGGGGGGCGAACATTTTGAGGAAATTTTCGGAAAGGTCATTCTAAACAGACTGTTGTAATCATCATGCTATGTAGTTACCTAGGCGTCTAATAAGCATTTTAAAATAAGTATTCAAACAAAAAAATTTTGCTTTTTTAGGTTAATATAAGGAACTGTGTATACTTTAATGATTGTTAGCAATTTCTGAGCGGGGGGCGAGAATTTCACGCGGGCCCGCATCAATCATGATTGGTAACCGAAGGGGCTAGAAACAGTTTAAAATATATTGTATTAATTATTCCATATTTAAATGAGAATATGGTCGTATATCGTCTTCGGCCCCGTCGATCCATTGGTCCGACGTCCACTATTGCTTGTGGTCGCTTTAGAGGCGAAAGATAACATATATACAGTGTTTAAGGCCATGAGACGAAGAAGCCTATTAATGCCAGAGTTATGGACCATAATCACTTTGAAATATCTTGTGGATGCTCTACAATCAAAAGTAATCATTGGATTGACTTTAGATTGATACGATTTCTGGAGACGAACAGACCAAGTATATTGATTTTCAATGATCTTTGACAGCTCGAACAGTTAAATAATGAATGTTTTGTATAATAAACCTTAACATGGTATACAACGAGAAGCCAAACAAATTCTACTGATTTTCTGATAATTACTTAACGAGTTGTTATAAAGATTTAAGTGTATTATGAATGTTTCATTGCCGACAATAGAAAATATTAAACAACTCTTGTTGACTTATCGGACGACTCATCGGCTGTGGGTGTATGTTTCAGTCCCGGGCAACCTAACTTAAATTTAAATAACTATCATTGGGATATAAATCATTGAAAGTTGAATATGAACACGTTTTCAGTTGACATGAAAAGATATTTTCAATGGTTTTGAATAATTCGATTCATGAATGGTCTATACGATATGGTTTTTTAAATATCTATTTGCATTTAATCTGTATGTTAAATTGCATATTTACTTTCGTGGAAATAAAATTCTAAATTGGAAATGTGTATAAGCCAAATATTGATAGGGATATTCTGGGCTGTAAATGTAAGTTCTATTTACCCAGGCTAATCGATCAAAAGAATATCTGCTATAATAGCAGAAATGTAATGAGATTGAACGTTCAACTGTTCTACACTCGGGGGGTTGGGATGGCCTAGTGGTCTAGCGTGTCGCTCTTCGACCTCTATCTGGCCGGTCACCTCTGGCTTGCTGCTGCGGTTTCGAGGTGAGCGTATGTGGCATGGAGATATGGGCGCCTTCTCAACCTCGTGGGTTTCATCTGGGCACTCCTGTTTCCCCCCACTGCTAAAGACCCCTACGCGCAAGTGAATTATTGAAATAAAAATTGAACCATATGTTAGTCCCGAAATGACCTAGTTTGTGTTGAGTGGACGTTAAACCCCATTTTTCTCTCTGTTCTACACTCTATGTGTGTGCGAGAAAGAGAAATGGATATAAAGCCATGGGACTAACATATGGTTCAATTTATTTTAATAATTCGCTTGCGCATTGAGGTTTTTAGATGTTGGAAGAAACCAGGGACCTAGAGAAAACCCAGGAGGTTTGACATGCGACCCTACAAGCAGGGCATCGACACCACGACACCTGACTCATCCGACACTTTAAACCATCCGATACACCCCTCCCCCATTTCCTTCTGATTGAAGCAGTTGTGATTGTATAGTTATGTAAATCTGACAAAGAGTAGGTTCTTCTGTCCAACCTCGTGGGTCATTTTGATTCTTCCCAATGCTAAAAACCTCTACGCGCAAGCAATTTTTTTTAAAAAAAAAAATAAACTAAACCTTGTGTTAGTCCCGACATGACCTAGTTTGTGACGAGTGAACGTGACCCCCCCCCCCCCCTCTCTCTCCAGTTATGTGAATCTTTGACTTTGTATTCAAAATGGCTGTCATAACAATTATGAAAACACCAAAAGTTCACCAATTCACACAGGTCTGGTTAATAAGTTGTATTGTAAGTTGATCTTGAAGTGGATTAAATGGCAATGTCAGTTAACTTGGAGTTGCTATTTGTCACCACATGTATAAAATACCTCCTGACATTTACCCAGTAGTTGGAGAACATATATATTCTGGAATCCTCGATTTTGATTTAAAGGATTTGAAATGCGTTCAATTGTGGAAGTTTTAACTCTGTTAGCTAAGCGCTATTGTTGAGACTGAATGGATGGTTAATATTGGCCTAGTGCTGTCGCTGTGGAATTCGAGTAAGTACTATTGATTGTAGTTAACGGGTTGCTAATGTGCTGTTGGTATATGGAAGCTTATTATTGGGTATCCGTGAATAACCGCCAAACACTCAAGCGAGATAATCTCTCTTTGGTGCTCGATATGCAATACGATACGTAAGAATGCAGAATGTAGATGGTACTATATCCAAGATTTTGTTTGATATTGAGTGAACCTCTATCCGTATCTTTGGACTGTGGCTATAGACCACCTTAATTATATTAATTTTAAAGGCAGATGAGGGAGGCGAATGGTTAGCTCGTGCGCGCTGTATCATAAAGCCTATGATTGAGTCAACTGGCGTGGTTTCGAATCCCCGGTTGTGCGTGGCAAGTGGTAGAGTTGGTTGTCCGCCCCCGGACAACTGTCAAGTAGCGCCGCTGTCCCGGTACAATTTTCCCCACAGCACACTGTATGTGTGACGTATGCTGGAGTTCATTCGCTCACTCGTAGCAGAAAAGTAGCATGTAAAACATTATTTCATTTCCCTTATTGAACAAGTAAAACACCAGTGTGACCTCGATCCTGACATTCTATCTAATCCATGTATCATGGACATAATGTCGTACCTCTCTGAACAAACGGGTCTAATCAAAGACGGGCATGTCTGACAGTGGCGTTTCCACTCACTCTTCCTTGAAGTCCAACTTTTAAGGGTTGTTTTACGTGTGCACAAACTCGATTCTGATTTTCGTCCCATCCGAATGACTAACTGTTTAGTATACTGACTGTGTGAACTCCTCAGTTACGAAATGGCATCGGGTGTCCAAGAGATAGACAGCACGCCCTGGTCTGTGCACGATACCCAACACTAATTATTGTAGTAAACGTATAGATAATTTAGACCTGGAATTCAAAAGCCGAAGTTGTTGAGTAGAAGGTAACCTTCAGCGATAGAAATATCATAGCAGGAGCAGTGGAAACTTGCTTCCGTTTCTGAGAATGTGGCTGTGGACTCTTTCTGTTAGCTGCCTATGGCCAAAGATTGATTTAGTTGTAATTACTTCCCTTTATTCGGAAGACCCTTTATTGGGAAGTAACTATTATGCCTTCATATCGCTAGTGGATCTAAGAAAAAAGCATTTATGCTATACCTAGATATATATATATACTATTCAAAAAAAGTAGGGGATATTTGATTTTTAAGTGTTATTAAAGTCACCTAATGAAACTGACGAAGAAACAAATGACAAAATGAAATGAAGTTCACATTCATCGATTTATTCCAAATGATCGTTAGACTAAGTAAGGCACAGACTGACCATTATAAGGGTAAAATGATACCCGGGGTCAAACAGCAAAGTTACCACAGCATGACAACAAAGTCAGTAACGGGTAAATCCTCCTCTGTTTGCCAAACAAGCATTGATCCGACGTGACATACTCCTAATGAGACGTCTAAGGTCATTTTGGTCCAGATTGTCCCATTCCTGTTGCAACGCAGCAGCAAGTTCTTAGACATTGGCAGGACGTTGTTGACGTTGACGTAACCTCTGTCCAAGCATGTCCCAGACATGCTCGATGGGGGAGAGGTCGGGACTCAGTGCTGGCCAAGGTAATGTGGTGATGTTCTGTTGTTGGAGGTAACCTGTAACGATCCTGGCCCTGTGACATCTTGCGTTGTCATCCTGGAAGATGAAACGGCGTCCATGACGTCGTGCGAACGGCACAACATGGACTGCCAAGATGTTGTCCCGGTAGTACTGGCCTGTAACACGCCCTGCAACAACATGTAACGCCGTTCTTCCAGCAACAGTGATGCCTCCCCACACCATAACAGAACCACCCCCAAATCGATCATGTCTGATGACGTTAACGTCTTGGAAGCGCTCGTTTCGACGACGCCACACCCTCCTACGTCTGTCCAAAAAATCAACAGTGAACCTCGACTCATTTGAAAACATCACATTGCTCCAGCGTCGATTATCCCAGTGTTGACGATCCCTACACCACCGACGTCTTGCCTGAATGTGATAATCTCTCAAACAAGGGATCACGCGAAGACGTCGGGCGCGAAGGTGACCCCTATGCAGTCGATTCCGAATCGTCTGGCCACTCACTGTCACACCAGTGTCTGTTTGAAGACGAGCGCTGATCTGATTTGCTGTGATGACACGATTTCTCAAGGCCAAGGTACGGATAAATCGATCCTGGGCTTGAGTTGTCGCCCTTGGTCGACCTGGGCGTGGTCTGTCCTGTACAGATTGTGTATCACGGTAACTGGACTATAGCCTGCTTATGACAGACTGAGAAACATTCATCGTCCGCGCCACAACCGCCTGTGTTGTGCCGATCTGTAGCATGCCAAGGGCACGTAACCTTTCATTTTGGGTAAGCCGACGCGTATCAAAATTTGTTTTCTGGTCACTAAAACATTTAAACTGATGTTTCCACCCTGGAATTCAATGCCACAATGACTTTAACATTCAAAGTCAGAGTCTTGCAAATCTTTGGTTGGACCCCATGATGATCAAAAGCATCACCTGCATTCCATGCGGTATCTATAGGTGCGTTTGGGCGTCACATGTAACTGGAAATGTTTTTTCTGTTAGGTTCTATAGTGACTTTTTTCGTAGTCATTTGCATATTTTAGTATTATGCCCCCAAAATCAAATATCCCCTACTTTCTTTGAATATATGTCTATTCTGTTCAAATAGGTGTATTTGACCATGCTTTATTTCTAACCTAATTTAATATCTATTGCGATGGGGTTGCTGAATAGTGTCAACCTAGACATCCGCTTTTACTTCACCATCCCACCAAGAATCACCATCTCGCCGCAGTGTAACCACGTGTGTTAGCTACAAGTACCTAGACCACCATCAATTCCCTTAGTTCTTTCTTTTATGGCACCCTTTCACCCCTCCCCGCACTGCACCCTTTCTCCCACCCCACCCCATGTTTGTATTTACTTGTCGATGTTAGGTTTTGGTGAATATTCCTGATTTTGAGGCTACTTTCACTTTGTATATCTGAAGACTTCCGTCGTGAAATTAATAGCATGGCGTTGCCACATGCTGTCCCGTCCGTGGTAGAAAGTATTCAACCTAATGAACTTAGGCCGTACACTTACAATTCCCAGGGGGACAACTCTGAATTGTGCTTTTCAGTAGTCCATGTGGACCATATTACATTAAACTAAGACAAGCAAAGAAGACAAACGACAGGAAGAAGATATCCAGTAAAACGTTTTGAGGAGTTATTGCTGTCAACTTCTTATGATTTATACATATCCGGATTGCAGATCCTGCTCTAGTGTTTCTAATTCGGTCGCAAAATTTGGCATAAAGTCAATATCACATGACATATGACCTTAATTTTAATGGACCCGTTCAAAACTTCCATTTTGTACTTTCTAAATCTGTCAAAATTGACAAGGGCTTGTTGGGATTTTTTTATGAACCTATTAAAATATGACGGAAGCTTTGGGATATCGAGTCTTGTAGTGTAATGCTCAACTCATTTTTTAAAATGTTTATTCTAAAAAAAAAGCTTCAAAAGGAGAATTATTTTAGGCAATTCTCAAAATCGTGAGCACTAGTGATATGGACTGGAATTTAACTTAGCTAGTAAACATTTTCGAGTGGTGTATTTGTTTTTAAGATAACTCATATTTTGTATGTTTATTAGATATTAAAAATATCTATAGCAATACATGTACACAGAAGGAGAACATTTTACGCAATTCTGAAAATAAATCGTGAGTAAGAGGATCGAAACAACACCGTTTAATGAGTGCAATGGACTTAAAATTTCTTTTTTGAGCGTTTTCTCTTCGATAAATATAGAAAGTAAAAGAGTGACTTCCTGTCCGGCGGCTACAGATGCATGATATAGTAAGGGATTAAATTCAGTTTTCCAATGTACTGAAACAAGAATCGTGACCATGTTAATTCATTTAGTCTAAACAAAAGCTTTAAAAGCTGGAAGGCGTATTAAACAGATTACAATAACACGTAGGCCCCTTTAACAGCTTGAATGCGTGTTTAATCGAACAAGATAAGATGCATCGGATAAGCAGGCCCCTTGGGTTAGTGGTTGATTTGAACAAGAATGTGGGAATAGTATAATTGGTTTCAGTATGGTGTACAGAACAGATATCTCTAGTGGGAAGTGCATTTGTTTTTCCTGCGAATTAATTTTTATCTGAATTGCTTCTGTTCATGTATATTTCATAAATCGGGTGATGCCAAATCTTACCGGAACTAATGGCGCACCGAGAGAGGTTGGCGAAGGAGGGGTTAGGGGTGGAATTTGAAAGTATCGCTGTTAATGTACAAGTTATCCTACTTCGTTTGATGAAAAGCACGTTTCCTCTGAGTTCATTTCTCCAGTTTCTAAGTACGAGGTCCTATAGTTCTATACTTGAATCAAGGGATAACATACAATCACGGAACTGACCAGGTGATCGCCAAACCTCTGTGTCGAAGGCAAATTATGTTAGTCTGATGTCAGGGTATTGATGGCGTGAAATGACTTTTCTCGTTACAGACGACTGGTAGTCCCGAAATGACCTAGTTTGTGTCGAGTGGACGTTAAGCCCCATTTCTCTCTCTCTCTCTCTCTCTCTCTCTCTCTCTCTCTCTCAGACAACTGGAGTATAATGTTATAAACACGCACTTATCAAAACTAGTTATTATAAAGCACGGGCTAGCAGATTGGTATCTGTAATTCGCACTTTTTAAATTAATTTTGTTCAAGTGATTTATAGCCATAATCTCTATTTATACGTACGGTTGTATTTGCAATTTACATCTATGGTCGGGTGTTTGGCCCCTGCATTGGCCGAGAAATTCATTCACATATTCCAGCGGGGTTCCCACTTATCAGTGATGCAGGACGGGTGGTCTGGGACGTTAAAACGAGGCCTCGTGTCCACATTGGCGTGCACGTTATTGACGGAATTCGATGTAAGAGTAAGGCGTAGTGTCGCTGTCCAGGCAAACTTTCTCTCGTAGCACACTGTATAGCATATGCCCGTCTTCATTAGCCCAGGTTAGGTGCAGAACAGTAGGACGTTAAATCCGATTTCATTTTATTTCATTTATCTCAGGGATCGAGATTGATGTACAAAGTCAACAATTAGTATGATCAGAGGCTGGTGAATCACAAAAACACATCCTTACCCAATATTCAACATTTACCGAATTAGTATGATTAGAGACTGTTATATCCCCCCCAAAATATTTTGGCTTGCATTCACAGTTAAAGGATTAAAATATGGGTTTGAGTCACGTAAAAGATCCTTTGGCAGTTGGAATTCGATATAATTGTAGGTCGTAACGCCGCTGACCGGGCACCATTTCCCCCTTAGCACACTGTATGGCGTATGTCCGTCTTCCATTAGCCCAGGTTAGGAGCAGAACAGTAGGACGTTAAACCCCATTTCATTTTAATTCATTTATATACTTGGAATCGAACTTATTATCTGTAGGCATTATAACGGCATGTCATTACACTTGATCAAAACATGTTACAGGGTTACAAAACGAGGTCGCGTGTACACATTGGTGTGCACGTAAAATAACCTCTGACTGTTGGGATTGGAAAGAGTAGGGCGTTGCGCCAATGTCCTAGGGCTGGTTGCTCAAAACTAAGTTATTTTAACGATCCGTTAAAGACTATCGAATCTTTATCTTGCTAATGTGCCGTTTGTTAACGGTCCGTTAAATTTCTGTTGCTGGAAAGTCTCTTTCATTATCCGTTAGTTAACGGATTCATTAAAGTTAATCCAAAAGAAGACTGTTTGCTCATTGGCTGAATTTGAAATTTACATGTATATAATGTACATGTATATAACAACTTCATACAAGTCAGTATTAACAAGAAACTGAAGACAGTGAGACAACTAACTGTGCAGTCTGTTAAAAAAAAACTTGATTAAAGACAAAAAGCAAGATAATTTACTGCAGAAAAAAACTTTAGAATACTTTATTTTTTCCTTTAGAAATCTGTATGAAAAATTATGGGATTTGTGCTACAGAATATTTGGGGTCATTATTTTCTACAGACCCCCAAAATTCTACAGAATTTCATCTTATAGGAAATGGAATAGTCCCCCATTGCCCAACCCTCTAGAATATATGTTCTATAGAAAATTACACTGGTAATCATACATGGATGACTTTATGCTACAGCCCACTAATGCCACACCGTTAAACAGATAAAGGACCCCAACACCTCCCATAACTATAACGCCAAGTTAACGACATGCTACAGTTAACGGGGTTTCCAGCAACAACCTCTCTCTCCGTTAAAGTTAACGATCCATTAACTGCATCTTAACGGATCGTTAAAAGTTAACAGAGCTTTGAACAACCGACCCCAGGTAAATAAGTCCGCTGCACACAAGGGGTTAGTGAACCGAGTTTCTATGAATGCTTATATAAGGTTATATTTAAATATATAATAAACGGGATTTCGAAGATAAATAAAGCAATAGATATCCATTCAGAAGTACTAAAAGACATTTAAAGTCATTATCCAAAAAGCATCTTTTACGAAAGAAAGTATTTTGCTTTTTTTATATTTAAAGTAAGGTAATTGGACATCAGTTTGTACGACATTCGCTTAAAGGGGAATTAGGTGGAATAAGATAAAGAGCTGACAGTTCTCACTATAATACTTACAATATAGATAATGAAGAAAGAACATATTGAAACTTTCAATAATGTTAGATTGTGGTTTATATTTCTGAAAGTATTCCCACGGATAACGTAATTTCTTATCTACGTGACGTATACTATGTACAATTATTCTACAACCAAGAATGATAACTCTTATTATTTGTATTCGATTTGATATCTACAATATAAAATGTCGCAACTACAGAGAATAATTGTTCCCGAAGGCCATATGCATTATCGATAGACAGCAAATTATACTAAGACTTCAGACCCATTGATTATCTTTATAAAGTCTATAGAGGGGTGTGTTACATTGTATTGTCTGTTCAAAAATAAAGGGGAGCCGTTATCCATCCTTGGCAAGGCTCTATCATGCTGCTACACTATTACAGACTTTCTAGATCTTCGGGGTCCAGCATAATATAAACAGAATAGATAAAAATTCTAACTGATGGTCTGGCCTCAAGTTCACAAAGCATTCTCAGATTTAAGTGAAGAATTTACTCAAAATTGTTCTCCTTACAGTAACTAAAATATAGCCCTTTATGAAACTTTCGTTGTTGTAAGGTATCAAATACATCAACTATATTCAAAATCCTGTGTTTCTGGATCAAAGATATTTCTTAGAAACAATGATTGAAAGTTGAGTAAATTCTAAACTTAAACCCCCAATAACACTCTTGTTGTAACTGAATAATATGTCCCAATTTTTATTCTGGTCAACAAATCGTATTATTTTACAATATTCCAATTAATTGATGCTATAAATTTTGAAAAATTGAAAAAATTCAACCAATTGATTTGAAAAGTCTAACGTAAACCTTTTCAAATGTGACTTGGATTTTAAAATATTTTCAAACCTCTGGACAAGTACAATAGGTTGTAATTGATAATTTACACAACAGGTAGGATACTTAAACATCTAGTACTTAGAGTAAGGGTATTATTTATTTTCTGGAGCTACCAAGCCAGCAAGAATGTTATTGTCCCTTTAAGCCTGAGAATGCTTTGTGAGCTTGGGGCCAGGTCATAGCTTGTATATACACAAATTAAAAAGTATGTGTTTCGTTCCTCAATATTTAAGTTTTCATAAATAGTTGGAATTGTTAAAGTTTGCCCGAAGAAGCTCAATAAAGCAGAAAGTATTCGCAAAAACCCTAGTTTTCTTCATAAAACAATTTTATTATTTGTAATATCTAACAGTTGAGGGTAACTTAACTATAATCTTTACTAGATATATAAACATGATTCGTTTAAGTCTACATTATTGTTTTTACATACGACAATTCGGCGACCCCTCGCCCCCCTTCAAATATGAAGTGTATAACAAAATATCTATTAGACTGAACCTATATATAGTTACACTTACTGTGTAATATAAGTGGTTTTCCTAATGTTTTAATTCTATATATTTCGTTGCACTAATTAACATCAAATTGTCTTGCATAGAATGATACATTTTAATGAAACGACAGGTATGTCGCATTTTACTGAAGTGTGAAGAGGAACTCGGGGTTTCCGTTCCACCCGAACGACTAAACACAGTTTTTTGCAAGGTCCCCCGTTCCGCAAAACTGACGCGCGAATTATTGAAATAAAACTGAACCATATGTTAGTCCCAGGATGACCTAGTTTACGTTAACTGGACGTTAAATCCCGTTTCTTAAACTCCATCCCTTGTCGTGCCATTAAATTGGCTTTATTATATATTAATTTGTTTCTAAATTAAATCTTCGTATTGAACGTCTGCTGATGGAATACAGAATCGAAATTAGCATCATAAAGTTTACCTGGGGACTGTAATAAATATTGCTAACACGACCTAATTGGACGTCTTAATTAGCAATTCGATATTATCGTGTACGTTTCAGACATCATAAACCGATAGAACCCAGAACCAGTAAAAAAACAGCTATTCTGTTATTTTCTAAATACATTGGATTTGGAATAATATTCCCGCCGTTCATGTTCTGAGCTGACATCATGTATTAAAACTATTGAATTAGAAGCAGTATGCATGGTATACAGCTATTGTTCGGATAGTTAATAATTTCATTAGATTATGAACGATTGGATTTATCTATTTTGCAGATAAAACGGCCATGTGCTGAGGAAGGAATTGTATTAGGATAACACAATGGATTTAAATAGAACTTGGTTGTGGTAGTTATGGCGTATTATTTGTGGACCATGTGTTGTTTCTGGATTTTACCGGCACTCCTAAATTCAAGTGTAGGTAAGTACAAATTACATACACTTAACCAATTACGATATAATTGGAAAAGTTATTAGCTTTTTTAAAATCGATTTCTATGGTCGATATCTAATTATGATTTAATGATTCAATGAAGCGGCTTTAAAAAAAATACGCCATTGTCGTTTTCCAGTCCGTTACAACATAATTAGGCCATATTATGTAAGCTATGTGTTAGCAATGGTACGTGCTGGAATTAATGATATATTTATTATTATGTAAACTATAGATAAAGGGCTGACCGTTTGTGCTATAATAGTCAAAATGAGATAATACACAGGGAATTTTATATATTGAAATTTTCATTTAAATAACTCTGGGCCAAATTATCACCTGTTGTGATTTTTACAAGACATGGGCATTGATTGTTTATTATTGTTACCACGGTATTGGTTTATTCGAGACTTAGCCTCACTTCTCCTCTATTTTCAAATTAATCATTAAATGACAGAACCGGTCTAATCTGCTTAAATCCGGAGCCATCCGAGGCCCTAGGGAGTTGATTACGGTTAATAGAGTCTAATTAATAATTCATATAATATTTATGGCCAAACGAAAGACTTAAATGTTGAAGAATGTATCTTTAAGAATAGTAATTCATAGAAATATTTAATAAGCAAAGTACACAACAACTGATATAGCATTTTGGCAACTGTACCTTAAATTAAGTCATCTCCAGAAGCATCCTTCTGAGGTTCACCAAAAATTGGTATTGGTGACCGAAGTACTTTCCAGCACTCGTTTAGAAGTACCTTAAACTTGACTGTTGTTAATGATGTAGATAATCTCCAGCAGCAACACCATGAAGTCACCCTTTGATTTGCGCTTGGGTCGTAGCTGTTCCCCAGGATCCGTTTGGTTGTACCTTTAAACTGACTTATGTTAATGATATACATGTAGCTTATTTTCGCAGCATCGTTTTGGGGTTACCCTAGAGCTGTGGTTGGTGACGGAACTACACTTCAGCTTCCGTTAATGGTGTAGCTGATCAGCAGCAGCATTCTCGAAGTGGTAACCCTAGATTTGTGGCTGGTAACGTCGCTACTACCCACCATTTGTCTGCTGGTACTTAAAAATTGTCTGTTGTTAATGATGTAGCTAATCCAAGCAGCGTCCCTTTGATTACATTTTTTAATGTTTTATATACCCCCCCCCCCCCCCGGCAGAATCCTTCCGGGATAAACCCTGCTTTTGGTTTAGCTTACTATACTGATATAGATACTCTCTATCGCTATACCTCTGAACATAGCTCTCATTGGTGTTTCAGTAGCCATTTTTCTGCATCTAGATTTACAGTTTTTGTTGTGCTGGTGGTAAAGCTTCAATCTATGGTTAATGTTAGATACGGCAACTTATTCCTGGTAATCTTTAGAGGGTTTCTGTTACTGATGCCTCCGTGATGAGGCTATCTCTGCTGGTAGTGTACTAGTGGAGGCCCCGTGATGAGGTTATATCTGTTCGTAGTGTACTACCTTTAACGTTCAATGCATAAACCATGATATTATTGACAGGTCGATTTAATCAAGTTATTTACCCAATGAGTAATATATAGAAGTTAGGTAAAACACAAAACAATGTAAAGCTCTTGTATATCTAAAGGTCACTTTAAAATTTACCCAACAACACAGCCAATATCAAATATAGGCGATGCTCATTAGCGCTAACTATTGATGTCTATTAAATAACGAACAGAACTTATTAAGGCTGATTATAACTTGAATAAATTCCTTTCCTTTAATTATAATCAAAACTGCAAAATTAATCAGCTTACCCGGTGATTACTATTAATGAAATGAAATGGGGTTTAACGTCCTACTTTTTTTCTGTGCCGACTACCTAATGAAGACGGGCTTACGCCATGCAATGTGCTTTGGGGGCCAGGGAGAGTCATTCCTTTATGAGCTTATCCGATTGATTCCTATTGATAATCTATCACATACAATCACCTAGTGAGCGACCTTTAACTAGGGCTGGGCTTTCAACGACATTGTCAGTAATCGAATTTCTAATCATAATTATAGTTATCACATTTATATTATGAAAGCAATAAAGTATACGGTTTTTAATGGACGTGGCGCGGGTTTCCCTTGATCTGGGGCGGGGAGTGGGGGGGACTGGCAAGGAACATCGTCTAGTCGTTCGGAATGATGCAACAAATGCACGTAAAAGATCCCTTGATAGTGGGTATTCAAAATAAGAGTAAGTCCCATTGCATTTCAGATTCTAACGAGAACAATATGTTCATGTGAATCCACTCTAAGACTAAGCGTGGTTGGATGACCGAATTGTAAGCACTTAATTGCTCGCTGTATCATAAGTCCTGTCATTGAGAAATGAAATGAAATGAAATGGGGTTTAACGTCCTACTCTTTTGCACCTAACCTGGGCTAATGGAACTTGGAAGACGGGCATACGCCATACAGTGTGCTATAAGGGAAAATTTGCCCTGGCAGCGGCGCTACGGCCTACTCTTATATCGAATTCCAACTGCCAAGGGATCTTTTACATGCACTCCAATGTGTACACGGTACCTCGTCCCATCCGAACGACTAGGCAGGTGTCCTTGTCAAACCCTCCTTTTGCATCACTGACAAGGGGAAATCACGCCGGAAAATCGAGATGAACTTTCTCGGCTAATGCAGGGATCGAACATCCGACCTCCAGGCTAGCGAACCAGCGCCTTATCCACTTAGCCATCGTGACCCCCCCCCCCCCCCCCTGTCATTGAGTCAACCGGTGTGGTTTCGATTACCCGGTTGTACGTGGCAAGGAGTAGGGTCGCCTGTCCAACCTCATGGTTTTTCTCCCAGTCCTCCGGTTTCCTCCCACTGCTAAAGACCCCCACGCACAAGCTAATTATTGAAATAAAATAGGATCATGGGTTAGTCCAGAAATTACCTAGTTTGTGTTGAGTGGACGTTAAACCCCATCCCTCTCTCTACTAAGCTTTCAACGACAGTGTCAGTAAGTCATCAAATTCCTAATCATTACTATTACCGGTTTACGACTTTTATACCTATATATAATATTAGATTATAATAACAAAAACGTGTTGATTAATTAATGTACTAACAGCCACGGGATGTACGGAGCTTATTTTCACAGATTCTACCACGAAAAACACGTTGATTATATAATATATTAATAGCCACAGGTTTTATGGACCATGTTTCCACAGATTAAAGCAATCAAGTGCGGTTTATCACCATTGAGTGTTTGAAAAGCCATTATCTTGATGCCACGTCAACATGTAAATATGGCACGCAACCTGACGGACGTTGCTGTCAATAATCCCGACGTCAGACGTCATGCCGCCACGTGCACAGAATGGGGTACCCTTCCGATATGCCATCAAAAACAACACGAAGGGAAGTGGCTGGCATGATTCGCAGAGCGATTGTTTATCTGAATGGCTGCGATTCCGTAAAAACAACACGAATTGAACCCTGTGACATAATTCGTGGAGGGAACTTTTATTTTTACACTGCAAATTATCTTATATGTTCGATATCTCCATATTCATAGGGGTGTGTAAATTCCTTCGCTAACGGAAACACGGGGGTGATTTTCTCGAAATTACAGCCAAAGTACCAATTCCTTATAAAAGAGCAATCCTTTTATTATATATATAATTGACGAAAATTAAATCACACGACGTACAGTCAACATTCCACTTGGCTTACCCATTGTCTAAAACGCTGGCTCGCTAATCGGGAAGTCTCTGGTTCGCTCTCCGTATAGCCCGAAAGCAGTTGCACAAACGTTCCTACTCGAAACCACGCCAAATGACTCAATGACAGGCCAGATGATGCAAAGCGCACACCTTAACCATCCCCACATAAACTTACCAAGAGGACAACCACAGGATATCGCTGTAGAACCTTTTGTAGCTGCGGGTGGTTTGGTTTTGATTGCGTGCCCTCGTGTGGCATTCTAGTATTTTTCTTGTCTGATTTAAAGGGACTAAATCACTAATATTTGGGACCAAGGAATTGACCCAAATCGGTACCAACGTATATAATATGTAATCTGATTATATATGAACTGATTTACATTCAATGGTTTCCGTTTTGACTCAAATTTCAAATCAGTTATGTCCAGCGAAATTCGGCATGAGTCTCAACCGAATAGCAATTTCGAGTGTCTGGTTAGTCCAGTCTGTTGCGCATTCTTCTAGATACATTATGGAGTCGCCATGTGACATGAGTTGTTGAATATGTGTAGCCTCGTTCTTTCTGGTCACTCGTTACAATTGACGCTGAAACGCACTATGGTACACGGTTCATGTACCAATGTTAAATGTTTATTTTGTCTTAAATATTGGATATCAGAAGAATATTTTTTCAAGGTAAGATAACAACATCAATGTTGATTTGAATTGACAAATAATTTGTGTTTTTTAAAGTGTAAGACTTTGGCAGATATTTGTATTTCTTGTATTCATATAACCCAAAGCTTTGCCGTTAGTTTCAGTTTTGTTTGTCTGAAAATACATTAGCTGAAAAACGGTTTACATATTCATGTTATAGTAGCCCGTTCGGTGCAGGAAACCAAGACGTTAAACCTCATTTCACTCTGTCAGTATTTGAATAGTGGCTGTGGATAGGAGCAGGTCGTGTTAATGCCATTTTGCCGCCATTTTCAATTCTGCATTAATTCCGAACACAATGCCCACTGAAAAGCTGTATAATTCAATTACACTATATAGTACGCATTAAGAACATATAATGAGGATAGAAAAACTAATTACCACGTAATGCCATGGCCTGACCTAATATCGCCTAGAGGAATAGTTCATACACAACGGACAATATTTTAATTATCCAGAAAATGCACTATATCATACAGCCGTGAGGCTTGTAATTGGTAAGTTCGCACGGTCATCTCTGTGTATGGCCGTATCTAGCGGGGGTGCAGATGGTGCATTACACCCCCAGAAAAATAAGGCGCCCCGAAAAATAGCGCCCCCATTCCCCAAATTTGGACAATCTTTCAATTATAAAATAATACACTTGGTTATAATCACACAGTGATGCTCTTAAGGCACTGATGATCAGTCAGTGGGTTTTAGGGGCGCCCACACGCCAATGGGTTCGTTAGCCCTGATCCAAACTTTCTTTTATCATTTACGTGAAGGCTATGCCCCGCTCCCTCCGCTGGTGGGCACCCCTAATTTTGAAGTCATACATACGGCCCTGCCTCTGTGTATTACTACATCTTCCCTGTAATTACATTATAAATTCTGTACTACAATATACCGACAGAATTGTCGAATAAACCGTCCATTTGTTTTTGGTTTTTGAATAATTTGTCTGTGATATAATGTGAACTTGCGATGTGAATATGGTATTGTCTGTAAACAGGTCCCCAGAACAGCCATTCTAGCTGGATGTCAATGCTTTATGGGTGCCTTAAATTATTATTAAAGACATATAATGTAAGAGTTAGATAAAGAGCTGACCGTTCTTCGTTCTTGCTATAATACCTCAAAAATAGAAAATGCAAAATAAATATATTGGAAATTTCATTTAATTCCGAAACAATTTATCACTGTGTGCATTGATTTTTATTATCGTAACCACGGTACTGGTGTATTCGAGTCTTAACCTCGTTTCTCCATTTTAATTTAAATCATTTAATGTGCTAACAGCTCTAATCTTCGTAAAATCTCGAGTAACCGATGGCATCGAGAGTTAATTATTTGCTTAGTTATTGTTAATTAATGTCTAATTAATAATTTATATAACATTTAAGGCCCAAAGAAAGATCTGCATAGGCAGATTTAGCTCTTGCATAATGTATGTTTAAATAATAAACTAATACAATAAGTATGGAGAGAGAGAGAGAGAGAGAGAGAGAGAGGGAGGGAGAGATTGTTCCCAGAGGAGAAATCCCTCGAGGTTGGACAAGATTTAACCTTTACTGTCCATGACATTGCGTGCAACCCGTTCCACATTCATGCAATTAATTATTTTTATTGCGTGTGCCTTGTAGAACAGGAACATAGTTCTGATTATGTTTCATTAAATTCAAGTTGTGGCCAGGATTTAAAAGGCTTGAAATGTATAACCCAGTACAAGTGTATATTTATGCGACTTAAAGGCGCTAAATCGATAATATTTTTGACCTAGAAATTGACGCACATAGTTCGCTACGAGTATAAAGATAGGCTGGCACTGCCAGGCAGGATACGCCCACATTTTTGAGAGATGGATAGAGAACAAGCAATACCGAAAGCGATTTTTCCTCATTAAGTCCTGTATTTCATACTGTATTGGGAGCAGCTTTTTTGTTGGTCAGTTCAAGTCTGATATTAATGAAATTCGAAGCCGACAATGATTATGGTGTGACGGTACACAACCTAGAAATGTTACTTTTCGTCAAAATCGGATAAGAATTGTGACCTGTAGAGAGTCCACAACCATGATATATCATATTTTTACACTATTTGCGTACAAACGGTGACCATTTCGTCCGGCAATTTTGGTACGATTTTCATGAAATTCGAACTCAACCTTCCTTACGGTGCAACAGTAATATAATCAGTTTTTTTTAAATCAGATAATAATTGTTCGAGAGATAGACAGAGAACAAGCAATACCAAAAGTGATTTTTCCTGCAATCAAAGGCCATAATTCATTAAGTTACAATTTGATATGCGCAAATATCGAAAAGAATAAAGATCTTTTGGTTATAAACAAGCATTTCAGGTTTCATCAAAATCGAATTAAAATTGTGACCTCTACATGGTCCACAACTTTGATATACCATACTTTTACACTGTTCGCGTACAAACAGCGGCCATTTTTTCTGGCAATTATGGTCCGATTTTCTCGAAATTCGAACTCAACCTTCCGTAGGGTGTAACGGTGATAGAGCCAAACGTTTTTTTTAAATCGGATAATAATTGTGACCTCCAGAGGGACCATAGGCGATTTTTCGGACAATCAGGGGCCATAATTCAGGAAGTTACGATCGGATATGTGCAAATAACGAAAGGAACCAAGATCTTTGGGTTATAACCATACATTTCAAGTTTCATCAAAATCGAATTAAAATTGTAACCTCTACAGGGTCCACAACCATGATATACATTTTTTTAACAGTATTCGCGTACAAACGGCGGCCATTTTGTATGGCAAGTTTGGTCCGATTTTCCCGAAATTGGAACTCAACTCTCCTTAGGGTGTAACGGTGATATAACCAAACGGATTTTTAAATCGGATAATAATTGTGACCTCCAGAGGGACCACAAGCTAAAAAGGGTGATTTTTCGGACGGACACTCAGGGGGAATAATTCAGGAAATTACATTCCGATAGGCGCAAATATCGAAAGGAACCAAGATCTTTGTGTTATAAACATGCATGTCAAGTTTCATAAAAATCGGTTCAAAATTGTAACCTCTATAGGGTCAACAAGCTAAAAACGTGATTTTTCGTACAATCAGGGGCCATAATCCATGAAGTTTTCATCCGATACATGCCAATATCGAAAGCAGCCGAGATCTTTTGGGGATAAACCTATATTTCAAGTTTCGTCAAAATCGGATAAGAATTGTGACTTGTAGAGAGTCCACAAACAAATTGTGGACGGACGGACGGACGGACAGGGGCCACGACAATATACTTCCACATAAAAATGTGGGCGTATAAAAATGTAATACGAATGTATACAAACGAATTTACATTCAATCGTTTGGGTTTTCCCCAGTAACTCGGCGAAATACTCCAGAAGCCATAATCGAGTGGTAATCTCTAGCGTCTCGTTATTCCAGTCTACACCGATAGTATTTATTGCGCATGCTCTCCAGATAAGAATATGTCGTCACCGTTTGACATATTTCTAGCCTCGTTCTTCGAGTCCCTTATTACAAATGGCACTGAAACGCATTATGGTACACGATTCGTGTACCAATGGTAAAATGTTTATTTTGTCTTAAATATTGGATATCAGAAGCCCACCTTTTCCCGGTAAGATCACAAAATCAATGTTGATTTAATTTGACAAATAATTCGTGTTTTCAATGTCGAAGACTTTGGATTGAGTTAGAGACTTAGCTTCTTTAAGAGTAATTGTCTAGAAAGATTTCCAGTTCTCTCAATCTTTCTCAAAACCCTCGAGAGAATTAACCATACGTCTGCCTTTAAGAAATAATTTAAGCTGATCCTATGTACTGTAAAGTGATTTCTCAACCAGTAACTCGGTTATCGTTTATTTAAACCAGTGTCTTATGTAGAGACAAAGTGTGTCTGCGGTGTCACTTATTGTGGAATTCGAAGCGGACTTTAAACATTAACCAGCCAGCCAGAGACATAATAAAACACTTTAGAATAAATGAATCAATAGGTTTGGAATTAGAGATTTCTTTTTGAAGAAAGAGCAAGGTTAGGCCGGGTTTGTCATTTAATTAACCGATAAACCGGCAATATGTAGCGGCTGATTGACTTGTACGGGAAAGGGTGACAACTCGACCCAGAATGACACTTATATCCATTTAGCTTTTAATTAAATTTTGTCTCGAGCCATTGACCGTTTGATCGCGATAAGAGGCTTGAAAGACGCCCACAACCGATGTTATTTGAATGTGTACTATAAATGGGTTAAAATATGGAAACTCACATCTCGAGTTCCAAAACAACGACTTCTATATTCCAGTACGTCTCAAAGACTCAAATAGCAGAAACTTCAAAAGATAGTCTCTCTTTTTCTGAAAATATCTAATATTCGATAGCTTTATCCACGCTAAAATATACTCAAATTAATTATTTAACATTTAATTGAAAAAATCTAAATATTAATTGTAGATATTATCCACTAGTCTGTGGACGTTAAACTCCATTTCTCCCTCTCATCTCAGCCAAGTAATAAATTCGATTGATTTGGTACATTTGAAAATATAATCTATAACCCATTTGTAAGCCATTGGTTTGGGGATATAACTTATTTACTAATATTGATTCCACTCTAGGTGTACCTCATATCATATATAAACCATCGGTTTGGGGCGTTTGGTCATCGATTCCACCCTAGGCGTACGTGATATCGAACAACACATCCTTTACAAAGATGTTTGTCTGACATTTCGTCAACGTGTTTATTCAATGCTGTGTACAAAACATAAGACCTACTGTGTATTGATATTTCTAAAACGGTTTTAACCAAAACCGATATCAATAAGTTGTATTGTTTTTGACGCAACGTCCGACATAAAAGGTGTGTCATACATCTTTGGAAAGATGAATAATTATAAAGCTTTGATTTATCGATGTTATAATATGTAATGTTTTAACGAGGGGATCAATCCGTGTGACTATATATTAATGTTGATCCAGGGCGGTAACCAACTATAATGATTATTGTGGAAGAGCAAAGAAGACTTAATCAGAACGAACCTTGAACTTTGTAACTCGATTATCACAGGTAAATAATCTAGCTAGAAAGCGCGAGACTTGGTATTCGCGATGATCGAGGAATCTGATAGGTTTCTACGCTGTGTAATTACAATTACCCAATCGAAATTAGTGCCGGGATTTGCAGGGTATAAAGTGAAGGCCTTGATAATATATACGTAGTTGAAGCGAGATCAAGCCTTGTATTGAAGATAATTGGGTATAAACTCAGAAACCCAAAACGTGTACGCAGCATACCATTGCAAAGTGGCATTTCTAAAACTGACAGAACAGGACTATTCTTTAAAGCTCTGTGGTCATAAAAAGCACCCATGAAAGAGTCAAACTTTTCCGACTATCGCCAACTAGAACGAAAAGAAAAACAAAATGGCAACTAAAAGCAAAGTTTTCCATTAAAGGGTGTGCCAAACTAGTGTCAAATATACTTGAAATAAAAACAAAGGAACCGAGAGAAAAAAAACGTCTTAATAAATGTCCTGTAAAACCTGGAAGATTTACGTCAATAATGTAATAAAGGAAATTGAGATCCGGAAAAGAGATGCATTAGCATGGTTGATGTCCCAATAATCAATCGTCGTCTGTAATGTCAGCTAATAGCATCTTAAAAGGATTTTTTGTGGCTAAAAGTCTTGTAAAAATCTTCTTTGATGTGTGTACAGATTTGTTTCTTTTCTTCCATACTATTAAAGGACATGTTTCAGAGCTAATCTTAAAATAGACGCACCTTTTGTGCAAGAGAATCCTACCGACGAAAATCGTTTGGCCACTTTCCAATTTCACCGTTGAAAGGAACTGGATTGTCTTAGACACTCTCTGTATTACTGATTCTCTATTATTGTGTTTTTATTTACGAACGAAACAAAATCATTAACTGAGCTAGGGTTATTCCACGTGTACGCCGATGTATACACAGCACGTCGGTTTATCGCTCCATTCGAATAACTAGACACTGTTTTTTGCTGCCCTGAAAAACTTTATATGTCAAATTCCAAAATAAACAGAGAAATTGCATTTAACGTTCACTCGACGCAAACTAAATCATTTTGGGACCAACATACGGTTCAATTATATTTCAATAATTCATAGGCGACCCTACTCCTTGTCACGTGTACGCGGAAAGTCGAAACCACACCACTTGCCTCAATGACAAACCTTGTAATATAGCACGTGCTTTTTAAACCAAACAACCCTTATTAATAGTCATATGGTCAAAACATCGTCACATCTTAGAAGCCGGCAATATTGGAGTTCGTTGAATTAAGCCTTCATAGTCATTGTCATTTACTCAATTCACGTACTTTAAATGGATTAGTCAGTTTATTAGTAACTCAAGTAATACGGTAAACTGCTTAGAGTGGTCTGTTCTTGGTATTTATTAACCTCAAATTCAATATTTCACGTTCTCGAGTCCTTTTGATGGTCAGTATATTAGATATATGACATGTTGTTGGTACCCTGGGGAAATCACAGTGAGTAAGTGATAGCACGTGTTGGGGTTATAAAGTTCTAGTTTGTCATGTTCTCAGAACCGATACCTATTGATAGTTCAGTATTAAAAGGGGGTATTAGTTGACCGAATCATTAATTAGTAATATAGGAGAACCGCTCTAGATAACATTACACGATTTTAAAATAACAACTTTACAAATGCTTTTATACACTTTATTATCGACAACAACAACAAGTATGGTCGTACTATGGACCAGAAACTTAAATGTTAGACGAAATTCAAAAATCGAAATCACCAAATCGTAGCAGAATTTTTCAATGTAGATGCATGCCAATGTTCATGTCGATCGAACTTGAATTGACGGAGCCTTAGGCTTTTTCCAACACCGCCATGTTGTCAATCCAAAATGAAGAAGAAAAAGAAGCAGAAGAAAAGGATGTTAGCGGCTAGCGAACAATTCTTGGTCCAAAGAGAAATAAAAAACCCAAACCACCTTTTTTTTTATATTTGGATCTCTCAAACTATTTCATATATTTGCTAACCATGTCGGAGTAAAGCTGATCATTATTTAATTATGATGGTAATTGTAACGTATATCAAGATCAGTGCGATTTGCAGTGCACGCGTAAACAGATTACAACATCTTTTAAGGCGTCAGCTCGAAGAAAATACAAATAAAGTTTGGTATATATCAACCAAAATGTATTTTGAAATTCATTCCCAAAGTCACACATGTCATTTCAATTTAATTTTCCTTCTCAAATCTAATATAACTTCGCAGGCGATTCGACGTTTTAATATAGCCAGATAGCTGCACGTCATTGCCGAATACAGAAGTTACTTTTATTTATTTTTTTTAAAAAGATGGAAATCAATATGGTCGAAAGCATCCTTTGGTTTTTAACAATTTGTCTTAGAAAGTGGTTGACACATTATGAAACCCTTTTTGTGTACAATGAGCGTGTTTGATTGGTCGGTATTCCACTATTTTTTTACAATCAGGAATTGACCGCAAATGGAAATATTGCAAACCGTAATCGGCTTCTCGTAGATCTAGTCTGTGATATCACTTCTGTGGAAGCAGAGAGAGAGAGAGAGAGAGAAGAGAGAGAGAGAGAGAGAGAGAGATGGCTCAATATAATTCCCTTGCGCGTACGTGTCTTTAACAGTGGGAGGGGAAACTGGAGGACCCGGAGATAGGCGACTCTACTACACCGTGTCAACCCGGGTATGAAAACCACGCCAGTTAAGTCAATGACAGACCCTATAATAATCGCTAACCATGCGGCCATCCAACCTCCCAGACGGTATAAGATCAGACTCTTTTATCCCATATCGTATACTGTAGAATCAGGGGGTAGATAGCAGATTTGATCATAGTCTCTATCATCCAAACAAATATTCTACGAATGAAGGTTAGGGGGTTCTGGGTGACCGAGACTGATTTGATCACAAATCTAATTAGATTGTCTGTATTTGAAACTAATCTGGAGTCATTTCTGTGAAGCTCAGTCGTTTAAATAGCATGGGAATGTCATATTGGAGGGAGAGAGAGAGAAAGAGAGAGAGAGAGGGAGGGAGGGAGGGAGGGAGGGTTTAACTTCCACTCGACACAAAGTAGGTTAGTCATTTCGTGACTAATATATTTATATTGGATGTGCACTAATTTGTCTATTGTCTAGTTTGACAGTCGATGTAAATAATAGAGTCACATTATATTCCCCCGACAAACAACAAACGACCAAACAATGCTGCGGCGCAAGAGACCAATTTTCATATAAATCTTTTATAAAGCCTAACCCCTATCTGAAAATATGTTACACCGCAATCAACCCATAGCAAGATAATCGCAATTACTATTTATGTGATCAGTTAAATTCATAATGAATTTGACTTGGCTTTAATTATTTCACAGACTTGCCTTTTCCCCGTGGACATCTTTGACTTCGCAGGCCACGAAACATTCATGGTTCCCAGATTGGCTCCCAGTGGAATTTAATTCGGCTACATGTTTATCACGTATCCCCTTTTTGTCGTGAACCTCTTTGACTTGATCCATTCCGAAACATCCGAGGACCCCTGATAAGGCCACGTGGAAGCAGAGTAATGAGGTTCACTCGGTTATTAAAATAGGATGATGTGTGTGTGTTGTTACGTGGGTATTTACTACCTACCTAGTTTACTACGCGACGGGTGCCGTGGACTACACAGGACAAGGCATGCTTACTCAGGTCTGATACTACTTCTCCTTTAAATACCAGGGCCCGTTTCACGAAATTTGAACTAAGATAAATCCAAATTTTTGATTGGATTATATTAGATTGATTTTAGTACTTAGCCAATCAAAATTGAAGTATTTACTAAAATTTGGATTAGATCTTTAGTTAAGATTTTGAGAAACGAGCCCAGGTTTATGATATACGTCTGTATCCACAAAAAGGGTGGGTTTTTTTTTTATTGTGGGCTAAATTCATCTACGTCATTTCAAGATTCTTCCTGTTCTTCATCAACGAATCACTTCAATTGGACATCATGTATTGGTGCATGTCAACAAGTCAATCGGTTATTTGAATAGAAGACGTTCAAGTTGCACAAGCTTTATAGATGACACTTAAGTGTAATCGACAAGTAGTTCCTTCTGGAATAGATGCCCCTCATGTGTAAACACAAGGCTTTATTTAGTAAAAAAAATATTGAATATTTACATTGAGAAACTACATCCATGTAAGTCTGTCGTGTTCCAGAAACTATCTTCATCTAGACTGTTGGAGCTGCGGTGACTATTCTTGCTTTGGCCTAGAAAGTTCCCCGGTATTTTCCATTGTGATTCCCACCGGTCACTGATGCAGCGAGGATGGCGTCTAGTTTGGCTGAATCGAAAAACAGAAGTCCCATGTATTGTTGGCGTACACGTAAAAGGACCATTGACAGTTGAACTTCAACATAAGTGTAGGCCGTGGTGCCGCTATTCGGGCATAATTTCCCTCGTAGCACAGTCGGTAAACACCATTTGAGGGATCTTGCATTCGTGCTAAACTACGATAATTTGAAAGTTGAATATTAGAATATTACATAGAAATTCATTGAATCTGACTGCCTAGATACAGATACATATTACATTTCTTGTGGTAATATATTTACTTAGTAGAATCTGTAGAAACAAGCCCCATAAAGCTCGTGGCTGTTATTACATTAAATAATCAACTAACATATGGTTCAACTAATTTTATTTTAATAATTCGAGGACCCGGAGAAAATCCAGACGACCTTACTACTTGTCACGTACAACCAGGGAATCGAAACCACGCAAGTTGACTCAATGACAGACCTTATGAAACAGTGCGCACATGCTAACCATTCAGCCATCTCCCTCCCCCGCCCTATTCCCGATACAATGTATATACAATTACTGATTTATATTGTTGCCCTGTGAGATAACAGTGATGAAACAGAAGCTCAAGTCATTATCTTTTATTAGAATATTTATAGTGTTTGATTTGAATAGCACAATCCTGGTATAACATTTCAGATTGACTGATTGATAAAGTGGAATGAAACAACCACACTTTGTGCTAGTGAAGATTAATTAAGTCTCACTATTGTAGACTGTTTTTAATCCGCCTGAATCACGAAGCACTGCTGTGGTCATTGATTTTGACTTCTTTGTTAACATTTAAAAGTCGCGAGATAAAGAAAACGTCTCGAAATCGTTGCTTCAAGTAGCAGTGAATTCCTGTTGAATTCTTTGCCTTTACGACTCGATTGTCTCCCTTTGATTGACAGCAATTTCAATGGCTGCGGAACTGTTTGTTTTTTTCATGATCAACAGTTTGGTCCCCAAATTAACACAGAACCAAGCGTTCGAATCTATTTAATGGATTGAATATATGTTTAATTTTCCGTTCCAATTCAGATAGCTCTGAATCCAACACACATTAGGTGAACCAGCAGGAAAAAAAACCCAACATTGTCGATGGCATGTTTAGTTGATCAATATCTCCCATAAAATGTCAGTGCTTCACCAATTAGATTAAAATTGGGTTTAACGCCCTACTTTTCTAATGAAGATGGGCATACGCCATAAATTGCCAAATTAGGAAACATTTTGACCGGTGAGCGGTGCTACGGCCGACCTTCACGATTAGATAGCTCTAAATATGGTGTTTTCTATTCTTGAATTTGAAAATCAAATGGGGTTTAACGTCCTACTGTTCTGGCCCAGTTGGGCTAATGAAGACGAGCACACGCCATACGGTGTGCTATGAGAGCAATATTTGTCCGGACAGCGGCACTAGGGTCTACTT
This sequence comes from Patella caerulea, assembly GCA_036850965.1. Taxonomy (NCBI): domain Eukaryota; kingdom Metazoa; phylum Mollusca; class Gastropoda; family Patellidae; genus Patella; species Patella caerulea. The sequence continues at coordinate 68,786,733 of JAZGQO010000010.1, read as the reverse complement.
TTACATCGAATTCCAACTGCGAAGGGTTCTTTTACGTGCACGCCAATATATACATGAGACTTCAGTTTTTCGTCCCATCCGAACGACTGAACTGCTGCTCTTGACAGGCCGTCCGTCCTGCACCACTGACAAGGAGAAACCACGCCGGAAAATCCCGATTCTTCACTTCAACACAGCTGTTAATATAAATATCAGACTGCAAGGGTAGCTGGTAGACGAGAGACATAAACAAAGTAAATCATGAATCTAAACAGAACTTGGTTGGTTATAAAGCCATGAAATGAACGTTGTCGTAAAACTCGCTGAAATTAATGACATTTTAGATTTTATTATCATTTCATTGAAGCAATCGTCATTTTACATCCATTATTAAAAGGGTATTATCTGTTATGTTCAATTCCATTAAATTGTTCACCCGACCAAAGAAACTCTTAAAATATTAAGTAGGAAGTACAAAAACAAACGGAGAGAAAGAGAGAGAAAGAGAGAGAGAGGAATGGGGTTTAACGTCCACTTGACACACACTCGGTCATTTCGGGACTAACATGTGTTTTAATTTTATTTCATTAATTAATTATCCGGAGAAAACCCACGAGGTTGGACAGGCCACCCTTCTCCTTGCCACGTACAACCGGGGATTTGAAACCACGCCAGTTGACTCAATGGCAGGCCGTATGATACAGCACGCGCATGCAAACCATTCGGCCATCCAACCTTCCCACAAACAATGGGACGGTAAGCCCTATTTCATTTCGTCTTCATTAGTCCAAGGGGGGGGGGGGGCTAGTGGTCTAGAGTGCCGTGCTTCGACCTTTAGCTGGCCGCTCACCTCTGGCTTGCGGCTGTGGTTTCGAGCCCTGGTGTGAGCGTATATGGCATGGAGATAGGGGCGCCTTCTCAACCTCGTGGGTTTCCTCTGGGCACTCGGGTTTCCTCCCACTGCTAAAGACCCCTACACGCAAGCGAATTATTGAAATAAAAGGAAACCATATGTTAGTCCCAAAATGACCTGGTTTGCGTCGAGTGGATGTTAAACCCCATTTCTTTCTCTCTCTCTCATTAGTCCAGCCGGAGTAGAAACGTGTAACGTTAAACCCAATTACATTTTATTTATACCCGTGTTCACTAGCTCTTACGTGTTCATTATCCCAGTCGGGGCAGAAAAGTGTGACGTTAAACCCCAGTTCATTTCATTTATATGTTCATTCGGTGCAGGGACTAGGACGTTCAACCCCATTTATCGTAGTTCTATAGACGGATCATAGAGTAGAGTATGGTTTATGCAAGCACCTGTTACGTCTAGTCGGTGTATGTCCATAACGATTTGTTCAACTGGCTAACATTTGACCACACAGATCAATACTTGACCAGGGGATGACCCTGTTGTGCTGACCACTGGAGGATAAATCACTGATAATCTCAATGATTGGCAAACTTCCTTAAATAAATAACATTTAGGGTACAATTAGGTAAATAATTATTTGTAACATGCCATTCGCTTCATTCACAGTTTATTCACGTACGATAAGTTAATTAAACGATCACATATTGTTTAGTGTGTTTATTAGTATTCGGAATTTCCATCAATTAGTTCTTGGAAATTACCAATCTGATTCAAGCACAGATCCTATTTCGTTTCGCTTTATTTAAAGTTAAAATATCGATTTACTTGTTTTTACTACACTAGGATCTAGAAGAGATGTTAACATTGACGTGTTCTGGATGACGCGAGGGATTAGCCAATGAAATCACACCTGGTATACATACAAATACTAAATAAACCAATTCAATTCCATTAAATGGAACCAGAATAAATGCTTTTCCAAATTCTCGAAGTATACTTATTGTTTTTACTCAAATCGCCGATTTAGGATTAAAATGTCTGTCAGCTAGCTTGTATCTGTTTTCAAGCGGAGCTAATTAGGCCGTGATGTGAAATTTCTAGCAAGCTTGCTTCTGTTGCTCCATCCCGACGATTTTCAGGCGGAAAACAAACTACATAATCTAATTCTTCTAGTATTACTTTGTATTTCCACACAACTTTTCTTTTATCAATTCTTTGACGTTTGACAGAAAACGTAAAATATAAATGGGCTTACTTATCAATGTGCGATGGTATTTGAATTTCGCGGTGATTTGGTTTTAAAAGATCACGTGACAAAGCTCACCAATCAGACGCACACGACGAAAGGTCAACGGGTCGTGTAGAGTGAAAGGTCACCGGTTTGTTTACGTTTTGATAGTAAAAAGCGGAAGAATAACTAGAACTGTATACCCCGTGTAGATTTTGTTTAAAACACCGATGTAAAACCGTTTACTGTGAGAAACTGGGAAAAATTTAGGGTATGTGCTAACCATTGGATCAAATTAGATAGATGGAAATATTGATATGTTGGACAAAGAATTGTAGGAATGTGCAGACAAAACTCTCTCTCATTCTAACAATACAGACTTCTCACATACATTACCAACGTAAAAAAACCCCAACAACTGTGTATGAATAAAGAACTATGTTTAGAGCAGCTAATATTTTACCAGCGAAATAAGAAAAAGAATAATAGATCTGGTTAAGTTGTTAAGGGGATCATATCTTAACATTTTCCAATTTTATTGCAAATGCAAGTTGATGAAGATATTGTCCTATTCCTAAATGTATGACAACTCAGACCAAGATAAAAGACCACTATGGAAAAGACTGTGTCACCATTGAGGTGAAATACCATGTGCATTACTTTAAAGTTGCCTTGCTGTATCTGCAGAAATTTATGCCCTTCTTGTTAAACTCTACTGTAACATGTGACAGGGTTAGGTTGACTATAGAGACCAAGAATCAAACAATATTTTCTCTGTGGATGCAAATCAGGCTGCATTAGGCTACAGATAGTTGTATTTGTTACAAGTGAAAGCTTTCTAGTTTGGATTTGTGAAAATTGTTTTAATATGAAAGTGACAGTCAAATGATATTGATGAAATTACATGATTTTTTATGAATAGGCCTACACCTGTATACATACATATGTATTTTTGTAAGCGGTTTGGACATTGGTGTGCATGTAAAAAGACCCCTTGGCAGTTGGAATTCGATATAAGAGTAGGCCATAGTGCTGTGCCCAGGCAAAATTTCCCTCATAAAAAACTGTATAGCGCACGCCCGTCCTCCTTAACCCAGTACATGTATATAGGAGCTACAGATAGATGTATTTTTTTAGAAGTGAAAGTTTTCTAGTATGGATTTGTGAAAATTGTTCAAATATGAAAGTGACAGCCAAATCATATTGATGAAATTGTGATTTTTATGAGTATGTATTTTTGTCAGTGGTTTTTACATTAAATATTTTAAACATGTTTTACTTAAATGTACATGTACTGTACATGTCGATAAATGTTCATATCATATTTAGCTATTTTAAGTTGACATATATGTTTTTATTTTCCTTTTTATTCCAATTCAATTCAGACGTGGTTTCTCCTTGTCAGTGGTACAAGCAGAGGGGCTGACAAGGTACGAGGACTGCTGTCTAGTCGTTCAAATGTGACGAAAAACCGAATTCCTGAGTAACATTGATGTGCACGTAAAAAGGTCCCTAGGCAGTTGGAATTCGATATAAGAGTAGGCCATAGTGCTGTGCCCAGGCAAAATTTCCATCGTAGTACACTGTATAGTGTATGCCCGTCTTCATTAGTCCAGTACATGTATAAGAGCAGAACAGTAGGACGGCGTTTAACTCCATTTCATTTCTTATTCATATTACTGGAACCATTTTATTTAGTTAACTGTTTGTTTTTCTCTTATATGTACTTTTCTTTACTGGTATATATCTTTTAATTTTGTACAGTGTATATGGACACAAGACCTGATCTGTGTGTAAATACATGTAGTCTGTGCGGTTTAGCCCCCCAAAATATTGATGATTTCTTAGGAGTATTCTTAGCCGGCCACATCCGCAGCCCCTCCAAAAAATTCTGTACCCCCCCCCCCCTCAATTTTATGAGCTGGCGACGGGCCCGATTCTGTGGATATAAAAATCTGAAAAGCAGATTATAAACCACAGATTATAAACCATTCTCCAGTATTAATACACTATATATAAATGATGTTATTATTATATACATTTTTCATTAAAGATACATTATATAAGATTTAGATAAAGAACTAGCCATTCTTGCTATAATAGTTCAAAAGTAGATAATGTAAAATGAATAATTTGAAAATTTCATTCAAATTACTCTATTGCAAGCAAAGATTTTAGCCTTTAAAGGTTTGACAGACATGTTCAACAATTTCAACCACTGTACTGTTTGATCAAAGCTAAGTCTCGGTCCTCCATATTTGATTAAATCAAAGTATCGCTGAATCATTTTAATCTATTTAATATCGGAGAAATCTCATGCCATCGAGTGTTGTTGTTGAATACTGTATGAGGAAGTATATAAAATTGCATTCATTTCTTATTTTTTAGTACTGTATTTCTTTCTATAAAATAAATGTATACTTATTTGACATCTCTTATAATATGTCTTTATTGTTTTTTTTTTTTATTTAAAAACAAGTATAATTGCATGTTCAGGGTTGTTAGGTGAATAATTATTAATATTCTGTTGTATCAGTGGGCTCATGTAGATAGTATTATTTTTTTTGTTTTTTTCTCAACATTATATATAATTATTATACCGAACCAGTATTTCAATCATGTCATAAACATTTTCATCTGTATACTATATTTATATTTCTTTTGCATATTGTTGTATTGAAATAAAATGGAAAAAATACTTTTTCCAGGAAATATCACATTCATTGATACAATTTCGCTTTTGACCATATTTTTTCCGCAAATCAGGGGCTAGCCGTGTTCACGGTGTCAGCACAACATTTATCTGATGTTATTGTCCCGTAATTCAGGCATATTTGCAGAAAAATTCTCTCATACAAATGTAAACAAGCCAACGTGTTCCGTCCCGTAAAAGGTATTCCCTGGTCTATTTATGGCTATTGACCTCTGACCTAATGACGTTGATGGCTTTTATGGTTTCTGATTGGCTTAGAATATGGTTTCTTCACCACATTATGGCTACACTTGACAAATATAGTCCGAGGTGTAATTCGAGTGTTGGTCTGATTGTACAAAACATCGCAATAGAAATGTGTACTACAGTGACGACTTACTTGTTTACTTGTGCAGCAAAGCGTCAGATTTTCGCCTAGAATTTGCTGGGACAAAATGAAACGATTTTCGTGGCTAAATCACAGCCTAAATTGAGGACAGACTGTGTGAGGTTAGTATGATAGCCACCAAGTAGAAAACATGAATTAACGGTATTGACAAATATGTCCATATATGAATATAAACTGGCCCTCGGCAATCCTTGACAGATTCCGGAACCTACATCTAGTCTCGGCTGTATGACGAATTCCGCCATATTGGAACCTAAAGGTGTCGGATGAAACATGGCTGCGCCCATGGTGTCTTGGAACTACTTTAAAGGTCCCGGATGAAACATGGCTGCGTAGGAACATATCACTTACTGTCATACAGCCTAGACTAGATGTAGGTTCCGGAACGTTCCTGAATCCTTCGAGATATGCCGAGTGTAAAAACTTGGTGTGCAAAGCAGCAGTGTGCCGAGATTTCATGATGCGCGGGGCCGAGAGACTGAGGTATGAGACCATACTAAACTTATGCTGTCTGTTTACAGTTAGCTCCGCTTGAGAACAGACACTAAGCTAGATGCCCAACATTTTAAGTCGTAAATCGATGATTTAAGTCAAAAGCACTAAGCATACTTAGGGAACAGACACCAATCTAGATGCCCAACATATCAACATTTTAGTGAAAAACACTGATCATACTTAGAGAATTTTGGGAAATATTGATTCCGCTTTCATTAAACAAAATTATAGGGGTTTATTTGGTCTTAGTGTGTTGTGTGTTTGACAGATATAAAATAGAGTCATACATCATTACAAAATGGTATTCCAATTTTTGGATATGGCGACCTTTCAGGACAGATATCTAGTCTCGAAATATGACCATGATCATCCAGATTTTAAATGGGATGTTCTCGAATGGGCTCCGGTATCCCCAGGTTTGTAAGCGACCGGGACACTCATCAAACCAGCATGACTCTCGCTTTTTTAATCTAGATTAGTTATTTCCACCTGAACATGCTATAGAAGGCATATGGTCAACCCAATCAATCTGCTTTTAGTATCCAATTCACTTAGCATTGTCATAATACGCGCCATTGGAAATACTGGTTGAAATCATTACACCATCACGTTCAGCAATCCCTTGGGATGGGTGTTTCAGTACTAATGTATCCCTTTATATATAGTTATTACGTAGTTTAGATTTGAAAACGTCCTGGTTGACGGTCGTATTGTAAACTAACTCCGTTCCTATAGCAATTCGAGAATGTAACATAGCGGCTGTTATCTCTAGCAAACAGTCTGCCATATTTGACATATACATAGAGATTAGAACTTAGTATGTTTAATATCAGACTCTTGGATCCATAATTATATACGTTAAAGGCGATGTTCAGTCCATTCGCATTGTGAAAAACCAAATATAAGGGGTTCACGGTGGCTAACTGGGTAATCCGCTGACTCGTTAGTCTGGGGTGGGTGTTCGATCCCTGCATTGGCCGAGAAAGTTCATCTAGATTTCCGGTGTGGTTCCCTCTTGTCAATGATGCAGGACGGAGGAACTAACAAGGACAATTGTCTAGTCGTTCGAATGGGACTAAAAAAAGAGGTCCCCTGTGCGCGTAGGAGATCATTGACAGTCCGAATTCGATGTAAAATTTCCCGCATAGCACACTGTATGACGTATGTCCGTCTTCATTGGCTTAGTCGTAGCGGAGATGTTAACGCCCATTCCATCCAATGACAACATCGAAACAAGGGTAGACAAGAGCGTCACGATCAAGGCAAAATTTGCGTCCAAGCACTCAGCATGGCACGGCGTATACCCATCTTCATAATCCCAGTTGGGACGAACAAGTAAGACGATAAACGCAGTTTCTTTTCATAAAGAAAAAGGAAAAGTTTGCTAATCATGTCAGCTCCTACAGATGTAAAATACCAGTGAAACTCTAAGTGGATCCGACCCTATGAAGCAATAAACAATGTCTTACACCAGAGTATTTAAACCATTCAAATTTTTAAATTTAAAAAGTTCATCCCACCATGGAATTGTCTTTAAGTATTTATGTCGTTGTACATTAAATCTATAAATGTCACATGTTTTAGCTTGAGTTTTAACAGAAGCAACACTCATTAACAGCATTTAAAGAGAGTCAATCATATCTATTTACTGCCAAAAGCTGACACGAAAACAAAAACCAACTGACGTTTAGCATTTACTAGCATTTGAAGATGAGTAAATATTTTAAGTAGTGCTTACCAGACATTTGCATTGTCAACAATTGTTTTTAATACCCAAAAGAGATCACGTTTGTTTGCTGTCCTTTTGTTTTTAAAAATTTTCAAAATATCGAGAGGAGATATCGAAAGGCAAATTACTATGACAATTGATAATGTCAAAGAATGTCATAAAACTCTGTAGGCCACATGCTAATGATAGATGGAGTTTTATATGTTTCTTTATGCAATGATCGAGAGTTTTGCACCATGTAGGCTTTGGGGATTTATAAGACGTACAAAGTTAAAGTGAGATCTTTCAAGATGGGTTTTGTGGCAGTTTTGATAAATACCAAGTTGTTTTTATTATATAGAGAATCTCCTACGAGTGTTTTTTGATATCAAAAAATATCAACACAAGTTGATAAAGTGAAAAAAACGAGGCTCTGCCGATTTTTTTTTACTTTATCAACGAGTGTTGATATTTTTTGAGACAAAAAACACGAGTTGGAGATTTTATTTATCACCTAATTCTTACATGCTCAAATACATAAATATAATTCTTTGGTATAGATTTCACTTTTACTGAATCTACAGCGTAGTGATACATCAATTTTTTGACAGCAGTATTTCCTTCAAGGTCAATTAAATTAAAACAGTTTCTTTTTAACAAAAATAAAATCACCTTTTATTTAAAATAAGTGGTTTCTTTAAAATAAAAGAAAGTAGTTCCTTTTTGATTGGCCAATCAAATTCATGTAAAGCGATATCTCCTAAGGAGATATCGCAGTAGATTATGTAATTTATCATACAAGCGATATCTACTGTCAAATGTGTTATTGGGTGATAAAAAGTAATATCACCTTATCGTAGGGGGATCTTTAGATTTTATTTAGATTAGCGCAACAAATAAATGCTTTGGGATTTTTGTCAAGGATACTGGATTGGGTTATGCTCCCTTTTTTTTGTGCCCAATTCCGTGTCAAACAAGGGTAGCAAAACGGATACAATGTAAACTATATTGTTTGGAGACGAACAATATATTCACCGTTTTTAATACTTTAAGTCGCTGCCTAATGTTTAAGGGAAGACCCCACATTAAGCGTGGGGGGGGGGGTCATGCTGCTGTGCTTGGACTAGATTTGATTGAACGGGAAGGATAGGCACACTTCCTCAAAAGCTCAAGTATCAGAAGCGAATCCAGCAATGGGCATAGGAGGATTACTCGGGCCATTGCTTCGGAAATATGGGGGATAAGAGGACACGTTCCTGTGTGTGAGAGTTATTGGGCATATATCACTTCTCGAATCACTAAAACACAAGACGCTCCAGTTAACATTATTCTGGCCCGAGTTCACAAAACGTTCCCAGGTTTATGCAAGGTTTCCACTATCACGGTTCGCGCTACAACATATTCCATTTCGCCGCGGTATATGTCGACATGTTCGAGAAATATCGCCATGCGCTGTGCCGACGTGTGCTAAAAGGAAATGATGACATTCAGTCAAAAGGTGTCTTTTCAGCGTTAAAAACATCAGAACAACCAGAATACGTCTACATAATAACCAACTTAATATTGCGGTATCTATCACGTCATTGACCTCTATGCGCTTCCATACAGATCGATGGAATTTCAGATAAAGATATCTTTGTAAATACTGAGCGGAATTAATCCATTGGCGATTCAACGGTTACAATATTATAGTTTGCAAAAGATTCTATATCGCTCAAATCACGCTCAGATGCATAAGGAGTGCATAACTATTACGACTTATGTTTTTAACATTAAAAGAGCTAAGTCTTTTTGGTACCTAGAAATGGACACAAATGGACCGTAACGCTTGAGCCCTTGCTGTTCGTTGGAATAAATGACTGTTTACGTTACGTATTTTGGGGTGTAGCTCAGTACTATTAGTGAAAGGATTTTGCACGTACTCACAGTATATTCTGGATCTTCTGGGGGATCTAAAAATAATATACAGTTCCAAATAAATCACAAATGCTGGTGAAGGTTAAACGTTTATTATACGACTGGCACAGTAAGAATACTGACCGTATGTCTTCTGTCGTATATAAAGCAAACCTTATCATCAGTTTAGAAGTTTACTTGGAACTAAATTAAACATGTTCAGGTGATTATAGATAATTTTAAAAGATTAACCCTTTGAACAAGAGATAGTCGTAAGACGCTTTAAACACCACAATAGGTAAAGTTAACCCTTCATGGATATTATTTGATAACTTGTGTACCATAGGTGATTCACGTATACTATATAATGTAAAATAATATGACATATTGAACGCTGATCAAGTTGTAAGATAACATTAAAGACGAGAGAGATTTTCTACTATCATATTAAATGTAAAACAATTATTTTCAAGAACAAAAATATCTATACTATATCAATGAACAAAAATATCTATACTATATCACGCATATAATAATGTAGTAATACGAATTTATATAAACTGATTTACATTCAACCGTTTCTGTTTTTACTCTAATTTCTAATCAATTATGTTGGATGAAAATACGTGAAGTGTGAAATTGAATGACTGTCTTTGATGTCTGGTTAGTGCAGTCTACACTGGTAGTATTCTGCTGCGGGGGGGGGGGGTATGTATAGCCTTGTTTTTGAGTCGCCTTACTACAAATGGCACCCGAAAGCATCCTGACCCGCAATTCGTGTACCAATTTTGATTTTGTTTTAGATATTTGGTTATCAGAAGTCCATTTTTTTCACGGTAGGATCTCATCAATGTTGATTTAAACTGACCATTACGTCGTGTTTACAATGTCGAAGGCTTTGGTTAATGTACTGAGTTTATGACTTGCCTCCTTTAACATCGAATAAAGTGTAATTCGATATGTACCTTTAATCAAGATTCTGTTATTAATAATCAAATTAATGTCCAATACTAATGTATGTATGTAATATACGTTATTTCATCTGATGTCCTTAATATCAGATCGATGGCGATCAATCAATAATACACATGTACAATAATGGATGAAGTATTAATCTTGCGGTATAACATGTTAATTATCGCCCCCTTAGTATGTTCTAAACTAGTCAAATCGATAGACTACATTATTCATCAAATAATGGTAAGTAAATGTCAGATACTCTACAGTTAGATATAATGTCCGCAATAATAACCGCCACCATAGTTGATGTTGAGAGAGAGAGAGGAGAGAGAGAGAGAGAGGGGTGGGGCTTGTCGAAAATAACATATGGTTTAAATTTAATTCCATTATTCGCTTGGGCTTGGGTATTGGGGGTCTTTAGCAGTGTGAGATCAAAACTAATATTAAAGCATGTTAGTATTTATCAGCGAATGTTATCAAAACTATATGACAATGATTTTTTTAAAAATCAATGTAAATAAATAAATCCACGCGGCCCTCCCCTCCCCTTCGTACCCAACGTTACGCACTTTACTAATGTTATTGTTTTTCAATATCGGAATTTGTCGGCGTGACACCCCCCCCCCCCCCACACACACACACCTCTTGTCAGTGAAGTAGGTTGCGAGACTGGCAAGAAAAACTGTCTAGTCGTTTGGTTGGGACGTAAAACCGAGGTTCTGTGTATACATTGGCGTGCACATTAAACGTCCATGAGCAATTAGAATTCGATATACGACTAGGCCATAGTTATACTGCCGGAGCACAATTTCCCCAATAGCATACTGTATATAACATTTGAGGTCAAAAGAAAGACCCGCATTAGACGGATTTAGCTCTTATATAATGCATTTTTTATGTTAATGAGTTTACTTTGAAAATTGATTAAGGCGACGTTTTTTTATTTACTGCGTGTCAGATAAAAATTTTTATCTGTTTGTCTAAACACACCTGGCTAATGCAGTCTTTTTTTAGAGTTATTTTAAAGATTAAAAATAATTACAAATCATACAAAACAGATTAGCGATTAAAAAAGTTTTAAATGTTGAAGATGGGTTTTTATTTGTAATGCAATATTTCAGGAAAACATACGGCTGACTATGCAATGCGAGGGTGGAATGTTATCCATATAGCGTCGTTTCCGCAATTTCCAATTATACTTCTACGTAACCAACCACGTCAACGCGAGACCTTAGTGTTTTCCCATCCCAAAAACTAAACGTTATTCATTCCAAGTGTTACATAGTCGATTCATACTGAAACTACAACTTCTAAGCAACTGCACACATGATTCTCTTCGGGTATAATAGATTTATTATCAGTACCATAATCTATATATTATATTGTTTAATAAATGCATTGTTATGCAGGTGCGCGACTATCAAGCTAAACCATAAAAGGTCTTCTCGCCGTCGTCATGCTGCTGGTGAATGTAGCACATCTGCTTCCCTGCCTTCCACCTTCCTTAAAGCTTGGCGCAGACGGTCAACTTTCCGTCGCTTGTTCCTGCAATAGGCAACTACTGGAAATTCCGAGCAATTGGCAACTTGAGATCTCCCGTGTGCGCTGACTGGCAACAAGAAGCAATTTTTCCCCGGATGTATCCGGAATGCCGATATCACGTGATCATTCAAAATGGCGCCGTACATACAACAACAAAAGCAATACGCGATAGCTTTGGACATTTGTGTAAGTTTTACTAGTCCATGTAACGGCACCACATACAGACGGCACGTGGTGACGCAATGACCTGTTTCGATCACCTGTTCTACTGGAGTATCATATTCAATCGCCCAGTGGATGCAGAACAGTAGAATATTACTCCCCATTTCGTTTCGTTTGATTTCATTTCATTTCATATTAAATCGATAAATATTGGACAGCAAGCCAGGGGCGGATCCATGATTTTCAGAAAGGGGGCGGGGTCGTGCTGCATACTAGTACTGTCTGTTATTTTAATATATCGCTTTCACTAAATGCCATTTAAAGATAAGATACGATTTCCAACCTAAACTATTTTTATTTTATTTTCCCACGAGAATATATGTAGCCAAAAATTGTTCACCATCTCAAAAAATAGAGGGGCCGTGCGCCGGGTGCGCCCCCGTCTGGATCTGCGCCTGCAAGCCTTTAAAACTTTATTAAATAGATTCAGATGGCAGAGTTTGCATGACGCAGACTGATAAATTTTACACTTGGAATAGCCAGTAATCTCTTCTGTTTTCAAACCACAGCGAGCTTCGATTACCGTTTCCGTATTATGTTGGATTATTAAGATATTACAAAGATACATAAATTTGTGGATGGCGATGGCACAGTTAACCCAAAGCAGACTGATTAATTTTACAATACTGCCATGGATTAATTTTACCGACGATAGATAACAGATTGGATGACCGAATATGTAAGCTTGAGATTAGCTTCATTTCTAATCAAAGGTATGAGCTGTGTAGCAATAAAGGATATTACGTCGCCATTTAAAGGCCTATGACTAGGTCACGCACTGCTCATGAAACTACCACAATCGCCTAAAATTTCAACACGTGTGAAATATCTTATCCATCCGAAACACACACAAATAGTCCCACTGTACCGGTGTTTCCTATCGGACTAATACAACATCGTAGGTTTCCACCCGTTGCTAAAAAAATCCCCTAGTCCACGTGTAGCGAATTCTTGAGATAAAAAGGAAACGTTAGTACCGAAATGAACTAGTTTGTGCCTAGTGGACGTTAAACCTATCTGTCCTGCTCCGCTCTCACCCACCCACCCCCTTTTCCTCTCCTTCTCCCTTTCTTTTTCTCTGGACCTAATATACCAATCCAGCAGTCAGTCGCCATATTTGCAGCACAAACTATGGACGACGTCTTTGATCATTTGCATTTCTGCAGTTCTATCGACCCTATATATTCAAAAATATCATTTTATAAAGAAATAGTTTTGTCCTTTATCAATACTTAGACTTTGTCGAGCTGGGAATTTAATTTTTCACGGCAAGAAATAGAAATGTGCTCAGCAAATTTTAAATGAAGGATAACAAAGTTCCGGAGGTCTTTGATATTTACTTACCAGAAGATATATAATACATGTATCATCAATTAAAGATGCACTAATGCAGCTTTTTTGGCTGGCTTCAAATGTTATTTGAATTATTAATTAGACATTAATTTATTCACATGACAAACCCATCTCCCATAATGTATCTTTAAGGTTTGAATAATTTTTAAACCTGTCAGTTGCCTCTGTTAGCAAACTTTTGTACTAAGTCACCTCGATGTGTACATAAGGGATCAACTTTCATACATGACTAGAACAATCTATAATATTATAGACTTCCATACTTCTTCAATATAAACAGGTTCCAAATAACACAGTAGTTTCCGGGACGTTTGTTTGACATTTATTTAATTTGAAAGGACAAGAATTCTTCAACCCGAGTTATAGTGTGGAAAGTCACCGCCAAGGCCTCACCTATTTGAATATCTCTTTTCGAAAACACCTATTAAAAATTTTGCCTCCAATTTCTTCACGAAAAAAAAAATCAATTTGAAAACAAAAATTACATAGTTGCTCTTCTCAAAAGATTTTTTTTGCAAATATTTCACAAGAAAATGAGTGGGTAATTATTGATGAAAACCCCAAAGAAATTAAAATTATTACATTGGTTTGGTGTAAGCTTTGACCTTTTCACATTGTTTTATTCATTCTTTGTGTTATCTGGGATGATCAATAACTAGAGTCATGTCAAGAATGACGTACATAGAATAATTGTGTATTGCAAATATCGGATCATACATAATGTGAATGGGGACTTCCCTTAAAGCGAGTCATGTCAATGATGACGTACATTGAATAATCGTGTATTGCAAATATCGGATCATACAAAATGTGAATGGTGACAGTCCTTAAAGCGAGAATTTCATATTGTTAAGTTATATTTTTAAAACGTATTAAAATAAAGCATTGAAATAGAAGGTATCTTTAAACAGTCCTTCCTTGTTAAAGAATAATCCTATTAATCCTATAATAAGTTATTGCCAGTTGTCATTTTCAACTTCAAATTCAAACGTTTGAAGATAGCTATTGCATAGGGGAAATAGAAAAGCAAGTGCCTGTGTGTGTGCGTGGTTATTATTTCCGGTGTGAATGATTTACAATAGTGAGTTGACAACCTATTGAACGAAAGACAGAATTAATTATGTGTAGACTTTGTTAGAAAATATGAAATTCTCGCTTTAAGACTTCCCATGATTTGATTGATCCGAATTAACTTTTCGAGAGTCTTACTATAGATTCGATGACTGATAACAGCAAGTCTTTCTCAATGTTTTGGAATACATTAACCCCCAAATTCGCCAACAATTCATAATGTTTTTGTCATCGTCAAAATATGTTATTCTATTAGTTTGTTGGATCTGCGTCAGTTATCCGGAATAAACCTTACTTCTGCGTCATTTGCATGAACGTAAATTGATTATTTTACATTGGTTTACGAAAACAAGATCAAAATATCAACGCGGTAAATTATCTTCAGAGAGAGAGAGAGAGAGAGAGAGAGAGAGAGGGTTTAATGTCCATTCGACATAAACTAGGTCATTTCGGGACTAACATATTTTTTAATTTTATTTCAATATTTTGCATGCGCGTAGGGGTCTTTAGCAGTGGGGGGAAACCGGAGTGCCTGGAGGAAACCCACGAGGTTGAGAAGGCGCCCCTATCTCTATGCCACATGCGCTCACACCGCAAGCTAGAGGTGACCGGCCAGTTACAGGTCGAAGCGCGGCACTCTAGACCGCTACCCCCCCCCCCCCCCCTTTTATCTTCAGACTGGAAATCAATTAAAAAATGGCCCGTCATAAAGTTGCAGCTGTCGGCGTGGGCGTGTATTAATTATATTACTGGCGGGATAACCGGCTTCACCCGGGGCCTAATTTCTCCCGGGGCCCAAATTCGCCCAGAACCAAAATTCGCCCGTAGATCAAATTCTATGGTCTTGGGGTCATGCTGGTTAATTTGATACCTCATATGTGGGCGGAGGTTCTGACCAGGACAGCTGTCTAGTCGTTCAAGTGGGACTAAAAACCGAGGTCCCTAAGCAGTTGGAATTCGATATAAGAGTATATACCGTAGCGCCGCTGCCGAGAAAAAATTTCCTCCTAGCACACTGTATGGCGTATGTCCGTCTGCATTAGCCCAGTTTAGGAGCATGACAGTAGGAGGTTAAACCCCATTTCATTTTAGTTCACCGAATTTGCCCGGGGACTAAAACATTCATTGAACCATATTCAGACCAATCTTGTTGGAATTCAAAATCCACAAGATTGTAATTTGTAAGAAATTAAACGGTCCAGACACGGATATACGTCGTGCAGTGTGCATTAGGGGACATTTTGTCCGGACTCTCTGGGGTTCTTTTACGTGCAAGCCACTATAGGAATGCCTCGTACCACTCGTGTATACGTGATGTACATGTATGTCTGTCAGTAACAATTAGTAACATGTTTACCATGATATTTAGATAATAGAATACAGAATTCTACTTGTCATAAATATGAAGCGAGCAGACTAGAGAACCACATCGCCTACTGTTGTTGTGAACAGGCGGAATAATATGTGGCACGCGTTAATTGTCTCTCGTCTATTGATATTTTATAGCACAATTAGCGGAGACTATTACGTTAAAACTAATATATTATTAAGGCACAGTTTGCTTCTAAACCACTAGAGAACCAACCAGCAGTTCATATACTCGCTGTGTATTAATTAACAAATCAGTTTCACAGACTTTGGATGTTGTTTTTAAATTCTGTGTTACATTAAGAAGAGAGAAAGAAATCTAGGTTCATCAACGATAATACATCTCCGAGCTTGAGAGAAGATCTCGACATTAGCGATATTGGATTTGAAATCCTGTCAACGGTGCTCTGTGTGGACTTGAGTCGAGTTCTGTTTTTTTTTCGTTCAGCGAATTGTGTGATATTACTAAGAGATATAAAAGCCAGAGTTTCATATTGCTGAGTTCCTTTTATAGCTTACTGATAATACTACTAGTGATTGGATGTTATTATGACTTATTAATATCGGTTTAGAGCAGGTGGTCGACGATAAAATTAATAACGCGTTTATTAATTGGACAATATTGAAATTGACATTGTACAAAGGATTTATCTATTGATGTAAGGTAAGTTTTTCTGGTTCTGTGCTTCGTTTTGTTTCGTTTGTTACAGAGGTAACTTGATTATGGACTATAGGTAATACACCCCCACACTCCCGCAACACCTTTCATAAGGGTTTAAAGTTGCAGTATTTTAGGTTGAGGTATACTCTGTCATTGGTCATTATTAGTGTTTGTGTATTAGTGTTTGAAATGTTTTAAACAGAGAAATTATGGTTAACGTCCACTTGACACAAACTAGGTCATTGCGGGACTAACATATGGTTCAATTATATTTCAATAATTCACTAGCGCGAAAGGGTCGTCTAACAGTGTGAAAACCCCGAACAGGTTGGAAAGCGACCCTACTCCTCGTCACGTACAACCGGGAAACCGAAACCACGCCAGTTGACTCAATGGTAAACCTTATGATACAACGCGCACACACTAACCATTCGGCGCTCTAATTCCCACAAATTTCATTACAACTTGTAAATGAGTGTTTCAAAAGATTTAAACATATATATGTATTTTCTGTTCGTTACCTATATACTATGTAGCCATAGACAATGGTAACTAATTAAAACCACAGTGTTACTATGTAAATATGTATAAATATACTTAACTGTCCATATTTATACAATGACTTTATGTATGAATAGTCCAAAGACGGACGAAAACTACATTAAAATTTTATTAAACCAGTGTTGAAATCAGTTCATGTCGGCCTACCTTTTATCTTTACATCATTTACCGTGAAACTAAGTAGTGCAGCTTTACGTTTCAGCTAATAAATTTTGGAGATATATATATGCTGTCATCAAGCACAAGGGATTTTTTTCGTTGACTGTATATCTTTGTAAATGCGTACGCTCATCGGCGATGAAGTATTTCACGTGGCATTAAAGAATAACGTATAACACATTTTCTCATTGAACCTAGTCTTAATGTCACGTAATAACTTGCTTATCTTGATTGAGTAGATCCTCTAAATGTTAAAGTGATATTCCCCAAGACGGTATGTGATATATTATGAGGGATTATTCACATTTATGAATTGATCCGTCGACCAGAAGCTTTCCATCTTAATGTTAACTTGGCGTCCATTTTCTTGTACGTGAGTCGCTGTGGTTCAGTGAGTAAGACGCTGTCTCACAAACCAGGAGGTTTCGAGTTCGCTTCTGAGATGTCAAGACTCACAAATATGATTCGGACATGATTTAATGAAAGGTAAATTAATTAGTAACCAGACAATACGTTTGTTTTTATCGCGGTATCGCTATAATCATATCGATGTACGAAGTGCGCGAGGTTTTAATACTTCTAGAGAATGGTTCTAATATACTGGTCAAGTAGGCCTCATACTACTTACACTAATGAGAATCAGCAGGAATTCCATCAGGATGTCAACATTAAAGCTGTATTCACACTGATTTTTTTTTTTTACAAAAGTACAACCGGGGTGAAAATTTCCGTTCACATTGTGAGAAGTTAGCAATGAACATTGTGTTGTGTTCGTTGGCATCAGATACAGATACTATTATGGCTGAGTTCAAAGTAATTTTATGAGAGAGCAATTCAGATGAAAAATTAATTTCCATTCACACTGAGAAGATAGCTAAGAAAATTTTGCTTTGTCTGTTGGTGGACCTATACTTCAGAAATTGCATCATGGCTTCCATATAGGCCGAGTTAACACGAATTTTACCTAAAGCAATTCAAACGAAAATTTCCTTTCACATTTAGATACCTCATAAAATGTGATAAACCCGCTGTAGTTGTTACAGTTGTACGTCGCTAACCCAGGCTGCTACGATTGTAATGTACGTGACTCCAATATATAGTCGTAAATGACGCCATTTCCTTTATAGATTTATGTGTGGAATGGCACAAGCCTCTAATCTACGTAACTCCAATATAGTTGAAAATGCGATGCCTTATATGCCTATACAAATTACGTCATTTCCTTTATAACCACTCGCCGTGATAGATTTATGTGTGAATGAAATGACACAAGCCTCTAAACTTTACAAATAGTAGTTCTAAATTGGGTTCTGTGGTAATTCGGTCCATAAGTCGATTTCAAACTGTGAATTGACTTGGCCTACCAAACAGATACTGCGAATCAGCGTGAGTACTTTGTTGCGTTGATTGGAGAAAAATTGTTGCTAGGGCAACGATTGTTTACCTAAATTACCGAATAATTAGCATATACCATTTATTCAAAGTATGTGCGTTCACATTACATGTAATCTAAGCATATTCTTTCCATTTCCATGAATTCCCCTTTCCTTGAAATATGTACCTGACTGGTCTTCTGGCTCACTACCCATGGTTTACTGGCTCACTGCCCGTGGTT
This sequence comes from Patella caerulea, assembly GCA_036850965.1. Classification (NCBI taxonomy): domain Eukaryota; kingdom Metazoa; phylum Mollusca; class Gastropoda; family Patellidae; genus Patella; species Patella caerulea. The sequence continues at coordinate 68,767,949 of JAZGQO010000010.1, read as the reverse complement.
TACATGGCGCACTACCTAGGAGGTTCCATGTTCGACCCCGTTATTGGGAAGAAAGCTTCTCTGGATTTCCCTCTTGGCTTACATTATTGTTACAGGAAAAGTGAGACGCTATAAGTCCTATAGTCCCATTTTTTTTTGAAACGCCTAATCAAACGAAACATCGACGGGCCATGATACCCTTTCATCTTTATTAAACATAAACAATGTCATAATATGCACAATGTCACACATGGTATAATGAGTTACTCGGGTGGTATATTTTTTTCATAGTATCATGAGTTACTCGGGTGATATTTAATAAGACCTCGGATCCATTTTACATGTTCATCTTACTCTTGTAGCAGAGAGAAAAAAAATGGGGTTTTACGTCCAGTCGTCATGACAAGTCACCAGTTCGGCCCCACTCCCTCCGCTTGTTGTAAAGATCACCACCTTTTAGATTTCATATTGAAGGTTAAAGTCTACTATTAAAATCTCTTCTCGATATATATATATATGTCGATAGTTGTGGTCTGGGTGTTATTTTAAGGTGATCAAGGTTTTTACTATTACATCAGACTGGATTAATAATTCATTTAGTTGTCCAGACTTTAATTCCACCTTCACCATGTATATCAATTTCTTATTTCGGCGGTAGCCACGGTGGCGTTGTGAGTAAGGTACTTATTCGCTAACATGGCGGCCCCGGACCGAGAGAGTACCGTGATCCAGGATGGAAAGGCCTGACAAGGATAACGTATACTCGTTCGGATTGGACGAAAATGTCTGTTCTCATGTACATGTTGGAATTCATGTGTTGTCTGGGCATAGAACACTGTATGGCGTATGTAAATGAAATGAAATAGGGTTTAACGTCCCTTTGTTCTGCTCCAAACTGGGCTAATGAAGATAGGCATACGCCACACAGTGTGCTGTGGTGGAATTTGACCTCTACGCGCAAGTGAATTATTGAAATTAAATTTTAAAAAAACATATGTTAGTCCCGAAATGACCTAGTTTGTGTCGAGTGGACGTTAACACAATTCTCTCTCTCTCTCTCTCTCTCTCTCTGGAATTTGATTCGCGGGCATCTACTCACTATGGGCTACTCTTATGTCGAATTCGAACTGCCAATGGATCGTTTACTGTACGCCAATGTATACACGGGACCTCGGGTTGTGATCCCACCCATCCGAACAACCAGATAGCTATCATTCCTACACCACTGACAAGGGGAAACCACGTCGGAAAGTCCCAATGAACTTTCTCGGCCAATGCATGGGATCGAAAAATAGGGAGCCAATGTCTTAGATTCCTCATGCGCAGTGTTTTGCTTGATTAGAACTAATCCACTTCACACTGCTATTTTGAGTGAACATTGTTGTGCTAAATTATTATTGGTCAGTAGTGCCATTACTAACCAATGACCTACATTGTAACAAACAATATCGGGGTTAACCAGACCTCAAAATATGTTACCGCAATGTATCTTGTTTACGTCATAACCCGCGAAATTTATTATGCTCGATTATCCAGTGCCAACATGTTTTCTTCGTCAGCCATTTTGAAAATTATGCCGAATGCGAGAAGAGAGGAGGGATTTGATTGGACGTTAAATAGAGACACGCCCCGCCCAATTTCAAGAATATGACTTCTATCCAGCAATGGTAAGAGAGGGATTTCTCGCGCCATTGCTTCAGGAATATGGTCTCTTACCGACTTAGTCATTGTGGCTCCCGTATGTCGTATGCCGTATGCCCATCTTCATTATCCAGGCTGGTGCAGACAAGTAGAATGTTAAATGCCATTCCTGTTATTCATTCTTATTACTAATATTAGTGGTGGTAGATGTTTTGTTCAGCCTTGATAAAACATCAATGGGTAAATCCTCACGACCGGATTAAGTCTGGAACTTAGAGGAATCCACCAGCCAGATTGCTTATCGAAATCTTATAAAAACTTATTCCGTTTGCGAATGCGAAATCAAAGCATAAGTACTCTAATTTTATGTTTTTAAAAGGGTCCAATTAATATATTTGCTGTAAACACACATCGACGAAAAGAATCCATGTATGGAATACCCACGGGTGGTGAGATGTGTTCACATTTCCCGGATTCCTAACCCATAACTGTCTTTCTATGAACTGCTCAGTACCTATAGCCCAGGGACCTACAAGATCTTAATCCGGTTCTGTAAAAAGCTTACCTGGTTTCGCTTGTTTTATCATGTAATAGAATTATCATGTACTAGAATGAAATGAGACATTGACAGGAAACAGATTTGTTGTTTTTAATTTCTAGATACTGCAAGTCGATATTTTTTAGTCGACGATGTTGTTGATCACGTATGTTTTTACTTGGATAACTTTTAATTTTAGTTTTGTTGTCTTACGTTGTTATTTTGCTGATTCCATTGTTTTACGATGTTATTTTGTTAATTCCTTTTCTGCCGATATTTTTTGTTGAATAATTTGCCTTATGTCGGTTTGTTGTTAATTTACCTGTCTTGCGTTATCATTTTTTTGATTCCTTTCTTGTTATTTTGTTGAACCCTTTCTTGTTATTTTGTTGACTCCTTGCTTGTTATTTTGTTGACTCCTTTCTTGTTATTTTATTGATTCCTACGTTTTACTTTATTGTGGATCCCTTTGCCTTATGTCGTTAATTCACTGATCATTTGTTGTTATTTTGTTGTCATTCCTTTGTTGATTCCTTTGTTTTATGTCGTTATGTTGTAGATTCCTTTGATGTCGCTATTTTTAGGATTCCTTTGCCTTAGTTACGTCATTAATTCATTTGTCATACGCTGTTTCCATTCTGGCTACGGCTGTACTCTCTCTCTCTCTCTCTCTCTCTCTCTCTCTCTCTCTCTCTCTCTCTCCTTTCTTATTAATTTGTTCATTTCTTTGTTGTTAACTTTTTCATGTCTTTGCCTTACGTCGTTATGTTGTTAATCCATTCGCCTTACATCGTTTTTTTTTTGTAGATTCCTTTGTTCTATGTCTTTATTTTTCTGATTCCTATATCTTACATTGGTAAAGTTTCAACATTTGACATTTAATATACTAGAACATGGCAGAAAACAATTCCCTTACAACATTACTTTATTTAAAATAGGCACATGGGATCGCTTATCTACACATAGAACCATCTGATCTTCTGTTGAATATTTGTCCGGGACAACTTCGTGCATAATATCAAAATTCGGCACTCTTGAGTAGAATTCATGTAAGAATAATATGAGCGTTTTTCTGGGTAGATCGAGTCTAGGTATATGAATCATCAACACATTTCGTTTAGTTATATTCGTAATATTTGATCAACAAGACGACTAGCCTCTATATGCAACTAAGCAAGGGCGAATGGCGGGTATTATGACGTCACGGTCCCGTGACCTTTCGGACTAACATCAGTTATGATCATGGACATGTTGGTTTAACTAAGTTTATTTACTTATGAAGGAGGCGTAAAGAGGGTAAAAACCGGGATTTGGGAAACGAACGTGAACCCCTTAAAATATGCTGTAAAGGCGCTACATATCATGGAACCACGGTGGTTCGGCGGATAAATCGCTAGTTCAAAACCCAGGATGTTGCGTATCGTCGTGGATTTTCTGTGTGGTTTCCCCTTGTCAGTGGTGCAGAATACAATCTGATTAAACACACACATCGTATTTCGGTTCGTTTTTTATAGTTCAAAATATCGTTTTACTTGTCTTCACTATATTAGGATCTGGAAAATTTGTTATATAACCCGCGTTCTGGATGATGTGAGGGATTAGCCAATGAAACAGTCTGTTTGGGCTAGTTTTTGACGTGAGTTGCACGGAAGTTTGGCTAACCCACTAGAAACACGGATTGGTTAATCAAATGTCTGACGTCATAGGGTCAAAAACCGTTTATATGACCCATGGCGCGACCTTCCACTACTTCTGACCAGATCTTCATGTAATGGGGGACATCGAAAGTATAAAAAAACGAAACGAAATATAGATTGTTTTTTAATAAGATAGCCCAGGATAGAGTAGAGGGTTCGTGTGTACACGTGGGCGTGTATGTCATCCGAAACACAATATACCAACCTCCTTAAAACATTCTTTTATAGTTAAAAATGGGGTTTACTTGTCTTCACTACATGTAGTGGAGCCATCTGTTTCACAGAGAAGTACGACAGTCGTCTTCTAATATCTCTGTCACAGATGACTGTCTTCAACACGTGCAAAGTTCATTTTACTAGAATATAGCAGTTAATAATGAATGAATGAATGGTATGTGTTATCTGAATAGTACATGCCACCACCTGTTGTTATTAGTTGTTAAATAAAGACTGGGTATTCTAGACTAGGCATCCTCTGCTATAAACCCACTGATTAATCTCCCTTTTAAATGCCATCCGTATAAAATCGTAATTAACCTTTGAGAATAATACCGTTTCTCCATTCTTTTTTTTTCTGTCTTGTTTATATATTTAATCTATACCATGTTATAAGATCGATAACGTAGTTCCTCCCCACACGTACATCTAATATACATACCGATTTGTCATATCTATATTAGCATCGTTTAAATTCCAAGGTCATGTGCATCCGATAAATGTTTCTTCGTAATGTTTATGGAATTAATTAAATTCTTCCTTTTTTGTTTCAAGGGATTCACGTGACGTGTGATTGATTATCATTAAAAGGTCAAATAAAATGAAGACAGGCATACATCGTGCGTTGTGCTGGGACGGCCATTTTGCCGGAACACCGACGATTCCACCTACGCTTCGTCAAGTTTCTTTACGTGCCTGCCAACGTCTACACGGGACCGCGGGTTTCTTCACAAGAAAACCACTATACAGGCTCTCCGTCCAATATGTGGAAACTACGCTGGAAAATATCCAGGAACTTTCCTGTCTGATTTCCCCTGATTAATTGTCCCAATGCTAGAAACCATCGGGATATTGTCAACCTGATTAAGATACAAATCTATATTTCGTTTCGTTTTTATATACTTTCGATGATCTTCACTACCACACTGATCACCTGTGAATATTCGCTAGGCCGCTACAATCACTGATAAGGATGACTTCATGAATCCCCAATATTAACTTTTTTCCTCCGACAAATTACATTCTAAAACATTAGAAAAATAAATACAGACGTTTAAAGTATTTGTAGTTAAAAAGTATTTCTTATTTAGTGTAAATGGGTATTAAAATGAGTAAAAAGCACCATTCTCCCCGAACCAGTTACGTCATATGGGCCAATGATTGACGCCGCGTTATGTACTTGCACGTGTTGAAGACAGTCATCTGTGACAGAGATATTAGAAGACGACTGTCGTAATTCTCTGTGAAACAGATGGCGCCACTACATGTAGTGAAGACAAGTAAAACACAACTTTAACTATAAAAGAATAAAACAAAACAGGAGATGTGTTTTAAGGAGATTGGTATACTGTGTTACAAATAGTGGACTAGTGTATTTACATAAATAATTAATACATTGGTTTACAGGGGGTTAAACATACATTATACAAAACCCAAATCTGCCTATTGTTGGTCTTTCTTTAGGCCTGTATAATGTTATCTAAATTATTAATTAGACATTCATTAACTTATCCAGACCACAATCAACTCTCGACGTCATCGCTAGCCTGTGGTATTTCGATTTTTTGAAAAATAATTAAACGTAAAAATGAATAATCGAGACATATCTAATCCAGAACATATCATGGGATAACATTTCAGGCCGAAAGAAAGACCTGCTATTGGCAAATTTAGCTCGTGCATAATGTATGTTTAAGGAGTGTCTCGGGCTTTATCGCGGTGTTTGTCGAGAAATTCCTCGCGATTATTCCGTGGGATTTACCATTGTCAGCTACGCCTTGATAATTGGAATAGATCGTAGTAGATCGAAGAACTGGACAGCATTTTCCCCATAGCCCAATGTATGGCGTCACTCGACAAACTTCAGCAGGTTCCAGTTCCCTACATCTAGACTCGGCTGTATGACGAAGTCCGCCATTAGAACTACCTTCAAGTTCCCGGATTACCAATTGTGTGGGTGTAGGTACATGTCACATACTGTGATACAGCCGAGGCGAGATGTAGGTTCCGGAATCTGCCGAGGTTTACCGAGTGTGTATGGCGTACGCCGATCTTCCATAGTCCAGTCGGAGAACTTTATTTCATTTTACACATACGAAATGAAATGAACTGAAATGGTGATTAACGTCCGACTGTTCTGCACCTAAACTTTGCTATAGAGACGGACATTCGCCATACAGTGTGTTGTGGGGGGAAATTTTGCCCGGACAGCTTCACTACGGCCTACTCTTATATCGAATTCCAACTTTCAAGACCCCTCCGAACGACTAGACAGCTGTCCTTGTCAGACCCTCCGTCCTGCATCAATGACAAGGGGAAATCACGCCGGAAAATCTGGATAAACTTTCTCGGCCAATACAGGCATCGAACACTAAACCTCCACACTAGCGAGCCAGCGCCGCACCCACCGTGATGCACTTTTACAAATACAATCGATATATGAACACGCACGTACTTGATACACTCTGTTTGCTAAGTAATATCATTATAGTATACTCAATGATCCTTGCAGTGTTATTGTAATATCCATTAATCTATATTCGTAAATTAATGAGGATTTCTAGGATGGGTTGATATGATTTGTTGCGACTAGATCCTTCTATGTTTTAATCTGTTGGTAGCGACTGGTCAATCTAATCTATTGGTAGCGACTGGTTAATCTAATGTTAATCTATTGGTAAAGCGTTAATGAATAGGTCCAGGGCCCACGACGTACGTAACTGAGAGAGAGAGAAATGGGGTTTAACGTCCACTCAACACAAACTAGGTCATTTCGGGACTAACATATGGTTTAATTTTATTTCAATAATTCGATGCGCGTAGGGGTCTTTAGCAGTGGGAGGAAACCAGGGTGCCCGGAGAAAACCCACGAGGTTGAGAAGGCGCCCCTATCTCCATGCCACATACGCTCACACCAGGGCTCAAAACCACAGCCGCAAGCCAGAGGTGACCGGCCATCCCAACTAGGCCATCCCAACCCCCCACGTACGTAACTAACGTACGAAAGTTAATTGGTGGCTGGCTTTTATTTTCGCAGGTAGGGTGTCTCAGATTTTCAGATTGGGCCACTGAGAGAATTTTTATGTGCGGACGCAAGACACATTTTAGAACTCCACCCCAACTCCCTCGCACACCTTTGTAAGGACAATAAGATCCTAAAATATACTAAAATACATTAGCAGGACAGGGCGCCGGAGGATGGGATGGGGAGCGGGGGGTGGGGGTAAAGCGAATACCGGTCATGCCGACGTAAAAAAAATTAAATATATATTTATGGGTTCCGGGCTTCATAGCCACGGAACGTTGTATCGGCTGCACCCATTTCCTGCGGTCCTCAGTCGAGTCCGAGCACAATTTCTCTCATAGCATTCTTCGTATAGCTTATACCTATCTTCATTAGTACGCTTTAGCAGATACATAAACGAATGTTTTTCTGTTACATGTGTTGAATTATGACTATATGGATCAATAAATTACATCGTATACCTCCTGACAGATACAAGTTCACCTGGATTCTATCAACATTAGATTAATTAATACAACGAAACTGGGTTTAACGTCCTACTTTTTCTACACCAACACAGTCAATGATAATAGGCATAGGCCTACAATAAGTTGTGTGCCAAGAAGGAGATTTTGCCTCTGGACTAAGATAAAGAAAATAAACCCGGGAAATCGAAACCACGCCACCTGACTAAATGACAGACCTAATGATCCAACACGCACGTGCTAGCCGTTCAACAGGTGGTTATTATGTGTTTATACACATGTGACCTTGACAGCAAGTTTGTAAGGAGATAGAACGATGAAATCGGGTTTAACGTCCGACTCTTCTGCTCCGTAACTGGGCTAATGAAGACGGGTATACGCATACAGTATGCTATGAGGGAAAATTTGTCCGGGCAGCAGCACTACGGCCTACTCTTATATCGTATTTCAATTATCTAGGGATCTTTTACGTCCACGCCAATGTGTACACGGGACCTCGGTTTTTCGTCCCATCCGAACGACTAGAAAGCTATTCTTGTCAGGTCATCCGTTCAAGATTGTATGGAGAATATTATATGATAATATTATGATAGGATATGACGAGATATTGATTCAGACAGTTACCACACAATGAACAGGTTTGCTGCCAAAAAAACAAGACTGATGTTTATGTATTTCATCAATGCTCCAACTAATTACGACCGCAGTTTTCAAAGGAATATAACCCTGATAAAAGTTCATATTTATTTTTAACTGAAGATATTCACAATGACGGCCCACGCAATGTAACTGGGATATTTTTATTGATTGTACTCCATATCTAGGTGTGGTCTCGTCTTGTCAGTGGTGCAGGGCGGAGTGGTTCCCCTTGTTAGTGGTGCAGAACGGAGGGCCTGGCAAGGGACAACGTATTGTCGTTCGTATCCGACCAAAACCGAGGTTCCGCGTATTCATTGCTGTGCGCGCAAACAGAACCATGGGAGTTGACATTCGAAATAAGAGAGAGAGAAATGGGGTTTAACGTCCACTCGACACATACTAGATAATTTTGGGACTAACATATGGTTTCATTTTATTTCAATAATTCACTTGCGCGTAGGGGTCTTTAGCAGTGGGAGGAAACTGGAGTGCCCGGAGGAAACCCACGAGGTTGAGAAGGCGCCCCTATCTCCATGTCACATACGCTCGCACCAGGGCTCGAAACCACAGACAGCTAGAGGTCGAAGCGCGGCACCCTAGACCACTAGGCCATCCCAACCCCCCTTTCGAAATAAGAATGGATCGTATTGCCGCTGCCATGACAACATGTCCCTCATAGCACACTGTATGACTCATGCCCTTCTTCATTAGCCCAGTCGGAACAGAAGAGTAGAACGTTAAACCCCATTTAAAGGAGCTAAATCGCTAACATTTAGGACCTAGAAATTGACACAAGTTGGTCGCAACGCATAAATTCTTTAATAAGAATGTATCGTAACTGATTTACATACAATGGTTTCCGTTTTTACTCTAATTCGGCGAAATAAGTCAGCAATCTCAATTGAATGCAAATTTCTAGCGTCTGGTTATTCCAGTCTACATATTTCGTTTGATTAGCTGCAATGTTTCTAGCCTCGTTCCTCGAGTCTCCTGCTAGAACTGGAACAGAGACGCATTATGGTACACGATTCGTGTACCAATTGTAAAATGTTTATTTGTCTTAAATTTTGGATGTCAGAAGCCCACCTTTTTCCGGTAATATCACAACATCAATGTTGATTTAAATTGACAAATAATTCGTGTTTTCAATGTTCAAGATTTTGGATGATATTGAGTTAGAGACCTATCTACTTTAATTTAGTTTAACAAGGCAAACTACGATTATGTTTGTCTGTTTTTTTGTCTTGGCTGTGGGAATGTTTAAATGTTTGAAATCCATATAATATTTCAGCAGCCAGGGAATTGGAACGTATTCAAAATGTCAAATATATTATACTCAGAAACAATCACTTGCTGTAATTTTCGAGGCATTGCCTTCTTCAATTATATTCCTACACATCAATGCTAGTGAGTGCATTTCGAGTAATTTTCCTATTATTAATACGAAAACAGCGACAGGTTGAACAGTTAAACGATTTATGCATCATCATTAAACCAACTATAAAGGATTTCACTAACAAGTAGGTATATATTTTATCTTTGTTTTGTCATCTCGTTAAAATCGTAAACAAAATGGATTGTTTGATGTTTGGTGCAAACATGTTTACTGATAAAATGGCATTAATTCTGTCTGAAATTATAGTCTTCGTGAGTGATTATCGTATCACGTTCACGTTCAAAGGCTGTTTAGCTGTTTAGAAAAGCGGTGGGGTGGGGTGGGGTGTGGGGGGGAGGGTCGTCCCCACATAAGACAAGTTAGGTCCTTACGCATGTGTGTAGAGTTATTTTGAAATGGTATGAAACAGTAGAACCCGTTGATAATCCATAGATTTCGACAGGTGAACATATTCATTGGCACGCCCTTGCTGGGAATCGAACAACGCCAGATCTTATGATCTAAAGTGCATATCTTAGATCATTCGGGGGGTTGGATGGCTTAGTGGTCTAGAGTGCCGCGCTTCGACCTCTAGCTGGCCGGTGACCTCTGGCTTGCGGCTGTGGTTTCGAGCCCTGGTGTGAGCGTATGTGGTATGGAGATAGGGGCACCTTCTCAACCTCGTGGGTTTCCTCCGGGCACTCCGGGTTCCCCTCATATTCATTCGGACATTCATCATCACACCCCACCCAATTCACCCCACCCCCTTTCAATTAGAGGGTTGATTTAGAAAACAAATTCTTCATAAAAAAAAGGCGAAAACTTAAACTAAGAGTAAGCTGAAATACAAAACAAAGTTAATTAGTCCTCTATGCTCTTATGTGTTTTCTGTCCAGTAATAAAATTCCCCACTGCATTGTTTATCGACCATTTTGTGTAACGAGTGATACCAAACAAGTCCATAACATAAAAAGCAAAACGTAAGCTGGAATTCTGTTATCTAGTCGACTCTGCTTTTTGATGTACTTCGTCCTGGAATAGAACTCCCAGTTGCATGGTTTATCGACGATTTCGTGTAAGCGTGACGTAAAGTCATAAATTGAGAATGTTGTACACACGCAAGGCTTGAACAATCTAAGGCCAAATAATCAGAACGAGGTGCAAAATGAGTGTTTACCAGGAGCGGATCCAGGAGGGGGTTTGCCCGGTTATGGAAATTTAAGAATTAACAACGCATGATGCCATCATCGTTTCAAAATTACGTAGAATAGATGGACACTGTCCTTTTGAAAGAGAGAAATCTAACACCCGTTTGACGTCAATTTATATAATGAATTAATAAGATCACACTGTGATTCAATTTCAATGGTGCAAAGCATTAATTGTGCTATCCGATATGTCCATATCATTATCTCACAATTTGAGTGTCAATCCCACTCCGCCATCTGATGATAAAGAGAGAGAGAAATGGGGTTTAACGTCCACGCGACACAAACAAACTAGAACTAACATATGGTTTAATTTTATTTCAATAATTCGCTTGCGCGTAGGGGTCTTTAGAGGAAACCGGAGTACCCGGAGAAAACCCACGAGGTTGGACAGGCGACCCTACTCCTTGCCATGTACAACCGGGGATTCGAAACCACGCCAGCTAGACTCAATGGCAGGCCGTGTGATACAGCGCGCGCACGCTCTGATGATAAATAGACATGGCCGCAACACTGTTTACATCAATATATTATGATGTCATAAAATGAGACAGCATTTTTAATAGTGAAGACTGCATTCCAACAGTAGTCAATCCATTATCCCATTCACATAATTATTAACAACGAGATTTTATGTTGTGTAATTACAAAATGCAAATAACTCAACCACCTGTTAAAATGTACACATAAAATTATGACGCAATTCACAAACAATACTTGAAATATTGATGAGTAAACCGACAGTGCGTAATATATACATCCATTACAAACGAGGATACGGATGGTAAAATCGATAAAATGCACGTAAATCAATCAGATATAATCGATCTTGTATAATAAAACATATCATCATCATAGGTCTATTTTATTAAACCAATAAAGATGTAAAGATTATCTGAAAAATGATCTATTACCGCCACCATTAACATGTGTTGGGAGTAGATTTTACGATTACACAGAACAGTACAAGCAATGGTGTAATGACGATGCAATTACTTGTAAAGAGTATAATTGGATCCTGGATAATCAAGCCTTATTTTTTTGCTCCGACTGGACGATAGCTCGCGTGATAGGTCATACTCGAGGATTTTGACCTTATGACGTCAGAAATTTGATTAACCAATATGCATTTGATATTTCTAGTGGATTACCAACAGTTCCGTTCATCACACGCCTTAATTTTCATTGGCCAATCCCACACATCACCCAGACACATAAATGATAACAACTTTTCAAGATCCTACTGTAGTAAAGACAAGTAAAACGAAATTTTGATCAATACAAACGAAACGAAACGAAATAGGATCTGTGTTATATCAAGGATTGCGCATGTATATTGCTTGACAAGACTTTATTTATTTTTATAATATCCCTGGTTTCAGAAACAAAGGAACGTGGAAGTACATTATGATTGTTGCATGAATCTATTAAAGCAGTGTAGCATCATGAATCTTATTTATTTATCTATAACAGTATCATGATTGATATAATAACTGCCACAACGGATGGTTTATTTAAGTATAACACTATCCTGGTGGTTAGGACTGACAACTGATGCATTAGTCAGACAACTTGAAATAGATAAAACAATATACATTTGTAGCCTATGTTTTTATTTTAAGTGAAGAATGGTTGAAGTTAGATATTTTTAGATTTAATAGTAAAAACATGGATTTGTAGAAACTGTGGATACACCAAGTATATTATATCTATAAGACACCACGTGAAAGTCATCAACCTAGTCATATTGCAGAATGTAACCGTGTAACTGTTTTTTTTTTATCTTTATAACACAACAAAAGTTGAGTTATTGTTCGGTGTATCTAATATAGAGTAATCTTATTTATATCACATGTATTTTTTATACACACATATTCCATGTTAAGCAGAGAGAGAAATGGGGTTTAACGTCCACTCGACACAAACTACTTCATTTCAGGACTAACGCATGATTTAATTTTATTTCAATAATTCGCTCGCGCAGGGGTCTTTAACAGTGGGAGGAAACCGGAGTACCCAGGGGAAACCCACGAGGTTGGACAGGCGATCCTACTCCTTGCCACGTACAACCGGGGATTTGAAACCACACCAGTTGACTCAATGGCAGGCCGTATGATACGTCGCGCGCACGCTAACCATTCGCCCCCTCCCCCCATTTTAAGCAAGTTTACTACACATATTGTGTAAGCGAGATAGGGGGCTGGGGAGAGAAGGCGGAATTGGGAGAGGGGAGAGACAGGAAACACATAATTATTGAAATACAATTAAACGTATGTTAGTCTCGAAATGACCTAGTTTGTGTCGAGTGGATGTTATACCCCATTTCTCTGTTTAAATCATTTGAAACACTCATACACGCGTTGTTAAGAAATTGCAGAGCGGACTCAAGCCCCCCCCCCCACCAACTCCCATATCTCTCGCCTTCTCTCCCCAGAATATTGAAAGGAATGGTGGTGTCGGACTACCCGAAACATGTGCACAAAGCTGGATAGACCCTACTCTTTATCACGTACAAATGTTGGATCGAAGCCATGTCATTGAACTCAATGGCAGAACTTGTGATCTAAAGCGCACCCACCCCACCCAGTCAAAATCGCAAGCACGTGCCTCTATGACTTCTTAAAGATATTCGCTCAATTTCAAGAAATCGCAGATGCGTCGTAAGATAGAAGGTTTATCACGGTGTGATGACGTGTTTTTTTTATAGACGTAATTTATGAGTTCCTGTTTTTATTCTATTATTAATGAAGTAAAAGCCGTCGTGCTTTTGTACTTTTGTTCGCAATTGGACTGAAACGGCGGAAGGTTTTATGCAAGTTGTGGTCGATCACTGCGCTTCGTTTTAATGTTATTTTTAGTGCTAAACTTGAGGTCCGAATAATTTTAGATGCTCTGCTGTCACGTTTATACATGGGTCAATAAATTTAGACTCCCTACTGAGAACGAGTCGCTTTACTTCCTGTTCTGTGTCTCGTAGGTCTGGTTATGGGCTGCTTAACTTCCGGTCATTTATGTTTACACATCATTAGTTGTTAATGGTCTCCTTTGACCGGACAGGAAATCATTCCTGACCTAATATCACGTTTTATTGTTTAGTTGGCGTTAAAGGCGTGTAGCTGGTCATGTGTTCGAGTTTTTATTTCATCGACAGTTTGTCATAATTTTTTTTGTTACTTATAGATCTTGGGGTTGTGTAAATCCTTATAATTTACCACTGTCAGAGTCTCAGGGAAGTTATATAGATCTTAATATTGTTAATCGTCACATTATGTGACGTATCATAAGGTTTGTCATTGAGTCAACTGGCGTGGTTTTGATTCATCGGATGTACTTGGCAAAGAGTAGGGTCGCCTGTCCAACCTCGTGGATTTTCTCCAGGTCCTCTGGTTTGCTCCCACTGCTAAAGACCAATGTGCGCAAGCAAATTATTGGAATAAAATTGAACGACTTGTTTGACCTAATTTGTGTCGAGTGGACGTTAAACTCTCTCTCTCTCTTCCCTATCTCTCTCTCTCTCTCCAAAACTTACGGATCCGGTGTTCTAGAAAGATTAAGTTCGCCATGCTTCTATTTCTTTTGGTGGAATATGAACCCATTTCAGAAAGTAGCTTGAACCGTCACGTAACTTAACTGCCCTAGGTTTATATTTTTTATATTTCGCGATGGGTTTATATTTCGTTGCCAGGCAGCATATCTTTAATGAAAATATGAACCCATTTCAGAAAGCAATTTGTAGTCTCATTTATTAGACAAAACTTTTCTGTCGTCCTTGGATTTGACCTTTATGAGCAGATCCAGGCCACACAGAATCCAGACAATCCGTGGGTTAAAACAAGATTGATGCAATGGCGCACACAGATCACATAATACATTAGTCAAAGCCGAGTGATCGACAATAAAACCTTCCGCGCAAAATATATTTAATATCAGTGATTGGTCTGATTCAATGCCAAATCTTTTTTTATTGTTTTAATCAAAGAATCAGATAACACTCATCCATCTCTGACTTGTAGTGTTCCGTCCTGAAATTTAAATATCAAATCCATTAATGGCGTAGATTGTGAATTATCACTTTATACTCACCATCCAGTTTTACTGTTACACGTAATGACATCGTCATCGTCATTACACCATTGCTTGCACTTGTTCTGTGTAATCGTAAAATCTATTGTAAATACATGTTAATGGTGGCGCTAATAGATCATTTTTCAGATAATCTTTACATCTTTATTGGTTTAATAAAATAGACCTATGATGATGATATGTTTTATTATACAAGATCGATTATATCTGATTGATTTATGTACATTTCATCGATTTTACCATCCGTGTCCTCGACTGTAATGGATGTATATATTACGCACTGTCGGTTTGCTCATCAATATTTCAAGTGTTGTTTGTGAATTGCGTCATCAGTTTATGTGTACATTTTAACAGGTGGTTGAGTTATTTGCATTTTGTAATTAAACAGGATCAAATCTCGTTGTTAATAATTATAACTTTGATATAAATAAGATAAGGAATTGACTACTGCCAACAACGATTAGGAATTCAAAGCAGTAATATTCATTATGATCAACATAAAACAATATAAATTTTTCTATAACCTTAGAGCGATAAATGGCCGAATGGTTAGCACGTGCGCAGCTGTATCATAAGGTCTGTCATTAAGTCAGCAGGCATGGTTTCGATTCCATGGTTGTACGTGACAAGGAGTAGGGTCGCCTGTCCAACCTCGTGATTTTTCTCCGTAAATAAAATTGAACCATGTGTTAGTCCCGAAATGACCTAGTTTTTGTCGATTGGGCGTTAAACTCTCTATCTCCCTCTATCTCTCTCTGACCTTACTAAATTTGTGATTTTTAACTTGGTTTAATCATCACACCATAACTATTTGACAGTCAGTTTCTGAAATAACATAATTATTCTGTCTTTTTCTGTTGTTACTCTGTATTTGTCATGAAAATTGTGAATTTATGTCTGTGAAGTCCATATCTATACGGCCAATCTATCGATTCATAAATAAGATTCGCATTGTCATCATGATGTATAATGCGATATCCCACTGCGTTAATGTCATTTCTCCTGACAGAAAGGTTTTATCCAAATGTCATATTGGATGCAAGTGATCACCACCGCGTATTTGAGGTAAGTTGAGCGGTTTTAACGAACGACTTCATTACACGAGAGAGAGAGAGAGAGCAGAAAGGGAGAGGCAAGGAACTGTGTGCGCTAAAACAGCCCTTCTAGACCGATGTAATTCGAAAGAAGAGTATGGGCCATGCACCGTTTTCCGGGCAAAGATTTACTCACCGCACACGGCTTGGCGGCGTATGACCAATCGGCCGAATCCTAGTAACATTTATTGTCTAGCTTTGTTAAAATCAGGAAGTTGAATCTGTTAATTTGATATTGCACTCCACTTGATTCTCTACCTCTGATATTTGTATACATTACGGTGTGTTTAACAACCTCACCTCTCTACCAAACAACTCTCTCGTGAGCACCGGTGGTGGCTATTTAACTTAATGCAATTTTAAAAGCGATAAGTGCTCGGTGTCTGATAGCGCCGTGTTTAAATGCCATATTTGATATACAGGTACATCTATTATTTTTAAATCGTTCGTCGTCGTCGTGTCGTTTACGTAGTTAATTTGGAAATGTTTTGTGGCACCATTGCAGCTTGGCTAATCTGGATAATAGCGTGCTGTATGTACAAAAAAGTCAGTATTTGTCCCCACACTAGTCCCGAGACTGCGTAATCCGGAAAGAGTTGTAATGTTTGTTTATTTTCCCTTAAAGTGGCTACAGGTGTCAACAACTAGGAGTGGACAGGGCATCGCGCGTGTTTTTCACGTATATTCGTATATATTGAAACAGAAATCCAGATATTATTAGTATTTCAGACACAATATATCGATGTCATAGTTCTGAAAGGTCTTAAAACGGCAATTTCATATTTTTTAGCTATGTTAAAATAAATCCCTAAAGTAGATTGTATCCATAAACATTCCTGCCTTGTTAAAGAATAATCCTATTAATCCTATAATTCACTATTGCCAGTTGAGAAATTGGCAAAAATATCATTTTCAACTTCAAATTCAAACGTTTGATTATCGCCATTGCATGGATGGGAATGGGAAAACAAGGGAGGTAATTCAAGTAATTGTGTTATTATTTTCTGTGTCAGGGATTTTTATGCCCGTGAAATATTTCCCATGATCGTATAATAGTGAGTTGACAACCTTTTGAGCAAAAGACATAGAAAAAATTATGTTTTGACCTTCTTAGAAAATATCAAATTTCCGCTCTAAGTCTCAAAAATTGTCGGATTTAGTTTTTGAGATATGAGAGGAAAACCTATTCCAATCTTAACAACGCAATAAGGACATGAGCAATGTTTTTATGAAAGTTACGACCTTACAGTTCTGAAATTTTGCATAGAGAAGCCTCTAAATGTGATAAGTCATCCTATGCAAAAAAGCTATTTGGCACTTACAACCTTCCAGAACTATGGCATCGATATATTGGATTCTTTGGAGCATTGTACAAAATCAATTTATTCTGAAAAAAATGGTTCTGAATTTGTAAATTGGTGCACAAACTGTTGACATTTTACTTCATTGATTCATAAAACCTCGCCATAGATTTTCAATCCAAACTATTGACATGAAGTGATAAGGCTTGCGTATTATTAGTTCTGGAACAATTCACATCATTTTACATAGTAAATTAATCTTGTAGTTATATCTGGCTTCCATCTACACTTTTACGTTTTCTTTCCTGTGCAAATATGGCAAACTTGTTTCACCAAAAACATAAAAGTAAATTACATCCTGTCTTTTGATCTGTCATGTTTGACAAGCAAGCCACAGAAGAAATATTGTCCCAACTGACACATATATCACACTTACAACACAAACAAAAAAGTGGTCGTTTACTTTCAAATTATACCTTTCAGGATTCATATCTGTTTAATGTCAAGTGATTATTATCAGAAATGCATTTTTTATGTAAATCGAATGGCAACACAATCCATTAGGCTTTCGTTGGCTTGATGATATATACAACTGTTTCAGGAAATTAATAATACATTATTTCACGGTAATGTCGCCTTGAACTGGAAGCACGTTTTGATTGACGACTGATAAGTTGACAGCAGGATCGTGGAGTCAAAAGACGGATGGTATGTCCACAAACTCTTCGGCTGCAGAGGCTAAATACATTATTTTACGGTAAAGTCGCCGTGAGCTGGGAGCACGTGTTGGTTGACGACTGATAAGTTGACAATAGGACTGTGGAGTCCAAAAACGGATGGTATGGCCACAAACTCTTCGGGTACAGAGCTCAAATAGCCCCACCCCTCCCGCGCTGGTCTAGTTATCCTTCAGTGCGAACTGCGACGATAAACAACTCCGCTTGGGAGAATGGTTCAATAGGTGGTAAATAATTCATCGGCAATCCTCGACAGATTTCGGACCTACATCTAGTCTCTGCTGTATGACGAATTCCGCCATATTGGAATTACTTTAAAGGTCCCGGGTGAAACATGGCTGTGCCCATAATGTCTTGAAACTACTTTAAAGGTCCCGGATGAAACATGACTGCGCCCATGGTGTCTTGTTTGTTTGTAATAGCGTCAAGTTTTCCTGTTAAAGTAAACCGGTAGCCGCATCGCAAATGTATGGGCGTAGGTACATATCACTTACTGTCATACAGCCGAGACTAGATGTAGGTTCCGGAACGTACCGGAATCTGTCAAGATTTGCCGAGTGGTAAATGATTAGGATTAGTGTCCACCAACTTGACAAAATGGGGGGTAGTAACCAGATGTTTCAGGAACTGAGGTAAAATGGTTGTTTTCTGAGTAGAGTCAGGATGCACCACTAAAAACTGGACAAAATGTTACGTGGAGTCACGACTGTCTAACGTGAGGCTCCATAGAAAGATTAACTAGTTATAACTGATTAGGGTGACGTTACACCATTCTATAATAGGAATGTGGGCTCAGTAAAGGGTAGAAGAAACGTTTCGACCACCGATGTTTCGATCTATCGATGTTAAATATAGAGTTAGGGTTTACCATTCCACAAAATAACTTTGTGGTAAGTAAACGGTTGACAGATGTTTTGGCTATATCATAAGATCTTTCATTGAGTCAACGGGCGTGGAATTGATTCCCCGGTTGTACGTGACAACGAGTAGGATCGCCTGTCTAACCTCATACTCCGCGCAGCGTTTCGTTTGATTAGAGGTAATCCCACTACACACTGCTATTATGAGTGGATATTGTTGTTTTAAATTTTGATTGGTCAGTAGTCCGTCTACCAACCAATCACTAGCTGCCCTACAAAAGCTTTACATTTAAAACGAGTGCCAATATTGGACCAAATATGTTTACATAACGTTACGTCATGGCTCACGATTTTATTATGCCCAATTAACCCGTGCATAGCAGAATACTGCAGTAAAACTAATTGCGTGACAAACGAGGCTATCAAGTCGAATGGAATGTTTGGAAACGAACATACTTTCACCGTTTTTAATACCTTAAATCACTGTCTAAAGTTTTAGGGAAGACCCAGATTAAACCAAGGACTGTCATGTTGCTGTACTCAAGTGGTAGCTTTCGTTGAACGGAAAGAATAGACACACTCCCGCATAAGTTCAAGAAACAAACGCTATCCCAGCAATTGCCAGAGAGGGATTTCTCGGGCCATTGCTTCATGAATATAGTCTAACCTTGTCGTGGGTTTTATCCGGGTCCTCTCATTTCCAACTCGCAAGCAAATTATTGAAATAGAATTGAACCATATGTTAGTCCCGAAATGACCTAGTTTATGTCGTATGGTCGCTACCCCCCCCCCTCTCTCTCTCTCTCTCTCTCTCTCTCTCTCTGTATAAACAACGATGATGGAGCATTAGAACCTTTTGACCTTTCATGTGAAGAGGTAAAACGGGTGCTAATAGGAAATAATTGATTAGGTTCCGGGGGGCACCACTTGATTAAAAATCCCCGTGAGGTCAATAAACCGACCTTTAGCCCTCAGATGTTAAATGGGTGCGAATGGGTGCTAATTGGTTCAGGCCAGGGTTAAGGAAGGGTTCTATGGTACAATTTTCTCTCAAAAAAAATTCGCTCGCTTGAGTAGAAAGACGGGAAAAAACCACAAGCTTAGGCAGCTGACTCTACTCCATGCTACTTGACGTAATGGGAGGTGGGGCGGTCTGGGGTTAGTTAGCTCAAAGGAGGGTGGGGTGGATGGCCGAATGGTTAGCACGTGCGTGCCGAATCATAAAGCATGCTATTGAGTCATCTGGTGTGGTTTCGAATCCCCAGTCGTACGTGACAAGGAGTAGGGTCGCCTTTCCAACCTCTTGGGTTTTCTCCCACTGCTAAAGACCCATACGCACAAGCGAATTATTGAAATAAAATTAAACCATATGTTAGTCCCGAATCTACGTAATTTGTGGACGCTAAATTCTCTCTCTCTTCTAGTAAGCTGAATAGTTTAACGCATGCTCGCGCTATACCATTTAGCCCCACCCCATTTCTCTCAAAGCACACTGTATGGCGTATGCCCATCTTCATCAGATTTGTTCGTGCAGAAGAGAATTCATTCATCCACCGTCTAACAACTACTTTTCTCTGATTCTATCACGCGTTCATTATTTACACAGAATTTCTAATACCGGATATTGTTGTCCTTACAGTTTCATATTTTAATAAGTGCATACGTGAACATCGAACAGTACACTATTGAATTAATATAAATGACAAATAGAGTTTATAAATAATTTTTAACTGGATATTGATATAGTGCTTAACACAATATTTTATTTGAATAATGTGTCATAGATATTTCTTTGATGGTATATCTGTTATATATGGAAGCCTATCGTGGCCATTTGAGAAGTCGGGTGTGCGAAGAAGGGGAAAATCTAGGAAAAATAATCTCATATTCTTGAAGCGAAAATTTGTATTCTCGCCCTGTTTCCTCACGATCTCGTCCTCGACTTTTCGCGGCAAGTCGAGATTATCAAATGGCCATGAATTATAATGGCTTTTTAATATTCTAGTATTTTGTGGACACATTTTACATTGGCAGGTTAGCACGTGGGAGCTGTATCGTAAGGTCTGTCATTGAATCAGCTAGCGTGGTTTAAATTCCCCGGTTGTACGTAACAAGGAGTAGTTTTCTCGGGGGTCTTCCGGTTTCAAGCGAAATATTGAAATAAGATTATACCGTATGTTAGTCCCGAAATGACCTAGTTTGTGTCGAGTGGACGTTAAACCCAATTTCTCTCCCTCTCTCTTCTTACCATTGATTTGAGTTAATTAAATGTGTTTCATTTCAATAATTCCCTTGTGCGTAGAGGAAACCGGGGTACTCCGAGTAGACACACGTGGTTAGACAGGCGATTCTACTCCTTGTCACGTACACACGCGGAAGGAATCGAAACCACGCCACTTCACCCAATGAGAGATCTTATGATCCAACGCGCACGCGTTAATCATTCGCCCAACAGAGATACTTTTAAAATAAAGGCCAAGGTTGTTCAAACCAGTAAAGTTTTATGTCCACGTGTCCTGGTTTTACGACTAATTATAGGGTCTGTTAAAATAATGATAAGTGGTCGTAACTCACGTAATAGCCTGTTTTAAGTCGATGTGCTATTAACATTGATAGTTTAATGTTTACAGCGGATTGAGAGCTAGACGGGTTCATTTCCCGTCTAACAGAAATAAAGCTTTACGATTGAAAGCTTTGGAACAATTACGAGATTTTTTAAGTTTTACACGGAATTCAGCTGACTAAGCAGGATGGCACTTGGGACGCTTAAAAGGTCTGTTGACGGCACTGAAATATATAGATATATATTAGTTTGCTTTTAGTGTTAAAGTACACATAATATAAGCCACTACACATAAGACATATTAGGCGTCCATTAATCAACGGGAATCAAGTGAGTAATGGCGGAGAAAGTTCATCCAGATTTTCCGGGGTGGTTTCCCCTTGTCAGTGATGCAGAATGGAGGGCCTGACAAGGACAGCTGTCTAGTCGTTCGGATGGGACTAAACCGAGGTGCCGTGCACATAAAAGATTCCGTGGTAGTTAGAATTCGAGATAAGAGTAGGCCGTAGTTCCGCTGCCCGGGCAAAATTTCCCTCATACCACACTGTATGACGTATGCCCGTCTTCCATTAGCCCAGGTTAGGTGCAGAAGAGCAAGACGTTAAACACCATTCCATTTCATTCAATTCCATTTCTACGGTGCTAAAACTTGTGCTTTAGAAATGCTCATTTGTGTTTCTTGCTTTAATGGTTACATTCGGGGTATATTCATAATTCTTAAATGCTCAGTTGTTGTTTTGTTTCGTGGTGCTGAAACCATTTGGGATTAAATTCATAGTTTTTAAATGTCGAGTTGTTTCCTTGCCTCAGCGGTGCTATAACCATTTGCGGTTACATTCATAATTCTTGATAAAAGAAATATAGTTCTTTTTATTGCTTCCATGGCGTTGAAATCATTTGAAATTACACTCACAATTATTAAATGTCTAGTTGTTTTTCTTCTTTCATAGTGCTAAAATCATTTCAGGATACATTCATAAATTCCAGTTTTTTTTTATCTTGTTTTGTAGTGCTAAAATCATTTCAGGATACATTCATAATTCTTCGTTAATGTCCAGGGGTGTTTTCTTGTTTCGTAATGCTAAAAGTATTTGTGGTTACACGACTCCAGCACGTAGCTCTCTGAGGTGAATAGACTAGGTGATCTGGAGTGTGGGACTAATTTGTCAAAGGAAGATATATTTGTCTGCTTCGTATGAATCGTTATCTATGAAATATGGCTTTTCTTCTGGATCGAGTATTCATGAACTTGAACTGAGTAGTTAATGTCAGAAAGAATGGTTTGGGATACATCGCATGTATAATCTGTTAAATACGGCCTTGTTGTGGATCTATAGATGTATGCCAGAATGACGGAATGAATGGTTTGAGATACCACGCATCGGCAGTGACATTCAGATGAAAACATTTCATTATGCAGTCGCTTTTCGTTTTTTCATTACAATTAGCATTTTAATGCAACACAAAGTTTTGTGGGCTTTCTTTTGTCGACGCGATTGACAGAACAACCAGCTGGAACATAAAAAAGAGAGAGAAATGGGGTGTAACGTCCACTCGACACAAACTAGGTCATTTTGGGACTAACATATGGTTTAATTTTATTTCAATAATTCGCTTGCGCGTAGGGATCTTTTAGCAGTGAGAGGAAACCGGAGTACCCGGAGAAAACCCACGACGTTGGACAGGCGATCCTACTCCTTGCTACGTACAACCGGGGATTCGAAACCACGTCAGTTGACTCAATGACAGGTCGTATGAAACAGCGCGCGTACGCTTAACATTCGCCCACCCCCCCCCCCCTTTGGAACATAAAAACACAGCCCGTTATGACCAGAATTGAACGACAGGGGTGTGAGCGTCTATATATGCATGCACCATACCCAACTAGACAGTACATAATAACATAGAATAGCGGGTAATGATATTCGAACAAAAGCCTAAGACACCCATTTCGATTTTTGATATGACGCTACACTTCCAAGATGGCGGCTTTGACGTCATTCTCGGTTACTGGCTCATACAGCAGCATCGTACATATTGCGTTTAATTGTTTATTAAAATGATGTAAATGCCTAGTAGCGAGCAATAATATCATTTTGATAGAATTGTTGTTTTATCCATGACTTAGATATGAAGGCTGCTAGTTTTATTTGTGATCTGAATACGGTTATATTGCTTGTGATTAATGTCATCTACCGAACCACCCGTATAGAATGACGTGACATTATTCTCCTATTAACCTATCTATTAAATCTAACCTTTAAAAATACAATTAAAACACACATAAACTTGGAAATGGAGTAAATATGTCAAACCGACTGTCATAGTTAATGGATATTTTTTTTTTAATGATCTAATTTTAAATATCTATACTTTGGAACAAAGATGAAAATTGGTCGAGACATTAAGCAATATATTGAACAACACGACGGACGTCAGTCCCGAGCTGTTGTTTCAATGTACTACGCAGCGTCTTAAGCTCGAGACCACCAAACAACTTAAAATACCTACACTCGGACGTGCTTTGCAATGAAATAAGTCACGCGGGTCCAATATTTCTACTATTATAAATGGTGTACGCTTGGCACATTGTCCGTACAGTTATTTGAAGTAATGGTTGACCAAAATCAAAGTATGACGTCACATCTGAATTTTAAAGCCCCAATAACACTCTTGTTGTAACTGAATAATTTGTCCCAATCTTCATTCTGGTCAACAAATCGTATTATTTTAGAATATTCCAATTAAATGATGATATAAATTTCATCTTAACACACCTATTTTAAAAAATTGGAAAAATTCAACCAATTGATTTGTAAAGTCTAACGTAAACCTTTTCAAATGTGACTTGGATTTTAAAATATTTTCGAACCCTCTGGACAAGTAAAATAGGTTGTAATGGATAATTTATACAACAGGTAGGATACTTAAACATCTAGTATTTAGAATAAGGATATTATTTATTTTCTGGAGCTACCAAGCCAGCAAGAATGTTATTGTCCCTTTAAGAGGTTTTAATGCCCTGCTTTCCCGCACAAACCGTATTAAGGACGAAGGAAACACACCATCCTGTGTGGGAAATTGTGCCCTGGCTGGCTGCAATGATTGTTTTACGTGCACACCTAAGAGTTCAATCGACCCCAGTTTTTCATCCAATCCCAACGACTACGTGCTTTTCCTTGTCAGACTCTCGGTCCTGCCAAGTAAAGCTACATTGGAAAATCCCGGAGAACCAACAGCTCCTGGTTAGTTAGCCAGCACCTGACATACTTAGCTACCTTGGAACCGCAAAATATGTTGAAAAGCGCATATTGATGTCTTAGCCACAATCGCTGACTCGCTAGCAAGTGGTTGGGGGTTCGCACTTGGTGTTAACCGAGAACGTTCATCTGACCATAATTGACTTTTAATTCGTATATTCGTGTCGAATATTATGGAAAATATTGAGTTGGATGTCCAATTAGCTACATAACATATCTAGCCCAGTTCTTCCAAAGAGGACCTCCCACCTGACTCATTTCAGTCACACTTTCCTATATTACTGGCGTTAAGAAATAGGACACGGGCAACCTGTTGTCAATTAAATCTTTGATAAATCCTTATATACACCATCATATTACTGTTGTTGCTCTTGATATAGCTTCCATCGAGCGTTATATCGCTGACATATTTTTAGCGCACGGTAGAGTTCTATCCTGAAGTGAATCCACGAGGTTTAGAAAACTCCCCTATAAGTCATCTAAATCTGAACAATTCATTTATATCCATTCTGATCAGACGCATGATGCATCCTATATTAAAATGTTATTTAATAATGACTAAACTAAATCACATTTTATTTCCTTTCTTCAAATGAATATCTGTTTATCACCCGTCCCTCCGGCGTAATAATTAATATCCAACAAACCCCGTGAGAAAAATTAAGGTGCAAACATTTGCCATACGTTTTAAATCAAACAAGAAATAAATACGAAAAGTCAGAAATAGATTTATCCATAAATAACTCTCGCTTACTACGTTCATGAACTTCTGAAATAATTAGTAGTCTGAATCCTATATTTAGCTATTAGAGATTTACTTTTGTCCTCTCGTGTGGAAACAGGCGCTAAATAAAGTTATTTCACACATATATGCCCTCTAGACAGATGGTCAGAAAATAAGAAACCGGATTTAGATATCCCATTATCACTGTCATTGTGTTCTTACACCGAACACATCAACTGAAGCACCAGCCAAGTGACCTGTAACATTTAGTTTCTCATTCAATGAGATTTGAAGTGCATATAATTCGTTTAAATACTTTTAATGAACGAGAGGGGAGAGAGATAGATAGAGAGAGAGAGAGAGGGGGAGGGAGGGAGGGAGAGAGAGAATTGGTTCAATAATTCGCTTGCGCCTAGGGGTCATTAGCAGTGGGATGAATCCGGACGGCCCGTCTGAGGTTGGACAGACGACCCTACTAATTGCCCAGTACAACCGTGGAATCGAAACCGCGCCAGTTGAGTCAGCGACAGACCTTATGATATGATACGACGCGTACTCGCTAACCATTCATTCATCCCCCCTTATTTTTAATGAAGCTTATAAATTATTTGAAGACGAACTATGCCCTTAAAGCACACTACTCACAAAAAGCTCTAATGCTTCGCTAAGAGGACTGCAACATCGAGTTTTACATTCAATAAAATTTGAAGTACATGTAATTCGTTTAAAGACTTTAAATGAAGCGTATAGATTAATCTAAAAATAAACAATCAGTACAGCTCTTCACTCACAACAGCTCCTAATTTTAAAAGGAGGAAATATGGAAATTACTTTGAAATTAAACTATTAATCATTACCTAAGAGGAATCCCATTGAAAGCAAGCAATTTTCGTCATGGGCGACATCATTATTCTGTCTGCATTCTGATCTTTAAACCCATTTTAGCTGAAATCTGATTCAGCAATTTTTGTGTAAAACGTGTACACATCTTTCACGGTTATTGATTAATCGAGTGAAATATTGAAATGTTTCTATTATCTGAGTTTAATGAAAGAAAACACCAGGAACATTTTTATTTTAGAGTAGGTTTGTTTCTCTAATAGACTTTAATGTTCTATTGATTTGTATTGCAAACAAAACAGCTTCTTTTGCAAGAACTAAGTAATGTGATTTATTCTGTTTAAATGTAGACGACATCTTGACTTGCATTGATTAATATCCTGCCAGGATTCTGCCCCTATGGTGACTCTCAATAACAATACTTTAATACATTTGTATTAGTCTCGTCAAAAATCACCATATCGTTAATTGGCACCATATTAAAACCCGGTTGGAGCTGACGTGCCATAAAACGCCATTTTATTTCATTTGCATTTGCGTTAGTAGTACTTTACATTAAATTTATTTATACAAACAAAACAGATTCCCTTTTTTTTTTAAGAACTAAGAAATCAGATTTTTTTGTTAAAATGTTTAATCTGAGTAAAACACAGATCCTATTTCGTTTCGTTTTTTTATAGTTCTAAATTTCCGTTTACTTGTCTCTACTACACCAGAGTCTGGAAAAGTTGTTATATTACCTGTATTTTGGTTGAAGTGGGGGATTAGCCAATGAAACGGTCTGTTACTGCAAACCACTAGAAACGTCAACGCTGATTGATTAATCAATGTCAGAAGTCATTTGGTGAAAAGCCGCTCGTTTGACCTCTGACGTGTAGGCCATCGAAAGTATAGAAAACAAACGAAACGAAATATAAATTTGTATTTTAATTAGATTGTTAAAATATAAAAGGCATCCTGACATGTACTTTTAGAGTTCGTGATTAATACCCTGTCCCGATCCTGGAATTAAGCTGACTTATAATAATAATAATAATTTAATAATGTAATAATAATAATGATTAATACAAACAAAACAGATTCTTTTTAAAGAACTAGATAATCGGATTTATCTTGTGTTGCTGCATTTCGTGATTAATTTCCTGCTTAGATCTTGTCCCTGACTAATAATAATAATGAAGGAGTTTACGTATCAAATTTGTGGTTTAGATACATACGGGCACTTGGCCGACATACGCGGGCGCGGGTATCTCAACTTCCGGTGAATGCATTCCTGGAAAGATTTTCAAGCAGCGAGCTGTTGTGATAGTATTTTTGTTATTTTGATTTATTGAATTTCTGTGTGGTACATTTGTAGCGTTGGCTTTTTTTTGGGGTTTTTTTTGCAGTCATGCAGGCTTGCCCCCCCCTCACCGTCTCACACCACCTAAGTTTGGATATTGCGGTTCCCAGCACTTAATGACAATGTTCTTTTCATTATGATATAATGTTTTGTAGTTCATATTGCCTGTTTTAGTCTTAATTAAGCCCAACTGTTGTTGATTGAGAAACGTGGGTAACTATTACGTATTGCCAATTGGAATATTCATATTTCAGTCATTCAATGTAATAAAATGACATTACACCACCAGGTTAAGTTCTTTATGTATAAGTCGGAAGGGGGGGGGGTCGGAGACCTAAAACAAAAAATACATTGGTAAAACATACACACGTTAGCTAGTGTAGCGAATCTATGGCGCTAGTTTAACAATGAGATTTTTTCAAGTAAAATATAACAAAATTAACATACCAAAAATTTGAACTGACATACTATAAGGATGTTTAAATACTTCTGTTTGAACATTTTCCATAAACCAGGGGCGGATCCAGGGGGGGGGGGTCCAAACCCCACCCTGCTCAGCTACATATCAAAAAAATAATGCCTTGCATCAATGAAATTACATCACAAAGTGATCGTACATCGGTATAAAAATGATTTCTCTGTTTAAAAAGCTCAATTTGTATGTATTCCTATGTAATTTAGAGACGATGATGGCAGATTTCCGTAACAGAAACCTGGCAAACCCCCTCCTACAAAAATTCCTGGATCCGCCCCTGTAAACATACGACAGTATGAACATACATTATGCAAGAGCTAAATCTGCCAATAGCAGGTCTTTGTGTTGGCCTGAAATGTTATCTAAGCTATTAATTAGACATTAATTAGCTTATTCAGACCATAATAAACTCTCAATGGCATCGATGGCATACTAATTAGTTTAAGCTACATTTTCTAAGTTTGTTCCATAATGTCGGGAAAGTAGGCTATATTTGTCCAAACTGAGTATCGACTCCTGGGATTTCCAGTTGTTTTTTGTTAATCTGAGACTTGGTCTGTCCTTTGGTTCAGTTACGAATCTTGTTTTTTCGGCATGCCTTGAAAGCAATGGGCCGAACTAATTTATCTTAATTATCTCCAAAGCATCGATTTTATTTGCTTCAAGATAATAGCATCGCTCAAAATTAACCTAGCTCATTCGGAAAAAACTCCATTGGGTTTTCTAGACCTTTGCGCAATGCCTTGAAGTTGACGACGACCTATCTCAGTTAACATTACTTAGTTGTAAATTATCTCCAAAGCATCGATTTTATTTGCTTCAAGATAATAGCATCGCTCAAAATTAACCTAGCTCATTCGGAAAAAACTCCATTGGGTTTTCTAGACCTTTGCGCAATGCCTTGAAGTTGACGACGACCTATCTCAGTTAACATTACTTAGTTGTAAATATTCATGGTAACGTTAACCGATTGAACGAAATCCTATTTTCTAATATCATGGCATTACTTAAGTTGTTTTCCCTTGGTGTTCCAGACAAATCATTCCAGTTAATTATCGGATTATAAAAAAAACGTGCCTTGAGCGTAGACGATATGTCGACGTTTATGATATGAATGTGTATACATAGGGTGACGTTATGGCCAGTTTTTAATTAAAAAACAACGAAAACATTATTCCTAATACCACGGGGAATATAGGACACTCTAGTTTATTAGATTGGTATTATATTTATAAGTCAACTCCAGTTTAAAGAGACACAGTTAATGCCATAGATGAACAAACTACTTGAAGTTTATTAAAGAATATCCCCGGGGGGAATTCATTGCTTATGCTAGGTTTAAGCTACGATGCAGCTTGTGATCAGTCGGTACATCGTTCCAAGTCCTATGAATATCTGTTTAATTTGGTTTGCGTCGACATGGCCGGTATTCGTGAGTCCGAGTCCCCGATCCGACCCCGATGTCATACTCTGACTACACAGGGGTTAAGATACAAACCCTATATTTTGCATAGTTCTGTTCAGTTGTGGAAAGAGGGACCCAAACATTTGTCTTGCCCCGGCGCCCTGCTTGTCATCCCCATTGTTATTTTGTTTTTGTTTACAAGTCTGAGAGACATCAATAAACCGATTACTGTTGCTTTGATTGGAGGGGTTTGGGTGGCCAAATCGCTTAACGTGTGCGTGTTTGGTATTAAAGTCGATCAATGATTCAAGTGGTGTGATTTCGATTTCCCGCTTGTACGTGACAAGGAGTAGGAGCGTCTGTTTAGCCTCGTGGATTTTCTCTGGGCACTCCGGTTTCCTCCCACTGCTAAAGACCCCTACGCGACATCGAATAATAATGGAACACTGTTAGTCTCGAAATTAACCAATTTGTGTTGCAAGTCATGCCAGGGGTCATACGAGTGACTTTTGACCCTATGACGTGAGACATTGATTAATCAATCAGCGTTGACGTTTCTAGTTGTTTACCCACAGTTCCTATGTATGGCACACCAAGAAGTCGCCCTAACAGATAGTTTCATTGGCTTATCTGTCACTTCAACCAAAACGCATGTAATATAACAACTCTTCCAGATCCTAGCGTAGTGAAGAGAAGTAAAACGAAAATTTGAACTATAAAAAAAAACCGAAGCAAAATAGGATCTTTGTTAGTCGCTGATTCTGCTCTGTCACAGGTCAGCAGCAACCTTTGGCTCCTAGACACATCAGAAACAACTTTTACATGATCCATTATCTTCTACATAATGGCATCAATCGAGACTTTCTTTTCAAATTCAACACAGCAAGATTTCATAAGAAGAGAAATGTCACAGCTATTGTATTTCCTTTTCATCTGCTTCAAAATCAGTCTCAATAGTTTTTCTAGAGCAGTGAGTTCCTTTAATCGCACCAGACACTGTTCAGATATAAAAAAAAAACTTGTAAATACGATAACCTAACAGCCGCTCTGTCCTTCCATAATTAAAAATCAGAAATATAACTTGAATTTTAGGCACTGATTTTCGGCCTGATATACCGTTCAATAAAAAAATATATTCAAAGATTCCTCATTACAGAAAAGATCACAGTGAAGTATATTTGTATATTTAGTTCAAAAGAAGCAGGTTTTGTAGGAGCCACGGTGGCTCAGTAAGTAAAATGTTGGCTCGCTAACCTGGGTGACCAGTGTTCGATCCTGGTGTTTCCCTCATAGCACACTGTAAGGCGTAGGCCCGTCTTCATTAGACCAGGTTAGGAGCAGAACCATTGGACGTTAAACCCCATTTCATTTCATTCCATTTCATAATCAGCGTTGACTTTTCTAGTGGTTTACTCATAGTTCTGTGCATCAAAAGGTCAAGAAGTCCCCTCATAAACTAACCCCTCACTTCAATCAAAACGTTGGTAATATAACAACTCTTCCAGATCCTAGTGTAGTAAAGAGAAGTAAAACGAAATTTTGAACTATAAAAAACGAAACGAAATACGATCTGTGTTTTAATGAGATTGAATTTATCATCTACCAACTTCTTTTTCCGTCGTTTAATCACAAGTCAACTGGACGGTTATTTTAATTCACTCGTTGTTCTTACACAGGTCGGCCATTGGCAGCGGTCTTTACTACACTCGAACAAACAGACTGTCAGTTATGGATATTGTATTGCGCGTGCCCCAGAGGTTTTTTCGGGGAAGTCCAATACTGTTCTAGTAAGATTGAGTGCCCCTTCGTTCCTTATAAATAAAATATACCATACTTTTATTGGAATTAACTAACCTATAAATGTTTTCGTGGTAATGCATCTTAAGTTTACATCTCAAGTTTGTATTTGATCAATGGAACACCGTTTATTTAGCGATTGAACATAATATAACACAGCACGGTTCTATGGATAACAATCACTATATTATACACACACGACGTTTCGACAAGAATTGACTGGTCGTTATCAAGCATACAAATTACAAATGAGGAAAATTGTGATTGTAATTTGTATGAAGGACCAGTGAATTCTTGTCGAAACGTCGTGTGTGTATAATATAGTGATTGTTATCCATTTAAATGTGTTTTGTTATACCGAATATATGATATGTTGATGATTCTTTCTACTGTTTAGTGTGTTTCGTCACTCGGCAAACCTCGGAAGGTTTCGGGAATCTAAACTCGGCTGTATGATGAATTCCGCCATATTGGAACTACTTTAAAGGTCCCGGATGAAACATGGCTGCGCCCATTCCAAACACAAGTTGGCGACCTATTTGGCTAGCGACCTATTCGACCGATCCAGCTGTAAGATAATGACGAAATTACACTTCTATTCTGAGCTGAAGGAATGGATAAAAAATAATATATTCTACTTTCATTTGATAGACATAACGTTGGATTTTATTGGTTGATAAATAGAGACTGTTGTCTTTACTCTAAATAGGTTTCCAACGAACAGGTTGCAGCTCGATCGGTCGAATAGGTCGCTAGCCGAATAGGTTCCCAATTTGTGTAATAGCGTCAAGTTTTCCTGTTAAAGTAAACCGGCAGCCGCATCGCAAATGTATGGGCGTAGGTACATATCACTTACTGTCATACATCCGAGATTAGATGTAGTCTACGTAGTTTACGGAATCTGTCGAGATTAGCCGAGTGTGTGTTTCGTGTTTTCTAGAGTTGTTAATATTATAAACCCGTGTTACATTAATCTTATACAATCAGTGTTATATTAATTACAACACGAGTTAACAAAGCTGATAATGTTTGTTACCGGGGAGTGGATGTGTTTAGAGAATTATTGATCAGTCTATCTGATCTATGATCGCCACCATATGAGAATTGTGATATTTTACATTACTCGGTGGTTAATGAAAGACAAACAATGTCTTATGGTGGTCTCTTATATTACAGATGCAGTCGTCGCACCGAGGAATCTTACAGTCGTAGCCATAGGAACTACACGAGCTAAACTTATCTGGATATATTTTGGTCCGATTAGCCGCATATTGCGTTTTGAGTTGACGTATGAATGGCTAGCGGCACCTAGTGGTAAATATAGTGTGACTTGCGGTATTGATGTCTATAAACGACAGGTAACCCTGCGAGGGTTAATACCTTTCCAGTCATATCAAGTCTTCATGGTCTCTATAGACCTGGACGGTACCACCAGTAACACCACCAACCACGTCGAATTCACCACGAGGGGAGGTAAGTCATTCTTACTATATTTAGTGTATTTATTTCGAAGATATTGTACAGTTTAAAGGCATCAAGAATAGGATACAAAAGCAAGACAGGTTGGCTTATATTTGATTCCGTGTGTGTAGGGTGTATAATATATAAACAAATTTTAAGTGATATATTATATGACAAAGCATAATTACAGTATATTAGTTATATTATATTGTTATTATATTATTATATATTGTTAGCTTGCTTTATTATGTTACAACTGCTTGACATGAATTTCAAATTTTAAAAGTGGGGGATGGGGGGTCTTATGTGGGCGTTTTAGATCTTGGGGTCTGTCCTTTTTTTTAATTGAATAAAAATCCCTTTACATTAATATGTGCTTTTAGAACTATTTTTGTGTATATATTTCTATTTTACAGAAAAAAGAATTAATACGCCTTTAAGTTGATAATTTACTTAACTTTCAATCACGGTTTATGGGAAATATCTTTGATTCAGAAACTCAAAAAATTGCCTATAGTTTATTATTGATGTATTTGATACATTAAAACAACACAAGTTTTATAAAGGGCTATATTTTAGTTTAAATTATAGAGAATACTTATGAGTAAATTCTTAACTTGAGTCTGAGAATGCTTTGTAAAATCTGAGCTTGGTTACTAAAAAGTCGACATTGCCTTATAACAAAAGTTTATTTTTCGTTTGTTCTTGGGACTTAAAAACCGCTTCCACCAAGGTCGATTTCGCAAACTAAGTTTTCTTAAAAGCGTAATGTATCTCATACACGGTATGTTTTACAGTTGGTTTGGATTTTTATTATTTTATTCAGTACTCTAAATAGTCGAAGATAAATTATAAAAGGTTATATAATATCTTTTCTTAAAAAAAACTTTATGTATCATGCGAATTCATTCTTGTAAACATTCCTAGCTTTTCGCTTGAAAATTATTGTTATGTTGGTTTGGGGGATGGGTTGGGTTTTTTTTCTGTTGTAATCGTGCAGTTGTGATTGAGTTTTTTTCTGCAATTCCGTTTCTGAATGACTTGTTGATTCAATACTTTTAATCGTTTCAAAAAGTTTTTATCGCTAAAGGTTATCTTTAGAGACAATTTCAATTGAATTGATTAGACACGAGTAAGTAGGTGTGAAAAACCGCATCAGACAGCAGTTAAACAAATTTAGTCCATTCACATTTAATAGATTTTATTCAATTATTTCTACTGAGCGAACTTTTAACGTTTAAGAAACTACAAATTCCATACAAGTGTTTTTATAGACTCCATGTAAGTGCGTATTTAGAAATTTCAATCAATTGGCAGCCAATCAGTGGCGATTCTTGTGTGTAAATAGACTGAATTTACGTCCGCTTTCACGGGTTGGTATCGCAGACAATAGTTCATGTCTTCATGAGGTTGGTCGATTCTTGTGCATAGAATTATTTAACGTCCGCTTTCACGGGTTGCTATCGCAGACAATGGTTCTTGTCTTCCACGAGGTTGGTGATCTTTATTCCATATTTGGAAAGGAAATTAACACCAAAGAGGGTTATAAAAGAGGATCTTGAGAGAAATTGATCAGACCTCATCGAGATATTTCGAGCAGCTATCATTAATACTTAACTGAGAACAAGTAACATCGAAGCCTTGGTAGCAGTTTAATAATAAAACTGTAGAAACGAACAAGCCCGTAGTTTTATTTACGATCACAAATGAACCACAACAAGGAAGTGTCCGATATTATTACATGTAATAGGTCACATGAGTTGATTTAGCCCATGTTCTGATAACATGTAATATACATATGTAATAGGCCAGATGGGTCCAATTAAACATACATTATGCAAGACCTAAAGCTGCTCAAATCTGCCTATTAATTAGACATTAATTAACTTATCCAGACTTTATTCAACTCACGATGTCTACGCTAGTCTGTGTTTTTTATTTGATTAGGATCCGATTTGCTACCCATCTTTCATTACTGATTAAATCATGAAACGGATAATCGGGACTATGTGTTTTTTATCGTATCGACTTTAATAATGAAGATCAAGCCAAGACCGAAAATTCAATCACTAATTCTCGGTTCAGAGTGGATCAATTTGACAGAAATTTTCAGCAAATTCCCTTTACATCTAGTAACTATTATAGTGAGAACTACCAGCTCTTTATCTAATCCCCCATAATGTATCTTTAATTTAAGTCCATGTTGTTATTATCTATGGTAACAAAATAAATTAACATGAACATATACAGATTGATGTGAGCACTAGTCTGGTTTCTTCATTGATGTATACTTACCGAAAGGTGGTGGCGGTGGTACAGGTCTGACAATGGACAAGGTTTAATCGCTCGGATGGGACGTAAAAACGAGGTCCCGTGTACAAATTGGTTTGCACGTAAATGAGCCCTTGACGGTTGGAATTCGCAATACGAGGAGGTTATAGTGCGACAGTCTGGGCATAATTGCCCCCAAAGCACACTGCGTGGCGTATGTCGGAGCAGAAAAGAAGTACGTTAAATCCCATTGCACTTCACGAAAGGTGGACTTAAATCCTTAACCTAAAAACGTCTATGTGGATTGATAACGAGAATGTTCATTCCTAGTTGACACAAAAGCGCAGTCGCGTTTCACAAAGGAGTGCTACTTGGAAATGGGAAATCTTAAATACCATGACTAAAATAACCCAGAGGGATTGATAATGGATTGCTCCTTTCCTAGTTGGAACACAAGCAGGCTTCTTAAACTCCAGGAGTACAACAAAAGAGGGATTGAAAAGGTTCAAATCTCTGTCGCTGGTTGGTGCTGAAGTGCAATCTGCCTCTACCGGAAGTATTACCGGAATATGTCCCAAATATGTAGCTGAATCTCCACCATGGCCTCGTTATAGACTAAGAAGTTTTGCATTATGAACAACACCTTATTGAGTTTGGAAATACGATGTCTCGGAGTGATTGGCTGTTTATGGCACGCAACTATTAGAGCACGCCACACAGAGTCCGGTACAATAGAAAATACGGAAAAAATAAAAACAAAAAACCAATCGAAAAACTTATATGAGAAATATCTGAAAATAAGAAATGGTATGAAACATGATGTAACTTGTCTTCCACAATGAAGTGGTTTACCACTCGATAACATCCGGTGTTTTCGTACAATGTGTAGAACATAAACAAGAGGTATGTATTGCCGAAATCTAAAGTGTCATAGAGTGGAAGAACATGAAAACAAGATCATGCTGTTGATATCTGAAATGACATAGGGTAAATCAAGTACGGGAAATTGAAGTGGCTGGCCTTCAACAAATGTTACATATTTAAGCCCAACATTCCATGGTACTTCGTGTTTAGGAGAGGGAGAAATGGGGTTTAACGTCACTCGATACAAGCTGAGTCAATTTTATTTCAACAATTCGCTTCCGCGTAGGGGTCTTTAGCAGTGGGATGAAACATGAGAACCCGCAGAAAACCCACGCGGTTGGACAGACGACCCTATTCCTTGACACGTGCAGCCGGGCAATCGACAGACCTTATGATACAACGCACACACACTAACCATTCAGTCATCCAACCCCCAATAATGTTTATGTACGATATAGCTAATAATAACTTCTTCTTGATACAGATCTAATGTACCTCTTCTTCAACAGGGGTTCACGGTGTTTAAATGGGTAAGACGATGACTCGCTAGTCTGGGGGTCGGGTGTTCGATCCCTGCATTGGCCAAGAAAGTTCATCTAGATGTTCCGGCGTGGTTCCCCCTTGTCAGTGATGCAGTGCGGAGGGCCTGGCAAGGAAAGCTGTCTAGTAATTCGGATGGGACGAAAAACCAAGGTCCCATGTACACGTTGACGTACATATAAAAGATCCCGTTACAGTTGGAATTCGATATAAGAGTAGGCCGTACTGCCGTTGTCCGGGCAAAATTCCTCTCATAGCACACTGTTTGACATATTCCCGTCTTCATTAGCCCAGTTTGAACAGAACAGTAGGACGTTAAACCCCATTTCATTTCATTTCATTTTCCATACACAATAACTCTTCGTATACGAGGTATATAAGGGTAATGGAGACATAATAGATGTAATGTAGCTAATAATTCGAGGTACTACTTAGATCTAATGTGCCTCCTTTATTAACAAATGTATATTAGATGACAATAATACTTAGAAAATGGTGTTTTCATAACTGAAATACAATGGGTGTAGTGTTGCTAAAAATTCTTGGTGAAACTTAGATTTGATGGATCACATCTTCAACAGTCAAGTAATTATACTTATACTTCGTACACAAAGTACGAAATTGTTGTTACGCCTAAGATAATGTATTTATTTTAAAAGGGGGCCAACTGGGCCTCGGATAGGCGAACAAGGTCCAAGGAGAGAGTGAGAGATAGAGAGAGAGAGAGAGGCAGACAGACAGACAGAGAGAGCCTCGGATAGGCGGACAAGGTCCAAGGAGAGAGAGACAGAGAGAGATGTAATGAGGTCCATCATGAAAAACTTGAGATACACAAACTGGAAGTAAAAATCATTAAACATGCAATTTTCCGCCCTACAATTCAACCTAACCAACCCCTCAACTTTTGTATCCTTTCGCCTCTAAATCATGAATATTCACCAAAATGTAACAGAAAATGTATTTTCAAACCCTTTACTTCGATTCTACACCGAAAAGTTAACAAAAGTCGCCTTGTAAAAGGGAAAGGGCGAGAGAAAGACCAGAAATAACTCGAGTGACGGCGTATGAATCTTTACGAGCAGTGTTCTGTTGAAGAAGCCATATAATGGACGTCTGGAAGGCCATGAAAGTCAGAACTGATAAATAAGGTTGTTGATAAAGGTTATGATGGAGTAGCTATAATACAGAGAGAGAACTGAAGTACTATGTCATCCATAACATCTGATTTATAATAACCCATTATCACTATTTAATATCAGATTCACATTTATTTTATTATTAGTAATATATATCATGCAGGACCTTGATGTCCAGGGTTAATAGCTAAACACGTAGTAACCATGGATATTGACATGTTTTATGTTGTAGTTAATAGCTGGTAATTGGACATTAAATATTTACCAGTAATCGTGGGATCTGACCTCTGACAGAAAACAGTGTCTTAGTCTCATGTAAAAAACGTCATACTTTTCTGCCCTGGTTGGGCTTATGAAGACGGGCATACGCCATAACGTGTGCTACGATTGGAATTTTGTCCGGACGGCAATAGCGCGAGAAATCTCTCTTGCAGTGGGATAAGCTCTAATCAAACGCCACACTGTGAGTAGTATGCGATGATATGACTTACTCTTATATCGATTTTCAACTGCAAAAGGATCGATCTTTCACGTGCACCCCAATGTATACACGGGACCTCGGTTTTTTCGTCCCATCCGAATGACTAAACAACTGTCCTTGCCAGGCCTTCGTCCCACACCATTGACTTGACAGGTGGAATTCAATTGCTTTCCAAGCAAAATACATAAAAGATAGCAAGAGATTTTAACACTTTAAAATTTAAAACGTTATTTACAATATGCATTTTGTTTTAATTTTCATAATCTAAAATCAAAATCAATCTGATTAAAACACAAATACTATTTCGTTTCGCTTTTATGGTTCAAAATTTTGTTTTACCTGTCTTCACAGCACTAGGATCTGGGTGATGTGAGGGATTAGCCAATGCAACGGTATGTTACGGCGAGTTCTTGGCCCTTTGATGTACGAAACTGTGTGTAAACCATTAGAAACGTCACCGTTGATTTGCTTATTCAATGTCTAGCGTCATAGGATCTAAAGCCGCTCGTTTGACGTTTGACGTGAACTCCCCTATAACTTGTTAGATGTTTATGTAGTGTAGGACATCGAAAGTGTAAAAAAATAAACGAAATATCTTACCATTACACTCCCAAAAATGTATATATGTTTATAACTCACTGTCTATATATATATATATGTCCACCATTGTTTATTGTAAACATAAGATTTAAATATTTTATATGTTCGGAGAGAACTTTTATTGATAGGATTTGTCATTTGCTCATTTCCATTCAGTTTATTGAATAAGGCAATTTGTGTATTAACGTATCATGGCGTCACAAGTTCGCCCTTAATAACAATTATGTCTGGTTTCTAGTATACGTTATCAGTATGTTTAATACAAATAATGAGAAGTGTGTCAATCATTATAACACTTTCAGATAAAAACAGGAAGTAAGCCCTCCGCTGTACCCTTAGTAAAAGGTGGAAGGACCGCTTTAATACGTTGTATTGACTCTTGTCGTGAACAGAACATAGTGTACGTATTATATCTCGCGAAAGAAAATCTTGAAACGTTGGCCTGAACGCCGCAGTCCGGGCAAAAAATCTCTCGTCATATAACATAGCTTCACGTATGCGAGTTGTCGCTAACCCGGTCGGTGCAGGAAGTTAAACACCATTCCATTTCTTAATACGAAGTAGTAACCGTTGCCATATACCCCCCCCCCCCCCTCCCCGTCTCAAAACGACCCTTGATACCACATTTTATTTCGAGGGTTCACGTCCATAGCTTGTACAAGTTCAATGTAATTCTGTATCCATTCAGTTGATAATAATAATCAGACGAGCCATTTCCTTTGAAGTCCAAGAAATAAATTTCCGCCATTTTCACCGAAGTATCATT
Organism: Patella caerulea; assembly: GCA_036850965.1. NCBI lineage: Eukaryota > Metazoa > Mollusca > Gastropoda > Patellidae > Patella > Patella caerulea. Next base: position 68,728,567 of record JAZGQO010000010.1, on the reverse strand, counting down.
TACAAGAGAGATGGAATATATAAGATGTTCAGGGAATAATTACAGGGATTATTCAATGGCGGTAGAATGGATGAGCAACGCCACTTAACCTTCCGTGGTATGTCTCCCTTGAGAGTCTGGTTCAACATAGTCTATCTCACTATAATGGGCCTTTCAACAAGAAATACTCTCGGAGCATTTCATAATCGAACAGTAATTGGAAAAAATAGCACCCTCTTATATTTCTGCTAATTATTCAGCTGGCGTTCATAATAAACGATATGAAACTCTTAGCGTCTAATTATCAGCTTTTCCTGACAGCTATTACGTAAACATTCAGTATTAGCCATAGGTTCACTATTTATTATTACCATGGTTATATTATGATTAATGTTTTCTCGAATCTGAAGATTATGAAACGCCACCTATATGACACTATGATATCTGTTTAATTAGTACCGATAACGTTTCCGCAGGTGAAACAAAGGACAGGGATTTCACATGGTGTTACCTTCCTTTAAAGTCAAGGTCAGGCTTGTTTGTGGCACTGCCTGAAGAAAAATTCAGCTGTGAGTATTGTTAATCGGGTATGATTTCGTTGGAGGGTACCTGTTGATATTATATGAAGTAAGCCTATATAATAATTCGTTTATTCTCCCCACCCCACCTCCACGCTGAATAAATACGACTGGATAAGTTTGTAACTACTGCACGCAGACATGATATCCGGTTCTAATACGAACGTGCATCGAGATGAAAATTCCGTTCTTTTTGAAATGTTAAATCTGTGCTTGAAGAAAATGGTGTGTATCTTTGTAAATTTAAGTATGTACCTGTGAACCTTGAGAAGATTGTTTGTGGAATAATGCTTTATTTTTCATGGCGAACCTCATACATGTTTTTAGACAAGAGTTTGCCACATGTTGCTCCATCTGTAGCAAAAAGCGTTCTAACTAAAGAAAATCCGGTATAAGAAACGAGAATTAACATTAAAGTCCACGAGGAAATGTTTAGTGATCTGTGGCCTTTTAGGTTTTTTGTGTGTTTGATTATCCAGTAAAATTTCGTCTGGATCAGAACCCCCCGACTATCTGTCTGTCATTAAGTCATGTGATAAGGTTTCAATCCCACACTGGTACCGAATTGACCTAGTTTGGTCGAATGGACGTTAAACCCCATTTTACCTCTCTTTTTACCAATCCCACACCAATCTGTTTCACAGAGAATTACTTACGAATTAACTCTGTAACAGATGAGTGTCCATAGCACGTGCGTTGACTGCAGTCATTGGCTCATCGGCTCGTGCAATGTTTACTTAACACCTAACTGCTTCGGGCAAAATGACGCATTTTACTCATTTTAATATCCATTTACACTTAATAAGAAATATTTTTTAACTTCAATTACTTCAAACGTCTTTATTTATTTTTCTGTTACCTCAAAAAAATGTTTGAGAATTTAATTTGTCGGAGTAAAAAAGTTAATATGCCGTACTTATTAAGCCTCGTCGATGTCATGCTTATCAGTGATTGTAGCGGTCAAGCGAATATTCACTGCGGGATCAGTTTGATCCCACACTTGTAGGCGACAAGGAGAGGTACTAAAAGACCAGTACACGAAAGAGAAATTGTACACGTTTTGCTCCCGAACGGACCCCATTTGTTTTAAGTGGAGATTAAATCTATAATGCTCCCTCCGCGGTATGACCAATATATTTGTTCCATTTTTGATAATTTATCAGCCTTCTTCTGCGTTTTGCTGTCCATTTTGGTACAAATGTCATTTTTATTTTGGGTTTAGATCAAAATACATGTACTAAGGTTATTTTATAATTTTTACCATTACCCTTCTTCAAATGGATTGCCATTGAATCAAAGATACGATACATCTCGTCTGGTCAATCGCGACGATAATAGCAGCGATACCCAGCAGTGATATCAATTAAATATTAATTATTGATTACCTTGGTGTTTAGTACCTTCTCTACATGGGAACTAATGTATTATGGATTTGTTTTGAAACGTTAAGCGTAAATGGTGTGGCGGGTTTTGATGGATGAACTTGGCGGTCTGTTCGATAAGAGAGTTTGTGAAATATTTCATCTGACCATCACTCCAGTCAACTAGAACAATAACCCTCTGCCCGTTTATTCATTAATCCCTGAGGCCACATTAAATCACAACGCTGACTCTGAATGGCTGTAAATATCATAAAATCAAAGTCGTTTTAAAGATTTATTTGAAGTACAATTTATGTTTACCCCCACACTCGAACCCAATTAAACACTTCCAATTATTATTATTAGGCTGTTACTCCCCTTTTACCCCAACCAGTCAGCCTGCTCTTCTATTTATTTGTTTACTTTTGGTTAACCTTGTGTTTTATCTTCAGGATATTCGGTCGGGTAACCTGCTGTTTAGTCTTCAGGACATTCGGTCGGTTAACCTGGTGCTTGGTCTTAATGATATTCGGTCGGTTAACCTGGTGTTTTATCTTCAGGATATTCGGTCGGTTAACCTTGTGTTTTATCTTCAGGATATTCGGTCGGTTAACCCGACTTTGAGTCTTCAGGATATTCGGTCGGTTGACCTGGTGTTTAGTCTTCAGGACATTCGATCGGTTAACCTGTTCAGGACATTCGGTCGGTTGACCTGGTGTTTGGTCTTAATGATATTCGGTCGGTTAACCTGGTGTTTAGTCTTCAGGACATTCGATCGGTTAACCTGTTCAGGACATTCGGTCGGTTGACCTGGTGTTTGGTCTTAATGATATTCGGTCGGTTAACCTGGTGTTTAGTCTTCAGGACATTCGATCGGTTTACCTGTTCAGGACATTCGGTCGGTTAACCTGGTGCTTGGTCTTAATGATATTCGGTCGGTTGACCCGGTGTTTAGTCTTCAGGACATTCGATCGGTTTACCTGTTCAGGACATTCGGTTGGTTGACCTGGTGTTTGGTCTTAATGATATTCGGTCGGTTGACCCGGTGTTTAGTCTTCAGGACATTCGATCGGTTTACCTGTTCAGGACATTCGGTTGGTTGACCTGGTGTTTGGTCTTAATGATATTCGGTCGGTTAACCTGGTGTTTAGTCTTCACGACATTCGATCAGGACATTCGGTCAGTTGACCCGGTGTTTTGTCTTCAGGATATTCGGTCGAATAACCTGGTATTTGCTCTTCAGGACATTCGGTCGGTTAACCTGGTGTTTTATCTTCAAGATATTCGGTCGATTAACCTGGTGTTTGGTCTTCAGGACATTCGGTCGGTTAACCTGGTGTTTTATCTTCAGGATATTCGGTCGGTTAATCTGGTGTTTGGCCTTCAGGATATTCGGTCGGTTAACCTGACGTTGAGTATTCAGGATATTCGGTCGGTTAACCTGACGTTGAGTCTTCATTATATTGTTCCAGTAATCTTATTATATATATACGTTAATACTCCATACACATGTTTATTAACAATTATAATATATGTTTATATCATTATGTATCTTGCTTTTAGGAAGCCGATTTATATAAGCCTTTGGCTTGTTTCGGTATCCTGTGAATAAAATATTGTTTTAGAAAAAAACTGACATTGGGTCTTCAGGATATCCGATTAGCCTCATGTTGGTTCTTCGTGATATCTGGTATTTATTAGCCTCATGTTGGGAATCCACCCACACATGCAGATTAATAAAAATGGGTTATTTACACCATATTTAAATATACATTATGCAAGAGTTAAATCTGCCAATTACAAGTCTTTCTTTAGGCCTGAAATGTTATCTAAATTATCAATTAGACATTAATTAACTTATCCAGACCATAATAAACTCTCGATGTCAAGGCTAGCCTTCGATGTTGGCTGAATTAGGTTCCTATATGCCGCTTCACGGCCATTGATGATTAAATCAATGTATGTTTAAAGAACTTAAAAATGTGAATTTCTGGAGTACCCATATTAATGTTTAGAAAAAAAAATTCGCCAAGGTCGGCAAGAGACAAAATTAATGTCCAGATCCTATCGTTGCCTTGCACATTACAAGGTCTGCCTTCGGTCTTAAGACCTGTACTGAGAACTGGCTGATTAAACAAGAGAGAATCCAATATGTATGTGAAAGATGTTTTTTCGCGGAATCTATTAAAGAAAAACACGTGATAATCTTTGTTTATGAATCACGAAGTCGACATTTAGACGATTATTTTACTTTGTTTGTTGGCATGTTTTTATCACCATTTCATAATAGCTTTTTTATTTGCGTCATAATTCTTGTTTTTGTGACGTATCTCCAATAATCAAATGCTGATTGAAGTATTAAAGTAGCCAAGTCTCTAACTCAATATCATCCAAAATATTCGACATTGAAAACACGAATTATTTGTCAATTTGAATCAACATTGATGCTGCGATTTTACAGTGCTTCTGTTATCCAATATTTAAGACAAAATAAACATTTGACCATTGGTACACGAATCTGGCGAGCATGCGCAATAAATACTATCGGTGTAGACTGGAATAACAAGACGCTAGAGATTCCATTCGTTTGAGACTTGTAGTGTATTTAGATGAACCTACAGCTACTTTGAAACGATTGAATGTAAATCAGTTCATATACATTCATATAATACATAACTATTATATATACGTTGCGACCCATTTGTGTCAATTTGTAGGCACTAAATATTAACGATTTAGCTCCCTTAATCTAAATGGGGGAGTTGGGATGGCCTAGTGCTCTAGAGTGCCGCGCTTCGACCTCTCGCTGCCCGGTCACCTCTGGCTTGCGGCTGTGGTTTCGAGCCCCGGTGTGAGCTTATATGGCACGCACTGGGTCTTAACCTTGAATCATGCTGCATGTTCCAGATAATATCAGTCCGATTTTAAAATGCTCCAGAGTAGGTCGTGAAATACAGCTTTAACCAATTAGTTTACAGATCAAAAACTTAGCTTGAGACATTAATTATAATTTTATGAGCTCTGAAGCCATTAAAATGGTTGTTATAGTAGGAAGTATGTAGGCTTTATTAGAGTGCCGGTCTAGGATGCAAGAACATAATTTCCTGACTTCATTAAGTGTAACCTATTTACTAAGGGCTTAGAATTAGTCAAAGATGACTTTTGAAATTATTAACTTCATTCGTAATTTCTCTGCACATTCACTTCCGTTGATAAATTATATTGGATATGGGAGCTACGGTGGCTCACAGGGGCGGATCCAGGAATTTTTGCAGGAGGGGGTTTGCCAGGTTTCTGTCACGGAAATCTGCCATCATCGTCTCTAAATTACATAGGCATACATACAAATTGAGCTTTTTAAACAGAGAAATCATTTTTATACCGATGCAGGATCATTTTGTGATTTAATTTCATTGATGCAAGGCATTATTTTTTTTTATGTCGCTGAGCAGGGGGGGGTTTGGGGGGTCCAAACCCCCCCCTGCTCAGCGACATAAAAAAAAATAATGCCTTGGATCCGCGCCTGGCTCAATGAGTAAGACAGTTCGCTCACCTGAATTTCCCGTGTTCGGTCCCTGCGTTGGTGGATGTTCATCACGATTTTCCTGCACGGTTTCCCCTTGGCAATGGTGCAGCACCAACGTATAGTAGTTCAGGTGGGAGGTCTCATGTACACATTAAATATCCCTTGGCAGCTAGAATTCGATATAAGAGCAGGGCGCAGCGCCACTGTCCGGGCAAAATTCCCCAATGGTACACTGTAGGGTGTGTCTGTCTTCATTAGCCCTGTCGTAGCAGAACCAGTAGGCCTATGACGTATAACCCCATTTCATTACATTTATATTTTGGATCAGAAACTGGTGCCCAACGTCTTGGTGTTGTTCTTGGTAGACGACGCTTGTCCAAAAATGTCCAAAAATGCCCAAGGCTCCGTTAATTCAACCACGGTCATGAAAGTTGTCATGCGGGTTCCTCGGACGATTATGCCTCCCATTGTCAGACTTCGATTTCTGACGTCACAAAATGGCAGTGACAATGTCATGCTAGGCTCCTGGCGCATATAGCACTAATATAGGTTAAATTTCAAACTACATGTATTTTAATGTCAGAAGATGTGTTGTTATATTTGCCATGACTAGCAGCTCTTGACTGCATGGTCACAAAGATTTCGATCGATTGATAATACGTATTATTGTGGAATGGAAGTGGCTATAAGCACCATCTATGACCAGTGAGAATCATGAAATTTGAACGAAATATTTTTCCAACTGTCAAGGGTTCTTTTACGTGCACTCCGCACGACTAGGCGCCGTCCCTTGTCCGGTCGCCCCACCCGCCACAGGCTGGGAAAATCCCGAAGGACTTTCTTAACACTAGAAACTCCTGGTATGAGAGCCGGCACTGTACCTACTGCGCCAACATGACTCCAGGGTAAGAACACAAGTGACTAATGCCTCTTAAAGATTATGACTAATATTCGTTGTCATATAAAGTGTTTCCACGTTGAATATTGTAATAAGTTATAAAGGTTTTATTGTATATTGACATTTCTCATAAAATATGGATAACTTTAACAAATGTAGACAAAACAAATATCCTATTTAAAAGTTCCTTTGAAGACGCGACTCAAAAGAAAACCAAGAAAATTGCTTTATCAAAGATTTGCTAGTTTGACATTTCCTTATAAAGAATTTTATTTTGAGGCCTGGAGCTGCATAAGAAAAGAAAACTGAACAGGAAACCCAGTCTTTTTTTTCCCATATCGAATCAATAGGAAGTACGCTTGTCCAATTCTAAAGTCGATATTGTTCAGATTTTGACGCCTGGAGCTGGATAAGAAAGACAAAAAGCTGAACAAGAGACCCAGTTTTTTTTCCAATATAGAATCAACAGGGAAAACGCTCGTCCAATTCCTCAAGTCGATATTGTTCAGATTGAACAAGTGTTGGTTTAGACAGCTCTCAAGGTGGGTGAGTTTTGTGGAAAAATATTGATCAAAAACTGATGATTATAAAAGACCGGTCTCTTAAAATAATAGGCTGACATTTTCATGATTAATGCGACTGTAGATAAAGATGGTCTTAATATCCTAATTTTATCTTTTACCCGGGAAAACTGATTAAATCGTTGGATATGTTTGTTAAGACATGATGTATAGATTACATTGACTATTGGCTTCCTTTACATGCGCGCTTGGTTTATATTTAGTCCGATTAAGACTAGATAGAAATATCTTTAATACTCTTTTATCAGTAACATAAACAAATGATTGCTCGAGCTTAGATAGAGAGAAGTAAATTAAAAATTAGAAAGATCTTCCTCATCTGCAAGATAAACATCCATTCGTCTCTGTTATTTCGTTGATATGACGCATCGTCTGAATATTAAAGATGCATTATGTACGTGCTAAATCTCTTATTGCAGGTCTGTTTGTTGGCTCCACCGTCTTCAATAAACATGGCGGCGTAGCAGAACAGTAGGACGTTAAACCCCATTTCATTTCATTTATATAGATTATTGTTTATTCAACTCTTAGATCACCGGGTGACCGAGATTTAAAAATATAATGATTAAATTGTTTATCGAGTTATCGTCTCGTTTGTCAAGTACCGTTGCTACGGTAGTAAACAATCTACGTTATATCTCCAACACTCACAATGCTCCTTTAAAAACCGGAAGGCTCTTCTTCATCTGAAAGGTAAACACCCAATCGTCTTTGTTATCAGATTGATATCACTCATACGTCATCGAAATATTAACGTTGCAGAGATGAATTCGGATATGTGCATTTAAAGTCTATCGAGATAGGAATAAGCCAAAATTTAGTTCAGTATTCATTGTAGGCTCATGTTATTTTTATGGGGTTTTTAAAATTTAAATCGGGTATTGTTATTTCTACCTTTGGAATACAACATTTAGATGGCGTGATAGTTAACTTTTAATAAAATGTCCCATGTTCAGATCCAGTGACTTGGAGATCATTGACATTTCGTGTCGTATTCTTCTTTGTTTTGCCGTAAAGGGTAATGATTTTTAGCGATTTCTGGCGATCATGCTGTCACCTTTATTAAAAACTTATCAACATTCTTGCTGAACAGAATTATTTCCCGATCATTGTGAATTTTTGATGGTGGAGGCGGTGGGTGCCGACAGGTATTGCCAGAGTTATGTCCCTTGCGAAACATTGTTGACAGCTTATTTGACCTGTTGGTGGATTGTTCAGCTTGCTTGGAGGATTTTCAAGCAACCCCCGCTTCCTCTCTACCAGATCACAGCTGTCAAAACCATTTCTTTCAATAAAAATTTGAGTAACCCCAATACAATGCACACACAAACACTGGGAAATAGAAATGGCGTTTACACTCAATTGACACAAACTCCGTCATTTCGGGGTGAACATATGATACAATTCCATTTCTTTAATAAAATCTGGGAGGGAACAGGTCGTCCCAGAGAAAACCCACTGTCGTGCGATGCCTTACCATACGAGTTTCCCTGTTGAGCCAACTACCTGGTACGTGTAGATATGTTAGAATACGTTTCGGTAATAGAGAGAGGGAGAAATGGGGTTTAACGTCCACTCAACACAAACTAGGTCATTTCGAGACTCGAAACCACAGCCGCAAGCCAGAGGTGACCGGCCAGCTAGAGATCGAAGCGCGGCACTCTAGTCCACTAGGCCATCCCAACCCCAGTTTCGGTGCTATCAACACGATTGCTACGACTGATCTCAATATATGATAAGACTTAATAGGATCACCACGATTACTCTACGATTAACATTACGATTTCTATCGCAGCGCGAATTGTGATAGTGGGTACCTACGTAGTAGCACCATGGGTCTTTTGTCAGACGTGGAAAGAGGGCCGAACGAATCCGGAAACCACATCCTACATATAACCCATGCACACATTTCTTATTACATATCTTAATAGCCCCGTGATCACTTGTCCTCTTTCGCTTCATTTTCACGTTGTGTATTTTCTTCTTACTATCTCAGTAGTTATCTTCTTATTAGTTAAGACGTTTGTCTTACCAGGAATAACAATGCAACAGTTCGTTTTTACGTTTTATATATCAAGCACTGGTTACATAAGATACAATCTTCTGCAAATATTGAATTTGATTGGATAATACAGTGCATGATCCAATTAGTAAATTTCCAATCAGGTGTTTCCATGTAACCAGCTATGTTTACCAAATTATAACTCTTTTTGTTTGTCAACCCGCCACTCATGATGAAGATCTGACTTGTTGTAGCGACATGTCACGTCAGACATTTGATTAGCCAATCAACATTGATGTTACCAATGGATTACCCACAGTTCAGTGCAAAATACGCCTAAAGCTCACCGTAACAGACCGTTTCATTGGCTTATTCATCACATCAATAAGAACATCTATTATATAACAACTCTTCCAGATCCTAGTGTATTTAAGACAAATAAAACAAAACAAAATAGGAACTGTGTTTAACCAGATTGGATAGAAGTAAAAATTGGTAAATAGAATTAATGGATTTGCGAAAAGAAAGAAAATTTCAAAAATGTTATATTTTGAAAATAATGAATTTGCGTAACAAGCAAAAAACGTATTTGCTTAAAAAAGGAGAAATTAATGAATTTGTATAAAAAAGAAAATTTGATCTGTTTTATAGACCGTTTGACATCACGTTTAACATGGAAAAATTAAGATTCCATTGTAAACTCATTAAGATGATATTTTTTTACTATTCGAGTCAAGGGAAATCATGTAGGATTAGAGAGACTTGTTTTGTGTTTGCATCTCATCTAAGAAGATGGAGCATGTGTGACTTTTGATCTGACAAATTATTCTTTTAATGAAATGAACTCATATGGGTTCAACGTCCTATTGTCTGCACGTAATTGAGACGGAAAGGGTTTAGCGTCCACTCGACACAAACTGGGTCATTTCGGAGCCGGAAAAACTCCACGAGCTACAGGCGACCCTACTCCTTGACACTTACAATCGAGGAATTGAAGAAACCAAGCTAGTTGACACAATGACATACTCTTGATGCCATCGTATGTCCGATTTTCAATGGATGTGAATCCCATCGGCTGTTCAAAGTCCGTTGATGATTAAATGGATAATCGAGGCTTTGTTAATTAGCGTGATCCCGTATTTTCACGGAAAGAAAACATTATTGGTTGAAGGGGACCAAAATTGAATTGTAATTCGTGTTTTTAATTTCGAACATTATGAAAAATATAAATGTTTAGCTCCTTTAAACCACGGCCACCATCTAGCGCAAAACAGAGTTTCGGGATTTAACCACCTAAAATCAATAGCGAGTTCTGTAGATTTTTAATTTGTTTGCCTGTTTTATTGGGTGTTGAGACAGATGAGTGAGCTAGTTGCATCAGTTCAATCAAACAAGCACCATTGTTTGTTAAACCCTTTATTGGATTGTCGAGTGACAGAATAGAAAACTAAGACAATGATTAAATTGTTTTTGACACTCTCTGACTGATTGAATTTTTATAAATAATGGATACAATTGCTTCGTTAGTGGTTTAGTGGAGTTCTGTTTTGTTATAGTTCAATGCATTGGTATTACAGTCAGATCATTGTGGACTTTTTTTTATTGAATTGCTTTTAAAAGCATTTGATTAGATAGATAATTTCGAGTTATGCGAGTTGGAAAATTTGTAAATGACCTTTACAGTTTATACAATTAGTTCGTCGGTGGTTGTATCATGGGATATTTTTTTATTTGTTTTTGCAGTTTTAACAAATTGATATTGCAGTTAGAGCATTGTTGACTCTTCTATTTCACTTCTATATAAATGGATTCGTACCGATGGATACCTTGGTGTTATTAGTACACTCTGAAGTTCAATGAGATGACCGACGCGTGACTGCAGTTTTATATAATGCTTTATTAGTTCGTTGGCAGTTTTCATTTTATTACAGGTTCAGTCTATTGGTACAGCAGTTTGAGTTTGCTATACGACTTCTTTATGAATGGATTCGTGTAAATAGATATATCGAGTTTTTAGGTTTAGACAATTGGTACCAGACAAAACCCACGAGGTTGGACAGGCGACCCTACTCCTTGCCACGTACAACCGTGGATTTGAAACCACGCCAGTTGACTCAAAAGCAGGCCGTACGATACAGCATGCGCACGCTACCCCACACACAATATGACACTGTCATAAAGACAGTATATTAGAAAATGGAGGTGGTAAACGGAGGCATTCATCAAAAATAGCCCTAGAATAATGAATGTAATTTCTACTGAGAGAAGAGAACTGTGTTTGTAAGAGAGAGCACTGACCCGTTACCATTATATTTCTATTTCGAGGTATCTATTAAGAAAATAGCTTCTTCGTCATTTAGCTAATGGTGTTGATGAGCTATTTATGTAAGGTTTTCAGTTTATTTTATCATATCTTATTATTTTTGATATATTAATACAGGAAGTATTGTTAGGTTGTTTTTTCTCTACATAACAGTCCAGGGGGGTAATTCAGTAATATATAAATTTGGTGTCACTTCCTTCTTAACGTATAACCTACGTAATCTTCCCGCCTTCATTAGTCCAGTTCGGAGCAGTATGTTATCTTACTCATAGCATTTTAATATTGTCGATGGACATCTAAATCAGCACAATAAGATACAGTAAACATTCATAGAAACACTGTGAAGGATTGAATGTACCATCATGAAATTGTACTATTTATCGAAAGAAAGTCCAGGTTTCAAACAATATTTTTTTAAATGCTGGTCTTTTGATGAGTTTAATATCACAATTAATTACTAGTCCTATTGTCTCAATAACTAGTCATATTATCAAGTCCCAATATCAAAATTACTAATCGCAATATGGCAATTACTCGTCTCGTCATAATATGACAATTACTCACTTATCCTAATATGACAATTACTATTCTTAATATGACAATTACTAGTCATAATATGACAATTACTTGTCCATAATATGACAATTACTATCATAACATGACAATTACTATCATAACATGACAATTACTATCATAACATGACAATTGCTAGTCATAATATGACAATTACTAGTCATAATATGATAATTATTAGCGATAATATCACAATTAATAGTCTTAACATGACAATTACTAGACATAATATGACAATTACTAGCCACAATATGGCAAATACTGGTCATGATATAACAATTATTAGTAATAATTTCACAATTACTAGTTTTAATGTCACAATAAATAATCCTCATATCACGATTACTAGTCCTAAAATCAATAGTCCTGTTGTTTGTTGTGTATTTCGTACTCGATGAACAGTCCATTTGCTGATTACACTACTTTGCCTAACTATTTTGCCTATAACGTTTTTCAGGACTTATAATTTTGCCTAATGGTTTGGATTGTTCGTACTTGGTTTTATTTTATTTCTAGTCAATTACTGGTCGTATTACCTCAATTACAAGTCCTTAAGATATCAAAATTACTAGTCATAATACCTAAATTAGTAATCATAATATGGCAATTACTTGTCTTACTATGAAAGATACTAGTGATAATATCATAATTGCTAATCTTAATATCTCAAAAATTACTATTGAAAAAAACAAACCCGTTTCACATATTAAAATAGATGGTATCTGTAAACATGCCTACCTATTAATCCTATAATTCACTGTTGCCAGTTGAGAAATTGGCAAAAATATCATTTTCAACTTCAAATTCAAACGTTTGCCCATGATCATATAATAATAATAATCGTGAGTTAACAACCTTTTGAGCAAAAGACATAGAAATAAATATGTTTTGACTCTCTTAGAAAATATGAAATAATCACTTTAAAATACATGTACAGCGAATTGGTGGATCGACTTTTTGTCCATGTGGGTTAATGGTAAGTTCAGGGGCCTGCACCACACACAAAAAATTACACAAACCTGCGGACAAGGTACAATATACTGACACCACAAACTATAAACGCAGGGCACTGTCGAATATTAGGGGGGGGGCATGATCCGCCTCTGGCACATATCAGATCAAGTGAATAAATTCAGAGCCTAATCGTAGGCGTCCACTGCGCTGTACGATCTAAATAAAAAAAATACAACTTATGGGTGTTACTTTATGCTATGAGAACTGACTGATTGGAATAGTGTTATGTGACCGAAACGTCCTTCATTCTTTGAATTGTTCGGCCGGCGTTTCGTCCATAGAGACCACGACCCTGGAGCAATACCCCCATCAGACCGGGGCCGAGCCCTTAATACGCTGCTACGGCGCCGGAAAATTATGTCAGAGCGCGTCAAGATCGCCATAATCGTGGTGAAAGAGTGGGTGCAACGCCAGATGTGGTCTTCGTTACTCTTCATGGTTGCAAAGTCACGACGTCTGTTTTGAGCATGTAAAACACAAACGCCAAGGTTCTGCAATGGCCTGGCAAACTGTGAATTTATAGCAATCTGTTTCCCAGAGAATTACGAAAGTCTTCTAATAGAGAATTACGAAAGTCTTTTAATATGCCTAGTGAATATTTGCTGCTGATCAGCGTGAATTAATAGGTGCTAACATGAGAATATTTCACCGTATTAAACGGGTAAATAAAAGCGATGGTAACGACGAAAAGATCACAATGGATCTTTATAAAGGTCAATTGATTGTGATTTTATTTTAGTTTTACGTCAGTTATCTAAATCTCAAAGGAGGGAGCGTAAAATATTTACAAAGAGACGATTAATGTTTATCTTTGTTACTTAAAGAATAAATATTTACATTGGTCTACATAGACCTGGCGAAGTCTTTGCTCTGAACCTGGGGAAGAATAAACCAATTTCCTTCTAATAAGTAAAGGAAATAGAAAGTTTTAATGGTGGTATGGTTTCTGTCTTTGATGTTGGAGCTTGTTAAAAGTGTTATGGTTTTATTTTTAAACCACACAGATTTGAAACTTGAAGATGTCTGTGTCTGTTGTTCGTCATTCACTGTCCAAGTTACCTACCGCACCGTGTGCATGGTTAAACATTCAGATCAGGCGTAGAAATCTTAAAGCTAAACTCCGATTAAAAAATTACGGAATTAATTAAATAAAAAAAAAGTTAACGCCCTAAGCAACAGCCATACATGTTTTCAATTTGTAGCACAAGCATGGCGATCGCTTATGGGTGACAAAAACACAGGCAAGCCACGCCCTCATCCATATATGCCGTGTCCACATCAGTTAACAAATTAACTAACAATTACGTTCTGATTGATTGAAGTTTTTTCACAATCATTACTATCAGCTTACTGAAAATATTATTGTTACACAATTAATATGTCTGGTCAGGTACATATTATTTTTCTAATTAGACGAAATAAGTCAACCACGACGTACGTTTGCTCTACACATAACTGAAAAACTACATGAGCCGACTGGGCTAACGAAGACGGATTTACACCATATAGTTCGCCATGGAGACAATTTTGACAAATACTTTCAATGTGTCTACGAAAGTCTCGTGGCGACATACCCGTCTATACAGTAGCCGTTCTGAATATAATGTCATTGCCCCGTCAAATGTATTTTAGATATTATAATTTTGAAGGGGTAGAATTACTCGAAACAAGATAAAGATATGATATTGAATTAATTATATCTGTTACTAGCGGTTGGCGCAGCTTAGCATGGGTACAGCTATGAACCGGAGGTAGCATAACTCTGAAACCGGAAGTGGTTGTCCATCGCCACCAACCCGAGCTACCCCTGTACCCCTAAATTGGTGGGTGTGTTGGTTAATCTGTATTCATGTGGTTTAATTAAAATTGGAATCAACATCTTTTTCTATTAATCAGGTTCAATGGCTGATAGTTCTTGACCTTATACACCGGTCATAAGCCTATAGACATGGGCCGTTATATAGCACGTTGATTGACTATCAGTTAGGAACGATTGTATTTATATGTACATTTTTTTAAACCACCACAAAAATCTGGATATTAACATCATTCGAAACACGTGCGATGACGCATTATAGATTCTATGTTTCACAAAACAAATTTGTAATTTTTGGGGTCATGTTTTAAAGATCTTGGGCGCGTACGTGCGAGTCAACATTCAAAGACTGGTTAAAAACATCCATGACGTTCCGCAGACTGACAAGAAATGGTTGTTCCGTTATTTTCCCACGGGGTACGACAGACTCTTATTTCAAATTCCAACTGTCAAGAGACCCTTTAAATACACGCCAACGTGTACACAGATCGCAATATTGAAGTGACAATCTGAAGGTGAGAAAAGCACACGATTGGGTCTTGGGGGCATACCTCAGACAATATGGAAACATAGAACACTTTAGATGCCATTTCGGACTAATGAAAATAATCAAGAGCCTTTGTATCCGCGCCTGTTGCGGTCACCATTAACATAACAGAATTATGAAAAATAAAAGTAGTATATATTATAAGATAAATATAGGTTCAGAATATGCTGATACGACACCACTATTGATCTCCATCTATCACAGTATGCCAGGAATTACTCTTCTCTCTAACAACTATAAAACAGTTGGGCTTCATATTTAGCAGCTATTATGTAAGAGCTAAATTGGGGGTCACGGTGGCTAAGTGGATAAGACGTTGGCTAGCTAGCCTGGAGGCCGGAGGTTCAATCCCTGCATTTGACGATAAAGTTCAGTCAGATTTTCCGGTTTGCTTCTCCTTGTCAGTGATGCGGGGCGGAGGGCCTGACAAGGGAGATAGAGAGAAATGGGGTTTAACGTCCACTCGACATAGAATAGGTCATTTCGGGACTAACATATGGTTTAATTTTATTTCAATAATTCTTTTGCGCATAGGGGTCTTTAGCAGTGGGAGGAAGCCTGAGTGCCCGGAGGAAACCCACGCTCACATCAGGGCTCGAAACCACAGCCGCAAGCCATAGAGGTGACCGATCCCTTGACAGATTGAATTCCATGTAAGGGTAGTCCGTAGTGCCTTTGTGAAGGGCAAAATTTCCGATATAGCTCACTGTATGGTGTATGCCTTTCTTCATTAGCCCTGTTCGGAGCAGAACAATCGGGCGTTGACCCCATTTTATTTCCAAAGCTGAATCTGTTCCAATTCTATGTAATTACCATCTTTTTGACAGTGGACGGATAGAGACTTTATTGGCCTAAAAACAGCGAAATTATTAGTCAATTCACTAATTCCCTTGTAACATCTCGTCTTGACTACTGTAACGATTGGTATTTAGACTATTTGAAGATTGAACTTTACAAGTTGATTTATATCTACAGAAATGATTAAGCATTCCCTTTGTACCTTTTTATCTTTAATGACACGAATCTGTCCATCGTTTATTATTAGTTTGAAGTCATGTGTGTAGGCGATCGCTATTCCCAGTGTTGGGGGAGTTCATTGGATTCTCCAAAAGTAATACAAGGCCGCACATGATTCAGTTTCGTGCGACATTTTCAAAGATTATGAAAATTTCTCAAAATTCGACATCCTTTGCAGCCATTGTCAGCTATAATTATTTTGACCGACCTCGTTTTAACCCGATTGAATCCAATCAGGATATAATATAGACCGTTGATATTTAGGCTCTTAATTAAAAGTTAAATATTCCATTTGAGTGTCGTGGGCATGGGCGTCACACATGGAGGCGGGGGTCCGGGGGGGGGGGGGGGCGGGGGTCCGGGGGGGGGGGGGGGGGGCGGGGGTCCGGGGGGGGGGGTGTCTCCCCCCCCAATTGTTTTACTGGGGGGGGGGGGGAGTCTGAATATACTTGGACCCACCCAAAATTTGGTAAAGTGCCCGAAATCTCATAAAACACTAATTTTAGGACTGGAATAGCAGTAAAACGCGTTTGCGGCCATCAAATATTCCAAAATTTTCTTGGGGGTCCATACAAGGTCAGCTCCGCTTCTTCGCCCCGCGAAGAAAACTGGCCGCCCGTAAACCTGCTTTGGGCATTTCTAGTTTTGATACCTTTCACTTTTCTTTTAATTGAACACCACGAATTTGTACTGAGTTGACTATCGATTAAAACATTTTGTCTGGGGCCACTCTACTTTGTGAATGCAACTGCAACAGTGAGATTGGATGGAATTCAGAGTGGGATTTCGGTTACAGAACCACTGGATACTTTTGGGTTGCTCACACAGGCTAGAATAGCAGAAAACGCATTTGCGGTGGTTAAATTTTCAAAATTTTCTCCGGGAGGGTGAGGCTCCGATTGATTGGTTGTTTGGAATTCTGGGCAACCAGGTAGGCTATATTGGACCAAATTGAAGTTGCTGTGGGTGTAAACGATTGATTGGAATTCGGGTCAGCAAGCCACCTTAATTAGGCTATATTAGAAAACTTTGAAATTGCTTTGTCCATGGGCCAAAATAGCAGGAAAAATTGTTTGCAGCCGTTCAATATTCCAAAATTTTCTTAGGTGGGGGTAAGCCAGCTTCTTCGCCTCTCGGGGAAGACCGGTGCCGCTGTCTGTAAACATGATAAACGTTGTATTGGTGTGATATTTTAGTTTAACCCCGTAAATTATGCCAAACAATGTTTACAGAAGACTGAGACTTATGGGTAACCCCCCCCCCCGCCGAAGTTGCGGACCCCCCCCCCCCCCAATATATATTTGATTGGTTGTTTGGAATTCTGGGCAGCCAGGTAGGCTATATTGGACCAAATTGAAGTTGCTGTGGGTGTAAACGATTGATTGGAATTCGGGTCAGCAAGCCACCTTAATTAGGCTATATTAGAAAACTTTGAAATTGCTTTGTCCATGGGCCAAAATAGCAGGAAAAATTGTTTGCAGCCGTTCAATATTCCAAAATTTTCTTAGGTGGGGGTAAGCCAGCTTCTTCGCCTCTCGGGGAAGACCGGTGCCGCTGTCTGTAAACATGATAAACGTTGTATTGGTGTGATATTTTAGTTTAACCCCGTAAATTATGCCAAACAATGTTTACAGAAGACTGAGACTTATGGGTAACCCCCCCCCCCCCGCCGAAGTTGCGGACCCCCCCCCCCCCAATATATATTTCACGGCTACGCCCCTGGTGGTGGGGTGGGGGGTCCGAAATGGTTAGCGTGCACGCGCTGTATCATTCTGCCTGCCATTTAGTCACAACTGGTGTGGTTTCAAATTCCCGGTTGTACGTGGCAAGGAATAGGGTCGCCTGTCCAATCTCGTGGGTATTTTCCGGCTACCCCGTTTTCCTCCCACTGCTAAAAAAACCCTATGCGCACGTGAATTATTGAAATGAAATTAAACCATATGTTAGTCCCGAAATGACCTAGTTTGTGTCGAGTGGACGTTAAACCCCATCTCTCTCTCTCTCTCTCTCTCTCTCTCTCTCTCTCTCTCTCGTGTCAGGGATAAAGATTAATCTTGAACGTCACAGAACACGGCGTAAACGTACCACAGATCAATTCGATCAAACCAAAAGCTGAATTCGACAGAATTGGAATGGTGGAACAGGTGGGAAGTATAAAAGACGTCAAGATATGCCAAGGCTGACACCCGAACGCCGAGAACTTGCCATGTTGTTAATTCTTTCTGTAAGGTGTTCCATTTCCGTGCACGCCAACGTGTCCGGGCGACCAGACGTTTGCTCCCGCCAGACTTTCCGATTACAGAGGTGTATAAGAATTATTTGGTAGAATAAGCAATAAAACCCTTTCTGCCTGGTCCTTGTGCAAATAGCAGAAACTGGGCTGTTGGTTTTGATTGAACATGCCAATTTCCTAACGCATGGTGGCTTTATTATATAATACGCAATAGTCTACGTTTATTAAGCACACCATTTGTTCGTTTTACAGACAAAATCAAGGGTACAGACTCCACAAACAAAATATATAATTATTCATACATTTACAACTAAACACAGACTTTGGTTGTCCTTTACATAGTCCATTAAGTCACGCAATGTTTGTGCTAATTGTGTATCTGGGTATCGTGATTGTCTTTAGAACCCCACAAATTGATTTTATCCCTATATTACATTTAATTAATCCACAAATAAAATCCTGAATGTGTATTAAAAGCAGTCTTTACATTATAGGTTCTGGGTCCACACATGGGGGGGGGGGTCAGGGGTCATATAAGAGAAAGAGAGAGCTGGAAGGGGGGGGGGGGTAACGTCCGCCGAGAGAGAGGTGGGGGTGCGTTCACTAGTCATTTCAGGACTAATATATGGATCAATTCCATTTCAATAACCCGCTTGCGTGTAGGGATCTTTAGCAGTAGGAGTAAACCGGAGGAACCAGAGAAAACCTACGGGGTTGGACGGGCGACCCTACTCCTTGTCACGTACACCTTGGGAATCGAAACCACGTCAGTCAAACGAAATTAGAGCAGCAAATCCAGGAAATATCACAGGCTAGCGAAGACATCGAGAATTGATTATGGTCTGGATAAGTTAATTAATATCTTATTAATAATTTAGATAACATTATACAGGCCTATTGAAAGACTTACAATAGGCAGATTAAGATCTTGCATAATGCATGTTTAAAGGTGAAATAAGCATAAACAAATTTACATAGAAGTTGATTTAATAAGTATTAAGTAGTGTTTAAAGTATAAAAAAATGTATTTTAACATTTCTTTAATCATAAAAATTCAACTGAACGCAGGCACTGAACACAGCAGTTACAGTATGCAGGAGGCGGCACTGAAATTTGTGAGAGCCCTGGATAGACTACGATATTAAAGTAATGATATACCAGCATATGTTAGCATATTTATCATGTTATTGATTAAGTATAAAGATTCGATCAGAAAACAGATGTACAAGCACGGTTATTAAAGTGATTATATACCAGGGATTAATCATACACAAGTATACAATGTTACTAATTTAGCTTTAGGATCCTAAAACAGATGCCCAGAATACATTAAGTTGGTTCCTGGTTCACTCTCAGAACTATTTTGGTTTCTTCAAGCCTTTCAGTTTAATTTTGCAACCATATATTTTTGTTCCAACAAAAGAGATTAAAAATCCCCGTTTTCAATATAGAGGCCGTCTGATTAAAAGATTTGTGGAAGACTCGCTTGATTCATTCTAAAAATTCGGCGGAAGAAGAATCTTTTCAGGGGTCAAATCGTAGGCGCAATTTCCTGTAGTGATTGGTAGCTCAAACAGGTCAGGAACATGACACGGAAAAGACTGCATCATGCATCAATGACAAGGGGTCGGCGCACTGGAAAATCCTAATGCACTGTCTCGACCAATACCGGGATGGACACCCAGGATTTTCTGGCTACTCAGTCACGTGATATAGTTTTATAATATTCTGTATTAATAAACATGTCGTAAGAAAACCATTTTATCAAATAACAGTCAAACTATTAGTATGGGTTGTATTACATTTCTGTTGTGTTACAGCATTGGTTTAAATGCTACACACGCCGCTCTGTTCTTCAGGAATGAAATCGGAACTTCTGTATAAATGATTGGATAACCTAATAGGTTTATAACCAGGATGCAATAAATATTAGTTTACATCAGAATTATACAACAAGTTTAATTTAGTTTAGTTTAATCAATATTTTACTCATGTGGAATAATGGATTGAACCCGAAGCAAGAAGCAAGGCCTATATAAGTTCTTTCCTTAGGGATTATACTTTGGCTATACCAGGTGGAGAGCCACGGTGGCTCAGCGGATAAGACGCTTATCTAGAGGTCGTGTGTCTGGCAAAGGACAATGTTTAGTCGTTCGGTGGGGCGACGACAAAACTAGGTTCCGTTTACCCATGCACGTTAAAGAATCCTTGACAGTTGAAATTCGGTATGAGTGTAGTCGGGGAAAAAATCCCCTCATAGCACGCCGTATGTCGTATGTCTGTCGTCATTAGCCCAGTCGGGACAGAACAGTAGTAGCACGATAAACCCAGGCGCGGATCCATCCAGGATTTGTTGCAGGGGGGGGGGGGAGGGGGGTCTAGGTTTGATAAAGGCGTTCAACCAATTAACGGAGGTAAATTAGATTCAATTTGGTGCATTCTGACGTATTTCCGGAAGGTAAATTCCAAAATTACAGGTCTAAAAGTCGCCAATAAAATCGCATAAAAAATTTTCAAGCCTGAGCAGGGGGGGGGGGGGCGGACCCCCTGGACCCCCCCCCCCCTCTCTGGATCCGCGCCTGAAACCCCATTTTATTTCTGCTATATCAGGTATACTGTCAGACCAGGGGCCTGTTGCTCAAAACTCTGTTAACTTTTAACGATCCGTTAACATGGATTAAACGGATCGTTAACTTTAACGGAGAGAAAGGTTGTTGCTGGAAGCTCCGTTAACTTTAATGGTTATTGAAATTGACTTTCCAGCAACAGAAATTTAACGGACAGTTAACAAACGACACGTGAAAGATAATGATCCGTTAGTTTAACGGATCGTTAAAATAACTTAGTTTTGAGCAACCGGCCCCAGGACAACACGCAAGATCCATATACCCATACTGTAAAATTTTCGTTGGCAGACAATCCGAAGACACGTGTATACGTGTAAAAGGATACACTTAAATATGATTTGGCTGCTTTGTTTTATATGTCCGGTAAATCAAGGTTCAATCATCAATTTTATAGAAACAAAATGGTGGAGACCGGGTTGCTCTAAGACAACGCGACGAACATATCTTTGGAAATTAAAACCCATTTCATTTTATATAAGATAAATTTAACCATGACCAATTATTAAATAAATGATACAAGTGATCGAGACTGGATTGCTGTAAAAAAACGCGACAACATACCTTTGGAGATCAAAACCCGTTTCATTTTATATAAGATAAATTTAAGTTATACCATGACCTATTATTAAATAAATCACACAGACACGATCGTCTAGTGTTACGGTCAGTCTTGGCCAAGTCTTCAGACGATAAAGATAAATAATACAGCTGACCCCAAATCTAGGTCGGAGATATCAATAACGAGTGGTGACCACACACGGGACCAATGTGTGGATCACCAAATAGAGAAAGTAACACACAATCCGTATACCGGGGTTCTTATTCTAATTGTAAACGAAAAGACCAGAGACCACACTTACACTTGGGTCACTAAAGGAGGTTATTGAGTTTAGGAAATAGGGTGTAGCCTCTATTCGCAGAAATCAGGTACAACTGCTCGATATTTTCTATATTTAATTCAAGTACCGGCCTCCAATCATATTACTGAATAATATCCTATCTTCGTTTATTCAATAGATAACTGAAAGCGAACCGTTCGTGATAAGAATAGTTCATGATGTCTAAACACTTAGTCCATTTTGAGGTCAGCATTATCAAGAATGTAGGAAATTCTCCAAGATGATAAATGCCACCTGTCATGGAAGAAGTATCCACTTACGTCACGACTATCAACAATGACACATGGCCTATGATAAATTATCACATGATAAGGTTAACATTTAAACCTCATGGGTAATATGGTGTATTAATCGAATTACTTGATATTACTGTAACAAACACTATTATCAGCACGGTTATGGTTGATGTTACATAAGTAATAGTTTATTCTGAACAAGGAATAGAATGGTTGCTTCGGACAAAATAATGTAATAATTATGTTAGCTTAACAAGGAATAGAATAGTTATGGTTGCTTCAGATAAAATAATAGTTATGGTTGCTCCGGAGAAAATAATATAATATAGTTATGGTTGCTCCCGAGAAAATAATATAATAATTATGGTTCATTCTGATCAAGAAATATAATAGTTATGGTTGCTTCAGAGAAAATAATAGTTGCTCCCGAGAAAATAATATAATAGTTATGGTTGCTCCCGAGAAAATAATATAATAGTTATGGTTGCTCCCAAGAAAATAATATAATAGTTATGGTTGCCCCAGAGAAAATAATATAATAATTATGGTTGCTCCAGAGAAAATAATATAATAGTTATGGTTGCCCCAGAGAAAATAATATGATAATTATGGTTGCTTCTCAGTAAGTAATACAATGGTTATTGTTTATTTTCAATAAGTAATGAAATAGTTTGGTTCCTTCTGAGAAAATAATATAATCATGGTCGCTTGTGAATAGGAGTATTATAGTTATGGTTGTTTTTGAATAAAGAATGAATTGTTTTTAAATGACTTAAATATAAGCTTAAATATATACGTTGTAACTCCAGCACTCGACGAACGCAAATTTCCATACCAGATGTAAGCTATATAGTCAGACTAACTGGACTTGCGTTGTGTCTCAGCTAGACCCACGGACCTCACTCATGACAGCACACGCCCGAGCTGACTATTCCAAACTGGTCGATCCCTTCGGGCTACGTGGATTCGACGGACCTCACTCATGACAACACAAGCCCGAGCTGACTATTCCACAGTGGCCGACCCCTTCGGGCTATGAGGATTCGACGGACCTCACTCATGACAACACACGCCCGAGCTGACTAATACACACTGGTCGAGGATTCCACAAACATGTTTTTGGAATAAGCTGAAGCTTTGTAGCAAAGAACAGAGGCTTTTGAAATAATTTCATAAATAAATGTATACCAATTAATAAACCATGTTTTAATATGGAAATCAATAACAGGGCGATTAATAATTCCCATTACACTATCCGATGAACAAAGTCGTCCATATAGCCATTTATATAGTCAAGGAGATTTGCATCCGAATGGCTCTATTCAATGAATAGTTAATCAATCGGATGTCACGTTAGCAAAATTGTTGTTGTACCAGAACATTTACAGTATACGGAATGGGGGAGACTCGGGCAAATTGAAGCAACAGTCATTTATATGGGGATGTTCGATTCACAGTTCCGGAATTAAATTCTCTCAATTCCAAAACTGGTGTCAATCGTGTGAAAAAAGAGAATTTTGGAGCACAACGCATGTGCCGACTGTATAAAAATGACTCAACCAATCATGACAGATGAAACAAATTTGTTACTTAAAATACGGCACGATTCTACACGCACCACCTCAGCTGTTGGGACTGGCAGAATTGTGGCAGGACTGCATTCCGCGTCACTTGATTGCAATTCTGTCAATTCGGGACGTTCTGGAATGTGAATCGAGCATCCCCTATATGTGGTGGACCTTTGAAAATACTCACGATCCTACACTGTTTGAAACTTTATAAAATTTGTTATTGTACTGTGCATCGCTAGTTACCTTATACGGAATGAGAAGGGATGGGGGCAAACTGAAATACCAACCATTTTCTTTTTCACTGACATATGGAGTCATTTAGTTACATAGGCCTATGCGATGGAACTTTGAAAATACTTATGATCCTACAAAGTTTGAAACTGATGAAACGTATTGAACATGGCTGTTTTCAGAGTACGGAATAGTCTTCCGGTTTCCTCCCACAGCTAAAGACCCGGTTTGTGTCGAGTCGACGTTAAATCTCCCTCTCTTCTTCTCTCTCTCCTGGGGGTTGGGATGGCCTAGTGGTCTAGAGTGTCGCGCTTCGACCTCTAGCTGGCCGGTCACCTCTGGCTTGCGGCTGTGGTTTCGATCCCTGGTGTGAGCGTATGTGGCATGGAGATAGGGGCGCCTTCTCGACCTCGTGGGTTTCCTCCGGGCACTCCGGTTTCCTCCTACTGCTAAAGACCCCTACGCGCAAGCGAATTATTGAAACAAAATTGAAACCATGTGTTAGTCCCAAAATGGCCTAGTTTGTGTCGAGTGGACGCTACCCCCCCTCTCTCTCTCTCTCTCTCTCTCTTTCACCCTCTCTCCTTCTCTGTCATTCGCTCTCAATTAGGCCTAATAAATGCCATTCAAAGACTATAGATTCTTAGAATATATTCTTAACTCAGCCTTGTTGCTGTGAGGAAATGTATGGATTTATTACTCTTTTTTTCGATTATCCAGTAAATCAAGATAATATTTAACAAAGTTGTCGGGGTGACTTTTAAGGAGACAAAGTAAGTGATCGAGATTCGGTTTGTTTGCACTGTGTGTTTTGAACGAACGCCCGATGATCCGGTGGTGGGTGTGCTTTAGTATTCGTAAGTTAATTAATTTTTTTTGCTATATTTTCAGATGACCGGGCTTACGTTCCAGTCAAGCATACTATGCAGGTGGAAGAAGTTATTATTATATCGATAATAGTGCTTATATGGATAGTGACAGTGGTGGTATTCTGGCGGAGGTGGGACAGTATACGAATTTTACAACCTATGGAACCCCGTTTTAAACACAATCCAAAAAACTTGGACACTATCAAAATAGTAAAGCGCGCTCAGGATAGCATTATTTATAAAACTTATAGTCGAAAATTATCATTAACAATGGTGGCGAGAGAGAAACGTCGGTTACAGCGTATGCACACGGCACCAGTTTTACCCACAATACACATGGAAGACGTCACGACGGTCATGTGATACAGATCACGTGGTCCATATCAAGCTTACCGAGTGCCTCATTAGTGTTTTTTTTATATGTGGTTATTATTTGGTACGATTGAAGAAACAACTCTAGTCGTGTTCAATCTGCTCTTTTCTGCACGCACACCTAATGACAGCATTCAAGTGGAATTATGTTGGACGATATCAATAATGACGTGGATGTAATTGTAAATAGTTATGTACAGGCCTATGTATCCTCCTGTTTTGTAATATGAAGTTTGCAGAGAGACATGGTTGTAATTGTGTAATTGTATCGTATATGTATCCTGTTTTGTAATATGAAGTTAGCTGAGAGACGTGATTGTAATTGTATTGTATATGTACCCTGGTTTGTAATATGACGTTTGCTGAGAGATGCTTTGGAAATTAAAATGCAGCCTGTTTTGTAAATGAGCTTTGCTGAGAGATGCGTTTGTAATTGTATATGTATCCTGTTTTGTAATATGGCGTTTGTAATTGTATATTATGTATCCTGTTTTACAATATGAGGTAGCTGAGAGAGGTGTTTGTAATTGTATATTATATATTCTGATTTGTAATATGAAGATGGCTGAGAGAGATGTTTGTAATTGTATATCCTGATTTGTAATATATAGTTTGCTGAGGTTTGTAATTGTATTGTTTAAAATGTTGGGTATGTGTGTGAAGCTTTCTTGACTATCAATATATGTTTAAATGTGACATGTGTATGTAGTTAACAACGGTGGAGTGTATATTCTTAAGCAAACAGCCGCCATATGTATTATCAAATATGGCGATAAATGTCCTGTACATAAAGCGGGGTTTTCCGACCGGTTCTGTAGACCATGCGGTAGAGAATTCTGGATTAGGGTTAAGATAGAACTCTTCCTTGAAACCAGCAGGAATGGAACTCATGTCGACATCCGTTCATCTCGCAGTCGCCTGTCCTACGCCGTACCACTGGGCTATGGCACAATTATATCCCGTGTGTTATCAAACTCAGCGTGTGCATATTTTCCAAAATAGGGTAGCTGCTCATGCGCCCGATTTAGCAATATACCGGAAGTCATTCAATATAGATACCCTGGCTTTATCCATGGATATCAAAAAACTTACTTAATAGTACTTTTTCATTTCCAAATCACCATGTAGGATTTGAAGAGACACTGGCACTTCGCAGATCTTGGCTGGTTGAGAAATAATTACGGTATTTATATTAATTAAATCGTTTACAAAAGTTGAAACATTTCTATTGGTCCATTACTGAGATCTAAATGTTAAGAGTTGTATAAATTTGATAGTGCTTTTCAAGGAGTTCAATAAATACACTTGCAATTTCACGAGAAGCGTGGAGGATAAAAATAACTATTTAATATTTGAAGAGTCCGGGGGAAGAACGATCTGGGACACAGTTTCGTATTTTCACATAAAAGGCAAAACAGACTTTTGGACGAGAATGCTTGACGCGAACAGAGCAACGAAAGGGTTTAATTACAACTTCAAAATAATGTTTAATGCGAATCATAATTACCAGTACAACAAGTGACTTCCATTTTTCAGCCAAATTAAGATCAAATAAAGGGTACGATGGACGTATTATTTGTCCGGGAGGTCATTTCTGAAGGGCCTTGGTTCGATGTCATCGTTTTATCCTGAAGTTGATTGTTCCAGAGAAAGCTTTTACAATTTGCTACATTAACTGGGGTTCATTGAAAAGGTGACTTAGATCGTTTTTCCCCGGGACTCTTCATTTGGAATATAGAATCTATCTGTGATATTTGTCACGCCATTAAATGATAGTAATAAGTTATATAATTTTGCATAATAGTTCTACTTTTCTTTAAAACTGTAAAAATAAACAAATATGAACCAGGAACAGAGCACGACGTCATTGCAGCCATCTTGAAATTGTGACGTTATGTCGAAAAGCGATGCCCGTTAATCGACGCGGAACTGTCCAAAATCTAGCTTACCAATTTAAGTTTCATGTGATCGTACTTGAATTGGCGAAGCATTGCCCCCCCCCCCCCACACACACACACACTTTTTTGTTGAAGAAAGTCCAAAGAACAAAGGATACAAGCAGTCCCTGGTTCAACAATAAATGGTGCTGTTATAAGTATACGTCATTCTTAAAGATGCATTATGTAATATTTAGGCAAAGAGTTGTCAGTTCCTGCTATAATAGTTTAAAAACAGATTATGCCAAATGATTTACTGAAAAAAATTCATTCAAATCACTATATTGTCGGAGAAGTTGTGACTGTTTAAAGACGATAAGTTTGTTATCATAGCGGGTTGACAATTGGCTTGTCATGTGCATACGTGTTTGAATAGTAAGTTAAATAACAAAGCCAAAATAAAGACCTGCAATGGGCAGATTTAGCTCTTACATAGTACATCTCTAAAGGAACCGGAAAAGCTTCATAAAACGTCCTTCTGCTCAGAAAAAAAATAAGGAATAAAAGGACTAAATTACGCCCACGACTTTTTGTTCACGAAACGTTACGACTACTCGCGGAAAACGGCGGAAGTTCGGGATCGTGTTAAGCCAGGCTGACACTAACACGACTTTTGGCCACGATTTTGTTGTGCCCATCAGTGTCCACATTGACACGAAGTGGCACAACGAGTTCACGCATAGTTTGCGCATTGTTTACGCACTTCCCGCATTGGCACGACGAGTTTGTGCAAATCGGACGGTGTCGTGCCGACTCGAGTCGTGCCAATGTGTGCCACGGAATCGTGCAAGTCTCAGCATGGCTTTATACTTATTGAAGGATATGTTAACTTAATTACTTATATTATTTAAACGATTTACGAAGCTTTTCCGGGAGCTTTAACACGCATAATCAAATCTGCTTTGTGACAATTTTCTAAATTATTTCCATAAGGTATAAACGAAAGTGGGTGCTTTGAAGGGTTTTTAAAATAAATAATAATGCATGATTGCCCTGTCCGTTATGTATTCATTGTATATGTACTGTAAATATATTCATTAATAATGTTGATGTTGCTCATTACAACTGTACATTGTTTATAATAGATGTAAATATATACATTGTGTCAAGTCGTGCATAATTCATTACACGCTACCATAAAGCTTTTCGAATACACATATTTTGAAATCATACAGCTCTTCAGATATGAAACACGCGTTGTTTGACTACCCTCGTTTAAAGACAGACATGAAGCCATTTCAAATCCCATACCGACGAATTTAGTCGAAATCACTAAGCATATTTGGAGAATTGTGAAAAGTATTTATCCCCCCCCCCCCAAAAAAAAAAACCAACAAAAATTAATGTATTTCTGTGTATGACAGATGTAAAACCTTTTAGAACCGCTAAACAAAATGGCGGCCATTCAGGGCGGAGTTCTATTCTCAAAGCAGATATGTCCATGTGTGCAGATTGTAAATACGCGTGCAAATTGAACAAACACGGCCCTTTTTGTCTTGATATATCGAAAGTAGGCCTATGTAAGTTTTCAAACTGAACCAACTGGGGGTTCGAGAACAACAACCAGGATTTATTATATCTGAGAAGCGGGCGGTAAAGGCCTTGCGCTTTTTGCATAACCCTTAATGTTGTGGAATAAAGTGCATTATATATGTACACATTATCACCAGGAAAAAAATGATTTTCATATTTCGACTCCGGATCTACAGAATAATGACATTATTAATTATATGGACTAGTATTAACTATTGGATTGGTTATTGACAAAAGAATCAGTTTGTAAAACACTTATTCTTTGGATGACAATTAGTATCACTTCCTTGAGTTCGGTGAGTAAGGCGCTTGCTCGCTAACCAGTAGGTCTCAGGCACAGGGACTTGAAGGGATTAAAATAAAACTTCTTACTACTGCTTGACTATAATAGTATAGTATTAGTATATAACTATATAATTCTATACTATTATAGTCAAGCAGTAGTAAGAAGTTTTATTTTAATCCCTTCAAGTCCCTGTGGTCTCAGGTTCGCTACCGAACCTCTGGATATTATTCATGCATTTAAACATATTGAAACATGGCAAAACATAAACTTTTGTCCGAATAAAAATGAAATAGTTCGGTGTTCTTTTATTTTTCAGAACACCACCTACACTAATGAACACAGTTTATATATTAATATTCTTGCTATTATTATTGACCGTACTCCCGTTTATTTAGGGTTAGGAATATGATATTTAATACGAGCCACATCAAACATGAATGCCGTTTAATTACGTTAAAGTAATTAATAAATTTTACTACAATTTGTTATTGTAACACTCAATCAGGCCAATCCATATTTCATTTATAATCAATCTGTTCGCTCCATGTCACTAAAGGTGTATATAATATATATATATATATATTTGTATATGATAATAAAACAGAGGAGTCACAATGAAATACATGTTGTAAATAGAAAAAAAAACACACAATTGTTTGTCTTCTTTTATTTACTTATAGGAGCTAAATCGCTAACTTTTGGGACCTAGAAATTGACACAAGTGGGTCGCAACGCATATACTGTACACTAATTTCAAATCAGTCATGGTCTGCGAAATACCAATGGTAAAATGCTTATTTTGTCTTAAATATTGGATATCAGAAGTCCATTTTTTCCGGTAAGATCACAGCATCAGTGGTGATTTAAATTGACAAATAATTCGTGTTTTCAATGTTGAAGATTTTGGATGATATTGAGTTAGAGACTTAGCTTCTTTAAATTTAATACACACTTCCTTTCAATCTCCCTAGCAGAGTTGCATTCCCTTGCAGTTCCAATGCTGGATGGCGATAATGACTTCCGTGTAGAAGTTTCGTGAGTTCAAGAAAGGCGCCCCTATCACCACCTGCATTCACGACCGAAAACCAGAGGTGACCGGTCAGCTAGAACTCGGAAGTGCGATACTCAAGTTAACTATAGGTTAGGTCATCCCAACCACAATGTCGGCCCAAGGTCGGATTAACCATTAGGCAAATAAGGCACGTGCCTTAGGACCAACCAAAAATCCAGACCGAAAAAAAAGTAAAAAAACGTTATTACAGTACTGTCATAAAAAATTTTTTTGACTTTTCTATTGTTAAATTTAACTTTCTTCCTTTTATCGATGAACCCAAAATATCTGTATTTTCAGGCCATTTGGCATTTGGGGACAAACACTAAAGTAGGAGGGAAAATCAACCACATGCATGAACATATTCCATCCGCGTGCACTGAACAGTGTTTATTGATTTGAACAGGTCGCGTCACACGCTGTTCGTGCAGTCCTAAAGCTTTCTGGAATCCCCATGTGTACGTCACAAGGAGTAGGGTCGCCTGTCCAACCTCGTCGGTTTTCTCCGGGTCCTCCGGGTTCCTACAAGGAGTAGACCGGACCCCTACGAGCAAGGAAATTATTGAAATAAAATTGAACCATATGTTAGACCCGAAATGACCTAGTTTGTATCGAGTGGACGTTAAACCCCATATCTCTCCCTCTCTCTCTCTCTCTCTCTCTCTCCAACTTTCTGGCACTTTAATTACGAGGATTTATCCAGAAAGTGGATTGAGGATTAACCAAGCAGCTTTAATGACGCGGAGGCGGCATGACGTCATTTTTGTGAAGCCATTGACGCTCTATTGGTTGCAGAGCCAAAACAGCGTCTTTCTGATTCTGATGTACCGGGTTGATTCGGGTACCCGTCTAAAGTAAAAAAAAAAAAGGAATATTATTGTTGAAAAAATCATTTGGCCTGCTAGTCAACAAACTAAAGTGTCCGAAATCCAAATCTGCATTGTGCGATTGTTTCGTGCTATTCATTAATTATTTTTTCGCGAATTGATATCTTCAAATTGACTAATGTAAATGCAGTGACCGAGAGTTTACAACCTTGATATGATATAGCCCATGGAAAAAAATGTCCACGGCACCCAATCCTCGCTACGAGCGTATTTGGTGACACTTCCAAGCGATTATGTAAGACAAAGTCAACAAGAAATGACATTTGTTGCATTAAAAGAGCTTGTTACATTCTTTGTTGCAGTTTCATATGTTCACTCAATATTACCAACAAAGATATGTGAGAAATGAAAAGTACAAAGCGAAGCTAACTCAATAATTGTAATTCAGGTCTTTGAAGCTTTATAATTACAAATATACTGTTCATGTTTTGTTGGGGTTTTTTTTATAATAAACGATATTATATTTCATATCTCATGAAATTTATTGAAATTTATGTAATTGGCGCTCAATGATATGCATTAAAATCGCAAAAGCAGTATCTAAACCGCCAATTATATTAAATTCCATCAAAACATGAAAAAGACACAGTTTATGTGATGACATGCCAAGCGGGGCGATGCGAACAACTTTATTAAAAATAATATTTACATTTTCATCTTCCAGGTGACGGGCCCACGCCTGGAGTCTTATTTAAAGTATCAACCTCGACTATATTGAATTTTGTGTGTAAAGGTCTTCAAATCCCCTACCTTTCGGCCGAGAAACTAACTCAATATATCAGGCGCGGATCCAGGGGGGGGGGGGGGGGTCCAGCAGTGGATTATCAGGTCACCCAACGTAAAAAATTGAATCGAACCCTTAATCGCTTGTGGTAAATGTCCCAATACTAAAACATTCTATAATACTCAAAAATTCATATTGTAATTTACTTTGTGAACTTACCTAGGTCGCTTCTGGGAAATGTGACTGTTAACAACTACTGAAATTTACTGTCCCAATACTAAAAATTCCATACCCTATTAGTTGGATGTCTTTTTCTCCGTGATTACACCCTTTGAACCCATGTTGGGAAAGACGGTTCTCAAACACGATTTTGTAATCTACTTACTGTAACCGGCCCCTTTGGTCAGTGACAATAAAAACATCTTTAATCAATGATTATATGAAATCAGTGATTCAAATTTTGAGAGAAATTCTAGTCTAAGATTAGCTTATCTAACTTTTGAGAATTACCGATTAGACCTAAACACGAATTATTTTAAACACTGTTCCAAAATATGGGTCCAAGTTTTTTTGGTTTTTTGGTTTTATTAAAAATAAATGCAATATTCTACGGTCTGTTGTATGTAGGCCTACTGCTCTGTTTGAGATGATATTTTTGATTCTATAACTTTATGGTAATTAGGACCTACACAGTTTATTATAACTTACTAATTTATTATTTATTAGACTGGCCCAGTCTCTTCTATTTATTTTACATTTCGATTTATATAAAAGTAGTAATTTTTAGTAAACCAACACTTTCGTTTCCATTTGTATAAAAAAAAATTTGAGTAAACCTGTAACCAGCACCAGAGACTGGACAATTTGCGAGCTTCACAATAAAATGGGCGTTCCTTATCCTGTTTTACGTTGTTCCTTATTTGGAATGATTGACAGTTGTCAAGCAAGCCCCGAGTCACGTGACACGAATTTGTAAATGTGATGTCTAAGATAAATTAAGTTCGATATTTACCTTCATGAATCATGTGTCTCGAATGGAGTGCAAAGCAGTCATGCTGAAACCGTCTGCGGGCTGATGTCACGTTTTTGTTTCCAGTCGCCATTCGGCTTCGTCCCGATACGCATGAACTGGCTTCGTTAAGTTGTTATAATGATGTCGTGTGTAATTATTTATGTTCATTCACCTCATCCCATACGTTGTATCCGTTCATTCGACAGTTATTGTCCGTCAACAAAATTCTTAGATCGTTAAAGTATCACTAAATAACAATAACTGTTATCCACAACAAACATCTCGCACCTACACCAGTTTGCCAGTGCAAATGCAGTAATCCCGTGCACGACGTCACACGACCTACATAATGCAGATTGACCTACTAGATGAGAATGAAGCTCTATTTGCCCAGTCTCTAGAGATTACGGGTTTTTTTTCGTTTTTTTTTTTTTTTTTTTTGAGAGGACTGGCCAATTTTTGGTGTGTAGAGAAGACTGACCACCAGTCTAATTATTTATATATGTACGTCAGGGGCGGATCCAGGATTTTCCGAAAGAGGGGGCGTGCTGCACCCATTAGGGAGTGCGAAGCCTGGAACCGTGATTTTTGAGTGGAAAAAATGTCCACAAGGACTAATTTCATACCAATACTGTAAATTACTATTTCCAACCTAAACTATTATTGTTCTACTTTCTCGCGAGAAATTGTTAGCCACCTCAAAAAAATAGAGGGGGTGTGCGCCGGGGGCGCCCCCTCTGGATCCGCGCCTGTGCGTGTGTTGCCTTTCACGAACAACAAAATGCCCTCTCGGATAATAAAGTTTTTTGTTTATATTCTTGTGATTAACCCAATATTGTTCAAAGGGAGATAACTACATTTTAATGCAATCACTTTCTTGGATATTTGGAGACACTCCACCAACATTATATAAACCTTCTTGTCCGGGCATTGGCATTTTCGCCAAATCGTTTTCAATTTCAAACAGTCAAACCTAAAAATCGATGGCGAAGCTTGCAAAAATCAACTTGGTTATTCTCGACGTGGTCGTTCGGCCAGCGCGAAATCGCAAGAAATGAAACAGACTTACTGATCAATTTAAATCAACATTGAATCGCGTGCCAGAATGCTTTCGAGTGACAGTTGTTTGAAACCTCTCGATGAACGAGGCTAAATATATCTTATAGACTAGAATAACCAGATGCCAAAGACTGACATTTAACTCCGACCCCTCGAGTATTGCGCCTATATAACTGATAAGAAATTATAGCAAACAGCAACGATTGAATATAAATCAGTTTATATATATCTTCATAC
Organism: Patella caerulea; assembly: GCA_036850965.1. Lineage (NCBI taxonomy): Eukaryota > Metazoa > Mollusca > Gastropoda > Patellidae > Patella > Patella caerulea. The sequence continues at coordinate 68,694,588 of JAZGQO010000010.1, read as the reverse complement.
TGCATTATTATATGCGTTGCCATCCAGTTGTATCCATTTCTAGGTGCCAATAGCAATTTAGCTCCTTTAAATCAAATAATAAGTTTTCGAAAGGGGGTCACGGTGGCTAAGTGGGTAAGACGCTGGTTCTTTAGCCTGGAGGTCGGATGTTTGATCTCTGCATTACCCGAGAAAGTTCATCCAGATTTTCCGTCGTGGTTCCTCCTTGTCAGTGATGCAGGTCGGAGGGCCTGACAAGGAAAGCTGTCTATTGGTTCGGGTGGGACGAAAACCCGAGGTCCCGTGTAGGCCCTACACATTGGCATGCACGTAAATGATCCCTTGGCAGTTGGAATTCGATATAAGAGTAGGTCGTAGTGCCGCTATCCGGGTAAAAATTCCCCTCATAGCACACTGTATTGCGTACTATGCCAGTCTTCATGAGCTCAGTTCGGATCAGAATAGTAGGACGTTAAACCCGATTTCATCTCAAGTTGTCGAAAGCGATGGACATTACGGAAGGAACAACCGGTTGATTTTAATTTCGTTTACATTGGAAATATGGTGTTATTATTATTTTAGAAATGAGTGTGATATTGATATAAGTAGAGCCTATCGAATATCTACTTATACCAGGGCGCAAATGTTATTAATTGGTACATCACAGTTCTAAATTTAACTTTACTTAATAAATAATAATAAGATTAACGCACTTTTTAGTTGAAATTAGAGATAATGTTTCCATATAGGTTGGGCGTATACTAGTATTCTGTTCCCAGTGAAATAATAAACAAGAGATTTTATCATATAGTGAAAGTCATCAAGCAACACCTGTTAATTTACAGTGTATCTTCAGGTCGGGATGAGGCGGGGTGTCTGGGCTGTGGCCGGTCCCCTTCTTAGGCCGTGATGTGAAATTTCTAGCAAGCTTGCTTCTGTTGCTCCATCCCGACGATTTTCAGGCGGAAAACAAACTACATAATCTAATTCTTCTAGTATTACTTTGTATTTCCACACAACTTTTCTTTTATCAATTCTTTGACGTTTGACAGAAAACGTAAAATAAAAATGGGCTTACTTATCAATGTGCGATGGTATTTGAATTTCGCGGTGATTTGGTTTTAATAGATCACGTGACAAAGCTCACCAATCAGACGCACACGACGAAAGGTCAACGGGTCGTTTAGAGTGAAAGGTCACCGGTTTGTTTACGTTTTGATAGTAAAAAGCGGAAGAATAACTAGAACTGTATACTCCGTGTAGATTTTGTTTAAAACACCGATGTAAAACAGTTTACTGTGAGAAACTGGGAAAAATTTAGGGTATGTGCTAACCAGTGGATCAAATTAGATGGAAATATTGATGTGTTGGACAAAGAATTGTAGGAATGTGCAGACAAAACTCTCTCTCATTCTAACAATACAGACTTCTCACATACATTACCAACGTAAAAAAAAACCCCAACAACTTTGTATGAATAAAGAACTATGTTTAGAGCAGCTAATATTTTACCAGCGAAGTAAGAAAAAGAATAATAGGTCTGGTTAATTTGTTAAGGGGATCATATCTTAACATTTTCCAATTTTATTGCAAATGCAAGTTGATGAAGATATTCTCCTATTCCTAAATGTATGACAACTCAGACCAAGACAAAAGACCACTATGGAAAAGACTGTGTCACCATTGAGGTGAAATACCATGTGCATTACTTTAAAGTTGCCTTACTGTATCTGCAGAAATTTATGCCCTTCTTGTTAAACTCTACTGTAACAAATGACAGGGTTAGGTTGACTATAGAGACCAAGAACCAAACAATATTTTCTCTGTGGATGCAAATCAGGCTGCATTGGGCTACAGATAGTTGTATTTGTTACAAGTGAAAGCTTTCTAGTATGGATTTGTGAAAATTGTTTGAATATGAAAGTGACAGTCAAATGATATTGATGAAATTACATGATTTTGTATGAATAGGTCTACACCTGTATACATACATATGTATTTTTGTAAGCGGTTTGGACATTGGTGTGCATGTAAAAAGACCCCTTGGTAGATGGAATTCGATATAAGAGTAGGCCATAGTGCTGTGTCCAGGTAAAAGTTTCCTCGTAGTACACTGTATAGTGTATGCCCGTCTTCATTAGTCCAGTACATGTATAAGAGCAGAACAGTAGGACGGCGTTTAACTCCATATCATTTCTTATTCATATTACTGGAACCATTTTATTTAGTTAACTGTTTGTTTTTCTCTTATATGTACTTTTCTTTACTGGCATATATCTTTTAATTTTGTACAGTGTATACGGACACAAGACCTGATCTGTGTGTAAATACATGTAGTCTGTGCGGTTTAGCCCCCCCCCTAAAAAAAAAAAATTGATGATTTCTTAGGAGTATTCTTAGCCGGCCACATCCTCAGCCCCTCCAAAAAATTCTGTACCCCCCCCCCCCAATTTTATGAGCTGACGACGGGCCCGATTCTGTGGATATAAAAATCTGAAAAGCAGATTATAAACCATTCTCCAGTATTAATACACTATATAAATGATGTTATTATTATATACATTTTTCATTAAAGATACATTATATAAGATTTAGATAAAGAACTAGCCATTCTTGCTATAATAGTTCAAAAGTACATAATGTCAAATGAATAATTTGAAAATTTCATTCAAATTACTCTATTGCAAGCAAAGATATTAGCCTTTAAAGGTTTGACAGACATGTTCAACAATTTCAACCACTGTACTGTTTGATCAAAGCTAAGTCTCGGTCTTCCATATTTGATTAAATCAAAGTATCGCTGAATCATTTTAATCTATTTAATATCGTAGAAATCTCATGCCATCGAGTGTTGTTGTTGAATACTGTATGAGGAAGTATATAAAATTGCATTCATTTCTTATTTTTTAGTACTGTATTTCTTTCTATAAAATAAATGTATACTTATTTGACATCTCTTATAATATGTCTTTATTGGGTTTTTTTATTTAAAAACAAGTATAATTGCATGTTCAGGGTTGTTAGGTGAATCATTATTAATATTCTGTTGTATCAGTGGGCTCATGTAGATAGTATTATTTTTTTTGTTTTTTTCTCAACATTATATATAATTATTATACCGAACCAGTATTTCAATCATGCCAAAAACGTTTTCATCTGTATACTATATTTATATTTCTTTTGCATATTGTTGTATTGAAATAAAATGGAAAAAAATACTTTTTCCAGGAAATATCACATTCATTGATACAATTTCGCTTTTGACCATATTTTTTCCGCAAATCAGGGGCTAGCCGTGTTCACGGTGTCAGCACAACATTTATCTGATGTTATTGTCCCGTAATTCAGGCATATTTGCAGAAAAATTCTCTCATACAAATGTAAACAAGCCAACGTGTTCCGTCTCGTAAAAGGTATTCCTTGGTCTATTTATGGCTATTGACCTCTGACCTAATGACGTTGTTTGCTTTTATGGTTTCTGATTGGCTTAGAATATGATTTCTTCACCACATTATGGCTACACTTGACAAATATAGACCGAGGCGTAATTCGAGTGTTGGTCTGATTGTACAAAACATCGCAATAGAAATGTGTACTACAGTGACGACTTGCTTGTTTACTTGTGCAGCAAAGCGTCAGATTTTCGCCTGGAATTTGCTGGGACAAAATGAAACGATTTTCGTGGCTAAATCACAGCCTATCTCCCACATCCCATAGCAATGGAGGCTGACCACCATTAAATTTCACCATCTCGGTAGTTCGTCTATTTATAGCAACTCTCTCTCTCACTACCTATTTTCTTGGTTGATTTTTTGGTCCAGGATAGAACCAAGAAGGTTTGAATTAATATTTTCTGCCAGGTTTTGGTAAATATAATTCACGATTTTGAGGTGGAAGGATAACGTTGATATGTACGGCAATTAGTTACATACCGGTATATGCTTCATCAATTTTGTGTACCTCAAAATTTTGGTGGTCACCCGCATACAGATTTTAGTGCAAAGACATGAACATTAATTTTGTTTCTCTATCTGAAATGAAACGCATTCAGTCCAACAATAATTTGGAGGTGGGCAAAGAGACAAGAATTAACAAAAGTCAATGTATGTGTGGGGGTGGGGGGTCCAATGGCGGTCTGCATCCCAATCTCCCAAACAGAGTTGTCTTCCCTGACACTCGAGACTTGTGTGGAAAATGATCCCATCTCCTACATCCAAACAAAATATACACTGATCTATTATGGAAATATCCATCTGCTAACAATAAATGAAAAAGCCAAGAGCACACCCAAAAATATATTTTAATCTATTTATTGTATTTGGTAGTTCATGAATGTTGTGAATAATGACATTTTTTATTTTTTTTATATATATTCGTTTCGTGGAAAAGTATAAGTACAAATTTTGTAAAATCGGCGCCATTTCTCGCCGGTACGATAGAAAAACGTGACTGAAACGATTGGACAAAGAAGTTACTTTTCAGCGAAATTATTGTTACAATCAGACTATAAAAATGGCTTATAAAGGCGGTCAAAAGGTGCAGAAGGTTATGGTCCAGCCAATTAATCTTATTTTCAGATATCTCCAAAATAGATCAAGAATATCAGTATGGTTGTATGAACAAGTGAACATGAGAGTGGAGGGATGTATAGTTGGATTTGATGAATACATGAACCTCGTGTTGGATGATGGTGAAGAAGTACACATGAAAACAGGAAACAGAAAAACATTAGGGAGAATTATGTTGAAGGGGGATAATATAACATTGATTCAACAAGTTCAGACACCATCATAAAGATATCTGAATGTATTGATCTTCCAGTTATTCATCAGAACTTTGTACATAGTAACATACTAAACATAAAACATAGCCCATAAACATTTTTACATCATCGCTTAAGTAAAGTGGAACATTTCATCATCATCTAGTGTGAAGAAAAGAAAGGAATATACTTTTTATAAAGTGTGATGTCAAGATCTGATTTCATACTTCTATTTTTATACGGCAGCATTTTGAATGTGGTCCTACGTTATTATATTGACTGTGGTCCACAAGCTATAAATTAGCTAAATTGATAATATTTGAGACCTAGTAATTAACAAAAATGAGCGTATATAATTATGTATTATGAATGTATATAAACTGATTTACTTTCAATCGTTTCCGTTTTTACTATAATTTAAAATCAGTTATGTTTGGCGAAATACGCCAGATGTCTCAAACGACATTCTCAAGCATCTGGTTATTCCAGTATACATAGCGGTAGCACGATTTACCCAAATCCACTCAAATCTACCCAAATCCACCATTATTTCAACTGATATCACAATAATTTATATCGATAATTGATCATATACAGTTCTTTCTGTCAAATTGTCATTTTGAATTTAAAATCGTAGCGTTTTTGTGTCAGAATGTGATTTCCACGTAACTTTGGAAGAACTACAAATTTAATGGTGGTCTGCATCCATGTGGGTGTATACATGAGTTATGTCCCTTACATACGACGACGAAAGACACATGAATTGTTGGATTTTAAGACAAGAAGACCATGATTTTAAAGTAATTATGGCATATTTAGCTAAACGAATGATAGTATATTAAAAAACGATAAACATAATTGTGATATATGTGGAAATAACATGGTTTGGGGTAGATTTTTGTATTACACGAGCTATTCCCTTGGTTACGACTTTCAAACTTGCTTGGAAATCGCATTTTGAGGGGCATATTTAAATTAAAAATGTCAATTCCACATAAAGAACGGTAATATAATCAAATATCAATATAAATTATTGTGGTATGAGTTGAAATAGTGGTGGATTTGGGTAAATCGTGCTACCCTATACATAGTATTTATTGCGCCTGCTCTCCAGAGAAGAATATGAGGTCACCATTTGACATGACTTGTGAAATACATGTATGTCTAGCATTGTTCTTAGATTCCCTTGTTACAAATGGTGCTGAAGTGCATTATGGTACAGGATTCGTGTAACAATGTGGTAAAATGTTTATTTTGTCTTAAGTATTGAATCCAATCTTTTCCCACCCCAGTAAGATCACAACATTAATGTTGATTTAAATTGATAAATAATTCTTGTTTTCAGTGTCGAAGACTTTGAATGATATTGTGTTAGAGTTAGAGACTTACCTACTGTACTTTAATTCCGTCTCCTATTAAAGCTACATAATGAGAGATTAGATAAAGAGCTGGCAGTTATCACTATAATAGTTAAAAACTAAATAATGTAAAGGGAATTTGCTGAGAATTTCAGTCAAATTGATCCATTCTGAATCCTGAACCAAGATTTTAGCGATTGCATTTTAAACCTAGCCTCGATCATCATTACTAAAGTTGGTACGATAAAAAACATAGTTTTGATTATCCATTTCATGATTAAGTCATGGATAAAAGTTCAGCAGTAAATCGGATCCTAATCCAGTAAATATCACAGGCTAGCATTGACATCAAGAGTTGATTGTGGCCTGGATAAGTTAATGTCTAATAATTTAGAAGAATTTTCGGGCCTAAAGAAAGACCTGCAATAGGCTCTTGCATAATGTATGTTTAATAAGTATACTACAACAATACAGTTACAATATCTATACTTCATACACAAAATGCATTTAGTATTGCTTTCAGTAGTTTTTTATTATTTTTTTTGTGGTGGGAGGGGGCTGTGCATTCATTTTCAGTGCAAATGAACTAATTTGACCTTTGACCCCAAATATCACGAAAACACCCCAACAGGGGATTCCACTCTGCATCATATTCTGAACAAAATTTTACTGTAGAAAAGTTGGGTCTTGTTTTCTTTTCATTTCATGGACCCTGCACTGAGCCTTCACTCCACATTTTAGGTCTATCGCGCCAAAGACATTTAGTAGCCTCGGTCACCCAGAACCCCCTAGTCTTCAACATGGTAAGTGCTAAATGATATGAAGCCGGGACGATTTTGCTAAATAGTATACAGCGAGTATAGTTTAAGCCCCGCCCTTCTGTTGTTTAGGCCCTTCCCACTTTTATGAAGGTTAAGGTTGCAGGGGGCGGTTTATTATTATTATTTTATGATGAACATAAAACTTATTCTCCCTGAAGTTGAGAATACTATCGTTGGATCTGTCTCTGAGGCAGGACGATTTCCAATACCACCTAATATGTCTAGAGAAGTATTTCAATCTGATGAAAATTTTAATAAGTTTGTCGAAAATTTTGAAGTTAATTCCAAAACATGTTTTGTCGTGTCATATAACAGAAACTTTAATTTAACAAGTACAGTAATTTGTTTATAACTCAGTTGCGTTGGAGCCGTGTGCGTATTTTTAATATAACAGAAACTTTAATTTAACAGGTACAGTAATTTGTTTATAAGTCAGTTGCGTTCGGAGCCGTGTGCGTATTTTTAATTTTTAAAATTTATGTAATCACTATAAAGCCAGGTCGATTCGGTTCTATGTGGCGTATAAGGCGATGATGATTTTCTCTATTTCTAGGATATATAGATAATATTTTTAATTTATATAATAAAATCATTCAAATATCCTTTTTTTAAAAAAAAAAAAATTAATTGAACAAAAATACTCCACAATACTTTAAAGCAAGGCCGATTGGGTTATATATGTGGTATAAGACAACCATTTTCTCTATATGTAGAATATAGAGGATGATATTCTTAATTTATATAATCTTATCATCTTAATATCGATTTTATTTTAATAGAAATTAATTGAAAAAAATACTCAAAAATCTTTTAAACATAAAAAAGATTAACTATAAGGCGAACCGATTGAGTTCAATGTCCGGTATAAGGCAATGATTATCTCTACTTCTGGGATATATAGGGTCATATTCTTAATTTATACAATAAAATCACCATATCTTTTTTTATAGGAAATTAATTGAAATAAATAACCCAACATCTTTTACACATAAGAAAAAGACTCACTGTCATTGGGTTCAATGTGCCGTATAAGGCAACGATTTTCTCTATGTCCAGGATACATGTATATAGGAAAATATTCTTAATTTATATAATAAAATCACCCTAATTTCTACAAAGCGAGGCAAATATTTTCTCGTTTTTTTGAATGGAAATTAATTGAAAAAAATACTCCAACATCTTTTAAACATAAGAAAAAGACTCACTATAAAGCGAGGACGATTGGGTTCAACGTGTGATATAAAGCAACGATATTCTATATATCTAGGATATATAGGATAATTTTCTTAATTTATATAATCAAATCGCCATAATATAGATTTTATTTTAATAGAAATTAATTGAAAAATATACTCCAAAATCTTTTAAACATAAGAAAAAGACGACGATTGGGTTCAATGTGTCATATATTTATAAGGCAACGATTTTCTCTATATCTAGGATATATAGGATAATATTCTTAATTTATATAATCAAATAACCCTAATATCATTTTGTGAATGGGAATTAATTGAAAAAAAAAACTCCAACATCTTTTGAACATCAGAAAGACTCACTATAAAGCGAGGACGATTGGGTTCTATATGTGGTAAAGGGCAACCATTTTGTCTATATCTAGGATATATAGGATAATATTCTTAATTTAGATATTCAAATCACCCCATTATAGTTTTTTTTAATGGAAATTAATTGAAAAAATACTCCACAATCCTTTAAACATAAGAAAAGAATTCGTTATAAAGCGAGGCTGGCTTGGTTCCATGTATGGTATAAAGCAACGATTTTCTCTATTTCCAGGATTTATAGGGTAATGTGCCTCATTTATATAATAAAGTCAAGCTAATATCGCTTTTTGAATGGAAATTAATTGAAAAAAAAATACTCCAACATCTTTTTAACATAAGAAAAAGACTCACTATAAAGCGAGGACGATCGGGTTGAATGTGTGTTATAGGGCAACGATTTTCTCTATATCTAGGATATACAGGATAATATTCTTGATTTATATAATCAAATCACCCTAATATCGTTTTTGAATGGGAATTAATTGAAAAAATACTCCAACATCTTTTAAACATCAGAAAAAGACTCACTATTGAGTTCTATGTGTGGTAAAGGGTAACCATTTTGTCTATATCTAGGATATATAGCATAATATTCTTAATTTATATAATCAAATAACCCTAATATCATTTTTGAATGAGAATTAATTGAAAAAATACTCCAACATCTATTGAACATCAGAAAAAGACTCACTATAAAGCGAGGACGATTGGGTTCTATATGTGGTAAAGGGCAACCATTTTGTCTATATCTAGGATATATAGGATAATATTCTTAATTTAGATATTCAAATCACCCTAATATAGTTTTTTTTTATGGAAATTAATTGAAAACAAGCCAACAGTGAGGCTGATGTCCCCCGCCGAAATCCCCAAATAAATAGATGACACATATTAATTAATCGCACATTTATTTTTTTCAAACGTATCGAGCAATCAAATTGTACACGAAATGTCATCCAAAAGAGTTATAAAAAGAAAAATGCTAAAACCGACGAAAAAAATGAAAATGTACCCTAGTTAGGGGGACCCAAAAGGCAGACAAAAGGGCCCCCACGCTTGACAAAAGAGACCCTCTGGCCAAGGGAAAGGGCCCTTGTGTCCGAGTCAATCGTTTCTATACACTGTTACTGTCGAATCCATAACTGAATGAGAATGCAGTCATTGTATTGGCATAAAAAATCATCAATCAAGATGAACCTAAGTTACCTTGTCCCAAAGTATCAACCAATCAAATTGCTTATCTCTGCTTACCCTAGGCAGAAAATGCTCATCTTCGAACTCCATCAAGGCATTGACCTAATAAGCATATACACCAAGTTATCGTGTTCCAAAGCATCAACCAATCAAATTGCTTATCTCTGCTTACCCTAAGCGGAAAATGCTCATCTTCGAACACAAAGTCTCGACCAATCAAATTGCGTATCGCTCTGCTTACCAGGCGCGGATCCAAAAATTTTTGCAGGGGGGGGTCAAGGTTTGATAATTGCGCTCAACCGATTAATTTGGTAAATTAGATTCAATTTGGTTCATTCTGACGTATTTCCGGAAGGTAAATTCCAAAATTACAGGTCTAAATCGCCAATAAAATCGCATAAAAAAAATTTCAAGTCTGAGCAGGGGGGGGAAGGGGGGTCCGGACCCCCTGGACCCCCCCCCCCTCTGGATCGGCGCCTGCTTACCCTGAGCAGAAAAGGTATTACTGTAATGAAACTATACACCAAGTTTCACCATTCTCACTTAATTAGAACTAAAGTTATCGTGTTCCAAAGCATCAACCAATCAAATAGCTTATCTCTGCTTACCCTAAGCGGAAAATGCTCATCTTCGAAGTCCATCAAGGCATTGACCTAATAAACACATACACCAAGTTTGAACATTCTAGCTCAATTAGGAAGAGAGTTATTGTGTCCCAAAAAGTGTGACGGACAGACGGACAGACAGACAGACAGACAGACAGACAGACGAACCCATTTTAATAGTCCCCCAACTTTCTCCGAAAGGCGGGGGACAAAAAATACTCCACAGCACTTTAAACATAAGAAAAGAACTCGCTATAAAGCGAGCCGGATTGGGTTCCATGTATGGTATAAGGCAACGATTTCTCTATTTCCAGGATTTATAGGGTAATATTCCTCATTTATAAAATAAAATCAAGCTAATATCGTTTTTGAATGGAAATTAATTCAAAAAAAATACTCCAACATCTTTTTAACATAAGAAAAAGGGTCACTATAAAGCGAGGAAGATCGGGTTGAATGTGTTTTATAAGGCAACGATTTCTCTATATCTATGATATAAAGGAAAATATTCTTGATTTATATAATCAAATCACCCTCATATAGTTTTTGAATGGGAATTAATTGAAAAAAATACTCCAACATCTTTGAAACATCGGAAAAAGACTCACTATAAAGCGAAGACGATTGGGTTCTATATGTGGTAAAGGGCCACCATGTTCTCTATCTAGGATATATAGGATAATATTCTTTATTTATATATTCAAATCACCCTAATATAGTTTTTTATGGAAATTAATTGAAAAAATACTCCACAACACTTAAGAAAAGTATTCGCTATAAAGCGAGGTCGACTGGGTTCCATGTATGGTATAAGGCAACGATTTTCTCTATTTCCGGGATTTATAGGGTAATATGCCTCATTTATATAATAAAATCAAGCTAATATCGTTTTTTGAATGGAAATTAATTGAAAAAAATACTCCAACATCTTTTTAACATAAGAAAAAGACTCACTATAAAGCGAGGACGATCGGGTTCAATGGGTGTTATAAGGCAACGAGTTTTCTCTATATCTAGGATATATAGGATAATATTCTTGATTTATATAATCAAATCACCCTAATATCGTTTTTGAATGGGAATTAATTGAAAAAATATTCCAGGATCCTTTAAACATCAGAAAAAGACTCACTATAAAGCGAGGACGATTGGGTTCTATATGCCGTAAAGGGCAACCATTTTGTCTATATCTAGGATATATAGGATAATATTCTTAATTTAGATATTCAAATCACCCTAATATAGTTTTTTTATGGAAATTAATTGAAAAAATGCTATACAATCCTTTAAACATAAGAAAAGAACTCGCTATTAAGCGAGGCCGATTGGGTTCCATGTATGGTATAAGGCAACGATTTTCTCTATTTCCAGGATTTATAGGGTAATATTCCTCATTTATATAATAAAATGAAGCTAATATCGTTTTTTGAATGGAAATTGATTGAAAAAAAAATACTCCAACATTTTTTAAACATAAGAAAAAGACTCACTATAAAGCGAGGACCACTGGGTTCAATGTGTGGTATAAGGCAATGGTTTTCTCTATATCTAGGATATATAGGATAATATTCTTAATTTTTATAATAAAATCACACTAATGTCGTTTTTTGAATGGAAATTAATTGAAAAAAAAAATTCTCCAACATCTGTTAAACATTAGAAAAAGACTCACTTTAAAGCGAGGACGATTGGGTTCAACGTGTGATATACGGCAACCATTTTCTCTCTATATAGGATATATAGGATAATATTCTTAATTTATATAATCTAATCACTTTAATATTAATTTTATTTTAATAGAATTTAATTGAAAAAAAATACTCCAAACTCTTTTAAACGTAAGAAAAAGACTAACTGTAAAGCGAGGACAAATGTGGTACAAGGCAACCATTTTCTCTATATATAGGATAAAGAGAATAATATTCTTAATTTATATATTCAAATTACCCTAATATCGTTTTTATTATGGAAAGTGATTGAAAAAATACTCCACAATAAAATCCCTCTAATATCTTTATTTTATGGAAATTAATTGAAAGAAATACTCCAAATTTCTTTTAAATATAAGATAAAGCGAAACCGATGGGTTCTAATTCTATGTGTGGTATATATAATGCGATGATTTTCTCTATTTCTAGGACATTTAGGATAATATTCTTAATTTAAAATAATAAGATCACACTAATGTCGTTTTTTGAATGGAAATTAATTGAAAAAAAAAATTCTCCAACATCTGTTAAACATTAGAAAAAGACTCACTTTAAAGCGAGGACGATTGGGTTCAACGTGTGATATACGGCAACCATTTTCTCTCTATATAGGATATATAGGATAATATTCTTAATTTATATAATCTAATCACTTTAATATTAATTTTATTTTAATAGAATTTAATTGAAAAAAAATACTCCAAACTCTTTTAAACGTAAGAAAAAGACTAACTGTAAAGCGAGGACAAATGTGGTACAAGGCAACCATTTTCTCTATATATAGGATAAAGAGAATAATATTCTTAATTTATATATTCAAATTACCCTAATATCGTTTTTATTATGGAAAGTGATTGAAAAAATACTCCACAATAAAATCCCTCTAATATCTTTATTTTATGGAAATTAATTGAAAGAAATACTCCAAATTTCTTTTAAATATAAGATAAAGCGAAACCGATGGGTTCTAATTCTACGTGTGGTATATATAATGCGATGATTTTCTCTATTTCTAGGACATTTAGGATAATATTCTTAATTTAAAATAATAAGATCACTCAAATTTCGTGTTTTTTTATGTAAATTATTTGAAAAGGTATTCCAAATTTTTTTAATTTAAACAGACGCACTTACAGCGAGGCCAAACAAATTAATATTTACAAGTAGATCCAACATCCGATTTTAGCCTCTACTATACATACTGTCAAGGCCGTACATTGAACTGTCAATCAAATTGACTGACATATTCCTCGCTCTATATCGTCCTCGCTTTATATGATTTAGCATTTTCCCTTCAACATACGGAGGGTCTGGGACCGTTGTCAATATTTGGGTAAGTGCTAAATGATATGAAGCCGGGACGATTTTGCTAAATAGTATAAAGCGAGTATAGTTTAAGCCCCGCCCTTCTGTTGTTTAGGCCCTTCCCACTTTTATGAAGGTTAAGGTTGCAGGGGGCGGTTTATTATTATTATTTTATGATGAACATAAAACTTATTCTCCCTGAAGTTGAGAATACTATCGTTGGATCTGTCTCTGAGGCAGGACGATTTCCAATACCACCTAATATGTCTAGAGAAGTATTTCAATCTGATGAAAATTTTAATAAGTTTGTCGAAAATTTTGAAGTTAATTCCAAAACACGTTTTGTCGTGTCATATAACAGAAACTTTAATTTAACAGGTACAGTAATTTGTTTATAACTCAGTTGCGTTCGGAGCCGTGTGCGTATTTTTAATATAACAGAAACTTTAATTTAACAGGTACAGTAATTTGTTTATAACTCAGTTGCGTTCGGAGCCGTGTGCGTATTTTTAATTTTTAAAATTTATGTAATCACTATAAAGCCAGGTCGATTCGGTTATATGTGGCGTATAAGGCGATGATGATTTTCTCTATTTCTAGGATATATAGATAATATTTTTAATTTATATAATAAAATCATTCAAATATCCTTTTTTTAAAAAAAAAAAATTAATTGAACAAAAATACTCCACAATACTTTAAAGCAAGGCCGATTGGGTTATATATGTGGTATAAGACAACCATTTTCTCTATACACTGTATGTAGAATATAGAGGATGATATTCTTAATTTCTATAATCTTATCATCTTAATATCGATTTTATTTTAATAGAAATTAATTGAAAAAAATACTCAAAAATCTTTTAAACATAAAAAAGATTAACTATAAAGCGAACCGGTTGAGTTCAATGTCCGGTATAAGGCAATGATTATCTCTACTTCTGGGATATATAGGGTCATATTCTTAATTTATACAATAAAATCACCATATCTTTTTTTATAGGAAATTAATTGAAATAAATAACCCAACATCTTTTACACATAAGAAAAAGACTCACTGTCATTGGGTTCAATGTGCCGTATAAGGCAACGATTTTCTCTATATCCAGGATACATGTATATAGGAAAATATTCTTAATTTATATAATAAAATCACCCTAATTTCTACAAAGCGAGGCAAATATTTTCTCGTTTTTTGAATGGAAATTAATTGAAAAAATACTCCAACATCTTTTAAACATAAGAAAAAGACTCACTATAAAGCGAGGACGATTGGGTTCAACGTGTGATATAAGGCAACGATATTCTATATATCTAGGATATATAGGATAATTTTCTTAATTTATATAATCAAATCGCCATAATATAGATTTTATTTTAATAGAAATTAATTGAAAAATATACTCCAAAATCTTTTAAACATAAGAAAAAGACGACGATTGATTTCAATGTGTCATATATTTATAAGGCAACGATTTTCTCTATATCTAGGATATATAGGATAATATTCTTAATTTATATAATCAAATAACCCTAATATCATTTTGTGAATGGGAATTAATTGAAAAAAAATATACTCCAACATCTTTTGAACATCAGAAAGACTCACTATAAAGCGAGGACGATTGGGTTCTATATGTGGTAAAGGGCAACCATTTTGTCTATATCTAGGATATATAGGATAATATTCTTAATTTAGATATTCAAATCACCCTATTATAGTTTTTATGGAAATTAATTGAAAAAAATACTCCACAATCCTTTAAACATAAGAAAAGAACTCGCTATAAAGCGAATCCGATTGGGTTCCATGTATGGTATAAGGCAACGATTTCTCTATATCTAGGATATATAGGATAATATTCTTAATTTATATAATCAAATAACCCTAATATCATTTTGTGAATGGGAATTAATTGAAAAAAAATATACTCCAACATCTTTTGAACATCAGAAAGACTCACTATAAAGCGAGGACGATTGGGTTCTATATGTGGTAAAGGGCAACCATTTTGTCTATATCTAGGATATATAGGATAATATTCTTAATTTAGATATTCAAATCACCCTATTATAGTTTTTATGGAAATTAATTGAAAAAAATACTCCACAATCCTTTAAACATAAGAAAAGAACTCGCTATAAAGCGAATCCGATTGGGTTCCATGTATGGTATAAGGCAACGATTTCTCTATTTCCAGGATTTATAGGGTAATATTCCTCATTTATAAAATAAAATCAAGATAATATCGTTTTTGAATGGAAATTAATTGAAAAAAATACTCCAACATCTTTTTAACATAAGAAAAAGAGTCACTATAAAGCGAGGAAGATCGAGTTGAATGTGTGTTATAAGGCAACGATTTTCTCTATATCTATGATATGTAGGAAAATATTCTTGATTTATATAATCAAATCACCCTCATATAGTTTTTGAATGGGAATTAATTGAAAAAAAAATACTCTAACATCTTTGAAACATCGGAAAAAGACTCACTATAAAGCGAGGACGATTGGGTTCTATATGTGGTAAAGGGCAACCATTTTGTCTATATCTAGGATATATAGGATAATATATTCTTAATTTAGATATTCAAATCATCCTAATATAGTTTTTTTTAATGGAAATTAATTGAAAAAATACTCCACAATCCTTTAAACATAAGAAAATAATTCGTTATAAAGCGAGGCTGGCTTGGTTCCATGTATGGTATAAAGCAACGATTTTCTCTATTTCCAGGATTTATAGGGTAATGTGCCTCATTTATATAATAAAGTCAAGCTAATATCGTTTTTTGAATGGAAATTAATTGAAAAAAATACTCCAACATCTTTTTAACATAAGAAAAAGACTCACTATAAAGCGAGGACGATCGGGTTGAATGTGTGTTATAGGGCAACGATTTTCTCTATATCTAGGATATACAGGATAATATTCTTGATTTATATAATCAAATCACCCTAATATCGTTTTTGAATGGGAATTTATTGAAAAAATACTCCAACAACTTTTAAACATCAGAAAAAGACTCACTATAAAGCGAGGACGATTGAGTTCTATATGTGGTAAAGGGTAACCATTTTGTCTGTATCTAGGATATATAGCATAATATTCTTAATTTATACAATCAAATAACCCTAATATCATTTTTGAATGAGAATTAATTGAAAAAATACTCCAACATCTTTTGAACATCAGAAAAATATTCTTAATTTATACAATCAAATAACCCTAATATCATTTTTGAATGAGAATTAATTGAAAAAATACTCCAACATCTTTTGAACATCAGAAAAAGACTCACTATAAAGCGAGGACGATTGGGTTCTATATGTGGTAAAGGGCAACCATTTTGTCTATATCTAGGATATATAGGATAATATTCTTAATTTAGATATTCAAATCACCCTAATATAGTTTTTTTATGGAAATTAATTGAAAACAAGCCAACAGTGAGGCTGATGTCCCCCGCCGAAATCCCAAAATAAATAGATGACACATATTAATTAATCGCACATTTATTTTTTTCAAACGTATCGAGCAATCAAACTGTACACGAAGTGTCATCCAAAAGAGTTATAAAAAGAAAAATGCTAAAACCGACGAAAAAAATGAAAATGTACCCTATTTAGGGGGACCCAAAAGGCAGACAAAAGGGCCCCCACGCTTGACAAAAGAGACCCTCTGGCCAAGGGAAAGGGCCCTCGTGTCCAAGTCAATAGTTTCTATACACTGTTACTGTCGAATCCATAACTGAATGAGAATTCAGTCATTGTATTGGCATAAAAAATCATCAATCAAGATGAACCTAAGTTATCTTGTCCCAAAGTATCAACCAATCAAATTGCTTATCTCTGCTTACCCTAGGCAGAAAATGCTCATCTTCGAACTCCATCAAGGCATTGACCTAATAAGCATATACACCAAGTTATCGTGTTCCAAAGCATCAACCAATCAAATTGCTTATCTCTGCTTACCCTAAGCGGAAAATGCTCATCTTCGAACACAAAGTCTCGACCAATCAAATTGCGTATCGCTCTGCTTACCAGGCGCGGATCCAAAAATTTTTGCAGGGGGGGGGGGGTCAAGGTTTGATAATTGCTTAACTAATTGCGCTCAACCGATTAATTTGGTAAATGAGATTCAATTTGGTTCATTCTGACGTATTTCCGGAAGGTAAATTCCAAAATTACAGGTCTAAATCGCCAATAAAATCGCATAAAAAAAATTTCAAGCCTGAGCGGGGGAGGGGGGGGCGGACCCCCTGGATCCCCCCTCTGGATCGGCGCCTGCTTACCCTGAGCAGAAAAGGTATTACTGTAATGAAACTATACACCAAGTTTCACCATTCTCACTTAATTAGAACTAAAGTTATCGTGTTCCAAAGCATCAACCAATCAAATAGCTTATCTCTGCTTACCCTAAGCGGAAAATGCTCATCTTCGAAGTCCATCAAGGCATTGACCTAATAAACACATACACCAAGTTTGAACATTCTAGCTCAATTAGGAAGAGAGTTATTGTGTCCCAAAAAGTGTGACGGACAGACGGACAGACAGACAGACAGACAGACGAACCCATTTTAATAGTCCCCCAACTTTCTCCGAAAGGCGGGGGACAAAAAATACTCCACAACACTTTAAACATAAGAAAAGAACTCGCTATAAAGCGAGCCGGATTGGGTTCCATGTATGGTATAAGGCAACGATTTCTCTATTTCCAGGATTTATAGGGTAATATTCCTCATTTATAAAATAAAATCAAGCTAATATCGTTTTTGAATGGAAATTAATTCAAAAAAAATACTCCAACATCTTTTTAACATAAGAAAAAGGGTCACTATAAAGCGAGGAAGATCGGGTTGAATGTGTTTTATAAGGCAACGATTTTCTCTATATCTATGATATAAAGGAAAATATTCTTGATTTATATAATCAAATCACCCTCATATAGTTTTTGAATGGGAATTAATTGAAAAAAATACTCCAACATCTTTGAAACATCGGAAAAAGACTCACTATAAAGCGAAGACGATTGGGTTCTATATGTGGTAAAGGGCCACCATGTTCTCTATCTAGGATATATAGGATAATATTCTTTATTTATATATTCAAATCACCCTAATATAGTTTTTTATGGAAATTAATTGAAAAAATACTCCACAACACTTAAGAAAAGTATTCGCTATAAAGCGAGGTCGACTGGGTTCCATGTATGGTATAAGGCAACGATTTTCTCTATTTCCGGGATTTATAGGGTAATATGCCACATTTATATAATAAAGCTAATATCGTTTTTTGAATGTAAATTAATTGAAAAAAATACTCCAAACTCTTTTAAACGTAAGAAAAAGACTAACTGTAAAGCGAGGACAAATGTGGTACAAGGCAACCATTTTCTCTATATATAGGATAAAGAGAATAATATTCTTAATTTATATATTCAAATTACCCTAATATCGTTTTTATTATGGAAAGTGATTGAAAAAATACTCCACAATAAAATCCCTCTAATATCTTTATTTTATGGAAATTAATTGAAAGAAATACTCCAAATTTCTTTTAAATATAAGATAAAGCGAAACCGAAGGGTTCTAATTCTATGTGTGGTATAATGCGATGATTTTCTCTATTTCTAGGACATTTAGGATAATATTCTTAATTTAAAATAATAAGATCACTCAAATTTCGTGTTTTTTTATGGAAATTATTTGAAAAGGTATTCCAAAATCTTTTAATTGAAACAGACGCACTTACAGCGAGGCCAAACAAATTAATATTTACAAGTAGATCCAACATCTGATTTTAGCCTCTACTATACATAATGTCAAGGCCGTACATTGAACTGTCAATCAAATTGACTGACATGTTCCTCGCTCTATATCGTCCTCGCTTTATATGATTTAGCATTTTCCCAATATTTGATGAAAAGTTCCATTGCCCATGCGTAACAGGGATTTTGTTTGATTTATGTGATAGATTATCCAGTATTTTTTTGCTAAGTCAACTACATGTTAGAGTTGCCCCCAGATTATCCAGTATTTTTTCGCCAAGTCAACTACATGTTAGAGTTGCCCCCCTTCCCATAGTAAATCCCACAATTCTTGCATTATTTTAAACAAACCTATTATCCCACAACCTTCCGTGTTTCGGGATCAGAAATTGTCCTATATAGTTCAACGTTTCATCAAAACAACGATTGATTATTGTGTAACATTTCTGTCACATGCAACTACAATTAAGCATATCTCAACGTTTTTAGTTACGTTCAGGTGTCCCCCCCCCCCTTAAAAACTTCACTGCCGCTCCGCAACCAGCAAGCTGGCTACCAATAGGGGTTTCAGGTCACGTGTCTTGAGTGTGAAATCGAACAGCAAATGGCTGAAATATAGCCAAGTTCAATCTACGATTCTGAATTACTATTTTATGTAAACGTATTACTAGCAATTGTATTGTAATAGTTTAATGTTAATCTCGATATCTGCAAAGATTTTGGCTAAAAAATTATCGAAATGTAAGCGAAATTACCGTTTGTTTACATGAGGCGCCAGCGGGAAAATCCCGCTCTGACGTCACGCGACCTAGAATTTTCCATTGCTACGACCCACTTTATTGGATTTCCGACCGTTAGTTTCCGGCCGATTTTCATATAGAACCAATCAAACGATAGATAACATTTTAGGGATTATACCGATATCTGATACCACGTGATCTGAAAATAAGCAACGGAGAAAACAAGATTTATCTGTTTTGATGACTGAAATTTGCTAAATTTCGACTAAATATAGCCTAATTTTTTTGTGGTATCATCCAGATTATAAATAGTTGACATATTATAATTAAAATTATTACGATTTTATTAAATCTTAGCTGACAATAACGTTTGGCTTTCAGTTTTAAAATTTGTACTAGCGATTCTGAAGGGAAAATTCCCATTATGACGTCACCCGGATATGACTGAAAAGCACTTGTTTGGGTCCATTCCACGCATTGACTGGTATAGAGCGTTTTGATTACATTTTTGACGTCGATCTCGGATTTCAAAATTCCATAACTTCGGATCTAATTGGAATATTTTGATGAAATAAAAAAATTTGGGTAGCATTTTATGTATATTTTCACAAAATATTTTTAAAAAATTTTTTTTCTGTCATTTGAAACTTTGACCTGAACCCCCTACTACCAAGGCCTGATCCAAACTAATATCCGTAGAATATTTTTCTGGCTGATAAATGACTAGACTTCTAGTAAAGAAAGTCAAATGAAGTTTTTCCCGGATTGAGAAGCCACATCGCGCTCAGATCAGTTTACATAAATAAAATGGTAAATATCATGACACCCGCCTTGCTTGTAGACGTAAATAACAAACCTCATCTCTCCGCACACCGTGTTTCGAGATAAGAGATGGTCCTATTTAGTTACACGTAGCAAAGCCGAACGCGAATCACACTCGCAAAAAGTAGGCAAATTTAACAATATTTATCATCAAAACACCGATTGAATATTCTGCCAAATCCAACTACAATTAAGCAGATAATCCTACCAGACACGGGTACAAATCCCCTCTTTTTAAATCATAGCGATAGTAGATTGCTTTTTCCGACATTTTACATTAAACGTCGTTAACACATCGGTGTCAATATTTGCTGATAAATGATTGTTTCAGTAGACTGGGCTGCAGCGTATGTGAAATAAGTACAAATAGTATAAAATTAACTTATTTAAAGATGGTACAATGCACATGCATTGGTAACGAAATTGAGTTTGCCACTTGAAACTAAAGGCATCCAATCGTGGCTAAAAACAAGACCATCGGTATATCTCAACATTTTTAGTTACATTCTCGTAGCTATTGGTAGACGGTGCATACGCACTTTTTTTCTCTCAGAAATCTAAAAGGGTTATGGTGTTTGACGGTGTTATTTGAAGAGGTTAAACAGACATTCACTTCATCGATATTTATTGTAGGTTGACCCGAAATTCCATGAATTATAAACATATGATCATGGGCATTATTTCCCACTCTAATAAATCATTTACATCGGAAATAATAACACAATTCCCTCCCTTGTTTTTCTATTCCCCCCGCTCTGCAATAGCTGTCTTCAAACGTTTGAATTTGAATTTGAAAATGATATTTTTGCCAATTTCTCAACTGGCAAAAGTGAATTATAGGTAGGATTTATAACATTGGGAAATAATGCCTATGATCGTATAATATTGAGTTGACAACCTATTAAGCAAAGGACAGAGAAATAATTATGTTTTGACTTCCTTCGAAATTATGAAATTATCGCTTTAAGGGAGGGTTTTATTTTAATACATTTTTAAAATATAAATGAAATTCATGCTTTACGGTTTTTACATAGCACCTTTCCTCTGAAATCAGAATCGGAACTTTGACACCGATTGAGAAATCGAGACGGATGTAATGAAAATCTCAAGACATTCAGAACAGTTACCCGTCCAACTGCGCAAAAATAAACCATGCCAAATTTGTAATAAAAAACAGATAGAGTTTTAGTTATTTGGGTTAACGAGAAAAATGTTCGCACTCGAGGTCTGTGTTTGGGTTTTTACACCTATAAGGTCTATTTATTGGTGCATTTTTCATCCATACACTGCGCACACTGTCTTACTTTTAAATCTGGGTTATAGGTCAAAGGTCATCATTGGAACTCTTTCCTTGTTAGTGAACAATAGTACCGTATATTACATGTATAATTTAACTCTACCACAGGTAAATCTTCTTATTAAAGCGTGGTTCCAGCACTAATATAGGGGTTCGGAGTTGGATTCAATTCCAAGATTTCACATACGCCTGGCGGAGCGGGGCAAAAAAAAAAAAAAAAAATCTGGTCTGTTTTTAAACCATCTAAATCTGATATGGCTATATATATAATAACTCATTTCCATTCAAAAGAACTGCCCGTCTAATAGCCCAATGGAAATTGACCTACATAGAATAAGGAAGGGGCCGCGGTAGTTTTAAGCAATGTCAATACAAGCGCGATGAGAATGCCTTGGCCGAGATCATTTCCGGTGCTGTCTTTAGGGATGACGCTTGCGAAACTGACAAGGGATTGCGAGTGCCAAGAGTTGAAGAAAATGCTACTGTTAAATTATCGTATCTAACTGCACGACGTAGCCTTGAAACTGAACCCAAACTGGCCAAAGTATTGTGTCGACGAGACATTAAACAGGATTCCATGATTCGATTCCACAGTAACAAGGTCCTTATTTTTGCAGGCAAATTTCGTACGTCATTTAGCACTACTTGCTCCAGGGAAAGGTTCTGACTAGTTCATCTGTCACGTGGTTTTGTTTACAATTCATCTTTCTAAACATCAGGGCACGTGATTCTGTCAGTTCGGGTAATGACGTATGCGTGAACCTTTTTTGGCGCCGAGCCACGTGGTTTGGTTCCTGGGAATGAGTTTACCATTATAACTTAAGTAAAGTTTCTGTGATGTTTTGATCAGTAGCAGAGTAAAATAGTTAGCCCGAGGATAGAATTATATTCCAAGTAGTGAAGTACGGCTTCGTAGTTTCTGAATCCGTTTAGAAATCACGTAGTCGTAGTCCATACCAGAATAAGGTCGGCGTGACATGTTGAGGTAGAGCATTAGAAATCCAATCCATCTTCTAGATAGAGGTAAGTATTTGGTATATTTCTTTGTTATCTACATCTGTACTGTCATGCGATATGTATCCTACACGTGTGTGTAAATACTAGCCTTATAACCGACTCTGTATCCGTGAGAAAAGGTTATAAGATTCGATTATTGCAGGAACTTACTGGAATAATATACGAAGAACAAAGAATGGTAGGCCTAAACTTTTTTTTCTGAAATTAGATAAACTTATTGTCTGAAAATGCAAATGAAATCATGAGCCAGTGGCAGCATGGTCAGGTTAATTGTCAGCTTGCCCAATGGCAATGGCAAGTGGGAACCTGAGAAAGCGGACCCCCTTTTAGACATTAGACAAAATCAGGAAAATTCTAATTATATCTTTTTGTTTCCACTTACATATTTGATTTAAAAATTAAATGATTGGTGGGCGAGCCCCTTTTGTCTCCTTACACCCAATAATTTCAGACCCGGTCTGCCACTGTCAAATTTAAATATACCTTAGAGGATAATGCCTTCATTTCATGTCTAGACAGATAAATGATTGAAAATTCAGCAATCGCGTTCTTTATACATGTTTCTGGCAAACTATAATATGTTAAAACAAGTAAGACAGTGTTTTATATAACATCCCTGCAAACTGATATACAGGATAATACACATACTCCTCACAGTGTTTTGTTTGATTAGAACTAATTTCTTGAGGAATACAGGATGTATAGAGATAAAACTATCAACACTGAGACCAGGATTAGTGTAGATTATACAGACTGTTAGTACTCCACACAGTTGGTTTCTTGTCTTATATATCATAAATACCACCTGATTATACCAGGGAAATATAGAACTATTAATACCATAGACTATTCATATTAGAAATATAGAACTGTTCGTACCATAAATATAGAACTATTAATACTAGAAATATAGAACTATTAATACTAGAAATATAGAACTATTAATATTATAGAACTATTAATACTAGAAAAATAGAAGTGTTAATACTAGAAATACAAAACTATTAATACTCGATATATAGAAATTACCATAGAACTATTAATACTAGAAATATAGAACTATTAATACTAGGAATATAGAACTATTAATACCATAGAACTATTAATACTAGAAATATAGAACTATTAAAACCAAAAATATAGAACTATTAATACAAGAAATATAGAATTGTTAATACTAGAAATATAGAACTATTAATACTAGATATATAGAAATATTAATATCATAGAACTATTAATACCAGAAATATAAAACTATTAATACCAGAAATATAGAACTATTAATACTATAGAACTATTAATACTATAGAACTAGAAATATTGAACTATTAATACCATAGAACTATTAATACTATAAATATAGAACTGTTCATACCATAAATATAGAACTATTAATAAACTATTAATACCATAAATATAGAACTATTAGGCATATATGTTATTTCAACAAAAATAGGTTATTTATTTACTTATTCAATTATGGTACTGGAACTGTTAAGAGTCATAGTATGTGTGATACATGAAAAATAGGAACCTAAATAATGCATCTCTTCCATAATTTGAAAAAAGATATTTGTTTTAAGTTAACAAATGTTCTCATTTGTATGCATCCCTGGAACCAAACTTTACGCTGCATTGGAATTGAACATAAGAAATATTAGTTTAATCAATGGGTTATGAGTTGATATATCGTGGCATTTTCATCCCGGTCCTAAGTCATATTCTCACCCTTTATATAACAATCTTTGCAAATATGAGTTCTTAAAATTAATCAGTCTCATGGGTTTTCTCCGGGTACTCCGGTTTCCTCCCACTGCTAAAGACCCCTGTGCGCAGGCGAAATTATTGAAATAAAATTGAACCGTATGTTAGTAATGAAATAACCTGGTTTGTATTGAGTGAATGTTAAACCCCATTTTCTCTGTGACTCTGTATGTTGTATGTAAATCTTCCATACTGCGTCTTTAAAAGTTATAGGCTATATGTTGTTTTTTGCATTTAGTCTGCTGGTTATTTAGTGTTTGACAACAGAGTAAGTGTAGGTAATAAATATTTATATTACACCTGTGTACGTATTGTCTAGTTATAAATTTATTATCACCTTGTGTTCAGGTAGACTAAAGTATAATATATTATCACATGGTGTGAATTATATAGATAACATTGATCGAGGTTGATATAAGTCGGATATCAGTAAGATAACAAACAGCACTAGTAGTAACTTTATAATGTCATGATACACATCTATATAATATAAAACATATATACATGTAAGACATAGAACTGTAAAGTTTATGGGGGGGGGGTGTTGGATGGTCGAATGGTTAGCACATGCACGCTGTATCATAAGGTCTGTCATTGAGAAAACTGGCATGGTTTCAATTCACCGTTTGGATGTGATAAGGAGTATATATTTGTCCCAAAATGACCTAGTTGGTGTCTAGTGAAGATCTCGCTCTCTCTCCATCCCCTTAATTAAGGCTGTGCACGGGCATATTCCTGAAGCAATGGCCCAAAAATCCCTCTGTGGCTATTGCTGGAATAGTGTCTGTTTCTTGAACTTATGCAAGAGTGTGACTATTCTTTCCGTTTAATGAAAGCTATCACTTAAGTACAGCAACATGACAGTTCTTCGTTTAATCTGGATCTTCCCTAAAACTTTGGACAGTGATTTAAGGTATTAAAAACGGTGAAAGTATGTTTGTTTCCAAACAGTATTGTTTACATTTCATTTGACTTGATAGCCTCGTTTGTCACGCAATTAGTTTTACTGCAGTATTCTGCTATGCACAGGTTAATTGGGCATAATGAAATCGTGAGTCATGACGTAATGCTACGTAAACATATTTGGTCCAATATTGGCAGCTAGTGATTGGTTGGTAGACGGACTACTGACCAATCAAAATTTAAAACAACAATATCCACTCATAATAGCAGTGTGTAGTAGGATTACCTCTAATCAAACGCAACACTGCGCGGAGTATGGAGCAGGGGGTCGCGGGGACACCTTGGTCCACATGTGATATAATTCAGTGCATGATTTCTACCAATTAAAATATCTGCCACAAACAGATCTGAGTCATCATTTTATGTGCCTAATATTTACTAGTCATTTAAAATGGTTAGTAATCAGTATTCATTTAGTAGGTGTTACGACTTTAATTAAAGTGTTGAGTTATGTGTACTGGTTACACACCTGCTAACATTGACTATGGTATAATTTCTAACCACTTTCTATACATTGGAGTACCGAACATTAGTTTAGAGTAATGATGACTTGCTTCCTTTAATGACAAAATTCTGGTGACAAAGAAAATTTTGGTGCAAGTAGCCTCAGCTCTGCCGCAACTGAAATTGGCCCCCAATGCCTATGGTGAAATCCATGTAGAAGACCATACTGCTGTTGGCTGATGTATAAGAGTTGATTTTCACTTTTTTTCTCATCTTTTTTTGTGTAATTTAGAAATTTGTGCTAATTATCTCGTAGAATATGAATTAATAGTAATAAGTACATGTAATTATATCCTAGTAAAGTTTATATACCGCTAATACTGTTAACTTTAGTTCTCTTTTGATCAAACTATAATTATGTTGTTGGTCGCAAGCAATTAGAAATTATCTATTGGCGGTTCAGTAGAAGTGTGACTTAAAGGATGTATAACTCTATTCTTAAAAACCTTAAAGGATGTATAACTCTATTCTTAAAAACCTTAAAGGATGTATAACTCTATTCTTTGAAACATTAATGGATGTATAACTCTATTCTTTAAAACCTTAAAGGAAGTATAACTCTATTCTTTAAAACCTTAAAGGATGTATAACTCTATTCTTTAAAATCTTAAAGGGTATCTTAAAAACCTTAAAGTATGTGTAACTCTTATTCTTAAAAACCTTAAAGGGTGTATTCTTTAAAAAGGGTGTATAACTCTATTCTTTCAAGGGGGTGTAACTCTATTCTTTAAAACCTTAAAGGGTGTATAACTATATTTTTTAAAATCTTAAAGGGTAAAAACTTAAAGGATATGTAACTCTATTCTCCAAAACCTTAAAGGATGTGTAACTCTGTATAACATTATTCTTTAAAACCTTAAAGGGCATATAACTCTATTCTTTGAAACCTTAAATGATGTATAACTCTTTTCTTAAAAACCTTAATGAATGTATAACTCTATTCTTTAAAACCTTAAAGGATGTATAACTCTATTCTTTAAAACCTTGAAGGATGTGTTACTCTGCTCTTAAAAACTTTAAAGGATGTATAACAATTTTCTTTTAAATGTAATATAATAGAAAAAAGGTGATATACAATCATGTTTTTAATTTTTATTGTAATTTCTAACCAGTTATATGTCCAGTGAAATACGTGAGCTGTCTAAATGGAATGGTAATCGTTTTTGCTACATTAATCCATTCCATTTATTTATCTCTTTTGCTTTTTGTCATATCTTCACAGTAAGATAACCACATCAATATTGGCTGAAATTGAATTATAATTCATGTTTTTATTGTCAAATATTATGAATAGATTTTGAGTTAAAGCTATAGACCCTTTAAATCCGTTGGCATGTTACCATTACCAATATTGACGTTGTTTAAGGAGAAAACACGTCTTATTATTGTAACTAAATTCTATTCAAACATAAAGGTTCAATGATTACTCTGCCAAATCCATTAATAGAATTTTATTATGAAATATGGTACATGATCTCATAGGCTTCCCCTCCAGACTTTTATTCTCCATTAGTCATTTCTGTTCCCAGTAAAAAGTGTTAAGTCCTTTACAGTAGATTTTTATACATTATGGTTCAAAAATACTTTATTTGCCTCTCCCTGTGATTAATTAATGGAGTAACTTCTCCAGGTCACTTCTGCTTGCCATGTGAATTCTATACTCGAATGCCCCTTGTTTAATTTATATGTTTCTTGGATGTTGGCAGTGCAAGGTTTTCCAATCCATCGCTACTTTAAAAGAACTACCTATACTTTTCAGGTTCCTTGATTCTCTCCCACAGTTCATTTTAAAGGAATCTTAAAGGTATATCGATAAGACAGGGGATTTAATATAACATTAATTGGACGGGGGGGGGGGGGGGGGGGGTAAATGATATTTAAACTCGAAAACATATAAAAGTTATAAACTGTCAGTTTATTTAAACTGTCAGTTTATTCATAACTTAATTTACTTCTTCCATTTGATAATGCATATCTCTGCTGATAAACATCAATATTTATTTAGGATTATTAAACGATCAGGATAATATATCGATATATATGTTAAGTCCATTTTGAATTTTTGATAAACTTGGAGATAAATCTGTCTTGGACTATAAATCATTGTGGAACATAATACATGTCTTAATTCTTTATAATACCTGTCTTACCTTTCAAGTGAATTACATTTGTAGGGGACAAGCACCCCTTAATATCTATAAATAAGATTTCCTTTATACTCCCTGAGCTCTTTATTTGTATTAGATTTATATTAAGGTAGGGGTAGTCCATTCAAGTGCGAAGGGAATAAATTTTCTTTTTGATCAAGTGTGTTCATGTTTCTGTATATAATGCTTTCTTAAATGATGAAAGAAATTTAGGGTAGCTTTTACTAACTTTCCTAATGGATACACTCTCAAAGGTAATGTATTAATCATATTTTTTTTTAATTTGTGTAAGTATTATAGAAAGTTGAATGTGTCAGCGGTACCTGCGTTATACAAACACAGGTGACATGTATAGGTGTGAATTACGACAATAACTGAGGTTAAACTATAGTTGATAAACTGTTATTATTATAATGTACTGTTTATTGAATGAATAATAGTACACAGATCGGTTAAATAAGCAATTTAAATATGCATTATACAAGAGCTAAATGTGCTGATTGCAGGTCTTTCTTTAGGGCTGAAATGTTAAAGAAATTATTAATTAGACAATAATTAACTTATACAGACCACTATCAACACTCAATGTCATCGCTAGCCTACAACATTTACTGGACTGCATTTCGCTCTGTTGCACAACGCTCATTGATGATTTAATCAAAAAAGATGGTTAATCAAGACTATGTTTTTTATCATACTGACTTTAGTAATGATGATCTAGGCTAGATCTAAAATTCAATCAATAAATACTCGGTTCAGAGTGGATTTACCTGACTGAAAGTTTTAGCAAATTCCCTTTACATTATCAGGTTTCTATCTTTTATAGAGAAAACTGACAGCTCTTTTTCTAATCTTCCATAAAGTATCATTATAATGTTTTTAAAGTTGTCTAACTAGATCATGCATTATTCAGATAATGTCTAATTATTCCATGTTAAGATTTACTCAAATTGATTTGATATATGATAAAGAAATCAAAGTGAATGGTAGTATTCTCTAGGCCTGAAGTTAGGAACAGAACAGTAGGACGTTAAACTGCATTTCACTTCATTTCATTTCTCTTGGTCTGGATTTAAGTGGATTAAAGATAGACCCATCAAAAGATTCTACCCAACACTTACACGTGGCACTGGTTTGTTGATCTTTGTAAATATAGGGGCCTTATTCATGAAAACTGCAACTAAAATATTCTAATAATTCAACCCTTTCATTGGTTCAGTGCTAAAATTTGAACTGGGATTCTAATCATCACCCAATAAAAAGGCTTTATCCTTAAAATATTTCGTTGTAAGTTTTCGTGAATAAGGCCCCCAAATTGAACCATTTTGGATTCATATGGATGTTAAACCCCATGTAACAGAACCATTGATGGTTGTAATTGAACGAAGAGTGGGTGGAAAAATGGGTGGAAATGCCACATTCTTCATTAAATTTCCCTCATAGCACACGTTATGATGTATAACCGTCTCATAGCACACCGCATTGTGTATAACCGTCTCATAGCACACCGCATTGTGTATAACCATCTCATATCACACTGCATTCTGTATATCTGTCTCATTGCACACTGCAGGGTGTATGCATGCCTCATAGCACGCTGCAGGATGTACATGTATGTATGTCTCATAGCACACTGCAGGATGTATGAATGTCTCATAGCACACGGCATGGTGTATACCTGTCTCATAGCACGCTGCAGGATGTATGCCTGTCTCATAGCACACTGCAGGATGTATGCGTGTCTCATAGCATGGTGTATGCCTGTCTGTGGTGTCTCTGTTGTTTCAGAAAAATAGGACATTAAACCTCATTTCATTTCCCGACCAAGAAAATATTTAATGCTGTATGTCTGATAATACTATTTGCTTTATTACCAATCAATTATTCGACCACAGTATACTGTGAATGATGATTGTTCTTGTAGAACAAGGGAAGTCGAATATACAGTACATTTCTACAAAACTATGCATTGATTTCTTACATGTAGAAACAAAACAACCAATTCCTTGGAAACATCTTTAGAAATTAACTCAATAATAAGATCAAGCTTTCATTGAATCATAAACACAAGTTTTCTAGACTATTGTCGACGCTAAGCCGAGGGTTACTTATTGATAAAGACACATTACATATTGCTTCTTGGATATATTGAGCAGAAAATTGGAATGTTGATCAGCTATGAATTAACTTGAGATTTATCAATGGTGTAGTATATACCATCTTTGAAATAATTATAAATAGAATTTATTTAGACTATTGTCAACTGTAAGAGAGGGATTCTTATTGATAAATACACATTATATATTGCTTCTTAGATATATTTAGCATAGAAATGGAATGCTGAATACCTGTGAATTAAACATGACATACAGTGATATGTGGTATATGACATTTATAAAGGAGTGCGAAAGTGACTGTTGTGCATTGTTGAAATATGAAAATAATATTCTCAATTACCGGTGTAGCATGTTCGTGCAGGACATTAAGGCTGTGAATGGACGCGAACAAAATACAATTAATGTGTAGTTCGATTTTTTAGTTTATAATATTATCGTGAGGCAGACTGTGTAATTCTGTAATATTTTTTTATGATATTATCGTCTATTGCATGATATTGTAACAGACTGGAAATTTTTTATAATATTATTAGCTATTGCATGATATTGTGAAGGAGACTGCACGATTTTATAATATTTTTTTTTATAATATTATTAGCAATTGCATGATATATTGTGAACCAGACTGAATAATTCTGAGCTAAATATGGATTATCCTAGGCGTAAAAATCAATCATGGTATAATATATGAATGGGCATAGGAAGCCGTTGAACGCATTATTCGTGGATTAATTGTGTAATGCACAGTGTGTTAGATTTCATTGGATTATTTTTATAAGGATTTTACGGATTATCCAGATTATCAGTAAGGAAGAAAGGGATTATCACACTATAATCATGTTCAGAAAAACGGGTTTACAATTATTGGTTTGTATTGTTATTTGATTTATATGCCATTTACTTGTGTTAAGTGCATGACAAACTATATATAGCTAGCTCCTGTATCTAATCCATTAATTTCTCATTTTACATTTGTGAGGAGTGCATGACACGCTTAATCTTATTTAATCCATAAATTTTGCATTTTACAATAAATAGACTGATCTATATATTCATTTGAGGGAATTTGGTCCTTCTGAAACATACACAAACAGAGTATCAACACTCCATCCTAAGTTTTCGCTCCAAAATCTAGCCAGCCAGTAGATTTTTGCTGCTTTTTCTTTACGTCACAGTAGCAAGATATTTTTTTCAAAGAATATGAATTTTTATAGCATGTAGGGTCCAGCACAGGCAGTGGATTTACGTCTAGCATTGAAAGGGTTAACTGATAGGTTAATATGGTCCTGGTGCAGACAACTTCCCATAAAGGACAGCATGACAAGATTATTTTGCTGGAAGGATGGTAGGGACAGCATCAAGTCATTGGAAGAGCTCAGAAAGAGAGAGAGAAATGGGGTTTAACATTACTTGACACAAACTACACCATTTTGAGACTGACATGGTTCAAATTTATGATGCCATGAGATGGCTCCGATTTTAAGTATATTAGAATAGTTTGGCCATTTAGTAATTTAACGATAGAGAATCAAGGCTTAGACTCAAATGATCAGTACCGGGGTTACAACCAATGTACACATCTCGTCAACGCTAAAACTTGAAAGTAATTTGAATGAAATTTGCAATATTTTCATTTTGCAATATTATATCAATAACAGCTAGCTCTTTATTTAAATTATACTTAAAATAGCATTATGCAAGAGCAAAATCTGCTTATTACAGGTCTTTCTTTAGGCATGAGATGTTATCTTAATAATCAATTAGACATTAATTAACATATCCATACCATAATAAACTCTTGATGTCAAGGCTAGCCTTCGATGTTTACGGATTAAAATCCTATATGCCGCTTAATGGCCCTAGATAATTAAATCAATCAAGTAGATAATCGAGACTATGCTGTTTATATTAATGATTTGAGTATATGACCGAGGCTATGTGAATATTTCAAACGCTTTTTTCTCGGCTAATAGTGGATCAATTTGACTGAAATTTTCAGCAAATTACCTTTACACTATTTAGTTTTTGACTATTATAGTGGGAACTGCCATCTCTTTATCTTATCTCCCATAATGTAACTTTAATGCCCCTTTAACAAATGAATTTTATTTGTATTTTTCAGGTGTCCACTTTGACCAACAGAAATATGGATGTGGATCACGAATTAAAATGTCCGATCTGTTTGGATCTGTTCACCCATCCCATAATTCTACCCTGTTCTCATGTTCTGTGCCGTAGACCATGTGCTGAAAACATATTTGACTACAATTTTATTCGTTGCCCGGTGTGTCGAGACAGTTGTTACGTTAGTGGCGGAATCAGTAGTCTACCAAGAGTTATTGCCCTTGAGAACATCATTGAGAAAGTGCAAGCGGAACGGGACCGCGAGACATTGGTCACTTGTGATGCTAGCATAGAAACAGATGACAATTATTTTTGTCAACTTTGCGAAAAGCCTCCCAGGCGCGCTAAAAGGTCGTGTCTGGATTGTAATTTGTTGTTTTGTATTCCATGTTTTCGTGAGTCGCATCCTCCAAATAAGGAGCCATTTAACACTCATAAGATCGTTGAACCCAAGAACGATCTTCAACCGGAGGCTCTATGTCCAGAACATGGTGAACAGCTAAGTTTATATTGTATGTCATGCAGACGTTTATTTTGTTTGGCCTGTGAGGAAAATGACAACCACAAAGATCATTCTGTTCTGTCTTTACAAGAAGCATCAACTATACTCAGGGTAAGTACAAAACAATTTTACAGTTGTTGTCCTTGTCAGAGAAAGTACTGAAAATCTTGTATTTTTAATTCACATAGAATGAGATCTTTTTAGTTTTTCTGTTATTGCAGCAACATTATGGAACTATTTACCTTATTATCAGAAAGATATACTCTTATGCAATATAAAAATATCAAAATATTTCACAGGCAATGACTGTGCCAAGAAAATGATAGATTAACCAGCATGACTTTGTAAATACGAATTTGGGCCCTGGGAAAATGGGGCCCCTGAGCGAATTTGGGTTCTAGTCGAATTTGGGACCTGGGTCAAAACCGGATATTCTGCTTGTTTTTATTATAAAAGCAAGGATTCATGATAATGTAAAATTTCCTCTAAGCTATTTAGGTACTTTTATTTAAAGGAGCTAAATTGATAATATTTGGGACCTAGAAATTTACACAAATGGACCACAATGCTTATAATAATGTAAAATGAATGTATATAAACTTATTTATGGTAAAATATTTATTTTGTCTTAAATATTGTATGTCAGAGGCCCATATATTACGGATAAGATCACAGCATCAATGCTGGTTTAGAAGCTTAGCTACTTTAATTTAAGACATTTTCATAAAGATTGGTGCCAACAGTAAATGATATATTTACCATGGGTGGGGTTGTTTACATCTAGAAGTATATACTATAACTCTCAGTATTATAACAGCCATTGAAATAATAACATGACTAATAACCTAACCTTATAGTTGAAGAATTCAGTGCTAATATTTAAGGTGGAATGCACTGCCAATATCTATTTTTCATTTCTCTAATCTCATCCCATGTAATTGATGTATATTATGCTATTTCTGTCGTCTGTTTGGGTTTTTTGACGGTTTGTTCCGATGCCAAGTTTGATTTTAACAACAGTTATTTATGGGATCTATGCATGTTATCAGTGGCGCTGGCACAGAATGCTGTCATTGACGACATATTTGAACAAGAGTTGTTGATCTCTATACACTGAGAGAGATTATCTTGACATGTAGAACAATCTTTGAATAACTTAAGGGTGGGTGGTTGAGTGGTCTGATGCCTTGGGTTTATGGTATTATTCCCCAGGTTGTATATGACCTTATGGTTTCCTACCACTGCTAAAGACCCCTAAGTGCAAATGAATTACTGAAATAGAATTGAACTACATAGTATATGTTAATCCCGAAATGACCAACTATCAATGGAATATTTTCTGAGGATTACTTCCGATCTCAATTTATTCTACGCGATTCTGAACATACCATGTCTATTTTCCAATAAAGAAATTCCATCATTTTTGTAGCTTTAAATCAATTCCATATAATTATATCAAATGAAAGGTAAATTACATTATTTTAATTATCAAAACATGACACAAAAAATGTATGTTTTTTCTGGTGACAGTTGGAACCTAAAATGAGAGTAGGACATAGCACGTAGTAAGGACAAGATTTCCCTCATAAAAATATCTAATGGCGTATATTTGCCCATTTTCATTAACCGAGGGATTAATAAAAGTGGTATGTTAAACTCCATTTTTTCATTTCGAATCCTTCCATTTTTACACACCTAGATTTTTTTCATATTTAATTAGGAGATAAACACTTCCTGTTTCACATTAAGGGGGGGGGTGTGTTATTTTCCAATAGACATGTCCTGAGATCATCAGGACCCAAGCGGTTTCTAATGTAAAATCTCAGGACATGTCTATTGGACAATAACACCTCTCTAAATGCAAAACAGGAAGTGTTTATCGACATTGTAACATGCTAATTTAGCATTTTAAAAGAAATTATTAAAACAGAGTTGTGTTATTGTCCAATCGACAGTGTAATTGACCCATAAGCATGTTACAATGTGAAGTACACAGACATGAACCCTGTCAGTTTTCCATGTTCTGAAATATGGGCGTATCTTGCATTAAAATTTATAGACTTTATGTGTTGATAAGTTGATATTGACTATTTCAGCAAAGTTTGAATCAGAATATGAAAAGATTAGATGATTGTCAATGTCAGTTAAAGACAAATGTTAAAATAGAAAAAGATCATATAAAAGACTTGCAGGTAGGTCTCAGTTTCCAGAATATCTGCTGTATAAAATATCAAAGCTCTCTGATTACCATTTGCATTTCCCGAGCAATATCTACCAATATTTGCCCTGCTGAATCCACTCTAATATGTATCCACATTGATAATTTAACATTTTATTAATTAAAAAAAAAAAAAAAAAAAAATATCAACATTAGATAATCTCTCAGCTTGGATTTATAAGGGTTAAAGAGAGACCCATCAAAAGATTTTATCCAACCTTAATTACTGGTGGCGCCAGTGCCGGATTAAGACCAATAGAGGCCCTGCGCACTTTGAAGATGTTGGTGCTTCCATTTAGTTATACAATTCAAAACGTCATTATATATTGAGACAAAGAAGGTAACAGGAAGAAAAGACAAAAAATAATGAAAAACTAATTAAATCTAATTTTTATATTAAATATTTTGAATTCATCGTCTAACAAAGCAGAACTTATGTGGTGCCCATCCTTCCCATGATGCCCGAAGTACATGCCTAATGGTTAACCTAGCCCTGGGTGGGGCCTGATTGTTTATGTCATCTGCAGAGAATGATCAATGTTTTGAAAACCTTTTTTTAACTGATGTTACTTTTCGCACTTTAACTTGCACAATATTGAAGTTTGAAAGGTATTCAAATTCTGTCTCAAATGACGATCATTTTTTTTAAAAAAATCAAGCCAATCAGTGGCCTATTTCACGAAATTTTAACTAAGATAAGATCCCAATTTTAGTAATTTGATTGGATAATATTAGATTGATTTTAGTGCTTAACCAATCAAAATTGAAGTATCTACTAAAATTGGATTTTATCTTAAGTTAAAATTTCGTGAAACAGGGTCCAGTCAAATTTAGTAGAGGAAAATTTGGTTTCATAATGTCAAAATTGTATTTGGCATGTCATATTGCAAGTGAATGATATGCTGGAGTCGAGTTCCAAAACGAATTCACATGTTTCATAATAGACACACAAATTCTCGTAATTTTTTAAATAATGTTCTCATTTGAAGAAGTTAATTAACAACATTCCATAAAAAGGTAGCCTATACATTGAGGTATCATCTAAAAGCAATTAGCGATGCATTTTGTATTTTTTGAATAACTTCTCTCCAAATCTAAAAGAATGTTGGCAAATGCTGATTTGGGGTAATTACTAAAATGTGGTTATAATTAATATATGGTTTATTCATTATAATTAATTGATGCCGTAATGGCTAATTGCTCTAAGCTGATTTTTTTTTTAATAAATGTTCAATTGCCTTGAGTGAGGTGTGATGGTTTCCATTTACTTCCTTTAATCTCCGGTAAGCTAGAACCTCCCCAATATAAATTAAATTATCTGCTGGCATTTCTCTGTCTATTGCAGCTGACATAACAGTTCAGATTGTGATGTAAGAACCGAGAGTTAAGGTCCCCCCCCCCACCACTGCACCACCTCACCTCACACCACCTCTAATATTCGTGCCAATCATTTAATTGCCTACTCAAGGTATTTATGCCCTCACCACCTTCCAAAAAAGGTTAATCCCATGAAATCCAATAGCTTATTACTTTGTTTTTATTGTCTAAACAGCAAACTATGATCAGAAAAAGAGCTCAAATAAACAAAGAATGTGATACGCTGCTGGCAGAAGTAGAGAATAAAAGGGCTTTTTTCCTCGCTGACTTGGAATATGATGAAAGAGTGCGACTGAATGATAAAGAAGAAAGCATGAAAATGATGGAGAAAATTCTAGACTCGGCAGATAGTTTGAAAGGTTTCACAAAAGAGAACATGTCCAAAAATACCACAGGTTTTCTAGAGGTATGAAGTTAGTTAACATATTCCATAACAGTAATACCAATGGTTACCTGTTAATAATCTCCATGGTTACCTGTCAATAATCTCCATGGTTACATGTCAATAATCTCTATGGTTACATGTCAATCTCCAGAGTTACTTGTTAATTATCTCCATGGTTACCTGTTAATAATCTCCATGGTACATGTCAATAATCTCTGTGGTTACCTGACAATAATCTCCATAGTTACTTGTCAATAATCTCCATTGATTTTTTCGTGTCTGCTTTCACCTTCTGTGGTACAGGACTGAGGGCATGGCAAGGAAAAGTATCGATTTATTTGAATGAGAGCAAGAAAAAAAAAAGAGGGAGAAATTTCCCTCATAGCACACTGCATGGTGTATACTATTCGTAATTAGCCTTGCTTGTTCAAAAAAGTAGGACATTATACTTCATTTCATTTCTATAATTGTAAGAATGTAAAATGATCTGATGGTTTCTATGGTTTTTAATTGGTAGAACTTTTTCTTTAATTTCCAGGTAGCCGCGGCAATGAATGAAAGGTGTGTAGTATTATATTAATAATGTTTTATATAGAATTTAATAGTTTGTGTTGTATTTTAAAGGGCGAATAGTTCTAACTCAGTATTACCCACTGTATTCTGCCATAATCTTGTTTAATAATTAAACATAAAAGTGTTGTTTTATAATTTTAATATAGTGCAATAATTCTACTAGTACTACATAGTCTTAACAGGATGTTCTAAAAAGCATTGATTATACTGAGGCATAATGAACAATGGCAGTGATAGTATTATAGCAGAGATGACAGGTTATAACTGCCTTTAGCTGGAACTATAACATAATATATTCCACATTAAAAACACATTCAATATTTTCTTCATATGGCAGCCGTTCAGGACAGACATCGATTCTCGGAAAAGATACTGCAGAATGTCAAATTAACTATCAAAAAAAAGTCATTCAAAATAATTTTTAAAAAAGAGTCAATTGATGGCTTTTAAATTTACTATCAAAATTAATAAGGCCATTCAATCAAAATGAGGGCCATTCAAATGGTAACTATTATTTTTTTTTTAATTTTTCAGAGTTAGAAAGACAGTTGCAGATGGTGAAAGATGTCGAGTTCAAACAATGGATTTAGTTACAATAAATAATAAAGTTGTAGATTTTAGAAACGAAAGGGCTGTGTTGCGTGATGTTCATTATTTAACAGGTGAAAAAAAAGGATAGAATTTTTTTTATGAATATTGTAATTCATGCTTGTTTTAATAGCAAGGCTTACAGTTCGATTATTTTAGGTATTTTGTTTATTTGGTAATAGAATATGACAGGGTTCAATTCAAGCGGTATCGCATCGCAAAAAGCGACTCATATCGCGGTAAAAGCGATAGAATTATTTTATTCATTAGCCAAAAATTGTTTTCAAACTTGTGAAGTGCGATTCATTATATTTTGGATGAATGTGAAGTATAATTATAAATGCAGGACTAACTTCACTTGTTTAATATTCCAAGTTGTGGTCGTGATTAATTTGAAACAGTTTTTATTTCAATATATTCCATAACTAGAAGACAATGCAGACTCCGTTTTTAATCACACGTGTTTATAAAATATGTTACTAAAAATAGAATAAAACGACGCAGTATTGTATGATTGGTTAACTTAACTGAAAGTAGACATCTCGCGAGACGCGTGAAACGTGCCAATTTTTGATGAATGTCTGACAAAAATGTTATGCTGATGGCATATTCTCGGGTTGATATTTTAAAGGCGGAGGGGAGGATGTTTTAAATAGAGAAATAAACAAGCAATACCGCGCCTACAAATATTTCGATTGGAATGGTGTAATTTAAAGTACTGTACAGTACATGTAGTTTTGATTTAGAAGATCGGGGATAGACGGTAACTAAAAATTTTTTTGGAGATGTCAATTTTTTTTTTAACTTCATCCATACATAAGTCGAAGTGGAGTGTACAATGAAGGCCGGACATTGGCGGAAAAAAGTATCCACTTATACCCCGAGAAATCTGAATTGGAAATATTTGTAGGCTACGTTTTACTGCTCCTCAAATATGAGCAAATGCTATTCATATTTTCTATTGATTAGCCAAAATGTGAATCTGTCACAAAAATTTGCTACTCATTGGTTTTAGTCTAAATTGAACCCTGGAATATGACAATTTTTAGCATCGTCTAAATATTTTAATTACTGCTAGATTTATGACCCTTATGAACATTATGCACAAAAGTTACAATCTCTTATCTCTTTGGTGGTTTTGAATTCCCGGTTGTACGTGGCAAGGAGTAGGGTAGCCTTTGTGGGCTGCTCTGACCGCTTAGCTGCTGTGGGCCTGTGTTTTTTTGCCTGGCAACCTATTTTTTTAAAATGAATATTATTTGTTTTAGTGCCATCTACACCAGTATTAGAAGTGAATCAGTGCTGTAGAAGTGAGACTACAGTAGCCCTGGGAATTCTACCTCATACTAACTCACAAGATGTTGTCGATTATTTCGAGTCTCATTATTGTTCGGAAGAACAGAAGGGTATGGGTATTGAGGTTCGTATTTTAAATTTTACTCAAAGATATACTTCTCAGAGGATTTTATTCCTAGTGAATAACTAATGATTGGAAAATGATTTGGAAAAATATGGTTTCTGTGGGCTGTGAGGAAAATTTTGTGCTGACACTGGTTCAAATTAGCACAGTTTTTTACCTTTAAACATAAATTTTTCAAGAGCTAAATCTGCCTGGATCTGCCATTATGTAAGATGTTTTATAACTGGAGGGGGGGTGTATGGCCGAATGGTTTGCGTGTGTGCGCTCTATCATACGGCCTGCCATTGAGTCAACTGGCGTGGTTTCGAATCCCCGGTTGTACGTTGCAAGGAGTAGGGTCACCTGTCGAGCCCTGTACTTGTGGGTTTTCTCCTGGTACTCCGGTTTCCTCCCACTGTTAAAGACCCCTACGCACAAGCAAATTATTGAAAAAATATTAAACCATATGTTAGTCCCGAAATGACCTGTTTGTGTCGAGTGGACCTTAAATCCCATTTCTCTCGCTGTCTGTCTCTCTCTTTTTTTTATAACTGCAGTGAAGCATGGGTTAAAAAAATGTTTAAAATCACTGGTTCATATTCCTAGAACATGTATTGAATATTGCTATAAAATACAATAAAGAAAATTGGTATGCAAAAATATCTACAAAATTTACAATAGAATTTCAGCGATGATGATCCTGTTAATCTGTAACT
The DNA here is from genome assembly GCA_036850965.1 of Patella caerulea. Taxonomy (NCBI): domain Eukaryota; kingdom Metazoa; phylum Mollusca; class Gastropoda; family Patellidae; genus Patella; species Patella caerulea. Next base: position 68,654,264 of record JAZGQO010000010.1, on the reverse strand, counting down.
TTTCTGGCTATTTTCAGGATGTTCTATTGTTACGGAACTGTCACGAAGAAAGACCCATCGCTAAAAATATGCCAAACGGTGCCAGTTCATTGGTTTTCTTGTATGAGAATTTGACGCCCTCAACAACCTATTTTTTCTGTGTTAGTGCATCAAATAAAGCTGGTAAAAGTTCCAACTCAGAGGTGATTCAATGTGTGACATTGTCAACTAATGAATGTACTGTTCCTAGTAAGTTGAACTTTCTTTTATGTATTCTTGGTTTTCCAGTGAACTTGACAGAATGATGCACTTAGTAAGTTCAACTTTCTTTTATGTATTCTTGGTTTTCCAGTGAACTTGACAGAATGATGCACTTTGCGTTAACTGTTTAGCGGTATTCTAAGAGTTGAGTGGATGAGTGTTCTAAAACATGTGCTTTAGAACATAAGTGAGGTAGTTTTGATCACAAATTATGTGTCATGTAATAGAATCGCCTATCTAACCCTGTGGGTTTTCTCTCCGGGTCCTGCTATTTCCTCACACTGCTTGTACATGACAAAGAGTAGGGTCATCTTCCCAATGCCTAAGAAATGAAATTGTACCATTTTATGGTCTTGAAATTGCCTAATTTAATTTGAGTGGACGTTAAACCCTCTTTTATCTCTCTGCCTACACTGTACTAGAGATTCTTGGTTTAGAGTTAATTTGTCGTGGTCTTACTGTTGATTTATTTGTGGGAGGTTGGATGGCTGAATGGTTACTATGTGTGCGCTGTGTAATAAGGTCTGTTATTGAGCCAACTGGCATGGTTTCAATTCTCCGGATCTACGGTACAAGGAGGAGGGTCGCTTGTCAAACCTCATGGGTTTTCTCCGGGTCCTTCAGTTTCCTACCACTGATAAAGACCCCTACGTGCAAGCGAATTATTGAAATAAAGTAAATGAACCATGTGTTAATCCCGAAATGACCTTGTTTATGTCGAGTGGGGGGAAGGATGGCCTAGTGGTCTAGAGTGCCGCGCTTCGAACTCTAGCTAGTCGGTCACCTCTGGATTGCGGCTGTGGTTTCGAGCCCTGGTGTGAGCGTATGTGGCATGGAGATAGGGACGCCTTCTCAACCTCGTGGGTTTCCTCCAGGCACTCCGGTTTCCTCTCACTGCTAAAGTCTCCTACGCGCAAGCGAATTATTGAAATAAAATTAAACCATATGTTAGTCACGAAATGACCTAGTTTATGTCGAGTGGATGTTGAACCCCACTTCTCTCTCTCTGATTTATTTGTTCTTGTTTTTTCTTGCAGTGCCAATTATCTTACAGAATCTGTGCAAATCGTTTACATCGTCCATTCAGATCTTCAGTTCCAGTCCTCTAGATGTCGCTAGTGAGCAGAATATATCACACTATCTACTCTACAGACCTCTCGGACAAAACAGAATATGGCGTAGCGTCTGTTTATATGGACGGCAAGAACACAGAGCATTCGGTCTTGCACCAAACACAGAGTATGAATTTATCATCATGGCCTGTAATCTGATTGGTGAATGTCAGTTATCCTCTCGAGTTACGCTGAAAACGGACCAATCAGCTTTCTACACATGATTTATTGTAATGACTTATAGTTGTAACACTAATGTCAGTTATCCTCTCGAGTTACACTGAAAACTGACCAATCAGCTTTCTACACATGAATAATTGTAATTATTTGTACCGGTTAATCTGATTGGAGAATGTCAGTTAGTCTCTCTAAAAACTGACCAATCGAACTTTCTAAGCTTGATTTAACTAAACTTGTTATTTATATTTAAATGTGGTTGTGAAGATTTTTGGACAATTAAAAGATTTTCCAGCTTTAGACATTTATAAGTATTTATCATGTTATTTTTGCTTTAATAAACGAAAGTAGATTGATTAAATTAGACAAGTTTATAGCAGTAATGATATTTTATGTATAAATGTACATATTGGTATGCTGGTACGTACAGTGAATAAATGTACATGCTTATCGTTTGTATGCACATGTGCGTATTTACATGTATTTCGAGATGGGTTGGATAATTAAAAGATTTTTGAGATAATTAAGAGATTTTTAAGCTTTAGACTTTTAAAAATTATTATTATCATTTTTTTGCTTAAACATTTTTCAAAACAGATAAAAACAAAAGTAGATTGACTAACACGATGACAGTAATATTTTATATATGAATGTACATGTTTTTTGTATGTATATAATCTAGTACCATGCAATATACGCCCACTATTTTGCAAAAGATGGACATTTTGGGAATAACATTTTTTCCATATGAATTATTCATTTATCCTGTTTTTGTCTTGGGAAATATTATGAATCGCAATATGAATTGTATGGTAATACCTGAATCCCAATAGGTATCGTATTGTGACTGCTGTCGCAATACCCAACAATACCTGCTATATACACATGGTAATACCAGAATCACAATAGGTATCGTATTGTGACTGCTGTCGCAATACCCAACAATACCTGCTATATACACATGGTAATACCGGAATCACAATAGGTATCGTATTGTGACTTCACAATAGCCAACAATACCTGCTATAAACACATACCATTATAAAATGGAATTCCTTGTAAAAAAGCCATTAATTATTTATATTGATTATATTGAGATTTATTTGTATCATATTGTTAATAATAAGTTTATACGCATGTTGAGTTATAAAAATATCAAAAATGCATTACGTAAGATTTAGATACAGAACGGGCCGTAGACAGCTCATAAAATTTGGTTGGGCTACAGAATTTTTTGAAGGGGCTGAGGATGTGGCCGGCTAAGAACACTCCTAAGAAATCATTATTGTTGGTGGAGTTATTGGGGGCGGGGGGGGGGGGGGTGCTAAGCTCCCCCCCATAGCCCCCCTGTCGCTACAGATACAGAACTGATGGTTCTCGCTATAATAGTTATAAACTAGATAATGAAAAAGGAATAATATCTTTAATGAAAAGTTCAGTCAGACTCAATTGTCATCACTACCATTGTTGCGATAGTAAACAAAGTCTTGATAATCCATTTTTTAATTAAAGTCTTGATAATCCATTTTTTAATTAAAAATGTTGAAAAACTTGAGCATGAGATGATTGATGTTTAATTAATAATTTAGATAAGATTTCAGGTCTAAAGAAAGACCCGCAATGCTTCTTTAATCTAATATATTTTATAAGTTATTTTTACAACTTAAACAATTTTCTGAAGTTGTAAATTTAAAATGTTAACCATCTTCAATTTTCATGTATTTTCCTGTATATAAATGATATAGGCTATTTATTATCTTTCCTTCATTCTTTAGAATTAATTGTTTTGTTTTTAACTATTTTGTAATCATCGGAAATGTTAGACAAAAATAAATAAGAATGATGAAAGGGAGGGAGAGAAATGGAGTTTCTGTCCACTGGACACTAACTAGGTCATTTCAGAAAAAAACATGGTACAATTTTATTTCAATAATTCGCTTGCACGTAGTGGTCTTTAGCCATGAGAGGAAACCGGAGGACCTGGAGAAAATCCACAAGGCTAGACAGGCAACCCTATTTATTGTCACATCTGCGAGGAATTTTGATTTGAACAATAATCCCCAAAACATAAAGGACAAGTAACACTCATAATTTTGGAAATCCCATAACGGTAAAGGGAGCTATCTCCCTTTATGGTAAATATCAATAACAGTATTTAGTTTCAAGTTAACAGTGTACTGTACATAATAATATTTAAGCTAGTCAGTTCCTTTATCATGATTATTTATTGATGGTATTCCACTCTTTATGGTATTATTTGATGGTATTCCTATCTTTATGGTAATATTTGATGGTATTCATATCTTGATGGTATTCATATCTTGATGGTATTATTTGATGGTATTCCTATCTTTATGGTATTATTTGATGGTATTCCTATCTTTATGGTATTATTTGATGGTATTCCTATCTTATAGCACATTTGATGGTATTCCAGTCCTTATGCTCAAATGACACAATTTGATTTGCTAGCGGTAGAAATTAATGTTTGTACTGATAAGAATAAAATTTATTATAATTCCATGTGAAATGTGAGTGAGGAATATCTTCCTGGACAGAGGTATTTCCATCTAATTTGAACTATGGGTCCCAAAATAATGAAATGGAATTCAATGTCCTACTGTTCTGGAAATACTGGTCTGCTGAGAGAAGAGAAATGTGGTTTAACATCCACTCGACACAAACTACATAATTTCGGGACTAACATGATATGGTTTTATTTTATTTCAATAATACGCATGTGAGTAGGGTCTTTAGCAAAGGGAGAAAACCAATGAGGTTGGACAGACGACCCTACTTCACTCCTTGTCACATACAACTGGGGAATCAAAACCATGCCACTTGACTCAATGACGGACCTTATGATACAGCGCCCACCACTAACCATTTGGCTATTCACCCATCCCGTAGATCAATTATAACATGTCAGCATACATAAAAACAAGGTAATATATCTTCAATTAAATAGTTATCACATTTATTTACTTTCTATATTAACATTACAGTTATAAACTTTATTTAATAATATACCAAAGTTGCTGAACAAGGAATAGATTGGACAGTACAGATGGAGTAAGACCTCTCCTTTCAGTGGAATTTAGTGATTAAGCCCATTAAAAAACAACACAATTTATATGGAAAACAGTCACTGGTTTATACACCTATAGCACGACCTTTCGACAAGTATTCTCCTATCTCCAATAAATGGTGGGTTCTTTTATGAAAATTTTGGCAATATTTTCTGTGACAGCCCTGCCGGAGCAATCCTTGGATCAACGATATGTATCTTAAGCACAGACGTTTTCAATTGCAACATATCAACCATATGTTCCTATCACAAGACACCATCCAACTCATTAATCACATACAGACAAATGTTATCAGATGTTCCATAAAGAGTAAGCATATATTTACTTTTCACAATAACAATATCAACAAATGAATTTAGAAAAATCTTCTGTTTCGTAGAATCAAAATATTACAAGGGTTTTATAAATTTAACAAATTCAAAAACAATCACCGGATTATCCAATTCCTTTTCAAAAATAAAGGTCCATAAATCTTAGGAAAAACACTGGCAATAACAAACATTAAATGCACCCTTCTGTTACCTGTTACATCACTACAAGGGCCAGATTAAGGCTTTAAGGTCTGTGACAGATGCTGGAGAGCCCCCATAGATTAAGCTAAAAGTATTTCATTTATATAAGTCAAAGTATAAATAATTTAAATTGTTTATTGTAGCAGTCCATTGGGAGCCTCCGAATATCTGTACCCCTGAAGGCCTACATAGTCTTAATCCAGCTCAGGGCGCCGTTTCTCCAAATCTTAACTTAATAAAATCCAAATTTTAGTAAATATTTCAATTTTGATTGGCAAAGCACTAAAATCAATCTACTATTATCCAATTAAATTACTATAACTAGGATTTTATCATAGTTCAAATTTCCTGAAACAGGCCCCTGTACATGAAGGTTTATAAGACAAAGCATAAAAATATGTTATAAGCAAATCATGATTAAGCTAAAAATGGCCCTAAATTACCACGTAATGTGACTGGATAAAAGATTTTATCTGAAACCACCAGATTTGTTGTTGACTGGTCGTTTTATAAACTTTGGTGAGGCCATGTATGCTTTGATTTGTGGTATGGCCTCAAAGCGTTTTAAAAATGCTTGTAATTTTGGAAATTTGTCCAAACATCCAGGAGACATTAACAGATGCTGATCCAACAATTCATACATTGGAAAATCACAAACAGTTATCTGAAAGATGAAATGAAAGGATATGTTGGTGAGAATGGTTCTTCAGAGAAGGGAGATAACTCTATGACACAGTAACTCATCAAGGATACAGTTACCTATGAATTTAAGTCGCAAAGTTATTTTTAGTTCTATATGTTAGCAAGCCAACGTCTTACTCCCCTCTTGGTTAACACACTATAGAACTTTGGATAATTACCAGCTAGTAGGCTAGTGCAGCTCCCTTCATATCAAATCGAATCACTAACTTCACAAAAAATTTAACTCTAAATATTTCTTGTCCTTCAAATCCGCTGACTGTCCGTTTCAATCATGTCTTTTACCCTATTACTCTGTTCAGCTCAGGGCTCACACTGTCGGTCGCCAAAGTCGCAATTTGCGATTAAATTATGAAAGTGACGATTAAATTTTCATTTTGGCGAAAATTTTTGCGATAAAGTTTTGGGGTACTGGCGATTCTTTTAAAGAAATAAAAAAATATTATGTCATTACAACCTTTGTTTTTTATCATATATTTTTGGCAGATAAAATATTCAAGTTGGCAGAAAAAAATATCATCATTGTTTTACTTAAAAATTAGGATCCATTTTGGGGGGAAAAAAATGAAAGCCAGTGTGAGCCCTGATTCAGCTATCTGATGATCACAAGGTCTGCATTTAAAAATTTTTTAAAGTCATGTAGTAGTTTCAAACAATACTTACGTTATCTCCAGCAAACCATTGTTTATCACCCAAATATTTTTCAAAACTTTCCAGAGTCTTTGGTAACTTAGCAAAGTAGTCTGCTTTTAAACTTTCCTATAAAGAGAGAGAGAAAAATGGGGTTTAACGTCCACTTCACACAAACTAGGTCATTTCGGGATTAACATATGGTTTAATTTCATTTTAATCATTCGTTTGCGCGTAGGGGTCTTTAGCAGTGGGAGGAAACTTGAATACCCGGAGAAAACCCATGAGGTTGGAGAGGCGATTTCCAAATATAATTTTAACACACAGATCATTGCTACTATAGAAGCGTTATGAAGATTTCAAGAAACCAAAGTGACAAATGCAGAAAGGAAAACACAAGTTATCCTTCTATATAATTGACTGAAGTGACAACTGATAACAGATTCACAGGCGAATTTCTGCCCACAAATAATTCCTTCAATGACCAGAAGGTTGATAATAATACATAATTATACTATATAATCACTTATTGATATAATTAAAATAATCAGAAAAAATAGTATTATTTAATACCAACTAGTGTAGGGTAAATTTCAATCATGGCGTCTACCGAAATTGGCAACGACGATATGACATCAAAACGATTTTCACGCCAAGTATTCACAATTTGACTACTTAAAACATACATATAAATTGCCACACTAATATCGTTTATCGTGATATTTGATAAATTATTATCACAATATTTTTTTTCATTATTGCCCAACCCTAGAAAACTTACATAATTTGGGTTGTAAACAATTCGAACTAGACCATTTCTGAAATCCATGGCATTTTCTAACATCATATCACAAGCCACTTTCTCCTTTGTTGTTTTACCCACTGTAAAACAAATTGAAATCAATTTATTCCTTCTATCAAAATGTGTCAAATTCTGGTGCCAATATATTACATTCTAATCTATAGCATTAGTTTAAATAAAAAAGAAAGAAAAAAGGGGTTTAACGTCCACTCGACACAAACTAGGTCATTTTGGGACTAACATATGGTTTAATTTTATTTCAATAATTCGCTTGCGCGTAGAGGTCTTTCGAAGTGGGAGGAAACCGCAGTACCCGGAGAAAACCCACGAAGTTGGACTGGCGATCCTATTCCTTGCCACGTGCAACCAGGAATTAGTTTAAATAAAGGTGTAATTTCAAAAAAACCTCTGTCCAAAAGTAGCACCACCAGACTAATGAAATGAAACAGGGTTTATTCTCAGACATTTCTGCATCGACTGAGTTAACGAAAATGGAACAGTGCTAATTAAGACAGGAATATGCCATACAGTGAGCTAGGAAGGGAATTTTATCCAAACTGATGAGGTTTAGTTTTGATGCACTATAACATGCACATGGCACATCGGACCTCTGTTTTTTATTCCATTAGAATAACTAAACACTCTTCCTTGACCGGCCCTTCCACCCCGTCCACAATCACTCACAAGGAGAAACCACATAATTATCACGGTTTGCTTACATAGATTGTCAAAGTTTACTTCACAAATCATCAAAGTTAACAAACATAAATTAAATTTATTAACAGAAATCATCAAAGTTTACTCATTTACATAAATTATCAAAATTTGCTTACAGAAATCATCAAAGTTTACTTACATAAATTATGTTTTGATGCTATATATCTTAATATAGTATTACTCTGAGTCATAGAAATATCCCCATCAATGTAATATGGCAGCTGAAATACAAGAGAGAGAGAAATTGGGTTTAACGTGCATTCGACACAAACTAGATCATTCCTGGACTAATAGCAGGTCTTTAGCAGTGGAAGGACCAGAGAAAACCTACAAGGTTGGACAGGCGACACTACTCCTTGTCGAGTATAACCGAGAAATCAAGACCATGCCAGTTGACTCATTTATACACCTTATGATACAGCACGCACGTGCTAACCATTCGACCATCCGATCCCCCAGGTAAAATACAGAAATACACTTATACTGAAAGCACTGAGAGTAATCAATATACAAAATTATGCTAAAAGTAAACATACATGTGCACATTTAGATTGGCTCAGTCAATATACATGTAGCACTGTGACTGGGTCACTAATCAGAAAGTCTCGGATCCAATCATCAAGGTGTTGTATGTCAGTATTATCAAACCCTGTTTTCCCTTGTCTAGTGCAGAACACAGATTGTAAATCGAGATCAATGCACTTTCGGGGGGGGGGGGCAATTAGTGGCTTAACGTGTTCATGTAAAATAACAAGGTCTATTAATTATTGAGACAAGGAGCAAGGTGTGTGTCCAATTTTGTGGGTTTTCTCTGAATCCTCCAACCACTAAAGACACCTACACGGAAGTGAATTACTGAAATAATATTGAACCATGTGTTAGTCTCAAAATAACCTGTGTTGTGTTGAGTGGACGTTAAACCCACAATGTTTGACAGGAGAATCTACCCCTCACCATGAAAAAGTTGGAAATCAAAACCACCCCACTTGTCTCAATAACAGTCGTCAGCCCCTAAGATTTAAAGCACACGCTTGACTATTTGATCACCCCCGACCCCTACACACACACGCACACGCCAGTTCCTTCAATGAAATATAAAATACTTACATTAGGGAAGTCTAAACCAAGTGTATATTTGACACTTGTCCATGCCTCAACACTGAATTCTGGGCCTGTAAAGAAAATTGTCAAATTCTACAGATTTCTCAAAGGCAAATTCTAAAATACATGATGCCACGCCTCTTTTTCCACTATTATTTGCCAGTCTTGATTGACTGGCTGAGAAATCGACTAAAATGCTCTCTGGTGCATTATTTAACAATTCAAAAAAATAAAATGATAGGTAGCCAGGTTGAGAAGATGACAAGGGTTGTCACATATTTATTCTTTGTAGATAAATGTGGGTGCTAACAGGATAATTTTATGCAGATGAGATGAGATTATAATTTATGTCATTTGATGAGGGTTCACAAGGTTCTACAAACTGAAACAACGGCCTAATTCTTGAAATAATTTACAGAAAATGTTGAAATTCAGTAGGTTCATAGTGAAACATGAGCCATAACTCTAGATGTAATAAACAGAAATTGCTGAAATTCTATAGGCCCCTTCATTTCACTAATCAAAATGATGCATACATTTCATACAGATCAGTTCATAACTTTTGTTGGTAGCAGGTTCAAACCGTTCAACTAAGTCAATTCTTGATGCCATCAGATGATTCTGATTTTTAAGTAGATTAGAACGGTTCAGCCATTTAATGATTAAATTTAAGAATGGAGAAGTGGAGCTTAGACTCAAATGACCAGTACTATGGTTACGATCAATGTACACATATTGTCAAAAAAGAAACCAAAATAAGTAATGAAATTTTCAATACCTCATTTTGCATTTTCTATTTTTGAAGTATTAAAGCGATAACGGGCACGGCCAACTCTTTATCTAAATCTTACATAATGTCTGTTTAATTAAAAAAAATCATTCATATCAAAATATCTCTCTTACCATCTCCTTGTTCATATTGTGTATCAGTAAACTCTTCGCCAGCATAGTTCAACAAAAGTCGGATGGGCTGTGCAAGCTGTAAAAACAAGTTAAAGTAGCTACATGTACGTCTCTAACTCAATATCATCGAAAGTCTTCAACGTAGAAAACACAAATAATTTGTCAATTAAAATCAACATTGATGGTGTGGTCTTACCAGGAAAAGATGGGCTTCTGACAATCTGATTAAAACACAGATCCAATTTCGTTTCGTTTTTTATAGTTCAAAATTTCGTTTTTACTTGTCTTTACTACTCTTGGATCTGCCTGAAATGAGGGGTCAGCCAATCAAATGGTCTGTCGAATCGACCGTTTGACCTTTTCATGTGTGTAACTGTGGGTAAATATTACCAGCGGATAGAAATCAAAACAAAACAAAACTAGATTTTAAAAAGCATGGTGGTCGCTAATTGGTTAATCAAATGACCGACTTTATCGGGTCAAATTTCCCGTGCTTGATACCTGACGTCATAGAACGTGAGCTCCCACTATAACTTGTTAGATCTACATGAGTGTAGGCCATCGAAAGTATAAAAAACGAAACGAAATATAGATCTATATTTTAATTAGATTGGGCTTCTGATATCCAATATTCAAGACGAAATATTTTTTTTACCATTGATACACGAATCGTGTACCATACAGCATTTCAGACTCATTTTCAGCTAGGGAACCAAAGAACAAGGCTGGTATACCCCACATTTCATCTCAAACGGTTGGGATGCGCAATAAATACTATGTAGACTGGAATAACCAGGCGCTACATGTATATATATTGTGATTCAATTGAGATTTCTTGTGTACTTCGCCAAACATTACTGATTTGATGTTAAGAGTAAAAACGGAAATGATTGAATGTAAATCAGTTTATATACATTCATATTACATTATTATATGGTTTGCGAACCATTTGTGTCAATTTCTAGGCCCCAAATATTAGCGGTTTAGCTCCTTTGAGTTGTATCATTACCAATTATATCAAACAATTACAATAGATACATATTTCAATAGGTTATCAAGTAGGCGGCTAGGCCTACAACACAATCACTCTATTTGAACAAACCAGCTACTGAAGGTATCTGAATCAATTATATATGTTATCTTCACGACAGCTTGCATTTGCATAGTTATTTACATAATGTTACTGTGTAAAGCTGACATTGCACAATATCAGTTAAGACTATGTGATGTAAAATTCCAAATACAGTCTGTATAATTCAATTGAAACAGGAAGTTGAAATCATTCAATGTCTGCTCAGTGTTATGATAGAGAAGAGTCTGTCACAAGTTGTTTTAGATGATTTTTATGATAAATCTAACCAATACTCTGAAGATAAAATTCCTGTGCAAAGTATATGTTACAAGATCTTATATTTAACCATTTATTTAAATTGCATTGACTTATAGATCTTTAAAAAATAATAATTAATGCTCTGCTGGCAAAGGGGTGGTGTCTAAAATATTTATTTTGTAATAATGTAAGACAGTTTTCATGAAATATCGATGATGAACATGATTATCAATATCTAATCTATTTTTGGTGAAATTATTATAATTTTTGGTACTCTCCTTTTGATGCAGTATTAATTTTTCTGAAATATATTAATTTTTGTTAACAGAGTTGTCTTCCTTAGATTATAATTCATTTCAATATTATGTATGTGCTACAGATATGGCCATGTCTATACCATATTGCATGTATCTGCACATTTAAAACTTATTACTGCTTAATAAATAAATGACTTTGTAAGATAAAGTTAGCACTAAAACTATATTTTAACATAATCCAGATACAATCTATCACAATCTTGTTGCAGCGTCTTATTTTGAAACAGACTATAGCTTGAAATCTGTGAAAATTAAAACAAGAGTTGTTCCCCTTCTATATTTTCAACCAAGTTTTTTGCTAACATTATCTCCCTTTAATACATAAGCTCCAAAATTTATTATTTTTTGATTATGAAAAATAAACAAGACCAAACTGATCCTGAGTGAATATTCGCTTGGCGGTGTTAAGTAATCATTGCACAAGCTGTTGAGCCAATGATTACCGCCGCGTGCAGTCAGTCAACGCACGTGTTGTGGACAGTCATCTGTTACAGAAATAATTCGTGGGTAATTCTCTGTGAAACAGATTGAAACAAGACAGCAAACGGACATAGTTTTAAATTGTTTTTCACAATAATGTATACACTTCTGGATCATATTAACACATTTTTAGATTTTTTAAAAAAGTTTTGTAATTTAGGTGGAAAGGCTAATGGTATAAGATCGAGTTATGTCAGTTTATGATAAACATAAACATAATAATGTTCTAGGTTCAATTCTCAAATCATGAAGATACCAGGGTATCATCAATTTTCTTAAAGGTGCATTATAGATAGTTCCTTTAGGAACTGTCTTTAAGCAGTCAATGTCAGCGAATATCTTTGCTAAAGACAGTTCCAATAAACTTCCAAAAAGAACTACATAACATAAGTACATTATAATAGAGACTAATATTAATAAGAGCTAAATCTGTTTACTGGCTGCAGGTTCATATTTTGGCTTCAAATTCAAATGTAGTATGTTGTAGTAATCAAATCATTAATTAGACATTAATTCACGTGCACACGGATTTTCGTCCCATCCGAACGACTAGACAGCTGTCCTTGTCAGGCCCTCCACAGGAGCGAGCTAGAAATGGTTGCACTGTACTGATGCCTTACGGCATACTTCAACCAGCTATAGTGGAGCGAGCCAGCGTCTGACCCACTTAGCCACATAAATATTAAATCTTATAAATAATACTTACACCCCTAATTTTCCAGTATCCTAGAGTAGGCATGTTGAATATCAGTGAAAGTATGCAGTACTTCAACTATCACGACAAACTAGTTTTATCAAGTATTTCTATTGACTCAATTTATTTATAGTGAGAGCGATGCATGTCACAAACCGGATATATAATTGTGTCTCTCACATCAAGTCACATTTTCCGTGAAAACCTAATGTCTGGATAATCAAATATGTCGGGAGCGCCGTAGAGTGTTCATTGTTTCTAGGTAACAGGAATTTCGTTTTCGGTCGTGAATTTTTTCATTTTGATATTGATTATGCTAAAAGCCATCTTTCTATATAAATAATAATACACAAATTCCTGAGTTTACAATATTCATGTTTAAGAGTGTCCGATATTGTTTTTATAATGCGGAAGAAAGATTGAAAAAGACTGGCCCTCGCAATGAAGATGAATCTGTATTATTCCAAGAACTGGCTAAATTGATTCTTCGAAGAAGTGTATTTTTAGAGAATACACATTCCAGGAACTATTGATTTTTTTATCCGAAGTAATTTTATTTGCAATGATCGTTAATGTGCAAATATTCTCTCTTTTTTTAAAAAATTATTAATTTACATTTTAAACATTTGGAACGTGGCATCAAAGATCGTCAAGTGCGATTTGGAACGTGACAACAAAGTGCACCCGAACTGCCTCTCTAATATGGAGGGGGATCCTCGCCAAAACTCTCAATTTGTGAAAATACATTTGTCGATTTGTGAAAGTACATTTGTTAATTTGTCAAAATACTAAATACATTTGTCGATTTGTGAAAGTACATTTGTTAATTTGTCAAAATGCAAAACACATTTGTCGATTTGTGAAAATGCATTTGTTGATTTGTCATACAACAAAAATACATTTTTTCATGTGTGAAAATACACCTGTCGAACCTACAAAGCACAAATTTTCAAATAACACAGCTTAACTTTATAGTTTCAACATATGTAATTTCAACATTTGTATTTTCAAGATATGTAGTTTCAACAGTTGTATTAACGACACTTGCATTATCGAGCCTTGCATTAGCAAGCGATGCATTAGCGAACTATGACCATATTTGGGTTGATGACGTTGATCATTATGGAGGGGGATCCTTGCTAACGATCCTGCAAGGCCTGGATGCCGGCCAGGAAGAATTTTTTTTATTTTTTATCCCCTCCCCCTAAAAAATTTCACATAGCTGAAATATTCATACATTCGAGTTATTAGTAGACACTAATGTTAATTGAAAGAGTATATGCCGCTGATTACGGAATTGTCCATAACAGACGATTGGGCCCATGGAATGGCCCAAATTGACGCCCTAATACGATGGGGCCATAAATTCACGGTATCGGTCAAAACCAACTCTAAATGAACGAGTACATCTCACTAGGTACGAAGTTGCCCATAACAGACGCTTATGGCCCTTGGACGGCCCAAATTGACACCCTAAATATGGACCGCAGACCCGAAGGGTCAAAAATAGGTTATACTCATATATTCGAAGTATCAGTCAAACCAATTTTAAATGGAAGAGTACATCTCACTGAGTTCGAAATTGTCCATAACAGTTGGTTTCGGCCCTGGGGGCCAAACTGACACCATAATATCGACCCCGAGGCTCGAGAAAAATTTATATTCACACATTCGAAGTATCAGTTCAATTTAATTTTAAATGAAAGTGTGCATCTCGCTGATAACGAAATGACCCATAAAAGATGATGGTTCAAACTGACAAAATGCATAAATTAGTATTGGGAGGCCAGATTGAAGCAGACTTTTGTCACCAAGAGAGTACAATCATGGACAGGTGCAGAAGAGTAGGACGTTAAACCCCATTTCATTTCATTTCATTTCATTTCATAAGAACTGCACCTGTAGTGTTAATATTGTTTTCATACCAGACCATCTTGTGTGTTATTAACCCATCAGGAATCACAAGAAATGGACAAAACTGGCTATAGGGCAGCTTATCAAATACCTGCCACTGAAAGGACTAACCCTAACACAAAAGTAACTTGTCAGCCCTCATTTTCTTAGTTAAGATGACGCCATTTCAGCTATGTGAAATTTTTTAGGGGGAGGGGATAAAGAATAAAAAAAAATTCTTCCTGGCCGGCATCCAGGCCTTGCAGCATCGTTGGCAAGGATCCCCCTCCATAATGACCAACGTCATCAACCCAAATATGGTCATAGTTCGCTAATGCACGGCTTGCTAATGCAAGGCTCGATAATGCAAGTGTCGTTAATACAACTGTTGAAGCTACAAATGTTGAAACTACAAATGTTGAAATTACATATCTTGAAAATACAAATGTTGAAATTACATATGTTGAAACTATAAAGTTAAGCTGTGTTATTTGAAAATTTGTGCTTTGTAGGTTCGACAGGTGTATTTTCACACATGAAAAAATGTATTTTTGTTGTATGACAAATCAACAAATGCATTTTCACAAATCGACAAATGTATTTTGTATTTTGACAAATTAACAAATGTACTTTCACAAATCGACAAATGTATTTTCACAAATTGAGAGTTTTGGCGAGGATCCCCCTCCATACTCTAATGATCTAATTCTAATATGCGTGTTATAAATCACTACGTATAGCCCCAACAATTTATAAACTCCTGCAGATTTTACTACAGCATATCGCTGAATATTTTGGCTCTTAATGTATGACGTTCCGAATAGGCTACCAACGTATCGGTAACCGTGTTTTTTTTAGACCGAACCCGAATTCCAATTTTAACCTCTCTAGTCGAAACGTCGGGGGCTGACCAAACATCGACCAGCCCTCAGGTATATAGGTTTAATATATTTTGTTCCATATCTTTCAGATTAATATAACCGTTTAAAGTAGACAAAATCCGTATTTTACCACAGCTTGGATTTAGGGCGGGGAGGGGGGGGTGGGGGTGACTGCGCTGCAACCAGGGATGCCACTGTTAAATGGACCACCAAATTCGTTTTTAAAACCAATGTTTTAAATACATATGTCATTTACTGTGTTGTATATGTCAGTGCCAAATAAATCTATCCGTATATCAAACTGACATCCACATTGTATTTGTATTTGTACGCTGTGACGCATGTCCAGAATATGACTCTTTTCACTGCTAAAATAAAGTAAATATTGGTTGTACTTGACTAAGTAAGATATTTGCTTATAATTATATCTATTTGGGAACAGTTTTCATCTAAATTGTCATTAAACAGAAACCCGACTTGATCAAACCGTCCACTTCCTGGTTATATTCAAGTTTGCTATCTATATTTGTAGGCTATCATGTCTAGTAAGTGCACTCTCACGGATATACAGAACCACCTAGAATATAACGGGAAATGACATTTGCAGTTTGACTGTGGAATATTCTGGAATAAATCAAGCAACAAACTGATCCTGATGACATTAGCGCGTGTATGTTTCAATGATTGACTGAGCCAATACGCTACACTGATTTACTCTTTACAATATTTATTTAAATATTTTTGTCTGCTATATCACTTCGGTGGAAGCTGACGTTAAAGTGTGTGTGTGTGTGTGTGAGAGAGAGAGAGAGAGAGAGAGAGAGAAATGGGATTTAACGTCCACTCGACACAAACAAGGTCATTTCGGGACTAACATATCGTTTAATTTTCACACACATTAGTACGTTTATCTTTGTTAAATGAAATAAAATGGAGTTTAGCTTATTAATTTTCTATACCATCAGTGCTAATGGATTCGAACCAGCACACGCCCTGTAGTGTACTATGGGAGAATTTTGCCCGGACTGCAGCGCTATATACGGTATTTTATTATTTCGAATTCCGACTGTATTGAGTTATTTTATGTGCATGTCAACATGCACACGGGACCTTGGTTTTTGTACCATCCGAACGACTAGTCCCTTTGTCATGCACCACTGACAGGGGAAACCCCGGGAATGTATCAGGAAACTGGTGGTCTATATATATATTCTTTTTTTCCTTTTATGTGAGAGTCTTTAATTGTTAATTTTCAGGTAATTTGTATTATAATTCCGACCCGTTCCCGTTTATGTCACGTGTGTTCCCGGTACTAAAACACGTGACTGTACTGCAGGTCAACTATAATCCGCTTTATCATGTGTATATAAACCTTGGTGAAGGGGTTTGTTAAACAAAATTATTTCACACACAGTGACACAGCGATAAATGGGATTGACAGTTATATACCTTCCTCTTTACAGATACAACTATACTGTGGCGGATTCTGGTGGTGGCCTTACGGCTAGGGTATGCCCCGCTTTCAAATAACAGTAAAATTATTTCTTTTATTGTTCAGTCAGATCCTGTTAAACGTCTAAATTCAGGGGGGGGGGGGGGGGTGTACCTGATATGCCCCGCCTTCAAATAACAGTATAATTATTTCTTATATTGTTCAGTCAGATCCCGATAAATGTCTAAATTCGGTTGGTTTAGGGGATGTACCTGATGAAATTGAATGTAATATTCGAGTCAAAATATTTGTCACAATTCCCATTGACATCTCAACTTTTCAAAATTATGAACCAAATATCCTGCATCCGCCAACATATTTTGTTTAACAGTTGAAATGGAAACTATGTGGTTTAACGTCATGTATTTTTTTTTGGAGGGGGGGGGGGCATCCGAACGACTAGACAGCCGTCCCTTGTTCCCCCCCCCCCCGCCCTGCACCACTGACAAGAGAAAACCACACCAGAAAATCTTGAACTTTCTAGGTCAACACAGCGAGTCATCGTTTTATTGACTTAGCCACCGTGACCCCTTCGTGTGCACCACCCGCATTATTTTACAGAAACCCATGGTCAAGGACAGAGATAACGTAGCAATTGATGAATATTAAGAGATTGAACTTGATCTGATCTCCTTATATTAACATCCCGTCGTATCTTCCTTAAAAATATCGACCAGCGCGTTATCGCATTTCATGTTTAAACATGCATTATGCAAGAGCAATATCAATCAATTACGAGTCTTTCTTTAGGCCTGAAATATTATCTTAATTATCAATTAGACATTAATTATCTTATATAGACAATTATAAACTCTCGGTGTCAAGGCTAACCTTCGATGTTAGCTGGATTAGATTCATATATATATATATGCCGCTGAACGGCCATTGAAATTAAACCAAAAAATGGGATAATCGAGACTATGCGGTTTATATTAATGATTTTAGTATTGATGACCGAGGCTAGCCAGAAATTTCACCCGCTTCGTTCTCGGCTCATAGTGGATCAATTTGACTGAAAATTTCAGCAAATTATCTTTACACTACCAACTACCTTACTCTTTATCTTATCTCCCATAATGTATCTTTAAACAGCCATTATGCAAGAGCTAAATCTACCTATTGCAGGTTTTTCTTTGTGCCTTAAATTTTATATAAATTACGAATCAGCCAACTCTCGATCGGATGGCGCTGATTTTAAATAGATTAGAACGAATCGGCCATCTAATGATCCAATTTAAAACTAATACTTGAATGACCAGTATAGTACACACCTTGGAGATAGAGAGGGCGATAGAGGGGAGAACAGAGAGGGAGATAGAGGGGAGAAGAGAGAGAGAGGGAGAGGGAGGGAGAGAGGGGGAGAGAGAGAAGGAGAGGGGAGAGAGAGAGAGGGAGAGAGAGAGAGAGAGGAGAGAGGGGGGGATGTATCACGTATCCAACGTATCCATAGGCGGCGGAATTTCCCAAATCTTAATCCAAATAATGAACAAAAAATGTTGAATTTTGAAAGACATGAATTTGTATATCGTTTACTGGAACAATTTCTTATACAGCACAATGACAATGTTATTATTCTTTGTATCTTGCATTTCATCTGTATTGACATCTTAAATTAAATGTCATCCTTTAATTCTAACATTTCTGAGGACTAGGGTCATGCCATCAAGGAGTTCACCATGTGTATCACTAAACGTTTGCACGCCACTGGTTGTATTTTATAAATTCTATATGAAATATATTTATCATTCACTACATGCACCTTTCCACGCCACTGATTGTATCTGATAAATTTTATATGAAAGCCTATTCACTATTAGTGAAAATTGGCATACGGGTTGTGGATTGGGTGCTTCATATACATGGGTGTTGTCATGAATAGTTTATTCCTAGGTAACGATTCAAATCGATTTAAAAATGCTCTTAATTTGGGGAATTTATCCAAACAAGTCGGCTCCACAAGGCGATGTTGATCCAGTAATTCATAGAACGGAAAATCACAAACCGTGACCTGAAAAATAAAAATGGTTTTGAAATATCTTTAATGCAAAATACGTCATTCTCTTATTTAGACATAGTACTGAAGGGAAGATTGGGTCATTTTAGCCATGAGGTCTCGGCCATAGAGTCTAAGGCCATATGGGGACTAACTGGTGTTAATAGGGGCTTATGTTCCTGAAGCAACGAGTGCATTATCTCCCTTTACCATAGACACGTGTACAATAGCAGTGTTCAATCAGAAGTTGTGACACAAACACACTCAAATCAAACATGGCGATCTCATCTCCACGAAACCTGGTATTCGCGATGATAGTTTCTATCGAGGAATCTGAGAGGTCCCCAGCTGGGGCAGTAGCCAATGGAAACTAGTGACGAATTATGCATGATATTACGTGAAGGGATTAATAAGATGTACGGAGTTATAACGAGATGAAGCCTTCTAATGACGATGATATGAACTAGGCTACCTGCTAAGCGTTTGTAGGATGCACCAACTTAGGGTTACGTGTTCAAATTTTGTGTCTAAAGCTCGGTAGATGAAATGTCGTATATGCGCACTAGACGTGAATACTAATCATTTACACAGAATCAGTGTAAAATATGATTTCTGTGAGAAAATAATTCCTCAAAGTCAGGTGTGTGTGGCTCTATCCCAATGCATGCGACAAAATCACACAGTATTTAGACGTTACAGGTATGTGATGGAAAGTAAACATATAAAAAATACCCTTACATTTTCACCAGCGAACCATGGTTTATCAGCAAGATATTTTTCGAATCCAGCCAGGGTCGTGGGAAGATAGTTAGAGAAGTAATCCCCCTTTAAACTTTCCTGTAACAGATTAAATACGTCGCCATACAATGATTTAATTTAAAAACTGGAGTAACTTTGCTGCGGTACTATACAATCTAAGTCAAAATATCAAACAGTCATATGAAATTTCCAATATACCAATGTTGAATTATCTATTTTGGAACTATTATACCAAGAACGGTCAGCTCTTTATCTAAATAGGGGGATGGGGGTGGGGGTTTTGTGGCGGAATGGTTAGCGTGCACTAGCTGTATCATACGGCCTGCCACCGGCGTGGTTTTGAATCCCCTGTTGTACGTGGCAAGGAGTATAGTCGCCTGTCCAACCTCGTGGGTTTTCACTGCTAAAGACCCCTACACGCAAGCGAATTATTGAAATAAAATTAAAGATATGTTGCCAGGCAACGAAACATACGCCCACAGCAGCTAAATCGTCTGGGCAGTCAACAAGGGTTGTCGCATATTTTTACTTTTTTCGGTAATAAAACATTTGTAATACACTAAAATCTGATTAAGAGTGACAACTCATTATGTAATTATCAGAAAATCATTAGAATTTGTTTGTTTTTTATAAAGTTTTGCCCCAGGCTAACAATTAGTATACGAAACATTTAATATCATGGATTTAGCTGTTCAGTTATCAAAATTCATTGAAAATCAAAATACGTATTCGTTTCAACAGCTTAAACACTGTGTATCAATCTGAAGTCAATCGGATGATAAGTTTGGCCTCTGTAGTGTCACAAGGTTTTTTGAAGTGATCAAAGGAGATAACTCTGGAAGTAATTATTTGAAATCGCTGAAAATTAATAGGCTTCTTTGTCTCATGACCTTAAACATTGTGTGTAAATTTAAAGTCAATCGGATATTAACTTTGGCCTCTAGAGCGTCCACGAGATTTTTTTTTTAAGTGATCAAGGCCGCAACTCTGGCACTAATTATCAGAAATCGCTGAAAATCAATAGACTTCTTCGTCTCATGACCTTAAACATTGTGTGTAAATTTAAAGTCAATCAGATATTAACTTTGGCCTCTAGAGTGTCCACAAGATTTTTTGAAGGGATCAAGGGCCATAGCTCTGGCACTAATTATCGGAAATTGCTGAAAATCAATAGGCTTCTTCGTCTCATGACGTTAAACACCGTGTATAAATTTAAAGTCAATCGGATATTAACTTTGGCCTCTCGAGCGTCCACAAGATTTTTTGAAGTGATCAAGGGCCATAACTCTAGCACTAATTATCGGAAATCGCTGAAAATCAATAGGCTTCTTCGTCTCA
Source organism: Patella caerulea (assembly GCA_036850965.1). Lineage (NCBI taxonomy): Eukaryota > Metazoa > Mollusca > Gastropoda > Patellidae > Patella > Patella caerulea. The sequence goes on along the minus strand of JAZGQO010000010.1, from coordinate 68,633,105 downwards.
TGACCTTAAACACTGTGTATAAATTTAAAGTCAATCGGATATTAACTTTGGCCTTTAGAGCGTCCACAAGATTTTTTGCAGTGATCAAGGGTCATAACTCTGGTAGTTATTATCGGAAATCGCTGAAAATCAATAGGCTTCTTCGTCTCATGACCTTAAACACTGTGTATAAATTTAAAGTCAATCAGATATTAACTTTAGCCTGGCGTCCACAAGCAATTGTGGATGCCGGACCGACGGACGGACGGACGGACGGACGGACGGGGGCGACGACAATATACGACCAAATTTCAATGTGGTCGTATAAAAACCATATGTTAGTCCCGAAATGACCTAGTTTGTGTGACCTATTTCTCTTTCTCTCTTTATCTAAATCTTGATAAATAACTACTAGTTCTCGCTATATTAAATAATTAACTGCCAATCTTATTCAAATATGTTTTAAAAAAACAAGCTCTATGAGAGTTGATCATGGGTCTCGCATGTAAATAAATGTCTAATTAATGATTATATAACATTTGATGCGAAATGAAAATGAGGTTTAACGTCCTACTGTTCTTCAAATGAAAATGAGGTTTAACGTCCTACTGTTCTTCAAATGAAATGAAATGGGGTTTAACGTCCTACTTTTCTGCTCCGACTGGGCTAATGAAGAAGGCCATACACCGTTCTTTGAAGGAGATTTTGCCTACGTTACGGCCTACTATTATATCGAAGTCCAACTGCCAAGTGATCTTTCACGGGACCTCCTTTTTTTTTTATTATATCACCCGAACGCTTAGACAGTTGTCCTTGTCAGGCCCTTCCCCTTACACCACTGGCAATGGGAAACAACGCAGAAAAATCACGGTGAACTTTCTAGGCCAACACCGGAAGTGAGAGAGAGAGAGAGGGAGAGAGAGAGAAATGGGGTTTAACGTCCACTCGACACAAACTAGGTCATTTTGGTACTAACATATGGTTTCATTTTATTTTAATAATTCGCTTGCGCGTAGGGGTCTTTAGCAGTGGGAGGAAACCGGAGTGCCCGGAGGAAACCCACGAAGTTCAGAAGGCGCCCCTATCTCCATGCCACATACGCTCACACCAGGGCTCGAAACCACAGCAGCAAGCCAGAGATGACCGGTCACCTAGAGGTCAAAGCACGGCAGTCTAGACCACTAGGCCATCCCAACCCCCCAACACCCGGAATGAACCTCCAGGCTAACATTTGATGCCAAACGGAGGATCTGAAATAGGTAGATTTAGCTCTTTAATAATGCATGTTTAATGAAAACTTACATAATCTGGATTGTATGAAACATAAACGGACATATTTCTGAAGTCCATGGCCGTTTCTACCATCATATCACATGTAACCCTTTCTTTAAGGGTCGAACCCACTGTAAAAATATACTTATAGAATAATACAGACAGAAACAAATAGGGTTATTTTACGTCCATCCGACACCAACCAGATCATTTCGGGACTAACATATGGTACCATTGTATTGAAATATTTCGCTTGCGCGTAGAAGTATATAAAAAATATACTTATATGTCAGTACAACGAATAGAAGTTTAATGTTACTCTTTGATTGGATGCCCCGTTCCCCTGAAATGGATGCCCGGGTACATCACCCCTCTCCACCCCTAAACACCGCTCTCCTTGTTACTTGCACAAATGCCTTGTATATACTTACACAAATTATAAGATAATTAATGTCTAATTAATAGTTTATATAACATTTCAGGCCTAAAGAAAGATCCACAATAGGCAGATTAGGCTCCTACATAATGAATGTTTTAAAAGGTCTCTATATTATTCTCTATAATTGCTTGTTGCTTACACAAATTGTGGTTATTTACACGAATTGCTTGTTACTTACACAGATTTACACAAATGTTTGTTATTACTTGTATATTTACACAAAACTCCTTGTATACTTACAAAGATTATATTTCTGTCCTAGATATCTAATTATAGAATTACTCTGAGTTATCCTTACGTCATCATCAATATAGTACGGTAGCTGAAATACAGAAATTCAACAATTTTATTTTTTGGTGTTGTTTCTTAAGCCATTGACATGATAATTCACAGACGGTGCCAAACAACAAACACATTCAAACGGACTGGAATGCAACGAGGTACGCCGATTGCATCAGTCTATTTAAGTAACAGAAGGGCCTGTGTTGGTCTGTTTATGTGGTGCTTCTGTTGGCCTGTTTAAGAATAAAAGCCTGTTTAAGCATAATGGTCTGTTTAAGTATAGAGGCCTGTTTAAGTATAGAGGCCTGTTTAAGTAACAGAGGGGCCTGTATAAGCCTATTTAGATGACATATTCAAGCTTTAATATATTTATATGAAACCTAGAAGAACTCGAATTGGCGGGTGTTGATTTCCATGTTTGAAGATATAAGCCAATATCTCTTAAACTTACATTAGGAAAATCTAAACCTAGATCGTTCTCTTCTTTTTTCCAGTCTTCCCGGCTGTATTCTGGTGCTGAAAACAAAACAAAAAAAGACTGTTTGATCGTTCCGAGAATCCAGATGCAAGGAAAAGCTGTGCAATCGGTACAATCTATTGATACCGCAATACCCACGATCCAATCCCCAATAATCTGACTATGCATTATGCATATGGAGGGGTAACAAAACGCTAATTTTTGCATAATCTTTTCATATTCGTTTGTCTGGAATAAGTGACATTCCGATATTAAAATCCGATACTAAATCAGTAAGTGGCATTCCTAAATTACATCAATTAATGATATTCCGATCAATTTGTGACATTCCGATATTTAATCAATTGGTGACATTTTGATATGAAACCAAATAATGACATTCCGATATGAAATCATTTGCTGACATCCCGACACTGAATCAATTAGGGACATTCCAACACTGAACCAATTAGTGATTTTACGATATGAAATCAATTGGTGACATGCTGATATGCGATCAATTAGTGACATGCTGATATGCGATCAATTAGTGACATTCTGACGACATTACCCAAACTTACCAGGGCCGATTACATACTGCTGATCCGTGAATTCTTCACCAACATAATGTAGTAAACATCTGATGGGCTGAGCTAGCTGCAAAATAAATAACATAAACGGTCTTAAAAGAAAAGAGTTCTTTATGATATGAAATCAAATGTGGTATAACGCCCGACTGTTCTGCCCCAACTGGGCTTATGAACACCGGTATATGTCATACAGTACGCTATGAGGGAAATTTGCCCCGTCAGCGGCACTACGGTCTACTCCTATTTTGAATTTCAGCTGTTAAGTGTTCCTTTACGTGCGCGGACATGGAACCTTGTATTTCGTCCCACCGGACATAATTATCAGTGAGCTGTGTCTGTTACTGCTCTTTCCTTCAGTCAGTTATATATAAGGATAACTCGTGTTTTCCATTTTTTGAGTCACTTCCCGTTTCTTTAAATCTTCGGTACGCATCTACCGTAGCAATGATCTCTGTGTTAAAATTGTATTTGAAATGTGTTTAACCAGTTCTATCACATATGTGATGAAATGAAATGGGGTTTAACGTCCTACTGTCCTGCTCCGACCTGGGCTGGGGGGGGGGATGGCTTAGTGGTCTAGAGTGCCGCGCTTTGACCTCTAGCTGGCCGGTCACCTCTGCCTTGCGGCTGCGGTTTCGAGCCCTGGTGTGAGCGTATGTGGCATGGAGATAGGGGCGCCTTCTCAACCTCGTGGGTTTCCTCCGGGCACTCCGGTTTCCTCCCATTGCTAAAGAACCCTACGAGTAAGCGAAGTATTGAAATAAAATTAAAACCATAAGTTAGTCCCGAAATGACCTAGTTTGTGTTGAGTGGACGTTAAACCTCATTTCTCTCTCTCTCCGAACTGAGCTATTGAAGACGGACATACGCCATACAGTGTGCTATGAGGGAAATTTGCCCGGACAGCGGCACTACGGCCTACTTTTATATCGAATTTCAACTGTCAAGGGATCTTTTACATGCACGACAGTTTGTACACGGGGCCGCGGTTTTTCGTCCCATCCGAACGAATGAACAGTTGTCCTTTTCAGACCCTCCGCCTTGCATCACTGACATAGGGGGAACCACACCGGAAATATCTGGATGAACTTTCTCGGTGATTGCAGGGATCGAACACTGGACCACCAGACTAGCGAGCCAGCGTCATGTCCACCTAGCCACCGTGACCAGATACATATGTGATAATGGCGGACACCAACATTGTCCTTTAAAATGTGAATGTTTATCTTACCCCTCTCACGTTCCAATAACCCAGTACAGACCTAGGCATTTTGAATTCGGTTTCAAAGAAAACTGGAGAAAGTTCGGCTTTATGACACACCTGCCATACAAAGGCCTTTCTCTAGTATGAAAGGCTAATATATCGCGTCGTAGTAAAAGGGGAACAAAGTACTTCAATCTACAGTGATCTCAAATTTATCCACAACTATGTCAAAGATTGACCTAATTTTGATAGGTGGCGTTGATAGCTTATCAAACATAAAAGTACAAACAAATACAATGCTCAAGTTTTATTTTAATATAATTTATTTTTTACTAAGTCATGCTTCAAATCTATTCATTGTGTATTAATTAATCAATGAATTAATCAATTAAAACGTTACTATTGAAACCTAATTAATGTGTCACAGTTTTCACCGTGTCTGTGATCCACACTGATCAGTCAATATTCGCTAGGCCGCTACAATCATAGGCGTACGAGGCGGGGGGGCCGGGGGGGCACCGCCCCCCCCCCCCCCCCCCCCAAATATTTTCATGAAAAAAAAATAGAAATCTGAAAAGAGCTCAGAATTGTGAGTTCGGTCATTAGCCGAGGAGTTTTTGAGAAAATGGGGTGGGGGTAAGGGTATGGCCTTGTCGGGGAAGGCTATGGTCTTGTCGGGAATGAATGCCCAGTTTCTCGGGAAGCGTCGTGCCGTCTGTTGGGTTTTGAATAATTTTGATAATATGGAATCGGAAAGAAAGCAGTCCAGTCAATGATGAACACGTACCCCATCTGAATAGAACTAGCACTTACACATGACCTTTCTCAGTTCTTGGGTACTGTGTTCCTGTATACTTACATCCAACTCCATGCACCGGACGAGCCCAGTGATAGGCTAGGAAAATTTTCTCTTATAATAACTGGTAAGGTTGTAATAATATGGTACTTGTAGTCACATATAATATACATGTACGATGGCTCAATAGGCCGTAAATAATATTGAACCCTTTTCTTTGGAAATAAATATTCATGGGTGAATGTAAAGTGCCACTGGCAAGAATTATACAAAGATAGTGTGCTCAACAACGCTTATAATATATGGTCATTCATATATTAAAAGTAGATAAAGTATATACAAGTCTTCTATACATCTGAGATCTAGATAAAAAAAATGTGAAGTCTCCTAAAATGAAAAATGTGGCAAAAGTAAATCGTTCGATTTGTTCTTGTTTTCGAAGTAATAGAGCTTGTATTTTAAAGATGACTTTTTACCAGTTTTTATGCTGCTACTGACATAATTTACTACCCACTTCAAATTACTAGAAAGTATTCGAAATGCCTGGAAATCGCGTCTACGGCTGTCTGGTTTTTAAAATTTTCTAGGGGGAGGCCCCCAGACCCCCGTCTTGTTTTCGAAGTAATAGAGCTTGTATTTTAAAGATGACTTTGATTTACCAGTTTTTATGCTGATGACTTTTTACCAGTTTTTATGCTGCAACTGACATAATTTACTACCCACTCCAAATTACTAGAAAGTATTCGAAATGCCTGGAAATCGCGTCTTCGGCCGTCTGGTTTTTAAAATTTTCCTGGGGGAGGCCCTCCAGACCCTCCGTCAGTGGCTTCGCGCCTCCGGCGCTCCGCGGACTCTAAAGAAATATATTTGTCGGGAAAATATGCTGGCCCCCCCAAACAAGTTCGGCCTCGTACGCCTATGGCTACAATCACAATCGGTGCAGGCAAATTCAGCTCACAAATGAATTAAATTCTAGAATTTTATCTGGAAGTATTGGACAGAAACATTAAAGATACAGATTCCTTGTAATTCGAGGAAGGGTTCGCTGGAACACCACAGACCCCAAACACGCAAGTAAAATAGCCAGGGAGAGTGGGAAGGAAAATGGGGTCTAACGTCCACTTGGGACTAACATATAGTTTAATTCTATTTCAATAATTCGCTTGCGCGTAGGGGTCTTTAGCAGTGGGAGGAAACCTGGGGATCCGGAGAAAAACTACAACGTTGGACAGGTGATCTTAATCCTTGTCATGTGCAACCGGTGATTCCAAAACACGCTAGTTGACTCAATGACAGGCTTTATGATACAGCGCTCACGTGCTAACCATTCGCCATCCACCCCTCGCCTCCCCAAGTAAAATAACTCCATAGCCTACACGTATGCATTTACATGTAGCTCGTTGTCACTGAATACATAGACACGAAATCTAAACACGAAAGCAAATATTATTACATAATACATTTGCACTTGGATACCCCTGAACACATAATAAGACCAGTATTCTGATGTTAAAAGATTATTTAATGAAAATTAAACATAGGCCCACATTTGACATTTACATACAAGATTAGACTATGGCTGTAGTTGTTATAGTAAAAGGTTTAACAGAATCTTAGAAGTGTTTTAATATGTTATTGTAGATCGGTTCGCAGATAATTGCTGATTATAACAAAACAATCGGAACAGGATAACCCAACAATGTGAGTGTGTGGGGCGTCTGTGTTGATGTGATCAAACCGCGGCTATGGTCCCCATGGTATTTCCCAATTTTTACTAGTCCAACAACAGAATGACACAGATACAGACCAGTTAGTGCTATTGAAAACGAACGGTATGGAGAGAGAGAGAGGGAGGGGGAGGTGGAAGTAGCGTAGGGGTCATAGCAGTGTGAAAAAAAAACGGGGAACCCTTAAATATTACACAAGATTGAACAGGCAACCATAATCCTCACGTACAAGCGGTGAATCAAAACCAACCACTAGACTCAATGTGCAATGACAGACTTTGCGTTAAACCACTAGAACATCCAACCTGCCTCAAACTTGGAGAAATGAGGAAATTGTGTAAGAATTTGTAATTGTATAGTACTATAAGATTATACAAAAACATAGTTGGTTAGCCAACCACTCTCCCTGTATACTAATAATAATGGAGATAATATATAGATCGCCAACAACCAGTTAAATTAGCTGCTCTGGTGCGCTCTTACAATATTCATAATAGCCGGAATACAGTTTAAAGCTCAAAGTAAAGTAAATTTTATTGCAACAAAAAAAAAAAAAAAAAAAAATGCCCACGAGGAGCAGCATGCAATTACAAACAATACATTAATACAATACAACAAAATATACATATAACAATAAACGAACGTATATAAAGCTAGCAATCACACTTGGGAATCACGAAAGCTTCAGCAGAAAAAACCCCACTATAGGTGTAATCAGAGCCTTATATATAGAAGGCTCTGGTTGTAATTATACAGAATCAAAACATGTTTACTGCAATATGACAATACAATATGATAATGCAATATTATAAATTCACTGAACATATATATAGGCCACGAGATATTCTACTGCAACCATACTTTATCCGATTACTAATAATTTTAAGCATTACAATTTGATCTGAATGAAACATATTTATCATTAGCGAAAGTTGGCGTTTTTATTGTGAATTGGATGCTTCATATACATGGACGTTGTCATGAATTGTTTATTCCTAGGTAAAGATTCAAATCGATTTAAAAATGCTCTTAATTTGGGGAATTTATCCAAACAAGTCGGCGCCACTAGACAATGTTGATCCAGTAATTCATATAACACAAAATCACAAACGGTAATCTGAAATAAATAAACAGAAACATGTATGAAATAAAATATAACACTACTCAGACGCTTACTTTAAAGGAGCTAAACGATAATATATATTTAGGACTTGGAAACTGACACAATGGTAAAATTGCCCTTCTAGCACATCTGTAACACAACATTAAGCAGCTGTGGTTTATAGCTGTCGTACAATTAGTATATATATATGTGTTACACGTGCATTATTTAAGTTAGTTAATTAGTCACTATCTTCTCGTATTATTATATAAAAAATATTTCATCCTGTCAACCTTAACAAGAAAAAAAATGATGATTAATTCATAATTATTTTGGCTGTTTCACAGCTTAGGAAAGGGAAGAAATTGTAACACAACATTAAGCAGCTGTGGTTTATAGCCGTCGTACAATTAGTATATATATATGTGTTACACGTGCATTATTTAAGTTAGTTAATTAGTCACTATCTTCTCGTATTATTATATAATATTATATGATTGTCCGTTTAATGAAGGCTTCTAATATATACGTATTATAACTTGTGAATGGCTGTTAAATACTAACAAGGTTGTGGAAAACACCTTGGCCTTATAAATGATCTCAAGTTAGAAACTTAAAAGAGACGATGGAAGACAATCTTATCGAGATGCGGCAGACCGGAGACTGCTCCACAAGACAGAACGAGGACATGTGACAATGGGAGCAGACGTGAATTGGACGCTGGTCATTATGACGACAAACTAATATTATGTTCCTGTGTGCTGTATTGGTTGTAGACTTATAGATGTATTTGTAATGTTCGTTCCTGTACTGTTATAATAAAGAAGTCCAATCCACAGATATTATCTGATTATGTTACACATCGTCATAAATTCGATTGGATCAGCAAAAAGAGACATTAAATCTCATCTCATTCATTCACTCTTTTAAAATCGGGGATTGGGTTGCCCAAAGGTTTAATGTGTGCACGTTGGATCATAAGGTCTGCAATTGAATCAAGTGGCATGGTGTAAGGTCGTCACCTCAACTTAGTGGGTTTCCCCCGAGTTCTCCGGTTTCCTCCCATTGATTAAGACCGCTCGCTTAAACGAATTCTAGCCGGCAAAGTGTTCACATAAAATTGTAGACAGACTGACTGACCGATTGATGTTGACTACATCTACATCTACCCCCCCCCCCCTCATTTTCGGCACGAAATGCTGGAAAAATTTGGACGCACAATTTGACTTTGTAAAAATTGTATAAAAAAATATTGTGTTCTTGAAATGTGTCCAATTTAACAGCGAATTTAAGTTCAGGGTGTTTATAGTTAGGCAGGCAATTAAATAGAAATCTTAAGACTCGAACCCTCTATTGTTTGGAGTACAAGCCAAAAATCGTACGCATCTATATACTTACATTTTCACCAGCGAACCATGGTTTATCAGCAAGATATTTTTCGAATCTAGCAAAGGTTGTGGGAAGATAGTTAGAGAAGTAGTCTCCCTTTATATTTTCCTGTAAGAGATAAATAAGTGACGAATTTCTTTTAATTAATTGTTATTTATCCTCAGTTTTACATCAGTTGACTTGGGGTCAGTGTGGTAAACAAATGAAATAGATCGACAGCTATACCCCCGTCAGATCGGGGTGGCATCCTTACTTCGCTGCAGCAACCGTACGGCGACAAAAAAATGTACAAGATGCTGGCAAACGTGAACACAACGATAGAATGCCCACAGAAGTTACAAACCTGTCAGATCGCAGAACCTTTGTGTTCTTTTTGAACAAGTTTAAAACAACCGCCGTGACTAGGCATGGAGACCAAAACACAAGCGTACACAGATTTATATACCATTTAATGAACAGTTTCTATCATCTACGCGGGGTTTGGGTTGCCGAATGGTTAGCGCGTGTGCGCTGTATCATAGGGTTTGTCATTCAGTCAACTGGCGGGGTTTCGATTCCCCGGATGTACGTGACAAAGAGTAGGGTCGCCTGTTCAACCTCGTGGGTTTTCTCCAGGTCTGCCGGTTTCTACCCACTGCTGAAGACCCAGACGCGCAATTGAATTATTGAAATAAAATTAAACCATATGTTAGACTCAATGATACATATTCGAACCGCATTCGGAAATATCGGTGACTGAATAGAAACTTACATAATCCGGATTGTAGGACACATAAACAGAGTTATTTCTTAAATCCATGCCATTCTCTAGCATCATATCACAGGCAACCTTCTCTTTAATTGTTGTACCCACTATGAAATATAAAAACATAAATACACTATTAACTGATTCATTAGGCTTCAATATAAGATATCACAGCCACAGACGAATGTTCATCGCGGAGAAGAAGAAATGAAATAAAATTTTGTAGAATGCCCTACTGTTATGCGCCGACTGGACTATTGAAGACGTGTCGAGAATAAGAAGCTTTACCAAAACCATTTACGTTACCATTCCAAAATTTCCCCTCCCCCCTTTAAATAAGTCTCAACAGTCTCTATACTTGCTTATTACTTACAAATATTGTTTGTTACTTACAGAAGCTGCTTGTTACTTACACAAGCTGTTTGTTACTTACACAAACTGCTTCATTTTACTTACACAAACTGCTTGTATACTGACACAAATTGCTTGTTACCTACACAACTTGTTTGTATACTTACACAAATTATGTTTCTGTCCTAGATATCTAATTATAGAATTACTCTGAGTTATTCTTATATCGCCATCAATATAGTACGGAAGCTGAAATACAGAAAGCAAAAACCAAAACATTCAAACGTCCAGACAGTAACCGGAATCAATCAAAGAATACCGATTGCATCAACCTTTTTAAATAACAGAATGGGCAGTTTAAGTACCAAAATGACCCGTGTAAACCTACTAAAATAACAGACATGCTTGTATAAATTTGTTTATTTAACGGAAAGACATTGCTTAAGTTTGTTCAAATAATAGAAAGGCTTGCATAAGTCTGTTTAGTCTGTTTAAGTAACCGAGGGGCATGTTTTATTCTGTTTAAGTAACAGGGACCACTGTTTTAGTCTGTTTATTAAAAGAAAGTAGTCTGTTTAAGTTACAGAGGGGACTGAATCAATCTGTTAAAGTCACAGAGGGGTTTGTATAAGCCTATTTAAATGACAGAAGGGCCTGTTGATGTATATTTCAATCACATGATTGACGTGATAATATATCTGAAAACTTACATTAGGAAAATCTAAACCCAGTTTGTTCTTTACGCTCGTCCATTCTTCCTTACTGAAACCTGGTGCTGAAAACAGAAAATACGGTTTAAAAGTTTCAGATATCACAATCTATATCCACCTGGAGTCTACGCAACCCCCCCCCCACACCGACAGTTGGAAAATACTTATGTCGCGTTTCTTATTTTCTGCCACTTACCTCACAGACAAAAATAGGGTTTTTTTTCAATGCAGTAAAACAAAAAAAGGTGCAGTACGCACAGTTGACAAAATGTTGCTACATATCGATTTCTAACACACATTGTTGTTTAAAAACTGTGAGCGCAGATAAAGTGAGAGAGGGAGAGAGGGGGGAGGGGTAAGGTCAGGTCCACTCGACACAAACTAGGTCATTTCGTGACTAACACATGGCTCTATTTCATTTACAGAATTTGCCGTAGGGGTCTTTAGCAGTGAGAGGTAACCAGAGGACCCAGAGAAAACCCACGAGGCTGGACAGGCGACCCTACTCATTGTCACGTACAACAGGAATCGAACACGCCACCTGACTCCATGCAGACCTTAAACGTACTAACCATTCTCATCTGGAGTGCATGCACAACAGACTGGAATAACCAGACGCTAGAGATTGCCATTCGATTGAGATTGGCGTATTTCGCCGAACATAACTCATTTTCAATTTGAGTCAAAACGGAAACGATTAAATATAAATAAGTTAATATACATTCATATTACACAAACTATGATATTTCGGGACTACAGTATGATTCAACGAGCAAGCGTTAACCATTCGCCCACTCCCACCCCGCTAATTGGTTAGCAAGCCAGCGCCTAACCCGCTGAGCCACCGTGTATACCATATTAATGAAATACTTACCATCACCCAATTCATATAGTTGATCTGTGAATTCTTCACCCACATAATGTAATAAAAATCTAATAGGCTGAGCTAGCTACAAAACACAAATTCTATGTGAAATTCAATAAATCTGTTTTAGTCATTCCGTTTTAATGTTGAACTTTTATGACATTGAAAAATACCGTGTACACATTGACTGTATGTAAAAGAGCCCTTGAGGGCTGTAATTCGTAATAATAGTAAGTCGTTGCGCCGCTGTCAGGGCAAAATCGACGTTCGCGTAAAAGGGCCCTTGACAAAATGAAATGAAATGGGGTTTAACGTCCTACTGTTGTTTTCCTAACCTGACCAAATGAATACGTACATACGCTAGACAGTGTGCTTACTCTTATATCGAATTCAAACTGCAAAGGGATCTTGAAGTGCACGCCAATGTGTACGCGGGACCTCGGTTTTTTGTCCCACCCGAAGGACTAAACAACTGTCCTTGCCAGGCCCTCCACCCTCCACGCTGGGAATTCTGGATGAGCTTTTTTGGCCAATTGATCGAATACCCGACCTTTTGGCTTGCGAGCCAGCGTCTTACCTACTTAGCCACCGCGATCCCCAGGGGCCCTTTGCAGTTGGGATTCAGTCACTTTAAACCCCATTTCAATTCTTTTCAGTTAATAATACCTAGATTTATATTAACCGAAAGCTTTATCTTACCCCTCGTATATTCCAGTATCCCAACGTAGACATTTTACTGTTGTTTTTCGAATCAATTAAGAATTGACAATACGTGCATCAAACAGTTTTCGCTGACACGGTCTTAAATGTGTGATCATGTATATAGTGTATGTGATATACGGAGGGAATGATTATTATCATCCAGAGAGATCTATAGTCAGTGTTTACGGGATCTGTGGCGGACCTCTATTTATGGGACTTAGGTTACCACTGTTATTTTCATCACTGGCGTTGTCTCAGATCACCAAACAGTTGTGTGTTTCGGGACATTTAGAGTTGTTCATTTTTTTTAAGTTGACCACAACATCTTAGAATTTTTAATGAGATTACAATACATATATTGGATTATCGTTCTTACATGTCAAATTGGTTGAATAAAAAAAATGCCTGTGCTTTATAGTTTTCCATGGGAAATAGTATACATGTATGCATGCATGCTGCATCATAGGGTGATTCAATTGAACATATAGAGGAGATCATAGTCAATATAGTGTTTTATTTAAACATACATTATGCAAGAGCTAAATTGCAGCGTTTTCTTTAAGCCTGGAATGTTATCTTAATTATTAGTTAGACAATAATTAACTTATCCAGACCATAATCAACCCTCGATGACTTTGCTAGCCTGTGATATTTCCTGGATTACAATCCTATCTGCTACTTAACGTCCATTAATAATTAAATCAAAAAATGGATAATCGAGACAATGTTTTATTATCGTGCCGACTTTAGAAATGATGATCGAGGCTAAGCCGACATTTCAATCGTTAAAATGTCGCTGCAGAGTGGATCAATTTGACTGAAGTTTTCAACCCTTAATCTAATCTTCCCTAACTCCCCGTTGCTTTAAGATGGTACAATTTACAAGCATTATTTTTGTCGTGTTTAAGCAACATATTCATATTTATTAATATAGATTTTGTCTGTTTTTCAATACTTTAAAATTACACATTCTCACACACAGTTTTGTTTCATGACATGAGAACTTCTTTGCGCTGTCATTTTCTTGAGACAATAATGCATAAAGTCGGCCTATTTTACTCCCTATGTAAGTCCTGATTCTACGTGGGATATAATAGTTAAAGCCATGGTGACTCGGGTAACTTCTGAGATCTACTAGCGATTACGGACCCCGGGTCGCTTGGTAGAACTGGGACTGAAACGCGATTCGTGTACCAAAGATAAAATGTTTATTTTGTCTTAAATATTGGATATCAGAAGCTCATCTTTTCCCGGTAAGATCACAGCATCAAAGTTAATTTAAATTGACAAATAATTCGTGTTTTCAATCTTGAAGATTTTGGATGATATTGAGTTAAAGACTTAGCTACTTTAAATAATCGCCATCACTACTAAACTACAAAAAAGGTTAAATACGTTGAGACCGAGACTGAGAACTAGCTACTTTAGTCTCTCGTTAGTTTAACAGTGGACCCGCCTCCGTCGACTGACTCAACTTTTTCGAGGCCTTTTACCCACTAAACAACATAGGTATTTATGTGGTAATATCTGCAGATAAAACTATATGCAATGTAATATTTGTTTGTTAAAGATAATGCATATCGTGGCCATGTTTGCTGTTTAATATCGTAATAATGTCCAAATTGATAAACCTGCATGACTCATCACTTTCAGGTATTCTACATAACAACTGCCCCTTTATAAGATTTAAATGATGTCATAATAAACATTATCTCACGCTTAAAATGGCGTCATAGTAAATATTACCTCATCCTGACTCAGCAGAAATAAAAAGTTGAACAAGTTTGTATCTGTAAGTTTACCTGGTCGAGGGCACGTAAACTCGGTGGGGGTAGCCTTGAAACGATAAGACCAGCTAAATTTGTCCTTCCCTTAAACCTAACCCTGAACTTAGCCTCTATGCTTACCCGAAAGCTAGCCAACAGTCTCACCAACGATGACATACCCTAACCTTATTTACATCTTATCGACCTTGACAAAAATTGAGCTGACCTTAACTTTTAGATTGCCCCTACCAAATCGCTATTAAGGATCTACAGTAACAATGTATCATTATTAACAACATCAAAGGGGCTAAATCGCTATTCTTTGGCACCTAGAAATGGGCACGCAATTTCTAATCAGTTATGTTCGTGTGTAGGGGGGGGGGGATGACTTGCTGTCATTGATTCATGTGGCAAGGTCCAACCCACCCTACCCCACCCCTGCAGCGCCACTGCTAAAATCCCCTACGCAAAAGGCAAATTATTGAAGTAAATTTTAACGTCTGTGTCGCGTGAACGTTAAACCTCATTTCCCTCTCTAGTCATTAAACGAGTATATTTTTTCCGCGATTGACGACCTTGAAGAGGGGTCGAGGAACACATTGGCCGCACACTGGGGTCATCCTTGCCCATCACGCCCCTGCACACAACAACCATATAATTATCAATCAATACTGAAAAAAAAAGGCTGACGCCCTTGCTGAAAATAAAACCAGTACATAAATATCACGAAAGTACAGAAGAGTTAACAAATGTTCTGAAAGTATATAATATTATTGCTATATATTATGTATTGGTATGTGATAAGTCAACGAGTACTTATATAAATATATAACACTAACAACGGTATCTTAATAAGATTTGCGGACCATTTAATTACCGCAATAAATACAGTCACGGTCAATATGTTATTGCACATAATACATTATGAATACCGGGTAATGACCAGCGAAATTGACAACGCTTCATTAATCCCTTATATATAATTCTTTAATCTTATTACATAGCAACCACTGTAAACAAATGCATTTATAACACCTTTTGAATGAAGGAACTTGATTAATAGGAGAGAGTCAACATTTGGAAACTCACATCAAGTGGGGGAACTGTTTATTTCTAATATATTTGTGCCTTGACAATTGTATTGAACTTATCTGGTGGGATAGCTTTATTGTGGATTTTATCAAGATATATTTTAACTAAAAATGGGAGCAGGATGTGTAAGATTTATTTTTCTTTTTTTCCATGGATCTTATTCACGAAACTATACTTTTGATTAAGTTTTAGTTTAGGCTTTTGTCCACAAAATGACCACCTATGCTTTTCATATATCTAGATTGGATTGTCTTCGTCCGGAAATATATTGTAATCTCTGTAAATACGATGTAGGAAAATGCCTGAGCTAATTTTGAAGTGGTTGTGCTAATTTCGATAATATTAAAACTTTTTCTTAAATTTGAAATGTTTTTGATCAAAAGATGGGGAATATGTATCAGAGATTTTTGTTATATCAACGACTGATCCACACAGCAAAGGAAATATACATACTAAACTTATGCTGTTTAACTATAATTAGCTCTGCTTGAGAACAGACACTAAGCTTCTTGACCGACATTTTTATAGTCAGCAAGACTAATTATATTTGGAGAATTCTGAGTATATATTCTACTTTCATTTTAATTAACTCGAAAAGATAACGCATCGACATTTGTCAATCGAAGCAGAAGAGTAGGACGTTTAACTCAATTTTATTTTATTTTACATGCAATGAATGAAGCGTCCATATTAGCACAGGCATTACTCAGTTAGAGTTAGAACCGTGTCGCGAATTCCGCTCCATATATTCCTGATGCTGTGGTTACTAGAAATAAGCGCCATATCTCGTTGATTGTCTGCGATATCATTACTGTGGAAACGGACCTTAAATCAACTACAGCATCTTGCAGAAAAGTATCACGTGTCCAACAAAACAATTGAATTATATATGATTATGTCAACATTTTAATATTGTTATATATTGTCATTGTCCATTTTGGTATAATTGTCCATTTTATTTTATTTCACAGAGTTCAAGTCGAACCGTACAGGAGGACGCAAACACCCCACACAAACCTCACGAGAATACACCAAACGTAAGTATAGATTACCACAATAACTTTCAAGGCCGGTCACATTACTTCTATTGCGTCATTTTTGTAAACCGCTGCTTTGCCTTGGAGAGACCTGGGGTTTAACGTCCACTCGACACAAACTAGGTCATTTCGGAATTAACTTATGATTTTAATTTTATTTCAATAATTCGCTTGCGCGTAGGGGTCTTTAGCAGTGAGAAGAAACCGGAGGACCCGGAGAAAACCCTCAAGGTTGGAGAGTCGACCCTACTCCTTGTCACGTACAACCTGGGAATCGAAACCACGCCAGTTGACTTAATGACAGACTTTGATACAGCGCGCACGTGCTAATCATTCATAATATATTATATATCTAAATGAATAAATTGCTTCGAGGTATAATTCCTTTGAGTAGAAAAACAAATATTGGCAGCAAATTTCAATATAGTGATCAATGTTCTGTTCTCACTTTGATTATAGAGCACGCATCGGAATGTTTTTAAAAATGCTAGACATTAAAAGTGAGATAATCTATGACCGGGAATGACACGTAAGGAACATTAAGAGTTAATAGAGAGGCTCGTAAAAACACCCTGAATTCAATTGCTGTGTCCGAGCAGAATTGCCCTCATGGCGTATGTCCGTTTTCATAAGCCCGGTCGGTGCAGAAAAGTAGGACGTTAAACCCCAATTCAATCAATCATTCAATAGGGAGAGATTAGTAGTCTGAATCCTACACAGAGTAACCTGTCTTGATCTCTGGAAATCAGTAAATCGTCTCGTTGAAATGAAATGAAATGAAATAGGGTTTAACGTCCTACTATTTTGCACCTAACCTGGGCTAATGGAAGACGGGCATACGCCATACAATGTGCTATGAGGGAAACTTTGCCCGGGCAGCGGCGCTACGGCCTACTCTTATATCGAATTCCAACTGCCAAGGGATCTTTTACGTGCACTCCAATGTATACACGGGACCTGGTTTTCTTCCCATCCGAACGACTAGGCAACTGTCCTTGTCAGGGCCTCCTTCTGCATCACTGATAAGGGGAAATCAAGCCGGAAAATCGAGATGAACTTTCTCGGCCAACGTTTAGTTGAAACAAAATGCCCTTCTTCAATTGCTAAATTATAAAACACTGATAGAAAAAAAGGGCATTTAAATATTGTTACGGGGAGTGCCCATCTCCCACGTTTCTACTTTAACCAACAAGATTTTCAAGCATAGATATATTCAATATTTTCACGAGGGAATTATGGGCATACTATTTTACATTTTAACAGAACACCACCATTCCTACAGTTACAATAGAAACAGTCAACACATCAGAAACAGAACAGCAACAACAGATTCAAGAACCAGAACCAGAACCGGTTAATGATAACCAGTTAGAACAAGAACAGGTTAATGACGATGATGTCAGAGGGCGGGAAGAATTCAGTAATTTTGTGAAAGAGGCGTTGCAGGTTCATAATGAGCTGAGAGCCAAACACGGCGTTCCGCCATTAACAATTAACAAAGAACTGTGCGATAAGGCGCAAGAATGGTCCGATCATTTAGCTGAAACTGGAAAATTTGAACATAGTCCGGATAACAGACGCTTTATGTGGAATGGTGAAGAAACATCAATGGGTGAAAATCTGGCTGGTGGTAGTTATGATTTATCTGGTCAGTAAACTATTCTTATATTTCATCTATTCTGGCACGTCTCACTTTTGGGGGGTTGGATGGCCGAATGACTAGCACGTGCACGCTGTACCATAAAGCCTGCCATTGAGTCAACTGGCGTGGTTTCGAATCCCCGGTTGTACGTGACAAGGAGTATGGTCGCCTGTCCATCCTCGTGGGTTTTCTCAGGGTACTCCGGTTTCCTCCCACTGCTAAAGACCCCTACGCGCAAGCGAATTATCGAAATACAATTAGACCCCAAATGACTTACTTTATGTCGAATGGACGTTAAACCCCACCTCTCCACCTCTCTTCGTATCGCTGTGAATTTTCCGACAGTCCTTAATTTTACATCCCGATCATCAAATCGCATTATCCTTATTATTTGTAGACGAATCACAGCCACCAAATTATGGGTGTAGCAGGGATGAGCTGTGTTGTACGATTATTCGTATATCTGGGGATACCTTGATTCTGCTGTTCTATATGTGATCTAGATTATTTATGCTTGCTACTGACTTTGTCAAAGAGGTGTACGAATTCTATGCCTGGTTTCCGTTTTCCCTTAATTTTAAAGGGACAATAACACTCTTACTGGCTTTGCAGCTCCAGAAAATAAATAATAGCCTTTTTCTAAGTACTAGATATTTAAGTGTCCTGCTTGTTGTGTAAATTATCCATTACATCCTATTTTAGTTAAGTTTTTCCAAATTTTTTACATTAGGTGTGTTAAGATGACATTTGTATCATCAATTAATTGGAATATTGTAAAATAATACAATTTGTTGACCAGAATAAAGATTGGGACATATTATTCAGTTACAACAAGAGTGGTATTGGGCCTTTAAACTATTAGGCCTACACTATATTTCTTCTCACTTTATTTTGTAGATGTAGGCTTAGAAAGGATTACATTTGGGAGTTTACAATCCGTTTTCGAGAAATCTCGATTTCAACCAACGTCATCAGGATTCCGGGAAATCTTATTACTGTTAATCATAATAAATAATCATTTTATTGTTAATTTGTATTTTCAGGTAAAGAAGCCACCATGATGTGGTATAATGAAATCAAAGATTATAATTTTAACAAACAAGGTTTTACAATGGGCACAGGTAAGAATAACCGATTATTAGTAAAATGGATTTTGTGATCTAATACTTGCTTGATGCTATGGTTATATTGAATCGGTCGTAGCGAGTAATACGTTTAAAATATTGAGTGTATGAATTGGTAGATGTTACCTAGAGCTAAAGTCGCGGTGTCTCACTGAGTAAGACATTAGTTCGATAATGTGGAGAGCCGGTGTATGGTCCGGGTGTTGGCCTTGAAAATTCATCGTATAGCAAGCAGTTTTGAATCAAAAACCGAAGTACCGTGTACATATTGGTGTGTCCGTAAAAGAGTAGGCCATAGTGCCGCTGCCGGGAAAAAATTCCCTACACTGTGTGGCGTCAACCCGTCTTCATTGACCCAGCCAGAGCAGAACAGTAGGACGTGAATCCTTGTTCATTCATATCGTTACCCAGAACTATTCTCTCGGTACAGGCCCGGATCCAGGATTTTGTCGAGGGAAGGGGGGGGGGGGCACACTTGGATTGCTTGGGCGGAGACAATGCGTAATCATGTTTATATCATCTATTTAAGATCAGATGTGTGAACTACAACAGTAACAAAGCAAGTAAAAATCAAAATCAACTTTGTCACTGGGGCTGACGGGGGGTGGGGGAGGGGGTGATATGAAAATATAGAGTGGGTGTCGAGACCACAGGGTGGTAGATAAGGGAGGCGGGAGCTGGGGCGTATTTTGTTGGTATTTGAGGGGATGGGGGTAAAAAGAAACCAGACAAGCATACCATTTGAATTTTATATATCTTATCATTCAGTTTGGTGCCTCAAATTAATTTTTTTTTTTTTTTATTTCTCAGGTCATTTTACGCAAGTTGTGTGGAAGGATACTAAAGTTTTAGGCATAGCTAAATCCACGGGACCTAAAGGAAATACAATTGTTACAGCAAATTATCTACCACCAGGAAATTATCAAGGAAATTTTGAAGAAAATGTACTTCCATTGATCTAAACTCAAACCTCTAGTTCATGTTTCGTCCTGAAACTTAAATTATTAACTACTATGTGTTTTGTACTCGCGAGACGAGCATTCAAATAATCGGTACCATTCCAATCTGATTAAAACACAGATCGTATTTCGTTTCGTTTTTTATATTTCAAAATTTCGTTTTACTTGTCTTTACTACAGTAGGATCTTGATGGTGTGAGGAATTATCCAGTGAAGTGGTCTGTTTGGGTGGGTTTTGGGTGTGAGGTGCGCGGAACTGTGAGTAACACACTAAAACATCAACGCTGATTGGTTAATCAAATGACTGAGAACATAGGGTCAAAAGCCGCTCGTATTACCCCTGACGCGACCTCCCACTAGAACTGGCCAGATCTTCATGTAGTGGTTGCGGGCACGAAAGCATAAAAAAATTAAATATATATTTGTATTTTAGTCAGATTGCTACTATTCAGGATTACCAATGTGATGTTACCATTCATTACCAATAATATGTTGTTATTTTAGTCAGATTGTTACCATTGAGGATTACCACTATACAGGCGCGGATCCAGGATTTTTTGCAGGGGGGGGGGTCTAGGTTGATAAAAGGCACTCAACGAATTAACGGGGGGTTTGGGGGCCCTCCCCGAGGAAAATTTGGTAAATTAGATTCAATTTGGTGCATTCTGACGTATTTCCGGATGGTAAATTCCAAAGTTACAGGTCTAAAAGTCGCCAATAAAATCGCATAATAATTTTCAAGTCTGAGCAGAGGGGGGGGGGGGGGGGGGGGTCCGGACCCCCTGGACCCCCCCCCTGGATCCGCGCCTGAATATGGTGTTATTTCAGAATGGATATTGTCGTACGAAAACCCGAGATTCATCAGATTAAAGATGCATTATGTAAGATTTAGTTAAATGGACGACCTTTCTTGCTATAATAGTTCAAAAATATATTAATGAGAAAAGTTTTAGCACAGATTGTTTATTATCGTAACAACGGTACTTGATAATCTCGCGGCTGTTCCAATCCGATGTTTAGAGAGTTGATTATAGGCTTGTCATGTCAATAAATGTCTAAATAATAATTTATATAATATAAGAGCCCTCAAAAGAGCTGCGATAAGCACATTTAGCTTTTACAAAATGCATCTTTAATAAGAGGCCTTATAGGCGTCATAAATATAAACCCTAAATATAAAGTGAAAGGAAATTCTATAGCTATTTTGTTAATAAATTTGTTATTTCATTTGTTGTGTACATCTTTAGTTTGTTTTATTAAAATAACAAAACTGGTGGAAAAATATATTCCCAGGTCCTAACCAAACGAATAATCATACAAAAGACTGTTTAGTGCTGTCTAAGAGAATAAATCCAGGCTGCCTAATGCAGTGCGTGCCCTTTACTGAAATAGACCTCAGTTTAGGGAGATACGGCTGTGTTCGGAAATATAAGTGGTCTGTATCCAAAAATATATTCCCAGGTCCTAACCTCAGTTTAGGGAGATACGGCTGTGTTCGGAAATATAAGTGGTCTGTATCCATAATCTAAAATGGAGTATCCTCCCTTTATTTATCTTTTAACGACACGATCATGAAATTTCGCGCTCATCAAATTATGTTGCAGTAACAGATGTAATGTATCCAAGGGGCTCATAGGAAAAATAATTTAATAAATAAATTACTTTGTTTTCCCTTTTGACTTTAAACTAAATTTTTTTTTTAAAGAAAATCATTAAACACTCAGAAAGACAGAGATGTGGTTTAACGTCCACTCGACATAACCTATACCATTTCGGAACAAACATAATGTGGTGCAATTTTAATAGGCTCCTACAAACCGCTGGGGGCATGGGCGTAATAGCACTGGGAACAAACACAGGAGACCCGGAGGATCCTACACCTCGCCACGGACAAGCTTAGGATTAAAACCACGCCCGTAAGATCTAACGCACGAGATAGACCACTTGAACAAATTAATCTAAATCAGTCACATATACTTTTTATTGGAAATCATAATATTATATTACGCCTAAATCAAAACAATACCCATTACATTCCCAAAATGTTCTGAACCGACTGGGCAAATAAACACGAGCATACGCAATATCATAAATTCAAACTGCCAATGATTCTTTAACGTGCACGCCAATGTGTACACGGGACCACCTAGGTTTTTCACGCCATCCGAACGACTATAATAGGCCTACGCTGTATGTTGCCAGACCATCCTTCTGCATCACTGACAAAAGGGAACCACGTCGGAAAATTCAGATGATCACGGCCAAGCAGGGATCGAACACGGGACTTCCAGGCTAGCAAATCAACGTCTTACTAACTGAACCACCTCAGCCCTAGCATTCCCGGACAAACAAAAGCTTAGCTGGATTAATAGTGACGTCCCATTCTCTTTAAAATAATTTGTATCTTCTCACTAGCTAGCAATAACACAAAAGATTTCGTGCTGTGTATATCAGCTATTTCGTTTAGTCACTTGCATCATCAAGATAGCAAAAAACGTTTGATGTCAAATCTGTTTGTAAATCAAACGATTGTGAATGTGTGATAACATAGAATAAGAGTACTGATCTTCCATGTGAGTCACACTCAGCTCAATAATTGTTCATAACGGTAGATTTGATGACAAAAAAAAGAAGCAATATCTCCTCGCTTAAATTCTCATCTGTGTTTAAAGGAGAAAAAGATTAAAGGATAGCACGAGGAAATGATATAATCAATCGCACTATAACGCTTGCTGACTGATACTAAAACACAAAACATTTCATGGATACGAATTGCTGGTCAAATTGGTATCGGATGCCGATCCTTTATTCCAAGCGTTCCTAAGGTTAATTGAAAGTGAGAGAGAAATGGGGTTTAACGTCCACGCGATACAAACTAGGTAATATCGAGACTAACACATGGATCAGTTTTATTTCAATATTTCGCTTTGCGCGTAGGGGTGTTTAGCAGTGGGGGAAAGCCGGAGCACTCAGAGAAAACCTACGGCGTTGGACAGGCGACGCCACACCTTGTCACGTACGCATGACCGTGGAATCGAAACCACGGCTGTTTACTCAATGACAGACCTTATGTTACAGCGCGTACTTGATCATTCGCCCCCCCCCCCTTCATTAAAAGCGTCTAGTCATTTGGATGGTGAAAAAAGATCCACCCGCCTGTTTACGAGTACTTAAAAGAATTATTGGCAGTTGGAAATCGATTACGAGTAGGCGTGACCACTGCTGTCTAAGTAACATTTACCTAATATAAAACATATGCCCGTCGGTTGGTGGGGGTGAATGACCGAATGGTTAGCGTGCACGCGCTGTATCATACGGCCTGCCATTGAGTCAACTGGCCTGGTTAGCGTGCACGCGCTGTATCATACGGCCTGCCATAGAGTCAACTGGCTTGGTTTTATATCCCAGGTTACGATGGCAAGGAGAAGGGTCGCCTGTCCAGCCTGGTGGATTTTCTCCAAGTACTCCTGTTTCACCCCACCGCTAATGACCCCTACGCGCATACGAATTATTGAAAAAAAATTAAACCATGTGCTAATCCCGAAATGTTTGTGTCGAGTGGATATTAAACCCAATTCCTCTCTTTCTCTCTCTGTCGGTTGGTGGAGAAAACTTTAAACCCCATTTCATCACCGAGGCAAAAACCTGGATAAAGCGTGCGAGAGAACCGTGTGGTTAACACTGATTAAACCCATGTCGACATGGTGATGTATGTAATTGGGTGGTCTGACATTTACATGATATAACTGTCACTATGTAAATTGGTCTATTCAACAGTTAGTTGAAGGCATGCATGTATTTATCTGATTGGGGTATTTTTAGTTTTAAATTGCTGAAGAATATTAACGGCGTTAACACATCACCAAACTGTTCAAGTTAGATATTTATTTAACAAGTAATAACCCTGCTTTATAGCGAGAATCCGGAACCAACTTTTGAAGTTGTGATTTATTCAGATTTTAATCACTTCCATGATAGTATGTATATAATACTAGCCGTAAGCATCCATTGTACTGTAAAGTCTACAGGCTTCAATCAAGAAAGCACACTCACTGTGTCAGGATGGGGTGGGGTAGGTGGGGTACCTCTTAATTTAAAGGGACAATAACATTCTTGCTGGCTTGGTAACTCCAGAAAATAAATAATACCCTTATTCTAAGTACTAGATGTTTAATTGTCCTACCTGTTGTGTAAATTATCCATTATAACCTATTTTATTTGTCCAGAGGGTTCAAAAATATTTTAAAATCCAAGTCACATTTGAAAAGGTTTACGTTAGACTTTTCAAATCAATTGGTTGAATTTTTCCAATTTTTTAAAGTAGGTGTGTTTAGATGAAATTTATATCATCATTTAATTGGAATATTCTAAAATAATAGGATTTGTTGACCAGAATGAAGATTGGGACATATTTTTCAGTTACAACGAGAGTGTGATTGGGGCTTTAATCATAGGAATTGCTACCCTCTACCGGTGGTTTTAACAAATCTTTTATAAGTGAAATGAAATGAAATGTGGTCCTACTGTTCTGCTCCTGCTGGGCTAATGAAGACGGACATGCGCCATACAGGGGGGTTGGGATGGCCTAGTGGTCTAGAGTGCCGCGCTTCGACCTCTAGCTGGCTGGTCACCACTGGCTTGCGGCTGTGGTTTCGAGCCCTGGTCTTAGCGTATGTGGTATGGAGATAGGGTCGCCTTCTCAACATCGTGGGTTTCCTCCGTGCACTCCGGTTTCCTCCCACTGCTAAAGACCCCTACGCGCAAGCGAATTATTGAAATAAAATTAAACCATGTGTTAGTCCCGAAATGACCTAGTTTGTGTTGAGTGGACGTTAAACCCCATCTCTCTCTCTCTCTCTCTCTCTCTCTCTCTTTCTCTCTGTGTCATACTGTGTGCTATGAGTGGAATTTTGCACGGATACATCGCTACAGCCTACTTTTATATCGAATTCCAACTGCAATGGGATCTTTTACGTGCACGCCAATGTATACACTGGGCCACGAGTTTTCGTCCCATCCGAACGGCTACACACCTGTCCTTGTCAAACCTTCCGTCCTAGCATGGGGACACCATACGCCGGAAAATGCCGAAGAATTTCCCCATGCAACACCGAGACTAATTTTTGTCAAGTTGACGCAAAAAACATAATTCTTTCACTTTCTCTCGACCTGGTGAATAAACTTAAAGTTACGTTTTTCATCGATTGAAATTCTAGAAACATCCAGGGGCAAAAGTTTATTCTTTAAATTTGGCACACCATGGCAAGTTTTCGATTTAATGGCATTCAGTAATTATAGTAAAGGAGAGAAAAAATAAGAAATTCATCGCCTGAATCAGCCAACTGTTAAATGAACTAGAAATAGATAGATTAAAACTGATAGATTCCGATAACAGATCGATTTTCTTATTTATTAATCGATAAATGATGTCATGCTATTTTAGAATCATTATATTTATGGATATCGTGCCAGATATAAACACAGCCTCTTGATAAAGGGGGTTTGGTTGATCTAATGGTTAACGCGTCTTCGTTTGATCATTGGGTCTTTCATTGAGTCAAGTGGTGTTGTTTCGATTCCCGCTTGTTCGTGACAAGGAGTATGGTCGCCTGTCCATACTCAGGTGAAGCTAGCTGTGGTAGACATTATCGTGTCAGACGTCTCAGCGATATAGGGCCTACAGACAGCATCGTTTAATTGTACCATCGAATATAATATTCAATCTCGAAACCAGAAAATTTTTTGAAGAAATTTCTCTGGTGAATCGGGGTAGCCATTTTCCCGGAAAATGACATGTAATTCCTACGCGCGAAATTTCTCGTTTATTTGCGTCGTACGCCCCTGATTTTACGTGCCTGGATGACCGAATCACTTAAAATATACCCACGCGTAGAAAAATAGATCTTTACAAAAACTTGAATTTGTTCGTTTAGGATCCATTTTTTTTTTATGTCAGTGAGTTGACTTTGACTCAAGGATCATTTTACAACAAACAAAACGACGATCCGACCTCTATTTCGAAAAATCGGCCCAAAAAGATTGACCAATCAGAGGTCAGAATGGGCGGGGCTTAGGTTTGGAAAAAAATGGACAGTCTAATGTGCCAGAGGCCTTCGGCTCCGCGGCTGCCTCTGGGAACGAGATTACATAATATTACGACTGTTCTAATAACAGGGCTGATTAAAATAGCATTATGCAAGAGCAAAATCTGCTTATTACAGGTCTTTCTTTAGGCCTGAAATGTTATCTAAATAATCAATTGGACATTAATTAACATATCCAGACCATAATAAACTCTCTATGTGAAGGCTAGCCTTCGATGTTGGCGGATTGAATTCCTATATGCCGCTCAATGGCCGTTGATAATTAAATCAATCAAGTGGATAATCGAGACTATGCTGTATATATTAATGATTTGAGTAATGATGACCGAGGCTATGTGAATATTTCAAACGCTTTTTTCTCGGCTAATAGTGGATCAATTTGACTGAAATTTTCAGCAAATTACCTTTACACTATCTAGTTTTTAACTATTATAGTGAGAACTGCCATCTCTTTATCTTATCTCCCATAATGTAACTTTAAAATAAATATCTATATTTCCATGAAATGCGAAATTTTGAACTATAAAAAACGAATCGAAATAGGATTGATGTTTTGATCAGATTGTTGTATTGTTGATATTATTCTGGTGGCAAGGCTTATGACCTTTTCAGATCGTGTACAGAAGATTACCATAGATACAGAATTAATATGTGGGCCTCTTATTCCCGAGTTTTCTTTAAATAGGTGTCTGATTATTTTATGTCGTTGATAACGTCCTATTCTGATTTGATCCAAGCATAAACTAGATTTTGTAGAGAAGAGGTTTTGTGGAGACACAATGAAAACTAATGAAAAGATATTTGTAGATTATTATGACGGGTTGGACAATAGTTCAAGCGACCCCGCTGCACGTGGGCGTATCAACGGACATGACAAGTTCTTTAAATAGTAGGTTGTTAATCTTATTGATACGTGTTAATGTCCGGATAAAGATTTTTAATATTAAAATAGCATTATGCAAGAGCAAAATCTGTTTATTACAGGTCTTTCTTTAGGCCCGAAATGTTATCTAAATAATCAATTAGACATTAATTAACATATCCAGACCATAATAAACTCTTGATGTCAAGGCTAGCTTTCGATGTTGACGGATTGAAATCCTATATGCTGCTTAATGGCCGTTGATAATTAAATCAATCAAGTCGATAATCGAGACTATGCTGTTTATATGAATGATTTGAGTAATCATGACCGAGGCTATGTGAATATTTCAAACGTTTTTTTCTCGGCTAATAGTGGATCAATTTGACTGAAATTTTCAGCAAATTATCTTTACACTATCTAGTTTTTAACTATTATAGTTAGAACTGCCATCTCTTTATCTTATCTCCCATAATGAAACTTTAAGAAAAAGTTTCACTTTAAAATTATACCATGTATCCCTAAACCAACGATGCTGGTGTCCGTATGTTTCGTTGTCAAGTCGTTGCCAAGCAACCGTTGTTTATAGTGCTATGTGTAGCTGATCTTTTAACAGAATTTATAAAGAACGCGTTACTTAATAACAACATGATAGACCGGACAGCACCGCCGCTGGTGGGGGTATTTTGTTGCCTGTCATAGGGGTGGATCCAGAGGGGGGGGGGGGGCACCCCCCCTCAGCTACATAAAAAAAGATAATGCCTTGCATCAATGAAATTACATCACAAAGTGATCCTACATCAGTATAAAAATGATTTCTCTGTTTAAAAAGCTCAATTTGTGTGTATGCCTATGTAATTTAGAGACGATGATGGCAGATTTCCGTAACAGAAACCTGGCAAACCCCCTCCTGCAAAAACTCCTGGATCCGCACCTCGTCATCTCAAGTTTATAGTTTTATTTATCTTTTTAAGGATTTACGATTAATGCGTTTAATTGCTCCAATGCCATTTAGGTTTATTAACGAGCGAGGTTTTTGATTAGGCATCTCTTGTCTTTTCCAAGCAACGTGTTACTTAATTAATAGAAACGCGGTGAACCTCTGAGTAAGACAGTAACCGGGAGGCCTATGGCTCAATCCTGGCCTTGGTCGAGAAAGTTCTTCGGGGATTTTCCTTCGTGGTTTTTCCATAGTCAGCGGTGCAGGGCCTGGAATATACAATGGAATGAAAATCGGGGTCTCGTGTACATATTGTATAGCACGTAAAAGAACCATTGACAGCATCCGAAATAAGAGTAGTTCGTAGCGCAGCTGTCCTGGGAAAAATTTCCCTGATGCCTGTCCTCATAAGCCAAGTCCTGAAAGGTGGGATATTATATCCCATTTCACCATAAAATTACAATGTGAATCTGATATCATCTAATAAACAGCATAATGATTTTGATTTTCTTTTGACCCCTTTTTCGTCCCTGTCAATTATCACAGTCTCGTGTTTCCATGGGTTCACTTTATATTCCATAATAACAATAAACCATAATACAGACTGTCGAGATATGATCATAGTATCCCATTACTGGTGTCCATTTAACGTCTTCCAATCACCTTCATTAATGGCGGGGGGGGGGATGGCCGAGTGGTCTAGAGTGCCGCGCTTCGACCTCTAGCTGGCCGGTCACCTCTGGCTTGCGGCTGTGGTTTCGAGCCCTGGTGTGAGCGTATGTGGCATGGAGATAGGGGCGCCTTCTCAACCTCGTGGGTTTCCTCCGGGCACTCCGGTTTCCTCCCACTGCTAAAGACCCCTACGCGCAAGCGAATTATTGAAATAAAATTGAACCATATGTTAGTCCCGAAATGACCTAGTTTGTGTTGAGTGGACGTTAAACCCCATTTCTCTCTCTCTCTCTCTCTCTCTCTCTCACCTTCATTAATAGAGTCTAGACAAAACATGTATAAACATACTTGTGTGACAAAATTGCAAACTTTCGATATTTTCTCCTGTAAGATAGTTACAAATGGGGTTAAAATTTAAAGATCCTTGCACTGGAATAATTCTCAGATCGTTTTCTTCGTCAATCTTGAGATTAATTCCTCAGCACCGTCGTTTTATTAGTTCTCTTCTTTATTTTGAATACCCCGTGTTTATAGTTGATGTAATGGATTAACCACGAAACGGTCCGTTGCGACGGGTTATTGGTGTAGGTATTCCACTAGAAATGTCAACACTGATGTGTTAATCAAGTTTCTGACGTCATATAGCCAAAAATCACTTTTATGACTCCTGACGGGACCACACAATACAACCGATCAGATGTTCATGGCGTGTAATTGATCTGTGTTTTAACCAGAATGGCGCGTAGGGTCGCCTCTCCAAACTCGCGGATTTTCTCTGCACAGCTACGCGAATTATTGAAATTAAATTGAGCTCTATGTTAGTCACGAAATGTCCTAGTTTGTATCGAGTGGACGTTAAACCAAATCTCTCTCCCAAAACGACGCCCCCTTGAATGATCGCAGATTGTTACAAGGCGACAATACGATCGACGATTTCTATACCAGGCCACAACGGGGGACCAATCGTGACATTTCCAACACGATAGATTCAATCTGGTATATCGGAACCAATTATCAATGTTCTCCTCTTCAAGTGAACTTCAACTTAATCACATCTTAGACTGACGTCACTGTTGACAACTCGATCTCAAGATGGCCGATAATTTCAATACAATGACCCCCCAATTAGATTATATTTAATGGCGCGGTTGTTGACCAGATAAGTAAAACTCATCTCATATTGATTGAAGGATAAATACACGGCTCCTTTAATAAATGACCCAATTCCGAACAGGATATAGATCTGAGTGTGTAAGGGGAATCGAACAAAGGAATGGCTTCTACTAAATTAATTGATTTGGTATCCGAACAAAGCCATATTTTATCCCCTATTTGTAAAGATAAGATTGATGACGTCGAATACCGTTTCGTTGAAAGAATATCTAGAAGAAAATCGGATAAGATTCGGCTTTAACGTCCATTCTATCCAAAGTAGGTCATTTCGGGACTAACATATGTTTTAACTTTAGCAGTGGGAAGAAACCGGAGGACCAAGAGAAACCCAACGAGTCTGAACAGGCGACCCTACCCCTTGTCACGTACAAGCTGAAAATCAAAACCACGCAACGTGATACTAGACCTTATGATCTAACGAGCAGTGTTTATCGAATTGCGAATGGTTAGCGTGCGCGCGCTGTATCATACGGCCTACAAACTGGTGTGGTTTCGAATCCGCGGTTGTACGATCCAAGGAGTAGTGTCGCCTGTCAAACCTCTTGGGTTTTCTCCAGGTACTCCGGTTTCTTCCCACTGCTAAAGACCCCTACGCGCAAGCGAATTATTAAAATCAAACCATATGTTATTCCTGAAATGACCTAGTTTGTGGACGTTAAACCCAATTTCTTTCTCTGTCTTATTAAATTCCAACTAGCATGGTTTCTTGTGCGGGTGTTTTTCGTCCCACCAGAACAAAAGCATTTTATTTGCCAGACCTGGCAAGGAAGAACAGGGTTGACAAATCACTACATTCTTGTCGACCCAGGCCTGGATTCGAGTCCGGGACCTTCTGGTCGAGAGTCTCTGTCCCGCACCTTCCGGGTTCTACAAATGCTACTACATACACTGGACCGTGGTTTTTCGTCACATCCGGACGACACGACTAGTTTCTCTTTTCCTTGGCAAGCAACATGTACTCAACCAATGACAACTGGTAAATAGACTGGAATTTCCACGACCTTAGAAAATATTTCAATGGCGGCGACCTCATGGTTAGTGAGCCAGCACCATACTCATTCTGTTCTTCCCCAAGCATATTGGAAATCATCGGGCTTAAACAACTATGATTTCTTTTTTAAAATGCCATACCAGAACCCCAATATTTATATTTTTATAAGATTTAATAATGTTATCGACTATCGAAGTCCTTCATAATTGCCAGTTCTTTATTAAGTCAACATCAATTTCGGTGTCATCTTGGGAGGTGGATTCAATACATAATATAATGTAACAGCATGTCTTCCATTTTGAAGAGATTGTATCACCATGAGGTCCCCTTTATTTCTACCATAAATAGACAAATAATGTACGGAGGCGTTTGATTAGAAACACAACAACATCTTCGATAGTTCTAGTATGGTAGCTGAGTTTTATTTTGTTTAATTGGTTTCTGCGAGCTGCACACGAAAGCTTATCGAATACATAACGAATTTTACCACATTTACCACAGTTCTATGGATCCGGGTTCGACTATGACGTCATCATAGCAAGCTTGTAATTTTGACGTCATGTCCGTCAATCAATGCACAATTGTCCAAGGAACACGCATGTCAAGTGTCAGTGTCTTAAGTTTTTTTTTCGTCTCTAAGTACAAGATAAGCAGCACTCTGGTTCAATTTTATGACCAGAATATATGCCCCCTTTGCACTATTGATTAAAGGGGCTCTCAAGAGAGAGAGAGAGAGAGAGAGGGAGAGAGAGAGAGAGAGATGGGTTTAACTCAACACAAACTATATCATCTCGGGACTAACATATGGTTTAATTTTATTTCAATAATTCGCTAACCCACGAGGCTGGACAGGCGACCCTAATCTTTGCCACGTACAGCCGGGGATTCAAAACTACGCCAGTTGACTCAATGGCAGCTTAATCCCGCCCTGCTGACCATTTCTATATTCACATTTTTGATATTATACTATTATTGATATATATATTACATAATATATTGTACGTATAAAACCATAAGGTCTGTAACTGAGTCGATTGTCGTGGTTTCGATTATCTGCTTGCACGTGGCAAGAAATAGGGCATGTGCAATCTCGTGGTTCCTTCCATAGGTAAAGATCTTAAAGCGCAAGAGAATTATTGAAATAAAAAATATAAAATTAAACCATATGTTAGTCCTAAAATGACCTAGTTTGTGTCTAGTGGACGTTAAGTCCCATTTGTTTTTTTCACTCTTTCATATTGCTATAACGTGTTTTATTAAGTTTACTATCTTTCCATAGAATTTTAACACAGAGTATTTACAAATTTACCCTTTTCGTGATACGTTTTATTCTTCATATCTGCTTGTTTCAACGTCACGGCACTACTCTGACTTCAGTATAATAGATCCAAGTCAGAAAAGGACAACCTCGTTCCCTGTGGCAACGTTACCCACCGTTTCTAAACTTATCTCTGGATTCCAGATTGAGAAAAGGAGTGGCATGCATTAAAACACAGAGATAGAGGGGGGGGGGGTAACGTCCTCTTGACCGACAAAAACTATAGGCGATTTTGGGACTACCATTTGGTTGAATTTTATTTCAATAATGCGCTTGCGCGTAGATGTAGCCTATTTAGCATTTGGGAGTACTGGAGGACCCGGAGAAAACCCACGAGGTTGGAAAGGCGACCCTACTCCTTGTCACGTACAACCAGGGAATCGAAACCAAACCACTTGACTGAATGACAGATCTTATGATATAGTGCGCACGTGCTAACCATTCGGCCATCCAACCACAGCGTATTAGAACAAGTTATCCAGTATGATATTTGCGATATGTAAATATGATCGATTATTTTTGATTAAATGCACGGTTGACCTGAGATGGCCTAATTAGGTAGAAATATTCCTACGTCCATTCATTCATAAGGACCAAGGAATTTACTTGTTTGTTTTTCGAAAGCTTGATATATATAAATATTGTGTAGGCCTGGTCTCTCGTGTCAAGTGAACACTTTCTTTAAATTTGGAACTTTTGAGAAGAGCAACTAAATATTTGCTTTTTGTCATTTATATCATTTTCCACCGATCTTAAGGGATAGGAAGCAAAATTCTTATAGATGTTCCGGAAAAAAAAAACAGTCAGGCGCTTCGTTCCTCGTATTAGGGCCCCTAAAATCAGAAGATCAAATTGGTAGGGCCTAAATGAAGAATAAAATTTATGACGAAGCCATCGGAATGATGCGGGAAATTTGATGAGACAAAATATTGATTATGATACTTATCATTTATTGAAAGTCTCGTGCATAATATATGATATTACTCTCTTGATTCTATGAATATGATTAAATCTCGTCCTAGTTGACTCATACACCCTTGTTGTTGTCGTATCATAAATTAATGATGGTGGCGTATAAACTCTACTACAAATGTCCACTGATCACCATAGATTTCCTCATTAACTCCAAAGGAGTTAAATCGCTAATATTTGGTACCTAGAAATTGACACAGATGTGTCGCAACGCATATAATAATGTGATATGAATGTATATAGACCGATCTACATTCAATCGTTTCCAGTCTATTGCACATGCTCTCCATAAAATATGACTTCACCGTTTGACATATATTCCGTTTTTTTTTTTGGGGGGGGGGGGGCTACCTCGTGGGTTTTCTCTGGGGAATCCGGTTTCCTCACACAGGTAAAGACCCCTACGCGCAAGCGAATTATTGAAATAAATTAAACCCTATGTTAGTTCCGAAATGACCTAGTTTATGTCGAGTGGACGTTAAGCCCCATTTCGCCCTCTCTCTCTGATTAGTGTAGGTCTACATGTTGCCAAGGATTGTGGGCGAGGGCTATTTGTAAGGGTTTACATCTCCCGACCTTGACAAAATCTGCAGATGACCTTAATGTTTAGACCTGACCTATAATACACTGGCTCTATCTATTTCCCTTGGGTCATTTGCCATATTAAAGGTGACATCGCCCACGTTATTAATATTCTAATAACGATATAAAATGTTATATATTTGATTACGTCTGGGACATGGCCTTACAGAAGTAACATTAAAAGATCCCGCCCCATCAGATGGTTCTGAGGAATGTAAAACGTTCTGGGAAGAAAGCCAATATGATCAGTAGTAACCATCTATAGGGACAGTGGTCAGTAATATCTCGATGTCATTCATCAGTCGTCAATATTATATTAGGTATATTAAAGTATATTAGTGAAGATAAACATGGCCAGGCACACTGTACAAACAATGGAATACTGACCGTAATTTCTACAAACCAGTGCTCAAAATAGAGAGCGATTAGATTTAACGTACATTCGACAAAAAATAGGTCATTTCATTACTAACATAAAGTTCAATTCCAATTCAATAATTCCTTTCCACATAGCGGTCTTTAGCTGTAGGAGGCAACCGGAGGACCCGGAGGGCTCGGAGGACAGGCGACCCTACTTTATGTCACGTACACGCGGATAATCGAGTCCAGGATTTTTTTGCAGGGGGGGTCTAGGTTTGATAAAAGGCACTCAACCAATTAACGGGGGGTTGGGGGGCCCTCCCCCAGAAAAATTTGGTAAATTAGATTCAATTTAGTGCATTCTGACGTATTTCCGGAAGGTAAATTCCAAAATTACAGGTCTAAAAGTCGCCAATAAAATCGCATAAAAATTTTCAAGTCTGAGCAGGGGGGGGGGGGTCCGGATCCCCTGGACCCCCCCCCCCCCTGGATCCGCGCCTGACAATCGCACTTGACTCAATGATCATAAGGACTGGCATTGAGTCAATTGGAGTGGTTTCAATCCCAAACGTGCACGTGACAAGGAGTAGGATCGCCTGTCTAACCCCGTTGGTTTTTCTTCAGGCCCCAGGATTCCTCCCCTTGGCATAGACTTCAAAGAGCGAGCGAATTATTCAAATAAATTTGTATATTAGTCCCGAAATGACCAAGTTTGTGTTCTTTTTGGGATGAGTTATTGGTATTCCACTGAAAATAAATGAACGTCGACCGTGAATTTATGGGCAATCGTCTGTGAAATTGTTTGGCCCCCTAAGCTGCGCGCCCTGTGCAACAGCGCGGATCACATACCCCATACCCCTAAGGGCTGCACCGTGTAAATGGCAATATGTTATTTGTAGCACGAGTCGTTGACCAACAATAGATTTTAATTAATAACAATAGGTCTAATATTTAACTATTATAGATAATTAAAATAATTATAAGTTATGCTGACACGGAATAGATCATGCTGATCCATCGACTTTTGTTCACGAGGAAAAATCATTGTAACTTTTACGAAGGCTTGGTCACGATCTATTGGTTTATAGTAATACAATCCTACATCTTAGCCTGATAATGATAGACTTTAGGTTGCTTTGCTAAATTGTCCAAACATTCTTTTTCGCTTGAACCATTAGCAGTCTATAATTCGGTGAAGAAAGCTATCAATTTATGGAGTCGCATTTCCATGCACCAAAGTATACTGTGTTCCCGAGCACGTGACTCTGTCTTGAAATCTTCGATTTTTTCGAACAATCTTCCTTCAAAATGTCTTAAAATCGATGGATAATCACCGAGAGACGTTTTCACTTGACGTGCATATCAAGGACCCTCACCTTCGTCGCCATTAATTGCAAAGGACAAAAATATCGAGTGCAGAATTTTAATTAGTGAATGTCGATACGAAACCAGCATTGCATGTGCTTGATTCTCTGTCATCATCCTGGTGATAATTATTCCAGGGCACGTGCTCTATTCTCTTAACACGTCTGCTATTTAAGGCCGCCATGTTGGTAAAGTGACAGAAACAGGTTCAAGTTTAATTACTTGTTTTCTATTTCTGGCGCTACTCCATGATGATTAAATCACGACAGTTCTTAAGGCGGTGTTGTAACGTTTTGGTTACTCGGTTTGTAATTGAGTTGGAAATCGAGCTTATCGTAGGCCTATAAACATTTTAAAATGATCGTTCTTGGACAGAAAATAATCATATCTCTTCCGCCTTACATGCCTATTTCAGAAATTTACAAATGTACAAGAACTTAAAGGGGCTA
This sequence comes from Patella caerulea, assembly GCA_036850965.1. Taxonomy (NCBI): domain Eukaryota; kingdom Metazoa; phylum Mollusca; class Gastropoda; family Patellidae; genus Patella; species Patella caerulea. The sequence goes on along the minus strand of JAZGQO010000010.1, from coordinate 68,597,087 downwards.
ATGCCCCAACTCGATATTTTCCATATATTTGAAATTAAAAAACATGTAAATGCAAGACAAAAATTACCCCCAAACTACGTCTCTTTCTCGGTCCACCCTTGGTTACTTTAAGAACGGTCTCTGATTAGACGCCGTCCTCTGACCGTTCCTGTTCATCCCTATTCATCATTATTAAGCTGCAATATGAAAATACCTCTCTACCGCCACCTCTGTTCTATTTTGAAATCGTTACCTTCCAATTTCCAACGTACTGTAATTCTTCTTTTTCGAATTTTGAGATTAAACACAGGTCATTTCAAACGTATTTGTTTATGTTTTTGAATCGCAAAATAGTGTTCAATTATTCTAAATTTGAGTCAGCTTAATAGGGACAAACGGGTACGGTAAACAGAGGGCAACGTCGAGACCGTTCCTAAAGGAACAAAGTCCACCCCTGAATTAAACCCCAAATCCTTACTATGACAATTCTCGCTAACGAACAAACCTTACCTGAGAGAACAATGAAAGTTATGTACACATTTAAAATCAACGAAATGAACTTACACATATATGCAAAGAGCGAAAAACAATTATATGAGATTAGATAAAAATGATTTAGACCGGAAAGGATGAGCTGTGATGTAGAAGATAAGATGCAAAAAAACACAAGTTATTCTTCCTGGACAATAAAGTCTATTGTTAAAACCTATTCCACTACGTCATTTTGATCTATTATAATATGTATAAGCCCATAAATTTCAATACCTACCAGCTATCTACATCCACACGAATGGTTTTAATGTCACGGGGTCGAGAATATCTACAATTTGCTGTTTGTAGTATAATTGGTTTATTGCGGACTGGAATTTATCTGCACTTTAAATTTGTACAGAGCAGCGTGTTAAGGTAAAAACACATCCTGGTTTAAGAATTACTTGAACATCGTCATAATAACATCGTTGTTTTTGTCCTGGGAAACAAACTGTGCATCGTAATTACATATCTAGTATGCCCTTAGGAGATCGACGCTTTCGATATTAATAATAATTGCTAAAACTATTAGACTTTAGAAGCATGCATCAAACCACTAAGCACCATGGAGTTATTGATGGACCAATTTATAGACATACATATCCGATTGCAGATGGACAATGGCCATATTGCAATTGTTCGCCTGATGAATATGAAAAAAAAAAGATGTTTAAATGTGTTATATTGTGTGGAAAATAATTCAGTTTTATTTTGGTGTTGCCGAATGAAATAGGAAACAGAGACTTAAGTCTGCCGGATGTTTTAAATATTGCTCGTGTTGTTCATTGGTTTATTTAAAATCACAACCCCTGGAGACGCCGTGGCCATATTGGAGGAAACAAAATTAATATTGGAGGCCCTTAATTCCGCCAGTATGAATTTAAAGCGATTTTATTTGAATTTAACAAACTGCCATTTGTCTGACACTTGAAGTCTTATATATATTTGAATTATTGATTATTTAAGCCACTTCATCCATTCTCTCGACCAAAACTCCAAGTTTTTCTGGCATTTAATCCCAACTTATCCATCTTCTCGTTCCAAAATATCTTATTGTTGTTTATAGGGGATCTGTACACGGGTTGAAAGTCTGACATTAATAAGCACACTGAGCTAAAGAAGACGGGGGTGCTGTGGAGAGGGGGGGGGGGTAATTTAAGCTCCAAGGGTTCTTTAACGACCTGCACCATTGTCAAGGCTGAAAAATCCCGAGGACGTCTTGGAGCCACGGCGATTAAGTGAGTAAGACGCCGGCTCGCGGGTTCGACCTCGGTGTTAGCTGAGAACGTTCATCGGGATTTTCGGGCGTGGTTTTCATCATAGTGGAGCAGGGCGGTAGGCCTAACAAGGACAGCTGTCTAGTCGTTAGGATGAGACGACAAACCGAGGTCCCGTGTACACATTGGCGTGCACGTAAAAGATTCCTTGGCAGTTGGAGATCCGGACAAAATCACACCTCATAGCACACTGTATGGCGTATGTCAGTCTACATTAGCCCAGTCGACCCAGGGGGGGGGGGGAGAGAGAGAGAAATGGGGTTTAACGTCCACTCAACACAAACTAGGTCATTTCGGGACTAACATATGGTTAATTTTATTTCAATAATTCACTTGCGCGTAGGGGTCTTTAGCAGTGGGAGGAAACCGGAGTGCCCGGAGGAAACCCACGAGGTTGAGAATACGCTCACACCAGGGCTCGAAACCACAGCCGCAAGACAGAGGTGACCGGCACAGAGGTCGAAGCGCGGCACTCTAGACCACTAGGCCATCCCAAACCCCCCTCGACCCAGAACAGTAGGACGTTAAACCCATTCATTTCACTTCTGAGGACGTCTCTCGGCCAACGCCGGCCGGGATAAAAACCTGCTACCTCCTAGTTAGTGGACCAGCGCCGAGCCACCATGCCTTCCCGGCGCTGTGAACTATAGATTAACCTCGTACTATTTATAAAAAATTCCAGACAAATTCATTTTATGATTCATTAGATTTTGCATTATAGATATGCTAAACTATATAAGAATGGATTAATTTAGCGAGAAAAGGTCGACTGTATTCTACATTCCGCTAGAAAAGAGAAAAGGCTGTTCGGGTCGAACTTTTTCTCTCTCCACCAAAGCTAATTTTGAAATGGATTAGGACTGTTTTTTTATCATTAATATTAAAAGCGTGGGTACTGGACGCTTTGTACTGAAAGATTTCCCCTGGATCACCAACAACTATGAATTAATGAGTAACAAATGAACTTCGTATAGAAGATCACATTATTCTAACACTATTGATTTTTAGACCACGAGTTATGTCGTGCTATATAGTTCTATTATCAACACACATATCATGTAACCAATCCTGAATACGAGTAATTAGCTCCTATACAGGACCAGTGTTTCATGTACTGAAGGAATCGGTTAATTCATGCTACTACTGCAGCCATCAACTCACGTCTCACTATAAACCCAAATCAGATCAATGAGGTTTAACGTCCTATTTTTCTGTGCTGACTGTATAAAGCCAGTAATCATGATATAAAGCTGCAGAATTGTCAATTTGCTTTGCAAATGAAATGAAATGAAATGGGGTTTAACGTCCCACTTTCTGCTCCTAACCTTGGCTAATGAAGACGGGCATACGCCATACAGTGTGCAATGACGGAAATTTTGCTATGAGGAAATATTTTGACGGACAGCGGCCTACTCTTATGTCGAATTCCAACTGCCAAGGGATCTTTTACGTGCACACCAATGTGTACATGGGAGCTCGTTTTTTTCGTCCCATCCGAACGAATAGACAGCTGTCTTTGTCAGGCCCCCCGAAAATCCCGATGAACTTTCTCGGCCATTGCAGGGATCAAACACCCGACCTCCAGGCTAGCGAGCCCGCGTCTTACCCACTTAGCCATGTGATCCTCAATTTGCTTTGAGAATATTGACGCGCCTTGTCACGTTATTTTTGTGTTTATTTTTTTCGATGGTTTTCCGTTACGGCAATCTGAATAAAATACAGATCTATAGGGTTTTTTTTATACTTTCAATGGCCTACAATACATGAAGATCTGACAAGTTGGGGTTGGGTTTCACGTCAGGGGTCAAACGAGCGGCTTTTGACCCAATGATGTCAGACGTTGATTAATCAATCAGTGTTGAGGTTTCTAGTGGTTTACCCACAGTTCTCTGAATCAAAAGGCCAAGAACTCGCTGTAACAAATCTTTCATTGGCTAATCCCTCACTTCATCAGGAACACGTCAACAATAACAACTCTTCCAGATCCTAGTGTAGTAAAGACAAGTAAAACAAAATTTTGAAATATAAAAACGTAACGAAATAGGATCTGTGTTGTAATCAGACTGCTCGGAAGGAGCAAAGGTAAAGTAGGAGCTGGTGGTTTCACGTCTGCTTAAATGTTATTGATTGAAATGAGTTCTGTTGGAATAGGAAAAATGTCCTGAGCAAGGGGATAATTCAACACTCAGGTAAGGGTTTACGTCCACTTTCACCTAAGAACGATAACGGCATAACGAGGTATTGCTACGGTGATGTCGGCTCCTTGATTGTATAGGTCCCAGTATTCGGAACTGAGAGAAAGACACGTTAAATATATCAAACAGAATAAATATTTAAATTAATTAGGACAAATTAATACGACAAATTTAAGAGTGATGTTTTTAAAAAGAATTAATTGAATACTTTGTCGTGTGCCGTTTCCCTCTCTTTGTAGGCCCCGCCCCACCCCCTCTTCACACATCACTGCATGGCAATATATTCCAGGTTTATGACTTCGCACTCTCTCTGGTGGCAGCGTCATGTGTATAGTTGTTCTCTTGTTTATCAAGTCCATTACACTTGTAGCAAAGAGCTTATATTGAATCATGTAAGTTAATAAAGTACGGCCATTCTGTTCACTCCCTCTGGCTACAAAAATCTATAATCGTCCCTTCTATATAGTATAAAAACTTCGTCTAATATTGACTTTGGTCCAATCTACGTCGTATAAAATGGCTTTCAGAATAAAGCTGGGTCACATTGATTGATAAACCGAACATCGCAAGGAAACACGATCCAACATTTTCAAGAAAGAACAATCTGGAAACTTAAGATGTTCTATACGCGCAAAAGATAAGTTGATAACCTTTTTCTTAAAACGCGACCAATTTACGAATCCTTACAGATTACAATAAATCAACGCTTCTTGAATTCAGATCTAAACGATCTAAACTTAACGGAAAACGCCGAAGGAATTAGAATGTGGATGTTTTATTTATCTTACAGCACCGAAGAAATGAATCTCAGTAAAACAAATCGTGAGAGAGAGAGAAATAGGGTTTAACGTCCACTCAACACAAACTAGATCACTTCGGGACTAACATATGGTTCAATTCTATTTCAATAATTCGCTTGCGCGTAGGGGTCTTTATAGCAGTGGGAGGAAACCGGAGTGCCCGGAGGAAACCCACTAGGTTGAGAAGGCGCCCCTATCTCCATGCCACATACGCTCACACCAGGGCTCGAAACCACAGCCGCAAGCCAGAGGTGACCGGCCAGCTAGAGGACGAAGCGCGGCACTCTAGACCACTAGGCCATCCCAACCCCCCAACAAATCGTGAGTATCGGGACTTTCCGACAAGGTTTCTCATTGTCAGTGGTGCAGGACGGAGGGCTTGACAAGCACAGCTCTCTTGTTGTTCGGATGGGACAAAAAACAAAGTCTCTTGTACACATTGGCGTGCACGTACAAGATCACTTGGCAGTTAATTCCGTGTACATATTGGCGTGCACGTAAAACATTAGTTGGCAGTTGGAATTCGATATAAGTGTAGGCCAAAGTGCAGCTGGTCGGGCAAGATTTTCCTCAGCACACTGTATGGCGTATGCCCATCTCAGTAGCCCGAGTTCGGAGCAAAACCACATTTCATTTCATTTAATTAGCTCAAGAACAGTAAGACGTTAAACCACATTTAAGTCAGCGTTTCTCGTATCGTTTATTTCCAATAAAACAGGTGATTAGTGGAACGACTGCATAAATATATTTGTAAGTCAATCCGATGCTATTCCTGTCTAGGAAGGATCGAAAGATTTGATTCAGAGACGCATTTTGCGTCATGGCATAAATGTTATTCTTGAGAACAATTAGAGTAATATGTTTGTAATGTCAGCACCAAGCAGTGAAACATGCAACCGATCAATTCAACCGGCATTATTCTGCGATACATCAAACACGGTGCCACCGCCAAGGGAAGATCATAAAGGTGAATAATTCATGAAGTTGTGGAATAATAACATAAGCTTGATCAAATCAAACGGCTCTCTACTATATTTGTCAGAAATTGGTATATCCAAGAAAAGTCAGAAATTGGGTTCGTATTACCTTCTGATTTTCTACGAAAGAATTTGTCTCTGGTACGTTGTCATGCCCATACCTGTATCAGAACTCTCTGGTATGACTCTCAAAAATGAGGGCGCCCCGGTGGCTCATTGGTTTACTAGTGTAAGTAGTGTGCTTATAGACAAGAGAGAGAAAGAGAGAGAGAGAGAGAGAGAGAGAGAGAGAGAAATCCCGTCCATTCGACGGGACTAACGTATGGTTTAATTTTATTTCAATAATTGGCTTGCGCGTAGGGGTCTTTAGCAGTCGGAGGAAATCGGGGGTCTCGGAGAAAACCCATGAGGTTGGACAGGCGATCCTACTCCTTAGCAACCGATGGATCGGAATCACGCAATTTGTCACAATGACTGACCATTCGACCACGCAACCCCATTGAATAATATAATAATTTATTTTGAGGAAAGTCAGAGATCCTGGTTTATATTTTGTATACAGTACAAGACGTTAGTAAATCACAATTAGTGCCGGCCATTAAACCCAAACAAGAGAATATTCAAACTAACACGGGTTTCAACAATTATGTTGTCAGAGATAGGTCAAGATGCTTTCGTGACTGACCAGGTCTTGAGTACAGATGGAAATTGTGCAAATCAATTTTATGAGTGTATTGCATGTCCAGGTTGATGTTTGACCAGTCGTCAAGATTAGACTAAAAGATTTATTGTTCGTCAATAACAACATGAGTCACTCGGGTCAGGTCTGACCGACAGATTAATACGACTTACTGATCAAAACAAATCTTACTCATAGCATCAGGCGGTAAGTCTCGCTGGCCTTGAAGGCATTATCCAGATTTCTCCTGGGTTTACTTTACTTTAATGGAGGTGAATTGCTAATATTTGGGATCTATGAGAAATTGACACAAATGGGTCGTAACGCATATAATAATGTAATATGAATGTATGTAAACTGATTTACATTCAATCGTTTCCGTTTTCACTTTAAATTCAATACAATTTTGTTCGTCCGAACACACGAGAAGTCTCAATCGAATAACAATCTCAAGTGTCTGGTTATTCCATTTTACACCGGTATTATTTATTCCAGATAACAATATGCCGTTACCGTTTGACATGGCTTGTGGAATATGTCTACCGACATATGTTGAGACCGACACTGAGAAGTGGTATGTAGCTGTTGTTCTAGAAAGATAAAGCATGCCCTGCTTCGTTAACAACACCCATCTGGAACTACCTGGTGACAGTCTCGGAGTAATATCCAGTCAAGTTAATTTCACTGTTAGCTAATAAATGATTGTCAGAGCCGTTCGCCTTTCTGTCTTTCTGTAATTTTGTGTTTTTGCGAAGGGGGTTAGTATTCAGGCCCGGATCCAGGATTTTGTCGGGGGTGGGGGGGGGGCACATTGGAGCTAAGGGCAATACGTTGCAACCATGGATTGCTTGGGCGGAGACAATGCAAAAATCCTGATTATATCATCTATTAAAGAGCAGATATGTGAACTACAACAGTAACAAAGCAAACGAAAATGAAAATCAATTATGTCACTGGGGCTGAGGGGGGGGGGGACACGGCCACCTGCACCCCCCCCCCCCGGAATCCGCGCCTGGTATATAAAATAATAGTAACTGAGAATGGGGTTAATATTCAACCCGATAACCCAGTATGAGGTTAGTAATTCACATGATAAAACGGTTAAATTTATCCATTACTTCAGAATAATTGACAGTCGAATTACGGCGTGTTTTGTGGCGGTAATGCAATCTCTTTGGTTTCTTTTTAAAAACAGTAAATCTTGAGGGAGGAAATTCCAAAGATCGAGAGCCGAGATTTAACCTTTTTCAGCATCAACGAGGGGTCGTGCTGGATCTCTTACATATCAACTGTATTATCTCCGGGGATGAGGTGGCCGAATGGTTAGCATGTGCGCATTGGATCACAAGGTCTGTCATTCAGTCAAGTGGTTTGGTTTCGACTCCCCGTTTGTACGTGACAAGGAGTGGGGTTTTCTATGTCTCCTCCGGTTTCCTGCCTCATTTGGTGATAACCGCCATTATTTTCTCGGTCACAACATTAACATCATAAGATTAAAAAAAATGTAAATCAATCAAGATAGAAATCGATGTTTACAAAACTGATATAGATTTAATTATTTATATCTTTTTCCGTAATAGTAATTATCAGAACGTCATGACTCATGATCGTCCATCTACCTAATGTAGCAGCCACGTGATGACTGACCAGTGGTCAATCATATCTGTGATTTATGCGGTGTTATCCGTGGGGGTTACTAGAAGGGATAAAATATTCTGATTTATGGAGTTGTCCTGACTAGGGATCAATGAGGTTACCACCGGATATCACAGGATTTGTCTCCTATTCTACTCGGATTTGTCACAATATCACGTCTGTCTTTAATTTACGATGTTTGTTGAAACTTCGGTTGTCTTGTCGTCTGGTATAAAGAATAGACAATTCGTCAGTATACTCTATTCTCACTGACCTTTCACCTTTCATGGCTGATAATCGTAGATTTTTAATTAAGATTTTTATTGAAAAGGAAGACTAAATACACAACACACTTTTACAACTCTGCCTCTACACCCAACATCCCTCTCATAAATCAGCTTAGATCTAAGATCTGAAAATCTGGGCTCTTCTATAACAGAGTTCTGTAAGTTCGGACAGGACTTGTCATGTCACTGGAATTATAGCACGAGACTATTACTTCCGGGATTAGTCTAGACGTAGATTTAATAGAAATTACTATCATCCACCCGTTTCAATATTATCGCAAAGAAGGGGATGACGATCGGCACACAAGTCTGTAAATTTATGACATCCATCATATGGACATAAAGGCCCACTTTCTAGAATATTCGTATCTTATGGTATAATAATGGTATATATAATATCTTGGATTTGTTTCTTCTTTTCGAGGAATTATCACGACTGTCCCTGAATTTAAATCTTCCGTGTGCGTGTTCTACCTATGTTTCGCTAGGGTTAGGGTTAGGTTTAAGAATTTTTAGATCAATGCTATAAATTTTAAGGGCAATTCAAATTACATTATTCTGCGGATTAGGACGCCCTGTTCTACCCCGTGGCTTTTCTCCGGGTCCTCCGGTTTCCTCCAACAGCTAAAAACCCCTTTGGAATAAAATTGAACCACACTAGTCCCGTAGCTAAATGACCTAGCTTGTGTCGTCGGGCAGGGGTGGGGTTCACGTGTAGACGTGCAGGAAATACTTATCTACTGTATAACATATCTTTCATTGTCGGTCACTTTCGGCCCTAATAAGCAAAGGCATTTTATAGCTGAGGCACTAGGGGCGCCAGCCTCCTCGCGAAAAAAACCAAAGAAGTTGAAAAATGATAAAACCGAAAATATATCCTTATTAGACAGAGCCCCAAAATGCAGACAAAAGGCCCCCACGTCTGACAAAAGGGCAGTCATTGGCATTGCATTGGCATGAAAATCATAAATCAAGAACACCCCCACCCCACCCCGCGAAAGAGTATAGCCTCCACGTGGCCTGTTCGGGAACATATAAAATGCAGTCAAATAGTTTGATTGTTCAGTAAATCAGTGATTTATCGACAATTAATCCCAGTAAACAGACATTTCAATAGGAACAATCAATCTAACAGAAGGATATCGTAGATCTCATATACTCCAATCTGTGTATATACATATAACGTGATATACTATATCATAACCGGATATCGAAAAATACAAAACCGTTAATCCTAAGCCCAAATTTAAACAACTTAAACCCCCTCCATCGTTAAGCCATCAAATAAACGATTAACTTGTTGTATAAAGTAGTCTCTATCACCCAGAAAAATATTTTACGAATTTTGAAGACTAGGAGGTAACGGGTGACCGAGACTACGGATCGGGCTTTCTTTTCATACCCTATAGCCTCGTTTATAATTGAATCTTCCATTTCACTTTGAGACCGTGTTATTTATTCCAACAAATAACTGACCATAAAGAACAATTCAAAATGGCGGGCATCAATTACCTTTAACTCACAAACAACAGAGATTTTTAGGTCTTCAGAGTATTGAATTTCAAATACGAAACAAAGTGACATCAGGGGGGTACGTGACAAATGCACGCGACTGGGAATGGCGGTGCACGCGCATTGGTTCTGTGAGAGCACCTTAAACTAACAAACTATTTATTCTAGGTCGTGATTTTCTGCCATCTGGTCTTTTGGAGGCAGAAGTTTCAACTAACAGCAAATTGTTTTCAATAGATGAATTACATGAGTGGGATGTGTAGTCCTTTGATGTCCGACTCCGGCTATTAGAAAACTATTATACAAGATTAATAGGAAAGGGGTGGGATTTCAACTCTTGCTCTTATGAGTTTACGTCAAAAATAATTAAAGATGCTAGTGCAATAGGGTGCCATTTCAGAAAATCTGCCAAAAATAGTATTTTTGCATAATTTTGATCAGACCACTAAAATTGACAAACTGTGATAAAAATGAACAAGTTGTTAAGAAAATCTGCTAAAAATGGATTTATTTGAAAGTCAAATGGCCTGATTAAGAAACAGTGGGACTAATCCACCTTATTGCACTAGCTTCTTCAATTGTTTGTCAATGCCGTTACAGTATTTCTGTGTAATTCTTGAAGGACGCGGATCTTGAGAACCTGTGAAATGTAGTCGTCCTACTAAGAATGAGTGTATAGATTTCCTACAAAGTGAAATTAAGCATGAAAGGGATTAGCTTTATAGATATCTCACACCTTTTCCTGCTGGTTGCCAGAATGACTATTGCGGGAGGGGATGGTTGCTGTTCCCAGGAAAGAGTCGGTATACAGCGTATACAGTGTTGCCACGCTGGCTCTCTGTTTCCACCCTACGGCTGTGTCGTTTTTAACCTACAAAAACCTACGCTTGGATTCTACCATTAACCTCTATGTACCATGTGAAATTAAGGTTAACAAACTTACAGGCATGTGAAAAGGGCGTTTCTGTCTCTCTCTCACACCCTCTCCCTTGACTCTTGAGTAATAGCTCCCATGGCGAATTGTCACAATTTCTTGCCTTTTCAGTACCCCCTCCCCCCGCCCTCGTCCTGCCATAGCTTGCGTGTTCATTAACATAGTGTCATGTGATAAAACAGCAATTTATACACGTAGGCCTACACCTCCTCCTATGGATTATAAAAACACAGGAGTCAATTCAGTGTCCAATTCACAAATTATCTGGCAACACAACCTGTGCACCCAGATCGTAATGTCTCATTGGCCGTTGCTCTTTAAAATGATGCCAAATTATTTTACGATTTTGTTTGATTACATGAATAATATACGTCAACTTTAGTTTTCTCACCATTATTTTATGTTGTGCCCAATGCTGTGAAAAAAATCCCTACGATAACCTACGGTTTGATGGTTTTACCCGTAGGTTTAACCTACAACCTACGAAATGGATTTTTACCCTACCGTAGGGTAAAAAGCCTACGCGTGGCAACACTGGCGTATAGGGTCGAGGTGTTAGTTGTGTGCATGGGGGGTATCTATGTAAGGGCCGCGGTGGGAGTGTAGGGGCGTTGAGTTCAAAGGATCATTCAAGGATTTAAAAGAAAATTAGGGGGTTTATATTTCAAATTATTTGTTATGCGAGCTGAATTTGAATAAAGAGGTTCTGTTTATTTCATGTGTTATTAAATTTTAAAATATCTTGTCAAATTTCTCAGTACTTGGCTCTGTACTTGTGTTTCCGGCGTGGTTTCCACCTGTCAGCGGTGCAGAACGGAGAGTTTGACAAGGATCCGGGGCCCCGTGTACACATTGACGTGCACGAAAACGATCCCATGGCAGCTGGAATTCGAGGGTAGGCCGTGGCGACGTCGTCCTGGCAAAATTGCCCTCATAGCACATTGCACGGCGTATGCCCGACCCTAGTAGCCCAGTCGGAGCAGAACAGTAGAACGCTAAACCCGATTTCATTTCATTCCATTTGAGTTTTGGGGTCATTCAGTCAAATGACCATGGACGTCAACAAACCCCAGGAAGAAAAGCCGAAGGTTATACATTCATTCCCTGGTTGCCTTGTCATAACTCATGAGAACGACAAATACCTAATTTCCTTCACCTGAGAGAAGAATAGATACCTTTTTTCAACAAAAGGGACTCGTCCTTTCAGCACATCATCTGTACGCTACAATATATTTTGTATAGATCTGTGGCAAGTTGGCTGTTCAAATATAAAGTGCCAGTGGATATCAGTGACTATGACAATTGAATAGATCCGTTGTACAAGCGCTATTCATCTATCTAAGTTATTAGTATGCTACATTGATTGTATTGTTAAATCTGAACCTCGACAAATCGTCACATATATATATATATATACTGATAAATTACCCTCGAAATGATAAAAAGGAAGAGATTAAGGATACATTCCATTATGTTGCACACATTCGCCGTTATGGTGGAAATGGTTGAAGGGTTTCTGATAATTGCCAGATTACAGTATTGTTCACAAACTCGTAGGCTACCGAATGTAGGACGTTCGGCCACGGGGTCTTTAGAACAATATCCCAAACCCTGGTCAGTGTAATGTGATTTGGCGTCCTACTTTTCTGCTCCATCCAGGCTAAAAAATGGCGGACAAAACATGGAGACGGGAGACCATGCTCTCTGATTCGCCTTTTAACTTAATAAAACGATCGGCCATTACCGCCATACAGAATCATATGAACACGGAGGAGACGCATTTGAGTCGATTGAATATAATGGAATTAGTGTTTAGCGTCATTACAAAGAACCTTATTGTTCTTAAAAGTTATTTTTTGCACGGGAAACCATGGCGCTCACGAGTGCATTTGAAGCCAAGAACAACGAGATCGACTTTCTATATTCCTTGTTCGAGCTGTAATAGATAGGGGCGCCTTCTCAACCTCGTGGGTTTCCACCGGGCACTCCGGTTTCCTCCCACTGCTAAAGACCCCTACGCGCATGCGAATTATTGAAATAAAATTAAAACCATATGTTAGTCCCGAAATGACCTAGTTTGTGTTGAGTGGACGTTAAACCCCATTTCTCTCTCTCTCTCTCTCTCTCTCTCTCTCTCTCTCGAGCTGTAATTTAAAAACCTGGGGCCTGTTTCACAAAATTTTAACTAAGATAAAATTCAAATTTTAGTCATTTGATTGGATAATATTGATCGATTTTAGTGCTTAGCAAATCAAAATTAAAGTATCTACTAGGATTTGGATTTTAGCGTTAGTTAAGATTTCGTGAAACAGGTCCCTGTGGTCTAAAAGTAGAGGTTTTACACAAACATATTCAACCAGGGTGTCGCTACACCGACAAAATTTCTTGAACCACGAAATGTACATGTTTCCGCCGATTCGCATGTATGAATTAATCCCACGCTTGAATAGACAACGATACGATTGAGTCGAAAGTATTATATTTATTTGTCTTTTTAATATATTGTTATGAATCTATACCCATCGTGTTATTAACAGTAAAATAATTACATTGATATTTTGTCGCCTGCATAAGCGTACGAGGCGGGCGGGGTCACCCCCCCCCCCCCCAATATTTTCATGAAAAAAAATAGAAATCTGAAAAGAGCTCAGAATTGTGAGATCGGTCATTAGCCGAGGAGTTTTCAAAATGGGGTGGGGGTAGGGGTACGGCCTTGTCGGGGAAGGCTATGGTCTTGTCGGGATTGAATGCTCAGTTTGTCGGGAAGCGTCGCGCCGTCTGTCGTGTTTTGAATATTTTTAATAATCTGGAAGCGGAAAGACAGCAGTCCAGCCAATGATGAACACGTACGCCATCTGAATAGAACTAGCACGTACACATGGCCTTTCTCAGTTCTTGAGTACTATGTTCCTATACTGGCATTCAACTCCATGCACCGGACGAGCTCAGTGATAGAAGTGAGCAGTGAAAATTTTCTTTAATAATAATTGATAAGTTTGTAATAATATTGTACCTTGTAGTCACATATAATATACATGTACGATGGCTCAATAGGCCGTAAATAATTCGACACTGAGCCCTTATCTTTGGAAATAATTATTCATAGGTGAATGTAAAGTGCCACTGGCAAGAATTATACAAAGATTATGTGCTCAACAACGCTTATAATATGGTCATTCATATATTAAAAGTAGATAATATACAAGTCTTCTATACATCTGAGATATGGATAAAAATGTGAAGTCTCATAAAATGAAAAATGTGGAAAAAGTAAATCGTTCGATTTGTTCTTGTTTTCGTAGTAATAGAGCTTGTATTTTAAAGATCACTTTTAACCAGTTTTTATGCTGCAACTGACATAATTTACTACCCACTCCAAATTACAAGAAAGTATTCGAAATGCCTGGAAATCGCGTCTACGGCCGTCTGGTTTTCAAAATTTTCTCGCGGGGCCGCTCCGCGGACTCTAAAGAAATATATTTATCGGGAAAATATGCTGCCCCCCCCCCCAAACAAGTTCGGCCCCGTACGCCTATGATCGCATGTATAGACAGTTTTATAAAGAGATGAGTAGGGAGAGGCGGGGAGGGGGGTTGGGGTCCACTCGCCACAATCCAGGAAATTTCGGGACTAACATATGATTCAATGTCATTTTATACACAGAACAAAAATCAAATAAACCAGCTTAATTTGGGGCTTATTTTCACAAATATGATAAGACTTACCATTAAAATCATCCTTAATGAACAATTAAACTATTGATAAGTTGGATATTTGTGTGATTTAAGCATTTGAATGGGACTTTCTAATATGTGGAAAAGTTGATCGCCCAAGTAGCGTTACAGCGGTAGAATTGTCATCAGAAAGGGTTATGTTTCTTGGGGTGGGGGCACTGTTATTTCAATAATTCGCGTATATAGGTGCCTTTAGACGGGATGTAAAGCGCCGATACACCACATACATTAGGCTACATATTGGACAATGTAATACCGGAGGAGGTTGGAAAAACATGTCGCTGTAACTGATAATTGATAGTTCTGAACAAACCTCATCATTTCCGCTCCTTGCTACATAAATATATACTTTATAGCACAGTTAATAGTCTTGTTTACAATGTGGGATATATAATTTGTCTGTCTATTATTATAAGCTTCCTGCAAATTAAAAAGGTGAAATAATGTTGCCAGGCAACGTAACTTGAGTACACATTTTTCTGTTATGTATTCAAACATATAATGGATTATGGTCAAAGGAAATGATATTTACCATCTTGTTTTTCTGCGCCACCCGGGCTAAAACGAAGACGAGCTTGCGTCCGTGTAGTGTGCTACGGGGGAAATTTTGAATTCCAACCGTCAAGAGATCTTTTACGTGCACGTCTTCAATAGCGCTGTCGGAACACATCAGTTGGATGTTAAACCCCATTTCATTTCATTTCAAGTCCCCTTTTATTTAACGGCTGTGGTTTAGAGTGCCGCGCTTCGACCTCTACCTGACCGGTCACCTCTGGCTTGCGACTGTGGTTTCGAGCCCTGGTGTGAGCGTATGTGGCATGGAGATAGGGGCGCCTTCTCAACCTCGTGGGTTTCCTCCGGGCACCCCGGTTTCCTCCCACCGCTAAAGACCCCTACGCGCAAGCGAATTATTGAAATAAAAAGAAACTATATTATGTTAGTCCCAAAATGACCATGGTTTGTGTCGAGTGGACGTTAAACCCCATTTCTCTCTCTCTCCCTATATGGGCGAACCTCGGTTGTTCGTCCCATCATTTCAAATGCTATTCAAAATCGTATTTGATCGGAGGGGGTAAGGTGGAGGGGGGGGGGTGAGTGACATAACGTCCGCACTTTAGATCAAAGGAGCTGCCATTGAGTCAAGTGGCGTGATTTCGATCCCAAATCGTATTTAATCAGATATTGTTGATAAAAATCCTCTTGAGTGTCTCTTATTACCCACTTATACCTATATAAACTCTTCCTATAGTACTTGACATTTCTATAGTATATTATATAACTTCTGTTTATATACAAACAATCCATATATTGATGATATTGATGGACATGCTCATATCTTTAGAAAGGAATATTTTAGAACGGTACAAAAATGGAATAATACAGGGTCGGATCTAGGAATTTTGAAAAGGGGGGGGGGGGGCGCCGCAAAATGTGAGCACTGACCACGGAGAAGGGGCACGCCGCTGAAGGGGTGGGGGTGTACCCCCAAGAAAATTATCCGTCATTTCCTTGCATTCCAAGAGCTATTTGGCTGATATTTTCGTCTAAGTAAACGTTCGGAACAGACATATTTGGGTTTGAGAAAAGGCACTTTCAGCAGTAAAAAAGGGCACTGCCGAAAATTAGGGGGGGGGGGGGCGCCTCTGTAATATGAAATAAAATTGGTTTAACACCGACCCCCCCCCCCTCACACACACACGCGCGTTTCTTCCCCAACCGGAGTACGTGCTGTCGCGTGCTTTCAGCGCCATTGTTCCGAGCATCTGCGCTACGGAATATTTATGGTTTCAATTTCAACTAATATGAAGCTGGGGGTATACTTTCTTCGTCCCATCCGAAAATCAAGCTCTCTTTCCGGTTCCATGGATCGACCCAGCGCGTCACTCATCGAATCACCTAATTGACTCTGCAGTTTTATTCATGTTAAGCCTAATTATAGACATATACTTTATGTAAATATAAGGTTCGGTGCACTGACTTAGAAATGAAAGACAGTTAGTTGTGTTGTCTTTCAAACACATGTTGTAATTTGTTGTAAGATCTCTGACTAGTTGTAGTGGGAGGTCCCGATGTCATACCATGGGTGATGTAAGTGGTTTTTGATCCCATGACATCAGACATTTGATTAACTAGTAGGATACCCATAGTTCCTCGAACTGCACGCCAAGAACTCATCGGAACAGAATGTTTCATTGGCTTATCCCTCACATCAATCAGAACGCGGGTTATTTAACAACTCTTCAAGATCCTAGTGTTGTAAAAACAAGTAAAACAAAATTTATTGTGTACCAAAAAACGAAACGAAATAGCATCTGCGTTTAAATAAGATTGACGCGAAGCTATAGTTGAAAACAGTAAATCTGCTTCGAATATTGTGAGAAGTATGCATTCTGCTTCCGTTTGATATGTAATTAATGGAAAATGTTTATTTTGTCTTAGTGTGTGTATGAAACAGATTAAACCACATAATTTATCAGTACGCTATGTTGTTCAACATGGCGGGTATATTCAGGGCAGATATCTATTTTTTTAAGAAGACAGTTTTCTGCTTGCTGAATGGTGGAAATGAAAATGAAATGAAATGGGGTTTAACGTCTTACTGGTCTGTTACGGTGGGGCTAATGAAGATGGACATACACCATAGTGTGTATGAGCAAATTTTTCCCCGGGCATTGGCACTATGGTCTACTCTTATATCGAATTCCAACTGCCAAGTGATTTTTAACGTGCACGCTAATGTATACACTGGACCTCGGTTTTTCGTCCATCCGAACGACCAAACAGCTGCCCCCGGTCCTGCAAGCGGACACCACGATGGAAAATCCCTTTAAACTTTTTCGGCCAATGCAATGGTGGAAATGTAACAAATTTCAAACGTATGATATTGAAATTAATTTATGACACTGCCCGAAGAATTGAGCTATGTATTTTCAACTATATTGTTTACACAACCCTGATTACCCTTTAATCAAAATGTGCAAGTGATTGATTTTTTCTTATCTACATTATATACACGTGGAGAGTGGAGACCCCAGTTTCCTCCCGTAATTAAGGCATATTACATACATTATTCAAACGGTATTAATCCATCCCCGGGACTCGGAGAATAAACTCTTACTTCTTTTCTGATAATCTGTAAGTTTAGTCAATTTAATAAACGAATTAACACTTAATAAGTACAGGCGTGTATAATATTTTAATACATGTACTAAAGAATACCTTATCGAAAATTTGAAAAACAAATCAACATCAGAGTAGGCCCATCGAAGATTTTAATCATAAATTAACAGAACGCGGATGCACCCAAAAAAATCTGTCGATCTATTAGCGAGAATGTCAAAGATGATGAGGAACAAATGTAATCGACTCATTATCTATTTTCAGTTCAAAATACTTACGATAAGAACATGTTCTATTATTCCTCGACCAATCATCCCGGTGCACATCAAACAATCAAACGTTGCTATCATTATCATCATTAAATTGTTTAGACGGGATGCCATGCCGAATGCCGAAAGGCTGGCTCACAAGGTCAAAAGGTTCAATATTTTGATGCCAGTGTTAATCTGGTGCCAATTTCCTTTTCTATTGTTTGAATTATAAACAAATCTTCCAATATCCAATACAACCACGTGTCCATTTCCCGCCACTAAAATTCCAATGAGTTCTATTTTGGTAAGAGAATGCACTTTGATTTGTTTCCATATGGCTTTTTATACCCGAACAATGAAATATGACCCGATATTGTCGACAATTGCCTCCCCTCAGCGTGTTCGTCTGCATTTTTTTGTGAAGTCTTTTCACCTTTTCTCTGCAGTTATAATTTTTATGAGACGAGAAAGTCCCATCGAATTTTAAAGATAACGACATCATCCTTGGATATTCGTGAAATTGTTCTACGTTGCCGCTATATACCCACTTGAATTATTGCAATCGCTTACTTCGCTGTCTGGCATCCTATTTTAATGGAGTCTAGGACCCATTGTGTGTGGCACAAGAAACAATACAACGCAGAAAACCCCCATTTACAAAATAAACGAAAGTCATTGCATTAAAAAATCGAAAGTAATACGTTGCAATGAAATGACAAAAAAGTAGCCGAATATCATAAATCTGCCGGTTACAGGAGCTGTGCATTTTTTTTTATGCTCACGGTACGAAACATATAGTCTACGGGAAGGAGACATGAAACGGCTAAATCTATTCGCTAAGGCCAGCTCAATTTTCGTCATGGTCGCTGAGATGTAAAAAAAAAAGATTAAGATTAGGGGCCACGTTTTTGTTGGCAGCATAGAAGGTTAGGGTTAGGGTAAGCATTAGGGTTAGGGTTGGGATTAGCGCTAGCCCTGTTTACACCTCGTGACCATTAACAGAATATAATTGAAATGTTTGTCAAATTAACACTCCTGGATTTGACGCATGCTGCAAGATTACGTTGTGATGTGAGGAGAGACACAATGCCACATCAGGTGTTATTCACAAACGGTACAAATAGCCTACTAGGCTAATGACGCATTTTCTAAACATAGAAATATACAGCCTACCATTGATTATGGGACCAAAGGTCAGTTCTCAATAATTAATTTCGCCATTTATTCAGTCTGGTACTGAGAATTCTTAATTAGTCAACCATTCTTGTAAGATCTGTGATGCTCACCAAAGTTTAATCAACCTGAAAGTTTCCTATTGGAGCATTACCATCTGAGATAAAAGCGAATGAAATGACACCTTTGAGAGATAATTTAGTTCACGTGACTGTATATTGCACGTTGATATTAGGATAATTAAAAGATCAAAAACTCTATTTTACACCGTGTTTATTTATTTAGGGGTCATAATTATCCATAATTAATTTTGTTACATATTATATACTGATTTCAAAAACACCTGCATCGACTATTGAATGAATAAACCTGATATGAAATGAGATAGGGTTTAACGTCCTACTGTTCTGTTCCGACCTGGGCTAATGAAGACGGGTGACGCCATATGATGCGCCGTGGGAAGAATTTGGCCCGGACAGCGGCACTACGACCTATACTCTTATATCGAATTCCAAACGTCACGTTTACGTTCACGCCAATTTGTACACAGGACCTCGGTTTTTCGTCCCATGAGAACGGCTAGATAACTGTCCTTGTCCGAACCTCTGTTTGGCATCATTGACAAGGGGGGGGGGGGATTCCATGCCGGAAAATCTGGATGAAGTTTCTCAGCCAATGCAGTGATCAAACACCCGACCTCTAGTCTTAACCACCGTGACCTCCATGAATAAATCTAAGTGATCTAACGGCAGATTTTCGTCACTGCCCCATCAAACCTTTTTCCACAGTATTCAGAAGCCTGGGCCTACCAAGGTGACTCAGTGAGTAGGGGTCTGACTCGTTAACCAGGGAGTCTCGGTGCTGGCCGAGCTAGTGGGATTTATCAGTGATGCAGGACGGAGAGTCTGGCATGAAACATTCTAGTTGTTCGAATGGGACAGAAAATCGAGGTCCCGTTTACACGTTGTGTGAATGTAAAAGAACTCATGACCAGGGGCGGATCGATCCAGGAATTTTTGCACGAGGGGGTTTGCCAGGTTTCTGTTACGGAAATCTGCCATCATCGTCTCTAAATTACATAGGCATACATACAAATTGAGCTTTTTAAACAGAAATAATTTTTATACTGATGTAGGGT
Organism: Patella caerulea; assembly: GCA_036850965.1. Taxonomy (NCBI): domain Eukaryota; kingdom Metazoa; phylum Mollusca; class Gastropoda; family Patellidae; genus Patella; species Patella caerulea. Next base: position 68,576,865 of record JAZGQO010000010.1, on the reverse strand, counting down.
CACTTTGTTATGTAATTTCATTGATGCAAGGCATTATTTTTTTTTTATGTATCTGGATCCGCGCCTAATGACAGTTGGCATTCGAAATAACAGTAGGCCGAAGCGCCGCTGTCCGTGCAAAATTTCCATCGTAGCACACTGTCCGCCTACTTTAGTCAGGTAGGCCGTAAGTGCCGAAATATTAGTTATCTGTCGGCTAATTAAAACCCCGTTTCACAAGTAAAATTCTGTGTTTCACTGTTTCAAGTGTTTGTCAATGGCCAGACACATTTTTAATCTTAAAGTACAAATATGTATTAACGACATGCAACCTCTCTGTTATAATTACTAATTAGCACCTGATCAATTTCATGGTGACAAACTCACTTCTTTTCTTTTATTTGACAGCTATTGGATAAAAAAAAAGAACGCGAAATTGAAAGTAGACACTCACGGCTGTAAAATGATCGATCCATGGCGCGCGCGAGTTGTCAAAATATCACAGATCCATTGGATGGTAACGGTCACGTGGTGCGATATATATGCGAAGCATTAGCACAGAACGGGTTGACATTTAGAAATTGGTAAGGTGAATGTGTGGATAATTTTAACCTCCGAAGGGAAGTACTGTTAAATTGTTTCACAATAAGGTATGTAACGTTCGCTGATATTTTTGTATGTGTAATGTATTTGAGCAAGAGAATGACGGTGCATCGTTAAACAGTTTGAAAATAAAAAAAAAAATACAAGCTGAAGCAAGGTGGAAAGCCTGCAGACGGCTTCACATGTTTCTAGAATAGCGCGATTGCCAGGAATCAGAATTGCCAGGAATAGGAATCGGGATCATCAAAATGGTTCCATAGTTTGTAATGGCACGGATCGATAAAAAGCTTCTCTGTTAGTTAGAGTTAGCAAGTCGCCATTTATCATATATATATATATGTAAGTCTGTGCGGTTTGTTTGCAGATATTTGTCTTCTTGACTTCGACAACCTGTTAATGATTGCAGTATAATCTTATTGGAAAATAGTTAGATCTAGGCTGAATAGGCTTTCATGTTATTATTTGTATTAATAATGAAGCAGACGACTCTTGTCACGCATGACTGGCATCTGGATAGTTTGTCACATGGTATTTATTATTAAGGGTTGGATATTTGTATTTTCTGTCAGTGTCAGTCTAGCTACGCTAGAGTTTGTGTGTGTCAAAAGATAGGCCTCACAACTTAAATAAAACTGGATTAATAATAAGGTTGATCCCAGAAGAGCCAAGCTTTTAATACAAAATACAAGCTTTAGGCCACTGTGTTCAAATGTGGGTGTACACCTGTATGGAAGGTGGGCAAAATATTTCAGGTGTATATTTTAAATTAAAGAATATTATATTAACCATACATGATCATCATATTTTTAAAAAAAATTTTTGACACTATTACATTATAAAAGTAAGCTATATAATTATGGGTTCTGAAAACATGTCAGAGCTTATATAAATTCATCATCATATTCATTTAGATGTTGGCCAACATTGCACCATGTCATTATTCATCTTGCTGTTTTGCATGGCCTATGCATCTCATAAATTATTCACCTTGTTTAAAAATCCCAACTTGTGCAGGACAAGGGCTCGTCCTGTCTCACTTCATATGTTTTCTCCAGGTCTCCTCTCACTGTTAAAGACCCCCACATGTAACTAGGGGGGTTGGGATGGCCTAGTGGACTAGAGTGCCGCGCTTCGACCTCTAGCTTGCCGGTCACCTCTGGCTTGCGGCTGTGGTTTCAAGCCCTGGTGTGAGCATATATGTGGCATGGAGATAGGGCCCGCCTTCTCAACCTCGTGGGTTTCCTCCGGGCACTCCGGTTTCCTCTCACTGCTAAAGACTCCTTGAAACGAATTATTGAAATAAAATTAAAACCATATGTTAGTCCCGAAATGACCTAGTTTGTGTTGAGTGGACGTTAAACCCCATTTCTCTCTCTCTCTCTCTCTCCACATGTAACTTAGTAACAGAATTATTGAAATAAAATTGTAATGTTAATTAATGCTAAAGTATGGCTAGTTTGTCGAGTTGAGTTTAACTCTCTCGCTCTCTGTTAACAGGTAGATTGTAAGTTCTAATGGATAAAACACACTCTGTATTTTATAAACAACTGTAGAAACACACACAGACTAATAATAGCTTATAATATATCAGGAAATGCTAAAACACATTTCTGTGTTCATTAACAAATTGCCAAATAGCAAGTCTAGGTAGGCTATGTAACATTTTGTAGTACTTGTAAGTGATTCAAATTCAAGTCATGATGGATAAGCTTCTGCATTGCATAAAAACATGTTGACTTAGAGAACGAAACTAATATAGGTCTAGACTTGTTTCAATACATTAGTGATCTTATTTGTAAAGTTTTTCAGTAGAAAGGATTAAATTCTGAATTTAATTAGCCCAAAGATTTGGGATGACCCCTCACCTCTACAACTCTACTATTTATACTTAACACACATTGAATTGCTATATGTTTACATTGGTCGAACTCATGGCAGTTGTAAGTGTACGAAGTGAAATAGTCTGATGCAGTATACGGTACATGTTCTGAACATTATGATTTAAAAGAGACATTATAGTTGTCTATTTGTTTATTTCAAAATATGCATTCAATAGGTGTTTATTTTAGTGCATGTGGTTTTTTTCTACACAAATCAAAATATTACCAGAGTTATGTACGTGTATTCTGAAAAAAATATTATCCTTGACATTTTGAAATCAAAAACTCTATTAAAGATTAGGAAAGATAACAAAAATGGATACTCAGTGACATTTTGAAACCAAAAACATTATTAAAAATTATGAAAGATGACTTATCAAGAAGTCCGCTCAAAAGTTGCTAATAATTGCTAGTAGTAATGTTGTTGAGTTTTTGGGGATTAGAATTAGAAATGATATGTGGTCAAGGGTTTACCACATGTTGTCAATGGCCTTTGGGCTGATGGTCAGTGGTCAGTTTTGAATGAATGGCTGAGTGACCCTTGTGTTTTGTTGTTTATCTTGAGGGAGATATGTCAGATGCATTCATGAATGAAAACTGAAAATCTGTCACTCAGAAATTCCAGTCCTTTCCTCAATGCAGTTGTTGGGGGTTTGGGATTAGTCGTGGGTTTGAGATTAGTTGTGTGGTCTAACGCATGCTTTAGATCATTAGATATGTTATTTAGTCAAGTGGTCTAGTTTCAATCCCACACCTTGGATGTGACAAGGTGTAGGGTAGCCTTCCTAACCTCATGGGTTTTCTCCGGGTCTTCTAAATCTCCACTTTCCCCCTAATGCAAGTATTACACCAAGGTAGTAAACTATATAGTAACTCCACAATCTGATTAAAATATAGATCTATATTTCGTTTCGTTTTTTATACTTTTGATAGCCTACACTCATGTAGATCTAACAAGTTATAGTGGGAGCTCACGTTCTATGACGTCAGGTATCAAGCACGGGACATTTGACCCGATAACGTCAGTCATTCGATAAACCAATTAGCGACCGGCATGCTTTTTAAAATCTACTTTTGTTTTGGTTTGATTTCTATCCGCTGGTAATATCTACCCACAGTTCCACGAATGAAAAGGTCAAACGGTCAATTTGACAGACCAGTTGATTGGCTGACCCCTCATTTCAGGCAGAACACGAGTTAAATAACAAGTCCTCCAGATCCAAGAGTTGTAAAGACAAGTAAAAACGAAATTTTGAATTATAAAAAACGAAATAGGATCTGTGTTTTAATCAGATTGGTAAGTCCAGGAGGACTGCACCACACACAAACAAATATACAAAACAAATCTACAGACTACAGACATGACATAATATACACAGACATCACAAACGACAAATGTATGTGTCAGATCAAGTGAATGGATCTGGGGCTAGCTGTAAGCGTCCACTGTGCTGTACAGTCTCAGGCCTGTCTGTAGTGATTACAGATGAGATTTCACTCCTGTACTACAAGTCATGAAAATGAAATGAAATGAAATGGGGTTTAACGTCCTACTCTTTTGCACCTAACCTTGGCTAATGGGAGCTGGGCTTAGGCCATACAGTGTGCTATTAGGGAAATTTTGCCCGGGCAGCGGCGCTACGGCCTACTCTTATATCGAATTCCAACTGCCAAGGGATCTTTTACAAAAGTGCACTCCAATGTGTACACGGGACCTCTGTTTTTTGTCCCATCCGAATGACTAGGAAGCTTTCCTTGTCAGGCCCTCCTTCTGCATCACTGACAAGGGGAAATCAGGTCGAAAAATCGAGATGAACTTTCTCGGCAAATGCAGGGATCGAACACCCAACCTCCAGGCTAGCGACCAGAGCCTTATCCACTTAGCCACCTACCTATGACTCGTGTTTAGTGGACAAGAAACTCCCTTGCTCACTCTCTGCTGGCAAACTTTCATTGTTGTTCAAAATCAATTTGCTTCATATATATTGATTAATTGATTTTTGTTAGATTTCATTCTATCAGCAGTTCTTTAAATGACAGGATATTAAAATAATCAGAGACTTGGTATTTATAGAATATAATACACGCTTACTGTCTCCAGACATGGTATTAATATTATGGATTTTCTCTCAATCATACTTTTTTTTGAGTACATGTCTATTTTATGTAAAAGTTCAATGCCTTTTTATTACTGGTTTAAAAAAAAATGAAATATTCCTGATTTATAAATGAAATAAATCGAGTTGAATGTCCAACTTCTCTGCATCAAAATGGTTATACATGTAAAGGAGCTTGTTTATTGGTCCAAAAAACAAGGAAATAATTTGCTTTCCAGCCATACAGACTTGAAAAAATCATGGTTGTCCAACTTAGTGAGTTTTCTCATAGTCCACTGCCTTTGCTTCCACAGTCTCACCGTTTATGACCCATCGGCGTAAGTGAAATATTGAAACAAACTTGTACTGTATATAAGTATAAGTTCCAAAATGACTGGGGTGGGGTGGGGGGGAGGGCCGAATGATTAGTGCGTGCGTGTTGTATCATAAGGGTTATCATTGAGACAAGTCGCATGATTTCGATTCCCCAGTTGTATATGACAAGGAGTAGGGTTGCCTGTCAAGCCTCATGGGTTATCTCTGGATCCTGCAGTTTCCTCCCACTGATAAAGCCCCCTAGGCGCAACCAAAATATTGAAAATAATAGTGAACCCTGTGTTAGTCCTTGGATAGCCTAGGTTGTGTCTATTGGAGGTTAAACCCCATTTCTCTCTCTTTGTCTGTCTTTTCCGCGAAAATGACCAGTAACCTCTGGCTTGCGGCTGTGGTTTCGATCCCTGGTGTGAGTGGCATGGAGTTAGGGGCGCACCTAATCAACCTCGTGGGTTTCCTCCGGGCACTCAGGTTTCCTCTCACTGCTAAAGACTCTCCTACGTGCAAGCGAATTATTGAAATAAAATTAAACCATATGTTAATCATGAAATGACCTGGTTTGTGTTGAGTGGAAGTTAAACCCCATTTCTCTGTCTCTCTCCCAAAATGACCAAGGTTGTGGAATAAATCTCTCTCTTTGTCTCTTCTCTTCTCTCTCTCTCCTCTCTCTCTTTTCTTTTTAAATAGATGATTTGTAATTTTGTACAAGATTTTAACAAGCCTATTATAAACTGCAGAGACTGTATGACTCATTCTGTTACTTAGAGACCTATTTTTACATAATTTATGTATAATAAATCAAGTTATTCCACTCTTGGTCTTTTTCCTATTAAAACTTAATGATGTAATTTAGCAGAAACAAGTGCAATCATGTTCACTTCATAAAGTTATAATGATTCCAATTAATAAATTAATAGTTGACGCCATTGTGTAACCCACACAAGCACAATAATATTAACCTCCATTATCATGATGAAAATATCAAAAAAAATTTGATCTTAGTCACCTTCTAAATTGATTTTTTTTTTTTAAAAAAAGATAGAACAATTTAATCATATTGTTCACACTGACATTGATTGATTTGACAACTGAAAATGCAGAAATTAGGTGATCAAATATGATTGTATTTCAAGATTAAAAAATAAATTTGTTTTTTTTATGTCAACCGGATAAAAAAAGAAATGAAATAGTGTTTAACAACCTACATACTTTTCTGCTCCGTCAGGATACATGTACGTTTAAGTACCAGTATTGAATTTGACGAAAAAAATAAACAAAGGGTTAATTTTATGTATGGAAGTGAAAATTAACAATGGATACATTGCAATGTAGATTGTTACACCACTGCCCTGGCAAAAATACTTCTGTGATCAATTGGACATGTATCTTAAGCTATTTATATGACACAAAATTAGATATTTTTTCTGATTCAATTAATCTTTTCTATGAAAACTAAATTGAAAAGTTTCATAGTTTTTCGCTATCAGTGGTCTTGCAAGGAACAGCATCTTATATGGTTTATAAGTACATGCTGGCATGCAGGTAAAGTGAAGGAGCCCTTGACACTTGAATTTGAAAGAAAAGTAGACTGTATAGCCCTCCATGTCCAGCCAAAATTCCATCATAGCATACTGCATGGTTTTCTTCCTTAGCCCAGTTGTTGCTGAAAAGTAGGATGTTAAACCCCATTTAATTTCATTGACAAGTATGCAAAAATATCAAGCAAGGAAACTAATAATTAATGTTTCTAATTGAATTGGGCCTGGAAGTTTAAAAGAAATGATCTATTATCACCCTCCATTACATTGTAACTATCACATTACAATTTCCTTCCAGATCGTAAAAGATGACTTTAATTAAGATTAATTACCCCTGTGGCGAGTTTTACCCTGTTGTTTTTATCATCAACCTACGCATGCAGTCCGCACTTGATCTTTAATTTATTTAGTTCTGTGTTTAAAGGGAATTGAATTTGCATCTTGCCTCACACCCAAGACATTTAACTGGATTATTTGAGAAGAAGAAACTTTGTGAAACCGGACAAACCTGATAAACATTGTGTTTTATTTACTGCATCTCTGGACTTGAAAATTGGTTTAAATATCTGTAGATAATAAAATAAAAACCTGTTTTAAATATACACAAGTCATGCGATAACTAAATCTGCATATTGCAGGTCTTTCTTTAGACCTGAAATGTTGTATAAATTATTAATTAGACATTTATTAACTTAACCAGACCATAATCAACTCTTGATGTCAAGGCTAACCTGCATTATTTACAGGATTAGGATCTGATTTGCTGCTCAACTTTCTTTCATGATTTAATCACGAAATGGATAATTGAGACTAAGTTTTTTTATCGTATTGACTTGAGTAATGATCGAATCCAGGCCAAAAATTCAATCGTTAAATCCTCGGTTCAGAGTGGATCAATTTGACTCAAATTTTACGTAAATCCCTTTACATTATCAAGTTTTTTAACTACTTTAGTGAGAAATGCCAGCTCTTTATTTAAACTCCCATAATTGTATTTTTAATGAATCCTCGTTGTACTTCTCATCAAGGACAATAGTTTGGATTACACTGAATATGTGACCTGGATTAGACTGAATATGTGACATAGAGTTAACTGAATATGACCTATTTTTTCTTTATAATCGCCAACAACAAAAGAGTGTTTTTAAGATAATTAAGCTGTGGATTGGCACACAGTTTTAACATAAAGTTGAAGGGTAATGTCCACCCCTACACACTGTGGATCATATCCAGTTACTATCACACTGTAATGTTTTATAATAAGGCCACACCAATATCATTTTCTGTTTTTTGTGAGGAACACCTGTCAAAATTTTCTATCTATTTCTTCCGGCAAAGGGTTAATTTAAAGATACATCATGCAAGATTTAGATTTATAAAGTGTTGGCCATTTCTGCTGTAATAGTTCAAAAATAGATAATACACAATGAGTATTTTGAAGATCTTATTTAAATTACTTTATTCTAAGCCAAGTTAATACTGTTTGTAGTTTTGACAAAATGTTTGCTTTGATTGTCCATTATTGTAACCACGGTACTGGTATATTCGAGACTTAGACTCGGTTCTCCAATTTTAAATTAATTCATCAAATGGCAAAACCGTCCTAATCTAGTTGAAATCTCAAGCATCCCGATTGCATTGAGAGTTAATTACATGTACAGTCTTGTCATGTTATAAATATCTAATTAATAATTTATAAGACCTAAAGAAAGACCTGCCATAATAGTCATATTTAGCGCTTGAATAATGTGATCTTTAAAAACCAAAAGTACTTCGTTGTTCTTTTTAAGAGCTTTGTTTAAACAATTTTGAAGTTTTGAAATTTTAAGCAACCCATTTTGAACAAGACCCTGAGAGACAGAAAAATTGGTGTGGCCTAAAATAGAAAGACAGGGCAGTGAGAAGGTATTGAAGTGTTTCACATAAATCTGAAAATGAACATCTGTTTTGAGTGATTCATTCTGTATCAACAACTTCAGAAAGAAAAACTTTAAAAATTCATTTACTTTTTAATTCAGATTTTTGATTAGCATGAAAATGATTTGAATTCTATAGAGCATCCTCATTCTCGCAATCTTCTCGACTATCACTATTAAATTGTACCGCTGAAAAAACTCAAATATGATCCCTTGTGTTTCTTTAGAATTAATAACGTTGGTCTTTAGTGTTTCAATTTAAATCAGAATTCTTTGTAATTTAAAAAGTATTCCAGACTACGTTTTCAGTCGTCTTTATAGGGATTTCTTTTTTTGAGGAAAAAGAGAAAAAGGCCAGAAGGCATAGAGAGAAAACCAATAGAGTGTCATGTCCGTGCTTTTAATTTTTATTTCCTTGGGCTTTGTTTGAAGGAAATGAAATAGGGTTTAACGTCCTACTGTTCTGCTTAGATTGGGCTAATGAATGAAGATGGGCATACACCATATAGTGTGCTATGAGGGAAATTTTCCAATTTAGCTCTTTGATAATGCATGCATCTTTTAACTTACAAACAGAACGAAACGTACTCGTTTGCGTGATAGAGTTAAACATGTGTTGAATTAAGACTGCCAAGGGATCTTTTATGTGCATGCTAATGTGTACATAGGACCTTGTTTTTTTGTCCCATCTGAAAAACTATACCAGCTTTGTTTGCAGAGAATCTAAGGATAATATGTAAGCTTAATAAATTTTGTCAAGACCTAGTTGGTGACCTATGTAACTCTGGATGGCTCAATCGTAGGGTGCTAGTTTGGTAACCATGATATCCTGGTGTGGGCCGAGAAAGTTACTTGGGATTTTTCACAGCTTGTTTTCCCCTTGTCATGTTTGTGGTACAGGAAGGAGATCGTGGGCAAGATTATCGTCTCGGATGGTATGAAAAACAGAAGTCCTGGCATGCACATGAAAGATCCCTGGTCATTTGGAATTGAAAAAAAAAACCGAAGAGACGCAGAGAAACCCAACGAGGTTTGACAGGTGACCCTGCACCTTGGCACATACAATCGTGGAATCGAAACCACTCCACTTGACTCAATGACAGATCTCATGATGCAACGTGCATGTGTTAAACATCCAGCTACCCATCAGGGAATATTTTAACCGGGTTCGTATCGCAATTTGAGACTCAAACGTCCGATTTTGCGAATCAAATTCATATTTGATTAGCATTATTAGCTTAAAACCCTGCTTCAGCGCGAATCAAAGTTTTGAAAATTAAATTTAACTTTAAAACCATTCAGTATCGTAAAACACATCAAAACAAATCTCAAATCTCGCAATTTTATTGTCTATATCATCAAGACTCTGCAACGGTCCAGTGGAACGAGAGCAGTACATGTTGACGTCTGCTATTTATAGACGTAAAAAGTTTTGATGACAGAGATGACAACACTACATACTTTCTTTCTATATCTGTTGTAGTCACATTCGTCAAGACAGACATTCAAAACACTACAAGATAAAATTACCGGATGATCGAGGGTACGTCGCGAAATTCAAACACATGATATTATGTTCTGTCTTCAAATTCGACATTAAAATTAGCAACAGTTCAAGATTGGGTGAGGAAATATGACGCAGAAAAGATCTAACTAGAGTATGAAGTAAATAAAGAATGTCCAGGTTTCGTACAAAGAATAACATGTGGTCACATACTTTTATTTTTATTTTATATATAAATACAAACAACCGTTTGGTAATACAAATAATGTGGGTATTGTTATTGTCACATATAGGCCTAATTATGTGAAATAAGAATTCTATTACATACTAAAAAACTGCTAATCAATTGGTAAATTTTGCTACTCAATTATACAATTGATTAGCATTCTTACACAATTTTTCTGGAAACTGCTAATCAAATGTAAAAAAGTAAAATATTCCCTGCTACCCATGTTCCTTAAGCAACGTTCGCAAGTTTTACAACATATGCAGGGTATTACGTGAAGGGCTTGATAAGATGTATGTAGTAATGGCGAGATCAAGTCTTCTATTGAGGGTGCCAGCCACCCAACTCCCGGCCTGTCTCCATTAACCAGGTTGGTACAGAACAGTACGTCATTAAACCCCTATTTCATTTCTTGTAGTTTGTGGTTTGTGGTTGTATAAAAAGTTAGACCAACCATCATGGATGAAAGGATGTTAGTTGATCATATCCTGTAATTAACGTTTGACACAGGCGATAAGTTAACAATCCATCAGCTTACAAAATGATCATATCTAAATGTCACTACTCTTTACTATTTAGAATTGAATATTGGGTGGAAGCGTAATTTACATTAACTGTGTCGTTCCTTTCCAAATATTAAAGGTTGAACATGAATGAAAATGGTGTATAATAGACTAACTCTGACATCGTTGTAATAGTTTTGTAATTACATGTATGCAACATTGATTAAAATAATAAGCTTGATACGTTAAATGAAGATTCTCATGCATTTCCATACAGAAAGGGTTGAAAGTATACAGGAGGCAGACCACCATTAATTTCCCCATTGACTTCAATGTTAATTCTGGACTCTTTGACCACCTCCAACTTATCCCCAAATTTTCGTTGGGCGAAATGCTTTTCACTATAGACAGAAGAACACATGGCCATGTCTTTGCACTAAAATTTTTATGAGGTTGACCACCAAAATTTTGAGATACACGAACTTGAAGAAGCATACTCAAAACATGTATCTAGTTGCCGTACATATCACCGTAGCCAACCTCATAACGCCGTTATCCTTCCGCCTCAAAATCATGAATATTTACCAAAACCTAGCAGAAAATATTAATTCAAACCCTCTTAGTCCATTCTAGGCCAAAAAATCAACAAAAATGGGCATGCAAAAGGGGAGAAAAGAGACAGAGAGAGAACTGCTATAAATAGACGAACTACAATTTGTGGGTACCGAGATGTAAAATTTAATGGTGGTCTGCCTCCTATATGTTTTTAAAAGTTCATATATCATCAAAATTCTTTTCTTTATAGCTTCACATTTATTTTTGCAAAATTATTATAATACAGAATCAAAAAAAATTAATTGCAGAAGAAATGGTGACCCTTTAAAGTTATGTACTGTTTTGTATGCTGGGTTGCAGATCAGGTCCATGGGCCTTTTGTTCTAGAATTGAAGACTCTTTCTTAATTTTGTCAAAATGTGAGTTTTGCAAAAAGATTTAAAGAGTTTCAAACAAGTCTCATCAAAAATATTCAAAATATTGGGATATTTTTCAAAAATTGACTTTATTTTACCTTTTTTTACAAAATGGCCCATTTTTTGACACTTTGTATGTCTCAAAATGCCAATAATTCCCTATTTCTTGGAAACTCTGAGGTGAAAGGCATTTATTTCTAGAAACCTTGGCCAGTATACAAGAAGACAAGCAGCAAATTGGTTGCATTGAGGGTAACTGTAAGGAACTATAATGAAACTTGTAAGCCCACCCCCTGAAAATGTTGCTTTGATAACAAATCCAACCTGTGTCCACATAAGTAATACTGTTGATGGAATATGGCTAAAAGCCACATTTTTCTATCCCTGGCTTGTATACATACATACAAACACAGGTACTTGTAAGAAATATGAATCATTTATTAAAATATGGATTGATAAATGTAAAATAAATGCTGTATTTAGTTGACAACCAGCCACTCCAACAAAAGGGTCACAAAGCATTATTTTTTTTAAAAAAATGGGAATATCTCAGTATTTAAAACACTTTAACAATCAGAGGTATCCTTGGAATTATATAGTGTCAATATTTTGTGGAAGCAAGTTGTTTTAATCTTTACATCAATTTCCTGACAAAATGAGGTGGAAAAAGGGAGTTATGACATAATTCATTGCATAAAAGGAGTATGAAAAGGCTATTAATTAATATTTCATTGCTCTGTAAGTGCCACATTTTAAAAGATCACCACAAATAATAGATTTACATCAAAAATGTCAAACATTAAGCTGCAAAAGACACATCTACAACATATCCATTTTGGGGTGTGGACTCATTTGGGGAAAATGTCATAGAATAACATGTTTGGCCATAAACAAAAAGTCTTAAAAATTCATGGAATCTTTTATGTAACTATTTGTTTGTGCAAAATAAAATGCTCGGTTACAATTCAAGCACAAAATCCAATTACTGTTAATTTGGAGTCAATATATTTTCAATTGAATATCCAAATATCATGTTCAAGAAAATGGGTGGGGTGGGGAGGTTGAGCCAGTCTAAATGAAATGAAGACAGAGAAATTTCCCTGCAGACACACAGATTTTACTTTCTCGAGAAGGGAAATGCAACAATTGCAGGTTTTAAAAGATTAAAATTGTGTTAAGTCTGAGGAACACCCAAGAAAAATGCAGTTCACTCATGTTTTGAAAATTCTAACATGCCTCAGCAGTACATAATTAGACAAAATTTCTTAATTTTTAAATTTCTATTAAACACATAGATACTTTTTCAATATCTGACAAACACATGGCTCCTTTCCAAGTTATTTAACAATGGAAATAAAGACATGCAAGACATTTTGTTTCATTTTAAAACAGATGAATAATTAAAATTTTGACAGTAATATTGGGGGTAATCTGAAGAATTTCAGACAAATTATCATGATTTTTAGGCAAAATTGAGTGAAATTATAATACTTTCTTCCCATCTAGCCTTTACGATGCAGAAAAAGTCAAAATTACACATTAAAATATTTTTCACTAATTTTAAAAAGCAAATAAACACTGAAAATCACAAAATTTGGACTAAAATCAAATATTCCCCTCACAAATTTGTCAAATATTTTAGAAATTTTACCATTTCACTTTTTTTATTATCAAAATGTCATATATCACATCTTCTGACAAATTGGAGATCATAGCATCAAATTTAGGCCTCTCATACACCGCCAGTTTGTTTACATACAGGAGGCAGACCACCATTAATTTCCCCATTGACTTCAATGTTAATTCTGGACTCTTTGACCACCTCCAACTTATCCCCAAATTTTCGTTGGGCGAAATGCTTTTCACTATAGACAGAAGAACACATGGCCATGTCTTTGCACTAAAATTTTTATGAGGTTGACCACCAAAATTTTGAGATACACGAACTTGAAGAAGCATACTCAAAACATGTATCTAGTTGCCGTACATATCACCGTAGCCAACCTCATAACGCCGTTATCCTTCCGCCTCAAAATCATGAATATTTACCAAAACCTAGCAGAAAATATTAATTCAAACCCTCTTAGTCCATTCTAGGCCAAAAAATCAACAAAAATGGGCATGCAAAAGGGGAGAAAAGAGACAGAGAGAGAACTGCTATAAATAGACGAACTACAATTTGTGGGTACCGAGATGTAAAATTTAATGGTGGTCTGCCTCCTATATATGACGGTATTGTATTTTTAGAATTACATGTACACAAATATCAATTTCTCATGAAGGTCACATCAATCAAATCATGGACAGCTGTCTAATCATTTGGATGGGACAAAAAAATGAGGTCCTGTGTATACATTGGTGTGCACATAATATCCCTAGGCAGTTGGAATTTGATATAAGAGAAAGCCATATTGTCGCTGCCGGGGCAAAATTTACCACTTCACACACTGTATGGCGTATAGCCTACCTGTCATTATTAGCTCAATCAGAGCAGAATAGTAGGACATTAAATCCCATTTCATTTCATTTCTGATAGCAATTTGATAGATTTTTTAAATTAAATACCGTTTTTCTCCGACTTGGCTAATGAAGATGGGTGATGGATTTTTAATCCCTTGCAAACCACAAGATGCTGAAAGGGATGACCGAGATAGAAAACACAGAAACACACTTATTATCATGTTTGTTTTCAGATTGGTGTTTGTTTTTAGTATGGTATTCTTTTATAAATAAATAATCAGTGGAAATATCAAACACAGGAAGTAGTCTGTATGTAAACTAGGCGGATCAATTTACTAATGCCTGGTGAGTTGAACCATTCATAAAGTAGGATTGACCCTTGGTGGTGATCCATGTGACCTTTAGTAGTCCCTGTTGACCAGTTTAGTGCTTAGATAGATAAATAATATGGTCGGATTTTCTACTACATTACTCGCTCAAGTCTCAATATTGATGTTCAGATATCACTGTATGTTGATTGATATCTTGCTACCAATATTATCATCTGGTGATCATACCAGAACGAGAGAAGGTGTGATGTCCAGATGAATGAATGAAATAGGGTTTGAATTTGTACTTTTCTGCACCAACCAGGCTAATGAATATGGGCATACCCAGGGACTGATTTACCTACTTGAGGGCACTAGGCCAAACTCATCAGTGGGTCCCCAAATTTATAGAGATGTTCAAAGTTATAGAAATGTTCAAATTTATAGAAATGGTCAAATTTATAGAAATGCATGTTAGCACACTACTGTACTGCATGACAAATTGGTTTTAGTTTTAGTGTGCCCACTGCCAATGACAGGTACATGACATGTATGCCTGTTGGTAAATCAGTTCCTAGGCATGTACACTGTATAGTGTACTAAGAGGGAATTCTGCACACACAACAAGGGCTCTTTTACATGTATGCCAACATGTTACTGTACACATAACCTCGGTTTTTATACCATCCGAATAACTAGATGCTCTCCTTTCCAGGCTCTCAGTCCTGCGTCCCTGTAATAAGTGAAACATACACGATAGATTTCTCTGTTCACCGGTTGGCGAGTTTTACTCACTGACTCACTGAACAACTGCAGCTCCCCATTCCAGATTGGCCCAATGTTGTAGGTGGGGGGCAAATAACCTTATAAAAAACACTTATTTTAGGGTGAGGTGGGGGTCTTCGTATATTGTGATGTTGTGTATTATTATCAAACACTTAAAATTGTCTTCTCCATCTCCATTAGCCCAGTCTGAGCAGAACAGTTGGACGTTAAACCCTCTTTCATATTATCCTTTCCCTTCTCCATGTCATGGTATTAAAGTATAGTATGATGTTATTAGATATGTTAAACAGGTGTTTTATCTATTGTATTAAGTGTTATATTATATATGTTCAATAACATGAGAAGGGTTCACATGTGTTTTACACTGTCAAGTTATGTGCTGCTTCTGTGGGAATTGAGTTAAATTAGAAATTTACATGTGTAGGTGTTCATGAAATACGTCTTTGTCTGAGAATCAGGAATTTATGTTTTCCTCAGAAGAAAGATTCTAAATATGAGCTTAAAATAACTAATTTCCCTAGTACATTGCATGCCTGTCTGCATTATCCCAAATGGTTATTTATGTTGGTTTACAAATGAAATACTTTTAGGAAAAAGTCATCTTCATTTTCAAAAGCTGTTGAGCTGCGAAATATATATATTTTATTATGAATATTGATTGTTTTTAATATAAAAAAAAACAATGATGCAAGTAGGTTAATAATATACATTGTACATGTATAAGTATCCACAGGTGTTCTGTAAAATATTTGAATACGAATTGTAAATTCTAATTGTAAGTTCACTTAAGTGTGTAAATGGCATCGGTTACATGTCGGAGTTGGATATTGGAGGATCATGTGTAGTTAACAAGTGAAAAAAGGATAAAATATATTGTACTATTTTAATAATTTCTAAATAATTTTTTTAGTTTTTAAATAAAAAAATTTCTTTTTGACATTATAGTCTTAAACTCTTTATTTAAATTTTTTTCTGGCTTAGTTGGGCATTACACAAGGTGAAGTCAAATATATGTTAGTCCCAAAATAAGCTGTTTATATTGAATTTTTTTAACCCTTTGAAAACAAGTGGCCAGATTTTCAAAACCTAGTGTTAATCTGTGAAGAAATGTTTAGGAACTCGAAGGGTTAACACTATTTTCTCCCTTTCTTGTGTTGCTATGAGCACCTGCCATACTGTAGCTTATGAATTGAATATTAAATACTATATATGTCATATGGGTCATATCATATGGTTTCTTTCAATCGTATGGATTATTAATCTTATCAATATTTGTAATAAGTGAAGAGATGTCCATATGGAGAGTATCAACTAGATTTTACACACCACCCAAACTGTTTTCAGCTGCTATGATGGTATTAATTCCATTTCATTTATTTGAATTATATAAATATTTGATTCAGTGGGTGGTAATTAAATTTAATTTTTATTTCACTCGGATTTTAATGGGAGCTGCAGTGGCTCAATGATTGAGGTACTGGCTCGCTAACCACGAGAGGACCTGGCAGAAATTTGAAGGTCCTGTGTACTGGTCGACAAAGCCTTTAAAAACCCTTGACCGTTGCAATTTGTCCGAGCTAAATTCCATAAAAACACTGCATGGCGTATGCGAGTCTTCATACCAAGGAATTGTCTCTGTCAACAGTGGGATCGAGCCTAGGACCTTGTGGTTATTGAGCCAACTCTAACTTATCAGGATGGTTCGGTAGACCCCCCCCCCCCTGCTCAGCTACATAAAAAAAAATAATGCCTTGCATCAATGAAATTACATCACAAAGTGATCCTACATCAGTATAAAAATTATTTCTCTGTTTAAAAAGCTCAATTTGTATGTATGCCTATGTAATTTAGAGACGATGATGGCAGATTTCCGTAACAGAAACACAGAAACCTGGCAAACCCCCTCCTGCAAAAATTCCTGGATCCGCCCCTGGCAGGGTCTTGCAAGGTACAATGTATATATAGTTGTTTGGATAGTATGGAAAAGATCGAAGTCACATGTACACATCAGCGTGCACGTAAAACAAACCTTGGCAGTTGGAATTCGAGGGTGATAACGCTGATAAGTAGTCCATAAAAATTGAATCAAGAATGTATTTAATTCTATTGGACGACTGGTCACTGCCTTTCCCTAATCTCTTGCAAGCACATGGTGAGCAATATTATGGAATCCATTTCTGTCATATTTGATAAAACTGTTTAAGCTATTAAAACTAAATCAAGAATGTATTCGATTCTAGTGGTAATTGCCTCTTCACACAATGTCTTGAAAGCATAACATGGTGAGCAATATGGAATCCATTTCAGTCATATTTGATAAAACTGTTTAAGTTATTAAAACTAAATCAAGTATTTGTTTTGACAAACAGAGAGCGTGTTTAGATCCTTCAGGCAATTATTGTCAGCCATTTTCTTTTCTCAGTACCAGTAATAGATGAGTCATCCCTTACTGCAACATTGAACAAATTTACTTTCTGGTAACCGTAGTAACAGAATGATAGTTTCTGTTTCTCTGTAAACAGAACCACTTGTTGTGTTGCGATGTGTCCCTAACAATCTTCGAGCACTGATTTTCAATCTTCTCAAGATCTGTTAGTGTTTATTCGTATTCATTATGGCAAGATGACTATGGAATCAACGTCAGTATTGATTTTCTGATTTACCCAACTCTTTTTTTATTTGTTGTTAATTTACAATATAAAACCTTATTGATTTATCCATTATACCAAAATCCTGATTAAATTTAAAGGGTATATAGACAGATCTATTCTTTGGAATCATAACCATATATGTTAGTCCCGAAATGACCTAGTTTGTGTCGAGTGGAAGTTAAACCTGATCTCTTTCTCTCTAACAACATTGTAGAAAAAAGGAGGATTGGGTGGCTAAATGTCTAACGTGTGCGATTTAGATCATGGAATGTGACTGAGAGTAGGGTTGCATGGCTAGGGTCCTTGTTTTTTCCCACTGTTAAAGTCACCTACTTAAAATAAAATTGATGCATATGACCAAGTTTATCAAATGAACCTAAATCCCATCCTCCCTCCCTCTCTCCTCTCTCTCTCTCTCTCTCTCTCAAAAACCATTATACAATGGCTCCCTTAAAAGTTCTAAGCCTATCTGTGAAGACCTGTACAAAGTCGATGGTTTCAATATATTTTTCAAGAACTTTAGCCCCTATTTTGTACTCAACCCTTTCATGAGAGATTTCCACTGGCAATATGTTGAGTGGTCATTCGTTGATCAGCTATATGAACATGTCTTGCACCTGGTGAGGTTTCCTTGAATGGTTGCTTTTGATGGCCTTCCAGGACGCGGAGCATTGTCAGACTCTCTGCCATGCTTAAAATCCAAAATTCACCTTTCTGCTTTGGTAAATTTTATTATCACGGTTGTACAAATCCATTTCAATCTTGGCTATCCGATGGTCTAGAGAGTTAATTATTGGCTTGTCATGTGAATAAATGTTTAATAATAATTTATATAACATTTGAAACCAAAGCAAAGATCTGAAATTGGAGATTTACCTCTAATACTTATATAATGCCTACCCCAGTACCCAACCATGTTGAATCTTCTCTAGGTCTCCCTGTTTCCACCCACTTACTAAAGTCCCCTGCGCACAAGTGAATTACTGAAGTAAAATTGAACTGTACAACACTAACAGTCCAAGAAAGACCTAGTTTGTGTCGAGTGGACATTAAACTCCAATTCTCTCGAGCTACCAAAATTGTATTTGTTTACAGTTTAATTAAGGAATGTAATTGCAAGATAAACAATGGGCGCTTCTATTCAAAAACATTGCATGAGCAACAGTTTAAACCATTAGAATTGCTAAATAATTAACCAATGATGACAAATTATTCTGGTTTGCATAGACTTATTGAATGCTGCTCTAAAAAGACAGAATTGTAAATCCTTCAACCATCAGTCAGCTTCTTTGGTTCTCGCTGATTAGCACGAAGAATCTTGTCTGTAATAGCAATTTATTATCTTGGACGGGTTTGACAAATTGGCTGGATGAACAATCTTAATATCCAATCTTTATTGTCTATAAGACATGAAAGCAACATGGTCAGAAAAAAATGGTACATGCTCATTAGAACATGTCATGCATGCTTTATTATCATGTAGAAGCTTTATTGTCCATATGAAAATATAATCACGGGGGAATGGTTAACTATGATTGTATGGCGTGGGATCAGTGCCGCAGATGGAACATGCAGGATGCCTTTCTCCGATAGCAGTGTGATTAACATTCTCGT
The DNA here is from genome assembly GCA_036850965.1 of Patella caerulea. Taxonomy (NCBI): domain Eukaryota; kingdom Metazoa; phylum Mollusca; class Gastropoda; family Patellidae; genus Patella; species Patella caerulea. The sequence continues at coordinate 68,557,497 of JAZGQO010000010.1, read as the reverse complement.
CTTGCCATGGTGGAAGTCGTTCGTTTAATGAACCCTGCTTTACACTTATTTTTAATTAGGCAAAATAATTGGCACTCAAGGCATGCATTTAATTATATTGCAAATGTATTCATTTGGAATTCTTTACATGTATGCACTGACTGGAACAGCCAAAATATTTTGTCTAAAAACAGCTAGTTACATGTAGCATCCCATTTCCTTGATTTCTGTGAATATTATTTATTTTAGTTGTTAGCGTTTGCGCAAAAATATTTTTAATTCAAATGAAACAAAATGGAATTTAACCTTATTTTTCTGATTATTTATTTGTTTTTTTTTTCACTACACAAATTTTTAAATTTAAATACAATTTAAATGTCAGTACAAATCTAAACAAGTTTAAATAAAAAAGATTTTAATTTATGTGTATGAAAATAAATGGCCACTGTTCTTTATTGTTTAGTTGTGAGTATGATTATTAGGGGCTTATTTTTCATGAAATTTTAACTAAGATAAAATTCAAATTTTAGTAATTTGATTTGATAAAATTAGATTGGTTTTACTGCTTAGCCTGTCGAAATTAAAGTAACTATTAAAATTGGGATTTTATTTTAAGTTAAGATTTCAAGAAGTGGGGGGGGGGTGGGGTGGATGGTTAGCATGTGCGTGCTGTATTATAAAGCCTGTCATTAAGTCAACTGGCATGGTTTTGAATCCCTTGTTGTACGTGACAAGGCGTAGGATCGCCTGTCCAAACTCATGGGTTTTCTCCGGTCCTCCGGTTTCCTCCTGCTGCTAAAGACCCCTACACACAAGCGAATTATTGGAATAAAATTAATCAATATGTTAGTCCCGTAATGACCTAGTTTGTGTGAGTGAGGTTAAACCCCATGTCTCTCTCTCTCTGTCTCTCTCTTTCTTCAAGAAATAAGGCCCATTACTATGTAAATGGAAAGAAGGACAGATTAGAATCTAACAAAAACAAACATTAAGCTCCATGTGTCTACATGTTAACATTCTTGTAAACGATACTTAATGTTCCACCACAATTTTCATCTAATTCTAATAAAATAAATAGGTAAATGTACTAATAATAGACTGGGTCATAAACAATGGTACTCTATCAGTAAGTATAGATGTGTCAGTGTCTTCACCTTATAATAGGTAGATCTAGGGTTAGGATATAGGATATCTTAACTGGTATGTGTCAAATTGTTTTGCTAAGACCCAGCTACTTATAACACAAGTTTTTTGTTATTTTATTAGACACCCATGTTGGTTCTTCAATAAATCAAGTGGCCAGGTTTTAAAGCTACTAGACTTAAATGATTTATTAAAGAGACAGATAATCTGTTAGTTTTAGTCCAAATAAAATTTGCCCCATCATTTATCAGCCTAAACATGGCAATTATGGAACATGTATTGAGTTGGAAATGAAATGGAATAGGGTTTAACATCCTACTATTCTTGCTGACGGTGCTAATGAAGAAGGGTATTGAATTAAAAAAAAATGAAATGAGGTTGAACTCCTAATGTTCTGCTCCTAACCTAGGCTAAGTAATGAAGACAAGGCAGAACAGTAGGACATTAAACCCCATTTCATTTCATTTCTCTTTTGATAACATCTTGACCATTCAATGGGCTTGACAATAACCATCAATAGTATGTGTTAACTAACACTGTTAAATATTACTACTTTAAAATCGTGTTAATAGTATCCTTAGGCAAATAATATCATCTATTTATCTTGAACTCTTTCCTCCTCTACACATAACTTCAAACAATCTGACCTCAAAGAATCTCAATGATTCTCTCTGATTATTCATTAATATTTGAAGGAAAATAATTATCTTTTTTCACAGATTATTTCTGTTTTCCCCATTATTTTCTTAGTGCTAATTCTCTTGAAATAGTTGGTTCGTTTTCTTTTGAGATCGAGAATAGTAAAAGATCACCATACAATGTTAACATTCTGAAACATCTTGCTCAGCTGTTGAAGTAGAAACACAACAGGAATAATCAATTATTCATTAGATTAATTTAAACGCTTAACTTGTAGATTTTTACAACTCTGACTTAATTAAAAGATTTAAAAGTTTTTGTTAATCTTCAAACATTCTGCAAAAGCATGTTCCTGCTGTTGGCATTTGAATAATGGTGATAAGGTTGACAGCTCCCAGCAGACGCACAGATTGTTGTTACCCAACAAAAGATTCAATCATTGGATTATCGTGAACTAAATCAATCAATCACAATTTAGATACCTTCAAGGTATTAGATATGACACTTGATATTAGCTTTTACCTGTAAGCTGTGGAGTCGATGGGTCAGTTTTTGTCTTCACATTGATGTAGTCCTGACTGATTATCCTCGGGGTTGGGAGATGAATGAAATCAGGATTAACATCCAACTTTGTCCTCGGAGAAAGACATTTTCTTTTGCTGAAGGAAGATCAACAAAATTATCAATATATTTTGTGTATCTTATTTTATAAGATCATTTATAGAAGATGATCAACAAAATCATCAATATTTTTTGTGTATCTTATTTTATAAGATCACTTTGTAGAATTTTAGTAGCTCTTTAAATATATATTATGTAAGATTCAATTAAAGAGGTGTCCTTTCTTGCTATAATATTATATTTCAGTCAAACTAGTTTATAAATTATTCTGAGTGAATTTATGAATGTTTGAAGTTTTGACAAGATTTAGCCAGAATAGTCTCGATTTTCAAGTACCATTACTACAATAATAATCGAAAGCTCTGTTTAGTCCATTTTAACGTTAACCAAGTATATGGGCTAATCCGTTTAATAATATCTCAGCCATCCTCTAGTCTAAATAGTTGATTATGGAATTTCATCATGTAGATAAATATCTAATTAAGATTTTGCAACATTTGATGCCAGAAAGACATGCCAAGGCAGATTTAATTCTTACATAATGCAGTTCTATATTTTATATTTTTATACGCCCACATTGAAATGTGGTCGTATATTGTCGTCGCCCCCGTCCGTCCGTCCGTCCGTCGGTCCGTCCGTCCGTCCGTCCGTCGGTCCGGCGTCCACAATTGCTTGTGGACGCTCTACAGGCTAAAGTTAATATCCGATTGACTTTAAATTTATACACAGTGTTTATGGTCATGAGACGAAGAAGCCTATTGTTTTTCAGCGATTTCTGATAATTAGTGCCAGAGTTATGGCCCTTGATCACTTCAAAAAATCTTGTGGACGCTCTAGAGGCCAAAGTTAATATCTGATTGACTTCAAATTTATACACAGTGTTTAAGGTCATAAGACGAAGAAGCCTATTGATTTTCAGCGATTTCCGATAATTAGTGCCAGAGTTATGGCCCTTGATCACCTCAAAAAATCTTGTGGACGCTCTAAAGGTCAAAGTTAATATCCGATTGACTTTAAATTTATACACAGTGTTTAAGGTCATAAGACGTAGAAGCCTATTGATTTTCAGCGATTTCCGATAATTAGTGCCAGAGTTATGGCCCTTGATCACTTCAAAAAATCTTGTGGACGCTCTAGAGGCCAAAGTTAATATCCGATTGACTTTAAATTTATACACAGTGTTTAAGGTCATAAGACGAAGAAGCCTATTGATTTTCAGCGATTGCCGATAATTAGTGCCAGAGTTATGGCCCTTGATCACTTCAAAAAATCTTGTGGACGCTCTAGAGGCCAAAGTTAATATCCGATTGACTTTAAATTTATACACAGTGTTTAAGGTCATAAGACGAAGAAGCCTATTGATTTTCAGCGATTTCCGATAATTAGTGCCAGAGTTATGGCCCTTGATCACTTCAAAAAATCTTGTGGACGCTCTAGAGGCCAAAGTTAATATCCGATTGACTTCAAATTTATACACAGTGTTTAAGGTCATAAGACGAAGAAGCTTATTGATTTTCAGCGATTTCCGATAATTAGTGCCAGAGTTATGGCCCTTGATCACTTCAAAAAATCTTGTGGACGCTCTAGAGGCCAAAGTTAATATCCGATTGACTTTAAATTTATACACAGTGTTTAAGGTCATAAGACAAAGACGCCTATTAATTTTCAGCGATTTCCGATAGTTAGTGCCAGAGTTATGGCCCTTGATCACCTCAAAAAATCTTGTGGACGCTCTGGAGGCCAAAGTTAATATCCGATTGACTTTAGATTTATACACAGTGTTTAAGGTCATGAGACGAAGAAGCCTATTGATTTTCAGCGATTTCAAATAATTACTGCCAGAGTTATCTCCCTTGATAACTTCAAAAATTCTTGTGACGCTATAGAGGCCAAAGTTACTATCCAATTGACTTCAGATTGATACATAGTTTAAGGTGTTTTGATTTTTAATGAATTTAGATAACTGAACAGCTAAATCCATGATATTAAATGTTTCATGTATATACTAATTGTTAGCGTGGGGTAAAACTTTATAAAAAGCAATCAAATTCTAATGATTTTCTGATAATTACATAATGAGTTGTTACTCTTAATCAGTTTTTAGTGTATTACAAATGTTTCATTACCGAAATTAGTAAAAATATGCGACAACCCTTGTTGACTGCCCGGACGATTTAGCTTCTGTGGGCGTATGTTTCGTTGCCTGGCAACCTATCTTTTTGTTTATCATCAGTAATCTGGTAGATCTAAAATTTCCTAAATGTGTTGTTCAGGTTTAGGATTCCATTACAATATCTGGTTATTTATGAAGAAAAGCCAAGAAGAATCCACTTAAGGATTTGTTTTGACATTGACAGATAGAAGAGAAATCTGTTATAACCTGTGGCAAAATAGAATATGAAATCTGTGAGATTACAAATCTGCATGATTCCTTGCTAAGACACATCTTGATGTCTACACAAGAAGATAAATCAAATCTGAGAGAGAGAAAGAGAGAGAGAGAGGGGTCCACTGACACACCGTAAGTCATTTCAGAACTAACATGGTTTAATTTTATTTCAATAATTCGCTTGCACGCAGGGGTCTTTAGCAGTAGGAGGAAACGGGAGGACCCTGAGAAAATCCGTGAGGATAGACGACCCTACTCCTTGACCCTACTCCTTGCCACTGCAACCAGGGATTCGAAAGCACGCCAGTTGACTCAATTACAGGCTTTATGATACAGCGTGCACGTGCAAACCATTCCATTTGGCCATCCAAACCCCCCAAAAAACAAATCTACTGGTACATTTAAAACAAAAACTTGTCAGCAGATAACTGAAAAGTGCTATAATCAATTATTAATTCCTGTTGTGGAAATAATCCTACGAGGTATTGATTTAATCTGATTAAAACACAGATCCTATTTTTTTTCGTTTTTGGGGGGGGGGGGGGGTCAAAATTTTGTTCCTCTTGTCCCACTATAACTTGTCAGATCTTCATGTAGTGTAGGCCATAGAAAGTATAAAAAAAAGAAATTAAATATACATGTAAATCTGTATTTTATTCAGATTGGGTATTGATTGTCAATTTAAGGGATAACACTTACAAACATCAATATTGTGAAAGATGAATCATTGAAAGCAAAGGGAGAGAGAGGGAGAGAAATGGGGTTTAACGTCCACTCAACACAAACTAGGTCATTTCGGGACTAACATATGGTTTTTAATTTTATTTCAATAATTCGCTTGAGCGTAGGGGTCTTGAGCAGTGGGAGGAAACCGGAGTGCCCGGAGGAAACCCACGAGGTTGAGAAGTCGCCCCTACCACGAGGTTGAGAAGTCGCCCCTATCTCCATGCCACATACGCTCACACCAGGGCTCAAAACCACAGCCGCAAGCCAGAGGTGACTGGCCAGCTAGAGGTCGAAGCGCGGCACTCTAGACTACTAGGCCATCCCAACCCCCCTGAAAGCAAAGGAATTTCAATCCAAAATAATGCAGTTTCAGACATAAATTTACAAAGACATGATGAAATGAAAATTTGTCAACCGGATACAGTGAAAACAAGTCAGCGTCATGTGTAATCTTCTCTTAAATTTTTTGATGAATCTCTTTTTAATCCAATTGAATGCAAGTCGGGAGATGTTTACCGTTGATTTCTTGATTTTGTTATCCTTGATAAATATTAAAAAATCAATTTTCAATTAAGTCCTGAAAATTTAGATATTCTCTTACAGATATAAGGGCGGTGGATGGCTGATTGGTTAACAAGTATGCGTTGGATCGTAAGGCCGGTCATTGAGCCAATTAGCATGGTTTTGATTTCCACAGGTTTTCTCCAGGTCCTCTGGTTTCCTTCTACAGCACCCCTACTCACACACATGAATTATTGTCCCCCGCCTTTCGAAGCGGGGGACTATTAAAATGGGTTCGTTCGTCCGTCCGTCCGTCTGTCTGTCTGTCTGTCCGTCACACTTTTTGGGACACAATAACTCTCTTCCTAATTGAGCTAGAATGTTCAAACTTGGTGTATGTGTTTATTAGGTCAATGCCTTGATGGAGTTCGAAGATGAGCATTAGGTTAAGCAGAGATAAGCAATTTGATTGGTTAATGCTTTGGGACACGATAACTTTAAGTGAGAGTGATGAAACTTGGTGTATAGTTTCATTACAGTAATACCTTGACTAAGTTCGATAATGAGCATTTTCTGCTCAGGGTAAGCAGAGCAATTTGATTGATCGAGACTTTGGAACACAATAACTCTCCTTCTAATTGAGTTAAAATGTTCAATCTTAGTGTATATGCTTATTAGATCAATGCCTTGATGGAGTTCGAAGATGAGCATTTTCCGCTTAGGGTAAGCAGAGATAAGCAATTTGATTGGTTGATGCTTTGGGACACGATAACTTTAGTTCTAATTAAGTGAGAGTGATGAAACTTGGTGTATAGTTTCATTACAGTAATACCTTGACTAAGTTCGATAATGAGCATTTTCTGCTCAGGGTAAGCAGACCGATACGCAATTTGATTGGTTGACACTTTGGAACACAATAACTCTCCTTCTAATTGAGTTAAAATGTTCAAACTTGGTGTATATGCTTATTAGGTCAATGCCTTGATGGAGTTCGAAGATGAGCATTTTCCGCTTAGGGTAAGCAGAGAAAAGCAATTTGATTGGTTGATACTTTGGGACAAGATAACTTAGGTTCATCTTGATTGATGATTTTTATGTCAATACAATGACTGCATTCTCATTTAGTAATGGATTCGACAGTAACAGTGTATAGAAACTATTGACTTGGACAAGAGGGCCCTTTCCCTTGGCCAGAGGGGCCCTTTTGTCTGCCTTTATGGTCCCCCTAACTAGGGTACATTTTCATTTTTCTCGTCGGTTTTAGCATTTTTCTTTATAAAACACTTTTGGATGACACTTCGTGTACAGTTTGATTGCTAGATACATTGAAAAAAATAAATGTGCGATTAATTAATATGTGTCTTCTATTTATTTTGGGATTTCGGCGGGGGACATCAGCCTCACTGTTGGCTTGTTGAAATAAAATTGAACCCAGTATTTTAGTTCTCTCTCTCTCTCTCTCTCTCTCTCTCTCTCTCTCTCTCTCTCACACACTCACTAGAGAAGAACAGATAAGCTGTCTATAGGCAATCAGTGGTATAAGAGCTATCAAGCGGAAATCATGTCATCTCATCTGATGACACTAATCTGAAATCATTCATCTATTTATGTCTAAATAAATCATACCTTCATACTTTAGGCTACTTAGAAAATAATGATATACCCAGATTCACATTACACCATAAATAGTCCAATGACTGAGGCTTTAGGTCATAGGATTAACCTAGAAATATGGTTTTGCCTGGACAGCACACTCTTATTTCAAACTTCTGAATTGCGATCTGGAAGAGTTGTTTCTGAAGCACCTTACTGATACAAATCACTCTTCATAATTCCCATTCTATTTTGTGTCACTGAGACACGATCAAATTATAAATGAAATGAGGTTTATGAAGATGGGTGTATGTCATATTTTGCAGCAGCTTTATAGCTCGTTTTTTGTCCCATCCAAACTACCACACATAGTCGCTTGCCGGGCCCTCCGTCCTCCACCACTGACAAGGGGAAACGACACAGGAAAATTTTGATAAACTTTCTCAGTCAACGCAGGAATGGTGAAAATTACCTGACAATTACAAATTAAGGTGAGCATTTTCATAGGAAACAGTGATGGCAACTATTTTAAATTTTCACTGGAAATGTGTGTTGGATGTACTGCTCTGTGTTACTGTAAGCCTGGTTATGAAACTGTAAATGAGATGTGATTGTGTTCTGGTCTTCTGACCAGCAGCTGAAACATGTAATTTCCCTTTCATACACGGTTTTAATTAAGTTAAGTTTTAAAAAGTTGGATTGCTAATATGGTACTTGATAATGACTGCTTGATCCCTTTTGAGAAAGAAGAAGGTTTATAAAGGAATTATGTGAGATTTAGGTAAAAAACTGGCGAACATTGGTATAATAGTTAAAAACCAGACAATGAAAAATGTATATATTGAAAATTTCATTCCAATTACTATATTCTGTTGGAGGAGATGTAGCGTACCCGTGGATCTTTTATTATCGCAGCAACACTACTCAACAAACTCAACTTAGCCTCGATTATCCATTTTATTGTTAAATTTTAAAATCTCACAGACGTCAAATTCATTAAATCTCTGCTATCCAATGGTCTAGATAACATTTGAAGCCAAAATAGAAAGAACTGCGATAGGCAAATTTAGCTCGCTCTTACATAATGTATCTTTAATCAATTTGAACAGGAAGATTTTTAAGTCAGAAGTTCTACACATACCAAATAAATTTGATTCAGCTGTCTCCACATCTTAAAGATTATAGAACTTCCTTTGTAAAAGTTTGTTTGATAGAAATTCATGTCTGTCTGCCTTGAACAAAAATAATTTCTAAGTAATTAGTCAGACAAAGCGTGGTAATCAGCTTTTATATTTTAAAGATACACTTTCTCAAAAGCATATTTATAGGGTACCAGTAGTTATTTCCAATGTATTATGGCAAATTTGGTTCAAATGGAAAGTAGAGACGCCCATTCAGACTAGATTAAATAATGGATTCCCTGCACCTATAGTTTGTACATGGGAAGGTATCTTTAAACATTTGACTCTCGGCATTCGTAGTCATTTAGGGTTGCTGTGAGAGTTTGATTGTCTGGAAATCGTGAATGCGTAAGCAGACTGGTTATATAATGGCGAATCTTGATTTATTCTTGAATGAGAAGGAATTAAATTACCGGAGTCCATGAATAATTGGCAAGTGTTATACAAAAGTATCTAGGGAGGAGATACAGGAGAAATAACGGTAGTTAATGTATCTTTAATGTACGGTATCGTTAAATACAAATTTCATGAAATGATTGTATAGTCAGTTTCAATGGAAATAATGAAAATAATTTTATTATTTATAAACTTATAGATTGAAATCTGCTGTATTTTATATTGCGGAATTATATACATCCAGTTAATTGAATTGTGATTGTTAGATTGTCAGGATGACTATTTATTTCTAATGTAATCAGTGATACATAAAATACTTTTCTTGACATAAATGAAATGGAGTTTAACGTCCTACAGTTTACTATGACAAGAATTTTGCCTTTGACAGTGGCGCTACATATTCCTGAAGCAATGGCCCGAGAAATCCCTCTGTTTCTTGAACTTATGCGGGAGTGTGTCTATTCTTTCCGTTCAATGAAAGCTATCACTTAAGTACAGCAACATGACAGTCCTTCGTTTCATCTGGGTCTTTTCTAAAACTTTGGACAGTGATTTAAGGTATTAAAACGGTGAAATTATGTTCGTTTCCAAACAGTATTGTTTACATTTCATTCGACTTGATAGCCTCGTTTGTCACGCAATTAGTTTTACTGCAGTATTCTGCTATGCACGGGTTAATTAGGCATAATAAAATCTTGAGTCATGACGTATACGTTATGTAAACATATTTGGTCCAGTATTGGCAGCTCGTGATTGGTTGGTAGATGGACTACTGTTCAATCAAAATTTAACACAACAATATCCACTAATAATAGCAGTGTGTAGTTGGATTACCTCTAATCAGACGCAACACTGCGCCGAGTATGGTGGCGCTATGACCTACTCTTATATCTCATTCCAACAGCCAAGGATTCTTTTACGTGCATGACAATGTATTTCCCTTGCCAGACCCTCTGTCCTGCATCACAGACACCGGGAACCACATTTTGAATCTATTTTGTTTTTGGGAGTACAGTAGAATCTGCATTAAGCAGCCACCCATGGGAATTTTTACAACTGGCCGCTTAACGGGAGTGGCCTCTTAATAGAATTTCGTGTTTTTTTTTGTGCTGATGTCAATTAGTATTACGCTTGGGTGCACTTGCATCGGTAAATTTGGCCGTCGCTGAATCTCGGACATGACTTCCGTAAACTTTGTCCCAACCTTCAATACTACTATTTATAATTGTGATGCATTCGATAATATTTATGCATTTTTGTAAAATCTCAGTTTTTTTTGTGCTGACATCAATTAATATTACGCTTGAATGCATTGAAAGCAAACACCAATACTTCACTTGCATCGGTAAATTTGTCCGTCGCTGAATCTAGGACATAACTTTTGTAAACTTGTCATTTTGTACCAACCTTCAATACTACTGTCTATCATTGTGATGCATTCGATGAATTAATTTTATTTTGTCAAATAAGCACATGAACCAAAAAACATCGCTGATTTTGCTACCGATTTACAGGGGGTGTAACTCTGTAATATTATAGGTGGCGCTAAAAACGTCTATTTAACAACATAGCGGCTTTTAGTCGGTACTTTCAGTTTATTCAATAAGTATCAAATAATGTTCCGTTACGTGTGAAAACAATGATCAGGTTAGTCGTTTAATAAAACAAAAGATTAATTAACAGATAATCCCGGGTTAGTCGTTTAATAAAACAAAAGATTAATTAACAGATAATCCCGGGTTAATTGTTATTTTCACATTTCTTTTTACCTGATCAGTGGGAGTCCAGTTAATTGATTACTACTCACGGGATTAGCGGGGGTGTTACGAAGAACGACAAGATGGTATCATTCAACAATGGCCGTTGAATGGGCGATGTTTTGTTAAATTTATTAGCAAAATAGTGACCGCTGGCCGCGTTAGAGGAGTGACCGTTGAATAAAGAGATGAAACAATAGAATTTTTACGGGGGGAATTTATTGTGACCGCTTACAAGGAGATGTCGCTGAATAGGAGTGGCTGCTCATACGGATTCTACTGTATTATGAAGCTTGTCAATGGTTCATTTTGCACTGGATCAGGTGGCATTTGTTAGTCCAAAAGGGTTTTGATTAAAGGTGTTGAAGTAGTAATCAGTAGCTGATTAATTGCCCTACCACTTACAATCTAGTTAATTACTTTATGCCTATCAGTGGTATCAGATTATTGGAAATTATATAAGGTTTAATTATCATCTACTCAATTAAATGGTGTATGAAATCGTAACAGGTCTCCCAGGGAATATTACACTAACAAGCTATTTATATTTAACCAAAGATCAGATTAGTAAGGGAAACGTAAGCGCATTATTATATAACATAAAGAAGTACCATATATGCTGATTTTCTCTCCATGTCTCTCTCTCTCTCTCTCTCTGTTAGTATGTAAACTGTAATATGTATATTGTGGACTTGTGTCCTTTTTTTCTCTCTGTTTTAATGTTCTAGGTATGTTGCAGGTACTCCTGCCTCTCTCTATGATTGCATTATGCTATCATCTATTATTGATTATAATTGTGTTATTTATAGCTCTTCGGTATCTACAAACAACATACATGTTATCTCTACGATCAATACTAACATTCCTCTAGGATTATTACCTCATTAAACTAATGACTATACACAAGATATATTGATGAAAACGAATCTAGTGTTTTTATCTTGTTACCGGGGTACAACCGTGTTTGACCGTTATTTTAATTTATATAGAATGACACTTTTATCATAGAGCATTATATGAGGATTAACATCCAATGTGTACACGGAACCTTGGTCTTTTGGTGCAGAAATTACGGTGCATGCTTCTGCACAATCTGTTCTAATGATGAGTGCTTCTTTTGAATTCCAACTGCCAGGGGTTCATTAACAGGCACACCATTGTGTTCATGAAACCTTGGTTTTGAGTCACATGTGTATTCGCTATTCCTTGCACTGCTGACAAGGGGAGACAATGCTTAACAATCCTGAGGAATGCAGCTTTCAGCAATAAATATGATCAAGGATATTGCAGATAAGGCATGTTTTTAATAGAAGAGACTTGCTGAAAAAGACCAGTCATGATTGAGAATACATGACTTAATGTGACGTCTCTGCATGACAATAAAGGCAATGGTCATCATTTGAGGGATTATGACCTGATCCCCCAGTGAAAAATTAGGTATTGTTCAAAATACACATACTCAAGTTTAAAACTCTTTTAATTTCCTTTCCGTAACATGAGCAGCTACATGTATACTAAATTATGAGGGGAAAATCTCATGAAATTTTCAAAGACATCTGCGCTCACCACTTGGTTTTGTTACTCCAGATTGCTATACATGTATATAATAAACTGGATTTAGTACATATGTATATATATAGGATCTGTTCCACATTCTCTCAATATAAATCTAAAGTTTTATTTATCATCAAATTTAACTACAGTAACAATAGCTTTTACCTTTTAGCTGAATATTTAGGATCTGTTTGACATTCTCTCAGTAATGTACCATCTTTTTATTTATCATCCAATCTACAATACAAAAGGTTTTAGGTGTATTCGAGATAAAAAGATATAAAAACTCTCCAACTGTATTATAATGTATACAATATAGATGAAGATAAATGGATGTTTGGTATTGATTGGTATACAACCTGTTTATAATACAGATACATGCTGAGATATTTTAATACAAACCAATCTGATTAACTTAACGTCTCTCATCTCATTCATGGTTTCAGTAACATACTGGTATTTTTCATTGGGTTGGGGGTGCAAGCCTAGAAATAAGACACCTGTCTAACTGAGAAATGTCAAGCACAGATTTAGGATTTGTCAGGCACAAGCCTCTGGTGTCTGTCTGTTATTTTGTCAGGCACTGATTTGTCTTTTTTTTTGATATTATTTATACTACAGTATGTCCGGGAGTAGGATGGCCGAATGGTTAGGGCGTGGTGCCTTAAGGTCTATCATTGACTCCAGTCAACACCAGCTGGCGGGAGTGGGTCGCCTGTCCAACCTTGTTGATAAGTTAGTCCCAAAATGACCTACATGTGTAGTTTGTGTGGAGTGGATGTTAAACCCCATTTCTCTCTCTCTCTCTCTCTCTCTCTGATTTTTCAATGACATTGGGTTAGAAATTGTGAGGAAATCTGACCTGCAGAATTTTATAATTCTATCATACTTTGAAAACACTTTCATGGGCTTGTTTTTTGCGCGAACGAAACTAAGTTGAAGCTTTTATAGTTGTGATTTTTCAGTGATACTCTGTTAGGATTAAGACTTTTTGTTTTGTTACAAACAGCATTAAGATTGGATGTGACTTTGTATTCCATAGTGTAAAAATATCTGATTATTGGTTGTCAATCTCGATAGTGTACAAGTAAGATTATGCCAAAGGGAATTGTGAGTTAATCTGGTAGCAGGCAGTAAGTCATGGTGTTGTGAGTTAATCAGGTAGCAGGCAGTAAGTCATGGATGGAATAGAATATAGGAAATACCAGCATGAAGCTGTCAATGAGAAACTGGAAGCGTTTTATTGATCTGGGAGGCGAGATCTAAGTTGACCTAGTAATAGTATGTGTTACCATTACTCACCACCGTTTTAATGCCTGCGAAGTCCTGACATTGCCTGACACATTGTACATAGATGACTAATGTAGAATAACCATCAATACTTTCTGTCTTTCTTTAGTTGTTCAGTCATCCTGCAAGTTGTTGATGTTCCTTCCTCGCACCTTGATAGCATCATCCCAGAGTTGATGACTAATACATGTATGTCTCAACAATTAAGGAGGTTACATGTTAACACACGGTACAATTTTATGGATACAAAATTACTGAGTTTGATGCTTATACTATGAGCGACGTTTCGACAAGATTAACCTTTTGGGTTTTCTCGTATCGCTCTTTGATGAAATTAAATGGGGTTTAACATTTTACTTACGTAAGTATTATCTGGGTGAATGAAGATGGGCATGCAGTTTGCTATGATGGAGAATTTTGGCAGGACAGGAGTCGTTCTGTCTACTCTTTATTAAATTACGACGGAGTGGAGTGTAGTGTATGGCTGAAAGGTTTCCACATATATGCTGTATCATATGGTTTGTCGTTGAGTCAACTGCCGTGGTTTTGATTTTGTGCTTGTACGTGACAAGTAGTAGGGTCACCTGCCCTATCTCGTGGGTTCCTCTGATTTACTTCCACTGCAAAATAAGTTAGGCCCAAATTGATCTGGTTTGTGTCCAGTGGAGGTTAAACCCCATTACTCTCTTTCTTTCATTGAAATACAACTGTCATGGGTTCTTTAAAGTGCACACCATTAAAGCCCCAATAACACTCTTGTTGTAACTGAATAATATGTCCCAATCTTCATTCTGGTCAACAAATCGTATTATTTTAAAATATTCCAATTAAATGATGATATAAATTTCATCTTAACACACCTATTTTGAAAAATTGGAAAATTGATTTGAAAAGTCTAACGTAAACCTTTTCACATGTGACTTGGATTTTAAGATATTTTCGAACCCTCTGGACAAGTAAAATAGGTTGTAATGGATAATTTACACAACAGGTAGGACACTTAAACATTTAGTACTTAGAATAAGGGTATTATTTATTTTCTGGAGCTACCAAGCCAGCAAGAATGTTATTGTCCCTTTAAGTGCACAGGTGGACCTTGATTTGTTTTGTAACATCTTGACTAAACTGCTTTCTCTTTCCTTGACTCAAAAGACAACACCTTTATCTTTATAAAGAAATTAAAAACAATCATTTCCAATGAACCCAAATACAAACAGATGAAACGGCAACTTAAAGTTACATTATGAGAGATAAGATAAAGAGATGGCAGTTCTCACTATAATAGTTAAAAACTAACAGCGTAAAGGTAATTTGCTGAAAATGTCAGTCAAATTGATTCACTATTAGCCAAGATAAAAGCGTTTGCAATATTCACATAGCCTCGGTCATCATTACTCAAATCATTAATATAAACAGCATAGTCTCGATTATCCACCTGATTGATTTAATTATCAACGGCCATTAAGCGGCATATAGAATTTTAATCCGCCAACATCGAAGGCTAGCCTTGACATCAAGAGTTTATTATGGTCTGGATATGTTAATGAATGTCTAATTGATTATTTAGATAACATTTCAGGCCTAAAGAAAGACCTGTAATAAGCAGATTTTGCTCTTGCATGCTATTTTAAAGGTGCATTGTGTAAGAGTTAAATTTGCTTATTAGTATAGGTTATTATTTGACTTCAAATGATATGATAATTATTTATACATTTATTTAGTCACATGACAAGCCAATAATCAACTCTCTGGTCTGTAGGGTGGCACAGATTTAAAACAACTGAATTGCGATCACCATTTCATAATTTGCTACGGTAATAAACAATATTTGCCAATCTTGTCAAAACTTAAACTGTGATAACATCGCTCTGAAATCAGAATAAAGTAATTTGAATGAAATGTTCAATATATATTAATTTTAAATTATCTATTTTGGAATTAGAAAAGCAAGAACGGTCAACTCTAAATTTTACACCATGCATCTTTAACCATTTTCATTAATAAGTTCCTGTTGGTTTCATTCATTTTCAAATCAATGACACTGTGACAGGACAAAAAAAAGCATTTTTTTAAAAATGATTGAAATGTAATCTTGTTGCTTGAAGTAAATTGAAGTGGCTTTTGCTATTAATTCCTGACAGTTGTGTATCTTTTGAAGTGAGGATCAAATTATTGTTCTATTTATCACAGCTGTCAATTTGATAGAGTGCGGGTAGCAGATGAAAAACAAGTCTAGATGGTGCACAACATATTTATATGCCCACATTTCAGAAGGACTTAACAGTACTTAGAGGGTCTGTCTTTTTGATTGAGTAGCACATGAAAAAGAATTTGGAATTAAAATGAAGGAGAATGAAATACTATAGTCTGTGTAAAACAATTGTTCTGCTCAATGGTAGATATTGAAAAAGAGAGAAACTAGGTCATTTTGGGACTAACATGGTTGAATTATACTGCTCAATGGACGTGAGAGAGAGAGAGATGGAGGACTAGGTCATTTTGGGACTAACATATGGTGCAATTTGATTTTAGTAATTTGCAGTGAGACAGCTAGATGTCCCTACTCCTTGTCACGTACATGACAAGTGTCAAGTTGGATCGAAACCTTGCCACTTGACTTGATGACTGTCCTTAAGACCGTTTGACCACCCGTTCCCCAACCATTTTTATATGACCACATATATATTGTCATCACCCTAGTTCTTATGTGATTGAGTTGAATGAAACTGTTGGTCTGTCTTACTGTGGTCCTTTCCATTCTTTTGAACATATCAGTCTATGTTTTCCATCTGTTTTTAATGGAACTTCGCATGTGTCTTTATGTTTGTGACATATCAGATGAGTTGAAATCAGAATGACATTCTTCAATGAGGTACTTGGTGTAACAAATTGTTTATGATGACAACATTTTCTATTTGATTTTAATGAAACTTGATTGGATGTTTTACATTTTATAAGATGTCGGATGACTTTAAATTTCTTGGAATTTAATGAAAATTTGACGAGTTATAGCCCTTGACTTTGTTAGAAATACATGTGTACACCCATGGAATTAATCAATTCACATTTTATTATAGTAGCTTTCACTGTGAAAAGAAGCTTTCACTGTGAAAACCTACATGTAACATGCAGGGGAATCATTTCTTTGGAATTTGTGTTGGGTCGAAATGCTAATTTATCTTGTCCTTACATGACATCTGCCATTCTTGGAATTAAATTGGGTACCGGTATATTTGATGTTGCTGGCACTGATTGGAATTTTTTATACACATGATTATAAACGTACCCAATATCAGGCGTTTTGTGGAGCGTCATTATTAATAACTATTCTCTCGTTTTTATATTTCAGGTGAGTTGTGTATTAATGTTGTTAATGGTTATTCAAGAATTACCACAAGGAATATTACCTTTAATTATTTGAAATATATTTTATACTCGCGGAGGTCCAATATTCATCTTCAAGTAAGTAATACTATGAACTAATTTTAGACAAGAATGTAGTTTATTCTATATTAAGAATAAAGAGAAATGAATTGAAAGCCTCTTTCAATCTTGGTTTATCTATGTACAAGATTAGCCTTCATGTACACTTGGTTCTTTCATAGAAACACATTTCCGCCCCCTGCTGAATAGCAAAATTATATTTCTTTCATTTATTACTATTACTATATCTACACGAGAGAGGTAGATGTGATTTAGTTTGACAGACTGTTGTACTGCAGCAAATAGCAAAACAAATATTGATTGGACGATTCTGTGAAAACTTAACTCTACAGGGATTTGTGTTTCTGACAAGTCCAGGAATATACAGTTGCTGTATCTCTATACATGTAGCCATCAGTGCCGACAATATTCAGTGAGAAAAAACGGGAAACAGGATGAGAAGCATATTGATTTCTGCATCGAGTAGCCATTACAGGGTTTATAAAGCCAGTAGAAGGTGGGTAAAACCATCTATAATGAAGTAGGCCACAGAAATGTGCTACTAACTCATATCTACTTCACATCATCCAGCATAAATCTCAATTTATTTCACTGTGTGGTTCAAAAGAAAAATAGAATTAATGTGACATTTGAAATTGTTGAATTGGATATAGTTTGGATAGTACCATTTGTCATTAGAATGTTTTGAGGTAATTTGAATTTGATTTTCTGGAACTACTATTTGTTGGCAATTTGTATTTTGTGATTTATTGGCCATTTTAATAATAATTTGTATTCAATTAAGTTTTAGGTTTTGTAGACATGATTCGTCACCATATTCAAAACATCTTTGAATTGTCTTCTCTCATTATAAAAAATCTGTTCTGTAACTGTCAGAATAATCAGAAATTGATGAAAAGCTGGTTGATATTCCACAGTGGATACCCATCTTCATTTGGGGGGTTGGATGGCGAAATTACAGCTTGTGCGCGTTGCATCATAAGCTCCGTCATTGCGTCATCTGCCATGGGTTCGATTTCCTGGTTTAGGTAATAAGGAATAGGGTTGCCTGCCCAACGTCATGGGTTTTCTTCGGAACTTCCGGTTTCCTGTCAAGTGGAAGATAATTCCATATGTTTGAACTATGAAATGAAGCCAATGTTTGTTTCCCCTATTTTTGGAACATATGGTAATGTTGAATTTGTAGATGATCTAAGATTAGATCTTGATATATCTTATCATTAGAATTCATTTGTGTTTATTCACAACTATGAGTTAGGGTTTTGGGATGTGTTTTTTATTCCTTTTAAATTACTGCGGACAGTCCTTTAGGGATGACACGAAGAAAATCCACAAGGTGGATGGACTATAAGAACTCTACATGTAAATGTGAGATTTTGTTTGAATTAGATCTGTCTGTAGTTAAAGAGGAACCTGATAAAAATGTAGATTTGCAGATGGACAGTACTGACGTCAAAGCTGTTTAAGCATACTTTTTCATTGACATCATCATCGTTGTTTCTGGAGTTTAACGTCCGCTTCCACCAGGGATAATATTATCGTAGACAAATTATTTATTCATTGACTAACAAGGTTTTGTTATATAATGGAAGCTGAAAGTGTACAGGAATAATTTATATTGTACGAAGGTAAACTCGTCAATATTGATGAAACCCATGAATAGTTTAATTTTACGAAGGTGAACCAATTGATATTGATGACACCCAGGAATAATTTATATAGTACGAAATTTAACCGGTAGATATCTATGACACCCAGGAATACTTAATATGGTACGAAGCTGGTGAACCTGTTGATATCTATGACACCCAGGACAGACTTATCTAACTTGTAGAGAATGATTCCAACGCTTTCTGGATTATTGACAGCCATTGATTGGCAGGTAATTTAATTTATAAAGAATTTCCACATCCTCCATGAGTCATCATTGCCTCATTAACCAATTTATTGAGAAAGACTTACCAATGACTCTGACAACACTTAATATTATACTGTGTATATAGGATGGAAATTAGTTGGTGAGGCGAGAGAGTGAGAGAAATGGCCGCGGCTGTCCACTCGACAAAAACTAGGTCATGGTTTAATTTTATTTCAATAATTTGCTTGCGCTAAGGGGTCTTTAGCAGTGAGAGGATCCGTAGAAACCGCACGATGTTTGACAGTTGACCCTATATGCATACGATTACATCATGTGTACCTACTTCAAGAATACACATGATGGCAAATGGCCGCCATTTAAAATACTACGCCCGCCTCTTAGAGACGATAACTTAACTCGCTATAAATTGTAAAAAAATTTACTTCGGCTAGAATTAAAAAACACCTAAGATTAACATTTGCTAAAAATTTCTAACAAACAACCTAAATTTATGGAAATGGGGCCAAATCAAATCAGGCAAATTACATCAAATAGTCCATGTTAAACGTATAGCAAAAATTTTAAACTAACGCGAGCACGCGCGTTTCTAGACAACGCCATAGCGGGTCATAGCAACCAGTGAGTATAAATTGGAAATCCCCAATGACGTAGATATTATAAATTGGAAAGCCGAGTCTGTCTTAAAATAAGTAGTACCGTCAGTAAACAAGATGGAAGCCATCTGCTATCGTGTTTGATCATGGAGTAGGCAAGCACAGGTGTGTCGTATGCCCTATATGTTGTCATGTACAACCAGGAAATCGAAACAACACTAGTTGACTCAATGAGAGACCTTATGATACAGCACGCACGTGCTAACTATTCGGCCATCCAACTTCACTCAGTGAGGCAATGGAAAACATTGATTCCAATCACGTTTCAGGGGTAGCGTCATACTAAACTTAGGCTGTCTGTCAACAATTAGCTCCGCCTCAGAACAGACACAAAGCTAGTTGCAGGGACAGATCTAGAGGTGAATTTTGGGGTACGTACACCACTTAGCTACTGTGGTATACCATCTCACAGTATATCGTTGCAGCCCTAACATTATGTGTGTTTTGGAATGATCAAAGTATTGTATTGACAAGTTTTTTTTTAAAACGCCACTTTATTAATTTTAGATCAGCAAATTTAAAAGAAGGCAATTGGCTTTGTCTTGTTTGAGGTGCTACAATGTCCTCTCATCTCATATTAATGTCCCAAATGGCATGTATTGCTAATGCTAGTATATGTCTCAATTTGTACTAAAGTGTCAATACAATATTGGCCTGTCCAACCTTGTGGGTCCCAAAATGAACCTCTCTCTCTCTCTCTCTCTCTCTCTCTCTGTATTCGAATTTGCTGTGTTTGGATTTAACTTTTAAATCAATTAGAAACTGTTCTATCATTGTAAAAAGAACCCATTTGATTATAAATTTATCCAGTTTTTAGGTTTTTGTGAGTATCATAAATTCATTTGATCTACGAAAATACCAGATGGAAATGTGATTGGACATGAATTTTGGTCTGTGATTTGATACATCGTATATTTTACTGTACAAAGATATTTGTGTTTAATTTGTTGGATAAGAAGAATGCTATTGTTCTCTGATATTAGAATATTTCTCTATTGTTGTCGAGGAAACAGACACCTGTGCTGCGATATTCAGGTATACAAAGATTTTTTTCCATGGTATATTATTAATACTGTATTGTTATATATTAGTTTGTGATAAAATTTATTGAATATATTATATACTAGGTTTCATGCAAGCTGTCGTGGTGTAGATTATACTATAATAAAATACTTCATTTAATAATTGAATTCTGGTATATCGTTCAATTTATCATGCATATGATTTAAATGAAATTATTTTCCCGTCTATTTCAATTTTTTTTAATGAATCATGTAAATAAGATAGTGTCCCATGGAAGGGAATCGCTGCATGCTGTCTCTTGTAATCAGGTCCCATCTGAGTGATAACGAAGAACTCTGCGTAAAACTAAAAGTAAATAAAACACTAGGTAATGAAATACCCCTAGCGGAAGATGGTGTTTTTAAGGCCACCTGTTCAGACGTCCAAGATCAGCCAGCTTAGAAAATTAGTCTTCTTCAAGACAGGTAGCAAACTGGGTTTTTTTCCGAATTTTTTTTTCACCCCACCTTTGTGTTCGGAGCAAAATGTTTAGCTAGCCTAATCTCAAAATTATATGGAATACAATTACAGTTTATTACTGAGTGACATTTTGACCAGACTTCAGTGTGACCAGCGGAACTTCATTGCCTGTTGCGTTAGTAGTGAAAAGTTTTCCAAAATTAAAAATATATTCTTAAATAGAAGAGAAGACAGCGTACGAACAGAGAGAGGGATGGAAATTGGGTTAACATCCACTCAACACTAACTAGGTCATTTCTGCACTAACAGATTGTCCAATTTTTTTTCTCAATAAATTGCTTTGTGCGTAGGGGTCTTAAGCAGTGGAAGGAAACGGAGGACCCAGAGATAACCCACGAGGTTGTAAAGGTGACCCTACTCTTAGTCACGTACAAGCAGAGAATAGAAAACTCGCTAACTTGATTCAGTGACAGACCTAATTGTATGCTATCCAACTCCCACATACGAATAGACCAGCATGTATTGTAGTCTATGAACAACATGATTTATTGATTAACAATAGAGTTATCAGTCTGACATTCTGCTAGAACGACCAGTCTCACCATTTACAACGTATTAATTATTGATTAAGGTAAACAACACAACTAGTACATCAATTACCGTTTTATCTCTTTCAACCATTTTGTCTGCTACACGTACTTGCTATTGGTGAT
Organism: Patella caerulea; assembly: GCA_036850965.1. NCBI lineage: Eukaryota > Metazoa > Mollusca > Gastropoda > Patellidae > Patella > Patella caerulea. The sequence continues at coordinate 68,535,557 of JAZGQO010000010.1, read as the reverse complement.
CAGACATTTTAAGTGTATTGGAACAATCTGTTTTGTCAACTGTTGTCTTTGAGAGAGAGAGAGGAGAGACAGACAGAGAGAGAATAATGTCCTCAGACACAAAATAGGTCCTTTCGGTAGGACACAGGATTAGTGGGGTAGACAAACAGTAAGGGCACTGTATTCTCAACTAGAAATTTCGCGGTTCAAAACCCCAGAGTGGAATGGAAACATTTCTGGATTTCTACGGGGATTGACAACAAGTAAAATGTTGCCTAGTCATTAGGATGGGACAAAAAAGTGAGGCCCGCCAATGTATATGTTGCTATGCATGTAAAAGAATCCATGACGAAAATTCTTCTCCCAAGCATTGTACACATTGTACAAAGGAAAAACAACAATGTCAGTCTCAGAATGACCGAACTGTTGTGTTAATGACATGCCTTTCTTTTTCTAATTGCTTAAATTTTGCAAATTGGCTCACCACATTCTACTGTGTTTAATATTTTCCATGCAAAACATAACGATAAACAAGTCCCGTGGACCAGTGAAACTTCAGGATTCCATTCGTTTGTATAGCTTGATGCCCACTTCCACCCAGAGGAAATTGATGTTGCAGACAAGCAGCAAAGTTATTTCAATACACCTCTATACTGAATTCCTATGGCTAAAATAAAAACTAATAAATATTTATCATTATCTGGCCATTTTGTGAAGATGTGCACCAATTACTTCTGATTTAATCACTAGTTGAATGCCACGCCTAAATAAGATAATAATATAGCTGAAGGGCAAGCTAGTATAATTACTTCTACTACTTGGTAATGTCCATCAACAAATCTGTATTAATATTACCAATGATAATATTATGTGTAGGATGGTGGTGTTATCTAAAACAATAGAAGATAAAAGATGTAGACCTGGGGTTTAATGTGATGTGTGTTACAGTAATAAATGGTTATATGTTTTAATGGTCTATTAATGGTGTGAAAACATCCCGAATAGAATAAATCTTTTATATTTAAACTCTTTTATGTAATAGAGTTTTATCACAGTTATTATTATAAACATTAGAACTGGCAGGCGTGGAAGTAACCGGTTTAATTTGTACTTAACGAAAATATCAGGCACTATGCTATACTCTTTATTGCAGGAAACTGCATTCCTCAGGAATTTCAGTTTGGTTTTTGCCTTGTCAATTGTACAAGGAGTAGAGCATAGTCATTCAGATGGGACATGAAAAATAGGGTTCTGTGTACACATTAGAACAGTTTTATCACTGTAATTGTTATAAACATTCGGACTAGCGGACTTAGAAATAACCGTTTTAATTTGTACCTAACAAACATATTAGACATTATACTCTTTATTGCAAGAAATTGCATTCGTCAGAATTTTCAGTGTGGTTATCCCCTTGTCAGGTGTACAATGTACAAGGAACAGGGCATAGTCATTCATAAGAGACAAAAAAATTAGGGTAGAAGTGTAAATAAAAAGGTAGTGTATTAGCTCACCTCACCACATCTATCATTGCATGGGAATGTACCCCCTTTCCTTTATTGGATGTGCACGTAACCATGGTAAAACTAATATTTAGCACCTTGTTAATCTCAAAATGTACAAAGTATTCTGTGTAAAAGACAATAAACCATTTTCAATTTCTAAATAAATGAAATAAATCTTGTAAGGGCACCTAGACAACATTCCCTTTCCTTCTCATTATTTTAGTCAAGAAGAATGAAAGGTCTAATTGTATTAATTATCTGCTTTTAGTGCATCCATCTCACAAGTTGTTAAATTATCTCTTTAAAGTTGTTAATCTGAAAGTTGATAAAAGATGAATTCTCCCACAAAGAGCGCCAGAACAGAGACGTTTATATCAAGTAATGTAAATCATTGTATACATCTGCTTCAGAGACCTTTATTTATATCGTGAAATGTAAATCTTTGCGTAGAGTTAAATCTCATGCATAAAACACATGAATACTTGCAGACGTGAGAAAATCGTAACAAAAGTGAGGTTAAATGTAGAAACCAGGAAACGCCTAAATATCATCATATTTCAGTGAAGTAATTCCAAGGTAAATGACATGAATGTGGCTTGATGCCAGTGGTTGAATGTAGAAACTGACTATAGCCTAATTTTAGATGGGTAGGAGATCGGTGGAAACTATTTTAATACAGTTATATGACATTTAGAAGTGGAGTATATAGAATATTTATATTTATGATAACACATCTTGATGAATTTACTACTTCTTAGTTTATTGGCGGGGGGGTTGCGCGCCTGAAAGGGTTTAACACGTGCAAGTGAGATGATTCCTTGCTTGTACGTTACAAGGATTAGGGTCGTCTGTTACTAGGATTAGGGTCGTCTGTTTAAAAGCGTGGGTTTTCTCCAGGCCCTCTGGTTTCCTCCCACAGCTAAAGACCTTTATGTGCAAGTGAATTATTGAAATGAAATTGAATCATAAGTTACTTCCGAAATGACCCTACTCACTCTCTCTCTCTCTTTCTCTCTCTCTCTCTCTCTCTCACTGTAAAAGACAAATGAAATAAAATTGAACCATATGTTACCCCCGAAATGACCTAGTTTGTGTCAAGTGCTCGTTAAACCCCATTTCTCTCTCTCACATTATTATCTATTGCTTAATAAAGATACCTGTAAGAGTATTGAAACGTCATTCTGTTTCACAGAGAATTACTTACGAATTATCTCTGTAACAGATGACTGTCCACAACGCGTGCATTGACTAGAGCTGGGCGATATACCTAGAAACAGATATCGTGATATTTTCAAAAAATATCGCGATATAATAACTATATCGCGATATTTTATAAAAGGTCAATACTTTCAGTTTATAACTTTTTAAATGTAAATAAACATGCATAAAGAGTTGGAAATACCCCTCAATATTATTATTTCTAGTCAATATTATTTTTAGCATACACAGTACAAAATTAACAAAACATTAATTCAAGCTGGTTCAAAAACAGATCTATAGCCATGAAAACTTTCTAAAGTTGTTTTTTTATTACAATTTTAATATTCAAAATAGTAATTATAATATTTTATTACACAAAAACACATGTATTTCGAATGAAGGAAGCCCAAACAACATAAAACAGTTTTTGTTCTTTCGGTCGTGCATATTTTTATAGCTACATGTACGATTGGACTTTGTTTACCCTTGCAAACTCGTTCTTTCCCATTCAAGAGTATGCCTTCTTGAAAATGCATTATTCAATGCAGGGATACTAAATTAAACTATAAAACACAAGTACTATGTCAAAAAGTGTCCATTGTTTTCGTCAAATATTTTTTCCCCGATCACGACGGCCATGACACGTCCGACGCTGAATGATAATCAGTCTACCGGGACATTATTTATATTTCTGCTTTATCAAAATTTAATTCAATCTTAAAAGCAGTGATTTCTTTCGAAAATCAAAGTATCAGTGTTCACCATTCATCAAGATGTATAGAAATTGAACAGAAACAGGGATAATTCTAACCTGTCTAAAGGTGAACGATAAGTCACTTGACGTAAATAAAGCTCCGCATCGGCATTTGCAAACTTTGTGGAATGAATACTCGGGAGTTTATAGCAGTATTTTTTCATCATTAAGCAATAAAATATCGTAAATAACATAAAAAAGAAAACATTTTGTTCAATATTTATGTAAAATATCATCCAAAAAAATCAAAACCGCGATATGTTCTGTTTTTCGATATTTTTCTAAAGACGGTAATTTTCACGGTTTTTATTTCCGTGACGGTTTTATATCGAAATACCGAAATATCGCCCAGCTCTAGCATTGACTGCACGCGGCGGTAGTCATTGGCTCAACGGCTCATGCAATGTTTACTTTACACCTAACTGCTTCGGGCAAAATGATGCATTTTACTCATTTTAATACCCATTTACACTGAATAGGAAATATTTTTTAACTACAAATAATTCAAACGTTTTTATTTATTTTTCTTTTACCTCAAAAAAATGTTTGAGAATTTAATTTGTCGGAGTAAAAAAGTTAATATGCCGTACTCATTAAGCCTCGTCGATGTCATGCTTATCAGTGATTGTAGCGGCCAAGCGAATATTCACTGCGGGATCAGTTTGTTGAAACGTATGTAGTAAACTTGTTCTGTAGTATAGTTATAGTAGACTTGTCGAACATCACACCCACTTTTATTTCATTTCTGACAGTTAGTCCTGAAATGACCTAGTTTGTGTCGAGTAGAGTTAAACCCCATTTCTCTCTCTCTCTCTCATTTCTGACAGTTGTATACATGTAGTTATTAAAACTATTTCAAAGAGATTTTGTCAGTATCATTATTAGAACTATTTGTAAAGGTGTGTTTTGACTTTGTGATATATATGCATTATTGTAATATAATACATTTAGTATTTCATACATAAAAGACAGAAAAAAACCCATACGTGAACTGACTGAACTATAAAAAATGAATGAAAAGTGTTACCTATTAAGCTTATTACAGTACATATTCATAAGACATTTTAGTCATGTTTCCATATGAAAGTCCACTGTACAAAAAAATTGTTTCTTTTTGGTTTGGTTGGGGCGTAACATCTGCTTTCACCCAGACAGACTGGGGTTTTAATGTCCGAGAGAGGTTTTAACGTCCACTCGAAACAAACTAGGTCATTTTGGGACTAACATGGTTCAATTTTATATCAATGATTCCCTTGCACGTATGGATCTTTAGCTGTTAGAGGAAACCCTAGGCTGAACAGGCGACCCTCCTCTTTGTCACGTTCAACCAGCGGACCGAAAGTACGGCAGTTGACTCAATGACAGACAGACCTTATGATACAGCGTCCACGCGATAACCTTTCAGCCATCCCCTTGTGATTTATTACGGACCAGTATGAATTCATCCAATTTATATTTATGTTAATTAGAAGACTATCAGGTTTAAATTCATTACATCAAATATTTTTGGCGGCTATTGTAACTTATAACCAATGTATTGTGGGCGGACGGAGCAGGGACCATGGTACAAAGGATTCATATGAAAATGTGAGACCCATAATAACTTTACATGTTGGTGGGTGTGTATTAGACCAGAACTATGTTTATTATAAGTTTAGTGATGTATTAGGGTGTTAAATAAATTATATAGCAGTTAAATTAGGTGTGTTTTAATCCTACTTCTGTTGATTATAAGATTAGTGGGTGTGTATTAGATCAGACATAATGTTTATTACAAGACCAGAGATTTATATTGGTGTGTATTATACCAGTATTTATGTAGATTACAATCTCCTGATTTATCAGGTGGTGGATATATCACATAGGTGTTATATATTAGGTGTGCATTATCTATCTAGGTATTAGTTGTTAGATATAAAAAGCTGTTATACATATAGGTGTTATACATTAGGTGTGCATTATCTATGTAGATTACAAGGCCAGTGATTTATTAAGTGTCAAATATATTACATAGGTGTTCCACATTAGGTGTGTATTATCTATGTAGATTACAAGGCCAGTGATTTATCAGGTGTTAAATATATTACGTACGTATTATATATTAGGCATGCATTATGTATGTAGATTACAAGGCCAGTGATTTATCAGGTGTTAAATATATTACATAGGTAATATATTTTAGGCATGCATTATGTATGTAGATTATAAGGCCAGTGATTTATTATATTTTAGGTGCTATACATCACATTTGTATTATCTGTGTAGATTACAAGGCCAGTGATTTATTAAGGTTAAATATATTACATATGGGTGTTATACCTAAAGTGTGTATTATAGGCCAGTGATTTATTAGGTGTTATGCACTAGGTCAAGTGTGTATTAAACAATACCTAGTAATTTATTGTGTGTTAAATATGTATGTGTATTTTAATCTAGTAATTCATTAGGTGTTGAGTGTTAAACGTGTGTGTATATTAATGCATAGATTGGACCATGTTCAAATATTGTGTACTGGTTATGACTCCGTTCTGTCTATTCGAACAGTGAGAGTAATACAGCATTCTGAGTCATGGTATTTATGCATTCAATTTGTTTGAATACCCATACTATAATAACATATGATGGGATCAATATTGTTTTAATAATTGCATGAAAATAACACGCTGTCTGATCAATATTTTGATAATTGCGTTAAAATTTATTTACTCTAAATTCTAAATACTGAATGTAAATATAGAGTGAATCAATAGCGTGATGTAAACTGTGCTGTAAATATTTATAATGTAAATAATTGATTGATTAATTGATGGATGACATGTCCATTGTTTAAAAAAGATCGGCATGTAGGCTCAAATATTGATTAACATTATTTCAAAAATAGATAACGATACAAATTTCACCTCGAATGCAACACAAAAGGCATTGCATAGACACCTATTAATTTCTAATAGTGCTTTAAACAAATATCAAATCTGCTCAAATTTGGCTAATGTGGATGGGCATATGCCATACGGTGTGCTGTGAGTGAAATTTGCCTGGGTAGTGGCACTACGGCCTACTTTAATATAGAATTCCAACTGTCAAGGGATCTTATGTGTACACAGGACCTCTGTTTTTTGTAACAATCGAACGACTAGACAGCTGCTGTTGTTAGGTCCTCCGTCCTGCATTAACTGAGAAGGGAGAACCTCACCGGAAAATCTGGATCAGACGGCCAGGCTAGTGAACCAGTGCTTACCGTGACCTGTGGCACCATATGTACTGAAATTGATCTATTGATTCCACCAAATGATATACTTCCAACAAAATATCAAATCTGCTAAAATTGGTTCTGTTAATTGCTTTATTTTGACAGTCATATAGCACAATATGTACTCAGTGTGAAATATTCTTTACAAAGTTATCAATTTTCACAGCGGGATGAGTCAATTATTCCAGTGTTGAGGACTATAGATCAAATGTTGTTATATTAATAAAGGGTATTGTAAGCCCATTTCAAAGACTAGTACTTGTTTGCTTTGCTGTTAAGGACATGGAACTACTTCGTTAGTTAATTAATTGTTTTCATGGATGGATATAGAGTATCTTTACCTCTTTCAGTTCAGTTCTGTTTTCATGTATGCAATGCCCATGATTCCTCCATGTTTCTAACATTAATATTGCTCTACTGTAATTTTGCTTAATGCCGGTGTTGATTTCCAGGCATGGTTACTGGTTACTCAAATCAGAGTAGGCACCACTGTCCTGGCTAAATTTCCATCATATTCATAGCACACTGTATGGTGTATGCCCAGTTCGGAATAGAAAGAATGTTAAACCGTAATTTAATAATAACCTGTAACCATTCTCCAAATGTTTTAAAATTTAGTCACATAGGATTTAGCCATTCATTGAAAAGATATAATTCTATCTAAATGATGTTGGTGTTAAAGGAAGTTATTAATCATGATATTTGATGGTTTTTGGTTTCAATATGAATCATATAATTATAAAACCTGACCTATCCACATCCTTTCATTCACCAATTCAACATGTACTTTACAGACCAAAGAGCAACATATTAGCATTTTAATGTCTACTCCATTTAAATTTAAAGTAGCTAAATCTCTTACACATTATGTTCCAAAGTTTTTGACATTGAAAATACGAACACTATTTATGGATTAACAATTACTGGTTTTATTAACATGCAACGTTTCGACGATGATACTCTCGTCTTTATCAAGCAAGTGATGTGTTACTGTTCAATTACTAAATGCCACTTAAAAAAGTATTGAAAATACAAATTATTTGTCAATTTAAATCAACACTGATGTTGTGATCTTACTGGGTAAAGATGGGCATCTGATATACACGATTCATGTACTTAGACTATAATGTGTTTCAGCACCATTTGTAACAAGGGATTCTAGAAAACAAGGCTAAACATAAGTCATGTCAAATGGTGATCTCATATTCTTGTCTTTCATATAAGTTCCATATTTACCAAAATTGCCATACTTTTATTGGAAATAACCAGCCGATAAATACTTGTCTGGGATAATTATTCATGTCATACATTTACATATGTTTTATCTTTGTGTGGGGTGTGGGAATAAGATAAGATGTTTATTGCATCAAAACGTCCATTATGGAAGACAGTGTGAATAGAAGAATTCTGGAAATTAATTTTTAACATATTCCCAGAAAAGGATTGTCCCTGCCAGTTTAATGTTCTTAGTTCTTTTTAATGAATGAATCATTGTATTTTGGGATGAACTAGAGCACTTCCCATGTCAGTTTGAATGTCATGTTAACATGTTAATTCCTGTATACATTGTGTGTTAGCCTAGTTTTAATACATTTATAGATATTAAATCTATCACAAGGTAAGAATTTAGCATCTTTAAACTCATTGATTCTCAACCAGTGTGCCGCGGAGTTTTGAACGGCACACTGAGAAAGTGTCAAAAAAAACAAGCGCTCCCAATTCGAGTATTCACTGGTGTCTACTGGTAAGTTCAAAGCTGTGTTTTTCTTTATTCACTTTGAGTCAATCTATGTGTTTTGACTAGTCTGTGGTTGTATGGCATCTATGATTTACCATGTTTTTATTTTGCAAAATTCAAATATTTAGCCAGGTGCAGGCGCCAGACGGTGCAGCTATTTTTTTCATGATATCTTCCAAGGTGTATCATTGTCAAAAAGAGAGAGGAATGGGGTTTAACGTCCACACAACAAACTAGGTCATTTTGGGACTATGGTTTAATATTATTTCAATAATTCACTTGTGCGTAGGGGTCTTTATCAATGGGAGGAAACAGGAGTACTCGGAGAAAACCCACAAGGCTGGACAGGCGACCCTACTCCGTGTCAGGTACAACTGGAGATTCGAAACTACGATTGGCAAAAAGAGGTTGAGAACCCTTGTTTTAACTCTATGCAAAGACTAAACATGGAAGTGTTATAATCAATACTATATAGCTACTTTAAGGAATGCACTTTTATAGATTAACCAATACAGTTTAGAGAGAATTCTGCTGCTATGAAATCTTGTAATTGCATGTTGCTAGGGAAAATTGGATCATCAATAAATAATGAACTTATTGATATTTTAGACAACTACTGTTTGTAACAATCAATAACAACATGGTGAAGTTCTATAAAATTACTTGATATAATATATTATTTGTAGGCGGGGTGCGTGGCCAAATGGTTTAATGTTCACATGTTAGATTATAACTAAGGTTTATCATTGAATCAAGTGGCGTGTTTTTGATTCACCGCTATTATGTGGCAAGAAGTCGCGTTGTCTGTCCAACCTCGTTGGTTTTCTCTGGGTCCTCCGGTTTTCTCCCACGACTAAGGACCTCTAACTGCAAAAAATTAATAAATAAAGTTGAGCCTGAAATGACCTGGTATGTGTCAAGTGGACGATCAACACCATTTCTCTCCCTCCAGTGCTGGTCATACAGATTTTCATTCTGGGTCTTTATTAAGGTAGATAACATACGTCCAACACAAAGATAAAATTCGCCTTATTTCCAGAGCTGTTCTTATTTTATAAAATTATAATGAGATAGAATTTTGCCCGACATAAGAATGTTTTATATTGTTTTAAAGAATTAGAATAATATTTGTTATAAAATGAGTTGGTCCGACAGGCAATGTTTTATATAATTTTACAGAATTAAACTTAAAATAGGAAAAAAAAATGTTATACAACCAATAAGCCTAACATTATACAATGTTTTATGTTATTTTAAAGAATTAGAAAATTATAGAATTTTTGAGTCAGAAATAGAATGTTTTATATTGTGTTATTTTAACATGTTTTTTCATATTAAACACTGTGAAATGTTACTAAAACTGTGCGCGATATTGACACTATATTGATATGATAATATTATTGGCATTACCGGGATCAATAGGGAACATAATATCGGTTCTGCATGTTTACAAAGCCAGTCAATAATATGTGTAATGAACTATTTTTGTTTCTCCGCAGTCAGTGCTTATTCATCCAGTTGTTAAGGAGTTCTGACCTTGTAACAAGGCCATCTTGATTGATTTTATGGTACTTTACCAACGGTACATTATTTCTATATATGGAACTGGATGTTAGTCACTGTTTCCGACTCAATAAATAAATGGTATAACTTGATTAGATGTTTTCCGATCCACGGTGGGCAAATCAATAGCAATCATTGTATGAATATAAAACAGATAATCTAGGTTGTTGATCTGCTGTGGACTTATTAACAGTTAAAATTTACAGAAACTTTTAATGAATTGAAGGGGGGTTCGATGGCTAAATGTGATATGAGGCCTCGTGGGTTTCTCGTGTTTTGCCCAACTGCTACAGGACCCATACACACATGGAAGTTACTGAAATAAAATTGAAGCGTTTATAAGTAAGTCCCAAAATGACCTAGTTTGTGTCGAGAGAATATTAATGCCCATTTCACTCCATCTATTGAAGTGAAGAACTGGTAAATACTTCAGACACAAGTCAGTGTTAGTAATCTTAAATGGAATATACCTTTCAATCCTATATATAGCCAGCCATTATCTTGTTCGTTGGTACGGACATAATTAGAATATTGTTCATGCTTTCATGATAAAATCCCTGAGAAACCAATTGGAACGAAGCGAAACCAGCAGAAATCTGGCCATTTTTTTTTTTTATACTGGCAGGGGAATTAAATGAGATTAATGTCTCATCATTGGTTATTCTCAGAGGCTAATTTATATTTTCTATGGTTACATGTGTAACGTGGGGGTTGGGATGGCCTAGTAGTCTAGAGTACCGAGCTTCGACCTCTAGCTGGCCGGTCACCTCTTTCTTGCGGCTGTGGTTTCCATCCCCAGTGTGAGCGCATGTGGCAAGGAGATAGGGGTGCCTTCTCAACCTCATGGGTTTCCTCCGGGCACTCCGGTTTCCTGCCACTGCTAAAGACCCTTCTCAACCTCATGGGTTTCCTCCGGGCACTCCGGTTTCCTCCCAATGCTTAAGACCCCTACGTGCAAGCGAATTATTGAAATGAAATTCAACCATATCTTAGTCCCGAAATGACCTAGTTTGTGTTGAGTGGACGTTAATCCCCATTTCTCTCTTTCTCTCTACATGTTTAACGCTAGGTTGGAGAAATTTTCCCTTGATCATGTCAATATGAACATGGTGTCTTTTTGGGGTTTTTTTCCCTCCCATCCATATCCAGTTGAAAGGGGGATTAGGTGACTTGCACTTTACATCACAAGGTCTGTCATGGAGTCGAGTGGTTTGGTTTTCGATCATTCACTTACACATGGTTTTTCTCCAGGCCATCCGGTTTTCTCCCACAGCCAAAGACCACTACGCGCAAGCGTATTATTGAAATAGAATTGAACCATATGTTAGTCCCAAAATCATCAGTTTGTGTAGATGTGGAGTTAAGCTCCATATTATCTCTTTCTCTCATATATTTATGATAACATTGGTTAATCCTGTTTGAAGTTTAATCCTGTCTTTGGACATATTTTTCATTGGATTATAACATTAGGTTCTATAACTGGAACCAAACCATCATCCTTGCTATATTACAGGAAAAATGTGAGTCATGATGACACTATTAACATAGTGCCATGAAATACATCCTCCTCATTTATCATTTATCGTAATATTCATAATCAATATGTCTTTGTCTATGATATTATACATGGTGCCTCATCTTGATTCAGTAAGACACTGCCTTGCTAATCTGGATGTTTCATGTTCGCTCCACTGTTGGCAGAGAAAATTCCTCTACATTTTCTAACCTGGTTTCCCCTTGTTAATAGTGTAAGGAGGTAATGCTAATACGAAAGCTATTTGGAAGCTCTGAGATCACTGTGCCTTTGAAACATCAGAAACTAGATCACATTTTCCAAATGATTCAATTCACAACTGAATTCAATACGAGCTATAACAAAATTTTGATTTAAACCGTTTATAGCACTTCAGCGACTTGAAACTGCCCAATCTAGGACTCCTTATAGACTATCTAAAACCACTGGAGTCGATCCAGGAACCAGTATACATTCTACAATATGGAGAGCTATGGATCCAGGTATCTCAGTCTAATTACGGAACAGTATAGTTTCAGGTGTTTTTGGTCTGTTCAGGGATATAATTATACCGGTATGAAAGAGAGAGAGAAATGGGGTTTAACGTCCACTCAATACAAACTAGGTCATTTCGGGACTAACATACATGTATGGTTTAATTTTATTTCAATAATTCGCTTGCGCATAGGGGTCTTTAGCAGTGGGAGGAAACCGGAGTGCCCGGAGAAAACCCACGAGGTTGAGAAGGCGCCCCTATCTCCATGCCACATACAGCCGCAAGCCAGAGGTGACCGGCCAGCTAGAGGTCGAAGCGCGACACTCTAGACCACTAGGCCATCCCAACCCCCACAGGTATGAATTATATCACATTTGTCTATAATTTTATCAAGGAACCAGGGGAATCAAAATTTTCAACAGTGCTAAAATTTGAACAATAAGATATATGTTAGGCACTCACAGAAACTATGTCATTTTGGGACTAACATATGGGATAGTATTATTTAACCCAACTTCCCTTTATCCATTTAATATTTAACCCAACTTCCCTTTATCCATTTCACCTCATGGATTATCTCTGGGTTCTCCGGTTTTCTCCCACGGCTAAAGACCCCTACGCGTAAGCGAATTATTGAAATAAAAAATTAAAACCATATGTTAGTCCCGAAATGAACTAGTTTGTGTTGATTGGACGTTAAACCCCATTTCTCTCTCCCTCCCCGCGGTCTTTCTCAATTAACATAATCCTATCATTAGAGTATTATTCAACCTACAACAATAACTAGTCATTATCTCCATTCCCTGCACACACTCACACAAAAAACCTTCTCTACGCTTTTAAACACCCAATAATGTTTTACACAATTAACATTTTTATAAATCAATACTATTATCAATTTACAGGCCTTATTTATTGGGTCATAACAATAGAAATTGTCAAGCTAGAAGCAACATTAAATTCTATTATTCCTTGTATTCCACAACTAAATATAGCAGCCTGCTACCTCTAATATCTCTGTATGTGATAATATTGTCTCGTTAAGTTTTAAATGAGAATATTAATCACTTATTTCACCTTCAGTCGTTGTATTTGATCATTTCGTCATTATCTCATATTTTCAGACAGTTCCCGCAGTAAATAAATGAAATGTGGTTTAATGTCCTGTTTTTTTGTGCACTATTGAAGACATGCATATTTAAGTGTTGCACTAGAGAAATTTTGCCAGAATAGCATTGTTTCTGCATATTGGTCAATGAATTCCAACTGACAAGGGTTCTTTTATGTTTTCATACCATTAGTTAATCCCGAAATAACCTAGTTTGTGTTGAGTGGTTGCAAGGAGTAGGGTCGCCTATCCAACCTGGTGGGTTTTCTCGGGTACTTCAGCTTCCTCCCACTGCTAAAGACCCCTATGCACAAGCGAATAATTGAAATAAAATTAAACCATATGGTAGTCCGAAAATGACCCAGTTTGTGTCGAGTGGACGTTAAACCCCATTTCTCTCTTTCTCTATCCATTTACAGACAGGACAACAGGGATTTATTCAAGTCATCAAGTGAATATTGATCTTCATGCAAGTGATCGTTGTAGAAATTACATCTCAACTCGTGTGATCTGAGACTCCACGAAATTAACAAAATAATAACAGGTTTCACGATAGCAATACAGGGGACAATTCAACGATTTCGTGAGTAAACAGAACTCCGGAGAAATATTTTATCTGGTGATGTTGATGATTGATTATTGTTGAATAAAGGTTGCGTTAAATATTACGTTTAGCTTGGCAGTGGGTTACGTTCATTTTGTTAGTTATTGTTTTAATGAGAGAGAAATGGGGTTTAACGTTCACTCAACTCATGCAAGTCATTTTGGAACTAACATATGGCTCAATTTTATTTCACTGGTCTTTTGCAGTGGGACAATCTGATTAAAACACAGATCCAATTTCGTTTCGTTTTTTATAGTTCAAAATTTTGTTTTTACTTGTCTTTACTACTCTTGGATCTGGAGGACTTGTTATTTAACTTGTGTTCTGCCTGAAATGAGGGGTCAGCCAATCAAATGGTCTGTCGAATCGACCGTTTGACCTTTTCATGCTTGGAACTGTGGGTAGATATGTTTGTACTAACACCAGCGGATAGAAATCAAAACAAAAGTAGAATTTAAAAAGCATGGTTAATCGAATGACTGACGTTATCGGGTCAAACGTCCCGTGCTTGATACTTGACGTCATAGAACGTGAGCTCCCACTATAACATGTTAGTTCTACATGAGTGTAGGCTATCGAAAGTATAAAAAACGAAACGAAAAATAGGTCTATATTTTAATTAGATTGGCAGTGGGAGCAACCGGAGGCCCTGGAGAAAACCCATGAGGTTGAACAAGTGACACTTCTCAATGACAGACTTTGTGATACAACGTGCAAGTGCTAACCACCCCCACCACACTCCCGTTTTAATACACAGAGAATATTGAAATAGTTGAGCAATATATTTTAATATCTAATTGTGTTTTAGAAAGATTGTGATTCTAACAAGATTTTTGAGAATTTTCACAATGACTATGATTTCTGAAGTTGCAAAGATGAAATGGGAGCCACGGTGACTCAGTAAGAAAATTGTTAACTCAATAACCTGGAGGCCGGGCCCCAAGTTCACAAAGCATTATCAGACTTAAGTTGAGAATTTACTCAACTTTAAATCACTGTTTATAAGAAATATCTTTGATCCAGAAACACAAAACTTTGAATACAGTCTCTTATTAGGGTATTTGATACATTAAACCAACAAAAGTTTTATAAAGGTCTATATTTTAGTTAAAATAAGGCAAACAATTTTGAGTAAAATCTCAACTTAAGTCTGAGAATGTTTTGTGAACTCGGGGCCTGGTATGCGATCCTTGTGTTGTCTGAGAAAGTTCATAAGGACTTTCCGTGTGTCAGTGATGCCGGACGAACGGTCTAGAAAGCCAAAATGTTCGAATGAGACGAAAAACTGAGGTTCGGTGTACCCATTGGCGTGCAAGTAAAAGATCATTTGAAATTTGACCGAGTACACTGTAGTGTCTTGTCAAGGCAAAATTTCATTCGTAGCCCATTATATAGCGTATGCCCATCTGCGAAGCAGAACATTGGGACATTAAAACACCATCGCGTTTCATTTTGTATAAAAAAAATATGAAGCTAACTGGTTACGTTACCAATAATTATTTGTGTGATTATTTTGATCTATCTGGACTATTATTTTTTATCAGTTGGAGAATAAACATGTCTGCCCACACAATGAAACAAAATCTGGTTAAATCATTTGTCTGCAATCATTCATTTCTTTCTCCAGAGATTACAGAATACTGTATTTTTTGATGTTTATTAACAAAACCTTTTAGAGCTTTAATTTAATCTAATTATTGATATTTGATATAATGGTAATTAAGCCTGGTTTAACCAGTGTGTGTCATTGACTAAAAGATATTTGCAGTTTGCTATTGTGACTTGTATAATTGTTACTATAGTCTGGTTTAACCAGTGATATAAATTCCTTCTGTCCATTGTTTTATTGACTAAAAGACGTTTGTGGTACCGTTGTGAGGTCCTAAAACTAATTGAATACAAAAGTTTCTTTGACATAAGGAGGTAATATCTTGGTACAGACTTGTATAATTGTAACTATAGCCTGGTTTAACCAGTGAGAAAATTTCATGTGTGTCGTTGATTAAAAACAAAATTGTGGTACCGATGTATTGCCAAAGACTAATTGGGTATGATAGTATAATTGTAAATATAGTCCGGTTTAACCATTGATGAAAATTTTTTGTGTTCCATTAAGTTATTGACTAAAAACCATTTCTGGTTCCGTTGTATTGTTCTAAGACTAATTTGGTATGATAGTTGACATAAAGAGGTAAAGACTTGTATAATTGTAAATATAGTCCGGTTTAACCAGTGGTGAAAATTTTTTGTGTTCCAAAAACCATTTGTGGTTCCGTTGTATTGTCCTAAGACTGATTGGATACCATAGTTTCTTTGACATAAGGAGGTAAAGCTGACCAAACAAAGAAGTACTGATCCAACGTTAGTACAGCTTAAATTGACTGACAAAGACTATTATACGACCCATAATTACTTCTATAAGATGCGTCATGGTGATGCAGCGGCCAAATTTCAACATGTGTCGTAAACCACAAACAGTAGGGTCACACCCTGATTTTAGTGGAGAGGTCACTCAAACATCTGGAGTATTAAACTATCGTGGAGAGATGCAACAAAGGGGGTTAATCCTCAAGGGTCCTATCACTTTATAGATCAGAGGGATCAATTGTAAATGTGTAGCTCTTTGTTGATTGGTCGTTTGAACTTGAAATTGACATTACTACTTTGAAGTTGTCAATAGACAGAAACAAATAGGGTTTAATGTTCGCTCACCATAGACTAGGTAATTTTGGGAGTAACATGGTATATTTGTAGTTCAATAATTATCGTTTGGGCGTAGGTAACTTTATCATTGGGAGGAAACGGGAGGGCCCAGACGACCCTACTTTTTGTCAGGTACAAGCTCTTAAGATAGAAATCATGCTACTTTCCTCAATGACAACCCTTCTGATATCAGGCATGTGACGAACCACTTGGCAGCCCACCCCTAGTTTCATGTTGTTAATTCAAAATATGAACATGCAAATAATGAATAAAATATGCAATTAACATTTGTCAGTAATTGCTAAATGTTCGTGCTGGGACGTTATTCATTGAATAGCAGGGATATTATTTAATATAAATCAATTTTCTCATTTAATCTGTTTTATGACATGGATAATATCAGTTGGCCAACTTGTTGAACTAAAAGTAAACAAATTCATTTATAGAATTTTGATTAAAACATCAGGAACCTTGGTGAATTTTATTCAATATAAAGGTACAGATCGTTATTTGAGAGATTATTTTACCTCTGTGATGTCAGGAAAGTTGAATCTCTAAAAGGAATATCAGTCTAAAAATGGTTCCGTTCTGTACAGTGTTTATAACAAAATGGTCAATTCAAAATTCACAACGTTCGGCAACCTGAGCAGACGACATAAACAAGTCAGTGTAAGTGTTGAGTAAAATTGTTTTTTTCCGATTGAATCCAAGCTCCCGATTTTCTGGTAAAATTCTTTTTAATGCGATTGAATCCAAGCTCCTGATTTTCTGTCGTCGTTATTTTGATTTTGTTGTCTTCATTAAATATTAAATAATTAATACAAGTACATTTAAGCGTGGATTAAATCGTGAAAAATTAGATATTGGAAGTGATGATTAGTGGCTTTAAACAGCCGAAATGGGTAGCATATTAATGTAATTAACAAAAACTGCTTGTAGACTATTTGTTAAAATCATCACAGACCTTTATTTGTTAAATTAGACAATTAATGTTATGTAAACACTGTCCAACATCAAAGAAACTTACTTTGTAATCTCTGTCAATTTACATAATATTACCAAAAATATCGACATTTAGATTAATCATGAAATTCTGTAACTACCAATTGATAAAACAATGGAAGCTGAAAAGGGAACAATTTTGTTGTCAGACAGACAATAAATCGTGTATTTACGATACTTCCATAATGATACCAATTACAATTGACATGGTCCAGTCAAAGAGAAGTCCTAGTTCTAATGACCGCTCATTATCATCTCCATATAAATTATCTGATCCACCGCCAGAATATGTTTGCCGGACATTTGACCACTTGTTAAATTGAGCGTGTAATAGGCCTTTGTTCGTGTGGACATTTAAGAGTGGTCATTCACTCCAGCCAATTATCCATCAAGTAGAAAATCTATAATGACTTGTTTTAGTCAATGACCATTTTGATGTTTAACCTCGAAGTTAAATATTGATACAGATAACCACTTGCGACATAAAAATTAATTAGTTTTAAAGTAAACATTATAAAGTCTTTGTCTTAAAAACATGCAAATTGAAATAATGTCTTTGTGAGTCAGTCCTCGTGAGTTTGGTTGGAGGAGAAAATGAAAATTAAGACTTAAAACCCTGTTTCAATCGTTTTGAGCCACATGATTGGGTCTTAAAATTTATGATAGATTATTATATGATATATCCAGAGATGAAAGAAGTACAGCTAGCCAAAAACATTGCAACGAAATTGAAAGTTTAAACTAAAGGACATCAATAAAACAATGCTACAATTATTTAGAAACTAATTTTATTTAGAAACTAATTTTTAATTGTTGTAAATTGTGATCAGGAGACATTTGTCCAGACACAGTGTGTCCGTACACTTGTCATTGAATTTTAACTGCAGACAGAGCACCGTTTTTTTTTTTCATTAGCCCAGTGGGGGGGGGGGGCATCCAAATGACATGGCAGGTATGATTTGGATTTTTTAAAATCAAATTTCAACTACCACTGGTTGTTTTACTATGAATGAGATTGTGGTTCTAATCGTAGAGGTCATCCGTATCATCAAGCTTCTCAAGCTTCGCAGGGCAGTGAAATCTAGCATTGCCCTTTAACACATTTAATCCATTATACAAACATTGATACTTGTATATAACATCAATCTACATGGAGTAGAAAAAGAGATGTGTTGTTAATATATTTATCTAATTTGAAATGTCAGATCAATTGAATTTCATGTTAACTGTTTGAAGATGGATAGGGTAATCCTGTTAGATCTATCTCATTCCTGTCAATTCTTGTTTGATGTTATCCAGCTTTCTAAATGTTTTGGGGGCTTTAAGACCAGAGAAATGGGGTTTAACATCACTCAACAAAAACTAAGTCATTTCGGGACTAACACATGGTTCAATTTTATTTCAATGATTTACTTGCACATATACATGGGTCTTTAGCAGTGGGAGGAAACAAGAGGACCCTGAAGAAAACCCACACGTTTGGACAGGCAACCTTACTCTTTGTCACATACAAGCATTCATGAGGGAATGAAAAGCATGCCACTTGACTCAATGACAATGACAAGAGAGAGAGAGAAATGGGGTTTAACGTCCACTCAACACAAACTAGGTCATTTTGGGACTAACATATGGTTTAATTTTATTTCAATTATTCGCTTGCGCATAGGGGTCTTTAGCAGTGGGAGGAAACCAGAGTTCCCGGAGGAAACCCACGAGGTTGAGAAGGCGCCCCTATCTCCATGCCACATACGCTCACACCAGGGCTCGAAACCACAGCCGCAAGCCAGAGGTGACTGGCCAGCTAGAGGTCGAAGCGCGGCACTCTAGACCACTAGGCCATCCCAACCCCCCCAAGTGACAATGACACCCCTTGTGATTTTACATTTACTTGTTAAACCACTAGACTAACCAACCCCCTTTATTTACTTGCATGTTATGGGTCTTTAGGTGTGGGAGGAAACCAGAGGACCCGAGGAAAACCCAAGAGGTTGGGCAGAGGACCCTACTCCTTGTCATGTACAAGCTGGAAATCGAAACCATGCCACTTGACTCAATGACAGACCTTATGATATAACACACTAGACCACCGAACCGGGGGCCAACCCCCTTTTTGGCCCCCTTTATTTGTAGAGTGCATACATTAGATTTAATATATAATGTCAGTGAATTAATAACGCGGTCATTATAACCCATCTTTTCTCTCATTACATTTTGATGTTTAATGTATTATTATAACCTCTGACCCTAGCAGTATGATGACCCCTGACCTGTTGACAATTCATCAAAATAATAGTTGAAATATGGCATGTGTTTAAATATAAGGGGTGCACTTCCGCTTCAGTGTCAGATGGTTTAGTCATAATTTGTAACACCTGATGATGGAATCGTACTTATGTGGAACTGTTTAATATGTTATTTGTTTAGTTGTTCACTCAGAGATTTTCATTCATTCAGATACTTTTGTGGCTTTATCTCAGAACATTTCTTGGATTGAATATTTTAAGATTTAAAAATCTGTTACTTGGTGATTTATTCCATTGTATCAATTTCTGAGGATTCCATTTTACGTCACACACGAAGATCGATTTTCCCTTGATATAATTTTTTCCGTGCGTTTGTATCATCAAAGTTTTGGATGCTTTATCTTTAAAATGTCATACTTTGCTCTAACCAGGAGTAGGTCACAGACTCTATCATAGTATTAACCAAGAAACTTCCTCAAGATTTTTCAGCCTGGTTTCCCTTTGTCAGTGGGCCAGGACAGAGGACTTGGCAAGGAAAAGTGTATAGCTGTTACAATAGGACAAAAAAGCAAGAAACCTCAAAAATTCATTGCATGGCGTATGCCTGTCTCCAGATAAGACAAAAAAGAAAGATGTGAAAACAACTTCTGAAATGAATGGAACTGGAACAGTTTTCAGGAAACGTTTTTAATAATTTGAACTTTATTTGTGTTTTTCAGGTTGTAGGAGGGGAAGTGTATTCAGACCAGATGACCTTTAGAACAAGTTGACCAGCATCTTCAAACATGATTCCTAGATCCACAATAACCGCTTATTTACCAATCCTTATATTACTCATAGTTATATTACAGTTAACAGGTACAGATATCTTCTATTACACACATGTACCAAGTTTTAAGCGCTTTCTTTTCAAGGCCTTCTTCAAGGATTTGAGCAGACACTAGGGGATTTACCCCAGGAGTTTGATAAAATCAGAAGCTGAGACAAGATTTCTGCCGATTTGGAGTGAAGCTAAATGTTGGCAATGCGTCGTAGGCTTCATTGTTCAATGTTATGTGAATGAATGAAGGAGAAAAACAAAATATTCTCTCCACGAGCAGGGAAGGATCCCTACCCCTTGAACTCCCCCTCTGGACACCCAGGTCCTGTAAATTGTTACCACAAGATCATCTGATTACTCCAGGTCCTGTTAGCCCAGTAAATGTTACCATGAGATCATCTGGTTACTGAGCTGTAAATGTTACCATGAGTGCCACTAGTTTACTGCAGATCCTGTAATTGTTACTATGAGGGCAACTAGTTTACTGCACGTCATGTGCTGTAAATGTTACCATGAGGGCAACTAGTTTACGGCAGGTCCTGTAAATGTTACCATGAGAACATTTGGTTACTGCAGGTCCTGTAAATATTACCATGAGATCAGTTGGTTCCTGCAGGTCCTGTCAATGTCCATGCGATCATCTCATTAATGCCGATCCTGTAAATGTTACCATGAATGACGTAGAAAATGATTAATTTGCTAAATGTTCTGTTTATTTTAGGTGCCAATTATAGTCCACCTCGGATAAATGAAAATGCATTTAAGATAAGGAATGTATATTTTAAAGAAGAAGAAGATATAGAACTTCCCTGTTCTGCAGAAGGGACCCCTCCACCAGTGTAAGTTTATTTATTGTCATTTATAGGCGCCGACCGCCTTCATTAGGGAGCTGCTTCGGTCAGTGGTGTACAAGGGGAGGGCCTTGCAATGAACAGTGTTTAGTCGTAGAGATGGGACGAAACTCCCAAATAAGATTAAGCCATTGTGACCCCTGTCCCGGGTCCTGATTCACGAAATCTTAACTAAAGATAAAATCCAAATTTTAGTAGATACTTCAGTTTTGATTGGCTAAGCACTAAAATCAATCTAATATTATCCAATCATATAACTAAAATTTGGATTTTATCTTAGTTAAAATTTCGTGAATAAGGCCCCTGGCATACTGCCCGTCTTCTGAATCCAAAAATTTATTCCAACTTCATGGGTTTTCTCTGGTTCCTTCAGTTTCCTCCCATTGCTAAAGACCCCTACGCGCAAGCAAATTATTGAAATATAATTGAACCTTATGTTAGTCCCCATTTCTCTATACCTCTCTCTCTCTTTATTTTATTGTCAAAGCCAATTAATTTTGATGTATATTTTGTTTTTCAGGTATTCGTGGATAAAAGATGGTGAAGAAATAGATTTAGAATCTCCAGAAAATAAAGGACGCATGTCGTTTCTTGATGACGGGGGCTCATTACACATTAAACCTGCAAAAATAGAGGATGAAGGAATATACCAGTGTCAGGCACGAAATGCCCATGGTATTAGTTTATCTGTGAAAGTGAATGTAAGACAAGCTAGAATCGAACCTTTTAGAACAAGAGAACCAGAATTGTTACGACCTCTCTTGTCACATGCGTTAAAGTTAGTTTGTGTTCCACCATTGAGTGTTCCACCCGCTAAGATTAGTTGGATTATTGACAAAGGACTTGATGATGAAGATCAAGACTCGAATGACCAGGGTGCTTTTAATTCTGTGAATTTAGATGATAGGATTACGATGGATTTTAGTGGTAAGTTTCGATGGCTTCGCCATTTTTTGTTTATAGATTTTAAAAATGAAATATATCTTCTTGTGAAAATTGCCAAATCTTCAAAAGGATGGATTACCTGATCTGGAAATAATGTTGAGAAGCTATAAACTGAGTGCATGAACATGGGACATTCAGGTTAGCGAGTTGACGCCTTACTCATTGAGTCACTGCAGCTTCCCTTTAGATCTCTCCAGACCTGATATAAGATGGACAGTTGCCAGCCACACATAGAAGCCTCTACAGGACTAGGATGAAGATTTCTGAAAGCACTTCCAACCAAATTAATCATTTTCTATCAAAGTCGTCTCATTCAGGTTGAAAATTATTGTTCTCTGCCCGTCGGTCTGATGTCATACTTTTTGAGACACAATATCTCTGCTTCTAATTGAGAGAGAATGTTAAATCGTGGTGAAGGTGTTTATTAGGCCGATGAGGCAGAAAAAATCCAATTATAAATTTTATGAATTATGTTAATGGGGGAGGGGGGTGTGAGGTTAAGTACGTAAAACGCTGGTTTGTAGTCTGGAGGTCAGATGTTCGGTCCCTGCATTGGCCAAGAAAGTTCATCCAGATTTTCTGGCGTGGTTTCCCCTCCTAGCATCTTAATTAGCCCAGTTCGGAGCAGAACAGTAGGACGTTAAACCCCATTTCATTTTCTGTTAATGTTTTGTTAGAAATTGTATATTAAAATAGACCACCATGGGTCGTAATAATTTCTATATGTGAAGTTGTTGATTATGTTTCAGGTAATTTATACATCACTAACGTGAAATTTGACGATGCTCAGAATGGTAATAAATATGTCTGTATGGCTAATAACGCGCAGGTACGATCGTTTAATCAAGGTGAAGACAAGATAGTAGAACCACTAGGAAGTAAGTATATTCGGGTCCCTTAATCCAATAACCCACATGTCTCCTTTGAAGTTTTTGATATAAGATTATTATAAATGTTAGATCCCTTTTGACACAATTGTGCCTTCATTATTAGGACCTGGACTACGATTTCCGTCCACACTCACTTTCACATCATTCAGTTTGCTGGACTTTTTTTATGGGGCAAGTTTTAAACTGCCGTCCATCATTATATTGGATGCTAGATACATTTTGACATAACTGCATCTTCACAGTCCAAATCCTATCCCCCAGCAAGTCAAATACGCAGTACACTGTGTAAACGCCATTTCGTAATTATTGAATACATTGAAATAAATACAACAGTTCTTCTATAGAATGAATTAGTGTGTTTTTAATAGGACCTACGTTTCTACAATTATTCTCCTTTTGTTTTCAACCAAAATGTACTGTAACGTACTTGACAAATTTACATTATTGAAATCAACCTTCTGGAACAAGCCCCAGTTGTATGTGGCAAGGAGTAGGGTCGCCTGTCCAACCTCGTAGATTTTCTCTGGTTACTCTGGTTTCTTCTCTCGCAAGGGGAATTCTTGAAATAAAATTAAACCATATGTTAGTCCCGAAATGACTAATTTCTCTCTGTCTTATTGAACAAGAGCTATTTTGATGAATTTGACTCTCCTCTTATTAAAAGATACATTATGTAAGATGAACAAAAAACGAATATTGAAAATTTCATTCAAATTGCTTTATTCTTGGTAAAGTTATGACTGCAGCATCATTTATATCCTTATTGTGATTTATTTTCTAAAAGCATTTATATTTTATGTTTTATTTCTTTTTTGTTAATTTTTTTTTTTTATGAATATTATATTTGATTTTCAAAACAAAGTGTTGCTATTCATCTGTATAGCATCATTCATATATTGTATTATTTATTTTAATTTATTATAAAAGCATGTCTTAGATTATTCATATTTTAAGTTTTAGAATTGCTGATCGTCATTTGCCTATTTTCAGAAAATATCTCATTTTCCACAGTTTAATTCACACTGAAATGTACTTCCAACTCGTATTCAATCAGATCAAACAGAGGCCCATCAGTACATTTTATCATATCTTTGCAAATACAAAAATGCTGAGTGAAAAATTAAACCTGTTTTATACGTCCCCATTGAAATGTGGTTGTATATTGTCGTCGCACCCCGTCCATATACTTTAGAGTCTAAAGTTAACATTCAAAAGACTTCAAATTTATACACAGTGTTTAAGGTCATGAAACGAAGCGACCTATTGATTTCTGATAATCATTTCTAGAGTATACTAAATTGGGCAGAACTAGAAGCCAAACAAATTGTAATGATTTTAGACAATTTCTTAATGTGTGTTGTAAATGTTCCATTACTGAGGACCTTAGCTGTTGTGGGCATATATTTCGTTGCCTGGAAAACTATCTTTATTCCTTTTAGAGAATCAACTTCAATATCGTAGTTTGCCAGGAATTTAAAATCCCTCAAGTGATGATCAGTTGTTTTAATAATATTTTTTTATTTTATTATTTATTAGGTTTATGACTTTTTTCAAGTGAACCTTATTTTAATAATTTATTTCTATTATTTGATTATGTTTAGTTGAAGGACAGTGTAAGTTATAAATAGTATTATAATCAGGGTGAATTGGTTTTTGCTTGTACAGTCTTGATATCTAGAAGTAGGATTGAATAGCATTCTCAACAAACAAGATACAAGATGTCTATGGATATAACTATTTCTCTGTTATTTAATATCTATTTAACATGTAAACATCAATATTTTTAGCCATATTCGTTTAATGTCGGGACTTTCGGAAGATCACAGTGGCTAAGTGGGTAAGACACTGGCTTGCTAGCCTGGAGGTTAGGTGTTCGATCCTTGCATTGGCCAAATAAGTTCATTTGGATTTTCCAGCGTGGTTCCCCCTTGTCAGATACAGGAACTGACATGGACAGCTGTCTCATCGTTTGGATGGGACAAAAAACCTGAGGTCCTTAGTACCCATTGGTGTGGGTGTAAAAGATCCCTTGGCAGTAGGAATTCGATATTAGAGTAGCCCGGGCAAAATATCCCTCATACACACTGTATGGCATATGCCGCTTTGTGAATGTTTATGAATTATTTAACAATAATAACCAACCTGGTGTCCATTATAAATGTCAAATAATCTGGATCTGATCAAACTTGAATGTAGGACTACAACTTGATCTGATCAAACCTGAATGTAAGACCACAACTGATCAAACCGTAAAGTAGGACTACAACTTGATCTGATCGAAGCTGAATGTAGGACTACAACTTGAGAGTTTTGCTGGTTGATTTTTGATCTTTCGGTTTCAATTGCTAGGTCATTTTGTCCCAGCAAACATTTCCTTGCTTTCCAGACATTATAATCAAATCCCTCAATATGTTGAAGAGTCCTGTTAGATTGACCTAGTCTTTAGAATCTATTACAATATAGTTAGTCTAGTTTAACCTTTTATGCCTGAACAATCAGATTTCGAACCCAGCAGAGCCCCCTATATGAGCAGCCTACTCCCTGATCTCTTGGCCTTCATTTGTGAGTGTATAGACAGCAGGCTTTGGTTTCTGTTGCACCTCATATTAAAATAGAGAAAGCAACGTTGTGGTGCCACAGTAGGAGCAGTTGTTTCTGTTCTGTTCAGACGTCGGACGTCTAGGCAACAAATGTCACAGGAATCCAGTGTAAGGACCCAGGGGGGTTGGAGTTGGGGTAAATACTTTAAAGGTGAATAGAGACTGGAAAAATCTATAAAACAATTAAGATACCGGTAAAGCGTCTGCTAGCAATAGACTAACAAATAGAATGCTTGCTTATAATAACTACTGCAGACAATTAACAACAATAGAGCATGATACCATTATATAAGATGATTAGAAGTATAGTTCTAACGTAGAATTAGTAAAATACTAGTAAAATACTGACTCTGTTGCTAGTGGTATGCATCTATGTAGGGTGCAGGCTTGCAAACATTGATTTTAGTCATGCATAGCACCTGTTTCACAAAGGATTCTCAGACTAGCTACGAATTTACTTAACTTTCAATCACTATTTATTAGAAATAACTTTGATCCAGAAACACAAAAATTTGCACATAGTTTCTTATTGATGTATTTGATACATTATATCAACAAAAGTTTCATAAAGGGGTATATTTTAGTTAAAATAAGACAATTTTGAGAAAATTCTTAACTTAAGTCTGAGAATGTTTTTGGAAACCAAGGCCTAGAAAAAAAATAGTACTGTTAGTCAGGCCAGGGAATAATTATATAAGTCTTACCTGGCATTGACGAGCTATATTTAAAATATTGAAAGAAACACCAAAAATAGAGTGTGCCCATTATTGTTTGTGACAGTCACAGGTACGTCTGATTTGTAGTCTTGATTCTAGTCAAACTAGACAAAATGTCAAGCAGTAAAAACTAGTACAAAACATTTTGAACTTGTGCTGAGATTAAGAACCTGTTACTAATGAGATTTTGTCTGACAAAAGCTTCTAATTGTGTCTTCACAATAACACTGTTTAAGCGTTCCAGGAATAGACCAAAGAACAAAATAATTAAATTTTTGGTAGTGTAAACAAAAGTGTTCTTTTCTAAGAATGGTTCCAATTGCTACCACTAAAAGGTACGGATAAATTATCGTGTTGTAAATAGTATCAGTACTGAGAACAGTTTACTGCGCATGTGTCAGTATTCACTTTTGAGACTTTTCATGCAAATATGTAATACAAGCAATTATTTATATAGTAGTTCTGCCTTAGAAACTTTTTGGATTTAATCATTTGTGCGTTTCCATGGAAATAGATTTTTTGGAATACATGGTCGTAAGATGTTTATGACGAAATCATTTTGTTTCGAGAAAGAAATTATTCTCTGAAGTAGGAAAATATAACCTAGAAGTTATGAATTTTATTTTTAGTACTCTTAGATTTTACTTTCTTTTATCTTTTTATTTGTTATGGCATAATGCTTGCTATAAATTACTCCTTTAGTTCATTTTTGTTGATTTATATTTTAAGTTAAATGATATTCATTTGGTGTACATTAAAGAAAAAAAGTTCAGTCTTTAAATTCAATTATTGTTGAAAATTGTACCCAGTTAAGGTCAACACTTTTGAAAAGAATAATTAGACGAGCTGATGAATAACGGTATTAAAGATGAATAACGGTATTAAAGAAATAACTGTAATAGACTCAAATTTAAATAAATCAATTATTGTTTTGTTTCAGTGCAAGGTTCGAATTTGCCCGTAGAGATGTTGTGGCATTCTAATACTGACGTTGAAGGTCTGGTTGGAAGAACTGTTCGATTCAAATGTATATTCTCTGGAAAGTATGTAAACGATGTCATTGTAAACCTAGACGTTTTATATTGATATTAGATATAAATGTGGCCCTAGCAGACGGCTGATTAATACTAATTATTTAAACAGATAGGTTGTTTTGGCATCAGATGAATTTGAATGTCAATATTTAAATAAAAACGATCCACGACTGGTTTCACGAAATGATCCCCCCGAGAAAAATAAACATTATAATATTGATCTCGGTGAATGATCTTAAGAATTTTATGATATACGTTGATCTGATAAAAGCCTACAGCATCTGGAATGAAATTCTAAATCCTTTACCTCTTGGAGTGCTGGAACCCGTAGCACCCTCTAGCACCTCGAATTCTTAACCATTTATCACTTGGGTCTGCCTGAAACCGCCGCTCCCCCTAGTGTCTCAAATTATTAACCATGGGGGGTGGATAGCCGAATGGTTAGCATGAGCAAGCTGTATCATAAGGTCTGTCATTGAGTCAATTGGCGTGGTTTCGATTCCCCAGTTGTACGTGACAAGGCGTAAGGTCTGCTGTCAAACCTCGTGGGTTTTCTCTGTTTCCCCGCCCCGGTTTCCTCCCTCTGCTTAAGACTCCTACGTGCAAGTGAATTATTGAAATAAAATTGAACCATGTGTTAGCCCCTGAAGGGTCTAATTGGTGTCGAGTGGACGTTAAGCTCCATTTTTCTCTCTCTCTTAAAAGTCCTAAATTGCTGGACCTTAAAACAAAATAAAATTTGATGGTAGATGTAAGGAAGCCTGGGCTTAAGCCACCTGTCACAGATTTCTTCAGACACAAATTATCTCACGTTTTTATACGCCCACATTTCATGTAGACGCATTATGCCATAACCCCTGTCCATCTAGATTTCTGTTCTCATTTGAATTGGATTTTGATGAAACCTACAAAAATGTTTATATTCCAAAGATCTTGGTTCCTGTTGATATTGTCGAATCCTGTACCATCGCATCCTGGATTATTGTCCCTGAATGTACAAAAAATCGGTCGTTTAGCTTGTTCTCTGTCCATCTCTTGCAATATGTGGGCGTGTCTTACATGGCAACCGCTTGTTAATTAAGGTGTATTAAGGACCTTTAATGATCTTAATTCATTAAATCTAATTTCAGTCCACAACCTCATATTACATGGATTAGAGTAGAAAAGAAAGCCGACGCCGATAGAATGAAACAGAGCATGGATAAATTTGAGTTTGTAATAAGGAAAGTTCAGTACAGTGATGCGGGTGAATACGAATGTGCAGGATTTAATGGAATTTATGAACATCCAATCAAACATCGTTTCCGTCTGAACGTAGAAGGTAAGAACTACATTGATTATACTCTAGAAAAAGTAGTGCTAAATTTGTATACAGTCTCAAACATGGAGGCTGTTTTGTCCATATATTCTGACCATGTTCTAGCATATTCATGTCTTACTATTAGTTATGAGGGAAAATGAACTTGTACTTTGTATTTGAAATGCAAGATCTTTTACGGCTGAACGTACATGATTATACTTGGTACAAAATAAGGCTGAATTTGTATACAGTGTCAACTATATTCCCTGATGTTTTACCATTGGTTGTGATGAAAAATGACTTCAGTGGATTGAGAGTTAATTACGACTGTCAGTTGATTGATTGTCAAGTGATTGTAAATCTGGATTGTCGATTGATTGTAAATCAGGATTGTCGATTGATTGTAAATCTGGATTGTTGATTGATTGTAAATTGAGACTATCAATGGATTGATTGTAAATTAGGACTGTCCATGGATTGAGTGTAAATAAGGACTGTCCATTGATTGGGTCTAAATCTGGACTGTCCATTGATTGAATGTTAAGCA
This sequence comes from Patella caerulea, assembly GCA_036850965.1. Taxonomy (NCBI): domain Eukaryota; kingdom Metazoa; phylum Mollusca; class Gastropoda; family Patellidae; genus Patella; species Patella caerulea. Next base: position 68,506,196 of record JAZGQO010000010.1, on the reverse strand, counting down.
GGGCTAGTGCCGAGAGAAAACTGGTGTCAACTAACTTGAAAACTAAAAATGGGTCGATGTGTAAAATAAGAGTTTTATTTTTTTATTTTAACAGCTAAACCTCGATGGACCAAGAAACCAACTGATATTGAGGCTGGTGTGGAGGAAGATGTTACATTTTTATGTGAAGGGGAGGGAACTCCTACACCAGATGTTCAATGGTTTATCAATGGAAAACCTTTAGAACGTAAGAATCTATTTATATTCTGCTGTGTCAACATTCCCCATTAATGGATAAGACTTATATACAGAAATGCATGCTTTTACGATTAGATATAAATGTACTTAGAAACGTGTAAAAAAAAAAAAACCTAAACAATCTCCCTCCACCAAAAAAAGAAAAACATTTTCTGTGTGATTGTGGAGATCCGTGCATTCAAACAATTTAATTGCATAAAAATGTACTACAGTTTAGTCCCAAATTGACCTAGTCAAACCCCATTTCTCTCTCTTGTCTCTTGAGAATTTATTAAGATTTAAAAGGTGATATTTTTGATCTTTCAGAAGCAACAGAAATAACAAGACGAACATTCCGTAAAGGTCAACTAATGTTCACTGATCTTCAGGAGTCTGATTCTCAGGTTATTCAATGTAACGTCTCTAATGTTCATGGATTTCTCTGGGCAGATGTGTATCTTAATGTTTTGGGTAGGTAAAACTAAAATAACTATAATATCTAAGCAATTTTTTGTGTTGAATAATTTTACATACTATTAAAGGGGCATAACTCTTATTGTCATTTGCGTAGCTGGATTCAGACCACTATTAAAAGATAGAAATAGACTGGCATTTCCGCACCCGAAATTTTGTATTGCCTTGTGAACTGAAAATCACTGACAATTTCTCGAGAATCCCATGTAAATGATTTCGTATGTAAGGATTTTCCTTCCTAAGACTTTATGTGTAGCATAGGCCTTGATTTGTAGCCATTCAGTCAAATTTTGAAAATTTTACTTGTATACACCTTTTTGAAAAGATTTGATTTGATGAAAAAATGAGAATAGGGTTATAAATTGAAATTTTCTATACAGGCATTTCTAAAGCAGTTCATTTGTATATTTACAGCCATTCCAGCTACAGTAACTAAAAGACCAGAACCCTCGATGAAAGTAGCAGAAGATAAAACAGTGAAAATAACATGTCAGACGGAAGGTAAACCCACACCAACTGTCACATGGTTTAAAGGTGACCAACAATTACTAGGAGGGCGTTATAACATATTACCTACTGGGGATTTAGTTATAAATGTAAGTTGAATTGATGTTTTGTTATTCTGATAGCATGTCTGGTTTATGATTGGGGGGTGGGTGGTTTGATGTTTTTTTGCACACGCTTTTTATCATTGATCAATCTTATTGAAATACAGATCTATGTTTCGTTTTGTTCTTTTATACTTTCAATGGCCTTAATTACATGAAGATCTGACCGGTTGTAGTGGGAGGTCATGTCAGAGGTCATACAAGCAGCTTTTTGACCCTATGACCGCTTTATTGGCCAATACCTCACATCATCCAGATCGCGGCTTATATAACAACTCTTCCAGATCCTAGTGTAGTAAAGACAAGTAAAACAAAATTTTGAACTAAACAAAACGAGATAGGATCTGTGTTTTAATCAGATTGGTCATTGAGTCAAGTGGTGTGGTTTTGCTGCCAAACTTTATTATTTGTAAAATTATTATAATAGGGTGTAAGGTTACGAGATAGCGGTAATTATAGATGTTTTGTGGAGAATAGATTTGGTAAAGACAATGCTAATGGTACCTTGGTAGTTAGAGGTAAGATAATATAAACATACAATACATCTTAAATTGATATACACTACACAAATGTAAATGCATTTAGCTGGTTACATGAAAACATATAATGCATATTACATTAATATACACTACGGAAACGTTCGTAGTTTCGCTGGTTACATGAAAAAATCCCATTACATTTCCATAAGATAATTCATAGATAGAAAACAGGCCCCGGACATTTCAACAGTCTTTGTTTGACTGAAAAATCTTTCAGCTAATCTTCTGGCCAGAACATGAAATAGGGAACGTGATGACTCAAGAAAAAGAAAAACCCAAATGAAATTCAAATCTAAAGTCTTTCAATGTTGAAAGCAAGAAATAATTCAAAGAAACTGTAATATTACAGTCATTTTTTAGAGTATTCAAATTTAGAACACACATTGTCTGGTTGGCTGACACCCCCCCCCCCCCCAAACAATCCAATCTAAAACCTTTCCATTTTTAAAGCAAGAAATAATTCAAAGAAGCTGTCGATTATAAAGAGTAAATTTTTCAGAATTCAATTTTAGAACACATAATAATTTCTGGTGCACAATTTGTAAAACTATGGTTCCTGCTGATTCAACTCTTAACACGCATTGATCTCCAGATTTAATATATTCATATTCTCACCATTTTTTAATATTTAATTTATTAGGTAAAACGTTAATAGCAACTGAACCTGTAAATCTTCAACCAATTCACGGAAACGATGCCATGTTCAAATGTGACGCCCTGACAGATCCACACGAGACGCACAAGTTAAAATACACCTGGTATTTGGACAATGAACCTGTTATTATTGACAACGATCGAGTCTTACAAGAAAATGGAGATTTAATTATTAAAAATACCAACAGTAAAGATACAGGGAACTATACATGTATAGCTAGTAATGGTTTAGATGAAGACAAGGCGTGGGCAACAATGAAAGTCAAAGGTATTTTATCATTCTTAGAACTGTAGCTTCAATCACACATTTATAAATGACAAGGAGTGGAGTATAAAATGAAATGAAATGAAATGGGGTTTAACGTCCTACTCTTCTGCACCTTACCTGGGCTAATGGAAGACGAGCATACACCATACAGTGTGCTATGAGAGAAATTTTGCTAGGACAGCAGAGCTTGAGCCTACTCCAACTGCCAAGGGATCTATTACGTGCATGCCCATGTTCTGCATCACTGACAAGAGGAAACCACACCGTAAAATCGAGATGAACTTTCTTGGACAATGCAGGGATCGAACACCCGACCTCCAGACCAGCGAGCCAGCGCCTTACGCACTTAGCTATGTGATCCCCCCCACAAGGAGTAGGGTGACCGGCCTAACCTTATAAGTTTTCTCTGTATCCTCTGGTTCCCCCCTCCCCCCCACTGTGAAAGACCTCTACTCGCAAGCAAATTATTGAAATATAATTACACCATATGTTAGTCCCAAAATGATGTAGTTTGTGGCGAGTGAATGTCAAACTCCACTTCTCTCTCTCCATCTGGTTCCTTCTGACTACTAAAAACAAATATACGCAGGTGAATTATTGAAATTAAATTGTACCACATGTTAGTCCCAAAATGATGTTGGCATGGAGATAGGGGTGCCTTCTCAACCTCGTGGCTTTCCTCCGGGCACTCCGGTTTCCTCCCACTGCTAAAAACCCCGAAGCACAAGCGCATTATTGAAATAAAATGAAACCATATGTTAGTCCCAAAATGACCATGTTTGTGTCGAGTGGACGTTAAACCCCATTTCTCTCTCTCTCTCTTACGAAATGATGTCTTTTCTACTGTTTAATCCAACTTCTCTGTCTCTCATGTCATTTTTTTTTTTTTTCAGCGCCGCCAGATCCACCATACAATGTTACTGTGTTAACATGTCTGGGTAGAGAGGCACAGATTCGATGGGAGTTCGATGCCAGTCAAGAGAACTTCTCACCGTTACAGAAATTTATCTTAGAATACAACACCTCGTATTCACCTGAACACTGGGAGATGGGTGCTCAACCTAAATCCAACGAAAGACAGGCCAAGATTATTCTATCTCCGTATGCTAATTATACATTCCGTATTAAAGCCGTGAATCGAATTGGAGTCGGTCAGCCCAGTCCTCATACATCGGTCATCTGTCGAACACCAATAGCTCGTCCAGGTCATCATCCGAAGAATGTGAAAACAGTGGGAGAAAAAACAAACTTTTTGATCGTGGAATGGGAGGTAAGTGAAGTAAAGGAATGTTGTATGTGTTGATTAACTTTCATGTTTATATAACTTTCTCAGTCTGGACAGGACTATATGGACATGGGACACCATATACTTACACCACTGTCACATAGCATACCATATACTTAACACCATTGCTTCACTGTTACACAGCACACAATATACTTATCAACAGTTCTACAGTGTCACACAGCACACCATATACTTAACATCAGTTCTAAAGTGTCTCACAACACACCATATACTTAACACCAGTACTACAGTGTTCCACAACACACCATATACTTAACATCAGTTCTAAAGTGTCTCACAACTCACCATATACTTAACATCAGTTCTAAAGTGTTCCACAACACACCATATACTTAACATCAGTTCTAAAGTGTCTCACAACACACCATATACTTAACACCAGTACTACACAGATTCACATATCACACCACTGCTACACTGTCACACAGCACACTACTGTATATACTTAACACCTCTGCTACAGTGTCTCACATCACAGCACTGCTACAGTATTACACAGCACATCATATCCGTAACACCACTGCTATACTGTCAAACAGCACATCCCTGCTAAACACTGAATCCTAATTTCTATAATTTGTGTTTCAGCCAATGGATAAGATCGATCTAAATGCCGAAGGTTTTTTCTATAATATAACGGTACAGAAAGAAGGAGATGACGAGGTAGAAAGTTATATCATAGATGATCATACAATCAGTCGTAAAGAAATACCTGTTGATACTGTCTACGAACGTTATATTGTTACTGTACAGGCTAAAAATCAAGTCGGTTGGCCTTTACGTGAAGCTACACCTATCATAGGATATTCTGGACAGGCTGGTAAGTAAAAATTTGGAAGGCTTTAATTAATGGATTGTTGTAGCCATAGTTCTGAATTCAACTATTTCTGATTATTACATAGTAATAATGATAAACCTTTTGTATAGCGCGGAGTGTTCCAGCTAATAAACTGCTCCAGGGTGCTCTTTCCATTGAAATACATGTTACTTAATACAATAATTTTAAAACATTAAAAACTTTAAATGTCAACATGTTCATAGTTTTAATTAAAGCACATTTAAAAAGTTCAGTTTTAAAATTCTTTTTGAAAACAACAACATATTAGTAGAGTTTTTTTAAATAAATGAATAAAACATTACATTTCAGTAGGACTGCTGTATGTTACCAGGCAACCTGTTTAGTCATTACATTCCCAATTTTTTTTTTTTTTAACAGCACCGTTAGTGGTTCCTCAAAATTTTGAGTTGGATCCAGAAAAGAATATTTCTAGTGCTAGTGCAGGATTCCGATGGGATCCAGTTGACACGAGTCCAAAATCAATGCAAGGAGAGTTCACAGGTTATAAGGTCAGTTTCAGTTCCTAGTTAGAAAGTATCGTTTAATTTTCTTCTGTCTGTTGTGGGTGTTGTGATGTTCTGATATCCTCGACAGCAAGTTCATACAGGAAATTAAGTCACTGTTAGAAATATCCGGGCAAGAATTTTTCTCATAGCATATACACATCTTCATTATTCAATAGCCCAGTCGATGCAGAAGTATCGGACGTTAAACCATATTTCATTTCTTTCTATAGGTAAGAGTGTGGAAGAAAGATCAACAAGACACAACCATGAAAGAAATATTTATTCCTCACACCCCATCACGAGGTAAACGGCGACGAAGGCGAAGACAGGTGGAAAAAGTGAGGACAGAAGTTCGAGACCTGCCGTCTTTCTCCGACCTAGAGGCCGATGTGGTAGCAACTAATGCTTATTTTAGTTCTAATGGTAGTAATGTGATTAACTTTACGACACCAGAAGGAGGTAAGACATCACTGTTCTACATTGTATACTAGTACTCACACAAGTATCGGCAGTCAGAATTTGATATAAGAGTAACACACGGTATGACGTCTTTATTAACCTGGTTGGAGATGAACAGTAGTATAGGGCGTTAAATCCTCTTTCATTTTATTTCACAAACATTTGAAGGTTGTGTGGCTTAAGCATTACATCACAAGGTGGGTCGGATGGCCAAATAGTTAAAACGTGCGTGCTGTATCATACAGCCTGTCATTGAGTCAACTGGCGTGGTTTCGGATCCCTGGTTGTACATGGCAGGGAGTTGGGTCATCTGTCCAACCTCGTGGGTTTTCTCCAGTTACTCGGGTTTCCTCCCACTGCTAAAGACCCCTACGCGCAAGCAAATTAATGAAATAAAATTAAACCATATATTAGTCCCGAAATGACCTAGTTTGTGTCAAGTGGACGTTAAACCCCATTTCACTCTCTCTCTCTCATTACATCACATGGTCTGTCCTTGAATCAACCTATCTTTGAAAAAAAAAGAACCAACATTTGTGGTTCCTGATACAAATATGATAGTACTGTATAGACTGGTAACCAAGCATGATGTCATCACCACCATCTTGGAATTGTGACATCATATAAAAAATCGAGGTCCATGGATCAATGCGAAGTTGCCAAGGCAACATGCATGCTAAGTTTCATACCATTTGTACTTAAATTGGCAGCCTTGCGCTTGTTTAGAAGAGTATCATCCCACAAATAAACAACTAAAAGCTGGGTAGTTGGGGATGAATTACTGGTCCAACCAATGAAATACCAGGGCACAAAAGTTGACTCAGAAATGAATAATAAAGTTTTTATTGATTCCTACATTGTTTGTAATAAGATTTATACTTATATGTTTATGTTTTAAATATTTAACAGTACCAACTGCGGTGTCGTATTTAACGGCTGTAAATGTAGGATCAACACACTTTACGTTAGCCTGGGGTGAACCTGTAGAAAAGAATGGTATTATAACTGGTTACGATATCGGTTATCAACCCAGTAAGTTATCATTTATATTACTATATATGGTCATTTTACATATTAATAGTGGCGCTGAGATACTCTTGACTATGGTGTTCTGGGTGTGAAAACCTGACTGACTTGATCAAAATTCCTCCCCTCGCATTGCAAACAAAGGTAAACTGATCATATGATTGGCAGTTTAGTATTATAGTCTATATGAAATCAACAAATCCTACTATTCTTACATATTTATCTCAAAAATCATTTTAAGAAATTCCACTAACTGGGTTAGCTGTTGTAATATTTTGTTATGTTTTATTCCCTACAGAAATGTCTCAGACAACCAAGACTGTAAACTGTATCCAAAATATACAATGAATCCAACGTTTCAGTTGCGTTAAGTAGTTGATACTTCACGTAGAAATCCATCCACTTCATACTTCAAGAATAGACGGGTGGGGGGAGGGTGTATGGTTATCGTGCATGCCATTGAGTCAACTGGCGTGGTTTTGAATCCACGGTTGTACGAGTCAAGGACTAGGGTCGTCCCGAAATGACCTGGTTTGTGTCGAGTGGAGGTTAAACCCCATTCTCTCTCTCTGTCTCTCTCTCTCTCAAGAATAGGCATCTGCCCCAAATGGCTGCCATATCCCAAAATTACTATACTGTTTTGTAATGTGGTTCCATTCCGTTTCACATCTGTCATGTACACAAAGATTAAATAAACTTTTTCTATTCTGTTAAATGGAAGAAGAAGAAAATGTAACAAAATTCTCGAAGCATACTTAACTAATGTTTTCATCTAAAATCGTAGATCAATGGTCTAAAATGTTGGTCATCTAGCTTAGTGTCTGTTCTCAAGCGGCGGGGTGTCACGGTTGCTAAGTGGATAAGGCACTGGTTCACTAGCCTGGTGGTCGGGTGTTCGATTCCTGCATTGGCCGAGAAAGATCATCTCGATTTTCCAGCGTGATTTCCCCTTGTCAGTGATGCAGAAGGAGGGCCTGAGAAGGACGGCTGTCTAGTCGTTCAGATGGCACGAAAAACCGAGGTCCGTGTACACATTAGAGCGCACGTAAAAGATCCCTTGTCAATTGTAATTTGATATAAGAGTAGGCTGTAGCGCCGCTGCCCAGGCAAAATTTCCCTCATAGCACACTGTATGGCGTATGCCCGTCTTCCATTAGCCCAGGTTAGGTGCAAAAGAGTAGGACGTTAAACTCATTTCATTTCATTTCATTTCTCAAGCGGCGCTAGTTTAGTATGGTAGTTGATATTGAGCTTGGGTGCATATATCTTGAATAAAAAATCAACTTCTATGTTGGATGTTATTTTGATTGGATGTTTTATTTTTTTTAATTTAAAGTTAATGGAATTGTTTATGGAGACATGAAGGTAATGGATACACTAGGTGCTGATGTACATCAGACATATCTTGGTGGTTTAGAAGCAGACACACAGTATCGTATATTTATCTGGGGTAGAACACAACAAGGAAAAGGCAGCCATTATATTATAGATGTTAAAACATCAGAAAAAAGCATTCGTAAGTTGTGATTTGCTTGTTTAAATGGATTTTGACATTGTGATCACTCTTTTATTGTTGGGGAGTATTGTTGTGTATCAGTAATTATAATAACATTAAGTTGTTTACTAACTCCAAGGTCCTGGATTTGATCTCAGTGTTGGCTGAGAAAGAGAACCCGTCATTCGGACGAGCTGAAGAGCTTAAGTTATTATATTGTTAACGATCTGTAAAATAGACTGTAGTGCCACTGTCCAAGCAAAATTCCCCTCATTGCACACAGCATGGCATTTACCTGTGGTCATTAGCCGAGTTGGTGATGAAAAGTATGTTCAACTTTATTTCATTTCTCTTGTTGGAATATACAATTTGGAATTTCTATATTATACTAGTATATGCAAAACTAGCGGCGTGGCGTATGTATTAAATATTGTCAGGAATGGTCCGTACAAGATATTTTAATTGACATTATATACATGTATTGACTGATATATTTTTCAGCATTAGCTAAGCCTGAAATATTAGAGGCCTTATCCAGACCTAATTCGGTCAATGTAACATGGAAACTGCCGGATAAACAAGGTCAGAGAGTCGGCGCTGATTACTATGTTGAATATAAAAGATTTGGTAGGTTACCTTTATTGAGGTTAAGTTGAAAACACATAAAAATACACATTTTTATTACCTTAATGTTTCACATACAATAATTTCCAAGGTAATGGAAAGTTTTTTTAACATGATGTCATAAAGGCCTAAAGCAAGTTGGCATAGTGGGTATTCTGAAAGTCGGATGTTCAATCCCTGCATTGCCGAGAAAGTTCATCTGGATTTTCCGATGTGGTTTCCGCTTGTCAGTGGTGCAGGATCTGATAAGGACACTGTCTAGTCATTTGGATGTGACAAAAAACCAAGGTCCTTTGTGTATATAGGCATGCATGTAATAGATCTCTTGGCAGTTGGAAATCGATTTAAGAGTAGGCCATAGTGCCACTGCCTAGGAATAATTTTCCTTATAGCACACACTGTATGGTGTATGCCCATCTTCATTGACCCAGTTTAGGTGCAGAACAGTACGACGTTGAACCCCATTTCATTTCAGGGGGGGGGTGGGATGGCCTAGTGGTCTAGACTGCCGTGCTTCGACATCTAGCTGGCTGGCTGTGGTTTCAATCCCTGGTGTGAGCGTATGTGGCATTGAGATAGGGGCGCCATCTCAACCTCATGGTTTTCCTCCCACTGCTAAAGACCCATACGCGCATGCTAATTAATGAAATAAAATTAAAACCATATGTTAGTCCCGAAATGACCTAGTTTGTGTTGAGTGGACGTTAAACCCCATTTCTCTCTCTCTCATTTCATTTCATTATCCCAGTTGAAGAAGAAAAGTAAGATGTTACGATTTCATTTGATTTGTAATTGTAGGTTTAGTAGGTAAATGGAATGTACACAAGAACGACAACGCCATGAATAACTGGATTGTAGTAGATAATCTAGAGTCTGGCATAGCTTACGAGGTTCGTGTCGTAGCTCAAACAGGAGTGCCTGGGGATCAAGACTATGCTCAAATGGCCAGTGAAAAACGAACTTTCACAACAGGAGGCACTGGTATGTTTATTTTGTTTATTGTTTGTTTATACTCTGCTGATATATCTATCTATATATATAATTTTTACAGCGTTGGAATTATAGAATTTAACGCTTTGAATCAAACCAGTATTCCTCGTCAGTTTTGCAAGACCGAGGGCATGGCAAGGCCCAATGTATAGTCATCCGAAAGGTACGAAAAAACGAGGTCCAAACGCATTCGTGTGTGCTTTAACCTTTTGAACACCGACTTTACATGGGGTGTTGCACGTCCCTCCCTGGATTTACAGGACGTCATATTAATTATGACGTCAACGCAATTGGAGGTTGAACATGCCCCAAGCCGCAAAACCGACATTTCGGGTATATGCGATACAACGTCAAGCCGGTTTTGCGGCATTTCGGGTTCTAAGGGTTAAAGATCCAGTGGCAGTTGGAAATTGACATTAGAGTAGCTCATAGTGCACTCTATGCCCATCTTCTTTCTCCCAGTCAGAGAAGAACAGTTGGACGTTAAACTCAATTTCATTTCATATCCAAGATGACTGCGAGGACGTTGTACTCAAGTAGTATACAATTATTATTATCCAACTGTGGTACTTGTCATGGAGTGATGAAAGCAAAGTTTAATATATAAAATTGTCCAAAAATATTGGACTAAATACCAACTTGAAAAATTTTCTTGAATATTCTCAGCGTATATTCTTTAATTCCAATGCTAAGTTTTGTGATTTTCTCTTGTGCATTAGGGCAATCATATATTCTTAATGCTTTTATTATGTATAATTTATCTTATAAATTTAGGAAGATTTGCTGTGCTTTTTACTTTCATTATTTAAGATATCTTTTTGTTTTATTCCACACATTTTGGAGAAAGGAGGGACTATCAAAATGGGTTTATCCGTCTATTTGTCAGTTTTTCGAATGCAATAACTCTACTTCTAATTAAGGTAGAATGTTTAGAAGTGGAGTAGATGTTTATTAGATGAATTTTTTGATTGAGTTTGAGGATGGACATTTTTTGCTTACGCTGAGCAAAGATAATAAATTTGAATTGTTAATGCTTTGCTGAGTGAGATTACTGAAACTTGAGTTTATAGTTTCAATACATCAGTACTTTTGACGAAAATAAATAACAAGCATTTTCTTTTGAGGTTATTCAAAGTAATAAACAATTAAATTGCTTGATGCTTCATGGAAAGAATAGGGGTCATGGTGGCTAAGTGGGTAAGACACTGGCTCACTAGCCTGGGTGGTTGATCCTGGCTCACTAGCCTGGGTGGTTGATCCTGGCTCACTAGCCTGGGTGGTCGATCCTGGCTCACTAGCCTGGGTGGTTGATCCTGGCTCACTAGCCTGGGTGGTCGATCCTGGCTCACTAGCCTGGGTGGTTGATCCTGGCTCACTAGCCTGGGTGGTCGATCCTGGCTCACTAGCCTGGGTGGTTGATCCTGGCTCACTAGCCTGGGTGGTCGATCCTGGCTCACTAGCCTGGGTGGTCGATCCTGACTCACTAGCCTGGGTGGTCGATCCTGACTCACTAGCCTGGGTGGTTGATCCTGGCTCACTACCCTGGGTGGTCGATCCTGACTCACTAGCCTGGGTGGTCGATCCCTGCGTTGACTGAGAAAGTGCATCCAGATTTTCTGGTGTGTTCCACCTTGTCAGTGATGCAGGACGGAGAACCTGACAAGTCATTTGGATGGGATGAAAAACTGAGGTCCTGTGTATACATTGGATTGCACATAAAAGATTCCTTTGACAGTTGGCATTCGAAATGGGAGTAGGCCATAGCGCTGCTGACCGGACAAAATTTCTTTCATTGCACACTGTATTAGCCCAGTTTTGAGCAGAACAGTAGGACGTTAAACCCGGTTTCATTTCATGGAAAGGTAAATAAACAAGGAAGCAAGTAATTAATGAATGTCATCTATTTATTTTGGGATGGTGGCGGTGGATATTTACTCTTATTTCGTTATCATTGAGTAGGCTATAAATTACTCTGTTTTAATTTTTGACAAAAAAAAAATTGTTGAAGTTTTGTTGATTTCCAATTCACTAGGTAATTGGTATCCAGTGATGGCTAGAGTCTTTTTAAATGGCTCGATCACAAACAACAATACCACAACAGATGGGGGAGGTTCTTAATTTCAAATCATATTTGAATTTTGAAATATTCAAGCATTTTCGTGATATCAATGTAGAATAACTAGCATGGTTGATACCATTCTCAGAAAACCATCAGTTGAGGTGTTTTATATTATGGATTGTCCAGTCCTATGTCAGAAAGTCAATTGTAATATGGAATATTTTTATATCGATGCCATTTGCAAAAAACACAAAAATAACAGGATTTGAATGAAAAGGTCTATTGTAATATAAGAAATGTTTGAATTGAACACCAAGAATTTAAATATTTTTGAGAAAAGATGGGTTTCTGAGAATGGACTGACCCTTGAAATAAAATCTCCCCGCAAATCCACTGTTTTATCCACTTCACTGATTACCTCCCTTTAGGTAAAAATACATGTACTTATATTATATTGATTGAAACCTTGCAGCATTGATCAGATAAATTAACATCAGACATTTTCATAAGATTTGTTATGATAATTATAATGATATAACACCATGTTCACACATGCAAGTAAAACTGGTTAAAATCCCTGCCAATCATTATACCAGCTTAACTTGCGCGCGTGAACGCAAACGTGGGGCAAATAAAGCAGTTTAAAAAAAATCAGTTAATACATAACAGTTCCAGCATCGCATGTTGTTATTGCAATGTAAGGATGCAGACCACTGTAAATGAAATAAACTTGCTCTAAGTCTAATGAATGTTGTAAATTTTGTCATTTGATAAGGTCCTTTAATTACAACAACTACTAACATAGATATTAGTGAGATATCTGTTGTAACCATAACAACCGAGATATCTATTGTAACCATAACAACTGAAAGCTTTAAGCACATTCATAGAGGTTTGTAACTGGTTGCCATAGTTACGTTACTAACAACTGCATGTTGAAATCTTTAATTCTGAAATGAGATTGTGAATAATATTTAAAAACATTTTACGTATTTGGAAAAATTGAAAACGGAAACAAAGACAAGAATTTTTGATTTTTGATTGTTGATGATTTGGTTTTTATTGTTTATTTTAGAATTGAATTACCATGAGTTCTTTTAATTAGCTGTTAATATGCTTTTATGTTTTGAAGTTTCTTTGTTTTTTGGGGGAGGGGGGGCATCAGGATTTTCTGACTTGGTTCCCCCCTGTCAGTTCTGACAAAAAGAAAAAAAACAAACAGAGCGTGTATACAATGGCTTGGATGTACAAGAATCCTTGATAGTTGGAATATGATGTAAGAATAAGCTGCAGGGGGGAAATTTGCCTCCTAGAACACTGCATGGTGTCTGTATTAACCCAGTGGGTGCAGAAACTTTTATTTCCTAATCCTACTGCCCAGAAGGCAATGGATGGCAGGGTGTTGATAAACTGCACAACTTTATATATATATTTTAGGGTAGCAAGTCCAAACTGGTCGCTTTTCTTTGGGTCCTCCGATTTCTTACCCCTGCTAAATACCCCACAAGCGAATTATTGAAATAAGATTGAACCATATGTTAGTCCTGAAATGACTATCAAGTTGACATTAATCTCTCTCTCTCTCTCTCTCTCTCTCTCTGTCTGATGTTCAAGTTAGATATAGACAATAAATTATTTTAAATATTTTGAAATTATTTCAGCTTTCAAACGTTCCAACATATTATCTTCGGGATGGTTTATTGGTATGATGGTTGCTATAGCGATATTGTTGCTTATATTGATTATTGTGTGTATTATAAAACGAAATAGAGGTGACAAATATCATGGTGAGTCCGATTTTATATTAAAAGAACTAAATGCCTTTTCTTTGGCAACTAGAATTTGACACAAATGGGTTGAAACGCATCTTGGGTCCTGATGATATTGGACAATAACACCCCTCTACGGTAAATGCGAAACAGGAAGTGTTTATCCCCTAAATTGACATAGCTGCTATGGTGGTTTTGTGGGTTGCCTGACAACCCATCTTTGTACCTGTTTAGATATTTAAATCCTGATTATTTTTATTTCCAGTTCAAGAGAAGGAGAGATTAAGGGGAAGTAATCAAGAAGATCCTGCTGAAAATTTTAATGAATTGGGAAAAAGGTATGAAAGTTATTCGCTTATACATTCATAAATAATTTTCTTTCTAATAGCCTTTACAGTTGGGTAAAATTGTTCACTTATACTTTCATAAGTTTCATTAATCATTCAGTCCTCTCCTAAATATTGAGATTAATAGACTTACTTTCAGTTTTTGTTTACTTTTAAACTGCATACATTCAAGGTACCAGGAGCTTTTTATGACTCCCGCACAATTTTATAAATGTGAAGGACTGATCATTTATATTTCTAAATGATAGCCTTCCTGATTGGGTTGTCTTTTCAAATCCCCAAGTATATTTGTGAAGCCCTCTTAGTATAAAGGAATGAAGAAGTAGGCTCAATTATCAAGCATGCGATCCTGATATTGACAGCCATATGACACTGGATAATTGTAAACTCCTATTTATAATGGATTTTGAGATACATGTGCAACCTTAAAATGGATGGTATAGTGGTTAACGCATGCGCATGAAATCAGGAGGGTCTGTCATTGAGTGAAGTGGCCTGGATTTGATTATCCGCTTGAACGTGACAAGAAGTGGGAGTGGGTTTTCACTGGTGCTAAAGATCCCATTCTTTCAAGCAAAATATGGAAATAAAATTGAACTAGATGTTACGCAGGTCCTACGGTTTTCCCACACTGCTAAAGACTCCTACTAGCGAAGGTTGCCAAACCATCCTCGGTAGTTTGTGTTGAGTGGACATTAAACCCAACTTCTATCTCGCTCTCTCTGAAATACGATGATTGTGAGAATCATTTAATAACACGATAATGAAAATCCTCCAGATTACTGGGAAGGATTGTCTGAAAATAACCGAAGCTCAGGGACGGATCCAGGAATTTTTCCAGGAGGGTGTTTGCCAGGTTTCTGTTACAGAAATCTACCATCATTGTCTATGAATTACATAGGCATACATACAAATTGAGCTTTTTAAACAGAGAAATCATTTTTTAGACACATTAGATACATTAAATTTTTAAAAAATGATTCTTTTTCTAGTGATACAAATGGAATTGGTCAGAGTGGATCATTTGATAACAATCCTGAAAAAATGCCACTGGGTGACGAGACAGATAGCATGGAAGAATACGGGGATGTCGATCCAGCCAAATTCAACGAAGATGGATCATTTATTGGAGAATATGGAGGTCAGAAAGGCGTAGGAGATCAACAAGCTTCAACCATGGCAACACTGGTATAGTTCATCATGTGACTTCAATGAGTGCTGGGAGTTCTGTGCCCTTGTTGTAAAAAAAAAAAAGATGCCGTGAGATTTCTCTAATAAAACTTGTGATTGGTGATTTTAATATGTAAGGCCTTAACATCATAAAAATTTTAAACATACAGGTTGCCAACCTGAAAAGGATTCCATCTTTGTGTAAAAAAAAAAAAAATTAAGCGCCAATCATCAAACATCCAATCAAGGAAGATAACTAAATCTAAGAAAGACAACTCTGTGATAAATGGGGAAGTAATTCATTCAAAGGGAAGTAATTGTTTTGAAATGCTTTGAATTTCAGGCATGAAGAGGTTGTTTTTTATTGCCTTCCTTTCAAAATACATAAAGATAATTTCCTCACACAAGATCAATGGAGTGGTCCAAACAATATTCCAGAATTAAATTTTAAGATAATTTACAAGAGAAAAATAAAAAACAGTGCTATATTTATTTAAATGAATGCCATATATGGTAGTTTATGTAAATGAGTAGTTAGTAGGTTTGTTTTTGACTAGCTGCCATCAGTAAATCAACGTCAAGTTTTTTGTTTATGTTTTTTTGTTGAAGCAGCTAGAGTATATGTTTGTTTGTTTTATTAGTTCACGATATTACGAGTATATGTTATTATTACGATGTACTAGATTGTTTTCCTCGTTCTCCTCCCCCTTCCTTTAATAACACTATTTGATCGTTACGCAGAATTGACGTAACCAAGACTTATTATTGGCTGTTAGTTATTGAGGAAACAAGTGTCGAAAAAATTGAGCAGGAAAAATGAAAGAAAATATTCCTATAGTTTCTACATGTGCCCTAGGAAAAGCCCATGGGTAATTACAGTTATAATATAGGAAAGTACTTCTCACGCAAAATGTATCATGTGTCATCATTTGGGGAAAGTTCTGTGCAGTGAAAACCTCATGGAAGCAAGTGAATGGACCGTAGTCATATTTCTCGTTTACCATGGGCAGTTTCACGTTTCCATGAAAACCTAATGACACATGTAAAACTTATGTTTTTATTTCCATAACCAGCCGAATGATTACTAAAGAATGAAACAGGACATAGTAAGGGGTGTAGAAAGAGGAAACAGACTATATTATTATTTCTGTGGGGTATAATTGTTATATTACTGGTTGTGATGTTGTACATGAGAAATGCTGTAATTTGATTGGCTTATAAGTATTTGTATAATAACAGTGTGCGACACAAAGTTTATTGTTGGACACCCAAGAATGTTTGTGCTTTGATTGTTGTTCTCAAAACATCACTTTTTCTATGGTTTTCGAAATATTTATTTTATTTTTTAGTATTTTTTTATTTATTCATTATTTTTTTTATTTTTTTTTTGTAAGGAAAGGTATTGAAAACTTACATAAACTCTGATTTGGCCTTAAAAGTTAAAAGTTTGATTAGAGTTCAGTCAACGTATGATTAGGCCTATAGAATTCCAAGTTAGAATCTCTCCATCGAGATTTAACGTGCATTAAAAGTTTATAGGAAAGATCTGAACATTGAGACTTCATGAAGTATTAAAAATAAAACAAAAGAAACTGTTCAGTTTTAGAAAAAAAAAGATAAAAAAATTCTTTATGAAAACATTTGAACATCGAGAATAGATGAAATAATGTAAAATGAAAATAAAATAAATCCAAACTTTTCATTTCTGAAAAAATAAAAGTATTGCTTGCGTCAACATTTCATGACGAAATGATGTTTATTAATTCTACTCTAGTCATCAGTGTAATAAAATAATACTGATCCGTCGTTATTCAGGGATCAATCATTGAATTAATCTCGTTAAATGAGATTATAAAAATATTCGTGGTTACGCAAATCATTTAGTTACTTAATTAATTCGATAACCAGAAACTGCATTTATAGTCACTTTTTACGCCATTAGAGGCTTTTTTTATGTAAGATGTAGAAGCATAATAATAATAATATATCCATATTTAGCCAATGAAAGTTGAGTATTTAATTTAACTCTGGCTATATTTTCATGACATCATAATACATGTGCTTTCATAGTAAACACTATGTACATGTTACGCATAATATCTCCATTGATTTTACTTCTTGTCATTCATCAACCATAATAATTTTCTTTATAAGAAACTCACTGGTAATTAAAGATGCATTATGTAAGATTTAGCTAAAGAACTTGTAGTTTTCTCTATGATAGTTAAATAATAGACAATGAAAAGGGAATAAATTGAAAATACTTCAAGACGCTGCAAGTTATTGGTAATTTTACAATAATATCTAATTTTTCACAGATTAAATCAGCATTATGTAGGCCTACAATTTAAATATAGAGCTGGCAGTTCTCACTATAATAGTTAACAAAAAAAGATAATGAAAATGGAATATGTTGAAACCCACTTCATTCTTAGCAGATTTATCGTTGTTTACAAAATGGTGTAGCCTTGATTGTCATGGCAACCGGTGTGACGATAATAAAAGAAAAAAGCCTTGATGATAGATTTTTAAATTAAATCATTAACTACTTATCGTATTTAAATAAGATGAAAATCAAAAACATCCAAAGTTCGAGAGAGTTGATTATGTTCTTGGCATGTGAATAAATGTCTAATTAATGATTTTACATGACATTTGAGGCTCAACGAATGATTTGCATTTGGCTGATTTAGCTCTTGAATAATGTATCTTTAACAAATTTTCTACTGAGAAAAAATTTAAGTGAATACCTTGATTAACCCTCTCCTGGCCATCCGTCTCGCTATTCTGTCTACCTCTTATTTTTAAGTTGTGCCAAATGTTTCTTTGTTTTATTATATTTTTCCTCTTTGCTTTCTTTCTTACATTTCCAAGATTAAGTTTTGTGATTTTGAAATGGACATCTTTAAGATTATTTAATACCGAGTAAAATACATCTTGATTCTTGACCATGAAAGTCAAACAAAACTCTTTGTCTTGCCTTTTTTTTTTCATTGACAAATTTTAATTCGAGAAATAACAACATACTAATCTTTGCCTTTCTCATTGTCCTCGATACATATTCTACATAAAAACATGTTCATATGTTAATGTTTTTAATTGCAAAAAAAGCAATCATTGTCCTTAGATTCCTATGCGTGGACTTGTTTCCTTAAAAGTTGATTAACTACCAAAGATTAACTTTGTAGAAACCTACACCATGGATCATTTTTAAATTCATATTTTCATTTGATATTGAAATAGCAGGGGTTGCTAGAGTAGATTTGTCTTTATTTTAGTAGAATAATTGAGAAAATAATGAGCTAAAAAATGTTTGAAAAGTGTAAAGCATGTTTACCTATTTGAATTTATCTTATAGTGCAAAAATTTGATTATAAATATTGCTGTATCTATATAATGGAAAAACCCACCTTAATTCAGGCTTGAAGGGTGAAGTTATTATAATGGAAACCTGGCGACATTTCTAAAAACATTATTTTCTCAATTTTCTCTGTTTTAACTTATATGTTCACCAGTCGTAGAACAACCGTAGACTTGATCGAATAAACTTGATCAACCAGACATTCCTCTGTTTAATTATATAATAGATATACTGAATTGAATGTTGTGTTATAAAGACTTTAGTTCACTTATTATTGTGTTGGATCCATTTAATCTTTATGTAATGTTTGCTTTATATATAAATATATATATATATATATATATAAATTACACAGTTCATGTATGTATATTATTAGCTAGAGTTTATACATTGCTAATAAATGTTGCAGCAACATTTTATTGCAAATTTGGCAACTACGCTTTATTTTTTTTACGCTTATATGGGTACTTTCACATAAAACTTGGACGTATTGTGTTCAAAGAAGGAAACAAAAATAGATAATTAGAAGCATGAATTATCTTTTGAAGACACACTGTAACCCAGAACAATTTCATAACTCAAAAGTCAGTCGTTAAAGCCACTGATGGTCATTTGAGAGATTTCGAATTCCTTTTAAAGTGTAAACTATGATATTTTCCGGTAGAAAATATAATGAACGACATGGTTGTCTTTTTAATCAACATGGGTGTCTTTTTAATCTGATTCAATTCAAACTAGGAAATTATCAACCATTGATATTTGGCATTGGTTTTCTTAAAGTAGCATTAGATAAGAAGAGAAAAAGCACTGACAGTTCTCGGCTATATAAGTCAACAAATAGATAATCAAAAGAGAATATGCTGAAAATGTCAGTCAAAATACTTCACTCTGAGCCTAGATAGTAGCCTTGATTGTCATTACTACTGTTGTTACCATAATAAACAAAGTCTTGATTATCCATTTTCACGATAAATCATAAACTGAAAAACGTATTTGATGGCATCGAGAGTTGATTATGGTTTTTATAAGTTAATTAATGTCTAATTAATAATTTAGATAACATTTAAGGCCTAAAGAAAGACCTTCAATAGGCAGATTTAGCTCTTGAATAATCAATGTTTAAAATGCAAATGACAATCAGAGGCTTTAAGAAAAAAAATCTAGGAGAAATTTTTAAAAAAAAGTGATAATTATTGTGATTTCAAATTTAAAAAGTTTTAAACCAATCTATGCAATGGATATGATTTACCTGGCAACTGTAATTCGTTTTACTATTGTCAGGTTTGATTTAGTCGTAGATAGATGTATAGAGAATAGACACCAAAGATCTTTAAAACACTAGTAGAAATAACTCCACTTTCATAGGAATCTATTACCCAGCTTTTAATGTCTAAAAATATTCCTTTAACACAATCAACAAAAATAAATTTAGCAGTGTAGCATCATTTTCTATAGACTAGTCATCGTAGTTATTAGGTACAGTCCTACGCACAAACCAGATTTTGGTCAAATTCAAGCCAGATACGAAATGGGGGAATTAAAGTTTTACCTTTCTTCCATCCAGATTTTAGTCAACCAGAAAAGAAATGAACGGGGATTTAATTGAAGTCCTACGTTTCTGTTCCATCCAGATTAATGAATATGGAGCCAAATAAGAACTGTCTGGCATTTATTAAATTGTTAAGTGTCATTAATAATTTCTGTACTGGAATCAACCTTCTAAATTTGATATATGTTAAAATAAACAATTCTCTGGAAAACAGTTACTGTATTTTGATTGGAAACGACAAGGGAGTCATTGTAGAAACAAAGCTCTGATAAAATACAGTAATCGTTTTCATTAGAACTGTTGTATTTATTTTAATGTGTTTATTTACTAAATGCTGTTTATACATACAGTGTATACCATATCCCACACTTTTGTTAACAAGAATTTCAAACTTAATATTAGATTATCAAATAATCTTCTATGAGCCTGTGTTAATAATTCTCGCTACAGTAGCTCCGGTGGATTGACAGCAATCTGTTTACTTTAACAACAGTAAAGATCAGTCTTAAACTGAAATATTTAAAAACATAATTAAGTCTGATATTGATAGTAGGCTATGACCATGTGTAGTAATGACCATGACCGCAATCTGATTATTATGACAGCAGTAGAGAACTTTTCAGACTTGTGGGTAGGACTGGATAAGAAATTCTGAACACATCATGACAGCGTATAAGCATAGTATTTAGCCAGTAGGAAAATAAAACTCCAAGCGCTTGACATTTATGTCCACTTTTTGCGTTTTTTATTTTGTATTTTGTAATATATTATATATGATAATGTTTGTAAATAAATTCTCCCTTCCGTTTTTTATTCCGTTCTGCTGACTAGTGTTCATCATCTCATTCCGTGTAAAATTGGAATATTTTGTTCAAATCATTTATCATCATATTTAATAAACATGGTGTATTTTTGTTTTTTTAAAAAGTATTCAAGATCTAAAAGAAGCACTTTCTGTTCGTCTTAATGGAAAATTAGATTCCCTTTGCACATCCCTTTACAGCAATCATTTAACTTCCTTGTCCATATTGGAATGGATTAACAATGGCGAGGCTCAAGCTATAATAACATGATATGTGAATTTTATTTGCAAAAATTGCGATGAGTTCTCAAATTTGCCCACCAGTTAAAATTTTGATGTGGAAGCCCTGTCTTGGAATCATTTATATGTTTTCAAAATCATTTCCTTGCATGACATACTGGGCAAATTCAGTCATTTTGATTTATAAGTAAAAGAATTCGAAATTAGTTTAAAGTAGGCCTAATATGTAGAATCAACCCAGAATTAAATTTCTTATACAATTGAAAGATTAGAAATTTAAAACTGAATTTATTTTGTTACCGACAGAAAGTGCTACTTTAATTCAAACTTGAACATCATGTGATAATCATCTACCATGTGACATCATCAACGCTTCAAAGTCACTTATAATCATTGTCAGTAACTATAGCGTAACCTTTTTGCCCAAATAATTATCAATTAACAATATTTGTATGTGCAAAATGTTTTCACATCAATCAAAAGGAATAAAATTGTGCTTTGAAACGATTTTTTGTTGTTTTTGTTGCTTGATCTGTTTGGGAGGTTGATAGGGTTGACATGTGCATGTTGGATCATAAGGTCTGTTATTGAGTCAAGTGGCATGGTTTTATTCCCACACTTGGACCTGACAAGGAATAGAGTCACCTGCCCAACCTCGTGAGTTTTCTGGGATGGATAGAGAACAGGCTAAAATATCACATGATTTTTAATACGATCAGGTGCCATAATCCATGAAGTTATGGGCTGAAATGAGCAAATATTGAAATGAACTGAGAACTTTGAGATATAAAGATATTTTTTTAAGCTTCATCAAAATTGGACAAAAATTGTGACCTCTAGGAACATTTTGAACATCTGAGACACGCTACCTGCCACCAATTAATTTTCGTACGTTAGTTATGTACGCTCTAATAACCTTTGTATTACCAAGTGGCCATTTCGTGGGGCAGTTTCGTTTTGATTTCGTGAAATTCAACTCAACCATCATTAGGGTGTAAAGGTGTTATATTGAAACTTTTTTAAATCAGGTCAGTCAAAAATTGTGACCACAAGCTTAAAACTTGATATTTCGTACAATCAAGGGCCATAATTCAGGAAGTTATGAATATGAAAGGAACCTAGTTTCATCAAAATGAGATCAAAATTGTTACCTCTAGAGGGTCTGCAACCTTGATATATGTCATTTACACTATTTGCATAGGTGTGGAGCAGCCGGGCCATTTTCACAAAATTCAAACTCGACCAACATTATGGTGTAATGGTGATCTAGTTCAACAGGTTTTTAAATCGGATAATAATTGTGACCTCTAAAGTGACCACAAGATAACAACGTAATTTTTTTGTACAATCAGGTGTCGTAATTTAGGATAGGCGCGAATATTGAAAGGAACCAAGATCATCAGGTTACAAACATCCATTTCATCAAAATCAGATGAAAATTGTGACCTCCAGCAGAGAGTCCACAAGCGAATAACATGATTTTACGTACAATTTGGGGCCATAATACATGGAATTTTGATCTGATACATGCCAATATGGAAAGGAACTGAGCATTTTTGGAGACACTATATTTCAAGTTTCGTCTAAATCGGATAAGAATTGTGACTCATAGAGTTTCCAGAGGCTACGACAATATACGTCTGTCCACATGAAATTGTGGCAGGGGGGTTGGGATGGCCTAGTTGTCTAGAGTGCCACGCTTCGATCTCTAGCTGGCCAGTCACCTCTGGCTTGCGGCTGTGGTTTCGATCCCTGGTGTGAGCGTATGTGGTATGGAAATAGGGGGCGTCTTCTCAACTTAGTAGGTTTCCTCCGGGCTTCCTCTAACTGCTAAAGACCCCTATGCGCAGGCAAATTATTAAAATTTAAAAACATGTTAGTCCCGAAATGACCTAGTTTGTGTTGAGTAGACGTTAAACCCCATTTCTCTCTCTCTCTGAAATTGTGGCTGTGTACAAAATAACAAAAGTCTTAGTGAATATTTAATATTAATTTATTTATATATTTATATCTGTTGGATGTATATTACGGTGGACAATCACATTTATAACATAATAAATCTCTTTAACAGAAAAAAACCCTGGGCAACAAATAACGAAGACATATATATACTAACTCCGGATGATTCATCTTATTACTAATAAAACTCACTCCAATCTTAAATAATAGAACTTTTCAAATTCAAATATTAATTCATTGTAATTTACTGACTGATGTGTCACATTCTTTTAAAAACTCACTCCAATCTAAAAAAGAAAAGATCATAGAACTTTGCTTTGCAAATACAAATATCAATTCATGTAATTTACTGACTGATGTGGCATTCTTGTTAAAATCTCACTCCAATCTTAAAGCCCCAATAACACTCTTGTTGTAATTGAATAATATGTCCCAATCTTTATTCTGGTCAACAAATTGTATTATTTTACAATATTCCAATTAATTGATGATATAATTTACATCTTAACACACCTAATTTAAAAATTTGGAAAAATTCAACTAATTGATTTGAAAAGTCTAACGTAAACCTTTTCAAATGTGACTTTGATTTAAAAAAATTTTGAACCCTCTGGACAAGTAAAATAGGTCGTAATGGATAATTTACACAACAGGTAGGACACTTAAACATCTAGTACTTAGAATAAGGTTATTTTTTTTTTCTGGAGCTGCCAAGCCAGCAAGATTGTTATTGTCCCTTTAAAGCAAATGACATAAAACATTTAAATTCAAATATTAAATTATGTATTTTACTGACTTAAGAAGTTAATTTACTCAATTATAATAAATATCAATTTATTCATACCAAGACTACCACTTCAAGTTTTCACTATTGACATAGAAACATTACAAATTATATTTATTTTATATGTTTTATGGTACTGTGAATTCATGTGACTAAAACACTTAATCAGTATGGTGTACATAAAAATTCCTATATTGGACCAAATTATGGTAAATATCATTGTTATTAAAAATCAATGCGTTTTCATACAGTCAATGATATCAGTAAATATCAATGTATTTTTACAGTCAATACTACCACTGCCTACCAGTAAATATCAATGTATGTGTATTCATACATACAATACTACTAGTAAATACCATTGTATTCATACATTCAATACTACCAGTAAATATCAACGTATTGATATAGTCAATGTTACCAGTAAAATCAATGTATTCATACATTCAATACTACCAGTAAATATCAATGCATGCAAACAGTCAATTACAATAACTTAAAATTAAACCGTTACATTAAAGCTTCCCTGGAAAAATGTCATTTGCTCTTCCGACAGATTATTAGTAAACATTTCGTTATTTTTTCATTTAGTAGACTTTTATTTATTAACTTTCATTTACTTAAATACATGAAGAAAAAAGCAGAAGTGGTACATGAATGTAGTAAATATCAATGTGTCACCTTGGTCTGTCAAGACCTCATAATTACTTTTCTATGGTCTAATTCATTATGGGTTACCTTAATATTGATATGACATCTTAGGAAATTATGCCATTAAGTCTCATTCTCATAAGACTACTTATTTATATTGAGGTCTATGTCCTAAGATGTCATATCAATATTAAGGTAAGGTAACCCATAATTAATTAGACCATAGAAAAGTAATTATAAGTTTTTGACAAACCATGGTGACAAATATATCCAGTCAATGCTACAGCATTGGAGTGAGCTCATAGACAAAACTAATATCAATGAAAGCCAAGCTAAAACAATCTCTCACACTAATAAAATAAAATAATAATATATAAAACAGTACAATTATAGCGAATTTAATATTATCATATATTATTATTAATCTGTCTGTTGAGCTAAAAGAATCCATTATATTACAATTTCTAAGAACATTTTACTTTCTGTGCGACACTGTGAATATAAAAAAAATCCATTTTTAAAATTCAATACTGACAATATAAATATGTACCATCAATCAAAACATTTTCTAAAAATTCTATCAATAAAAATTAACAAAATATTTGAATTAATTTTCTTAAAACCTGATTTTTATTTGAACTATGAATTTTGAAATGGAACGTAAAAATGATAAATTAGCCACCATTTTGGTAGTGAAACCACAGGTGTCTGTAACATGGAAAATCTCTTTTTAAAAAATAGCATTAAGCTGTGACTAAGTATTATGTCTGTAAGCGACTTTATTTAATTCGAGAGGAATCAATTCACTATCAGTACGTTTAAGAGCTTTTCCATTTTACAGGTGCCTGTGGTTTTATGGGTAAAAATATGAAATAAATAATTATATACACATGTTACAACTTCAAATTATCAAAAATATTTATTATGAACTAATAATTAAGATGTGTATGAATGATTAAATGACAGTATAAATTACATATATAAAGCCTTTATTTTGCAAAATCCTAAAAAGCGGTCAATATCATTTATCAAACATTATGCAAATAATAATAAAAATTTATACTGATAACTCAACTCACATTTATATTATTATTATTATATTACGGTATGGCACGAAAAGAAAATGAAAATATACAATAGCAAAAACTGCACAGCAGTTATATTATTTTAATAGTGTTTATTAGACCATGGTTACTTAATTTTTACTTCTTCCAAATCTTGATAAAAAAATATGGAAGACCAAACAGTATTCTTAATTCTTAGTTCTTAATTCACATAACAACAAATCAAGAAATGAGAATTAAGGACTATGAATTAAGAATACTGAATAAAGAGATTTTTGGTCTTCCATAGATAATAGCCTCTTGAGTCTCTTGAACAATGTTTGTTTTGTTTAAAATTTCAAAATGTAAAAATTCAAACTAAAAGCCGTTTGAGACCAAGTATTGTTTGTTTACCCATGAAATACCAAGCAAATTTTTAACAGGTTTTTGGGAATATCTACAAATAAAATTGGCATGGACTTTTCTAATTATATTCAACCGTGAACTTAAAAAAAATTTACTGCGATGTTGTAGGTTAATAAAAAAAGAATTATTTAGCAATACATATCTTACAGTTTTATTTCATTTTTTATATTATCCGTCCTTGTTTCATGAAGCAGAATCAGTCAATTTTTAACTCAGAGCAGTTATGACCGGCATACATGTATATTGCCGGGTGGGAACCCATGTATCAGATACTGGTATAGATGTTACTGATACTTGTCACCTACTATAAATATGCTATCTTCAAATACTATAACTAGAGGATGTTGTTGGTTCTAGCATGAAATAAAACACACTATATAGTTAAACCGTTATAAGAGTAGGCCAACATTAAACCTTTTTATCACTAAAGTTAAATTATTAATTTCTGACCATAGTTAAATTTCGTTTGACAATTATTTTATATAATCTAGGCGTCTCAATCTTAAATTGGGGCAAAGGTCCAACAGAGGGGAAATCATTAATTTCCTACATGAGGTGCTCCCAACAAACTTGGGTCGAAGGCCCAAAGAAGGGGAGATCACTAATTTCCTACATAAGGTGCTTTCCCAACTGTTAAGGGAGGTAATTTAAAAATCATGAATTATAAGTTGACTATTTATTAAAATTCTGAGGTTTTTTTTATTATGAAACATCTCAATTAGAAATAGAAAACTTAAGAATAAGCAATTCATATCAATTTGTTTGTAATCTCATGTTCCACAAAACAAGTACATGAACACTTTTTTTATATATAACCATTTCCATGATGTTGGTAATAATTTTGAACTTTGGGGGATACCAAAACAAATGAGGAATTAATAAACAAACAGATTAGTAACGTGAGAATTAAGACAATAATTTCAAATAAAAATCTTAAAATATTGGTCTCTGTTCCCTGGAAATGTTATAAAGTTAATGATATTAATTCTTGTATCCAACTACAACTATCATACATGTACTCAATAGTTAACCTATCGCCAGATAGCCACGCCTCCTTGACAGCCACGCCTCCTTGACGGCCACACCTCTTTGACGGCCATACCTCATTGGTTTTGTTATGAAAGTCTAAGAACGTAATATTGAAATCTATAGGCTAGGTATGTGCCTGAAGCAACGACTGTGAGTTTTACAACATCTGGGCCCTATTTCACGAAATTTTAACTTAAGATAAAATCCAAATTTTAGCAAATATTTCAATTTTGATTGGCTAAGAACTAAAATCAATCTAATATTGTCCAATCAAACAATTCCTGAACTTATAGCTACGTTATCTACAGACACATGAACTTTGCAACTCGATTATCACATTTAGATGGAAAGCGCGAGACTTGGTATTCGTGACGATCAAGAATCTGATACTCCCAAGCAGGATGAGTAACGAATCGAAATTAGTGCAGAAATATTACGTGAATGCCTTGATAAGATGTACAGAGTTAAAGCGAGATCAAGTCTTTTATTGAAGATGATCCCTAGATAGCCACACCGCTTTGACAGCAACGAGATTATGTATCCTTCTTATACAATCTATGTTCAACACAGTGAATATTGCAAGATAGTCCTACTTCCTTGACAACACATCCTTGACAACAAAATGGCGACTGTCAATCTTTCTCCCACAACCTATTTATTACAAGTTTTGTGTTTCTGTGCGCAATGTTCACAGATTCATCTATCACAATGTTTTAACATCAATGCCATCTTATACGTTGTAAGAAAAGTAAGGTCTTGATTTAAAATTTTGACAATGAGTTTTAGATTGTTAATATAATCGCGCTTCATTTTCAAGGATGATATGATTTGAGTGGTTGACATCAGGGATAGGTTAAAAACCAGAGTAATGCGATAATATTCTAGGCTAAGTCCACAAACTTCCATTCTTTATCATTATAAAACATAATTCAACATTATTCTAACTGTATTCTTTGAATGGCATTTAGTAATTGGAACATAATCAAAAAACACACTTTTATGGAATAACAATAACTATGATTTCACAAGTCGTTATCAAGCATGTATTTGTGTAGGCCTATAATGCTTGATAACGACTTGTGAAATCTTGTTGAAACGTCGCAGTGAAATAAATCATAGTAATTGTTATTCCATAAAAGTGTGTTTTTTGATTATTCTAAGTGGTAATTATAGAGAAATATTTCTGAAACCTAACGATTAATTTTTTCAATTAAATTTCGAATAGAAACTACATTTCATTCGTCAAATTATATGACCAGCATATAAAAAAATAATTTCTTCATACATGTAATTCCTCTCATGCTGACAAAATCAACTGTTTTAATAACTTCGAAATTTCTGATCCATAGACCAATCCAATCGGCGTCTGATGCATAAAATGCAACTCCACTACTTTTTCACTGAATATGTATAAACTTTGCTAGTCGTTTAAAGTCATAACTCTTTCACATTTCAGACATGTGAAACATTATCTTCACATAACACTAAAAATGTGAAACTTTCTGATTCACATTTCACTGAAAAACACACAAAATATTACAAGTGTTCTATTCAATAGAGTTTCGCTCGTCACATATATACATATTAAATACTCCATCTATTGAGTTTCAAACGCCGAAGTCACTGATATTCAAATGACATCAGCAATTCGACGACCGTCTTCCCTTTTTAACAGATTGTTTATGCGATATCTGAATCGCGTTCTCGTCAGTTAATTCCGGTTCTGACGTTTCACCGTTATTGTTAGTTGTATCCGCACTATTCGCACCACTACCTGTGCTATTACCACTACTGGTCGATTGAGATGAAAATCTCTGGGTTTCGTCTGGTAATTCAAGATTAACCATTTTATTTAAAACACTGATCCATCTGAAAACAGACAAAATACAGAAATTAGATTTTAATCGAAGCAGACAGAGGTTAACAGCATATGAACAGCGTTGTCACTTTGTGATAATCTTAGCTAAGTGATATATATCATATAGGTGTCAATGACTCTTCAAAAAGAGATGGCAACAAAGAAGGATGAGTACCGATCATTAAATTTCTTAAATTTTTTTACAGTCAAATGAGAGTGAGAGAGAAATGGGGTTTAATGTCCACTCGACACAAACTAGGTCATTTTGGGACTAACACATTGCTCAATTTTATTTCAATAATCAGCTTGCACATAGGGGTCTTTAAGGTTGCGCAGGTGACCTTACTCCTTGTCACATACAACCGTGGAATAAAAACCACGCCAGTTGAGTCAATGACAGACCGTGTACTACAGCGCGCACGTGCTAAACATTCGACCATCCAACCCCCCTACAGTTAAATGAATAGCAAATATGGTGACATCTTCTGTAGCTCTCACAACCATAAAAGATTCAGAGAAGAAATAACTTAGATAAGTAACGTTTAATAAACTTACTTTTTAAGATCTGTCTGACTTTCGGTTTCAAAAAGATACACTTTTTTATCTTTATGATAAAGTTTAAACACGTATGGTCGATTGTGAATAGTTTTAATAGCTTCTGCTTTGTACCCAGGCAGAGGAAGAGATGTTAAGGCACATGTGTCCTGGAAAGAAAAATAATCAGTAAAAAAATCAATAAAGTAATAAAATATTAATTTAATCAATAAAATAATCAAAAAATAAATAAATAATCAATAAAATAATCAAAAAGTCACAGATAAATGTTATTGTATTGTCTATCCTGTTTGTGTTTTAATGTGCAGTTTTCCTTCATCGTTTATCACTTTTTTAGACTGGCAAGATGGGCAAGAATGGTTGAAATGAGGGACCTTTTATGTACATTTCAAATACATATACTTTTTTGTATTCCCCGAAAGACTAGACACTGTACTTATGTCAAGTGGAAATGAATCTTGTGAAGGGATTCATTCTCAGGAGATTACTGTCATGAGTACATGGTCATATCCATATGACTATCCCCCTCCCTCGCCACACACCCACCGCCCTCATACATGAGATAAAGTCTATCAAATTATCAATTTCTTTTCACCAATAGAAATTGCGAATTTTGTACTACTCAAATAATTGACATTTTCTATCAAAAGCTTTTGTGGTATTTTTCCAATCAATCAGACACAGCCGTCGCCTGAGGTGTTGACACAAATATAAATGTCCTCGTACCTGATCAGATTTAAAAGAATATAAAACAAAATCTTCATGAGCAGCGAACCATCTTTTCATCCAGTTTTTGCCTTTATCAGCAGACATATGTAAATATGTGGCGAGAACACAAGGATCTTTAGCTTGAACCTGTAAATATACATACATTTTATATTCACAATAATTGGGAGGTATCAATTGAATGAGACAAGGGAGACAACTCTGCACAATAAATTTTAAGTCTGCACCATTTTCGGAAGGCAGATGTGACAGAAAGACAGAAATGGGGTTATGGGGCATTTAGGGATATATATGATGCACTTTAATTTCATTCTGTAATATATCAAGTATTGATGACAGTTCCGTGCAGCCTTTCTGATTAAGACGGAGGACCTGGAAAAAACCCATGAGACTGGACAGGTGCCCCTACTCCCGGACATTCCTTACCTGTAAAACACCTTTTTTCTTCATCGATGAGTCTTTATCATTATTTTGTTCATCTTTATTGACTTTAACAATAACATTATAACACTTCTGACAGACCCTCTCTATTTTATTGTTTAAATATTCTAACGGTGCTTTCTTACAACATTTACTACATATAACCTGAAATATATAATAAATTACAATCAATGATCAATTACAATCGATAATGAATTACAATAAATATATAAACAATTACAATCAATAATGTATTACAATCAATAAATAAACAATTACAATCAATAATCAATTACAATAAATAATGAAATGAAATGGGGTTTAACATCCTGCTGTTCTGCTTCGAACTCGACTAATGAGTGGGCTATGAGAAAAATTTTGCATGGACCGCGGCTCTACGGCCTACTCTCATACTGAATTCCAACTGCCAAGGGATCTTTGGTCACATCCAAACGACTAGACAGCTGTTCTTGTTATGCCCTCCGTCCTGCATCACTGACAAGAGGGAACCATGCAGGAAAATCTGGATGAACTTTCTCAGCCAATGCAAGGATCGAAAACCCAACAACCTGGCTATTGAGACAGCGTCTTACCCACTTAGCCACAGCGACCCCACACCCCAACTGCCAATGGAAATATTAAATATTCTTACCCAACCACAGGCTCTACAGTGATGACGTCTACGGAACGTAGAGAAGGATGCATCACATCTCATACAAATTGTAGCCGATTCATCGGGGATCCATCGGGGGGCTCTTTCTCCTACATGACCTTCGATCTGAAAATATATAAACATTTCTTAAATCATAAGAAATACATTGACAAAATTGGTGAATTTGTTATTCTCTAAATAGACTAGGAAAGAATCTAATCAGATCTTTCGTATATTGAATTATTCCATTGTCTCCTGATCTTTATTTCTAGGGATTTTGAATATACTTTAAACTACAATATTATACAAGATGAATCTCAGTCCAAAAATGGTTTAATTCCATTAAGTATTTTCAAAGATATGATGAATTAAAATTTTACAACATTCAGCATCCTGTGAAGACAACCTAAAAAGCCAGTGCCACCTATAAGTATTCGGTAAAATATTTTGATGTGCCTCTTTAAATCGATTATATTTCGGTTCTGTTTTCATAATTAAATGTCAAAAAATAAATTTGTCTGAATAATGCACAATCGTGTTCGTCAGATTTAAAACCAGATTATAGGACTTACCCCCGATTCTAGATTAGTCAGTGATTGTTGTTTATCTCGAATTCTCTTCTTCTTCTCCTTATGTTCAATTACTGTTTGCTTTATCGACTATAAATTTATAAAACAACAAAACAATTATTACTTAATGACAAGAAAAATCAACCATAAATAGGTTGCCAGGCAACGAATCATACACCCACACAGCAGCTAAATCGTCCGGGCACGGGCAGTCAACAAGAGTTGTCGCATATTAAGGAATTATCAGAAAATCATTAGAATTTGTTTGGTTTTTATAATCAAACGTTTTTTTAAATCAGGTAATAATTGTGACCTCCAGAGGGACCACAAGCTAATAAAGGCGGTTTTTCGTACAATCAGGGGCCATAATTCAGGAAGTTACGATCCAATATGCAATGGAACCAAAATCTTTAGTTTATAAACATATATTTCAAGTTTCATCAAAATCAAATTAAAATTGTGACCTATTCGCGTACAACCTTCATTACCATGTAACGGTGATATAATCAAACGTTATTTTAAATCGGATTATATTGACCTCTAGAGAGACCACAAGCTAAAAAGGGCGATTTTTCGGACAATCAGGGGCCATAATTCAGGAAATTATGATCCGACGGGCGCAAATATCGAAAGGAACCAAGATCTTTGCGTTATAAACATGCATGTCAAGTTTCATGAAATAGAATTTCAAAGAATAAACAGAACTAAAAAAAGGCATTGAAATAAAAAAAAACCAAAAAAAAACCATACAAAATAAACAGTATGAAAAAAAATCACAAATGACGTATGTTTTAAAACTAAATTTGTTTAATTTAAAATGTGAACTATGTAAAGACAATCCTCAGCTGATATAAACAAGTTTTAAAATATGTTTATACAAACTTACCTCATACCAATTAACTTCATTTTCTGGTGTTTGTCTGTAAACAAATCAATTATTCATTTTAATACTAGAACCGAAACAATATAAAGAGTACATCATGTTATTATGTTACCCGTGTTTAAAGATAATATACCCATAATGAGAAATTTGTGCATATTATACAAACTTATGAGTAATTTTTATACATAATAAATAGCAATGAGCATGTGGATGCTTACAGCTGGACCCAAGATCCATTCACTTGATTCTTGGCCAACACCGGAAGTGTACCTACAACCTCCAGGCAAGTGAGCGAGTGTCTTACTCACTTAGCCACTGTGGCATCCATGTATATTATACAATGCAGTAATTTGTGTATATTATACATAGTAATGAGTAATCTGTGTATATTTCACAAAGTAGTAATTTGTGTATATTATACAAAGTAGAAGTTTGAGTAATTTGTTTATATTATACAAAGTAGAAGTTTTAGTAATTTGTATATTTTATACAAAGTAGTAATTTGTGTACAGTAATGAGTAATTTGTGTATATTATACATATTCATGAATAAGCTCTGTATATTATACAAATCAATGACTAGTAATTATCTTATCAACTTACTCATCCAGTAATTCTATCGTCTTCTGTTTACTCATTAAATTAAACGTATTAGCTATACTTAAATTATCACCATCTCTTGTCTGTAAAAAAAAAAAAAAATTAACAATCGTTTTAATGTTTGTAGATTTTTGATTATGATGCATATCATACTTTTGGTTGCAAAGCTTCTGTTGTGAAACCTGCCTTTCTGTATCTTTTATTGCTATAAGTAACAAATAAGCAGCATGCATTAATAAGAGCATGTATTCTGCTTTCATTCAAACTTTACCAAACTTCCAGGACTTATGAATTTCATTGCATTAGACCAATAACCAAAGGATTAGGCATAGTGGTTAGGAGAGTAGGATTTGTCAGTTTGAGATACAAATTCTGCGCCAAAAACTTCATTCCTGTATTCCAGTCTACCCACATGTAAATGGGCATAGTGTCACAATTCCAATTCGATTCTGGTCCATTTAATACTAATGTACTTGTCCAAATAAAGGCCTGTATGAACGTACCTCCATGCTATCTATATCCATCTGAGCTCGGACTTTATACGCCCCTAACATAGGTTCACTACAGATCAACAACAGATCATTAAACTGAAATAAATCATATCAAATAATCATTTAAATATTTTAAACTGTCTTTTCCTCTTTCATTTTAAATAAATGAATTAAATGAAACAAGTTTAATGTCATACAATGAGAGAATTTAACCCGGACAGTGGTGCTTCAGTCTCATCGTCATCGATTTTCAATGATGAAGAGTTCTTTTACGTTCACAGGACCTTGGTTTTTTTCATTCCAACCAAACAACTAGACACTCTTCCTTCTCAATTCCTCCATCCCCCAACAGTGTAACGGAGAAACCACAGTAGAAAAAATTGTGAGGAGAGAGAGGGTCTTTAGCAGTGGGAGGAAACCGGAAAACCCAGAGAAAACCCATGAGGTTGGACAGGCGACAATACTCCTTGTCACGTACAACCAGGGATCCGAAACCACGCCAGTTGACTCAACGACAGGCTTTATGATACAACGCACACACGCTAAATATTCGGCTATCCAATCCCCCTGATAAGAATAACAAACACATCTGTCAATCACATACCAAAAATAGATAACGAGTCTGTTTTTCACCACTTCTAGCTGCTATTTTAGTGATAAGGCCTTCGCGTATTAATACTCTCGTCGGACTGATGAAATCTATATTAATACCACGTAAACTCTGGTGAATTTCTAACAACTTTCGGAACTTCTCCTGGAAAACAACAAATTTAAGTTTTAAATCAAGAATAGATACAGAATCTATACTAATGTTTAAAATAAACCTTCCTTTTATTTCATTCATAAACAAAAAGCGAGCAAAGTTTATTCATTTCAAAAAAAGAAAAGTTTTAATATGAAAATTATGTGAACTTACTATTTTTTTCATGGCTTCGTTGGCGTGGCTTGCAGCCTTGGTAACAAGATCAAGGGCAACTGGAGAACAAAAAAAAAAAAATCAAAATTAGATATTAAATTGGTGGTACATATTATTGTTAACTAAAAAAGAACATGAAATAACAGAAACTAGTTTGTTGGGTTACAACTAATATAAACTTAATTTTTTGCCTGGAGTCACAGTGGTTCAGTGAGTAGGACATTGCGTCATTAAACTGGAAGTCCCAAGTTCGATCCCGGCATTGGCCAAGAAAGTTCATCAGGATTTTCCAGAGTGGTTCCCCCTTGTCAGTGGTGGAGGATCGGAGGCCTGACAAGGGACATTGCAAAGTCATTTGGATGAGATGAAAAAAACGAGGTCCCATCCCATGAAAGATAATTGGCACCAATTTCTTACCTTGAGCATCTGGGAGGTCAGGTGATCCTTCAGGCAATTGTTTGATATAATCTGCAAAATAGAATCAAAGACTTACAGTTAGGTTTGACTCTATATAATGTGCTTGCACGTAGGGCTAGGTCATTTCAGGGCTAACATATATATGGTTCTATTTAATTTCAATAATTTTCTTGTGCAAAGGGGTTTTTAGCAGTGGGAGGAAACCAGAGGACCCGGAGGAAACCCACGAGGTTGGACAGATGACCCTACTCCTTATCACGTACAAGCGTGGATTCAAAACCACGCCATATAAATATAGGTCTGACAAACATTTATTAATCGTTGATTTTTAATAAAGGGCAGTAAGAACAAATTCCTGTTTTATTCCATCTTTGTCTGATATACTGAAACCTGACTTGAAAAACCTGAGGAACAACATGGAATTAACATGGTTATTTAGCTAGCGCTTTATTCACTTAGCCACCGACGATGATACCAACATTTTTTATATTAAATGGAGATAAAAAGATAAGATAGACTACCTTTGAGCAAAAGTTCGTATCGAGGAACTCTCTGTATCGGACCTAACATATGATGTTGTAGAGTCAGATTACCACATTCCGGTAATTTCTGAAATAAAATAAAATAAAAAAAACATATAAAACAGCAATCAAAAATGTTTTTACTAGTCACTGAACTGAATGACATGTATATGTGAATTTTTGTAACTATAATCAATCTCAACGTCTCAACACAGTTCATGCTACTTATATGCATACTAAACTTAGCTCCCTTTAAGAAAAGACACTAAGCTAGTTGACTGACATTTCAAGTACTAAATCAATAATTTTAGTCTGAAACAGTAAGTATACTTCGAGAATTTTGAGAGAGAGAGAGAGAAATGGGGTTTAACTCCACTTAACACAAACTAGGTCATTTCGGGACTAACATATGGTTTTAATTTTATTTCAATAATTCGTTTCAAGGAGTCTTTAGCAGTGGGAGGAAACCGGAGTGCCCGGAGGAAACCCACAAGGTTGAGAAGGCGCCCCTATCTCCAGAGGTGGAGAATTTTGAAAGGTATGTATGTATACTGCTTCCATTTAATGAAATTAAAAAAGTTTATTTAGCCATTGTGTGTATGGCAGATGTGAAACACAGTAGCATTGCAAAACAGTATAGTAATTTTTGGATATGGCGGCTATCTAGGACAGAGATCTACTGTCAAAGTATGAAGTAGATGGTACTCTGTGCGCAGAATGGGTTAATAATGGAAGGGAAGGCAGTGTTTCTCCCATCATCGACAAGTACAAGGTGGTAAACGTTTTTTATGACGTCATATGTGGATTGTGGGTTAGGATAAGGGTTAGGCTTGGCCCAGGGTTAGGGTTAGGGCTAGCCCTGTCTACATCTCGAGACTGTGACGAAATCTGTAGGCCACAGCCCTTATCCTAACCCTTATCCTAACCCACAATCCACATATGACGTCATAAGACCAGGCTCCGGTGGACGGTAAAAAACGCTTACGGTACAAGGTTTATTTTATCTTTGTGTGTAGACAGATATGAAACAAAGTAGAACTGCATCATAAAACATTATACCAAGTTTTGAATATGGCTATCAATCAGGACAGAGATTTATTCTCTACGTATGAAGAATGATTTGTATGCTGTTCCGACGCTTCACTTAAAACAGTTTATAAAATCTGGCTAGCGTTAAGACAGTTTATATTTGTCGTCTGAATGCAAAGATTGGGCAAATAAACCAGTTTTAAAAAAAAACAGCTCTGAGCTGGACAGCTTAAAAATGCCTCTGACCAGCTTTGGGAATGTACACTGAGCTATCTTCAAGGCAAAAAGACGACAAGTGCCTGTGTGTAATCAACTTTAACCTATGACAAGATCAAGCTGTCTGGTCAAAAGTATAAGGGCAACCACTACACTCACATGGCTGATGGCTCATAAATCGCAACATTTTAAAACTAGTTTAAATTTTGACCGTCTGATGTGCAGCCTATGTCTGAGAGTACACGAGGCTTGTATAATATAATTTGCAAGATAAATTGAAAATCTCCAAGTCAATTTAACATCCATCATAAAATAAATACAGACTGCTTAATATTTAAAATATTTTATCTTGTAATTGAGACCACCTGTTACTTGCTGTTTGTGAATTATTCACGTTATTCATGTATATTAGAATTTCAGTGGTTGTTTGTGAATTATTATATTTATTCAATGTCTATTAGAATTCAGTGGTTGTTGATTGCCAATTTTATGCAAATGAAATGAAATCAGATGTTCTTTAACGTCCTACTGTTCTGTTCCAAACTGGGCTAATGAAGACAGGCATACGCCTTACAGTGTGCTATGAGGGAAATTTTGTCCTGACAGCGGTACTAAAACCTACTCTTATATCAAATTCTAACTGTCATGCAGGCCTATGTGTACATGGGACTTCAGTTTTTTGTCCCATTCGAATGACTAGACAACTGTCCTTGTCATGCCCTCCACCCTGCATCATTGACAAATGGGAACTACGTTGAAAAATTGGATGAACTTTCTCAGCCAATGTAGGGATCAAACACAGTTTTGACTGACTGGCTAGAATTTACCAGATTGTCATTCATTTAGTTTACATGCGATAAAATTAGGAACTTCAATGAATTTAACCTTACAGCATAATAAATAGCCTACACGAGATAGTCCTATTCTAGTTTGATTTTTACCAAAACTGGCCCGGAGTAAACCCACGATGTTGGACATGTGACCCTACTCCTTGTCACGAGCAACTGGGAAATCGAAAACCACACCAGTTGACTAAATGACAGACCTTATGATACATAATGCATGTGCTCACCATTCTGCCATCCACCCCCCCTTCGACCATCAAACTCAAGTACCGTTACCTATTTATTGATCAAGAACAAGAAATTCAGTTTTGGTCTGACCATAACCATAATCAAATATTAATTGGATAATAAGAATATTAGTTCTTTGATGTAAAACTCATGAAGTATAAAATTCTATTCCATACCTGCACTTCTCGTATAATACTAGAAAATTTGGTTGATTTTTCCTGCCAATAATTGATTAAATTCATGGCATTGTCGAAATTCTTCACGTAATCTGTATACAACTTCAAAAAAGGAGCATTCTTTTTCATCAAGTCACCAATACGTGGATTATTTTCCCTGTAAAAAATAGGAAAGTAAAATATAATAAACCAAAAATTTCATTTTTTTCTGGCCTATAAAATTACCTGCCTGCATGCCTTGATGTCTGATTTCATTGCATACAATACACCGGGCCTTGCTGACAGCATCAGGAACAAGATCTCTTCGGGTACAAAAGTGAGGGGGAGGGCACTACAGAACTGGTATCGTTTAATTTGGGGTTTTAAGCCTGAGAATGTATACTTATAGTTTACTTTCAAAATTGTTTTCGTTAATACCGTGGCTTAGCTTAATGGTGACCGTTTAGTTGACTGTTTAATTTCTACGAGACATTAATAAATGGACGTCTTCTCAAATAAGTCAATCATTCCAAAATCGATTTACAGCATACCACAATGTATTTTAAAGTTATTGTGCATTATGATTACCTGTACTGGTATGATCATACCATTCAAACAACATGGTTATTTTTCATCGAATCCATGACACAAAGTACCCTCTTTTTATATCAAAGTTACCCGTTACCCATGCCCAACTAGACATTGATCGCTACTTACCATTTTTCCATGCGTTCCTCTAACTGAGGTAGAAGAAAGTCATGATGAAACTGATAGATCGTTTTAACGTTAGAAAACATCTGATTGACGGCATCTTGAGTCATAAACGGTTGATTTTGATTGGCCTGAACTACTTGAAAATGAAATTTCTGGAATAAGAAAAGAGAGGTTTAATATCAAATATATGCAAAATACGAAATGAAATGAAATGGGTTTTAATGTCTTAATCTTCTGCACCTACATGTACTGGGATAAAGAAGAGAGAGAGGAATGGGGTTTAACGTCCACTCGACACAAACCAGGTCATTTTGGGACTAACATATTTTATTTCAATAATTCGCTTGCACGTAGGTGTCTTTAGCAGTGGGAGGAAACAGGATAAAGACAGCGGATACATACAAAATGAAATAAAATGGGTTAACGTTTATTGTTCTGCTGAAATAAAATGAAATGGGGTTTAACTCACTGAGCCACCGTGGCTCCCCCTACTGATCTGAAGACAGACATACCAGGGACGGAACCAGGAATTTTTGCAGGAGGGCGTTTGCCAGGTTTTGGTTACGGAAATCTGTCATCATCGTCTCTAAATTACATAGGCATACATACAAATTGAGCATTTTAAACAGAGAAATCGTTTTTATACTGATGTAGGATCACTTTGTGATGTAATTTCATTGATGCGAGGCATATTTATTTTTTATGTAGCTGAGCAAGGTAGGGGGGGGGAGGGAGGGGTGGACACCGACCACCCCCCTCTGAATCTGCCCCTGCAGACACCATAACCTTTCTGTGAAGAGTTTCACATTTGATGTGCCTAGCACGATTCCGAGACCGGTAATGTAAACAGGTCAATTTCTTTAAATTCATCGCGATCTGATACTATGCCGAGCACAGCAACCTTATCGCGGCCAAGTGTAAACAGGACTTAAGATTCCCTCAACGTCTGTTGATTTGATTTGTTCAATATCTGTGACTAGCATTCGCTCAATGTCTGTGGACAAGGTTTACCTCCATGTCTGGCCAAGATTTTATTGTTTGTGTTCAAGTCTATTGCTAAGGTTAAGGTGATCCTAAGACAACTTAAAGAATGTGAAGAGCAACTTAAGGGAATAATAAACCCTTCCAGATGAGATCTCAAGGCCAATTGATAACAGATCCATATTATCAACATCTTCCCTTATTTGTTTATTCTGTGAGGAAGGTAACACTGTCAAATTTCAAATCTTAAAGTGGATGTAATATAAAAATTTAAATAAATTGCCTGTCATACAAGGCTACAGGCTAAATATAATAGCTCTACTTTGGAAGTGTCAGAATCAAATTCGGTGAAAATACACTGGATAAAATTAACGATTCCTCTTTCAAGTACCACAATTCTTATAAAATCGGTTTAATTAAACGTCTCTATTATTTAAATGAGAGCGTGTTCTTGTATAGTTAAGTGTATTTATAAACGATTCCCATGTGTATCAGAGATAATTAATTCAAGACTACTAACTAACCAATTAGCATTCTACATAATTATCAAAGATTCTCCTCACTTTAAACATTTAATTGACAGTGCCAGATCTACATGTAGTTAAGGGGAGGCCCTAGGGTATTTCACTGATGAGGCCTCTCCCAATTCCCCTCCCCCATGACTAGAGGACGATGAAAATGTGTGTTTAATGATTATAATACAGTTAGACAAGGCCCACAGTGGTTAAGTGGGTAAGACACTGCTCGCTAGCCTGGTAAGGTTGCAACGATATCAAATTCTGATATCGCCATTAATCATGATAACTGCTTTTGGAATTATCGCGATAAATAAAAGTCTACGATTATCAATTTTATCACGATAATTCTCTTTATCGTACAGTACTAACTTAACATTGAAATAAACATAATATTTTCAGTCTTGTTAACCGGGGATTCGCCGCACCGTTGCTACGGTACACCGATGTCGCGTGCGGCTTTGTTTACAAAATGTGTTTCGGGAACTTTCTCTCACCGATTTTTATTGTATAATTTTACAAGTAGTAATTAAACTATTATTTCGAATTCGATCTGGCCCCCGCACCGGTGAAAATGAACTTTGGATTTATTGCACCGACCTCCGCCCAAAAAAATCCTAAAATACCGGGGATTGCGATTATTCAACTTTGACCGATACGATATCACTTGAAAAAAAATAATCGCGATAATGCGGCATCCCCGGGGTATCGCTGCAACCTTATAGCCTGGTGGTCGGAAGTTCGATCTCTGCATCAAGGGAGTCCGTTTGCTTATCCTTCTCTTTTTTTGTTTGGGTCCAGATAAAACAACTTGAAATCTGTTTTCTTACCTGATGTAAAAGATGAAGTCGATCCACGTATGATTTTTCTGTTTTATATAATTCTTCTGCTATACAATGTAATTTATCACGTGGCTTTGTTTCACAAACAGTTTCCAACTGAAATATAAAACAAAAACATAGACATTACAAATGAATTCCAGCTAAAATATAATAAAAGACATTTCAAACAGATTCTAGCTGAAAGATAATACAAAACATCGACATTACAAACAGATTCTAGCTGAAATACAACTGAAATCATTGACATTACAAAATGAAATCAAATAGGGTTTAACATCCTACTGTTCTGCTCTGATTGGGCTAATGAACATGGACATAAATATATGCCATGCAATGGGATGTAAATCAAATTTTGCCAAGACTGCGATGCACAGCCTATTCTTATCTTGAATTCCAAATGTCAGGGTTTAATGTCCACTCCTCACAAACTAGGTCAATTTGGGACTAAGATATAGTTCAATCTTATTCTGAATATTTGCTTGCACGTAAGTGGGAAAAAACCCGAAGAAAAAAAACCAGTCGGACAGGCAATCCTACTCCTCGTCACGTACAACCGGGAAATCGAAACCACGCCATTTGATTCAATGACAGACCTTATGATACCACGCCCACACGCTAACCACCATTTGGATATCCAACCACCCAGCTACATGTGTTGTTTAAATGTCGGCATATACATTTGTTATAGAAATATTTTT
Organism: Patella caerulea; assembly: GCA_036850965.1. Taxonomy (NCBI): domain Eukaryota; kingdom Metazoa; phylum Mollusca; class Gastropoda; family Patellidae; genus Patella; species Patella caerulea. Next base: position 68,464,171 of record JAZGQO010000010.1, on the reverse strand, counting down.
GAAAATCTTAAGAAATATGATGTTTTGTGTGCAACATTTTGGCCTTTTTGTACAATATCTTGAATAATAATTTAGCAAAACTCAGATGTACAAACCTTTTCTTCTACAACTGGCACCGGAATACTCTCCTCTATTTCACTTTCATCGCCAGATGAATCAAAACTTCCGATGTCCGAATCGGACCAACTATTATCAAATAATTCCGCAGGACTCATTGGTTGGCTTGACAAACTTTCGGATCTATCCAAAACAGATTTCGGAGCAGTATGTTTTATGTCTATATTTGCTGGTTTAGTTTTTTTCGTATGATGATGTTTATTCGCCTCGGTGCTTGCCGAATCTACACTATTTTTTCTAGAACTACTTTTTTCCTTGTGAAAACTTTTGAACATTTTATCACTTTGTTCATTGTTAAGTTGCACCACAAGGGATTTTAAATTAACGTCTGATTTTGACTCAGAAAGATTCGTTTGAACAGTTTCCTTCGAGTCGCTAACATGTTCGTCAGTATACAAGGTCAATAACTCTTCGTTACTATCAGGCGTTATCTCATGGTGTAGATCGTTTATTTTTTCAACTAATGCCCGCACATAGCCCTTCGACATAACACTAGTTGAGAATTTTTCATCACGAGACTGACTGAAGTAATTTTTCAACCAGTTTTCCGTCCGCTGTACCGTTTCCGTTTCTTTCGAACACAAAGATTTAGATCCACAAGGTGAGCTCGGTGTGGAATGAACAGTTCCTTTCACAGAATATTTGGAACCTCTCCGCACTAATTCCGGACTGGTATCTGACTCTGTTAATTTAGAATAATCCAAGCACCTTCTACGAACAATCCCAGAAATCACCGGAGACGTTGGCGTCGACCAAACTTTTGAAGATTTAGACGGGGAATTCAAAGACCCAGTTGCAGTCTGATAGGCGTCAGTTTCGGTATCGGAGTCGTAACATATTTGTGACACATCATCTAAATTGATAGAACTTCCTTCAGCAGAGAGGAAGAATTCCGAATTGGATACTTCGGATTCGGAACACCAGCTATCCCCTCGGGCTCCATCTACATCATCAGAATTTGAACCTGTTCCATCAAGAGCTCCATCTGTCCGATGTTTTGATTTTGTTTTGTGTCTTACTCCGGTTATGATACGATCCAAAAACTTTGGCTTGCTTGGAGCTGAAATAATAAATTGACAATTAAAAATAAATTGTTAAATGCCCAGTCAAAATTTTAAGCCTATGTAAATCCTACCAAAATTTAAAAGGCCAATAAAGGTTGGATCAAGGTTTTGGGTTACTAGTCATTCAGATGGGATAAAAAAACAAGGTTCCATGTTTACAATGGATTCATGCTAAAGATCCCTGACAGTAGGCTGTAGTGAACATAAACAATGGGGCTAAGACGGTTTGTAAACTGTTTTGTGATTGGTTCGTAAAATCAAGCTATGGTCAGGGGCAGACTATTTCAATACTCCACTGGGGATACCTACATGTACAATGAGTGCCCTTGTGCCGTCAAAATTAGCCCCCGATCACACTGCTTGGTGTACGGGTGTCATCATTAGCCTGGTTGGTTCAGACAAATAAGACATAAAACCAGATTTCATCTCAGTTTCCCTCCGTTACGTGACGTCCGGCCATCTTCATTAGCCTTGTTTGATGCAGGCAAATAAAATATACCTAAGCATATTGCGACAAAAATAGTTTGGTTAAATGTCAAAAGTTGTGATAAAACACACTGTATATCGTACATCTGTGGTTTTCAATCTGCCTGATTGTTGCAGGTAAATACAACGTTAACCCCCTCTTTCGGTTTCTCAACATTACATGTCTCCTGTCGACCGTCTGTCTTTCATATCACTTTCATATTGATTAAAATTGTATGGTCAGTGACATCCGTTGATTAAAATGTCGTCTTGGAAGTCAAATAACCACATAATAATATAGATGTAATTAACGTCTGACAGTCTACATCAATGTAGGCTTGGTTGGTCCAGCACTCAATATGGCAAGAGATTAATGCCAAAGATTATTTCTAAAATGGTCGGAAATTAACTTTCAACACTGAGTCTCCATGGGATCACGAAAGGCTGATTTCACAACTGGTGAAAAAAAAATTTCCTTGCTGGTATTTAATTCCAAAGTCCTTGTGGTATATGACCAATACAACTTTTAGGATGTTTTCTCACTGTTTTTATCTCCATGTCTGAAGATAAGGCACATGTCACTGAATATTGTCAGGCGTAAATTCAGGCTTTGTAAGGCGAGAGTGAGAAAGAGAGAGAGAAATGGGGTTTAACGTCCACTTGACACAAACTAGGTCATTTCGGGACTAACATATGGTTTAATTTTATTTCAATAATTCGCAGGTGGACAAAACAAAACTGGACAAATAAACGAAGCACAAAACAAAACCGGAGAAAGGATGAACGAACCTCATTTCAATATTCCTCACTCAACTTAATTTGGCACAGAATAAAAATAAACGAAGATCACGAAACAAAACTGGACAAATAAACGAAGCACACAAAACAAAACCGAAGAAAGGATGAACGAACTTCATTTCAATATTTCTCACTCAACTTAATTTGGCACGGAATAAAAATAAACGAAGATCATGAAACAAGAAAACATACAATAAAATACCATACTTGCCAATTCTTTTGTAGGTTTGAAATATTATTACAAGTGGCATAATCCATAAAGAAAGAATAGTTCAACTGAGAATAATTCAAATGATCTTTTACATGCACAGCTGAGTTACAAATCAAAATTGATCCAGATATCGAGTTTCACCATGATTCACAAAAAATATTTTGCCCAAAAAAGAACAAACTGTCAAATTCATTTCAAGACAAGAATTAAGTATCTGGGTCTTGTGCCTTACTAGGCTGAGTGGGAATATGACTCATTGTAGCGCAGTTGACATGATTGCATGAAGAGTTTCATACAAAGTACAATAAATAATGATATGGACCCTGGTAGAGATAGAAGTATTCAAACTGTGGGATGATTCACACACCAACATCTAAATTAATAGAATTCACTATTCATTAATATCATTAACTCCACTTTTGTCTGTGTTACACAAAGTTCATAGCACAGGCTGTACCAGGTCAATAAAAAAACAATTATGATTCATTTCTTATTAATTCATCAAATTATTCATTCATTCGTCTTTCTCTCATTCATTCATTCATTTGTCTTTCTCTCATTCATTTATGGGGAGGGGATGCCCGAATGGCACATGCAAGTTGTATCAGAAGGTCTGACATTGAATCTGCTTGCATGGTTTTAATTCTCTGGTTGTACTTGACAAGGAGTAGGGTCGCCTGTCCAACCTCGGAGGTTTCTCTGGGTCCTATGGTTTCCTCCCACTACTAAAGACCCCTATGCACACGCGAATTATTGAAATAAAATTGAACCATACGTTAGTCCCGAAATGACCTAGTTTGTGTAGATTGGATTTCAAACCCTAATTTTTCTCTCTCTCATTCATTCAGTTAATCACTGGTCTTTTATTCATTCATCACTTGTGCATTCATTCATCATACTGCACCCTATAATGTAAGTCAATGAGTATGTGTACTAATAATACCATATTTCCTCTGTAACTACGAACATACGAATAACTAAGTTAAATGAAAGAACAGAACCACTAATATACAAATCATCAACTCCCAAACCTTAAACAATCTGTACTATTTATGTTATTTTTAATTTGTACTGTCAGTTTGTTACTCCTACACAAACTACATCAAACCCTAAAAAAACAGGTTTTCCATGGAGTGGAATCAAATAAATCAATTAAAGAAATTCAGATAAGAGAACAACCCTTAATGACAAAGTTAACATAATGAAATAAAATAGAGCTTAAAGTGTCAATCCCGATAACCTTTTGGGGAATAAAACTGCTTAACTTTGTGTTAAAATCCTTTAAAATCCATAACCTAAGGCCCACCTACTAACGCTTGTAAATAACTTAAACCTGACAGTCTTCATCTGGAAATGGAGAACGTTTTATTATACAGTATCTGGATAAAACCAGACTTTTTTCTATAAAAATAATATGTAGGTGAAATTTACCTTTTGTTATCAAGTACAGGGTATGGGTCATTCACTGTATAGACCTCTCAAGAAACATTAATCGATTATCAGGTCACCCAATGAAAAAATTGACCCGAAATCTTAAAAGGGTTACGTGTCCGGATAAGCAGTGTTGACGTCCACGCCCAAACGACTCGATATTTTGAGCTGAAATTTTGAGACAAGGTAACAGCATGCCACTATATTTTGGTCCATAAATTTCATAAATACTCGGACTTTAATTTTTGAGACTCTGTTCTTATCGGAATTGTCCCTTTAATGTGATCCTACTGTTTTGCTTTGAAATATGAGGAAAATTTTGTAAGGACAGCGGCACTACGGCCTACTCTTATATTGAATTCCAACTGTCAAAGGATATTTAATTTTACAAGCAAACCAATGTGTACACACATGGGACCTCAGTTTATTCTCTCATCAGAATGACTAGACAGCTGTCCTTGTCAGGCCCTCAGTCCGGCATCACTGACAAGAGGAAACCACACCGTTAACAATATCAACATTATTATTACTCAATATTGTTGAATCAAAAGATGTATTATGTAAGAGGTAAATCTGCTTTTTATAGATCTTTAATTTAGCTTCAAATGTTATATATAGCACTAATTAGTCGTCGCTTTTCTGGCGAACTGACAAATCTGAAATATTCAAGTATTGAGAATTTTGCGTTTGAAATTTGCGCTCTGTTGTTATCTCTGTAGCCATCAAATATTAACATTTATTTATGATTGAATATTTTATACATATACATCAGGAAACATGATGCCATTTACATAAACGTTATTATTGAATGGACATAGAGATAACGACAGAGGGCAAATTTCAAACGCATAATTCTCAATACGTAAATATTTCAGATTCGTCGGTTCGCCAGACAAGCAACGAATTATTCACAGCCAAACTTATAATTAAATCTCTAGACCATTGAATGGATGTGACTTTCAATGGATCTAAACATAATCTTCAGTTAATCAGTTAAAAAATTTATAATCAAGACTTTGTTCATTATCATAACCCTGGTAGAAATGACAATCAATATTACATTGTTCCCCAATATATTTCCTTGTAACACAAGGTACAAATTTATGGATACATTTATTACGAAGTTTGATAATAAGCAACGATTTGATTCTTATCTTTGTTGCATATTCTGTATATATTTTCTACTATTCACATTTCTGTATCATTTGCTTGATAAAAGACGAGAGTATCCTCGTCGAAACGCCGCTTAGTATCAAACTCAGTAATTGTGTATCTATAAATTTGTACCTAGCTTAATATGTTCAATTACTACATGCCAATCAAAGAACATATTTCCTTTTCATTAATCATTTTTTAAACTAATAACAGTCAGCTCTTTATATAAATCTTACATAACACTGTTTGTCATTTTAATTTTTCACTTAATTCGCACTAAAATATACTAAAATTGATTAAGTCTGTGAGCAATCTGATTGAAATAAGAATCCCTTCCAAACTATATTACTATAACCATTCTTTAAATACCTGAATTTGACGGAACTGAAGGACTTCCTAGATCCACCCATAATAACTACTACATGTAATAACAAACCTTGTAGTGTACTTAGAATATATATGGCCTGTATATACCTATTCCTGTTATTACAGCTTGTAAAACATACCAAAACTCCTTGTCGGAGCTGTGTTTGACTATTTCATGCTTGTTTGATAAACCAAACAATCATTGTGAATTATTTTTCCTAATGTTTTGCATATTTGTCATTAATTAAATAATGACAATTTCACAACATCAGTGTTAATTGTTGCTTTTCTGATACTGATAGACAAAAACAATCTTCAGTACCCATCATATATCAGGGCCTTTATACTTCTCCTCTTACAGCTTGTGAAATATATCACCTTCTGTGTACATGTATATCATATTGAGTGAAATGTATATAAATGACCCTTTCACTGGCCAAGCTGACCAGAACATTTATATACACCATGGTCATAAGTATTAGGTTACAGTTTATATAGAGTATATATTAACTAGATCTAGTGGTCAATTATACAGATTATATATAGGTATTGAGATAAGCTGTACAAAGTAGCACCAAGTGGTCATTATGTGGTCATTTTGTTCAAGATAACACACAGCTTCCTTTCACAGATGGAAGATGGTGATTACGGTGCTAGTTTGCTCAGGATGTCCCAGTTACAATTCACAAGTTAACCGAGAAAGTTCCTCAGAATTTTCTGCCATGGTGTCTAGTCATTTGAATGGGACAAAAAAACTGAGGCTCTTTGTAGACAGTGCCATGCACATTAAAGAACCCCTGGTAGTCGGAATTCGATAAAGAGTAGGTCGTAGCGCTGCTGTTATGGCAAAATATCCCTCATAGATCAGAGGATGACATAGACAGTCTTCATAAGTCAGGGTAGCGCAGATGTTAAACCCCAGTTTCATAATCAATGACTTTAACAGCACGAACCCACTGCATAGGACAGTATAGGCTAGTATAAATTAAAATCAAATAATTCACCATTAACGCTGTATAAAAGTGATCATTTGAATAGGACTGTATGAATTAAAAAAAATATCTCATAATTCACTGTTAACAAAAAGTAATATAAGGAAAATGTCAGAATGTGACCACTATAAATAAGAAATTATTAGCATTTTGCTTTCCTCAACAGGCTATTTTTAAAACTGGAATGCACAAATAGTAACTAAATTTATAAGGCTAATATTTTAGGAATATAAAAATGTTTCAAGTGTCTTATCTTTGTCTATTACCCTTCCTGATAAAACATCAGTTAACATTTCAGATTATATAAATTCCATGTCCTACATTCATTTTAGATTCCTTTATTTGTGGCCTATTTTCTAAAATATTAAAAATGTTGTCAGTGTCTTAGTCATAGGGTTCAGGTTTTTCATAGTATTAAAATATGGCTGAATTTTATAGTTATGTGGCACAGATGGGGTTTTGAAAAACCTGTTAGTTTTACAGTGTGTACATGAACAGATGGGTGTAAACCAGCATATCTTAAGCTAAGCGTCTGAACAGGCTATTATTGGCATAGTTGGGGAAAAGTTGGAATCCATGGCAGTGTTACAGGACCGAGTCATTTCTTTTTAAATGTAATCATTACAATGCATCAAAATGATTTGTCTGTTAACGTTGCATAATTGGGAAATTATTCAGCTCGAATTTAAAACAAATATTTTTATGATATCAAGTAGGCTAACCTAAAATGACGTCTTACTTGAAGACCATTGTTTTATTTGCCACTTGTCACCTTGGGATTACGATTAGCTGTAATAGAACTGGTATCTATTCATAGAACTCGATTAGTATTATAATTCTATCTAATTATCGCACATTGTATTAGATACAAAGTATCATAGAAAATAATTTCTAATTCTCAAACACATTACATATGGCACTTGGTTAGTGCAATAAAGTAGCTGTATTTCGCTTAGCTTATCAGAATTTTTCACCCATAGACACCATAAATAGATATAATGTGATTATTTATGGTATTTTAAGGAAGATACTATCTCAAGTCATCCGATTATATACCATAAATTATCCCTTCACATAGATAACTAACGCATCATAAATATATATACCATTTCACATACAAAAATACAGACAATCGAACACATAAACAGCTCATTACCAAATCTTGTCTCACTAACCAAGATGTCCAGGGTTCGATTCCGGTATTGGATGAGAAAATTTCCTGGGATTTTCCAGTGTGATTTCCCCTTGTCAGTGGCGGAGACAAGAGGGCCTGGCAAGGAATGAAATGAAATGGGGTTTAAAGTCCTACTGTTTTACTCCAACTGGGCTAATGAAGACGGGCATACAGGGACATTTTGCATGGGCAGCGGCGTTACAGCCTACTCTTATATCGATTTCCAACTGCCAAGGGATCTTTGATGTGCACGCCAATATGAAGATGGGATCTCAATTTTTTGTCGCATCCGAATGACTATACATGTACATCCCTTGCCAGACGCCCAACTCAATACAAACTAGGTCATTTCGGGACTAACGCATGATTCATTTTAATTTCAATAATTCACTTGTGCGTAGAGATCTTTAGCAATGGAAGAAAACCCATGAGGTTGGACAGGCCACCCTACTCCTTGTCACATACAACCAGAGAATCAAAACCACGCCAGCTGAGTCAATGACAGACCTTATGATACATTGCACACCACTAACCATTCTGCCATCAAACACCTCTGCTCTTAAGAACAAATGACAGTTGGAATTGCAATTCAATTTGTGTCATAGCACACTGCAATGGTGTATACCTGTAAAACAGGGACGGATCCAGGAGTTTTTGCAGGAGGGGGTTTGCCAGGTTTCGGTTACGGAAATCTGCCATCATCGTCTCTAAATTACATAGGCATCCATGCAAATTGAGCTTTTTAAACAGAGAAATCATTTTTACACTGATGTAGGATCACTTTGTGATGTAATTTCATTGATGCAATGCATTATTTTTTTTTATGTAGCTGAGCAGGGGGGGGGGGGGCCCTCAAACACCCCCTCTGGATCTGCCCCTGTAAAACATTATCCTAGTCCTGAAGTTTAACCTATTTAAAATATTGAGAGATTTAACAGAATAGCAACAAAATTCCATATTTACATAAATAAACAAACTTAAAACCCACTAATACAACACACTGAGTCAAAGTTTGAAAATCTAGCTTCAAATGTCAATGACACATTACAATGAACATGTAAAAATATTTACTCATGGTAGGCCGTATGTTGTATAGATCAACAAAATGATGAGAGCCCATCACACTTATTGACTAGGGTCATATAGTTCATTTCATAATTCAATCTAAATACAATGGTAATTCACAAAAATTTACTTTTTGGGTTATAACTACTTTTAAAAAATGAAATAAAATGGGCTATGACGTCCTACATCCTCTATCTACCAATTTTAGGGATCACAAAGCTATCCTTATCATGCCCTCCGTCCTCAACACACCGGAAATCTTGTTAAAATTTCTCGACACTAATGCAGGGATCGAACATGCGACCTCTGGGTTAGTGAGCCAGCATCTTATCTACTTAGCAATCGTGGCTCCCCATACTTTAAATAGATTATGATCATTATTTCACAAAATGTACTTTCTTAGATGAAATTATCTTTTAAAATAACCCAACAAACACATCAACAATAGAAACTAAAAGAACAACCATAATTTCTATACAATTTAGTTTTTTTTATATCAAATGTCAAATTGTGATTGGAATTTGTTCTTTCTTCGTAAACGTGCTGCACACCAAACAATTTTATTTTGAAGCTGTACTTTCAATTTACACGAAACATTCATAGCCAACTGCTAAAAAAAAGTCTGTTTACGCTGAATTTTAAATATCTCACTAACATTTTTTCTTAAAGCAAATATTTAAAATAAGCTGCGGAATTGTTTTAATTTTTATTCATTTTAATTCATATGAAATATGCTAAAAACCGAAGAAATAAAATTTTGTTTATACACCAAACCATAAATATTTCCCTTACATATTTTTATCAAGCAAATATTGAAAATAGGTTGCACAATTTTAAACCATATGTAAAATAAACAATATGGCACAAATGAAATTCAAGATCACGCCTACATTTATAGTCTTGGAAGATGACCTCGCAGAGCAACAACTATTACCAGCATTCTACAACTATGATGACTAAATCCTGAGTACTGGGTGCAAAGTAAGCAGCACATAGTACATGTATCTTTAATAAACTAGCAATATTCTAGCAATAAATTATCTATACAAAGCAGACCCTTGCTTATTGTCATCTACAAACCTATTGAATTTTACAAATTTACAAAAGAAGTTGGCAATCAAAATAATTTTTTTTTTACAATAAATGAGAGTTGATCAAAGAGAGAGAGAAATGGGGTTAAACGTCCACTCCACACAAACTAGATCATTTCGGGACTAACATATGGTTCAATTTTATTTCAATAATTCGCTTGTACGTAGGGGTCTTTAGCAGTGGGAGGAAAACCAAAGGACAGAGAAAATTCCAAGGTTGGACAGGCGACCCTTCTCCTTGTCACGTATAACTGTGGATCTTATAGAGAATTAACAATGGGGTTATTACCCAGATTTGAACTGTTACAATTTCAAAATTATCGTACATATTTATAAATTAGTTTGACAAAAGGCTAATTAATGATGACAAAATTATTTTAGCTTACACTGACTTATTGCTGCTGTTAAACAGTAAAATCACACTTACTCACAATTTTCTGTGGAATAAATTTAACTCCTATATGTCCATTATTCACACAAAGAATATTTCCATTTTTAGAAATGTAGCACCATATGAGCCAAGACAACAAATCACAAAACGATGGCCTAATTACCTAACAGTAACAACTGCTACTGACTCAGCCATCAGTAACAGAACTGCCGCCAGAATTGATGGCTTTGATAAAATGGAAACAGAAGTGGTAGCCTGCGAGCAGACGATAATTAAGATGGAGCTCAGACACTTGAGGTCAAAGGTCATGGAATAATAGACTAAAGTTCAAACCACTGATATGTAAGAAGGAATTTGACATTTCAGTTCCTGATTTTGATGATGGTGTTAAGCCATTGATGAGAATAGCAGGAATAACCTTAAGGGGAACCATTGATTTTCAATTACTAGTTAATAGAAATAATTGATTTTTTCTGATTGAGGTATAAATGTTTAAAAGCAATAATCCTGATATTTTCAATAATTGTCATCAGAGCAGACGTAACCGATGTTAATGCTATAAAAACAAATAGGTCTGACTTTCATTTAGCCGAGTTCAAATAGATACAATTTTAACTTAACATGTTCCTTTCATGTCAGACATTTTTTCTGGAAAATAAAGGGGCAGAACTCTTAGTGTTATATAAGCAGGCCGTTTCCGACCACAATTAAAAATCATGTGTCAACAAAATATTCAAATTCACAGTAATAAAAAAATAGGTGCACTTTCGTTATTTTTCATTTTAAATTCTTGTACGGTAGTCAAATTTATGTCAGTAATATTCCTATAAATTATGTGTTGTCATAATACAATTGAGTTACAAAGGGTGTTACGGTGGTTCTGTGAATTAAGATTTTAGGGTGTTGTCCCAGTGGCCCGATTGATATTTGTCCGCGGTGCAAGACAAAGGGAATGGCAAGGAAAAGAATCTAGCCATTCTTATCGGAGCGAAACGTCAAGTTCTCCTATATACACTGGCAGATTCCACGACAGTTGGAGATCGATATATGCTCTCCAGGCAAAATTCCCCTCATAGCTCACTATATACATGTACCATATATGTCTCTTAAATAGCTTGATCAGTGCAGAAAGCAAGTCATTAAAACCTACTTCATCAAGCATGCTAAGAGATTATGTATCTGCACCGTAAAAAAGCATTTATTTTCATGTTCACCAAGTTCATTGCGAGGAATGTGCATGTACAGTAGCCTATTCAGTCTGCTAAAAAGTCAAATTAATGCCAAGACATGTTTTCCACCTGCTGTCTGCGTGTATGTACATGTATGTGCAGACAGCATGTGTTTATATATACCATAAGTCAGTGATAGAACACATAACCACATGCTCTCAAACAAAACATAAACTCCACTATAAATAAAAATTCAGAGCTATCCTTTGTAATATCCATTTCAACTTCTGCTGTGTATATACAACAAAATCTTTAAAGCATCTGGTCGTCATTTGCATTTTTTTCGAACAATATCAACATTGTCATGGCTTAATCTACACTATAATCATCCTGCTTTCAAGTATTGATAATCATCTACCATTCCCCGGATAAATAATCGATAATAATGTTAATTATTTTTTACTTACAATTTGTTTTGAAAACAATCATAATTTGTAAATGAATAACGAACCATATGTCAGTTTATGCTGTAACATTTATTGTGTATTCATGTAGAATTTATTTCATTGAATTTACAATAAAATAATAGCAAATGAAATGAAATGTTGTTTAACATCCTACTGTTCTGCTCTGACTGGGCTAATGAAGAGGAGCATACGCCATACACTGTGCTATGAGGGAAATGTTGCCCAGGCAGTGGCACTATAGCCTATTCTTTTACAGGATTTTGTACGTCCATGCCAATGTGTACACAGGACCTCCAGGCTAGTTAGCCAGTATCTTACCCACTTAGCACCAGTGGCCACACTCGGTCCTCGTGGCCACCTAATGTACTCATATTAACTATTGATTATTATGAAGACAATTTCCAAACATTGATTCAATCCGATTAAAAATAGCACATCAAAAGAGTTTAACCAATACTTATTCATGTAGATGAAGATGATGATGATGATGAGTTTAAACTGTAAATTTCATATATTTGTAAATACTGAATCAGACAAGTGATATACCTTTTTAGATACCCAATTAGTTTGCAAGGGATTTGAAATCCCTCCAATGACGCTCAATGGCTTTAAGATGCATGCCACACAATTTGTAATAACCACACTCTGGTGTATATTTATTCTTGGATATCACCTGTGACATGAAAATACTAGACCAATCATTATTGATTCGGCTGAAACTGATCCGCTTTGGGTCTTTATATTAAGTATAGGTCTGAAGAACGCCCAGGGAAAATCAATAGGTTCCAAATAATGAAATTGGGTTTAACCTGTTTTTAAAACAATCCACATCAGGGGAGTAAAACCGTAGATCAAATCTAATGGATAATAATTACAATAGTTTGTTACAAAATCTTACAACTTGCATCCGATATTCAACTGAGCCGTGCAGTGTGCTACAACAGAATTTGTGAGCAATCAACCTTTTCGCTGAGCCACCATAACTACCTTGATACTTCTGACAGGCAAATTGATGCTGTTGGAAGAAATCTAAATTGAACTTTACATACATGCATAGTTTGACATGAATGGCTGTCTCCTCCCCACTGGATTTGAGGTGGTAGTCCACTAGGGCAAATACAGTCACTGCTTTGGTTTTAGTATTGTAAGATATTTTCATCATTCTTGGAGAGAGAGAGAGAGAGAGAGAGAGAGAGAGAGATTGGGTTTAATGTCCACTTGACACAAACTAGATAATTTCGGGACTAACATATGGTTTAATTCTATTTCAATAATTATTTCATTTGCGCGTAGAGGTCTTTAGCAGTGGCAGGAAACCGGAAGACCCGGAGAAAACCCATGAGGTTAGACAGGCGACCCAACTCCTTGTCACGTATACATCTGGGGAATAGAAACCACAACAGTTGAACAATGACAGGCTTTATGATACAGCACGCACATGGTAACCACTCAGCCATCTACCCCCCACCATCATTCTTGGAGACGATATATAAAACCACACCTCTTTAGAAATGTATTGGAAGGGCAATAACCCACAAAAGAATCTCTTTGGCTAATATTTCCTTAAGGAATTTATCACGATCCCATCTAAACTTAATTTAAGAATATCAAGATCTATTATAAACGTAGACAATTTTAACACGTTTTAAAATAAGACATATTATCTTACTTTAAATAGATTGCCTTCTATTTATAGTCTTGTTTGGTTATTCTGGCATTAACAGGACCAAAATAACTTTCTATTAAATTTTAATCCTTTACGTATTTCAAGAAAGCAGACTTGAAAGTTGAGTATATTACGTCAAATCAATACATTACATCGGATAAATGATTAAATCAAATTGATCTGAAATTACCTTTGCAATTTTATTACAAAAATAGGCAGATATTTTTAACTAGAAAAAATTGAGAAGTTGTATTTTAGATTTCTATCAAAGAAATGAAATGGGGTTTTAACATTCCACTTTTCTGCATCAACTGGGCTAATGTAGATGAGGTTCTATTAAAAATACTAATCATAATCTGCATACATGGCCTGCTTAAACCCTAGTAGAGAAACATTTGAATCCGATCTGAATAGCCTTTTAGCCCTCCAAAATATTTTGGCAGGGAACTTTTGAGTCATGGTATAATGTTTTTGAGTCATGGTATAATGTTTCATTGTATAATGTTTTTGAGTCATGGTATAATGTTTTTGAGTCATAGTATAATGTTTTGAGTCATGGTATAATTGTTTTGAGGGATAATTGTTTTGAGTCATGGTATAATGTTTTGAGTCATGGTATTAAGGTTTTGAGTCATGGTATAATTGTTTTGAGTCATGGTATAATGTTTTTGGGGTCATGGTATAATGGTTTTGGGTCATGGTATAATGGTTTTGTGAAGGGACCAGTGTCCTGTACTTGGAGCTCCAGATGGTCAGTAACCTCTGATTTGCAGTTGTGGGTTCAAGCGACACACGCAAGTCAGAGGTTACTGACCAAAAAAGGGGGTAGATAGGTTTGTCTGGGATATCACTCAGTGTTGAAGCAGAACTACATCCCTAGTGACAATCATTGGTAATTATAAACCAGTACGTCAATGTACTCAACCAATTTTTTGGGGGGTCAAGATATGATTGAAACATAATATTGATACATGAGGGCCAGGAATGATAACAATGCTTGAAAAAATTAAGTTTACAACCTCAGAAACAATAGATCTTTTATATTTGAGTAGATGAACATGAAATAGAGATGTTAAAGTTTAAACCACTTCCCAAAATATCTTTATATCTACAAACAAAGAATGTTTAACCTTTCTGTGAAAACTCGCAGTAGTTGCAGACAGTCCGCACCTTGATACTGATACCAATTAAAAACAGAGCAAAAATAACCTCAGGTAAAATGTAAGAAAACTTATTTTGGCCGACTTAACAATCTGAAACAATAGAGCAGATGCGAAAAGGTTTTGTTTGTTTAAGTGCCATGTTATAAATACATTGTTGAAATTGGCGTGAAAATGTCACTGAATCGGTAGCACATTGAATAGCTGTCTACCACACCACCCACTTATACAGGAACAGTGTGCCAATGCTTGCTTTCACAATCTTATAATCCTATTGTTTGGAATGCTTTTGAGTTTGCAGTATGGGGGAGGCTTATACTCTTTCGGATGCTGCGAAAAACAGAATTCCTGTGTACACATCAACGTGCACGTAAAAGAATCCAAGACATTTGGAATTTGAAATTAGATTAAGCTGTAGTTTCGACATCCGGGCAAAATTTCCCTTATAGCACATTGTATGGCATTTGCCCATCTTCATTAGCGCAGGTTAGGGAGAGAGAGAGAGAAATGGGGTTTAACGTCCACTCAACACAAACTAGGTCATTTTGGGACTAACATATGGTTTAATTTTATTTCAATAATTCGCTTGTGCGTAGGGGTCTTTAGCAGTGGGAGGAAACCTGAGTGCCCGGAGGAAACCAACGAGGTTGAGAAGGCGCCCCTATCTCCATGCCACATACGCTCACACCAGGGCTCGAAACCACAGTCGCAAGCCAGAGGTGACCGGCCATCTAGAGGTCGAAGCGCGGCACTCTAGACCACTCGGCCATCCCAACCTCCTGCGCAGGTTAGGAGCAAAGCAGTGGGACGCTAAACACCATTTCATTTCATATAATTTCTCCTCAAGACAATACTTAAACTGTCATTTAGTGACAAAAATATGGACATTTTTTTGTCACCTGTATAAAGTAGGAGAATTTTGACTAAACAGCAGTGTTTCTGTCTAAGTACTGGTACTATGATTTCCAACTATAAAGGGTTCATGTATGTGTGCAGGCCATGTTTTAGACCAATCCTAACAAATATGTGTTGAGTGGACGTTAAACCCCATTCCTCTCTCTCTCACAAATATGTATACTTTCAATAGATTTTTCTAAACAAATCAGTCAAACATGTTAATTTACTAATGGGAGCGAAAGAGAGAAATGGGGTTTTACATCCACTCAATACAAACTAGGTCATTTCAGGACTAACATGTTCAATTTCATTTCAATAATTCACTTGTGTGTAGGGGCCTTTAGGAGTGAGAGGAAACCAGAGAACCAGGAGAAAACCCAAGAAGCTCCACAGACAACTCCACAAGAAAAAATCTTAAGTTAAGATGTAAGTTCAATCAAAAATATATAAATCAAGACTATGAGGAAGAAACCCGACTTGACACTAACTATTAATTTTTAATTCATTCAATTAAATTTTTTTCATTTATTTATTTATTTATTTATACTTCAAGTTCAAGAATTTTCCCTTTTTACGTCTTGTATTAACGATTCGATACAGGGATTTATAAAAGTACATATTCACATGTTAATATTTTATTTTTGGCACTGCACCTAGTCCACGGAGTCTAAGCTTTTGAAATCTTAATGTCTACTTTTAGCAAAACATATTCTTATCGAGACCCAAAATAACTGATTCTTGGATCAAGCTCAGATCACTACAACAAAGTCCAATTTCTTTACATTTAAAAACCAATAAAAGTTCACTCACTTAAAACTTACTTCTGTACCATATACAAAATATTTTTGGCTTTTTGCCTCGTTGTTATAGAATTCACGTTTTACGACAAAATGATATTAACAAAATATAAAATCTCAGTGAAATCAATTGGCAGGTTCATAATTTATGCGATAACGAAAAACTTCCTTGTTGCAATCAGTGAAAGGTGCTTGCAATTGAGATATCGAAGATAAATTTAAATTTTTTAGATATGAGGTTACAAAGAACATCCTGTGTTTCATTCCAATATGCAAACTCGTAATTCAGTACATGTAGTTGATTTTTCTTAAAGTTTTCAATCCCAATCGCATATTTTGGGGAGAGTCTCTAATTTATCATGGCTTATAAAATGAATTGAAATGGGTTTTATTAACGTCCTACTGTTCTGCTCCGACGGGGCTAATGAAGATGGGCATACATCATGCAATGTACTATGAAGAAAATTTTGCCCAAGCATCTGTGCTACAATCTACTCTTTAATTGAATTTTAACTGCCAAGGGATCTTTTATGTGCACATCAATGTATACATGGGTCCTCGTTTTTTTCTCCAATCCAAATGACTAGACAGTTGTCCTCTGTCCTGTCCCACTGACAAGGGGAAATAACGCCAGAAAATTTGTATTTTAGAAAAGTTGTTCAACTTGACTTCAAATTACAAACTAAACATCTAGAGACAATAATTTGATTTAGATTTTTTGACAAATACACAAACAAAAACAAAGTATTGAGTACTATAAAAACAAATTGACATTTGTATTTTAGAAAACTGTTCAGTTTGACTTCAAATTACAAACTACACACCCAGAAACCATGAACTTATACTCATTGAAAGCGTACTCGAAAATGATGCAGTAAATAAAGAGGGTACGTATTAACAGGAAATGATGATTAGAGTCTACTTTACTTATATCTGACACATTCAAATTATAAAATCATAAATGTTATTACTTCATCATCTCTTCTGCGTTCTATTAATATATCATTCTAACCTAGTTTTTCTGTCTTCATCAGCCGAGTCGGAGCAGAACAGAGGGACAACGTTAAACCCCATTTAATTAAATTTCATTTAGCAATCAAACAACGTGTGTCACATTAAAAAACACAACACAATTTATATGGAAAACAATCATGGTTTATACACATCTAGCACTACATATCCTTAATCGTTATTAAGGATTATAACGTATGTGACCCTACCTTAGGCCATCTGCTTATTTTCCCAAGGTCACAAGATGTAAACATGGTTAGAGCGCGAGGATTGTGGGTTGGGGTTAACCGTTAAGCTACAGCTTAGGGCTAGGTCTTGGATTAGTTTTAGCTCTAGCCCTGTATACATCTTGTGACCTTGAGAAAATCTGCAGGTGGCCTTAAAAAATAGATCTAACTTCTACCTTATCTTACACGGAAAATCCAACCATATAAGCACTACATCTAGTTTTAATTGATAACTGTCATTTGCATTAAGCATGAAATGTGGAAATTTTATGAAAATGGAATGATTATTAATTTGCTTTGAATGGTTTCGAATCCCTGGTTGTACGTGACAAGGAGTTGGGATGCCTGTCAAACCTTGTGGGTTTTCTCTGGGTCTCTGATTTCCTCCTACTGCTAAAGACCCCTATGCCCAAATGAATTATTGAAATAAAATTGAACCATATGTTAGTCCTGAAATGACTTAATTTGTGTCGCTCAACGTTAAACCCCCATTTCTCTCAATTTATTTATCATAATGTTTTTAGGGTTATATGACCCGTTTATCAATTAATTAGGTTATATCAGGCACCATCTAATTAGGTTATATCAGGCACCATCTAATTAAGTTATATCAGGCACCATCTAATTAGGTTATATCAGGCACCATCGCTCTGGTGTATATCAGTACATGTTTGTTTTCTAGGTTATCGGGTAACCTTATAGTTTGTAAGCATTATGAGTATACCTATATAGCACATGACATGTTAAACAATAAAAATGGAGAAAGAGAGAGAAATGGGGTTTAACATCCACTTGACACAAACTAGGTCATTTTCGGACTAACATGTGGTTCAAATCTATTTCAATAATTCGCTTGTGCATGGGGGTCTTTTGCTGTTGGAGAAAACCGGAGGACCCGAAGAAAACCCATGAGGTTGGAGGGGACATAAAAAGAACCCTCGAAAGTTGGAATTCTAGGAAGAGTAAGTGCTAACGTCCTTGTAAAATTTCCCCCAGGGTAAATTGAACGGCATATTCCTGCATTCATTAGCCAGATTGGTGCAGAAAGGTAGAATGTTTAACCATATGTCATTTCATTTACGATACAGTTTCCGCAAGAGGATTAAAAAACTACTGATATCACATAAAGACTAAGGTACCCAATTATACCATGGCCAAATAACATGCTTCATCAATCGAATTATTAACAAATTAGGTTTACAAAAGCATGACATTATTGATGTGGGTAATCCAATTTATAATGTCTGTTTCAAATTAAATAATTTGATGAGCACAGATATTATATAAATGGTTTTAATGTCATTTAGTAATTGGATGGGAAATAAACAGGTCACAGCTTATTACTGTGAGGGAGAGAAATGGGGTTTAACATCCACTCGACACAAACTGGGTAATTTCAGGACAAACATATGGTTTAATTTTATTTCAATAACTTGCTTGCAAGTAGTGAGTGGTCTTTAACTGCGGGAGAAAACCGAAGGGCTCAGAGAAAACCTAATCCTTGTCACGTACAAGCGGAGAATCAAAACCATGCTCGTTGACTCAATCACGGATCTTATGATCTAACACACAGATTACATCATTCAGACACCAACAACATGATAAATCGACCATAGAAGCCTGGTCAAAACCTCGCTTGGTAATAAGCAGTACATATTCCATAGAATTGTGAACTGTGTCGATATTACATAATACCAATTTAAATGTCAAATACAATTTGTGTAAAATATCACACCGGATGCCATATGTAACCAAGGCTAAACTGAATAGCTTTGATCAAGGAATATCAGTGTTAGGTTACCATAGCGAGAAGTAAGAAAAAAAACCTCCACCATTGACACTTTTCCCCTGATCTAACCTCTAATCCTAATTGACAAGAAATTACACAACTTCCTCACATGAAACAAGAAGAAAGAGAAAACTACCTGCTTCAGTTGACAGAATAACACCCTTTATAATATCAAGAGGAAATAAATTATAGTTGAACTTTGATCCCACGACCTTTCACCCTAACATAAATATCATGTTAAAATGTATATCTACAGTAATGTACATATCTGTACATGCATTTCAATGTGGAGTGAATATTAAGGGTCTAATATAATCCAACTTGACATAATCATTTTTTATAAGGCCAAATTCATAAAATAAACCTCTAATATATTACATTATAGTACATATGTACATCATACATGTAAGGCCAAACCAGTAGGACTGGATTTACAAAAAAACACTTTACAGTATCCCAGTGACAATGGGTTTAAAAGTTAATATTCTTTAGATTCCAAATTCTGGTATCACTTTATGCCAATATGTAGGGTTTTTTTTTATGTACACCAGTAAACCTGTTATTCCTTTAAGAGAGACAGAGAGAGAGAGATAAAGAGAGATATTACTTGGATAGGCCTACCTGGACATTGATAATTTTGGGACTGACATATACTTTAGATCATTTCTTCATGTTTGTTGCTGTTATAAATTATTTAAAAGATGTTTGTTACTGTTATCAAATTAATCAAAAGAGGTACTTATCATTATCAAATCATTTTACAGATGTCCTTATAACCTGTATCAAATCATTCAAAAAATGTGGTTACACTTATTAAATTATTCAAACGACGTACTAACCATTATCAAATTATTTTAAAGATGTGCAAACCGTTATTAAATTATTCGAAAGATGTGCTGTTATTAAATCATTAGAAAGATGTGCAAACCGTTATTAAATTATTCAAAAGATGTGCTAACACTTATCAAATCATTTGAAAGATGTGCTAACCATTATCAAATTATTCAAAAGATGTGCTAACAGATGTGCTAACTGTTATTAATTATATGAAAGTTGTGCTTAAACATCTGCCTATTGTAGGTCTTTCTTTAGGCCTGAAATGTTATAAAAACTATTAATTAGACATTAATTAACTTATCCAGACCATAATCAGCTCTCGATGTCAAGGCTAACCTGGGATATGTGTTGAATTATAGTTCAATTTGCTGCAAAACTTTCCTCAGTGATTAACGATTAAATGTATAATCAAGACTATTAGTTTTGTCTTTCCGACTTTCGAGGATAAGTGAAATTTTCATCCCCTTAGTTCTCAGTTCAGAGTGGATCAATTTGACTGAAATTTTCAACAAATTCCCTTTACATTATGTAGTTTTTAACTATTATAGTGAGAACTGCCAGCTCTTTATCTAATCTCACATAATGTATCTTTAATGCAATCTGATTAAAATACAGTTTGATATTTTGTTTCGTTTTTTATACTTTTGATAACCTACATTACAAGAAGTGGTGTGGAGACAAGAAAAACAACATTTTATGAACCATAAAAAACGTAACGAAACTGGATCTGTGTTTTAATCAAATTGTGCTTAATGTTATCAAATTATTTGAAAGATGTGCTTACCGTTATCAAATTATTTCCGAATATAGAATGTTTTACCAAAATACATGAAATTATTTAGCCATAACAACACTAGATCTAACATGTCACCATGAAGTACATTGAATAAATGTATTCTGGTGAGTCTAGGAGGAAGTAGAAAGTTTTGGCAAGGGTTCACATCAGTGTTGCTATTTCAAATTATTTCTTGTCAGACAGTTTTACCGAAAATAAAGGGGAATTATAATCGTTATTTAAGCAGACGGATTCAAACCACAATTAAAATTCACAGGTCAACAAAATATTCAAATTTGTACATAATCAACAAAATATTCAAATTTGTACATAATCAACAAAATATTCAAATTTGTACATAATCAACAAAAATATTTTTCATATTCAAAACCCTATGTACATTGTATCTAACGAAAACAGTGTACAGGAGATTGTTGGCGTAATTCAGAGAAAGAGAGCAGGGGCGGATCCAGAGGGGGGGGGTCCCCCAAAGCTCAGACTTGAAAATTTTTTATGCGATTTTATTGCCGCCCATTAATCGGTTGAGCGGAATTAGTTAAGCAATTATCAAACCTAGACCCCCCCCCTGCAAAAAATCCTGGATCCGCGCCTGGAGAGAGCCCTAGTTTGTGTCGAGTGGACTTAAATCTTTCTCTCTCTAAACTTATACAGAAACAAGATGGCTTTGTGAACACTGTTTATTGAATGGATACTTGATAAAAACTGTTGTAAAGGTATTAATACAGGAAAGATAACAATGTAACATGAGTCAGGATGTTTAGTCACAAAAGTTAAATGACTACTATGCCCTTTTTGTGTACTGAATTGCTGGTATAGAATACTACACAGGAAATATGGTCAGTCTCTGCTCACATGGTATTTCTTTACAATTTCATTTAGTTTTGAAATAAAGGGTTGGGATGGCCTAGTGGTCTAGAGCCACGTTTCTCAACCTTTTCTCACCGCTCACCCCTAAATGAATTCTCAACCAAACCATTTACCCCCAGAGTTTTGAGGAGGTTACTCATCGCGGAGCCGTGGCCGGTGAAGCTGGTCGCGAAGCACGTTGGGGGGGAGGGGAGGGGCTCCCCCCTAGGAAATTTTTAAGAAATTGGAGCCCGGAAATGTGATTTCCAGACATTTCAGGCACTCTTAGGCGTTGCATAGGAACTAGAAAATGGACTTTTTCTATAGAAGCCATCCGACATGAACCGTGGATCCTTGCAGGGGCCTGCACCCCATGACCACATTGACATTGAACATGGAATGAATAATGATCGAAGGTGAGATTCAACAATCACCAAATTTATATTTTAATGAAAATAATTGTTTCCAGTTCAGTGCGAAATTTGCTCCTGCTTATTGTCACAAGCGATTTTTTTTATTCCCGGGACAGTGTTTGCGAGTGCTAATCTCAACTGCACAACCTTTATATGATCATTTTTGAAGTTACTGGGAGTGTGGTCATTCACCCCCTGGACACGAGTCATTCCCCTCTTGGGGGTGAATTCACCCCAGGTTGAGAAACGCGGGTCTAGAGTGTTGTGCTTCGAGATCTAGCTGGTCGGTCAGCCCCGGCTTGCGGTCATGGTTTTGATCCTTGGTGTGAGCATATATGGCTTGGAGATAGGGACTCTAGTTTCCTCCAGCAGAAGAGACCCCTGCACATGCGCTAAGCATACGAAACTTTAAAAAGCAACTGTGATATCACCATCGGTGGCAGCAGATGCTAAACACTCATAGAAGAAGAATATAGTGCACTGTTTCCATTTTTTTATAATTTGGCTTAATTTGTACATGCTTTTTGGCGGATCTCTGGTCGGGTCTATTCTTTATTCCATTTACCAGTGACAACAAATATATAGACAGAAAAGGAAATGGGGTTTAACATCCACTCGACACAAACTAAGTCATTTTAAGACTAAACTATGGTTCTATTTTATTTTAATAACTAGCACGAGTGTAGGGTTCTTTAGCAGTACTCAACCTCGTGGGTTTCCTCCGGGCACTTCGGTTTCCTCCCACTGCTAAAGACCCCTACGCGCAAGTGAAATATTGAAATAAAGTTGAACCATATGTTGGTCCCGAAGTGACTTAGTTTGTGTTGAGTGGACGTTAAACCCTATTTCTCTCTCTCTCTCTCTCTCTCTTTAGCAGTAGGAGGATAAAAGAAGAGCAGGAGAAAGTCCATAAGGGTTGGGCAGGCATCCCTACTCTCATCACGTACAAACAGGGAATCAAACCCTCACCACTTCATGCAATGACAGATCTTATGATCAAAAGCAAACACTTTAGGCCATCTGACCATCCAACCTTAAACAAGAGTAGACTTAAACTTCTAGATGCATAACTTCCTGGGTCCTGTTTCTCAAAATCTTAAAGATAAAATGCAAATTTTAGTCGACATTTCAATTTTGATGGGCTAAGCTTTAAATCAATTGAGTCCAGGAGTTTTATAGAGAGAGGGAGAGAAGTGGGGTTTAACATCCACTTGACACAAACTAGGTCATTTAGGGACTAACATATGGTTTTATTTTATTACAATAATTCGCTTGCGTGTAGGGATCTTTAGCAGTGGGAGGAAACCAGAGTACCCAGGAGTCATATACATTTAACACAATGACTCAAACTGGCATGGCACTACACATCAGAGACCATAATAAATCTAAGGCGCATAAATATGTTAAATCAATCAACAGACTAACCAACCCCCCAGCTACACATCAGTAAGTGTGATATCTAATCTAATTGTTCACAACAAGTTCATGTTTTATTCAAGATATCTGAGTCGTATCTACCAAGACATTTATCTCACTATTGCCAGTATTTGTAATACACAGGCCCACAGGGGAGTTATGAAAAAGTAGTTCCGAAGATCTCCACTGATGTCACCAGGATTGCCCAGTAAAATAGGGTTGTGGCCACATTTAAAATATGCGATTTTGGTTATTTTTCAATTAACTATAGGGTGATCTGAATGCGAATGTTCAATTAATGTGAACTTTCATCGCAATATTGAGAGTTATAGATTATATATTTTTGTTCAATATTTCGCTTGCAAGCAGGAGTCTTTAGCAGTGGGAGGAAACTGGAGGACCTGGAGAAAACCCATGGGTTTGCAACCCCATTCCTTGTCAAGTACAATCGTGGAATCCTTTGATGATATACATCCAGCTGTAACCCTGTCAATTATTCTGTCAATGTCTAATCCATATTGCTCAGAAATTTGTTCATGTCCGCTGGTTGGGAGGGGGCGTGTGTGTGTGTGCTGCCTGTCCACTCTCCCTTCTGGCATTGCCACTGCTTCACTACAAAGATATTTGATATAATTTACAGAGAAGTCAGAACTAAAATAATTGTCAGTAGAAAAAGGAAATAAATGAAAATCAATAACACGGTCAATAAATAGTTCCTAGCCGTTTTCATTGACTTACTAAATACATTACTCTCTGGTTTAGTTGGTATAAAATCACCATTACGTTTCTATACAATTGATTTTCAGGCATTAAGACAGACACTTCCCATCTATCGAGTTTCATGATTGAATTTTTCTTTGACTACAGAACAAAAAGGAATTACCAAAGTGAACATGATCAGACAGACGGAATAAAACAGTAGCTATATTCTGAGAGATAGAGAGAGAAATGGGGTTTAACGTCCACTCAACACAAACTAGATCATTTTGGGACTAACATGTGCTTTTTTAATTTTATTTCAATAATTCGCTTGCACGTAGGGGTCTTTAGCAGTGGGAGGAAACCGGAGTGACTGGAGGAAACCCAGGGTTGAGAAGGCGCCCCTATCTCCATGCCACATACGCTCACACCAGGGCTTGAAACCACAGGGGTGACCGGCCAGCTAGAGGTCGAAGCCCAACACTCTAGACCACTAGGCCATGCCAACCCCCGCTATGTTCTGAACAAATTATGAAATGAAACTGGGAGAGAGAGAGATGTGGTTTAACGTCCACTCGACACAAACTAGGTCATTTTGGGACTAACATAGGTTTTTTTTTATTTCAAAATAAAGTCTCAATTAAACACCCTTAAATTGTGTTGGTTCTTATTTTGATGCATATGAATCTGACATCGACAGTATCAAAAATTTAATGGCCATAAAAATATCAATTATTCATTTATTCTGTTGTTGTCATGGTAAATGAAAGGAATATAGGGTACATAGCCATAATGTTACAAACCAATTATCATAAAATATATATAAAAGTAACTATTATATAAGTAAAATATGACGAGTCATCAGTTTGACCAGTGAGACTATCAGTATTCATCAGTGTAAAAGAATTGTAACAATTTGAAACAAGGACATATAAGTAATATCTAATTATGACATGTAGACAAGTCTTGTAATCTGCCAAATATTTATAAATGGGGTTTAACATCCTACTCTTCTGCTCCTATTTCGCTAATGAAGACAGGCATACGCCACGCAGTGTGCTGTGAGGGTAATTTTGGAGTATCTTGATTTGCCCAGTTTTTGGAGCAGAACATTAGGACGATAAACACCATTTCGTTTCATTTCTTAAAGACTATTTGTACAGGTCTACATGACATCCTGCAAATGACCTACATAGACTAACATAGACTAGTAATCTAATTCCAATTCCTAGAAATCTATTTACAGAAATCTTCGAAACGACGCCAGTTTGTGGGAGTTCATTAACGAGGTTCTATTCACAGTCTAATTTCCTTAAAACAAGTAGATCTATTAGACCTGTCAATCAATATTGATTGATGGGTGATTATCAGGTGTTCTTCAAGTCTCTCGTTAATATCATTAATTCCAGGCAGTCTGTCTAAAACACTAACCGTCTTAAATCGTCCTCTACGGATGAGTGGGTTTTAGTTTCGGGTTTCGAAAAATCAATGGGATAATGAGCTACGCATTGTCTTTTTTTTAAACTTCATTTGAGACTTTTGATACGATAAAAGGATATATTGTTGATTATATCTCCTTAATGTGTAAGCAATATGTCGGCATTCACCAAATTCTGAGCCATGTTCCGCGTTTACAACTTAATACCATAGTATTTCAGCATTCTTGTAACTTGTTAAAAACGTACCCATAACTTGTTTGCTAAATTTCTCATACGTCGGAATATGCTGATGCTATACGTCAATGTGTGACAGCCCCATTAGGATGGTTGGGTGTTGGGTCGGGTTTGCGAAAAATCAATGATTAAAATGGCTTAATGGGGCTTCTTTGTCTTTTTTTTTTTCAAACTTAATTACATATGTAGAGTCATTTGATTGGGTAAAGAGATATTATTGTGGATTATCTCCCCTTATGGGCAAACCCAGCGGTTGCCAGGCAAGATACGCCCACATTTTGCAAGAGAAGAATAGAGCACAAGCTTAAAAAAAAGCGCCACAATCCTATCGAAAGGAACCAATTTAAGATCTTTGGGTAATAAACATGCAATTTAAGTTTCATCAAAATCAGATGAAAATTGTGACCTATGGAGTCCACTATCTAAAAACATGATATTTCATACAATGCAGTTTTGATCCGATACATGCCAATATCGACAGGTACCAAGCTCTTTTGGAGATAAACATATATTTCAAGTTTCGTCACAATCGGATAAGAATTGTGACCTGTAGAGTGTACACAAAGAAATTGTGGACATAGAGACATGCAGGCGAACAGGAGCGACAACAATATACGTTCACCTGAAAATGTTGGCATATAACCAAAGTACACATGGTAACTGGTTGTTTTGTCCCATACAAAAGACAAGACATTTTTCCTGGCAATATATATGAAAAGGAAAGGTTTTTGTATCTCTAAGCCATGTTTAATATAATATATGTACTGGTCACAAAGTACTAACCATGATAGACAAAACAGAGTGTATATTGTTTAATTTTACCAAATTTAATCAGTATCAAATTAACAGATTTGTTTTTACTAAAAACAACAAATCTAGACCTACTGATTCCCTTTAGCAATCAAACGATGTATGTCAACCTACCCATCGTTACAGCCAAAAGCCAATCATATTATAAGCACTATCCACTTATAATAGATAACTGATATTTGCATTATGCATGAAATGGGGGAATTAAATTGTTCGAGGTTTGAAATCACTTGAAAAGTGACTCATGCTAAATTGGCCATTTCTTGGAAATGGCTTATATTAGAAACTAATTTGTTCTATTAAAGTACTTATTAATAAAAGTTATGAATAAATATCTAATAATAGTTTAAATTTACACAGTTTAAAAAATCTAATTTTGTCTTTTTTTCAGCAGTAAATTGTTAAATCAATATTTTCAATTATGTATGATATGAAGCCGTAGAAACATTGCTATTGAATATTAAAATGTTTCTATTTAACATATTTAACTTATTACACAGCACTGATGATATATTAGTTATAATTACCATTAATTTATATACAACATACAACAAGCACCTGTACATTTTACATCTGTTACCATGTATATTATTGTGATAAGGCAGAAACACTACGACCTACTCTTATATCAAATTGCAACTGCCATGGAATCTTTTATGTGCATGCCAAGGTGTACACGGGACCTCGTTTTTTTGTCCCATCCAAATGACTAGACAGCTGTCCTTGCCGGGCCCTCCGTCCCGCATCACTGACAAGGGGAAAACTATGCTGGAAAATCTGTCTGGATGAACTGTCTCGGCCAATGTAGGGATCAAACTACATGTTGAGTAGATTACTGTTGTACATACATACTCAACATGTATACATGTATTGATTACTCGATACTTACTCTCTCTAAAATCTATTTTTCTTTTTTCACTTATAAATGAAATGAAACGAACTAAGGGTTTAACGTTCTACTTTCTGCACAAACAGGGAAAATAAAGAAGGGTATAAATATACCAATCGCAATCAGTGTGCCGTGGCGGTAAATTAGCCCTGACAGCTGCAGTTTAGACTACTCTTTACCCAATTCTAACTATAAGGGGTTCTTTAACGTACACCTCAAATGTTCCTCACCTCCTCTACAAACCCATATCTTTGAAACCTTACTTCAACAATAAATCCTGTCCAATATACACACCGTGTATAAGTAAAATTCACACCTCGGAGGAGAATTGACTTGATTAATTCCTAGCGTTTTATGAATATTTCATTGTTCTTTTATTGTCTTGTCACTTGATTTATGGCACATGACCTTGCCTCCAGGCTCTAGGTATGTTTATACTTCGTGCATGAATTTGTTTGTTTCCCTTTAACAAAGAAATATATGTACATACTCATTAACAATATAGACTTACTGACGTTACTATAACAAGATATTCAAAATATTGAAGATGCATTATGTAAGATGTATATAAAGTGCTGTTCGTTTTTGCTATATTAGTTTAAGAAATGATATACAGTCCTTCACGTTTAAGGTGAGCTTTCGCTCCTGCTCCCCTCGACTTTCCTTAGCGGGAGTCATTAAAGACTCTTGTTAATTAACTAAATCGCTCTCCTAAATTTTGAAATTAATAAACTACTTTCAGTTTCTGTTTTTTTTAAACTGCATACATTTGAGGTATCAGTTTAATGTTGATCATACTAAAGCTACCATATTTACCAAACATATTTCCCTAATATTAAACAAGACCAAAAAGTATAAATACAATTTGGCTGTCCTTAATTCAAGAAAATGTAACATTACTCTTGTAATATGATTAAGAAGAGTTTTTCTACGGGAGCTTTTTTCTCATTTTTCAATTTGACGGGAGATTTTTATTGCCCCCGCACAATTCTATAAACGTGAAGGACTGGATATATAGAGAATCTCCTACGAGTGTTTTTTGATATCAAAAAATATCAACACAAGTTGATAAAGTGAAAAAAACGAGGCTCTGCCAACACGAGTTGGAGATTTTATTTATCACCCAAGCCTTTCTTACATGCACAAATACATAAATATAATTCTTTGGTATAGATTTCACTTTTACTGAATCTACAGCGTAGTGATACATCAGTTTTTTGACAGCAGTTTAGCTATTGCACAGTCCTATATTTAGACCCAGTATTTCCTTCAAGGTCAATTAAATTAAAACAGTTTCCTTTTAACAAAAAAAAAGTCACTTTTTATTTAAAATAAGTGCTTTCTTTAAAATAAAAGAAAGTAGTTCCTTTTTGATTGGCCAATCAAATTCATGTAAAGCGATATCTCCTAAGGAGATATCGCAGTAGATTTTGTAATTTATCATATACAAGCGATATCTACTGTCAAATGTGTTATTGGGTGATAAATATGAATCCCTACACAATAGTAGTACAATAACAGACTTTAAGTTGAAATGAGAGAGATGATTTACCCAATTTCATAACGTTTCAAATCATTTGTTTGAAAACAGATCATGAATGGAAAATTTTGGCCGCATAACTTTATTCTGAGCGACGTCAAGAATGTTTGCAGTGTGTACTAGTAATACCATAAGTAGCCTTGATTAAGTCAAGTAACATTGAAATCCAGAAAAAAGACCAGCATAATGCATCTTTAAAGCATTAAATGTTGAATTTGATTACGTGCGAAATGTTGTTTTTGTTTTGAAAAGATATTTTTGTTTATCTTATCACATCCAGATGTCAGAAATACATTATGTCACAATCTTTATATTTAACCCCAAAACCATTAATATACTATTGCAGATTAGCATCTTATCTATTATTAGAAATAAAGTCTTTGATCTTATACTAATATCTGTCATAATTCTTTAAAACTATTAAAAATGACTTCTGAGTGATATATCAAGCAATACATGTATATAAATTTTAATAACATAACATTATTAGTATCGTTGTTTTTGTACAAGAGATAACTTTAAAACCTATTTTGATACCTTATCACTGATATTTTGTGTTTTTTCTAAGAAAATGACCTATTAAAGTATAGGGATGTTTCCACACTCCTATTCTTATAAAATAACGAGGGTCAGGGGGTGGTAACTCTCATTTGGGTGGAACAAAATGGAAGGCCTGGCAAGAGACAATGTATTTGGTCGTTTGGACCAGTAAAAAAATTGCGGTCCTACGTACACATTGGGGTAAACATAAATGAGCCCTTGCCAGGTGTAATTCGAAACAAGAATAGGATGTAGTGCCTCTGTCTTGACAAAATTTCCCTCATAGCACACTGTATAAACCATGCCCGTCTTCATTAGTCCAATTCGGAACAGAGTGGTAGGACGTTAAACCCCATTTCATTTCATCTTACAGATCATTGAGAATTAAACATAGATTATGGGAGAAAAGATAAAGGACTGGCAGTTCTCACAATAATAGTTAAAAAATAGATAATATAAAGGGAATTTGCTGAAAATTTTGGTCAAATTGATCCACTTTGAACCAAGAATTTAGCGATTGAATTTTGAGCCTAGCCTTGATCA
The DNA here is from genome assembly GCA_036850965.1 of Patella caerulea. Lineage (NCBI taxonomy): Eukaryota > Metazoa > Mollusca > Gastropoda > Patellidae > Patella > Patella caerulea. The sequence goes on along the minus strand of JAZGQO010000010.1, from coordinate 68,433,666 downwards.
TCATTACGATAAAAAACATAGTCTCGATTATCCATTTTTGATTTAATTATTAATGGACATTAAGCAGAAGACAAGATTGTAATTCAGTAAATATCACAGGCTAGCGAAGCCATCGAGGGTTGATTATGATCTGGATAAGTTAATTAATGTCGAATTAATAATTTGGATAACATTTAAGGTCTAAAGAAAGACCTGCTATTGGCAGATTTAGCTCTTGTATATCCTTTAATATACAGGTAAGTAGACCTTTTGTTGTCAAATTTAATATTTATATAAAAAAAATGTTCATAATTCTGCATTAAACAACGTACATGTAGTATAATAATCCACAAGCGAAATAACCCTTGACACAGAAAGCATATATTCTTTCTCTCAACCAAAAAATCTATAAAAGAATTGACGTATTTTCTTTCCTTAATACCAATTGAATAGTTGAAGATCATAGAAAAACCAACTCAAGGACACAATGACTCAATAATCCTTCATGCATGATCTAATTTTTCATTCTCTGAATACAAAACCTAAAACAGAGATGACCTGTTTTCTTTCCCAACTACCAATTGAATCCACTAATAATAAATATTGATCCCCATGCTATATAAATATCCTCAACCAAATCTATTCTATTAAATTTATATCTTAACAATACAAACCACTCATTATAATCTATTATCCATTTCATTCATTTATCCAATTCATCCCTTTTTCTGTTATTTTTCTCTCTATCCTAAAACAACAGCAATATGGAGGAATTTGTGAAAACGGACTTGTGACTCATTCACTTCAATCTTACCCGGCATGCACGTGCTGGATCCACGGCGACGCGTGCCTCCATTGCACGTACAGAATAGCATGCACGACATACTGGAAACACACACATCACATGGTTCCTCTGTGACACTACTGATAATCAGACAGTGAAAGCAGCCTTAACAAGACACGACTACTACGTCGTTGACACATATACAAAATGATAATACATGAATTATGAATGGATAAAAAAAACATCCAATCCCCATTGTTTTGAAAGTAAATACGCTCGAATATATCTCACTATTTTATTTTATTATGATTTTCAAACTCAAATGAAGCAGATTTCATAGAAAGAAGGATCAATTCATGTCAAAAGGGGGTTTATAAAAATTTATTGATTATTGAGATGTGTGTCTGCTAAGTACATTTCTATGGTGACTAAGTCGTGAAAAGAGATCAATATTCAGTAGCAACTTATTCTGTTACATCTGTGTAAAGCGGAGACTAGAGATGGATGCCGTCTGTGAAGATATAACAATAGCCAATAGATCATGCCACTGTCCACCATATGACCAGTTAATTGTTGTTAGCGGGAGGTCATGCCATTATTGTTTGATGGGGTATATATAGATAAACAAATGAGCAATACATGTGTTAATTAATGATAATTTCTGATAAATTCTCTTGCTTATTATTAGCCTGTAGTGTCTAGTTATTCAGATGGGTCAAAAAAGTTATGTCTTATGTAGATAAGAGTGCATGTTTAATAACCATTAACAGATGGAATTCAAAATAAGAGTACGCTGTATTTTTCCCTCATAACAAAGGGCATGGCATATGTCCGTCTTCATTTGCCCAGGGAGCCACAGTGGCTACACAAACTAGGTCATTTCAGGACTAACATATGGTTTAATTTTATTTCAAAAATTCACTTGCGCGTAGGGGTCTTTAGCAGTGGGAGGAAACCGTCGGACCCGGAGAAAACCCACGAGGTTGGACAGGCGACCATACTCCTTGTCACATACAACCAGGGATTCGAAACCACGACAGTTGACTCAATGACAGGCTTTATGATCAAGCATGCACGTGCTAACCATTCGGCCACCCCCCTCCCCCCTTATGTGAGTAAGATGCTGATTTGCTAGCCTATGGGTCGCGGGTTCAGTCCTGGTGTTGACTGAGAAAGTTCATCAGTATGGTTTCCCCATGTCAGTGGTGCAGGTCGGAGGGCCTAACAAAGACAGCTGTCTAGTCTATGGTATGGGACAAAATATCGAGGTCTTGTCCATATCAATCAATATCAAATTTCTTATCTTATCATTTGGTTTTCTACTCTTAAATAAATAAATATTTTGAGTATACTTATATATAGTTATATTGTTCGTAAAATACATTATCAGAAATTAAATGGATACATTCCAAGTTTTTTTTTGTTCCGACATAGAATATATGAGCTGGCAGTGTATTCAAGGAATAGCTGTATACAGAACCACGTGGTTCCTTTGTTCGTCTCGAAAACAATAAAACAGCATGAAATACTATAAACACTTTTATGTGATATACCTTCATCAAAAGATATTTTTAGCATTATATAATCTTTCAAGCTTTTTATTCTTTTGTTCCAATTCACATTAATATAATGGAATCTAGTAACAGCTCGGACATCTCATGTAAATAAATGTCTAAATAAAAATTTAGATAACATTTCAGGCCTAAAGAAAGATCTGCAATAGGCAGATTTAGCTCTTGCATAATGTATGTTTGATATAATTGAATATAATGAAATAGGAAGGAACGTAACATGGGTTAGCATAATACGGATATCCCTGGAGAGTATGAGTGGGTGGATTTCATAGAAACTCTGTCATTATAATCTCTAGTATTCATCATCCCCTATTAATGTCAAATTTTACATAGCAGGTCAATTGTACGAACGTTTGACATTTATGTACAATTTATTATTCAATGTTTTTTTTTCATTTTTTATATATTATATTATAATCAATCCATTACGATTATTACACAGAATAATACATATATTATTTGATTTCAAACGACTTTGATCACGGTACTTATCTTGTGTGACAGGATGCCAGGATGCATCTCTCTCGTCAAAAGGCAACACCTAGTAACTCTCTTTTTTCTTATTTTGAGAAAACAACAGACAAAATAATGAATGAATATTTTAACCACAGCTTATCTATTGATTTGACTATTGAGTTACTAGGTTTTTCTGTGGCATAAAAGGCAAATGAAGGAAGTTGCTAGGTTGTGCCATGGGTGTACCGGGTAACTGCTTACAAAATCAAAAGATTGAAATATCTAGTACAACAACAGGAAACAAATACCCTGCAACTACAAATTTTGAGAAAAAAAGTGAGTTACTGGGTGTTGCCTTTTGACGGGAGACCTGTTGGTTGGTAATCTCTGACATTGATCAATTCTGTCAAGGGGCAGCACCACTTAAGAGAGAGAGAGGGAGAGAGAGAGAGAGAGGGAGTGTGGGGGGGTTAACGTCCACTTGGTTCAAGTTTATTTCAATAATTTGCCTGCTCAAAGGGGCCTTTAATAGTGGGAAGAAAAAGGGAGGTCCAGGACAGAACTCACAAGATTGAACAAATTATCCTACTTCTTGTCACATAGAACCGAGGAGTCGAAACCACACCAGCTGACTCAATAACAGACCTAATGATACTAAACTAAATTCTATTATTATAACTTTTACGACATATGAGTTGTCAATATTGTCAATGTAGCAATTAAATAAGAAATCACTGCACAATTTGTGCATCCAATGTTCTGGGCATGGCCTTCTTGAACAATTATTTTAACAACTATTCCACCATCTGGCTATTATTGATAGAAAGTATATATTATAATACAACAAATTCTGTTTGCTTCTATTGGTCTTAATCCGACCCTAACTGACCAGGGCATGAGATATAATCAACATGTAAATATCCCTAAGGGTTGAAGTCCACGAATGCTCCTTTCACTACCCCTGGCCTTATATAAACAACACCTGTTTGAATCTACTTGTCTTTTAATCATTGAAAGTATTCACTGCTTATTATTATGTAAAAACATTTACCATTAACAACTAAATTCATTTTCATCTCTTTAGTAAACTAGTTAACTGTTAATAGATCAACAACCTGTTACCTAATATACCAGGTAATCTAAATAGTTGACCCTGAGGTCAGGAGATAAGGTGTAAATGTGGTTATATGTACCTGTACCTATATATACCTATATATAGCTAACAGTGTAGGTAGATATATGTAGGTATGTAACAAGTTTAAATAGTCAGTGTTATATGATGTCCTCTCTTGTTTTGTACCAACTGGTGTATATAATTACCTTTGTTTAAGTGGAATTTAGTAACTAAATGACAATAGCGAGAATAACACATGACACAATTATTTGGAAACAAGTTACTTATTTCTGGGGAACTTTCAGCCATGGTTCTTTAATAAATTACTTATTCTGAGCATAGTTATAATTGTTTGACAAGATGTAGCGTAGATTGCTTATCAACATAGCAAGGGTACTTGACGATGTAAACGTGACCAAATAAATGAAATGACATGGGGTTTAACGTCCTACTATTCAGCTCTGACATACACCACACAGTGTGCTATAAGGGAAATCTTGCCCGGACAGCAGCGCTATGGTGTATCGAATTCCAATTGCCAGGGAATCTTTTACGTTCCCATCTGAAAAACTATACACTGTCCCTTGCCAGGCTCTCTGTCCTGCACCACTGACAAATCGGAACCATGCCAGAAAATCCTGATAACTTTGAAAGCCAATCAAACACCAGACCTCCAGATTAGCACGCCAACATTTTACTCACTTAGTCGTCTTCATTAGCCCAGTCGGAACAGAACAGTAGGACGTTAAACCCCCATTTCACTTCATTTCTTACTTACTTAGCCACCGTGGCTCCCTATCTGACAACAGAGAGAGAGAGAGAGAGAAATGGGGTTTAACGTCCACTCGACACAAACTAGGTCATTTCGGGACTAACATATGGTTTAATTTTATTTCAATAATTCGCTTGCGCGTAGGGGTCTTTAGCAGTAGGAGGAAACCGGAGTGCCCCATCTCCATGCCACATACGCTCACACCAGGGATCGAAACCACAGCCGCAAGCCAGAGGTGACCGGCCAGCTAGCGGTCGAAGCACGGCACTCTAGATCACTAGGCCATCCCAACCCCCCATCTGACAATAGAGACAAAGTCTTGATTATCCATTTAGATCTTGGCCATCTGAAGGTACATGTGTAGAGAGTTCATTAAATGCTTGTAATGTTAATAAATGCCGGGGGACTGCACCACAAAAACTTTACCCCAAAACAAATTATGGACAAGATGTCATACTCAGAGACCACAAACAAACAAACAATTCCAAAAGAGTTAATGGATCAGGGGGCTAGCCGTAAACGTCCACTGCGCTTCGAAGCCAAACACTCTTACATGTACATGATGCATCTTTAAAGTTTAAACAATTAGAAACCAGGAAATAAAATCTGTATATAAATCACATGTATTTATATCATTGACTCTATTCAATTTAACATTTTAATTGCGTGTGACTTAGATAATTGATGTAAATACATGAACATGTAGCTGAATAATATTATTGTAAAAGTTTAAAAATATTATGGTACTGTATCATAAATGCTATAATGTATACATGTTATTTTTTGTTTTTATACATTTTATGTATCATAAACGCTGTATACATGTTATTTTTAGTTTTTATACATTTTTATGCACCATTACTTATCTCATTGTAAATCAAAATATATACTACATGTATGTTTCATATCCATATACATGCATAGTGGTTTTTATCAATTTTCAAAGTTTAAAAATATTATACATATGTTATTTTGTATATTTATACAGTATTAATAATACCATCTAATGTCCATATAAATAAGGGGCACAGGGGCTAAGTGGGTAAGATGCTGGCTCGCTGGCCTGGAGGTCAGGTGTTCGATCCATGCATGTGCCAAGAAAGTTCATCCAGATTTTCCGGCATGGTTCTCGCTTGTCAGTGATGCAGGACGGAGGGCCTGACAAGGACAGCTGTTTAGTCATTTGGATGGGACGAAAAACTGAGTCCCGTGTAAACATTGGGGTGCACGTTAAAGATCCCTTGACAGCTTGAATTCAATATAAGAGTAGGCGATATTGCAGCTGTCCAGGCAAAATTTCCCTTGCCCGACTATTTCATATCAATTCTATGTTTTATATCTAAATAAATACTATGTTTTATATGCAAATAAATTCTATATATCCAAATAAATTCTATGTTTTATATCCAAATGAATTATATGTTTTATATCCAAATAAAATATAAGTTTCATGTCCAAACAAATTATATGTAACATATCCATATAACTACTGTGTTTCCTATCCATATTATCGCTATGTTTTATATCCATATATAACTACTATGTTTCACATCCATATAAATACTATGTTTCACATCCATATAAATACTATGTTTCAAATCCATACAGAGAGGTTTTATTAACCTACAAATATACACTTGTCTGCATATGATTAATAAGGTCTTAAATATTACGCTTACAGGGTTGAGTACCTAGAAGGATATAAACTGCTATACGATGTCAAAGTTTTTTTTATTGTTCTTCTTTATCAGTCAACCGTATCACTGTGAATATATTATTATGAGCTAGGATATTAAAATACCCCTGACTGAACCCTAACAAATATGTGTGGGGTTTTTCACCTTATAGATATACGTAACTATGGCTAAAGATAAAAGGACCTTGGTTTTAAATGGGAAATATATATCTTTAATTTGTGTGTTCACATATACAAATATTTCATAACTGTTTAATTTTATTATTTGTCACAAAACACGTAAGAAGGTCGTAAGGTTAGATAGTTTTGACAAGTAGACAGTCGTTTTATTTTGAGTTTTCAAATATTAAAACTTTCGTGATAAAATAAATATCTATTCTTCAAAACAGTTTAAAGGTGGTACATGCGAGGGGTAAACATAACAATGATCCCTTTCCTATCAACAGGGCCCACAGGGTAGTGTAATTAAGTCGTACGGCACATCAAATATGACGTAGTGACTATGTACATAGTCTTTAGTTAGTTGTGTCAATCAAGTTGAGTCGTGCTTTTAAGTTTAAGACCACTTTCTAATGTCCTCAAGCAAGAAAACACATAAGTACGGGCACTGGTAACTCTTCCGATAACTTTCGCCGTGTTTAAAACTTTAAATGAGAATATTTACAACTCACCTGTAAACTTGTGTCTTTTTAATCCATAATATAGCTCAGGTATTGACCTTGACCTTGGTTTACTTGTGACCTTCGGTTTTTCATGGTCGTCATATCCAACAAATACGCCTTCGTCAAATGCCCTGATCTCCTCCTGGGTGGAAGGCATCGGGAATCCATCATTTTCTTCTATATAAATAAACAAAGTATATATAAATTGGAAACTCATTTAGTTATTTGTTATAACTTTTGGCGCATATTTTGGCATACTTTATGTCTCCCGAAATTTACAAATTGCTCTATTGGCAATACTAGTATGCTGGTGACTGACAATGAGATTATGATTTTTGTGTCTTTTTTTTTCCTTTTTTTTTTTTTTGCAGGAGGTGGGGGTGGGTACTTATCTGATCTAACAGATATTAATTTCTGCTGAAAATAAACTACGATATATTCCACTTTTGTTTTTTGTTCTTTTTTTTTTTTAAAAAAAAAAAAGGGCAATGACTGATGTGCTTTATAATTTAATAGCCAGATGATTATAAACACTGAGTGGAATTTCTCACTCGTATTCCAGCACCCGGATTCGAATTGAAGTTATCACATGCCCCGTGTAAACATGTACACACTGGGGTGCACGTTAAAATAAAATTTCCCTCTTGGTAGTTAGAATTTGATATAAGTAAAATTTACCCCATTACACAATGTGTGGCGTATGACCATCATCGTCTTTAGCCAAGTCGAAGGCGTCGAACAGTAGGACGTTAAACCCTTTGTCATGTCATTTCACTAAAATATCCCTTAAGGGCTATATTCGGTATATACAAAAAAAATTCCAGACAAGGTAACTGTGGCATGTATTTTTTGTTTTTGTTTGTTTTGTTTTTTATTTGGGGGGTGGGGGTGGTTTTGTTCCTTGAATATGAGGTGATGATTTGGTGTTGACGTACTCCATCTGTTTCGTTTCTTTTTTTATAGTTCAATTTTTCGTTTTACTAGGATAGGCCATCGAAGGATAAAAAAACGACATATAGATCTGTATTATAATCATGTTGTACTCAATAGAAATTCTGAGTCGGATTCAATGGGGGCGTGAGGGGCGCCCCCCCCCCCCCATCCATGGCTGAAAAATTTCGCGTTTGCCGCCATTTTCGACACCTCGGTGGAAAGTGGAGGTATGATCATTTAAACCAAATAGACTACAATTGACACTACAGAAAAGCCTCTCGCGCTAATGTTTATTTTTGTATTTCGTACATTTAAATAAAAACACAGGAGTTTAATGACAGATCGGTTAAATCAACTAAATATCTTTTTTTAGCTACCCAATTCGACATATCAATCTTTATTAACGAATTAAATGCCTAATAAACCAAATTCGGTTTTAAAAACGATATATTTACACAAGAAATAAATGTGCAATGTATCCAATTACGACGTTAAGAAAAGAAAGAAAAAAAACAGACCTACGCAGCGACATGGTTTATACTTTTTGAAGTTACAATAGTGTGACCCAGGAAGTGTTGTTTTTTTGTATATTAATTTTAAATATAGGCCTGTTTTGTTGGGTTTTTTTGTTGTTGTTTATTTTTTTTTTATTTATTTATTCTTTTTTTTTAATGTGAAACAAAACACGGATGTACAATTCTGGATCCTGCACGATATTTCTGATGTATCTATTAGGACGCGGAAGCTAAGTTATATACCAGGTAGAGATATGTAGGATGTGTTGACAACGTAATCTAATTTAGGATCAAAAGGAAAAGCCAACTTCACGCGATATATTAATGTCATGTTTTTATTACAAATGCATCAAGTAAGACCTAAATCTGTCTATTGAAGATCTTATTCTGGCTTCAAATATTACATCAATAATTATTTAGACATTTATATTATTTACTTGGCGAATTCGTGGCTTAGATATTGAGTTTATTAGAAAATGCTCTGCATGCCGGCAGATGGAAGGACTGAAAATCCAGACATCGTTTATTATAGTGGCAATGGTACTTGACAATCGAAAATACGAAATGTCGATCAGAAGTCGTCGGACACAACTTAATCGATTTCATGTCAAAACATTCATAATTGCGCTCAGAAAAAAGGAATTTAAATCAATTTTTCAATATATTTATTTTTCATAATCTTATTAATCTTATACCCCTATCAGACCGGGGTAGTGTCGTTACTGCGCTGCTACGGGGACAGAAAATGGTCGCAGAGCGCGTCGAGATTGCCATAAGCGTGGTGGAAACGCCAGATATCGTGCTGTGGTCTCCAGGATCGCCAAGTTATAACGGTGTTTGTTTTGAGCATGTTTAAACATGGTTCTAGCGATCCCGATATGACACGGTATGTGTTGAGCGAACGTTACCCCCTCCCCTCTCCTCCTCCTCCCTCTCTCTCTCTCTCATTCAATTCATTATGTTCATTTACATTTGGGTTGTGTTTATCACACCTGGTTGCCAAAATCGGGAATATTGTAGGAAGTTTTGGCACCTGGTGAATGCAAATTGTTATAAAAACCTTTACTACATGAATAAACAGGTCAACACACAGAAAACAATAAAAGAAAAAATTCCATTCAAAAATAAACACATTTAATCTATAATCTATTCAAATTCAGAGACAATCACATGTGTGCCAAGTGGACATGTTTTTCCCCACATAACGTTGTTTACGCGGATGTTCTGACATGACGTCATATAAAAAGGTCGAAGTTTGACCTAAAGACCTTCTCGTATATCTGACTTTCATCTATATTATAATACAATACCTGACATTTACATACAAAATATATTACGTGTATCGGGGGCGTGTCTTGGAATGTGTGCAGCGGGGTGGCCATTGTGGAGACACCGTCAAGTTTGGCTTAGATAGGGGGGGGGGGACTACCCGCGAATTTGATTAAATCAGAATAGCTTTGAGGCAATATTTCTGCTCATTTATGTGACTAATAAAGGATTAGATTTAAGTGAGCCAAAACATTTGCATATAAATACATTGTATATATCATATACAGTTATATATACAGGTCTGTGTATTTAGTATTCAATCGTGATGTTCATAATACCAATCTTAAAGGAGCTAAACCTCTCTTCTTTGGCAACTAGAAATGAAGACAAATAGGTCGCAACGAATATAATAATGTAATATTAATGTATATAAACTGATTTACATTCAATCGTTTCTGTTTTTACTCTAATTTCTAATCAGTTATATTCGGCGAAATACGCGAAGAGTCTGAATTAATGGTCGTCTTTGGTGTCTGGTTATTCCAGTCTACATAGGTAATATTCTTCAACATGCTATATGTTTAGTCCCGTTCACCAAGTCGCTTCATACAACTGGCGCTCGAAAGCACTCGATTCCTGTGCCAGTTTCAAAATTTTCATTGTGTGTTCAATATTTGATATTAGAAGCCCATCTTTTCACCGTGAAGAAAATTTAACCCAGGTAGCGGCGATACTGTCATCTTTTATTTCGAATTTCATTTGTCAATGAATTTTCAATTGCTATCCTATCATTACGAACGAGTGTTTAAATTAATTTGAACAGTGAAGCCAACATTGGAAGGGGAACAACTCTTTTTAAGCATGCAAATACACAGTCAAAAGCTCGTCATTTACGCCAGATTTTATTGCCCAGAAAATTTAAAAGAACTGCATTATTTGACCATACCCTAGTATTTATATATATTTTTGAAATTTGGCAGCTCTGCTAGTCGTTTCGCTGTTATTGTCGTTCCCGTGACACATCTTTATCCATATAGGGAGTCGCGATGGCTCAGTAAGTAAGACGTTGGCTCACTAACCATAAGGTCTCCTGTTCAATCCCTGCGTTGGCCGCGAAAGTTTATCAGAATAATAGGGCCTGGCAAGGGGAAACGAATATAGTCGTTCGTGTGGGACGATACGGTTAAAATTAGCTCAGGTATATAACAACGTCATTCTTAGCTGTGTCAATTGCAATATAACCCAAATTCTTCACCTCAATGCCATTAGATACACGGGTGGATCTAGGAATTTTGAAAGGGGGGGGGGCGCAAAATGAGGGCACTGAACGCGGAGACAGTGCACGCCGCTGAGGGGGGAGGGGCCAAAGAAAATTATACGTCATTTCCTTGCATCTGTAGCCATTCCAGGAGCTATTTGGCTGATATTTTCGTCGAAGTAAACGTTCATAACGGACATATTTGGGTCTGGGAAAAGGCACTTTCAGCAGTAAAAAAGGAGACGGTCGAAAATTGGGGAAGGGGGCGCGCGGTAATACACTTACGTAGGCCTAAAATGAAATATGACAAACGGTGATTATATAATATTGTAATATAAGGTAATTCTGTCATCATGTTGTACTGTTAGGAGCCATTTGTCCGGATAAAGACCTATAACTCATCTGCTTGAATAAATCTATGTAATATGGGCCATGATTAATTTGCGCAATATTAAGATATTGTGATGATAAAAGGCCCTCTATATATATAGAAATAAAAATTATAATATCGAGGAAGATATTCAATAGTTTAATAAAAACTAGAAGATTAATATATATAAGATTTTTTGGTGTGTGAATTATATATTATAAGGACTCCCATCCACACCTCCCTAAAAAAATTCAGATATTAAATCAAATTCAAACTGACTACTTCGTCGCAGGGTACCACCCCCCCCCCCCCTCCACACGCGCGCCGTATTGAGACACAACCGCGTTGTTATGGGCTACTCAAACAAAATCGAACTATCTTTCCGTTTTGTCATTGTATATATCTTGCACTTGGCGTAAAGAATTGTTACCTAAACGTCTTAACTGATACTGGCATCAATTTAGGAAGGAAGGGTGGACTTTGCCACTTCCACAATCCCTATTTATGAATTATCTGATATAAACATTATTGTAAGCACTATAAGAGTAATCTATAAAATGTATTCAGCTCCAGAAAAAATAATCATTAACTTTGGGGGGGGGGCTACGGAATATTGGGGGGGGGGCTACAGAATGTTTTAGAGGGGCTGAGGGTGTGGCCGGCTAAGAAAACTCCTAAGAAATCATTATTTTTGGCGAAATATTTGGGTTGCCCGCATTAACTTAAACAGTACGTAAAGAAAACCAAGGTTGGCGTCGCAACGATCTCCTATATTTTCAGATTTTCAAATTTCTACGGTGCCAAAATTAAAATGTATAATTAAAGTTACCTTGTGATTTCCACCTTCTTAACCTTAAACACATATTCCATTAGCACAGATATATAGCTATAGAAGGTTATGTTCCACCTGTGTGACTGTGATTTGATTGACAGGTTGTACCCGAGTGATGTATATTACAGTATAAGAACGACAGGTATGTCGTGTATGGTAATTAATATGTTACTATACCTGTAGACATATGTAGGCTAGGAGATCTGTAATTAACTTACGCTATGTATTAAAATCTTCATCAACTTTAATTAGTCTTTGCTTGATAAAGAAGAGGGCATCCTTGTGGACACGTCGAAAGAAATATACTTTTAAGTAACTTGTATTCCATATAACGGTGTCACGTGTTAGTAAATCATTCTTATTTTAATTATTTAAAGATTAAATCAGACATAAATTATGCACGAGCTAAATCTGCCTATTGTGAGTCTTTCTTTAGGTCTTAAATGTTTTCTAAATTATTAATTAGACATTAATTAACTGACCCTGGCCATAATCAACTCTCCGATATTAAATAAATTAGAATGGTTCAGTCATATCTTGATTTAATTTAAAAATGGAAGAGCGAGACATAGCTTCCAACAACTAGTATGGTGGTTGAAATTACTGCACACGTCTTGTCAAATCTTCAAAAGCTAATATCTTCGCTTGCAAAAGAGTAAGTTGAATGAAATTTTCAATTTATTGACTATACATTATCTATTTTGGAACTATTATAGCAAGAACAGACAACTCTTTATCTAAATCTTACATAATGCATCTTTAACTAATGATAAAATCTTCAGTACCTTAAATTAACTCGGAGAGAGGAATTAAGCTAAACATACCCCACAGGAGAATACTACCGATATGGACTGGGATAAACCAGACGCCAAAGTCTGTCATTCAGTATGGACTCTTCGCGTATTTCGTCGAACATAGCTGATTAAAAATTACGGTTAAACAGAAACGATTGAATGTAAATCAGTTCATATGCATTCATATTACATTATTATATGCGTTGTTACCCATTTGTGTCCATTTCTAGGTGCCAAAGAAGAGAGAGCTTAAAGGCCCATTTAACTTGGATTAATTAATTAAATGTACTGAAGATTTTAATATAAGTTAAAGGAACTTGGCGACAAGGGGGGTTCCCTCGTGGGGGTACCCACGTCTTTATCAAGCAAGGATTAATTAAATTTGCTGAAGATTTTAATATTTGCTTGATAAAGACGAGGGCACCCCCACGAGGGAACCCCGTATCGCCATATATAAACTTTAAGTAACTCGTGTCATGGGTGTCAGTAAATTAATCTTACGTTAATTATTTAAAGATTTAATTCTTATATGATAATATAGTGGGGTTATTTCACATTCGGGCACCACAAAAACGACAAGAGCGTTTTTTCCATCGCCATTGACAACAGAAACACTGTTATCGTCAGTCCAAACAACTACATTAAAGTCTTAAAATTACCGAAGTATTTCGATTGTAATGCAAAGAAAAATTAAAAGACTTTATGACGCTGCACATTTTCGAGAATTAAATAAATATTGGTCATGACAAAACAAGGTAAATGCCATTTCTGTAATTAGGCCTACGTCTACAATGCCGACCCTTCTTCAAATTCTAAGGGTTCCTTTACGTGTATTATATAGACTTCAGTTTGTCGTACAGATCCACAAGGCGTAGCACCTGACAAATTCGCGAGAGCCGTGCTTGATAAAATCTGAGGGTAGCCAGTACCCTACCACCCAATAACCGCAACCCCTTTAAGAAAACAGGATGGCACAAACGATCTTTCATGGGGAAATATTGTAATATAGAAAAAGATATACTAAATCTAAACATATGCATGAACTCGTTGACCTTATTGGTTTCATACCAGAAAAAAAATGTCGGTTTATGATGGATGGGCTGGATGTTTACATTCTTTGATCAAATGGTCAAATGGCCGACACCTCGTCCATCAATAAAGAATAATATGTCGAATTGTTTTATTTACCTTTCAATAATATTTGTATTTCCCATTGTTTTTATATAATTTTAACTATATAAACATAATTAAAGATAGGTTGGCAGGCACCAAAACATACGACGACAATATACGACCACATTTCAATGTGGGCGTATATAAAATGCTTAAATCATTTTTTGAAGTGTGAGTATATCATTATGTGTATTCATTATAGGAATAGTAAAACTGCGAATGGAACATGAGAATGCAAGACTTTTTTCGCTTCGTAAAGATACATGAAACGCAATTTTGATCTATAAAACTTGACTTGGCCAAAGATACTTGATAATCAATCACATTTAAAACCAAACCCCCGGTTACGCATGGGCAATTGACTTTTTGTTAAATATTATATTGACAACAGTCCCAGACCCTCCGTATGTCGAAGACTATGAGATTCTGGGTGACCGAGACTAAATGGGATCTCTGTTTTAATCAGATTGCTATAGCCCGTGGTTAGCTAACACCTGGAAATGTAACTACACCCTATTCATTTCCATAGGACAGGAATTAATAAACCCGATAATTTCCGAATTAGCAAAAAGGTACAACTACTAAAATAGGTTGATCTGGACTTCGGGGGAGCCACGGTGGTTCAGTGTGTAAGACGTCGACTCGCTAGCCTAGGAGTGCCGTTTTCACTCACGGTGTTGATCAAGAAAGTTCGTCGGGTTTGAACGGAGAGCTTGACGAGAGACAGCAAGTAGTCGGATGGGACTAAAACCCGAGGTCCCATGTACACATTGGTGTCTACCTAAAAGGACGCTTGATAGTTGTGTCCTGGCACAATTTCACTTATAGCACACTGTATGACGTATGTTCGTCTTCATTAGCCCAGTTGAAGCAGAAAAGTAAGACGTTAAACCCTGTTTCATTTCTTTTTATACAATGACCATGTTTAACGCAGGATAATAAAATAAAGTATCAGCATCTGGTATAATTAAAGTTTGTGATATTTCATGCAGTTATTTTTATTTCCACGCGCCATAAAAACTCTATAATGAATGACAAGAGCATCATTATAATCTATAACAACCCCCCTGTTATGCTTAGCAAAACGAGCACCTGCCGAAATAGTCAGCGTCAATCATTAAAGTGGTAAGTTAATTGTTCGGACAGTAACTGACCAATCTAACATCTGTTTATTCCTGGAAACATTTTGTTGAAAGATGATTCTGCCATCAATCACAGCATCTCATGTCAGACGCACGCTCTCTGGTTTGCACGTGCTTTATTTTATATAAATACTATTTCTGTTTGAGAAAATCTTGATATTTCCGCATGTTCAAGAAGGAAAACCGTAGAATTTTGTAAAGAGAACAATCTGTTATCTACACCTTAAAAATAAGTAAGACCCCGTTTAGAACAACCCTAACGAGCTTGGTCAAGTTGCGGTCATCGACGAATATTTAGGGTCGCAGCGAGGGGGGGGGGGAGTGAAGGTAAGCAACGACTAGACCTCGCAATGTGCTAGAATCACTGCAGGGCAAAAACGTATTACCCTAACCAATTAGCTCATAATAACAGTTAGCCGCTAATAGCACCAGTATCAGTTAGCTCTTGGTAGAAACCAGTTAGCTACCATTAGTAGCCTAAAGTTAGCTCATGATAGAACTTAGTGCCAGTTAACTCCTGATATTAGCTTCCGATAGACCTAGTTAGCTTCAAATAGCACTAACTGGCTTCCAATCGCATAATTCAGCCCAAAATAACACTAAAAGGACAATAACATTCTTGCTGGCTTGGTAGCTCCAAAAAATAAATAATACCCTTATTCTAAGTACTAGATGTTTAAGTGTCCTACCTGTTGTGTAAATTATCCATTACAACCTATTTTACTTGTCCAGAGGGTTCGAAAATATTTTAAAATCCAAGTCACATTCGAAAAGGTTTACGTTAGACTTTTCAAATCAATTGGTTGAATTTTTCCAATTTTTTAAAATAGGTGTGTTAAGATGAAATTTATATCATAATTTAATTGGAATATTCTAAAATAATACGATTTGTTGACCAGAATGAAGATTGGGACATATTATTCAGTTACAACAAGAGTGTTATTGGGGCTTTAAGTAAACTTACTTGCAAATTTGATAAGTTCTTCCTCTGTGAAGGATCTTCTGTTGACGGACGGTGCACCGAATCGTGTTCTATAACGTTCATAATGGGTCCGTCTCTCTTTGATTTCCCGTTTCTGACGTAACTTCTGGTGAATTCTTTCCAATAAATGCTCTAGATGTTCATCAACTGAAAGTAGAAATGATATGTTGTATAGGCACTGGCCTTATTGGCATTCATATATGATGAAAAGTTGGAATTGGAATTGGCAGTTGGAATTCGATATAATAGTAGGCCGTAGCGCCACTGCCCGGGCAAAATGTCCCTCATAGTACACTGCATGGCGTATGCCCGTCTTCATTAGCCCAGTCGGAGTAGAGCAGTATAAGATGTTTAATATGATTTCATTTTATCCAGGCAGCGTGTTTATAGTTTGCTAGTAATTAGAGAACATGAATTATAATAATTTATCGATCTGTCAATCGGCATTCGTCGGACATAATTTAAGTAATTTCTTGTTAAAACTTCAAACATTCATAACTTCGTTCAGAATAAATATATATATTTTTCATTATTTAATTTTATAACAAGAACGATCAGCTCTTTATCTAAATGTTATATAAAATGCATCTTTCATTAAAAGTCGGTTTTCTCCGGGTCCTCCGGTTTCCTCCCAAAGCTAAAGACCCCAACTCGCAAGCGAATTATTGAAATAAAATTGAACCGTATGGTCTCTCTCTCTCTCTCTCTCTCTCTCTCTCTCTCAAAGCGGAGATTTTACAGATGATGTTCTAGTGACAGAAGATTAAAGATCAAATGAATAAACTGTTGTGTTTTAAACTAATGTTTATAATTTAGGTATCCATGGTAACAGGTTGAATAATCTATCTATTCGAGCACCATCATTGGAATATCCGAATATTATCAGAAAGCTGTTTTGTATCAGTTTTCCCGCCACCGCCTACCTAATTATAACTTTGTCTCAATATTTATGTTAAATATAAATATATACTGCTAGCTCGATATATTAATTATTCAATCTGTTACCATGACTACATAATTTATAAACATTAGTTTAAAACACAACAGTTTATTCATTTGATCTTTGAGCTTCTGCCACTAGAACATCTGCAAAATCTCTACTTTGATGAAAGATACATTGTGTTCAGATTTAAATAAAGATCTAGTCGATCTTGTTATAATAGTTCATAAATAGATAACGTGAGAGAGAGAGAAAAATGGGGTTTAACGTCCACTCGACACAAACCAGGTCATTTTAGGACTAACATATGGTTTCATTTTATTTCAATAATTCGCTTGCGCGTAGGGGTCTTTAGCAGTGGGAGGAAACCGGAGTGCCCAGAGGAAACCCACGAGGTTGAGAAGGCGCCCCTATCTCGATGCCACATACGCTCACACCAGGGCTCGAAACCACAGCCGCAAGCCAGAGGTGACCGGCCATCTAGACGTCGAAGCGCGGCTCTATAGACCACTAGGTCATCCCAACCCCCCAAAAATAGATAATGTAAAACTATGCCCCAGCTATAGGTCATTCAATTTTACAAGAAATTAAAGTTTGAAGCAACAAGCCATATATCTTTATGACAAAATAAAAGAAGAAGATTTGGTCCTAGAAGAAATATCGATAATAATAAAGGAGAATGTGTTAACCAATAAATATGACACCGTGCGCCTTCCATATAATACAGGGTGGTTCCCTATTCAAGAGACAGAACACTGGTCTGTCAGCCCCCACCCCCACCCACAATGAAATGTACAGTCTGAAAATCCCCCCTTCCCCATTAATGGAATGTAGCCGGAGTCATTGGTGAAGCAGATCTGGTTGCCTGACCACTGATTGAAAGCATAAAAGTTTCAACAGAAGGGCCCACTCGGCAAATCTCGGTAGATTCCGGTACCTACATCTAGCCTCGGCTGTATGACAGTAAGTGATATGTACCTACGCCTTTACAATTGCGATGCGGCACCGGTTTACTTATTAGGAAAACCTGCCGCTTTCAGAAAGAGGTTCTCAAAATTGCGTCGTTCGAAGGGTGTGTACAATTTTTAGTGCAAACTTGAAAGAAAAACAGCGTCAAACGTTGAAAATTTTGTAAGATAAAACATTCTTCAAAAGCGCTGGTAATCCGGGAACTTGAAAGTAGTTCTAATGGCGGACTTCGTCATACAGCCGAGGCTAGATGTAGGATACTGGAATCTGCTAGGGTTTGCCGAGTGCAGAAAGGCCATCGCTGTCCGGACAAATACCAACTTACCCCACGGAGCTTGTCTAATTTAATGCCAGACTTAAAATTAACCCTATAATAACTGGAATGTTTAATAACTATAAATGTTGCTAGAGATGGAACCAATCCCTGTACTGAGACTGGGAAGGTTTCAGAGATATATCTAGTTCAAGTGGTTAACATATATACAATACAATGTCTGCATAAACTGAATTACCAGGAAGTAGTGAGGTGAATGGCCAAGTCATACACAGCTTTAAAGCCACAATATAAATAAGATAAAACCAAGTACGAACAATCCAAACCATTAGTCAAAATTCGAAGTCCTATAAAAACAGTCGAGGCAAAATAGTGTAATCAGCAAATGGACTGTTCACCGTCTACAAAATACACGACGAACAGTGGTAACAGGTGTCCGGGAGAGTAAGCTTACCCTGCCCGGCGCCACACCGCAATCGCTGCATCCAAACTATTAGACGAACTGGTTTGCACCATTGACCTAAAACTCTGTTATTAACTTGTTTTGTCTTCATCCATATCCCAAATCTCATTATTGTTAAAGTGTAAGTTTGAATGCCCAGTAATTGCTTTGTTGCATTTACAAAATGGAGTGATGTGGAAATGGGGTTGAACGTCCTACTGTGTGCTATGGGGAAATTTTGCTGCCTTTTCCTATTTCCAATGCCAACTGTCAAGGGTTCTTCAACGTACATGCCAAAGTGTACAGTTAACCATGTCATCACATCCGAAAGACAAAATGTTGGTTCTTTCCACTGCACCGCTGACAATCCCAAGGAACTTTCCCTCCATAGTGAGTGAACCAGCCCCTTTACCCACTGAGTCTCCGTGACTAGCATTTCTGTATTAAAATTACTGCGCTAGTAGCTCCATGGTTTGTCTGCGATATCACATCTGTGGAAGCAGACGTTCAAGCACCAGATAGTAGTGGTAGGCTCCATGGTTATTTCCCACATCTGAAATTCGGGTTCAAGCGATCGAACCAGTTGCCTATACGCAGTGCCATGTACGAAGTAGGATACCTTACTAAAACACTTGATCTGATACCAGATAAGTAAATCTACATGATAAGTCTACATGTAATACTTTTGTCCAGGAAGTCTGTCATTTTTTGACCCGATCTGTCTTCCATACAATGCTAATCTCAAATTCAGGTTCAAGCAATCCAGTCTGTTGCCTATACGTAGTGCTATGCACGAGATGGGAGACCTTACTAAAATACTTGATCTGATACCAATTATGACCTGAACCGTCTTCCATACAATGCTAAACGACTTCTAAGTGTTTAATTGACTATAGGTAGAATTATAAACTGTTTATCAGGTAAGTGGTTCTATATCCATTGTATACCAAGATAGGTCTGAAACCTAACATAAACTGTATATATAAGAAATAACCCCATTTCTTTTAACAATATCTATCCCATCTTCAAGTCTGGTCTTCAAACAACGTCTGATGGCCTGTAGCGTTAAAAATCCCAAAACACGTCTCTGGTTTTGCTTTTCAAAAATATTTCTTTATGTTTTGAAAACGGAACTTCTTGAAAAATAAACAAAGATCGCGGAAAAGCTTTATAAAAATTAAGAAATAAATACACTGGAGGCAATTGGTATGTAAACGGGGTGTGAGGTGTGACTATTTTTGGAAGATCTAATTTCATATATACGTCCATGTTTATAAAATTCTGTCCAACTTGAATTGTTAGCAGCTGGTGTGGTTATTATCTTTGTTTACAGAACCATAAAATGTTAAAAATTTGACACTAAATGTATTTATATTTTAATGTTATGAAGTCACACGTCGTCTTGTTAGACGGTACCATAGCATGACGTTTCCAGACAATACCAAAGAGACATTCAAGATTTGTTCTCATTCTAAATCTGATCCGCAACTCTCAAAGTAGTAGCGCTCAGGCAGATGAGAGTGTTTATATTGTTTTCTTGGCGGCTAACAGTAGTTACTTGTACAACAACGATACAAACACAAGACCTTTCCATGCAAAACCAAAGAGTCGTTCACAAGATTCATATCATATCATTTTTTTTCTGCGATCTACAATTCACAAGGAAGTAGTTGGTGGTGGTGGTCAGGCAAAAAATGAGCTTATTTCGTTTTTCGTATACCAAATACTCATATTCTATTCTTGGATCTTTTTCTTGAAATTGGCGACTAACGTCAGTAACTTGTACAAACTATTTGTTTAAGTAAAAGTGAAACCATTTGTATTTCAACTTCCCCATTCTCGAAACTAATTGCACGTAAATAATGATTGGAATATAAAGAGTAAATGCACCAACTTTAATTTGGTTTAAATTGAAAGCGAAACCACGAGTTTTCCTTGCAACCAATTATTAAAATTATTTCGAAGATTATGAATATTATATATGAAATAACCTGCAACGATTAAAGATCCCCTTTAATACAATTTGAATTAGAAGAAAAAACATGCGTGTTTCAGGATGTGTTAACCGAAACTAATTCAAAATTACATGTAAATAATGAATGCAATGTATGGGGAAAATGCAATTGCACAAGAACCCCATTAATATGATTTGAATGAAACACGAAACAATTCGTATGCCAATCAATGCAATATTTGAAGAAAAGAAATGAGACGGCTAAAGTCCCCTTTAATATAGTTGGAATGCAAACCCGTTTGTATATCGGAATTTTATGGTTGAAACTAATGTAATTATGTAGATATTGAACAAAAGAACTGCAACGACTAATGTTCTCCTTTAATAAATTCTGAATTAAAAACATGCCGCTCTTCTAATTAACGTCGTTACTCATACCAACTTGAAGATGTTCCATGTCAACATTTTAAAACAGCATGTGATCTAAAACTCTACAAAGTTGATGGCGCACTCTATTAATTATCTCGGTATTAAGGGCGTGTAAACCGGAAGACGTATTGAAAAATCTCTTAAAAGCACCTTTTCTACTCATCAATTAGCCTTTTTTATTCTCTAGTTATTCAGCACACTTCGATGGTTTCGCACTATCAATTGCTGATATCTAAAGAGTATAATTTCCGTCTTCGATCCAACCTAAACCAAGAAAATGTTTTCAGCGCGATAATTTATTTCTCTGTAAAAACGATGTCACTTAATTCCTGAAATTTCAACTGATTTAATATTAGCAAAGACCTGTCCCTTTTCCTATCTAAAAACCACAAGGAAACCAGAGGAGGAACATGTCACTCGAAACGCCCAGGAAGTATGTTTTATTTGAGATAAGCTGTCGGAGCTATTGTTGCACAGTTTTGACGTTTACGTTTAACGTAATAGAAGCCAAACTCCATTTTAAACCTTAACCTGGAACCATAGTCCACCTAATGTTGGGCAAATTTAAATATTCAACATGACCGCCAACAGGCGTTTGATCCTGTGCCTAAGACATAGATTAATGAATCAGCGTTGAGGTTTCTGGTGGTTTACCCACAGTTCCGTGCATCAAAGGGCCAAGAACTCGCCGTAACATACCGTTTCGTTGGTTAATCCCTCATATTATCCAGAAACAACTCAATGATAACAACTCTTCCAGATCCTAGTGTGGTAATGACAAGTAAAATGGAATTTTGAACTATAAAAACGAAACGAAATAGGATCTATGTTTTAATCAGACTGTAATACGTTCGGATACGTTTCGATACGACCAAGCAATGGTAAAAGACTGACAATGCCATTGCTTTAGGAATATGATGGTGGTCAGAGAACCTTACCCTCATGCTTTTTGTTTTGCTTCCTTATCTGTACATACGTTACAGTTTACATATATCTGTTGAAGCAATGGTTAAGAAGCTGGTAATGCCCATTGCCATCGCTTTAAGAATATTAATTGTACATATGTTAAAGTATATCAAGTACCCGGCAACTGCCTAATTTAAAGTCTGGTTTTTAAGCTAAGAGGTAGATAATTAACGTACAAATTAGATAAATATTGTTTTAATAAAAACAAGCACATGTTTAAATTAGAATAAAAATAAATAAAATGGAAGAGAGGAGAAGATATTTGCTGGTTTAAGTGGAATATGGAGATTTATTATAAACATTATATATAACTAACAGACCAACTTGTATAATTTACAATTTTAATGTTCCGTTTTTAACATCAGTCTGGATAATGAAATATGAAATTCCCGGTCAAAAGTTTCTTTTTTCACAATGATAAATCTCATTCGTTAAATTGATAATACCGTGTTCTTCATCAAACTTGACAGAAATTTGCTTAAAATAGAAAAATCGAGTTTACAGTCCTTAAAGCGCCATTAACACCGTTTAATGGAAAATGTCGTAACTTTTAAAGATGCCTTATGTAAGATTTAGAAATAAAAAACCCTGACAGTTCTCAGATAATGAAAAAGGAAAATGTTGAAACTTTCAGTCAAACTACTTCTTTCTAAACGGAGTGTAGTCGCGGTTGTCATTGCTACGGTTGTTACGATAAAAAACAAAGTCTCGATTTATTCCTTTTTAAATTAAAGGGATCACTAGGCAGCTGGAATTTGAAATAAGCGTACTGTTTGCCGTTTGCCCGTCTTCATTCGACCAGTTGAGGAGCAAAACAGTAGGACGTTAAACCCAATTTCATTTCATTTTTTAAAAATTAAATCACTTACTGCCAAGCGTATTATCTGTTGAAACTCAAAACCATCCGATGTTCTAGAGAGTTGGATCTGGCGTGTAAATAAATGTTTTTAAAAATTAAAATTAATAATGTATATAACATTTGAGGCGAAATGAAAGATCTGCAATAGGCAGATTTGACTCCAGAATAATAATTCCTTAAATGAAATCGCTGTCTCGTTTGATTGGCTCTTCGGGTAAAAATGTCGCCCAATACATCAATCTGAACAACAGAAACACTCTACCCTAAGTGAATATACGGCTTGCTATCATCCAGCGACAGTTTCGAACGCCAATACATGTTATTAGTGTATCGTCTACTTAACGCAACTTTTTATAATAATTTGCCTGGCAACTCCTATTTTATTATAGATGTAACAGAATTTTAAGTACAATATTTGTTATATATATGTCAGTTGTGAGCGTTCAACAACTTACCATATAATTTAACAAAGTAAAGAAAAATGTAAAGCTTCGTTAAAAATAGAGGAATTGACAGACATGTGATTGCGTGGAATGTTCAGCAGCTGTTGAGGTTAGATCACCAAGACGTAATTAGTTCCATTTACATACATTTATATGAGATCATCAAGTCATAATTAGTTCCATTTACATACATTAAGGCTGGATATTGACATGAGAGTGAAGAAGGGTAATTAAATCACAGGCCAGTTGGTAAGGTAACAGCATGGTGCTTTAAACACAGCTCTTTCCCCGAGAAGTTTTAACATCTTGTTAAAAATAAATACCAACAAAGAAATATGTTTAAATCTGTTTAACTAAGTCCAGTTCCTCGCAAGATAATAAAAAATTTGCAAATATGTAAAAGTAGAAAGAGGCTTTAGACAAAATGCGGATCTGGTTGCCCAAATACGTTAAAGCGGTAATTCAGCAATGTGTTACGATAACCCAAAAATATGTTCTAGTAACGCAAAAATGTGTTATGGTAACTCAAAAATATGTCATGGTAACTCAAAATGTGTTATGGTAACTCAACAAGCAATTCCAGGTTGTTTTATTGTAACTGCACAATATTTTACAGTGATTCAAGAATGTGTTATAGTAACTCAAAAATACCCTTTTTTATCGTAAGTCATCAATACGTTATGGTAACTCATCAATACATTATGACAACTCATCAATATTTTATATGAAGTCATCAATATTTTATATGAAGTCATCAATACGTTATGGTAACTCGTCAATATTTTATGGTAACTCAAAAATACGTTATAGCATTTCATCAATATTTTATACGAAGTCATCAATACGGTATGGTAACTCATCAATATTTTATAGTGAGTCATAAATACATTATGGTAACTCATCAATATTTTATAGGAAGTCATCAATACGGTAGGGTAACTCATCAATAGTTTATGGTAATTCACGAATACGTTGTGTTAACTCATCAATAGTTTACAGTTAGTCATCAAAACGTTATAGTAACTCATCAATATTTTAAGGTTACTCATGAATACGTTATGGTAACTCATCAATACTTTTTGGTAAGTCATCAATACGTTATGGTAAGTCATCAATAGTTTATGGTAACTCAAGAATACCCAGCAATACTTTATGGTAACTCATCAATACTTTATGGTAACTCAACAATACTTTATGGAAACTCAAGAATACTTTATGATAACTCGTCAATAATTTATGGTAACTCAACAATCCAGAAATTCATCATCGTGTAATCATCGAATTGATGTTATTACATTTCAATTAGGGGGAGGGGGGTGACGTTTAACGCCCACTTAACCGAATGGCAAATCTTATAATCAGCCCCCCCCCACCGAAAAGAGAAAAAAAAACAACAATACACTCACCTCTCTTCGTTTATAGCATTTCACAAGTTCCAATGCCATTATTTGTTTTCATAGCGCCAGTTTCAACTTGTCATAAGAAAGTATCTAAAAGAGTTCTAGAGATGGACTGGGAGTACTTTACCATTCATCAACGTCTGTCTGTACAGACCCATCCACTGACCTTAATACCCCATCTGACGAAAGAACTAAACCGTGACCTTCGTGGGTCATTTAAACCTGACCTTAAATCTGATTGAAGTCTATTTGTAAATAAGTTCAACTCAATGGGAAGCCATAATGAGTGGTTTCGTTCCCAAGCAACTAGAATTTTCTGTCTTCAAAGAGACCTGGAAATGTTAAAACCTAGGATTTGTGGGATTAACAGTTTGATTCTTGTCCGCTCTACGTATTAGCCCTTTCTTGATTGACCTTGCCGTTGGCCGAGAATAACCTTTCAGGAGTTCTCCAGTCCGGCCCTTTACTTATTGGAAACGGTGCCTAGTCGAATGGATGGTGTACATATTGGTGTAATCGTAAAAGAAGCCATGACAGTGACCGAGTACCATTGGTCTGTCTCTAAATGACATGGTTTCCCCATGTCAGTGGTCAAATCCGGGGGGGGGGGGCTTGCTGCTAAACATGAGCTCTCCTTCTATATAACTGATTGAAATAACGAGCGATAAAAGATATACGGAACAATTTCTGATCACTGACAATTCTTTCGAAGACTGTGCAATTTATAAAAATAATTGACAGTCACTAGATTAGAGGATACGAATAAATACCAAAGCCCATGCAGGGACATACTCCGCGCAGTGTTGCGTTTGATTAGAGGTAATCCTACTACACACTGCTATAATGAGTGGATATTGTTGTGTTAAATTTTGATTGGTCAGTAGTCCGTCTACCAACCAATCACTGTTTAAAACGAGTGCCAATATTGGACCAAAAAATATGTTTACATAACGTTACGTCGTCGCTCACGATTTTATTATGCCTAATTAACACGTGCATAGCAGAATACTGCAGTAAAACTAATTGCGTGACAAACGAGGCTATCAAATCGAATGAAATGTAAACAATACTGTTTGGAAACGAACATACTTTCACCGTTTTTAATACCTTAAATCACTGTCCAAAGTTTTAGGGAAGACCCAGATTAAACGAAGGACTGTCATGTTGCTGTACTTAAGTGATAGCTTTCATTGAACGGAAAAATTAGACACACTCCCGCATAAGTTCAAGAAACAGACGCTATTCCAGCAATGGCCAGAGAGGGATTTCTCGGGCCATTGCTTCAGGAATATGGTGCAGGGAAAGATGCGGGCTATTTTTATGTTTCTCGTTTTCTCTTATCTAGTGACATTCAATTACTTTTTCCCTCTTCAACTGAATTATCAGTGAACAGAAATTTGCCCGTATATCTTTTATCGCTCGTTATTTCAGTTACTTATATAGAAGGACAAATCGTGTTTTCCTTTTGCTTTGGAACGTAATTAACCAGTTCCTCAACGTGTGATAATGACTGACACCAATACTGTCCTTGACACTTTTAAAGCCAATAACAATACTTCTTAAATAATGTTTCATATCAGTAATGACCATAAACAATAGTTCTTATGCATTAAAGTTGGCGAGGAGTTTATAAATCCAGGTCTACAGACGCTTTTTAAAAAAATATTAAAAAAAGGTTGTTCAACAGGAAATATGACTAATAACTTGGACGATCGACTTGATAGCGAAAATAGGTTTTTTCCCGAAAATTGAATGTTTTATATGAATTACGCACACAATTGTTAGCCAATCCCCGCCTCGTATAATGCAGCGGAGGGGTAGGAAACGCTGTTAAAACATTTTAATGTGACTAGCTAGACCTCTTTGGTTTTGGTCAAAAAAAAAAATCGTGGTTTTACCACAGGATCTGATTTGTTTTGTGGGGTGGCAGTCTGACACCAGAAATAAACTTTTAAATTAACTGCGTGTTCTTTATAGTGCCCTACTGGATAAAGAACAAATACCATTATAACCTTCTAGACGTTCTGGAACGAAAGTCACGGTTTTGTCATCAAGTCGCTTTCGAATAGGGGTCATTAAAATACAGATCTATACTTCGTTTCGATTTTTTTTATACTTCCGGTGGCCTACACGTAAAACTTAATTTTGAACTATAAAAAAAAAACCGAAACGAAATAGGATCGGTACGATTGGTATGGTATTCTTTGTAACTAATTATTAAAATTGATATAATGAGCGCATGTTTTTGGTAACAATTTCTATTGCATTGCAACATCGGATTCTGCAGCACAGTCCTGTTTTATGATAAACTTGTTCTTCCAGACATCATAATAACCGCCATCCCGTAAAACAGCCAAACAATTTCTAAAACAGTTGTCTTTGCCATTACAGCGTAGAGACTAGGTACCAAAAACGGGCTAAATTTTGGATGTTTGTCTTGTGTCCAGTTCACTGACATTTAATTCGCTGGTATGTTATATCTAAACACTATGTCCCACTTGATAGCATTATTACCCTGTTAAGTGTTGACAACTTTAAACCTGCCTACTATTGAGAGTATCAAATGACAACATTTTGATTTAGATAAAATAAAAAAGCTCTTTACTATAATTGGTATCAATTGTTTATTTCTTCCCAAAACCAAGTTTTATCATTAAAATGAATGGTATTGGATGCCAGAATAAAAAACTGGCATCTTTCAATAAAGGTGAGCTATTTATAATCATTTTTTTCTGAAAACAGAAGATATGTAGTTTAATTGGACAAGGATTTGCAGGGTTAGACCCAAGACAAAGTAGTGTATATTTTTGTACAGAATTTACAAATATTTTAAGATTAAAGGTGCTAAATTGATAATATTTGGGACCTAGAAATTGACACAAATGGGTCGCAACGCATATACTAATGTAATATGAATGTACATAAATTGATACACATTCAATTGTTTCCGTTTTTACTATAATTTCAAATTTTTTATGCTCGGCGAAATACGCCAGAAGTCTCAATCGAATAGCAATCTAAAGCATCTGGTTATTCCAATCTACCTCCATAGTATTTATTGTGCATGCTCTACAGATAAGAATACAGGTCACCGTTTGACAGGACTTGTGGAATATGTCTAGCCTCGTT
Source organism: Patella caerulea (assembly GCA_036850965.1). Taxonomy (NCBI): domain Eukaryota; kingdom Metazoa; phylum Mollusca; class Gastropoda; family Patellidae; genus Patella; species Patella caerulea. Next base: position 68,405,556 of record JAZGQO010000010.1, on the reverse strand, counting down.
CTTTGAGTCCCTTGTAAAAAAATTGGCCCGAAACCAGAGCTGTTATTTTAATTTGAGGAAGCTCATTTCGTCCCGTCCTTATTTTTATACGACTACATTTTGTTGTGGATGCATACTGCTGTCGACCCTGTCCATTTATCTGTCCATAATTTATTTGTGGACACTCTACAGGTTACAATTTTTATCCCATTTTGACTGAACTTGAAATATGGGCATTTCTCCCAAAGATTTTGGTTTCTCTCGATATTGGCATGAATCGAGCCAGATCTCTTTTTCTAAATCCTCTAGAGGTCACAATTTTCATCCAGTTACATATTTATATCCCAAAGATCTGGGTTACTAATTTTGATACTTCAGACCGTAACTTGCTGGATTATGACCCCTGATTGTACAAAAAACGCCTTTTGTAATCTTGTTCTGTCCATCAAATAAAGACGGACATTCGCTAAACAATGTGTTATGACGGGAATTTTGCTCAGACAGTTGCATCATGGCCTACCCTTATATCGAATTCCAACTGCCAAGGGATCTTTTACATGCACGCAACGTATACCCTGGGCCTCGGTTTTTCTTATCATCCGAACCACTGACAAGGTGAAGCCAGACAGAAATATCCCGATGAATTGTCTTGTCCAATGTAGGGATCGAACATGCGGCCTCCAGCCAGGCTAGCGAGCCAGTGTCTCACTACCGTGGTTCTCAACAATTTAAGATACTGATGATGAATAGAAATTTTGGAATGTTTAGGATCTTTTGTATACAATTTGTTCATGTCTTTGTAAAGTTGTGTATCTTTGTATAATTATGTACATGTAAACATATTTATCTTTGCTTATTGCGTGTATCTTTCTTTTATTTCTATTTGTATATGCACATGACCTTATAATTTTTTTATGCAATAAATTAAAGCTTCTTCTATTATCTTATTTAAAATACGTGTATCATAAGCTTAGTAGTATAACCATTATGTAATATTTGAACCAAATGTAATTTTTATTTATTAAATATTTACTTTATTTTTTTTTTTTTTTTTTTTAAATTTGAATGTGATTTGAAAGTCTTATAGAATCTGACCCAAAAGGCTTATAACTTGAACAATCTAAATATATAGAGCAGTGTAATATGATACTTAACATGGCCTATACACCACATCATCACGAGGTATTGTCTTTGACAACTTGATGACAGGATTCTCTTTAACAAATCTGTATTGTCTGTGGGGGTCACATTCCAAAATTTGAAGAAAACTGGCTGATTTTCACCTAGTCCCACGACTGATTAATGGTTAGCATACGACATTCGCCAAGTGTAACAGATGGCGGGAAACGATGTCTGAAGTCTGGAAGTGATTTACTGGTTCCAGATTTCATCTATAAACGAATAGATTTAGAAATAAACAAAGAGTGTAGTGTGGAGGGGACGCGGCCATCTTAGACCCACGCTATTTCTGTAATATGCTACATGTGATAAAATGTTATTGAAATTTCAGATGTGTAAAAAACAGTCTGATTGGACACACACATCACGTGGCTCAACGGATCTACACACACACATTAAAAAGGAAGTAGGTGGTGGTGGTGGTAGGCGATGGGGGGGGGGGGGTCAGTTATCAAGTGTTGCAACTGATCTAGATAGAAGTGAATATGAGTGGTACAAGGGAACACTTAAGAATTACATAAAGCTATTATGTCAAATGTCAAATGAGTTAGCTTCGTGAAAGTTCCAGAAAGGCTAACATGCTTAGATGACTCTCGTCAACAGGAAAGTATCATGGGCATAAAAAGCAACGAAATAGGCACCACCGTGCAATGGTCTCGTAACTGGCTATGCGATCATCGACAAGGACATCAATAGAATAGTGCTTTGCGGATCAGTTCCTGCTTCAAAAAGGTTTACCTACATGAACATCAAAGAAACTGCTTGGAAGAAGGTGACGTTTACGAGAACTGTCACCAGGTCAATACCATCGCAGTCTGGTTAAAATACGGATCTATATTTCGTTTCGTTTTTTTTTTATACATGAAGATGTGACAAGATATAGTAGGAGGGTACGACAGGCGCCAAACGCGCGGCTTTTGACTCTATGACGTTAGACATCGATTAATCAATCAGCGTTGGTGTTCCTAGTGATTTACCTACAGAGAGAGAAATGGGGTTTAACGTCCACTCAACACAAACTAGGTCATTTCGGGACTAACATATGGTTCAGTTTTATTTCAATAATTCGCTTGCGGGTAGGGGTCTTTAGCAGTGGGAGGAAACCGGAGTGCCCGGAGGAAACCCACGAGGTTGAGAAGGCGCCCTTATCTCCATGCCACATACACTCACACCAGGGCTCGAAACCACAGCCGCAAGCCAGAGGTGACCGGCCAGCTAGGGAACGAAGCGCGGCACTCTAGACCACTAGGCCATCCCAACCCCCCTGATATACCTACAATTCCAAGAATGACCAAGAACTCGCCGTAACAGACGGTTTCATTGGGTAATCCCTCGTATCACCCAGAACATGTCAACGATAACATCTTTTCCAGATACTCATGTATGAAAGATAAGTAAAAGAAAATTTTGAACTATAAAAAACCGAAACGAATAAGATCTGTGTTTTAATCAGATTGGTCCAACTGTTATTAATAATCTGTATACCGAATTATCTACCTCTTAATTTCACCCGTGTTTTGCATACAATTCAGAATGGCCGCAATCTAAGTCCTTATTCATTCATTCATTCAACAGTCACGCAGAAAAATAAAGACACTTACACTTTATGTGACCTCTAAGGTCAAAATTAGGAGGGAGAGGAAAATCTTCCAAGGAAAGATCCTGCCCCATTGTCACATCCAGATAATCCTTGGGTCACACTTATATAATCCTTACGTCATATTCAGATAATCCTTACGTCAAATTCAGATAATCCATATTTCCTCTGTAACATGCCTAAACGTCATTTTGCCCGATGGATACTAAACTATCCTAGGTGTGTCCATAACAATTAAGTTTATATCTCAGATGGCAACAAAACTACTACCTTTTCACTGATGGAATAACAACCTCTTCGTTTTCTGTTGCCATAAATAGTCGAATATTTCAATATCCATCCTTGAAGCAAAAATCCAGATTGGCGTTCATTGGTTATTTTTAAACACGCGCGGTACGGGAAATCAAAATGATTCGTAAATAGATTTAAATTACTATTTATATGTCAAATAAATTTAATTCCTTGTGTGGAGTTTAGTTTCTATTTACAATATATGTATTTCCTTATTGAATGTATCACTTATGAAATCATTATGGAAGAAAAAAAAACAACCAAAAGCAGAAAACTGTGTCGTGCTAAGGTGAAACCCAGGCAGTACCTTAGTGATATCATATTTCTGGATAATAAACTAAAACCATTAAGAACACAAACATGGCTACGATGGTAATTAAAGGAATCCATTGGGCCACTTGACAACCGTAAACAAATCTTATCCTTGATCTCTAATTAACACCAATTACACAGTTCCATCTAACACTCAGCTTCTCTTCAACGGTAAACACGTTTCTAACCGCCGGTAAACTCAAGTCTGCGATCTCACTTCTGTAGAAGCAGACGTTAAAGCACGAAAAGACACAGGCGGTAAACTCAACCTGTTAGTTCCATCCGTTTGGAAATTTTTCTCAAATACACTAAGCTGTTGCTTTGGCACCGCGTGTATCAATTTCGTGGAACTAAAAATTTTTAACACGACTTCGACAAAATGGAAATTTTGCAAATGCGGGTATCGCTCAATCCAGGAAAGATTAAAATAAATGCACTTTTATCTAAATCAACGCAAAAGATCAAAATAGCACAGATGTTAATTTTAAAACTCCACAAAATGCAACGTTATTTCGTACAATACAAAACGTCTTAAACCTGTAATGCACCGTTGCTTTGTGCAATACCAAACGTTTTAAATCATAATGTAACCGCACCCCAGTATCTGTTCAGAGTTTTTTAATTAAACGAACCATAGAACCATTTAATGGGCTTTTTATAAGGTCCATTGACGATCGTACTACCCGAAAATCCTATATACACGTTAATTTCAATTCCTTTAAGGAAGACATCGATCAATAAAGTTCACTTTTTCTGTGCTACCTATCATTCAAATTTTAATTTTAATTTCAGTCTACAGCACAACATTTGTGTTCAGTAACAATTCTACTCTTGGAACTCACAACTGTACCGAAGATTTTCCTACACACGTTAATCGAACCCCTTAAACTAAAACACACTTACACAAAACTCTCCCATATAAATCTTTCCTTCAAAGTTTTAAGTTCAGTTTCCAGCACAAAATTGGTTCCATTAACAATCCTACTCAAAGCTTTAGCAACAAACTTTAATATATAACTCCTTGAACAAAACCACACTTTCACAAAGTTATACCGTATAAATCCTTCCCTCGCTACGTTCCTTCAAAATTTAAGTTTAGTTCCCAGCACACACGTTTGACTGAAACAATTATGGTAGCGCGTATTTCTTGTAGGTTTTAAGCAGACGGCTTCCGTTTACTGGAAGGAAACACGCGTACGCCCAGCTTTGTTTTGATTATAATGATTTGATCAGAAGCAGATGATGGGGAGTTCAGAGCAGATTCTACACCTAGGTGTTGGTTCTTAATGAGTCCGTAAGTTATCTGAACACTATCCAAAATGATGATTTACCAATGAAATACCTTTGAAAAAAGCGCCAAAAAGCGATTTGTCAGCTGAGACAAGATTATTTCTATCTATAACTTCGGTTATTAACATTCAATATAGTCCACTTTCAGAACATTATTTCTGCAACTTCTATATTTTCTCATAACTTCTTTTATTACAATTCAATATAGTCCACTTGGAATGTTTTTTTTTAGAAAATTGTTCCTTTAACTTCTATTGTTAAAGTCGACATATTCCATTTTTAGAAAATTATTCCTATAACTTCTGTTTTTAAAATGCAACATATTCCATTTCTAGCAAACGATTTCTATAAAGCCATAAAAAAATATGTAATTACAAGTCGTTCATTTTCAGAGAATTGTTCCTGATTGTAACAAAAAATATGTTATTTCAAATTCACTATAGTCCATCTTTTTTGCTTAAAATATAACAGGAGAATTTCACAATGCCACCAAACAGGGAAATAACGCGACCTAGATACAAACGTTTTCTCCGCAACAGTTGCTTTTCAAATATCAACAAAATCTGGCAGCAAATTACCGTCGACAGGTCTCAAAGCTCAGGTTTCATAATACAACACCGAGTTCCACGCTACCCATTCACATTTTGTATTATAACCAACTTCCTTCGTCTAACCATTGTCTAACATTTAAAAAAAATGTTACTCAGAATTTTTATAGTGCCATTGTATCCCGTTTAAAAGGGTCTATTATTTTAAATGCTAGACGTAAATATGTTTCTTTCTATGTCTAACATTTTGTCAAATATTGAATAATTGTCTTGCCTATCGAACGAAATTAGGGAGTTTATATTGAAATGGACTCTTTCAGTCCTGGTGAACAGTCCATTTGCTGATTACACTATTTTGACTCGACCGTTTTTTAGGACTTCGAATTTTGACTAATGTTTTGGATTGTTCGTAATTGCATGGTTTTACTTTATTTCAATATATCTTTATGAAACCAATTAGAGTAGTTGCGCCTTTTGCTAATTAGACATTTCTCGGAATTAATAAATTTTGTGTTGCCATGGAAACAAATTGAACTGGTGACTTGAGTCTTCTAATTGGTATTGATACATAAAAAATGAAATGGGATTTGACGTGATTCTTTGCTTTTTAAATATTTCTTTTATTTTAAAACAATATTTATTCACAGAAACTGGATTTGAAAACTGACATAAACCTATAGACTCCCTCTCCATTAAAATAAAAACAATATACATTGAAAACATATGAAAGAAGTAGGGTGGTCAAATTATTAGATGGTTATACATTTTTCTTATCCCGCGTCGAAAGGAGTTGAGGGAGAGATATTTTGTGGAGAATCTCCTAAACTGTTCAAGATGCCTTTATGGCAAAATTTAGATGTGGAGTAGCCCCCAATCTGTTTCACAGAGAATTACTTACGAATTAACTCTGTAACAGATAGTGTCCACAGCACGTGCGTTGACTGCAGTCATTGGCTCAACGGCTCGTGCAATGTTTACTTAACACCTAACTGCTTCGGGCAAAATGACGCATTTTACTCATTTTAATACCCATTTGCACTTAATACGAAATATTTTTTAACTTCAATTACTTCAAACGTCTTTATTTATTTTTCTGTTACCTCAAAAAAATGTTTGAGAATTTAATTTGTCGGAGTAAAAAAGTTAATATGCCGTACTTATTAAGCCTCGTCGATGTCATCCTTATCAGTGATTGTAGCGGCCAAGCGAATATTCACTGCGGGATCAGTTTGAGTAGCCCCGTGTCGTCTAGAAACTGGGCTGTTGAGAACCGTCTTTGTTTTATTGTACCGAAAAAGTCGAAAATGGTTTATTTACTTTGATACAAATTATATGTCCAAACTTCGAGTCTTTTAATAATTCTGAATTATTTAAGTGCCCAAACTTGCTGCGATATTTTTTTTTAAAAAAAGAGGCAAACTTTCTATCCATAGTCGTGAATGTGAACTATTTATGTTAAAATTGTTTGTTCTGAGTTTGTTTTTATGTACAGGTAATTTGTATTTTAATATGCCTATTTATTTTTGTCTTGAGGTTTGTTGTTTTTAATGTAATTTGTTTTTTAATGTTCAAAGTAAAAGAATAAGAAGAGATCTAATTGCATATAAAAAAAACCCTACAGGATGTGTACACGTGTATAAAACGAATAGAAAATACTAGAAATATGCATGAAATGAAATGAAATGGAGTTTAACTCTTTTGCACCTAACCTGGGCTAATGGAAGACGGGCATACGCCATACAGTATGCTATGAGGGAAATTTTGCCCGGGCAGTGGCGCTACGGCCCATTCTTATATCGAATTCCAATTGCCAAGGGATCTTTTACGTGCACTCCAATGTGTACACGGGACCTCGGTTTTTCGTCCCATCCGAACAACAAGGCAGCTGTCCTTGTCAGGCCCTCCTTCTGCATCCCAATAGGCATGAAACAAATTATACAACCATACACAGCTCTATAAAGACATGAATGAATTAATTGTATACCAAAACTCTACATTTTTATTCACCATCATAATTTTAAATTGTTGTAAATCATTCAGTGTATCAAAAATTTGTTTCACGAAATAACATTAATCTGAACAGTTCTTTTCTTATTTCAAAATACACATACAGAAGCGTATCGTCTCTGACATTTCATAACGAATGGCAGTTTATGTTAATACTTAGTACATTTTATTTTTTAATGTGATGTATTTATAACTGCAGATGAGATGTTAATAAACAATTAATACACTACACGTTTGCAAATCAAACATTTTTCGAATTTAATCATTTTGTTAGGTTTCCGTGGGTGTGGGATGTTCTTGTTGTTGTTAATTAACACCCGAGTGCATTTGTTTTTTGTTAAAAACATAAAAACACAAGTCAAATCCAGATTCTTCTTTTCGCATTGCCATTCGTCTTTTTGACATGGTGCAATGTAAAATCTGCTCTTAGAAACATTCCAGTGTCTTAGAACTGCTTCTGTAATATTCCAGGAATCTTTGACCCGGTAGAAGATTTGAACATTATTGTTATCTTAATTGCCATCAAATCTTGGAGTTCACAATTAGTTTCAAAGGTGCATCGCTGTCGTCACATTAGTAATTATCAGGTACTAGAATAACATAGCCATTATTTCAAAAGTGGCAGGAACAAGAAAGTTCATTTAAAATCGGGAGCCGTGGTGGCTTGGCGCGTAAGACGCCAGCTCACTAACCATGGGTTCTCAGGTGACGGGGGAGAAGTTCCTCGGGCTCGGGTTTTTCCGACGTGGTTTACCCTTCTAAGTGGTGCAAGACAGAGGGTCTGGCAAGGACGGTATCTTGGGACGAAAAGCAATATTTCAAACGTGGCAGGAACGGGTAAGTTCATTTCAAATGGGAAGTCGAGGTGGTCTGGCGCGTAAGACGCCAGCTCGCTAACCATGGGGTCTCGGGTTAGCTCCCGGTGACGGTGGAGAAGTTCCTCGAGCTCGGGTGCCGTGGTTTCCCCTTCTCAGTAGGGTCTGGCAATGACGGTATCTTGGAATGAAAACCCGAGGTTCCGTGTACGCATTGACAAGCACGTAAAATAACCGTGTGGGTCACTTGCAATTCGAAATTAGAGTAGGACGCAACGCAATTTGCGGGCAAATTCCCTCGTAGCACAATGTATGGCGTACGCCCGTTTTCTAGAAAACCAGTTATTATACGAAATCAAGGAAACATTAATGTGTCGTCATGGCCGAAGATCGTTTGAAAAGTTATCTATTTGAATTTTGATATCTTGATGGTCATCAAGGACTTTCGAAAGGGCGAGAATGTGTACTGTTATCTTTCAAACAAAAGGCATCATATTGTAAATGAAACAAACCACGGGAAAGATTTCTTTTAAAACATTCCGATTATAATCACTTTCTCGGATCTAAACAATGATTAAAATTTATCAAACATCTGTTAGTAAAAAAAAAGTTCTACGTTATATGAAATGAAATGGGATTTAAGTTCCTACTGTTCTGCTCCGAACTGGGTTAATGAAGACGGACATACAGTAATCAGTGAGGGAAATGTCGCCCAAGCAGCGACACTATATGGCCTATATAATTATACCGAATTCGAACTGCCAAGGGATGTAAATCAAATACAGAACAATCTTACTAAAGACTTTGCTTTGCAAAAAATAATGTCTTGCATCCACGAAATTACACAACAAAGGGATCCTCAGGGGCGGATCCAGGGGGGGTGACTAGGGTGACTAGTTACCCCCTACCCACCGGTGTATAGGAATCCTGGGTCCTACAAGCTTCCACCCGGACATGCACGCATGGTCGTATATATATTATATAGCACACGGTACGCATCTTATCAGACACACAATCAGCATCTATGTTACTAGCGGCAGAAATTAGCTCCGTAAACCACGGTCGGCGAGACAAAACATGGGGTTTTCACCCCCCTCAAAAAAATCCTGGATCCGCCACTGATCCTACATCAGTATAAAATGATTTCTCTGTGTAATTGCCTGTGTAATTTAGAGACGATAATGGCAGATTTCCGTAAAAGAAACCTGGCAATAAACCCACTCCTGCAAAAATTCCTGGATCCGCCCCTGCTTTGTATTACATTCACGAGATTTCATGTGTGGTGTGGAATTATGAACGTTATAATAATTCGGTATAATTCTTATAATAAATACGTCACCTCGCGGATTTATCCCGTATCGAAAGATTTCATATTATGTTCGATCATAAAAGGGAAGATAACTCGCGATCAACAATATTGAATTTCGATCGAGTTCTTCCTTCCTTGCGACCAAACGAACAATCCGCCACGGGGGGTTGATTGTAAAGCATTAACAAGAAGAGTTGGACGGACAGACGGACATAAACGACGAGTGACGTCACGAGTTATAAAAATGTGGCTGTATAGAAACTACTGTCAAATCAACCAACCATTTTGAGCTTGGAACGTTTGTTTTTCTGTTTATGAATAACTGTCAGTTAAAACCATTTTAAATTTTTATTTCTGTTCTTACATATCTTTTTTTCGGATGAGAAGCAGACACTTACCACTCGGCTCCTGTTAATTACCAACTTTACCATTCCAATAATGGTGTTTCAATTACCCCTGAAGCTTCTATGATCCCCATATTTTAAGTTTCAAGTTACCCAGAGGGGTAGACAGCTGTGAGTTATGAAGGATGTAGCGGCGTGAGCTACATCTGTTATATTAATCTGCCAGTACAATTAAAGGGAGTAGCAATTCTGTCGGTCTCTTGGAGGTTAAGCGTCTACTTGTACAATAGTTAAAGGGAGTGGGGGGTACAAGCGTTCGCGTTAGATCTCAAGGCCAGTGATTGGCTCAAGTGGCGTGGTATCTATTCCCCGCTGGTACGTGGTAAGGTGTGGGGTAGTCTGTCCAGCATCGCGCGTGCATTTTCTCCGGGCTCTCTGGTATCCTCACACACCTAAAGATCCCTACGCGCAAACAAATTTTTCACAAAAATACGAGCCAAAAGTTAGTCCCGGAATGAGCTGGTTTATGTCGGTTGGACGTTAAAACCCAGTTGGTGCAGAACAGTGGAACGTTAAAGCGACAATTTCATATTTTTAAGTTATATTTTTAAAATGTATTAAAATAAAGCCTTAAAATAGATGGAATCTATAAACAGTACTATATACCTTGATAAAGAATAATCCTATAATTCACTATTGCCAGTTGAGAAATTTACAAATATATATATCATTTTCAACTTCAAATTCAAACGTTTGAAGATATCCATTCCATCGGGGGGGGGGGGGAGATAGAAAAACAAGGGAAGTAATAATTTCGGTGTCAATATGAATTTCTCGCTTTAAACCCTATTTCATGGCACTTCACTTCATTTCAAAAGAAGCGCTCGATGAGACGGACTATCGTTTAGAAGCATGCTCACATTATTGGGTGCTAATGCACTTTCGTACACCTAGTGCTTGCCGTGGTCCTAGAGATTGAACGCCCATTGGGTGTTTTCTGTGAATCTGGTATTTTTCAGGTTAAGATTGGATGTCTGTGCTGTCCATTCCCCGGCAATGTATCGTTAACAATGACGCACAATATGAGATATAGGATGGGCAAAGGGCTTTGTAGAGGATTAAGACTATTAAAGTTATATTAAGGCAGATTAGATAAAGAGCACGCATTTCTCGCTATATATGAAAGTTAAAAACTAGAAAAATGTAAAGAAGTTTGCTGAAAATTTCAGTCAAATTGATTCACTCTAAACCCAGAATTTAAACATTTAATTTCCGGCCTAGTCTCGATCATCATTACTAAAATCGGTCTCGATTATCTATTTCATGATTAAATCATGAAGGACAGTTGAGCAGCAAATCGGATCGTAACAAAGTAAATATCGCATGCTATCAACAGTTGATTATGGCTTGGATAGGTTAATTAATGTCTAATTAATAATTTAGACAACATTTAAGGCCTAAAGAAAGACCTGCAATATGCAGATTTTGCTCTTGCATAATGTATGTTTAAGCACAGGAGTCTGACCTTCTATCTGTATATATATGCATACATCGTGTCGTACTTGACAATATATATTGTACGACACGGTGTATGCATATATATACGGATAGAAGGTCAGACTCCTGTGGTTTAAGCAGGATTATAAAGGAGGTGGGGTAGAGATGGTGAAAGAAAGTTCTTTATTTTATGATCTGTAGTGGAATACCGCGTTTTATCAGTGAAATCCCCCCCCCCTTCACGCTAACTACCCCGCGTCATAGACTAGAACAATATTTTCAAATTATTTTAATAATCATATTTTCATTCAAGTCAAAATTACGATTGATGCAGTACATGTGTGTAAATAGCTGTTTGTGGCAATTACATGCCTACACCTATTGCGCATGTACCAACAGACCAAAATGATATTAAAGCCCCAATAACACTCTTGTTGTAACTGGATAATATGTCCCAATCTTCATTCTGCTCAACAAATCGTATTATTTTAGAATATTCCAATTAAATGATGATATAAATTTCATCTTAACACCCCGATTTTAAAAAATTGGAAAAATTCAACCAATTGATTTGAAAAGTCTAACGTAAACCTTTTCAAATGTGACTTGGATTTTAAAATATTTTCAAACCCTCTGGACAAGTAAAATAGGTTGTAATGGATAATTTACACAAGAGGTAGGACACTTAAACATCTAGTACTTAGAATAAGGTATTATATTTACTTTCTGGAGCTACCAAGCCAGCAAGAATGTTATTGTCCCTTTAAATTGGGTTTTAACGTCCTACTTTTCTATACCAACCGGGATACTTCAGAAGACGGGCAGATGACATGAATTGTACCCGGGCGCGAATTTTTTTTCCCAATCATTGCACTTCCTATTCGGCCTCTGATTGGCTGAAAGTTTGACGCCATATTCATATTGACGTCATAAGCTGAGCATAATTATTTACATACATACTGACATCCCAGCCAGACACAGGCGCGGATCCAGGATTTTTTGCAGGGGGGGTGGGGGGTCTAGGTTTGATAATTGCTTAACTAATTGCTCTCAACCGATTAATTTGGTAAATTAGGTTCAATTTGGTTCATTCTGACGTATTTCCGGAAGGTAAATTCCAAAATTACAGGTCTAAATCGCTAATAAAATCGCATAAAAAATATTCAAGTCTGAGCAGGGGGGCGGACCACCTGGCCCCCCCCCCCCTCTGGATCCGCGCCTGAAACACTACCATTTTCACCATTTCGCTTTAATGTCACTTACCCCCCCTCCCCTAAATCGTGGTTACAGACTGAAAAATGTTGTCAACAGACTGACGGTAACAGACAGGCATTATAAAACAAATACTGTCAGATCGCTCAACGACGTTCTGAGACGGTATCTGTATGTCATGACGATTCTTTGAAGTAATACAATCACGACACATTAAAGCGACAATTTCATATTTTCATATTTTCTAGGAAAGTCAAAACATAATTATTCTTATGTCTTTTGCTCATTAGGCTGTCAACTCATTATTATACGATCATAGGCATTATTTCCCACACTTACAAATCCTTCACACCGGAAATAATAACACAACACAACACAACCACAATCAGATATTGACAAATGCCACAAGTCTTTAACTTTAACTCTAAGTTGGCAAATCGAGTTCCACATCTAGGACCCGGTTTCGAGGCGAGGTTCCTGGGTTGAATAAGCCAAGGGCACGTGGCCATCTGCATCAAAAAGCACCAATATCAGCTTTGCAATGAAATAACTCAATAAATCAACATGGACAGTTAATGAAATTTGGAATGCTCAAATTAGTCGCATGGGCAAATAATATGTCACGTTTTTAGGTAGGTTTTAAATGGAGGGGGTTTGTGGCACTACTACATTGGTGTCCTATTAATATAAAGTCACGGAACGGACAACTGTATATAAATTTGTGTAGGTGGTTTGCCAGCTGACTCCCGAGACAATGAATATTTTGGAGGTTGGGGGCCCTCTGTTCTCTCCCCCTGGCCTTGAAAAGTTTTAAGAAATACAGGGTGGTGTCCGATAGATAGATTTATTTTTTTTATTGTACCTAAACACCCCTTAAAGGACAATATTGGCGCTAGTCATTATCACATAATATGTGATAGAACTTATTAAACACTTTCAAAATATAATATTTACACAGAGATCATCGCTACCATAGAAGAGTAATAAAGGATTCATGAATCGGAAGTGACGAACGTCAAAGGAAAACACGAGTTATTCATCTATATAACTAACTGAAGTGACTAGTGATAACAGATACATGGGCGAATATCAGCTCACTAATAATTCCATGGAAGACCTAAAGTTGTTGTGTGACACTGTGAGAGAATATCTTACAATTCATAAAAAGAATTGACTGCCACTAGATAAGAAAACAGGAAAGAAAAACAGATTAAAAGTCCGTACATTACCATGTTTTGATAAGGTAGGGGAGACCGGGGCACATTGAACCACCATGGATATATCCTTTATAAATAATACTATACAACCCAACACTATACAGAAGTGAAATAACTTCTTAGACCCATTTCTCCATCAATAAGACACATGCTGTCAATTATTTTCTTAGGCAGTGAATTTTTCAAAAAAGCGCTTAAAAGAGAAAATTTTTCCATACATGTAAACTTCTTAGCCTAGGAAATTCTTGTACTTAAGTTCATATATAGAGGATATTTGTCGTTTTGTCGCGAATAACATATTTTATTTCATCGAGAAGCAAGAAAACTTATGCGTAGCATGAGTGAAAATATAAACGTTTTCTTGGTTAGAGATGAAATAAAATATGTTATTCACGAAAAAACGACAAATGTTCTATTTATTTTATGATTTTACAATCATTTTAGGAAAAACAATATGGACTAGGCTACTTTGCTAGTCAGTAGAATAACACTTTTATTTGACTGATAAAACGCGGTATTCCACTACTGATCATAAAATAATGTACATTTATTTTTAATAGCGAAGGAATAGCGCCATCAATAAAAGGGAAGTAACTCTTTTTTAAATAGATATTTTTATCGACAAAAATGGTTGTGGTGAAAGGCTTTTAAACCCTTAAATTTATTTTGTATTGAACTAATACACACTTAAAAATTCACAAACTCAGTGTTGAAGCATGAATGATTCAGAATTTAAACACAAATAACCTTCAAACCTAATATTTTATTTTGATCATCTGATTCTGCTCTCTAAAGTTGCAACAGTTTAAGCCAAGTTCAACAGGAAATATTACTCATATACAATGTCATAATAAATTTGTGTTTGTTGAATGTTTGTTATCTATTATTGTTGTGTATATATACATCTGCTTCCCTTTACACAAATGGGTATAGGCCTACAATAAAAATGAATTAATGGATAGGCCAGTATGATTTAAACGGGAGAATCGGGATTCTCTATATATTATGTATAGCCCACATATGCGAAAGAAACGTGGTGCAAATATACGTGGTTTTTTTTTGTATTACAAAGCCACATTAAAAACTTATAGCAACAATAGGCGTACCCAGTTTCATCTCCATTTGTGTATACATGTAGGTGTATAGGGTTTTCGGCACGGTAATCTTTTCGCGGCTATCGGCGTATATTCTATTAACGGGAAATTTATATCCAAAATGATATCACTCAACTAATTGTCGAAAATCCAACCTTCCCACAGAGGATTTCGAGTATTGCACGTAAAAATATTGACCCACTCACGGAGCATCACATTTTAATTAATATACAATCTAGCGGAGTAGTCGCCAGGTCCATTCAACACAGGTCAGTTCGGGACCAACACTTGGTACAAAATATTTCATTAATTCGCTATCATAATACTGGTTTTTAACAGTGGGAGGAAACCAGTGATCCTGGAGGAAACCCTGATGACCCTACTATTTTTAACAGTGGGAAGAAACAAGATATCCCGGAGAAAACCAAGACGACTCTTCTATTTGTAACGTCCATGTATACGGGATCGAAACAATGCGCTTCTTGACTCAATAACAGACCTTATGGTATAAAGTCACACATAAGACCATCCCATCGCCTCTAAATGTATATTAATAGAAAACTTACCACGTTTTTTACAATTACAATAATGAATGAATTCTAAAACATCCCAGGTTAAATCTGTACTTAATTCCATATTATATCACACGACAGTTAATCCAAATTATCACATATTATCATATATAATTCCTTCTCTAACAAACTTATTATGATTTACATACATGGATAATGACACATTAAAGATGACCTAACTTGAAAAATAATGTATGCCACTCAATACAGTTTTTATTTCCGGGACATAGAAGGCTGTCAAGTGGCAGTCACAATGCGATATGCATGACATACCATATATGCATATCTTATAACCGCAATGTATTTAGGCTTACATTACACGAATAAGCCTGACCTGTTATCCTGTCTTAACACGAATAGGTAATATTTTCTTCCTCGTTCAAAGGTTCGTTTCGTCTGACATATTTGTTAACGATAAGAGTTATTATTTGTCCGCAGAATAGTGGCTAAACGGCTCTTTATTTCTAATTTGCCCTAAGATGTTACATCGGTATTCGAGTTTAGGCTTTACTCAGAATAAAAATAAGATAGGTTGCCAGGCAACGAAACATACATCCACAGCAGCTAAATCGTCCGGCCAGTCAACAAGAGTTGTCGCATATTCTTACTTTTTTCGGTAATGAAATTTATAATACTCTGAAACCTGATCACGATTAACAACTCATAAAGTAATTATCAGAAAATCCTTTGAATTTTTTTGGTTTTTACAAAGTTCTGCTCCATGCTAACGCTTAGTTTACGAAACATTTAAAATCATGGATTTAGCTGTCCAGTTATCAAAATTCATTGAAAATCAATATACTTGTTCGTCTCAAGACCTTTAACTCACATCTGTATTTTAAATCTATTTAACTTCATGTATACTAAGGAGTATCATTATTTCTTGGTATGGATACTGGGGAGTATCATTATTTCTAGGTATCGGTACTTGGGAGTATCATTATTTTTTTGGTATCGGTACTGGAGAGTCATTATTTCTTGGTATCGGTACTGGGGAGTAACGTTATTTCTTTGGTATAGAAACCAGGGGAGCAATGAAGTCAATGAGTTGAGCATTAAAAATGAAACAAGGTTGGCGTGCACGTAAAGATCCCTTGGCAGTTGGAATTCGATACCAGAGCAGGCGGTAGCACCGCTGTCCAGGCAAATATCCCTCATGGTGTGTGTCCGTCATCATTAGCCCAATCGGTGCAGAAATGGGTCGTTAAACCCCATTTTCTTTCATTTCCATTAACGTCTTATTGTTCGGCCCTAACCGAGCTCATGAAGACAGGCGGGCGCCATAAAGTGTGGTTTGAGGGAAAATTTTCCCCAGACATCCTTATTAATATTGAGTTAGAGGTTTAGCACCGATAATTGAATGGGAAGAATATAAAAATACTAGTGACAAAGAGAAGATAAATTATTTTATTAGAAGAGAGGAAGCTACACCGTGATAATATAACTATTTTACTACTTTCTATATGCTGAAAAGGGGGTATGGGTACACTGACATATAGAAAGTATAATGTTTACAACTTACAATGAGATATTCATATCGATTCCACTACTGACAGGAATATAACACTGTCTCGCAATTACAGGAATCATTTTATCATAGTACTAAATACTAATGACTACTGGCGCCACATTAGAACGACACCTAGCAACGATAGGAATTGTTTAATCATTTTGTCGGTGACTAATGACTCTGTTGTCACCAGATAAGAACAACACCTAGCAACGATAGAAATTGTTTTCTCATTGCGCCGGTTACTAATGACACTGACTCAAGAGTAAAACAGGACCTAGCAACGATAGGAATTGTTTTAATGATGTTCAGCCTCAGAATAGAACAATAGAACATTGTCTAGCAACGACCCATTTTTTTATAGCGCCATTGACGAATGGTCGTTATTGTTTATATAAATATTTTCAACAAGGAAGCACATGCCTACAAACTGTACGCATAAATTAATAAATTGCGTATGCATTATAAAACATTAAACAACCATGTTTATTATGCAATAATTGTTTGATTGTTCAAACTCAACAGCACACGGAACTGGAAGTTCTTTCCTTCCTAGATAGCACTATCTGTTTAATTCTATTGAGTCGAGTTTTCATATGATGACTGGCTAATATAAAACCTATTGTGTATATACTATGTGTAATACATGACTTGGTATTTAACTATATGATTGCATGTCAGAATGAAATATAGTTTATTTAATAGAATGATATAATAACATCATAAAGGAATTAAACATTCACAAAGTAGCAGTGATTCATTTATATTGATTCCTTTATGATCAATGACGTGCAGGAAATGAGGCAGAGGGGTCAACTTCAATTTCAAACGGGAGCCAATTAAAGAATGAAATTAAAACTAAGCTGCTTTTATATCTTTAGGTCTGTTAAGGTCTTTGTACAAGCTGTCCTTAAGGACTTATAATCGAAGGTACCGTAAGCATGGCGAATGTTATCGCCTATCAACGATTGGCAATTCTCGAAGACGGCGCTGAGACAGCAGATGCCTTTATTAAGCCCAAACTTCCGACAATAATAACTTTGTTCAGAATAAAGATTTGACTGAAATTTCAATATTTTCTTTTTCTTTTATGGCATTTATTTTTGAACTGTTATATCAAGAATGGCCAATTCTTTGTTAAAATCTGAACTAATGCATTCCGCCCTGCGTACTAGGCCCTATAATTGAGCCTTGGGGGGGGGGGGGATACAATTGGGGAGTTAACTCCGGGCTCCACCTAACCCTCTGCACGTCACTATTTATGATTGATAGTTGTGACTATATGAAAAGGGGAAGGAAAAGAAACATTATATACAGTATAGAAATGGACAGTATTTTTCAGATCTGGGACCTTTATTTACAAAAAGATTCTTAGAAAGACCAATAGATTGTAAATTTATCAATATTCTGTTTAAATTTTGTCCATGAGGTCCATGTACATCAGTGATTCCCATCATAAATACAAAGGTATACAAGTTGACATCTGTCCGTCACTAAATAAGTTGATTATTTAGTTTTCTACACCTATTGGGTTAATGAAGACAGAGGTCATTTATACAAGCTAAATCTCTCTTCTTTGGTACCTCGAATGGACACAAATGGGTCACAAAGCCTATAATAATAACGTATTCCGTAATATGAATGTATATAAACTAATTTACATTCAATAATTATTTCATATTAAACCTTTTCAGCACTTTATTGGCTTTTAGGTCAAAGGATGGCATCAAAGTTTTTGCGCGGTTGAGGTGGGACGAATGAAATGAAATGGAGGACGGGGTGTAAAGTCCTGCTACCCTGCACCTACTGGGCTAATTACGATTGGGAGATTGTGAATCACTGATGTACAGAAAGAATGATATTAAGTATACAATATGTTCTATCACATCTTTTGACATTTAACTGAACCCTAGTTTTGTCATATTATGCGTAGTTATATAACTTATTTCCAAAACTTAAACCAGTGAAAATATCAAATCTGGGATAAAACAATCATAAAATTATTGTTTTTTTTGTTTTTAAATATTACACATTATAATGGATATAGACCTAAATTACAATACAAAACTAAACAGTTTCAATAATAATATACATTGGACAATCTTATACACAAGCAAATAAATACTAAAATTCTTCAGATACAGGAAATAATATGAATAATACTTTGACAATTCAAATCAATCATGAAATTATTGTTGCATATTTGTATTAATACAATTCATTCATTACAAAAAAAAGAAATGAAAATTACATCAAATGTCTGAAATTCAGACTAGAAATTCATTCATTCCATATTAAGAGTTGTCCCCCCTTACTCATACACAGACCCATATTATGCAGACATGGAAAGAACTGACAAAATCCAGTTTTGAATAATAAAAAAAAAAAAACCTCATTGCTGCATTACATAAACCAATACACAAAGTATTGGAATGCTGATCTGTAAATTTATATAATTTTAAGTAAAGAAAATTTGTGTTGCCAAATTGGTAAATGGACTCCACTGGAATTTTGCCAGGTGCCACTGTCCATCCATCCCTTCCCCAGACAGAATTTGTTCAATATATCATTTATCCCATAGAAATTATACAGTTTATACAAGACTATATCTCACAATACAATACATCCACCCTTTTTCTTCTTTCGTACAGCAAGAGCAGCCTTGGTGGCCGTTTCAAATACTTCTCTAACACCCTCCTTTGTTTTGGCCGAACATTCCAAATAGGCATAAGCATTAATTTTCTCTGCCATGGCTCTTCCCTCCTCTGGGCGTACAGGTTCCTGTTTCATTTTCATTAATTCCCTTTTAGTATTTTCATCATTCCTCAAATCTTTCTTGTTTCCAACTAAAATAATAGGCACATTTGGACAGAAGTGCTTTACCTCGGGCGTCCATTTTTCCGGAATATTTTCCAAGCTGTCAGGACTGTCGATGGAGAAACACATTAATATGACGTCTGTGTCCGGGTAGGAGAGTGGTCGTAATCTGTCGTAATCTTCTTGACCAGCAGTATCCCATAATGCAAGTTCAACCTGAAATATAGCAAGTGAATATTTTTCTAGATTAAAGGAACCAAGACATAAAAATCTTCAAGTATCCCACTAAACAACCAAGTTTCAGTTTATTTAAATACTGACTATGTATGTACCCAAATCGATATATTTAAATACTGACTAAGCCTGTAAGCAAGTCAAGATATCTAAATACTGATTATGACTACCGGTAAAACAAAATTGAGATATACTGACTATGATTGTAACCAAATTGAGATATTTAAATACTGACATGACTAACTAAATCAAGATATTTAAATACTGACTATGACCAAATCAAAATATATAAATACTGACTAAGATTGCAACCAAATAGATATTTAAATACCGATATTGACAAACAAAATTGAGATATTCAAATACTGTCTGACAAAATTGAGATATTGCAATGAGTTTATTTAGGAGTATAACAAATGGTCACCACGACCCTGGTTCTGCATCAAAAATATATTGCGATACAATTTCTCTATGCAAATATATGGCAATATTTGAATGGATGATATGTAAAAAATGTCTCATCATGTTAGCATGACTTGTCTTTGAATATTTGTAAGATTACAAATTACACATGACATATTGATATTTGATGACTTGAACCAAAAAGATTTAGGTAACATCACCCCATCTGCCTCAATCTCATTCCCAGATTTCTCTGGTTTCGAGATTGCATCTGCCTATGTATACCAATATCGTGTTTACCGGTACTTAGAAACACAAATTATGAAATCCCAGAGAGAGAAATGGGATTTAACGTCCACTCGACACAAACCACGTCATTTTGGGACTAACATATGGTTTTTAATTTTATTTCAATAATTCGCTTGCGTGTAGGGGTCTTTAGCAGAGGGAGAAAACCGAAGTATCCAGAGATAACCCACAAGGTTGGACAGGCGTGACACCAAATGAAAACTTAGTTGGAATAAATGAAATGGGGTTGACGTCCAACTGCAGAATGAAATGAAATGGAAGTTTATCATCCCACTTTACTGCTCCCACTGTTCCCTGACAGCGGCGCTATGGCCTACTTTAATATTTAATTGCAAATGCCAAGGGACCGCAGTTTTATATCCCATCCAAACAACCAGACAGACGTCCATCTCAGACCCTCCTCTGGCATCACTGACAAGAGGAACTACACCAGAAAATCCAGATGAACTTTCTCAGCCAACTGAGCGACTAGTTTGAATAAAAGAAAAAAATTTGTTTTTTCTTACAGCAACAAGCACGCACATTAGGCTAATAGTCTACTGTTCATATTTCCATATTCGAAGAGTGACTTGGAAAAAGGTAACATGTGAGAACTGACAGTCAATTTGAACCATTCAGGAAGTTGTTAGATCACTACTAATCTTATACCAGACAGTTTACATAAAGAAACGCACAGTTTCGCCGTGTCCATGATTTTTATGATTCAGCACAAAATTCCTCAGCAGAATACTGCAGATGATATAAACTTGGCTTCTAGGGTATAATCTTATAAAGGGTCCTGTTTAATCCAAGTTTGAAAGTCGATTCCTGTTCTCTTGGATAATAACTTGAGGATGTTTTAACTTGGATTAAAATAAGATAGAATCTTCAACCATACACAATTCCATGCCACAAATAACCATCATGTTCAAGTGCATATGGACACACAATTTGCAACACAGCCTTGATGTTAAGGAAGGGGCCTGCTGAAAGATCCAGTCAACCGACAATCTGATAAAAATACAGATATTTTCTTTCAATTTTTAAAAAAAATACTTTTGATGGTCTGCACTACTTGAAGATCTGAGCGGCTGTTGCAATAGGTCACATCAAAGGTCATACCAGCGGCCTATGACATCAGACATTTGATTAACCAATCAACATTGATGTTAGTCGTGGATTACCCACATTTCCGTGTAAAACACTCTCAAAGTTTGCTGTAAGATAGTTTCATTGGCCAATACCTCACACCATGTCAATGATAACAACTCTTCCAGATCCTGGTGCAGTAAAGACAAGTAAAACGAAATTTTGAACTATAAAAACGAAAAGAAATATGATCTGTATTTTAATCCGATTGTTCAAGAGAGGATAGGGTTGGAATCATTTTTAGGAGAAAAACCAAATATTAATGGACAATATGAAAAGTTTGTTTATTTAAATGATGTTTCATCAGATTGAAACACAGATTAAATACAATAAAAAGAAAATTATTCTACAATATCATGCTCATCATACATCTTATGGCTAATTAATTATTTCGGTACTTAAATCCCAGTTCACGAAATAACTTGGCAGCTACGTCCATAAAATCCAAGATTATTTTCATTTAACCTTTTTTAAAATGCAACTAAGAACAGATTCCTACAAATGTGCATATAGATGCTGAAGCTACATAGACGATAGGCAATATAAGTAAAACAAAAAAAATACTAATTTATTTGGGTCAAACTAATTTAATTTTTCGCTCTTCAGTGTCTCCAGTTTTGTTTAAAGATACATTATGTAAGATTTAAGTTGACCATTCTTGCTATAACAGTTCAAAATAATGCAAAATGAATATTAAAAATTTCATTCCAATTATTTCATTCTGAGCACAGATATTAGTCTTTGAAAGTTTGAGAAGATATGTGCACCTTG
The DNA here is from genome assembly GCA_036850965.1 of Patella caerulea. Classification (NCBI taxonomy): domain Eukaryota; kingdom Metazoa; phylum Mollusca; class Gastropoda; family Patellidae; genus Patella; species Patella caerulea. Next base: position 68,383,122 of record JAZGQO010000010.1, on the reverse strand, counting down.
GCTAATCCAATTTAATCTATTTAAAATCGGACACAAAGACTTGATTATGGTCTTATGTCTAATGTTTTTAGGCATAAATAAAGACCTGCAATAGGCAGATTTAGCTGTTACATAATGTCTCTTTAATACCGCTATTTAAAAACAAAGAATATGGAACTAAAAGCTTAAGAGAACTACATAATTATTTTTTCTACCCTAAAGAGAATAAATTTTTTCCTAAAGAATGAAAATATAAATTGGTATATTCCGTTTTGATATCAAATATAAGATATATATCTACCAGAACTTGTGATTTATTATTGTACAAGAAAAATTTCTGTCTACCGTTATTTAAAAAGACAGTAATAAGAAAAGGAATGGAATAAAATATAAATAAAATGGAATGATATATCTACTAATTCTACTATGTACTTCAATGAAAGTTGATCAATGCAATGATATGCTTCTTCCTCATGCAAATAAAACATAATTATCTTTTGTAGTTTAGTTAGATTAGAAATAAAAAGCATTCAAAGGATTAATTTCTAACAGGTTTTCTATGACTTTGCCTTAACATTTTTACCCAGTGGACAGTTCATTAAAAGTCGTTTTAGCCATTTGCGAACTGAGCTGAACAAAACTTGACATTGATATTCTTTGGATCATTAAAGGTGAATTATGTAAGATTTAGATAAAGAGCTGGCCGTTCTCACTATAATATTTCAAAAACAGGTAATGCAAAATGAATATATTAAAAATTTCAATCAAATTACATTGAGCCAAGTTAACAATAGTCGTAGTTTTGACAAGATATACATGTATGCATTGATCGTAACTCCAGTACTAGTCATTCAAGTCTTAAGCCTTGCTTCTCTATTTTTATATTACATCATTAAATTACCAAACCCTTGATTGATTAATAATTTATTCAACATTTAACGGCAGCAATAAACAGATTCAGCTTTTGCATAATGCCTGTTTAACAAAGAATTAACAAAGCCATATTTCTCGCTGGAAACTACAAGGTGGTTCTAGACAGCAGAACTTGTAAAAAATTAATAATTCACAAGTAAAATAATAAAATATACACGTTGAAAATAAGAAAGTAGACAGATTAAGAAGAGGGGAATAAGTCAGACAAAGTTTGTTTTGATTAATCCAAGTGAATAAACTAAAGTCTTTATAATGAAATAAATAACATATAATAAAGCATTCTATTCCCATATTTAACTCTCAAAGAGGAATTATGCGAGATCTAGATAAAGAGCTGGCCATTCTTGCTATTAACATTAAAGACATGACATGAAAAATAAACATTTTGAAAACTCCAGTCAAATTACCTTATTCTGAATAAAGTTATTAAGTTTTGAAAACTCCAGATCAAATTACTTTATTCTGAACAAAGTTATAAAGTCAAATGTAGTCGAACCCACTCCATTGATGTAGAGAGTTATGAGCTTGTCATATGACGAAATGTCTAAATAATTAAAATAACATCGGCAATAGCCTCATTTAGTGCTCGCATAATGCCTCTTTAACATCCGTCTTCAGCAAGACTAGCTTATGAATAAATTTCAACGATTATTTTTTTTCAGATTATTTCTTGTAGGTTGCATATAAAACAATAAATTTGAACATGTTGTTCATGTACAATTAATTGACAAATATTCTGCTTGCTCTGAACATAAAACATTCTTAATACAAACTCTTTATACAAACAAAAGTCAACAACAACAAAAAAAAAAAAAAAACACTGAAAAAAACCCATTCAATTTCTCTGGTAAAAGAAATAGCCCTTTTCTGTTTCGGGGTGTATTATTCATACAGTTATATATACAATGCATGGAGGTCATAATATTCGCAAAAAAAACATTCACGAAACTTAGCTTCTGTTACTTCACTCAAGTATAACTAAGTTGTTAATTTTAACTAAGGCCTATTAAGCTCATGGGTAAGTACACATATGCTTATCTTATGACTGGAAGATTGTGTCTATCACATGAATCTACTCTTCTGTAGCTCCTAGAATAAGACTTAATACTAATTTTGTTTTTAAAAATCTTTTGGATTGGGTTGCACATACAACCTGTTTTTAACCTTTTCTTTTCCTTTCATAGATTTGTAAAACTGGTTAAGAATACATGTATATTACAATTACATAGATATCTAAAGCCCCAAGTACATGTACGTACTATATTTTCTGTTAGTAATGTCCAAGATTCATATTTGTATTTATCTTGATCTTATTAGAAAAGAAAACTTATATTATTAACTTATATTATTTGGCTAAAAAACTAACAGTTTCAGGAAATGATATATTTAGAGTCTTTTAGATTACTTTGTAAATTATTATCTTGCTTTTTAATGTTGCGAATCTATAGTCTGGTTACTGATTGACTTAAGTCTAAGAGTATCCGATATGGAAAATATTTACAATTACATTGCAACACAAACTCATAAATATCTGTTATGAGGATTTGGGTTCAATATACAATTACATGTACATTACTTATAATAGCTCAGTCATTAGGTTGCGAATATACATTGAACAAATGTAATTACAACTAAATTTATTTTCATAGGGTTAATGTTTGAAATTCAGTCATTGCTTTTTTTTTTTTAAGGGGCTCAATCGAGCTTGACTGCATGTATCTCCATCGAGGAGGGGCGTGTTTTTCGTTGGAACATCTTACAGATGAAAATCGCTCCACATAATTTCCATTATTGACAAATGGTCAGAAGTCTTATCAATGATACATATACTTATAATAAAGTCCTGATTATGATACATGTAACTCTACTATTAGCGGATGTTTCGTTTTAGTGGTTTTTGACCTGCAAATTAAGGAAAGCTTTTTTTCCAACCAACCATACATGTAGAAAACAATGACTGAAAATCTTTTAATATAATCAGAAATAAGTTAAAAGCTTACAAAGAAATCCTTTAGTCAGAAGTTTAATTTGGGATGTGCTTCGAACATGTCTTGATGAGCATTAAAATTCAACTCTATTTTTTTCCCTCTTTTTAAAACACAAAGACAGGTTACATGTACAGTATATACGTACAGTTCACATATTTCCGTCAAAAATAATAAAAAAAAGATTTGAGAAGAGTCCACAATTTAGCTACAGCACAACTCTAAGCTTTTTACATTCTTGTAACAGACTGGGATAGCGACGTTATATTCTTCATAGATTGCATACAACAACAGTTATAAATACATGTACAATACAAATCTCTATTAAAAGTTTTTTTTTCTTTTCATGGAGCAGTACCATAAACCCAGATCCCCCCTCCCCTCCCATTTTCATTCCCTATTATTTAACACCCTATGCACATATTATCCCAGTCTGTTTCCGATGAGAGACCCCAAAATATTCATTTTAAAAAAAACCATAATAGCTAATTACAAATTCTATAGTAATGCGCATTTCTTGTTTTGCTTTTTCTTTTTACTAAGAGCTTGACGTGTTGCTGTTTCAAACACTTCTCTTACACCATCCTTTGTTCTGGCTGAACATTCTACATACGCGGCTGCTCCGATCTTCTCTGACATAGATTTACCCTCATCATAGGCTACGGGCTGTTGTTTCATTTTAGCTAATTCGGCACGCGTGTTGGGATCGTTACGCAAGTCTTTTTTATTCCCAACCAATATAATCGGCACATTAGGACAAAAATGCTTGACTTCTGGTGTCCACTTTTCTGGGATATTATCCAAACTATCAGGACTGTCGATGGAGAAACACATTAATATGACGTCTGTGTCTGGGTAGGAGAGCGGTCGTAATCTGTCGTAATCTTCTTGACCAGCGGTATCCCATAATGCAAGTTCAACCTGAAAGAGAAGGAAGACGTGAATAATTCATGAAAGTTTTTTTTTTTTTAAAACAAAGCCAGTGAAAAGTTACATGAACTCTTTTGACTTCTTGGAGAAATTCATGAAAAATTTTCACCAGGTTACTGTAGTCAAATGAAAGATTCAGTCTGTAAGGATTAGATAACAAGCTGTGCGTTCTTGTCATAATAATAGTTCAAAAATAGCTAATGAAAAATGAATATATATTGAAAATTTGTGCAAAGTGTCTGAAATTTTGACAAAATGTAGCATACATAGAGCTTGTTTACTATTGTAGCAATGGTACATGACAATCCAGCCGAAGTCTTGATTATCTATTTCATTGTTTAACTATTAAAAGGCAACAGTGTTCTAATCTACATGTATATAAAATCAGAGCCGTTTAATTGTCCAGAAAGTTGATAATGGGCTTGTCTAGTTGGTGAATGTTAAAATCAAATAAAAATTTGTAACATTTGAAGTCAGAAAACCTTTGTTATAATTCTTTGTTTTTGCTTTAACAATCCCTTTTTTTTTTTTTTGGCTTTAAGTTACTTCAACAATAAAACGGTTAGTATCAAATGCTTGCCACATGCAAATGAATAGGAATATAGCATCATGAGCAGTTAGATATTGTCATGATTTTCATTAATTATACATACATGTAACATTACAATGTATTATCTAATCTATTAAATGCGCGTTATCATTCACGATCAAATAAAATGACCCGCACAGAATGTTTCAATTCAATTAACGCTGACAAGCATCACTGCAAGATTCTAGCTAAAGCCTAAAGGGTGTGGGTCGCTCTTTGATTTAGGTTAAAAACAAAGTGTTCAGAGAGAGATGGGGTTTAACATTTACTCGACACAAACTAGGTCATTTTGGGACTAACAACACATGGTTCGATTTCATCTCAATACTTTGCATGCGTGCAGGTTTTTTTTTAGCAGTGGGAGGAATCCAGAAGACCCGGAGAAAATCTACACGGTTGTACAGGCGACCCTAACTACTCATCATGTACAACCAGGAAATCGAAACCACGCCAGTTAACTCAATGACAGTCTTTATGATACAGCGTGCCCGTACTACATGTAATATTATTGGAATCAAATCAGATGAGTGGGGTCCCTCTTTGTGACCCTTGCTAAAGGAATTGGATTGTATCACAGGCAAATGAAATGATAAGAATTTTATACATTATGTTATCTAGCCTACTATAATATTGACAAGATCATGAAAGAAATTTTTAAACACTTCAAGTGCCTGTGTGTCCCCTTTGTGATATTAGTGAGAGACCCCCACAAAATATTAACACTTTGTCTCCCGAATGCAAACTGGGTGGGTGGGTTTTTAACCTCACCACGGATAGAAAATGATACAAGTAATGTAAATGGGTGGGTGGATTCACTGGATTGAGTAAAATTTCATATATGTCGATGCAGATGCATCGAGATCTATGCACAGGTTATTCATTTGAAATATCCCACCCCTGACAGTGTGTCAAGGATTGAAATGTCTTATCCTAACCATGTGTGACCGGGTTTGAAATATCCCGTCATTGACAGGTGCGACCGGGTTTGAAATATGTGTGACCGGGTTTGAAATATATCGTCATTGACAGGTGCGACCGGGTTTGAAATATCCCGCCCATGACAGCCACACAGGTATGACCAGGTTTGAAATATCCCACCATTGACAGGTGCGACCGGGTTTGAAATATCCCAACCTTCACAAGTGCAACAGGGCGTGAAATATCCCAACCATGACAAGTGCGTCACTGTTTGAAATACATGTATCACAACCAACACCCGACAGGTGCGACTAGATTTCAAGTATCCCACCATTGACAGGTGCGACCAGGCTTGAAATATCACAACCGTAACAAGTGTGTCCGGGTCTGAAATACCTGACCCATGACCGGTGCAACTGGATTTGAAATGTAAAGGTATTCTTAGTCCATGCTATGATTTGAATCTGGGATATTCTAGCATATCAATTGGTACAATGTATTAAGACAATATCCCTCTTACAAAACAAACGCCCATATATACATGTATACATATATCAAACAATTTCAATTTTGTCCTTCCACAAAAAATTCATTACCTAAAACCAAATGTAGCTTACAAAGTATAACAATATTGATTAAAACAGCACCAAAAATCAAATAAAATAGGCCTACAAAAGAGTCTCATAATCCCAAGAGGTATACAAAAAAAATTCTACAAATAATAATTTAAAACTTTCAAAAATTGATCAAATAGTAATCAGTGCCAAAAAGAGTAAAAATGGACACAATATTTCTAAAAAAAAAACTACGGTACTAAAAAACTAATAAGATGTAAATTGTTCAAATCTCTCAAAAATTTAAATCACAAGATCCTTCAACCATAAAAATCTATTTTAAGGACCCTTATGTCACTTGATTGACAAGTATTTGTCATTACTACTGCTGCAACAATTCATCGATGAATTGCGATGTTTTAATAAAAATCCATGATGCACCATAAAACCAATATCTGTATCAATGTCCGTATCGCAATTTGTTATCCAAATAAAAATTTCAAAAAAATACACTAATCTTCCTTTAAATGCGTAAATAAGTCCTTGAGCAAAATAACTCTTTTTACTTTCAACGAGTATTAAGGCGTTTTTGACACTTGAAGTGGCTTATTAATTAGTTGACCGAGACAACGCCACATTTAAAGTAAATCATACAAATTTATTTCCTATCACAATATTAATCGTATCGGAGACTACCAATCGTGATGCGCATCGTATCATGGCATGGAGTATCGTTGCAGCCCTAGTCATTACTGACTTTCCATTTATCATAAATATGGTAGCCAAAATAAACTTTTGATTATCCTTTATGCCGCTTAATCTCAATCACTAGCAATTTTCGACAAACACATTATAAGCGCTCCCTACTACATCACTTGACAAGCCAACAACCTGCCAGTTGCCATACATTTCTGTCACATGCGAACATCTTTGGTGTTTTTCAATACGCGAATCGCAATACATAGATTCCAAACAAAATAAGAGACAGGGCTGGGGTAATGGTAATGGGTAATGGTAATGGAATGTAATCATTACATTTTATAAGTAATGGCCAAGTAATGGGTAATGGAAGATTTCAAAAGTAATGAGTAATGGAAATGTAATTAATTACATTCCAAAAATCATGTAATGGCCAATTACATTTCAATTACATTTTATTTTATGGCACATATAAATATTTTCAGATGACAAACAAGAAATTTTATAGCACCAAAGGAGAAAATTAAGTGTACCTGACACAAATCCAATTTATTACAATTTTCTTTAAAAAAAAGATTTAAATCGGTTTTAACAAATTATAATAAGAAGGCATTCAACATTTTCTTTTATTATTTTTTATGTAGGACCCTTCTTTAACCTAACAAATGAATCGTTGAAAAGAAGTATACTTTAATCAAAGATTAGTGTTAATTTACAGTCAATCATTCAGTCAATCAATCAATCAGTTTAGATTAAAAGACAATAGTCTTACTACACTTTAATCTTAATCTCAAGGTAACAAGTATCAAACCAAACAATGGCTTTCAAGTATCTCATCATTTTATGGTTACTTAATAATAAACAATCATTTTGTTTTAGACTCATGCTAAATAATTTACCAGTTATACAATATATTATAGACAAACTCTTTGGGTTGATTAAAAATCTTATAAAATTACTTAAAGGATCTAAATCGCTAATTTTCTTGATCCAGAAATTGACACAAATGGGTCGCAACGCATATAATAGTGCAATATGAATGTATATAAACTGATCAACATTCAATCCTTTCTGTTTTTGCTGTAATTTCTAATCAGTTATGTTCGACGAAGTACAGCAGTTTTTGTAACCACTAACTGTCACTTGAATATTTGCCCGGATGTTATAATTTATAGAAATAACAATTCATACACAAATATTGATTTAAGTGAAAAAAGGATTATTTTAAGTTTGGTTTTGTATGCTCTTCATGGCAGAAAACAATGTTGTTCTTTTAAATTTCTATGTGAAAAGTCATAAAGTAATGCGTAATGGTAATTAATTACCTTCAATGTAATGGGTAATGGTAATTAATTACATTGCTAAAAATGAGAAAGTAATTGTAATGATTACATTTAAAAAGTAATGGTAATGGTAATGTAATTAATTACATTGACAATGTAATGGCCCCAGCCCTGATAAGAGAAAACCACACCATATAAATTGATAAGTTAAAACCTATTCCTTGTCTCCACACAACTTACAAATACCAGAATTAATATACGTTGAAAATGAAATACCTTTGATCGAACCAAAGGATATGTAAGTAATGACTTACTAATGAACATGTTGTGTAGTGAATATAGATAGGACTAATTAATGACCAAGTAAACTTCTATCATTAAATTAAATCCAGTACCAAACTTACACTGTATTTTATTTAGTTACTTAAATCTGCCTATTGCAGGTCTTTCTTTAGGTCTTAAATGTTATATTAATTAGACATTTATTAATTTACTTGCCAAGACCATAATCAAGTCTCAAAACCATCAGTTCCTCTAGATTTTCAACAGATTTAAATTTAAAAACGGTTATCAAGATTTTGTTTTTATCATAACAATAGTAGCATTGACAATTTGGATTACAATGTTCTGCAATGGACAATAACTCTGCTCAGAATGAAGCAATTTGACTGAAATTCTCAACAAATTCCCTTTTTTGTAATCTATTTTTAACAAGAACTGTCCACTCTTTAAGTTTAAATCTTACACACATGTAATGCATCATTATCTGTGGCAAAAAGAATGAGCGGCACCTAGAGAGGTAGCGCATCCAATCAAAGTGAACACTCAACTTTATTAAACATAATGCCCTACATAATTTGAAAAAAAAAAACCCATAACAGTTTATTTCATCTTAATTTCCATATTTAAATTGTCTTGTTTCTCAAATTGTTGAGTCTTTGGCTTTGTACTTCAGCCTTGGTGGCAATTGCAATCAATCCATGAATTAATCCCAAGGTTGATATACATATATATATACAGTAATACATCTATGTTTTTTTACATTTAATTTAACGGAAAATTTTTTTTAACAAATGGAATCCACCTAATTTTCGAAGTCCCATTGTGTCATTTCAGTGCAATAGGAATCCTTTGAAACTATAACATTGTGCATGAAGACTATCTGATAGGAATGTCATTCCAAAAATACGTCTATTTTATTGATGTATGCTGCACGCCATTTTGTTGTGGGTGAACAAAACTAATAAGGCCTATTTTAAATTTGATTGGATCCAGGTCTGGAGATTACCTAATGGTATTTATCTTTTGTTTTCTTTCTTTAAATGTTACTGGCTAACAAGTCTCCTTGGCTTCATTATGACGTGCACTAACAAAGGTTAGTTCATCAAAGTGCTGAATTTATTAAGTAATTTTCTAAAATCAACAAAACATGCTTTCAATTCATATGTTATTTCATTCAATCACTCTTTCCAACTTATATTATTATACTTCAATAAACATCTGTTGCGGCACACATATTCTGTTTTATTCATGCAGACTACAACTATTATAATCTCTAAAAACAACCACACTATCAGCATTCAAATGTTCAAAAATAAACAAAAAACGGGAGGGTTGGCAAAATGAGAAACATTCAAGTGATGTATTAAATATGAGTGACCCGTTAAAATATTTCTTGTAAAAAAATAATCAGCTCAAACCGAAAAAAACATGCGTACAAAAAAAGTGACACTCACCGAAAATTTAGCGCCACTGACAGAAGCTTGAAGCTCCATGATTGGTGGAAAAAGCATCAATTTTGGAGCGTATCGATAATGAAACAATTGCTGTGCTTATACAAGTAACCAAGGTGGAGTACACAAACTTACTATATCGACATTTCACGATCGCAAAAAGTAAATGATAAAAAAAAAAACAGAAGTGAAAATAAAATCACTTAAAATTGAATAAAAAATAGCCTATGGTACACCAAACTTTAACATAAGCTTACTTTATACACACATATGTACGGTACGTCATCAAAATTAAAATACAAATTAAATAAAATAATAAGTCAAGACTTAAGATAATGTACATTTTTAAACAACTTGTGAAAAGACTTGAAACTACATTTACACATAATGCAGCAACCCTTGGTTGCCATTTTAAATCTCATCAATGTTTATGTACATGTAGACAAGATTTTTCACACTTTTCATGTGACACTCCATCAATTCCATTAAATGAATATAAACTAAACCATAACTAACAGCTCTAGCTTCAGAACTTTTCATGCAGGTTTTGAAGAACCTTTATATTTGAGTTCAACTTTATGGTTCCAGTACACAGTATTTGGTACTTATTTAAGACATTTTGAGCAGGCCTGGAAATAACAGTTTTAGATGTAGACACCAATGAAATGGTACCATAAACTTTCAACTTAGTGCCGGATATGTATTAATAATATCAATAAAAAATACAAATAAGTGCCGGACAAAATGACAGGCACCAGAGGTTTTGTGCCTGACAAAGTCTGAATCTGTGCCTGACATTGTCTGTGACAGGTGTCTTATTTCCAGGCTTGTTTTTGACCATAGTCCGCTAATACATGTACAGTTATGAAGGACAAACCTGTTTGCTATCAACTTCAATATCAGCTACATAATTCTCAAACACAGTAGGTACATAAACTTCAGGGAACTGATCTTTACTGAAGACAATAAGAAGACACGTTTTACCACAGGCACCATCACCAACGATGACCAACTTCTTCCTTATTGCCGCCATCACCTGAAATAATAACATTAAAGAACTTACACAACAGGTACACAAAAGATGAGTTAAACATCACAAAATACTCAAGCACCCCCAGAGCGACGGAGTCATATTGAGCTAGAGTTAGGTCAACACTAGCTACGATTTTGTTACCAAAATACAGAATTATTGTTCTGCATAACAAATAGTGGGTCAGAGGTGGGAACTGTAACTGCACATGAAATAAGATTAGTCAAATATGGCATAAAAACACTTTTAAAGAATTCAAAAAGATACAAATAAGTGTTCAACAAAAGTGAGTCATCAACCGGTGTTTGTGCAAGACAAAGCCGAAATTTCTACCGATACTGCTTTACTACCAGGGGCCTATTTCACGAAATTTTCACTAAGATAAGATCCCAATTTTAGTAATTTGATTGGATAATATTAGATTGATTTTAGTGCTTACTTAGCCAATCAAAATTGAAGTATCTACTAAAATTGGATTTTATCTTAAGTTAAAATTTTGTGAAACAGGGCCCAGGCTTCCACAAAGTACTTCCTAATACCTTGTAACAAAATCAAAGCCATTACTCTAATTTGTGGAAGATAATAAAATGTTTGCAACCACTTTTTGCAATTTTAATACAATCAATCATTGCCTACCTGTACCAGCATGTTCTTAATAAAATAAGTCAAAATAGTAAAACCTTCTCCTAGATGAATATTTCTCTATTTACATACGATGTACATAGCATCATCAATTAATCTTGGTTTTTAATTTTGGTATGATATTCATTAGTGGACATCAAAAGGGTGTGGCATGTCATAAAGTCTATTGATTCTCCTATTGAGTCATAAATCATTCATATTAATTGATATTTGTCACAACGATGTGATTACTATAATCAATAACTATCAATATATATCATATATTAACACATTTTACTTCATTAAAAGAATGGGCTTTGAACCTACACATATATCAGGGCGCCTCAACCTGGACAGTTTCAACTCTTGGTTTGTGAGTAAGCAAATGTGAAGAAAATGACAGGCATATGGAAATTTTGGTGTGTTCTACAAAATTTAGGATTTTTCAGTTTCAACATTCTTAAATGACAGTAAGAAATGATTCAACAGCCACATTTGTGATTTATTGATTTTCTATAAATTAATTTACAAATCAGCAGTGTGATTGTGCAGGTGTAGGTACATGTACACTGGCTTGACAATGCATTGGTTTCTTCAAACAATATACATCCTCTTAGAGAGAGAGAGAAATGGAGATATAATGTCCACTTGGCACAAGCTGTCATTTCGGGACAAAGGTGGCTCAATGTTATTTCAATAATTCGCTTGCGCGTAGGGAGAAAACTGTAGGACCTGGACAAAAACCCATAAGGTTCCCCATGCTACCCAACTCCTTGTCACGTACAACAGGGGAATTGAAATTGAAGCCATGCCAATTGACTCAATGGCAGTGTTCACACGCTAACCATTCAGCCCCCCCCCACCTCCCATACACCTTAGAGCGCGTACACATGGAACATCATGTGCAGCAGTTCATGCAGTTATACTCTCTATTGTAAAGAAAGACGGAAATGGAACAAAAAAGGTTTATGACAGACATTTCCTTTGAACTTACAATTCCATCAACAATTCATATCTTAAAGTTAAAAAACTGCGTTTCCTGAATGGTTGATGTTGCTACTTTACAATATTTTGAACTGAATCGATGAGGTTTAGTTACAGTGTACCATATAAATATATTATAAATAACAACTTATTATACACATTTCATAAAAAGACTATAAAGTCAAATTACATGTAATCAGATTTCTTTTTTGTATAGGTCATAGGCATTGTCATACAGTAAAATTTCAAATCAGATGTTGTGGTGATAAAAACTCCTGTTGTGATTGTGTGTGAAATAGCTTTATTTAATGTTCGCTTCCATCAAGGTGATATCGCAGACAATGTTGTCATTGAACATGTAAAATTAGAAATAGCTTGTACATGGTCTCTCACTTGTCACCTCATTGTAATCACATGTATTAACTCCTCGCATCGCACGTCGATTTAATTAACTCATTGTCTTTTAAATCAACTGAATGGGTGCCACTACTAATTAGTACTAATATTTGATTACATTAGTACCATGTATGTAGGACTACATAGAATTCAAAAATCCTCTTTGTTTAAGCTTATGTGTCAACAAACAAAACATTTTAATAAGATCTCAAATGCTTTTATTAGGATTCTATATAACTTATTTCAATTTTTTTTTTTTTAAATCTGTTGTATTGGTGCCTCCAGAGTACATGTACATGGAACTGACAAAATATATGTGGTATTTGGAATATAATTAACTACTTCTCCAAAATCGATATTAGTTTCTAAATGTTCATTACTTAAACTGTGTAATGATTACTTTTATTACCATTCGGTTAAATTAGAAAACCAGACCATTGACAATATTTCAAGATTTTGAAGATGCATCTATTTATATAATGTGCGAATGCAAGTATGTAAATCAAATACTTGCATTAATTAAAGATAATGTTTCTGTTACATTTATTTACTTTTGATTCATTGTGAAATTCATATCTGATGAATGAAACCTGTTAACCCACGCTTGTTAAAAACTTTTCTTATTCACCATTCAGTTGGAATTTCTTTGTAGATCAAAGACATGAGTACATGTACATTGCATGTTTCCCTCATTATTTGTTAAATCTCATAGAGAATACTTGCAAGTTTTGACAATTTTTTTTTTTCAATTTGTACATATTATCGAAACCTCTAACAGCACTGTTGTACTATACATGTAGCAACTGGATAGAGCAATAAACTATAACACATACTTCTGGAAAAATGGCTATTCGAAATGTTGCTTAAATAATTAAGAAGATGTTTTTCCATAAGTATGTGTTATTATAGTTTATTATTAGTAGTACGTTAGAAAATTGGTAATTAAAATGAGACCTGATTATGTTTCATAGCTCTCCTTATTTCAATAATGGTAACTGGCAACCGCATGAATTCCTTGTCTAGTGGTCTGGAGACAGTATTCATATTGAATGAAAGGAATTTGTCATCCATAGTTCCCTGCCATTAGTGCCAACTACAATTGGTGGTGTGAGCCTATCACAAAGGTCTGTGACTGAGTCTATCACAGAAATGGTTGGGAGAGATGGGGTTAACTTAAATGTCCACTTGACATAAATTAGGTAATTTCGGGACTAAATGGTATAATTTTATTTTCATTAATTCCCTTGTGCATAGGAATCTTTAACAGTGGGATGATTGAAACCGAGGACCCATATAGAAAATCCTTGAGGTTGGACATGTGTCCCCACTCCTTTTCACCTACAACTGGTAATTGAAGGAATGGTTGAACCACAATGAATTATTTGTACTTTGAAATATACCCCCTTCCTTCAACCCAAGCGGTTAACAAGTCAATACTTTCTCTGACATGCCGGCACACTGACACTACTACTGACAGTGACAGTAAGTGACTGCATCCAGTCCAACTGGCCAGTTCATAGCCATTTCTATTCTTCATGCTGCAGATTCTCTCGCAGTGGTCAAACTGAATATTCCATTGCGAAAGAAGAAATTGAGTAGGGCAAGCCCACCAGATTGTTTTATAAAAGTGACAAGTCAAGAGCCATGCCCTGTCCTGTCTGTTGAGCGATGATGTCATCAAAATGGCTGCACTAAAATAAATATGGCCGCCTGATGACCTTGTTCTAATAATTCGAATTTGTTTCTTTTGCAGACAATTACTCAGTGAAAATTGAACATAATAAACCGGTCTACACAGAAGGCAAAATAAAAATCAACCAATTCCAACTCCATATTTCAACTTGGCTGTTCACAATTAGACATAATAAGCCGAAAGCGAACAATGCCGTATCGCCCAAAATACTAAAAATGGCATCCGTTTGCAGTTAATAACGCCGCTTGCAGCCCTGGTAGTTCGTCAATTTCCTTTTCCTACAAACTGAAAATTGCATTTAGCTCCAAAATGATCTTTTCTGTCCATTTTACCTGAGTATGAAGAAACTTTGACGATAAAATTCACTAATATTGTGCTCTTTTTGTGTTGACATCCACGATATCAATGAAACCACACCTTGAATAAGCTATAGAGGGGGGTAGCTGTATTTGAGCTCGTGACGTTGCTAATGCATTATGGGAAAGAAATGTAACTCATCCCATTCAAGGGAGTTAATAACATAAACAAACTTGATTTAATTTTTGTCTTTCGTTTATGTTATTCATCGACCAACCTGTTAAAACTGCCTATTGTTATATATGTATAATTCGATGAAATGGCAAACTTAAGCACGATTTTTTTTTTACACGAATTTTGAAACGTGTCGTTCACCCGTGCATTGAATTGAAAACAGGGGAGAGTGTGTCAACCGGCTGTCTGTGTAGTAAATATAGGACAATAGTTATAATAGGACAAGATGGCGCTGTGCTGTCAAAAAATTCGCCACGGCCAGGAAGTAATTAGACTTACCTTTATAGAATTGTCAAAAAGCTTTACACAGAAGCCAAACTAAGAAATCAAATAATAATCAATGCACGGGGTAACTGTCTTATACCTGGTTGTCGTTGACGATAAATAACCAAGTGAATATGTTTCTATTTTTAGTACAAATTGGACGTTTAAGACAAGCAAACCGTTATTCTATTTATAGTCGGGATAACGTAGTATATAAACGAATATCCACAGGTTTTGCATTATTGTCTGTGTGGAAGCCCGCGCACAAACAACTGAGCAGATTACAATATAATGAATATAGCTAGTATACTATTCAATACAGATAAAAATTAGCTTTATAATACAAAATAAATTTTCTGAATAATGCAAATACAGACTTGTGTCTTGATGAAATATTAATTGTATTTTCAATGAAAAAACATATTTTTTTTTTTTTGGGGGGGGGTCAACATTAAACATACATTATGCAAGGGCTAAATCTGCCAATTGTAGTCTTTCTTTGCCCGAAATGTTATAAAAATTTTAATCAGACAATAGACATTTATTAACATGAAAAGACCGTTCTCATCTCTAGATGCCATTTTACATGTAAGATTTTCACTTGGTTTAAGTCCACTTTGCTGCTCAACGCTTATAACTTATTGATGATTTAACCAAAACATGGATAGTCGAGGCAATGTTTTTTATTGTACCGACTAATGATGATCGAGGCTCGGCCTAAAATCCAAACAGTAATATCTTGGTTCATTGTGGAGAAATTTGACTGAAATTTTCAGCATATTCCCTTTACATTATCCAGTTTTTAATTATTAGAGTGAACTGCCAGCTTTTTATCTAATCTGCCATTATGCTCTTTTAATAACACATTGCTTTCGATACACAGTAAGCTGAATAAACAGCCACCGTTTTCAGATGGGTTGGGTGGCTGAATGATCAAAGGCAGGTACTTTAGATCATAAGGTCTGTCACTGAGTCGAGTGGCATGGTTTCAATCCCCAGCTTTTACGTGACAAGGAGTAATGTTGCTTGTCCAACATCATGGGTTCTCCTGTTTTCTCCCACTGCTACTGACATCTACGTGCATGTGAATTATTGAAATAAAATTGAACTACGTTAGTCCCTGAATAATGTATCTTGCACCAAGTGGATGTTAAACCCTATTTCTCCCTCACAATCGTTCTTAGTTTCAAAATAACCAATTTGTGCCAAGTGGATGTTAAACCCCATTCTGAGACGATTGTTCTTAATTTGTTTATCTTACATCAAGCAGTTTGTGTTTGATTGACCCAATCTGCAATTATAGTCCTAGTCCTTTCTTTCTTCATATATAGCCATGGTGGCTCAGTGAGTAAGGAGAGAGATACAGAGCTTAATTTCCACCTGACACAAACTAGGTCATTTCTGGACTAACACATTATTCAATTTTATTTCAATAATTCACTTGCGCGAATGGGCCTTTAGCAGTGGGAGGATAGTAGTCCTTTCTCACGTACCAACTTACACCTAGGGGCTTCATACCTTTAAAAAGAGGTGACAGCCCTATTACAGGGTTTTCATACCGGTACCTTTAAAATATACAGCTTTTATGCTTCAGGATTTCCATGTCTTTCATCAAAGACCCCAAAGCCCTACTACAAGACTTTAATACTCTTGAAATCTTAACTAAAGATAAAATCCAAATTTTAGTAGTTCAATTTTGATTGGCAAAGCACTAAAAAACAATCTTTTATTATCCAATCAAATTGCTAATGTTTGGATTTTTATCTTAGTTAAAATTTCGTTAAACAGCCCCCAGGCCTTTAAAAGAGTCCATCGCTCTTATACACTCATGGATTTTTTACATCCAAAGCTTATAATTACCCCTTTTTTTTTTACCGGGACCTTATTTGACTGAATTCTGGTCATGTTTCAAAATGGATTAAGAACCCTGGTTTCTATATCCTTAAATAGACCCCACATCTCCTACAGCAGGGCTTCTATGCTGAAAGACCCCATGTCACACCCTAGGTCTTCCATATACACCGTTGAAGTCCCCACAGTGGCCACAGGGCATACACCCCAGGTCTTCCACCAACATGTGCCATTAAAGACATCACATCCCATTGTCTTCCATCTACATTTAAAGACCTCACAACAGACAAAACAGCTCATACACCCCAGGATTTCCACACCTTTAAAAGACCCTGCAGCACATACATCTCAGGATTTCCATCTACCTTTAAAGACCCCATTGGCATTGCTCATATATCCAGGATTTCCTTGTCTTTAAAAATACCTGACAATCCTATTTTACAGTCTTTTCATATGTTGACTTAACACCCCCCCCCTCTATTTGTAATGATTTGTGCCTGACGACGTCTGTGACAAGTGCCTTATAAAGAGAGACAGAGAAATGGGGTTGAACGTCCACTGAACACAAACTAAGTCATTTCGGACTAAAATATGGTTCAGTATTTATTTTAAATAATTCGCTTGCACTAAGGTACTTTTAACAGTGGGAGGACCTGGAGAAAACCTGATAGGTCTATTACAGGGTTTTAGAGCCCCTAACTTTATAAGAACAGCCAGCTCAAAGCCAAGGCTTTCCATATCCATAAAAAGATCCTGTAGTTCATATAGCAGCGCTTCCATGCCTTCAAAAGACCCCATATTTCATACTTCCCAAGTCTTTGATATACCTTTAAAGATCCCACAGCTTCTATACCTATGAAAGACCCCACAACATGGCTTCCACACCCTTAAAGACCCCTTAATTGACACCACAGAGGTGACCAGCCAGCTAGAGGTCGAAGCGCATCACTCTAGACCATTAGGCCATCCCAACCCCCCTGTTTATTTCAGACGAACAGACAGGCACAAGTAAGAACTTGATTTTTTAATATTCTTCTTCAACACAAAAGAGAAGTTTATATTTACAATTCTTCACAATTTATTTTTAACAATAATTGTATATTATATACACTCTGTTTTCTTTCGTGGTGTTTTATTTCAAATAAAACATCAGAGTTTATAAATTAAACGATGATGTCAGAAGTCTTTGAAGCACAGTCTGTAGTAAACACTATCACATCTTAATATCTCTTTAAATAGAAATTCTCTCTAAAAAAAACCCCCGAAACTAGCTGATACGCGTTTTATAATCTTAACCAGTACATTGATGCTTTTGTACGATTGTAGTCAGGTAACTGTTCTATTGGACCTGAAATTATAAAAAGTTGAGATATTTTCGATGCTCTATGAATCAAATGTATTAAACTAATGATGACGTGAAATGAAATATATTTTGCACCAACCAGAACATGGAAAGACAGGCATACAGCCATCTCATATGACACAGTATTTAACGTTTAATAACCTAACTACTTTATGGAATCAAAGACAATAATAACCATGGTCACTCCAACCATTTTTATTTTTGTTATACAATGTCTGTACATGTGAATCAAAATATAATTATATGTCTCACGTCCTCAGTTCCAGGAGAGCGTTAAAGGAGATTTTCCAACTTCCCATGATTTTTTTAGACATGAAAGCCTGTAGCAACAATCCTTCATAAATAATCTCAAAATAAAATCCCCCAGTTTGTTTCTAGTGAATTTTATTTTGTAATTTTATTTTATTAATTATTACTTACCAACTCCAGCAACAGCTGGACATTGATCGTAGATATATTTCAGACATACTTCACGAATCACTTCAGCATCAACAGCCTGTAATAATATAATGTTATATATTTAACACCATTTGTACATTTAATGAAAAGAAACAGGGTTTAAAGGAGTTAATCGCTAACATTTGGGACCTAGAAATTGACAGAAGTGGTTCGCAACGCATATAATACTGTAATATGAATGTATATTCCCGATTTACATTCAATGGTAATCGTTTTTACTCTAATTTCAAATCAGTTATGTTCCGCGAATTAAGCCAGCAGTCTTAATCGAATGCAAATTTCTAGCGTCTGGTTATTCCAGTCTACATACGCGGTTTGATTTGGTACAATGTGTCGAGACATATTGACTCATGGGCGTCTAATTTTATCAAATTCTCGACTTAATCCACCAAACCTCTCGTCAACTGGATGTTGTCTCCAGTCCTGAACCTCCCCTGCTAAAATTCCTGGACACGCCCCTTTAGTTTTAAACTCACCTCAATTCTCTCCTCCAGTTCAGGTAAAGGTATTCTACGTTCATAACAGAGCATTTGTCTGAAATAAAGAAACAAATGACATAAAAGATCAGTGACTGATGTTCACAACAACACAAAAGTTTACTTTACAGGAATATATTTTTTATAGTCGTATTGGCTGCAGTGATGTGCAGGCGTTTGGTGATGGCTGGGGCAAGTTTCGTAATTGAATGCCTACTAAACTCGAATATTGGGCCTTGAAATGTGAGAAAGCATGACAATTTAAATTTGTAACTAGATTGTTTAAAAAAATTTTCAAAGTGATCAAGGATCATAACTCTGGGAGTAATTATCGTAAAATTGATGGAAATCAATAGACTTAAAAAAATAAACACACTTATATGGATACACTACTTTTGAATTTTATTAACATGCTACGTTTCAATACACATACGGTATCGTTATCAAACAACTAATAATTAATTAACAAAAATATGGTGCAATATATAGATGAACAACTTTGGAAGCCATTTTAGCAGATAAAACAATAACAACAAATAGATTAACAAGATGAAAGATGTAATATATAGATAACAAGTAGATGACACAATAACAACAATTAATTAACCTTCATCTTGTTAATCTGTTGTTACTGTTATGTTTATTGAAACGTAGCATGTTAATAAAATTCTGAAGTAGTGTATCCATACAAGTGTGTATATTTTTAGTGAAATCTATTTCTATATGTCTAATAATGATTATCAATAGACTTCTAACTTTAGTGTGTAGCAGTATTAATATGTCACATTTCTCTAATTGTCTTCAAGGAAATGAGTTAATCGACTTTTACATGTACCAAGCCTGAAAGGGTTAATGTGATCATGTTACAGAGACAGGTAAAACCAAATCCTACTCTACTTACCTTCCAATATCTTCACAAACAGGTGTTGAACCATCTAACTGTAATAACATATTTGTCTTCAATAGATTTTTAGCTCTGTTTACTTCAAAATCAGTTACACTAGTACATAGTCTCATCCTGTTAATATAAATACAAAATCAGTTACACTTATACATAGTCTTATCCTGTTAACAAACACAAAATCAGTTACACTTGCATATAGTCCCATAAATGCAAAATCAGTTACGCTTGTATATAGTCTCAGAGCCCGATCTATAGATATTTGAAAGAATCTGACACCAAGTTCACAAAGCATTCCCAAACTTCAAGAGAATTTTCTCAACTTTCCATCACTATTAATGAGAAATATCTTTGATCCAGAATCACAAAAACTTGCTCAGTTTCTTATTCATGTATTTGATACATTAAAACAAACGAAAGTTTTATAAAGGGCTATACTTAAGTTAAAGGGACAATAACACTCTTGGTGGCTTGGCAGCTCGAGAAAATAAATAATAGCCTTATTCTAAGTACTAGATGTTTTAGTGTCTTACCTGTTGTGTAAATTATCCATTACAACCTATTTTACTTGTTCAGAGGGTTAAAAAAATATTTTAAAATCCAAGTCACATTTGAAAAGGTTTACGTTAGACTTTTCAAATCAATTGGTTGAATTTTTTCAATTTTTTTTAAAATAGGTGTGTTAAGATGAAATTTATATCATCATTTAATTGGAATATTCTAAAATAATACGATTTGTTGACCAGAATGAAGATTGTGACATATTATTCAGTTTCAACAAGAGTGTTATTGGGGCTTTAAATAAGGCAAACAATTTTGAGTAAATTCTTAAATTAAGTCTGAGAATGCTTTGTGAACTTGGGGGCTGATCTATTGTGGGTATTGTCTTACCATTCTTGTTGAATGTAATAGCACATTTCTTCTATACGTAATTTATCGCTTACAAAATAACATCCCCTGTAAATATAACACATAATAATATCAATGAGTTGTCTTTCCACAATATATCTTGATAAACAAGACTACCAGTCATGATAAAATAGACATTTAATAAACCAGTGATTAGGATTAGCCAGAGTTACAATAATAAACAAATTCTAAAACTATTTGATCAAGTGATTTTATCCTTAAGAAAATTGTTTGAATACAGAATTTAAATTTAGGTATATTTAATGGTGTTGCGACATTTTGAGTTACTTAGTGATGTATCTCAATAACCCAGTGCAAGTCACAATTTTGTAACAATGTTTCTTGAGGTGGAAGATCTACTCTAAAACCAATGAAGCCTGAGAAAAGGGAACCCCTAATCACTGAGTGACTCCAGAAGTGACTTTAGGTTACATTTCTTAAAATGTTCGTCAAGTCTAGTGTAGTGAAAAGGCCATTGTAACATAGAATATGGAAAGTTCAATGGGTGAGTAGCTACTATATCATCGACTAGTGGCAAGACCGTTACTACATCATCTTCAATAGAAGGCTTGATCTCGCCTTAACTACATACCTTTTATCAAGCCCTTCACGTAATACCCTGCATATTTTGCCACTAAGTTCGATTGGCACTAGCCCAGCCTGGGAACCTATAAGATTCATCGCTTGTCGCGAATACCAAGTCTCATGCTTTTGGCTAAAATGCCTTCACGTGACAATCGAGTTGCAATATTCAAAGATCGATCAATGTCAAGGTTGCTGGTTTTCCACGAGTTTCTCAATTCAAAAAACCCTGTTATAGTGTGTTATGTGCCACAAACTCTGATTGGATTAATAACGTGTAAAAACAACGGGCGCAAAGTTCAGGAATTGCCGAGTATGGAAGCAACGGTTAGATGTTGTAAAACTCGTGAACGTTGCGTAAGGAACATGTTACTACATAGAATAGGCAGGTTTAGGGGGTGAATATCTGTTGTACCCCACTGATTAAGTAGTTACCCATGCGAAGGGTCCCAATGACAGTTCAACTTTCAGGACCAGAAAATGGTAGGTTAGCTAATAGTTTCCTATTTAATGCAGCAATTATTACTTACCACAGCCCAGTGTCGGTGTAACAGGTATTGAAGGACTGGAAACTATGACATAAGTTATTTTCAGCACACATAGAAGCCAGTGGACTGGCGAGATTAGGTCCACCTCCAAATGAACGGTCCCAGCTACCAATGAGTGTGTTAGCAACCATCAGTGCGATGTTGTCGGCGTTAGACCAACCTGCTCCTTCTACAGCTAACGCTACATGAGCAAATGGCATGTTGTCATCTCTGGCACGAATCTTAAAGTAAAATTATGCGAAATGTAGAATAATAAGAACCCAAATTTTAGGTTTTCAGGTTATACTAAAAAAATTATTTTCAATTTTCAGGTGACACTAAAAATTATTTTTGAATTTTAAGTGCTAAAAGTATATACTGGTGTGAAGATCAGTAACCCGTGCAATGTAAATATTGACTTCTCCCGAACCGTGCAAGTCTGAATCGGAGTGAAGATGAATAAAATTATGCTAACAAGTATCCATATGGACATCTAGACTAGTGTAATATGAAAGAAAAGAAATGGGCTCTACTTTGTAACTTTTCTGCTCCATTTGGGCTTATGAAAAGGGGGGCATAAGGGAAATTTTGCCAAGACAGTGGCACTATGGCCTACTCTTACTCCGAATTTCAACTGCCAAGAGTTCTTTTATGTGCACACCAAAGTGTACGCAGGACCTCAGTTCATCATGCTATCTAAACAAATACACATTGTTCTTGTCAGGTCCTTCCATCCTGCACCACTGACAATAGGAAGTTTCTCGGCCAACACCAGCACCTCCAGCTGGTTAAAGAGCCTGCGCCTCACTAAGCCACCACAACTCTGTCTGTAGTATTAAAGAGTTTTACCTCACTGCCAGTATATCTACATGGTTCCATTAGAGGTATATCGGTCTCATAACCAGCCGTTATATTTCCAAAATGTTGATCAGCTAATTTTACTAAAGCATCATGGTTTACTCCTGAAAGGCAACAGAAAATATTTATTCAAATTAATTTCAACTTCATTTTATTAGCTCTTTGAGGCATGGTATGTAACATATTGTGAACCCAATATTTCAGTCATTTTCAGACCATTATTTGTTAATTGTTACTTTAACAAACCGTGACGTAGGAATATTTTGCTCACCTACTCTTCTTCAATTTCCACTCTCAAAGTTCCTTTACTGTGAATGGCAACGTGTACAAAAATGGGCCTTGGTTTTTCATTCCTTTGTTAAACGACTAGACACCCAAAGGATTCCACTAATCAATGCTCAATGATGAATCTAGTATTGATATTTATGTCTGGATGTTAAAACATTGATCAATGATGAACCTAGTATTGATATTTAGTACTGGATGTTAAAACATTATTATCTTACCTCCAGCAGCTGCTAAGACTATTCTAGGACCTTTATAATGTGAATTGACATACTCTACTAAATCATTTCTATTTATAGTTCTGAAAATAAAATCAAACACAAGATATATAATTCAATATATGTCAAAAGCTAGCAAATGCTTTCCTAAAATTCTATTTCTACACATAGACGCCTGTCGATGAAAGAGATCTGTGAAAAACATAGGTTGCCAGGCAACAAAATATATGTCCGCAGCAGCCACGCTATCTAATAGCATAGGTATAAAGGCTTTCACATTATTCTTCTTATGAAGATAGGGTTGCATGTCCCAAACACTGCAGAAATGTTAGACTTTACGTCAAGAACATAAACACATTGAGTTAGCTTTGTCCTCAAGAATTTTTACTATGCTATCAGAAATGAAATAAGGTTTTGCTCCGAACTGGGCTAATGAAGATAGGCATACACCATACACTACAAAGGTGTCTTTTATGAGCACGCAAATGTGTACACAGGACCTTGGAACCTACATCTGTCAGACCCTACATCCTGCATCACTGACAAGGGGAAACATTCCGGCTAACGAGCCAGCACCTTACCCACTTAGCTATCGTGATCCCCTATTATATCGGTGTTGGTATATAAAAAATCAATGGATACAAAACTTACTGAATATTTTTTGTTGGGCCTAGAATACTTCTTCCAAGAGCTGTTCCTTGGAAAGCTGTGGCATGAAGATGATCGAAAACAACTTCTTGTAGATTTGTTTCTACTTCCTGGAGAAAAATAAAACCACAAGAGTGAAAATGAAATAAAAGAATGTATTTATGAGAGAAATGAAATGAAATGGGGATTGACGTCCTACTCTTTTGCAATCTATGAGAGAAAAAAAAAGAAAAAAAAAAGAGAAGGTAATTAAGATATCCCATAGTCATATCCCAGTTTTGGCACTTATTCGAACGACTTTCTAAAATTTCATAATACGATAAAAAGAGCAAGATATTGGGTTTCGAGACTAACATATGGTTCAATTTCATTTCAATAATCTGTGTCTTTAGTAGTGGGAGGAAACCGGAGTACCCGGAGAAATCCCACGAGGTTGGGCAGGTGACCCTACTCCTCGACCCGTACAAGCAGGGGGAATGGAAAACATGTCACTTGACTCAATGACTGACCTTACGATGGTAATCAAAATAAGAATCTCAATCACTATTATTTTTAGTTATACCCTTGTTGCGGCACGTATTTGTGCGATCTTCTGAAGTTACGTTATGTTTTAACATTACAATAGAACGACACCAATTAGACGAATAAATCAATTAACCTGCATTTCTCGCAGAATAACTCCTCGTTCTCTCTCAATCTCTTCTTCACCTAGTTTACTATTCTGGATAATATCTGATAAGATATCTACAGCTGAAAAATATCAATTTAAACCAATAAGAAAATACCAGACGCCCCGACAGGAGACCCTACTCCTTGTCGTGTAAAAGACAGGGATTTAAACTAAGATGCCTGATTGACCGTAATACATTAAGTCTGGATGAAAGAGCCCACATGATGCTGGTAGAAAAAAAAAATGCAATTATTGACCAAACATTAATTATTTCTTTTACACATTATTTCATGTGCCACTCTCCTTCAGTTAGGTTAGATTTCATGAGGCTTTAATTTCTTGTCTTTAAATAAGAAGCTCTGATACAGAAATGCTGGTTTTAAAAACACAATTGACCCAACATCAATTATTGCTGGTTTTTTTTTACAGTGCCACTCTCTTTTGGGTCACTTAAATTACATGAGGCATTGATTTTTTTTGTCTACTGACAATAGTAAGTGCAGGAGGACTGCACCACCCATAATTTACACAAACAATTATATGAAAAAGACATAATACTTAGCGCCAAGAGAGAAATCAATTCCTTTATGATTTATTACCTTTAGGTAAATCTTGAGAGAAACATTTAGCGTAATAAACAGTCTGTTCTCTAGAGGTATAGGCATTAAGATGAGCTCCCATATTTTCTACTTCAAGTTCAAGGTCTGTCTGAGATCTTCGTTGCGTCCCTTTAAATGCCATATGTTCCAAGAAATGAGCGACGCCATTATTTTTCTCAGTTTCCCATCTACTTCCAGCATCTATCCACAAACCAACCTGTGTAAAATATAATATTTCATCATTCATTTACAGCCAGCTTCGTTATGCGTGGAAATATCTAAAAATATTTTTGCAGTGGGCCAAACAAAGGTAGTCCCAACTTTTTTTTACATTATAAATATAACTTTTTCTTTTGATTATTTTCTGAACAATTAACTCAAAGTGTTTGATTCTTCCTGTAGTCTTTAGACAGTTTTAAGGATGATCGATTCAGCCTTGACCACAAGCATTTAAAATAACGGTTGACATTTTGGACTACTAATTAATATTTATAATAATCAGAAATGATATGAATAATCAATCTATCTACTTGCTTTATCAATCTAAGCAAGAATCTATAATAGACAAGTGAACTTACAGTGCATGTAGGGATTCCAGAGTCTTCAGTGGCAATTTTTACACCATTGTCTAAAACGGATACTTTTGTTTCAGGTACATTGAGGATGGTATCTTCATAGGAAGCTGCCTGGGCTGATCTCCATCGTTTACTGGCAGGATAAGCAGCAAACTGTAACTACAAAATACTGGAAATTAAACTACATTCAAGAAAATTGCTTGCTCCACTGACAGGCCAACCCCGGGCCCGGAAATCAACCAATTTGTGAAAAAGATAACCCTACCAGATTTTAGGAATAGTAAAAATAAACACCCACCAGAGTCCAATCAGTTGAAAGAGTTAAATACAAATGAAACCAGTCAGTGATGCTAAGGATAACCAGGTCTTTGTAGCCTTGTTCATCCTTTATATCAAATGGAATAAAATCATTGTGAAAATGGAATTGGAAATGAAACATAATAATTAAACTATTTTCAATTTGGGAATGACAATTGTAGGCACTTGGACATTTTTTTCAACTTGATTAAATAAGGTTCTAAATGCCATGGCTGGGTAGAGCTTCGAAATACCTTCAAAACGGCACCTCATTTCTCACATTTGGTTCACTTTTGCCCGAGCTATCGCATTTTGAAGAGTCTAATTTAATTAACAGTCAATTAAAGCAATAGAAATCCATTAAAACAACGGGAAAAATTGTGATGGTAAACAACATTGGGCAGAAGAGCATATGGGTAGTCAGTCATCAGAAGGGCCAATCAGAAGCGTCAATACCGGTCACTTGACCTCATGTCATCGTCGGTGTCAAGCAAACGCTTTCCTACTTCAAATCAAAAACAGATCCATCTAAGCTTGTTGTCTCACCAAAATCATCATAATTTAATGTATCAATTCATAAACTAAATTAATAATCTTCCACAAACAATTACTATTTTAAGGAAAATATGGACAGTGCGTGACATTTTCGAGCTTGAATTGCAAAGAGTAGCCTATTGCTCATTAGACCCCTTTGATTGACAGTAGAAGCTACACACAGCGGAATAAATTGGGTGATGTGCGGCATTGAATTTCCAAACAATGGCATGGGCGTTTTTGAGCTGTATAGAGTCTAAAGTAACTGTGCCAACCTTTTCGACGATGTGCATTAATCCTATGTTGTTGTTTTTGGTGCTTTTTATCGGCCAAAAGGTGAAAAAAATTGAGAAAATCAAATTTCTTCGTCAATTTTTCATGGACTTTTTCCCCCCGAGAAAGAATGGGGTGTTGTAACAAGCCATCTGATTGGCTGAAAATGAAATGTAGCTAGTATCACGCTGCACCGTACACCGATGCGTATCGATGAATTTAGCAATAACAATTCGTTGTTCGTGCAGTTTTTGACGCATTGTGTAGTTAAATGAAATAACGTGATTTCCAAGTGCCTAACATTAGCTAAGTCTGAGTGATGAGTGGGACGTCGACCATAGATCCATCATTCCATCCTGATCCTGTGCTCAGTTCCCCCTTGTCAGTGTCTTCATTAGCCCAGTCAGTGCAGAAAAGTTACATTCAACACAAATTTATTTCGAGTTCAGTATTACATGTCATATTTTCATTTTGTCACGTTCGTTTTAATTTTATGATTTTGATTCGGAAATCGGCACTTTCAGAACTGTCGTCTGAATATACTATTGCGGTGCATATTCAAATATGTACTAGCAACTGTTTTCATCGAGACAATTCTCTGGATCTTTGAACAACGAAGTCAACAATGTAAACTTACTCGTGTTGATTTGGCTAGCACTTTTGAAAGATTATTCGTGACCTTCAACAAATGAGTTGCCATTTTGCCTCGTTGAGAGGGTAAAGAAGACTGCGCATGCTAGAAGTTTTGGGTTGCGTACAAATTTGTACCAAGCGAAATAAAACTAAACGAAATTTTCTAAGGGAGAAATCCTTTTTAGCAAACATTGTTTTTCTCTGTCATCAGTTTTGTTCGTTCATGATACAGAAATGGCAGAATCAACCTACAGAGAAACAACAAGTTTAACAAAACCAATATTTGTTAATGGAAGATTTGAAAATCCATGGAAATCGTGGAAAAAAAATAATTTGAAAGATTCTTTCAAATTCATTAAGAATGGAGTAAATAAGCAACCACCTTTAAAAGAGGTTGTTGTTTTTTCAAAAGATAAATCGTCTATTTTTATTACCGAATATGTAAATTAATGCCAGAGGGATTTTATAGGGAAAACAAATTACCTATCTCGTTTTGTACATCACTTACGTGTCGAGTTGTAAACTCGAAAAAAATTACCTCGCAATTAGTAGATAGATGCCAGAAAATTGAAGATTTGAGGAAAAATGTTAAAATTAAAAAATTAAGTTTCTTTATTCTGTTTTTGAAGACACCGCCAAAAAGTAAAAACTAGAAGATCGTATCAGCTGATGTGCCCAAATTAAATGTCTATAATATGTTTATTTAAACATGAAACTCAAAATAAAATGAACTACGTCAGGCACATTTGGGTCTTGATTGGAATGCCATCTAAAATGAAATGAAATGGGATTTAACATCCTACTGAGTAGCCTACTGTTCTGCTCCTGGGGGGTTGGGGTGGCCTAGTGGTCTAGAGTGCCGCGCTTCGACCTCTAGCTGGCCGGTCACCTCTGGCTTGCGGCTATGGTTTCGAGCCCTGGTGTGAGCGTATGTGGCATGGATATAGGGGCGCCTTCTCAACCTCGTGGGTTTCTTCCGGGCACTCCGGTTTCCTCCCACTGCTAAAGACCCCTACGCGCAAGCAAATTATTGAAATAAAATTAAACAATATGTTAGTCCCGAAATGACCTAGTTTGTGTTGAGTGGACGTTAAACCCCTTTTCTCTCTCTCTCCCTAAGCTTGACTAATAAAGAAATATGCTATACAGTGTGCCATGAGGGACATTGTACCCTGGCAGCTGCACTATGGCCTACGGTACTATTGTATCAAATTCCAACAGCCAAGGGATCTTTTACGTATATGCCAATGTATAGGCCTACATGGGACTTTGGATTTTTTGTCCCATCCGAATCACTAGACAGCTGTCCTTGTCAGGCCCTCGACTTCCTGCACCACTGACAAGGGGTTATTCAATTAACACTTCTCTGTCCTACATGCAGGTAATCTTCTAAAGTTTATAGAAATATAAAATGATTATTATCATTTACAATGATATTATCATTATTTCTTTTAGGAAGCCGAAAGAACTCTACCCATCATACCACCTGATTTCAACAGATTTTCCAGTAATACAACAGACATACCTCTAATTTGGATAGGCCATGCAACCGTTTTAGTTAAAATTGACAGTATTACAGTACTTGCAGATCCAATATTCAGCTCAAGATGCTCGTTTGTACAATTCCTTGGTCCAAAAAGATATCGCGATCCACCTTGTCAAATAAAGGACTTACCAAAAATAGATGCTGTGGTCATCAGTCATAATCATTACGATCATCTCGATCTGTCGTCTGTGAAAGAACTCAATCAAAAATACGGTAAAGATTTGCGATGGTATGTACCACAAGGTATGAAGAAATGGATGAGCGATTCCGGTTGTGAAAATGTTGTAGAAATGACTTGGTGGGAGGAACAGCCGTTTCCTGGCAAACCAGACGTTAAATTTGTTTGCACACCCACACAACATTGGAGTAAACGTGGTGTCACAGACACAAACAAGGTAGACCCACTGAATCTCATCTTCAATAAAAGAATTGTTCCCACTTTAGCCTTTGCGTAATATTCTACATTTTTCTCCACAAATTTCGATTGGTTTAGGACCGAGCTCTAGACCTTTCAGTTTCCTCGATAGAAAATATCTTCCGCTTATAAATTAAATGTCTACCGGCCAGTACCTGTGATAATCGAATTGGAAAGTTCAAGGTTTTTTCAATTTCAAGGTTGCTGGGCCTTTTCTAATTCGACTTCAGTTAGGCCCTGTTTGCACCAGTTAATATGTTAAATAACGCAAGCATAAAGTGAGATAAAATTTGAAAAAATTTTGATTATAAAATGATTTTGAAATAGTAAAATACTGGTAATATATTTTTGGTACAATTTCAGTCATTGTGGTGTAGCTGGGCTGTGATTGGTCCTAAACATAGTTTTTATTTTGCGGGAGATACAGGGTATTGTGAAGGTTTCAAAGAAATTGGTGAAAAATATGGACCTTTTACACTTTCAGCGATTCCTATTGGCTGTTATTTACCAAGGTTAGTTAATTTATTTATCTGGAAATGTCATCCTAAAAGCCAAGGACAGTCAATGAGATGAGACAGATAACTATGATTAGCTCTTCGGGTAAACTAACAACACAGCTATCAAAACTGCCAGTTAGGTATTTGAGGACACCATACACAATGAAAATGTTTGCTGTTAACAATGTTGTTGTTTTTATCCGTTTTTGCCACAGCCACGAAGTAAAGGAAATGAAATTTATCTGTACTTCAATATGTGCTTGGGCCCTATTTTTTTTGTCCAAACTTTATGAATAGAAATGAAATGAAATGGGGTTTAACGTCCTACTCTTCTGTACCAAACCTGGGCTAATGTAAGACGGGCATACACCATACAGTGTGCTATGAGGGAAATTTTGCCTGGGCAGCGGCGCTACGGCCTACTCTTATATCGAATTCCAACTGCCAAGGGATCTTTTACGTGCATGTCAATATGTACACAGGTCCTTGGTTTTTCGTCCCATCCAAACGACTAGGCAGCTGTCCTTGTCAGGCCCTCCTTCTGCATCACTGACAAGGGGAAACCACACAGACAGCTGTTGTGGTTGTTTTGATTCCCTGGTTGTATGTGACAAGTAGTCTGTGGGTTTCCTCCCACTGCTATAGATCCCTACATGCAAGCGAATTATTGAAATAAAATTAAACCATATGTTAGTCCCGAAATGACCTAGTTTGTATTGAGTAGAGGTTAAACCCATTTCTCTCTCTCTTGCTTTGAACTGTGGGTTCTGATTTGCAGTGGGACCATTTCTCTCTCTCTCTCTTTCTCTCTCTCTCTCTCTCTCTCTCTCTCTCTAAAATAAGAATAAATTATTCATTACAGGGAGTTTCTGTCACCACAACACGTGAGTCCATCCGAAGCTGTAGAAATTCACAAAGATGTTAAGTCACTTAATTCTGTTGGAATTCATTGGGGAACATTTAATATGATGGCTTATGAAGTAAGTCCATTTATTAAAATAACTATTTATTTGGCATTACGGGCGGGATGGGTGGCTGAATGGTTATGCGTTGTATCATACAGCCTGTTATTGAGCCAACTAGCGTGGTAAACGTGAAATAAAAGCTATACATAATTAGTCAGTGATGTTTTGGTAAAATCATAACCTATGACAAAACTGTCCATCACAATCTTCCTGTTATTGTATGGAGGGGGATCCTCGCCAAAACTCTCAATTTGTGAAAATACATTTGTCGATTTGTGAAAGTACATTTGTTAATTTGTCAAAATACATTTGTCGATTTGTGAAAGTACATTTGTTAATTTGTCAAAATGCAAAATACATTTGTCGATTTGTGAAAATGCATTTGTTGATTTGTCGTACAACAAAAATTCATTTTTTCAAGTGTGAAAATACACCTGTCGAACCTACAAAGCACAAATTTTGAAATAACACAGCTTAACTTTATAGTTTCAACATTTGTATTTTCAAGATATGTAATTTCAAGATATGTAATTTCAACATTTGTAGTTTCAACATTTGTAGTTTCAACAGTTGTATTAACGACACTTGCATTATCGAGCCTTGCATTAGCAAGCCATGCATTAGCGAACTATGACCATATTTGGGTTGATGACGTTGATCATTATGGAGGGGGATCCTTGCCAACGATGCTGCAAGGCCTGGATGCCGGCCAGGAAGAATATTTTTTATTTTTTATCCCCTCCCCCTAAAAAATTTCACATAGCTGAAATGGCGTCATCTTAACTAAGAAAATGAGGGCTGACAAGTTACTTTTGTACTAGGGTTATCCTTTCAGTGGTAGGTATTTGATAGCTGCCCTATAGCCAGTTTTGTCCATTTCTGCTGATTCCTGATGGGTTAATCACACACAAGATGGTCTGGTATGAAAACAATATTAACACTACAGGTGCAGTTCTTATGAAATGAAATGAAATGAAATGGGGGTTAACGTCCTACTCTTCTGCACCTGTCCATGATTGTACTTTCTTGGTGCCAAAAGTCTGCTTCAATCTCGCCTCACAATACCATTTTATGCATTTTGTCAGTTTGAACCATCATCTTCTATGGGTCATTTCGTTATCAGCGAGATGCACACTTTTATTTAAAATTAAATTGAACTGATACCTCGAATGTGTGAATATAAATTTTTCTCGAGCCTCGGGGTCGATATTATGGTGTCAGCTTGGCCCCCAGGGCCGAAACCAACTGTTATGGACAATTTCAAACTCAGTGAGATGTACTCTTCCATTTAAAATTGGTTTGACTGATACTTCGAATATATGAGTATAACCTATTTTTGACCCTTCGGCTCTGCGGTCCATATTTAGGGTGTCAATTTGGGCCGTCCAAGGGCCATAAGCGTCTGTTATGGGCAACTTCGTACCTAGTGAGATGTACTCTTTCATTTAGAGTTGGTTTTGACCGGTACCGCGAATTTATGGCCCCATCGTCTTAGGGCGCCAATTTGGGCCATTCCATGGGCCCAATCGTCTGTTATGGACAATTCCGTAATCAGCGGCATATACTCTTTCAATTAACATTAGTGTCTACTAATAACTCGAATGTATGAATATAACCCTTTTTTTTAAGCCGCCCAGGGAGGATGGGGGGTCATATTTGGGGTGTCAGTTTGGGCAGTCCCAAGGCCAAAATCGTCTGTTATGGGCAATTTCGTACTCAGTAGAGTGTATTCTTTCATTTAAGATTGGTTTTGACCGGTACCTCGAATGTATGAGTTTAACCCATTTTTGGGGTCATTATAGGGGCCACCAGGGTCACACCCATGGACTGGGCCCGACAGACGCCCACTTCTGTGCATCCCAGGTTAGTATGTAGATGCCTATATATATGGTCAGATATTGGTACCTCGTTCGTCTAGGTTCGACCCTCTGGGCTCCTACTCTAGTGCCACCTAATGTTAATTGAAAGAGTATATGCCACTGAAAGGACTAATCCTAACACAAAAGTAACTTGTCAGCCCTCATTTTCTTAGTTAAGATGACGGAGGGGATAAAAAATAAAAGAAATTCTTCCTGACCGGCATCCAGGCCTTGCAGCATCGTTGGCAAAGATCCCCCTCCATAATGATCAACGTCATCAACCCAAATATGGTCATAGTTCGCTAATGCATGGCTTGCTAATGCAAGGCTCGATAATGCAAGTGTCGTTAATACAACTGTTGAAACTACAAATGTTGAAATTACAAATGTTGAAATTACATATCTTGAAAATACAAATGTTGAAATTACATATGTGGAAACTATAAAGTTAAGCTGTGTTATTTCAAAATTTGTGCTTTGTAGGTTCGACAGGTGTATTTTCACACATGAAAAAATGTATTTTTGTTGTATGACAAATCAACAAATGCATTTTCACAAATCGACAAATGTATTTTGCATTTTGACAAATTAACAAATGTACTTTCACAAATCGACAAATGTATTTTGTATTTTGACAAATTAACAAATGTACTTTCACAAAACGACATATGTATTTTCACAAATTGAGAGTTTTGGCGAGGATCCCCCTCCATATTATTGGACCTATGGTTAGTAGACATGATATGGTATCAGCACCTGCTTTATTTGTGTGAAATTTAGTAGGTTATTACGCATTTGGAATGGAAATTAACGTCAAGGCTATATCTTGGACGTGCAGGGATGGGGGTATAAATTTGAGTGTAGATCAAGCCCCATTAGATACTCACCCAGATATTCAAGCAGCCATTATCTGTTGAGGACAAGGGACCTGCGAAGTTATCCGGCTTGGCAATAAAGTTATTATAGCTGAAATACTGTGGTATTATTTTACGATCACAGAAACACAACGAAAGAAGAAGTCCTAAAGGTAGCAGTAGTACTACACTGGTTGTACGTGACAAGGAATACAGTTGCCTGTCCAACCTCAAGGGTTTTTTTTTCAGATCCTCGGGTTTTCTCCCACTGCTAAAGTACCCTATGTGCAAGCGAATTATTGGTAATAAGATTGATTCATATGTTAATCCCAAAATAACCTAGTTTGTGTCGAGAGGACCTTAAACCTCCTCTCTCTCTCTCTCTCTCTCTCTCTCTCTCTCTCTCTCTCTCTCGCTCTGTCTCGTGCTGCCAACTAGAATAGGCCATGCAGTGTGCCATGAGTGAAAATTATCCTCAACAGCAACATTTTTATCTTCTCTTCATTGAATTCCAGCTGACGAGGGATATGTGCACAGCCTTCATTTTTTTCGTCCCAAGCAAATGACAAGACGCTGTCTGTCCCTGCCACTGACAAGGTCTGACCCAACGCTGGTCAGTAAGCCAGCACCATACTCACTGAGACACCTTTGTTCCATGTATTAAAAAATCCATATTGATCATTTCTTTAATATTTTACAGCATTATTTGGCGCCAAGAGAAGATCTGATATTAGCCGTTAAAGTTGCAGGTTTAAAGCCAACAGAATTTGTGACTGTAAAGCACGGGGAATTGAATATCTTTGAAAAATAGGAATCAGTCAACCTATCGTTTAAAAGAAGTTATTTAATATTACAAAGCTTGTGATGTTAAAAGATACATTATGTGAGATTAGATAAAGAGTTGTAAGTTCTCACCATAATAGTTAAAAACTAGATAATGTAAAGGAAATTTGCTGAAATTTCATTCAAATTGATCCACTCTGAACCGAGAAATGATTATAGTCTGGATAAGTTAATTATTGTCCAATTAATAATTTAGATAACATTTCAGGCCTAAAGAAAGACCTGTAATAGGCAGATTTAGCTCTTGCATAATGCATGTTTAATTAAAACCACCATTTGAGATATTTTATATCCATTGTGATCTATCATATTATGATAGTTGAATCTCTGAAAGAATATCAAAAATGGCTCAGTTACATTTATATTCCCAAAGATATGATTAATTGAAAATGTTGCAATATTCTGCATTCTCTGCAGACAATTTAAAAAATCAAATACCACGTATAAATGTTGGGTATATGCTTTTGATGGACCGTTCAGCAGTTTATCAACAGTTGATAATGTGTTTTTTTTAAAATTTGTTAAATAACCAACTTGAATATATTTAAACATTTATTGTTAAATAACCAGCTTGAATACATTTAAACATGAATTAATAAAGGGGCTTTAAGTAAGATTTGAA
Organism: Patella caerulea; assembly: GCA_036850965.1. Lineage (NCBI taxonomy): Eukaryota > Metazoa > Mollusca > Gastropoda > Patellidae > Patella > Patella caerulea. The sequence goes on along the minus strand of JAZGQO010000010.1, from coordinate 68,347,741 downwards.
ATAAAGAGGTGGCTATTATCGCTATGATATTTCAAAAATAGATAATACAAAATGAATATATTGAAAATTTCATTCAAATTAGTTTATTTTGAGGGAATTTATCAAAAGTTGTAGTTTTGTTAAGATGTGTGCATTAATTGTTACCACCATACTGGTCATTCGTGTCTTAGCCTTGCCTCTCCATTTTTAAATTAAATCATTCTACTTAAAATCAGAGCCATCCAATGGCATCAAGAGTTGATTATGGTCTTATCTTGTTAACAAATGTCTAATTAATACTTTATGTAACATTATTAAGGCATAAAGAAAGATCTATACATGTAGTTGCAGATTTAGCTCCAACATAATGCCTGTTTAACCCTTGAAAAATTAGATAATGTTCCAAAATTCACAATCTATGACTTTAATACATGTTATGTTGTTTTATCAGATAATGTTGTGGATGTGATAATTCTTTGTTATGTTAGTTATGTTAGTTAGTATATATGTTATAATGTCCGCACACAACCATAAATATATTACACTATTTATTTTATACTATTTGCTTCAACAAAGCTTGTGTCATTCTTGAATTTGAATAATATATTTTTATAAGAAATTTTTTTATTATTTATTTGTTATTGAAATAAAGATAGCATTGTATAAATTCAGTAAAGTATTTGCATTTTTTCAATAAGGTAGTCTGGTCCATGAATTTATAACAAGCTATTCTTCCCCCTTTCATTAGGTTTGCATGACAGTGGGCTATTTCTTCATTTTATCGTCTAGAGTAGTTGGAATTTGCAGTTTTTGCCAGGTTTTAGTGAATATTCTACATTTTGAGATGAGCCCTCCTTATTATTCTTAGATGACATTGACATACTGGACACGTTCAATGTTAATTAGCACATTGTCATTAGTCAAGAATTACTGGCCTGAATCCGTATTCCTTTAATTATAGTTGCCTCCCTTTAATCTGCCACCCAGAATAACATGTATTAAAACAGGAATGAAATATATATGCAGTATGTACTATGGAATTAATTTAGAAATATAGATAATACATTAGTATCTAAATTAAAAGAATGATATACATTTTGCAAATTAAACAAATATCCAGTCCCAAATTTTACTTTAAAAGGGACCATTCATTGGTGACCTAGGGTCAAGATATGGGCCAATATTGTGTAACATAACATAAACATGCCGGTGTTGCCTGCTAAGACAGTGAATGATGAAAATCAATAGTTTATTGCAGTCATTTTAGAATATATGGCAGGTAAAAACCAAAGGAATTAATGAAGGTGACAGGTAGCCAAAGCTATTTTTTTAATAGATCATATTAACTGATTGAAATTAAGAATAATTTACATAACTATATGGTAAAATTATGAGCTGAATCATCATGGTTGTTGATATTAGAATCATGGGTATATAATGTATGCTTATATAATGTACCGGTATATGATATGCTTATATAATGGTCTACATGTTAGAATAGATACGTATACTTATATGGTAGGTAGGCCCTATGTTCTTTAATTGAATATGCTGTGTCACCCGTGTGATTGTTCTGTCATGTGCTATAGAGTTAAATACTTCCTACTAGTACTAGTACTACTGCAGTGCTGGCTTTGTCATGGGGTGCAGGGATTAGATGGTTGAGTTGATGTTTATCCCTATTTCTCTCTCGCTTTTTCATGGGGAATTCTCTTTGACTCACTTGGCAGAGGTTTATGGATTCAGTTCCAGACAGGAGCACCCTGTTTCACAAGCACTGGACCAATTAAGCTACCCTTGTTTTGAATCCCGATACAGGACCCTGGTTTTTCGTGCCATGCTAAATGCTATAGACACTGTTCCTTGTCGAGACCTACTTCCAGCACATTTGACAAGGGAAAACCATGCCAAAAAATCGTGAGGAATTTTCTTGGCCTGACACCAGGAACGAACCTGGTTATCGAGCTAACTTCTTTATCACTTAGCTAACACGGCTAACTGGTTGCGGTTAAATAAAAGCCTCTGAAATATTCATACATTTTTATTACAGATTTAATCAGTGATTGAGTAACCGTTACAGATCAGATTGAGTATAATTTGTTTTCTGGTAAATGAAATATTTATGGCCACCATTAACCGGTTTATCAGCAGTAGTATCATATTTGTAAGTTTAAATTCACAATCCTGGGGCATGGAGGGAGTATGTGTTTGGGTATGATTTATTGGTTTTATCATTGTTTGAATGATTGACAGGTTTTGACTTGGACCAAAAAAACAATGTTGTCCTAGGACAGATTAAAGACAGAAGTGATATGAAAGATGGGGATTACATACATATATAAGTCTGGGGCTGAATGGTTACCACGTGTAGGTGCGGATCCAGGATTTTTTTCAGGGGGGGGGGTCTAGGTTTGATAAAAGGCACTCAACCAATTAACGGGGGGTTTGGGGGCCCTCCCCCAGGAAAATTTGGTAAATTACATTCAATATGGTGCATTCTGACGTATTTCCGGAAGGTAAATTCCAAAATTACAGGTCTAAAAGTCGCCAATAAAATCGCATACAAAATTTTCAAGTCTGAGCAGGGGGGGGTCCAGACCCCCTGGACCCCCACTCTGGATCCGCGCCTGACGTGCGCATTGTATCATAAGGTCTGTCATTGATTCAACGGGTGTGGTTTCGATTACATGTATGTATATGACAAGGAGTAGTTTCGTGTTTTTTGGTTTTTTTCGTGTCTTTCAATTTCCTCCCACTGCTATAGATCCCTACGCACAATAGTGAATTATTGAAATAAAATTTCATCATATGTTAGTCCCGAAATGACCTGGTTTGTGCCGAGTGGACGATAAACCCCATTTCTTTCTGTCTCTTTAAATGTCATTTAAGGATAATTTACAGTGTTTTAAAATTACTGTGATCTATGCTCTCTCCTTACCTCAAATGAATGGGTAATTGAGACTATGTTTTTTATCTGTGCTTGTCTGGAAATTCAATCGCTAAATTCTCAGTTTAGGGTGGATCAATTTGACTGAAATTTCAGCAAATTCCCATTTCATTATCAAGTTTTTAACTACTTATGGGAGAACTGCCAGCTCTTTATCTTTTCTCCTATAGTGTATCTTTAACATATCAGATAACATTTACCAGATAATCACACTATTGTTATTATCAATGATCATTATAATCATATCATAAACAATTTGTTTCAACTAGATTTTCTTTCTCTTTTACAGGATTTATAACAAGTTTTTAGATATGGCTACTGCCGGTGAAAAGTCGATCCCGGGGTCAAGTACCACAGGGCCACAGACAGATGAACAAACAAAACCTCTCTTCAAAGATGGCTACTTTTACAATCCTTGGAAAACATGGAGACAACCCAGATTATCTCATCTCTTAAAATTTATTGTAACAGAAAAAGATCATAGCAATATTCCTGGAGAAAAAGTATGTATTGACTGAATCTCCATAGAAACTAAAACTTTTATCTCCAAGTCTTGGATGTCACAATTTATTTGCTTATTACTGTTTAGAGAGAAAGAGAGAGAGAGAAATGGGGTTTAACGTCCACTCGACACAAACAAGGTCATTTTGGGACTAACATACTGTTTAATTTTATTTCAATAATTCGCTTGCACTTAGGGGACTTTAGCAGTGGGAGGAAACAGAGTACCCAGAGAAAACCCACGAGGTAGGACAGGCAACCCTACTCCTTGCCACCTACAACCAGGGATTCGATACCATGCCAGTTGACGCAATGGCAGGTCGTATGATACAGCACGCGCATGCTAACCATTCGGCCATCCAACCCCCCATTACAGGAGTAGCATGTTTTCTATAAAGAGAAAAAAACTAAGAAAGTGGGTAAGCTTTGAGATCACATGATTGATCCCTGCATTGCCCGAGAAAACTAATTGGTATTTTCCATGGTTTCCACTTGTCAGTGGTGCAGGACAGACGGACTAACAGGGACAGCTGTCTAGTCCTTTGGATGGGGAAAAAAATGAGGTCCTGTGTATACATTGGCGTGCACAAAAAACTTCCCTTTGCATTTAGAATTCGATATAAGAGTAGGCCATAGTGTCGTTGCCTGGGCAATGTTTACCTCATAGCACACTATATTATAGCGTACACCTGTCTTTATTAGCCCATTATAGCTGCAAACAGTAGGTTGTTGTTCTTAGCGTTTAATGTCTGTTTCCACCGAAGGTGATATCGCAGACAAGTTTGATTATCTTAGCGCACGCGCAGGAGGTCTTTGCTATGAGAGGAAAACGGAGTGCCCGGAGAAAACCCATGAGGTTGAGAAGGAGCCCCTATCTCCATGCCACATACGTTCACACCGGGGATCGAAACCACAGCCGTAAGCCGGAGGTGACCAGCCAGCTAGAGTTCCAAGCGTGGCACTCAAGACCACTAGGCCATCCCTCTTCCCCCAGAAACAGTAGGACATTAATTAAACCCCATTTCATTTCATTTTAAAATATTTTCAGGAATTAGATAAATATTTACCTATAGTACAACCTGATCTAACAGAGTTTGATAGACCTGTACTGACTGGTGTTAAAACAATGTGGATAGGACACGCTTCAGTTCTCGTAAAATTTGATAATATCACCGTTTTAACAGATCCTGTCTTTAGTGAGAGGTGTTCTATCGTATCGTTTGCCGGACCAAAGCGATATCGTCGGGTACCTTGTGAAATAAAGGACTTACCAAAAATAGACGCTGTGGTCATCAGTCATAATCATTACGATCATCTCGATCTGTCGTCTGTGAAAGAACTCAATCAAAAATACGGTAAAGATTTGCGATGGTATGTACCACAAGGTATGAAGAAGTGGATGATGGATTCTGGTTGTGAACATGTTGAAGAAATGACTTGGTGGGAGGAACAGCCGTTTCCTGGCAAACCAGACATTAAGTTTGTTAGTACACCAGCCCAACACTGGAGCAAGCGTGGTGTCACAGACACAAACAAGGTAGGCCTACTGAATGAATGATATTTCGACCATTTACAGACTTCATATTTATAGAGGACCTTGAATAGAACATCTCTGTACATATTTATAGAACTTGAATAGAATCTCTCTCTATTTATGTTTCAAGAATGAGAGAGAGAGAAACAAACTAGCTCATTTTGGGACTAACATGGTCTTTAGCTGAGGAAAGGTAAGGTAAAAAATATGTCTATGTCACAAAATTTCTCGGTTTAGGACGATTAAAGAAAGTATTTACCAAATTTTTTTTTTTAGAGTGATGGGGAGTGGGTGGTGGTTAAAGAGATATTCATCATATTTGTATTGCAGATTTTAATAACGATAATTAATTTGTTTCAGGCGCTATGGGGTGGTTGGGCTGTGATTGGTCCTAAACATAGGTTTTATTTTGCGGGAGATACAGGATATTGTGAAGGTTTCAAAGAAATTGGTGAAAAGTACGGACCTTTTACTCTGGCTGCTATTCCTATTGGCGCTTATGAACCAAGGTAAATCTACAATGTTTTTAAACAATGTTTTATTCAAAATGAAAAGGGATTGAGGAATGGGCATAGACTGCCTGTACAGTGACCTCTCTACATTTCATTTAAATAGAGAAATGAAATGAAATGGGGTTTAACGTCCTACTCTTTTGCACCTAACCTGGGCTAATGGAAGACAGGCATATGTCATACAGTGTGTTATGACAAAAATTTTGCCCGGGCAGCGGAGCTACAGCCTACTCTTATATCGAATTCCAACTGCCAAGGGATCTTTTACGTGCACTCCAATGTGTACACGAACCTCGGTTTTTCGTCCCATCCGAATGACTAGGCAGCTGTCCTTGTCAGGCCCTCCTTCTGCTTCACTGACAAGGGGAAATCACGCCTGAACATTTAAATAGAGGGGGGCATGGATGGCCAAATGGTTAGCTTGTGCACGCTGTATCATAAGACGCGTCATTGAGTCAACTGGCGTGGTTTTGATTCCTCGGTTGTTCGTGACAAGGAGTAGGGTTGCCTGTCCAACCTTGTGGGTTTTCTCTGGGTCCTCTGGTTTCCTGAAATAAAATTGAACCATATGTTAGTCCTGAATGATTAGTGTCAAGTGGACGTTAAACCCCATTTCTCTCTCATTTGAAGAGAATAAGCTACAAGTATTTGGGGGGGCATCTTAAATGCAAAATCTTCATTTTTCTCGTAAAACTCCTTTAGGACATACAAGGAACATATTTTGGTTCTCAGACACACTGAACAAAGAAATGATATTATGTATTATAGATGGTTTATGTGTCCTCAACATGTTGATCCTGTAGAAGCTGTAGATATACATCTAGATATAAAAGCTGAACATTCACTTGGTATACACTGGGGAACGTTTAAACTAACATATGAGGTAAGATTGAATTAAATAATATGCTATGGATGGGTAGTCCATGGCCAGAAAAAATACTACAAACAGACACTATTTGGGGTTTATTTTACCATAAAACAGCATAATTCATCAACCATCGTAGGGGTTTATTTTAACATAAATGATAAGACTTACCATAAAACAGCACAATTCATCAACAATCGTAAGGGTTTATTTTAACATATACTCTCCCAAAAAAGAAACGCAACGTTACATTTCGTCGTCAGTATATCCTCGCTCTACTATCGCCTTGCTGCAACTTGAACGGTGACACGTCGCTGAACCAAACTGCTCTCCAGTGTTGCTGTGACCATACCCTCAGTGCCTGAACCCATTAAAGTTGGATTTCATGGCGTCGGCGTATTTCAAAACAGAAGCTCTAACGGGGACGTCTGCCTCTTTATTCGGTTTCACGTAGGCGTTTGCCTACTGTCTGGTACGGGATTCTACGCCGTCCGGGAATTGCTGCTGCAGTAGAGGTCGCTGTTGAAAACCAATTACGCCAATGACGTAACCGGAAGTGACGACCCAGGACAAGTGGGACCACACTTGTTTGGCCTGAGCTTGGGCGTTCATGTGTTGAATTTCGCTGTCGGTACCTATCCCAAAGGCGAGAAATGGAACTAGGGGAAACATTCAGCAGCCTGGCTACATCTGTCTTGGTGTCATCTGCTTGTAATCAACCAATAGCGTTGTTGCGTTGGTCTTCATTCGGATGTGGCATCACTTGGGTCTTTGAGTGTTTACATGTGCAACTGATTTGGAAACCAAGAACCCCGGGATTTTAAAGACCTTAGATTTAGGTTCCATGCGAAAAGCTCGCGAAGTTGTTAAATTCATGTTTCTTGGTGCAATCAAGCGATACAAAATTTCGACAAAAAGGATGACCAGTCACAATTAGTGACCCTACCTTTAAAATCAATAATGAATTTCTTTTATCCTTACATAATGGCATTAAAAACAAGTAAGATTTACCGAAACAAAGACCTGGTTCAAATAAAAAAATGATGAAAAATGGGTTGTGCCTTTCTTTTTTTGAAGAGTATATATGATAATACTTACCATAAAACAGCATCATTCATTAACAATCGAAGTCTGACCACGTTAGGTTTTTGAGGATATAATCATTTGGTGATTGTTTTAAATCCCGCAAAAAATAACAGACCACCTGCCATTGATGTGACCAAGGACGTTAACAAGTTGGTGTCATGGCGTGCACATTAAAGATGCATTATGTGAGATTTTGTTAAAGAGCTGTTCGTTTTTCCTAGTTCAAAAATAGATAATTGAAAATAATAGCTTAAACTTTGAATAAACAAAACCTTTGTTGTAATTGCATACCTGTATTCATACATTGATAATAATATCGAAATTTATAGTCAAATTTCAGCAACTTGCATAATGCATATTCCTACTTTCGCTTTCATCCAACCAAACGGAAGTTATAATTTAGTAAAAAGAAAAACCACCAGTAAATATAAATATGTTTTTTTACAATTGTATTATTGTGATCACTTGTCAATATATAAAAATAAAAAGAATGTAATATCAATAATAACAAATTAGCAGAAATTAGTTCTGTGTATAGTCGGAACTCGGAAATATGCCGAGGTTTGCCGAGTGATGCCGTACGTGCGAAAAGTCACGTGTCCAATTGTCATGATGGGCTATTATTTGACATAATAATTATATACGGGTCAGTAGGTTATTACCAGATTTACTCAACGCTAACATAATAATAATTATTAATATACGAGATCAGTAGGTTATTACGTGACTTAAAAAAGAAGACTAAATTAATAATTTACGAGACAAAACATTTTTTGTGAAATTTTGTCAAACGAAAGCCATTTGAAAGTAGTTAACCATTCGGAATTAAAATATCTCCCAGACTTCGACTTTGGTTGACCTATATTGGCCGTGGGAGTTTCTCCGAGATTTGGAACTTCCAATGACGACGTGCATGCTTGAAGCTCAAGGTCAATGCCGCCATCACTATCGTCGGCTAAAACTCGTTTACGTTTTCTATTGTCATTCTGCGAGGTGTTCAAGTACTTCAACATTGTGTTAGATATAAATGAATGAACCGACATTGGATTATATATACATTCTTTGACTTGATTGACTCAACTAATTAAGTTGTTTATTTAGGAAATGAGCCGATACGGATTGAAGCCGATCGAAGATATTCATATTGTATTAACTGGATGGGTTTCTTAATCGACGAGTAATAATCAACTCTTTGTTATCGGCTGAAAGTTGATTGATTAATGATACCATAGTGGCCGGTTCATTGTTTTACAAACCGGCTAGATTAAAGATCAATCGGCTAAAGCCGACAAAAAACAGCCGATTAAGATCCCTGGTTAAAACATTAAATGGCTATCGTATTTCAATCCATTTACATCTATGCCAGCTGATGTTCTAGAGAGTTGATTATTGGCTAGTCATGTGAAGCAATGCCTAATAATAATTTACATTTGAAGTCAAAATAAAAACCAGCGAAAGGCAGATTTAGCGCTTACATAATACATCTTTAAAGAAAACTAGGTAATTGGAATTTGAAGAAGAATAAGTAGTAACGTCACTATTGGCACAAAATTTCCCTCCTGGCATACTGTATGGCTTATAACAGTCTTCACTAACCCAGTCGGAGCCCAAAATTAAGACCCTACACGCCATTTCATTATTTGTGTTGGGGGGTTGGGATGGCCTAGTGGTCTAGAGTGCCGCGCTTCGAACTCTAGCGGGCCGGTCACCTCTGGCTTGCGGGTGTGGTTTCGAGCCCTGGTGTGAGCGTATATGGCATGAAGATAGGGGCGCCTTCTCAACCTTGTGGGTTTCCTCCAGGCACTCCGGTTTCCTCCCACTGCTAAAGACCCCTACGCGCAAGCGAATTATTGAAATAAAGTTCAACCGTGTGTGTCCCGAAATGACCTAGTTTGTGTTGAGTGGACGTTAAACCCCATTTCTCTCTCTCTCTCTTTATTTGTGTTGATATTAAAAGGATAGCATGTAATTCCAAGCCATTCATATTTTTAAAAAACCATTTTAAATTTATTTTAGCCTTATATGGAGCCAAAAGAGAAACTGGAAGCAGAATTAAAGAAAAGAAAGATAAGTTTAGATGAATTTATAACTTTACGACATGGAGAGATCAAAAATATAGGTGTCGACGAATACAGCCAGATGGACTAATTATTATGACATTCAGGGCCCGTCGATATATGGAACATTTTTGGCAAGCCTTCACAGACTTTATTCCCGAAAAAGTTTATTAATATTTAAAGATGTAGCGTTTTCATTGGTTTAGAGATAAAATCGAAGAAAAAATGTCAGCTCCTAACTAATGAAAAAGCTGCTTTCTTAAGATATTTTTCATTAAGTTTTCTTGAATAATCATGAATAGTCAAGTGTAGGCAGTTTTACTTGACAATAAGCCGTTTGTCACTGATGATTAATACTAAATTCCGTCAAGTTTACTAAAAAAACCTATCTGATTAAAATACATATCTATATTTGTTTCGATTATTTATATTTCGACGGCCTTCACTACATGGAGATCTGAACAGTTGTAGTGATAGGTTGCTTCAGAGGTCATACAAAGCAGCTTTTGACCCTATTACATTTGATTAACTAATCAGCATTGATGTTTTTAAGTGGATAACCCATAGCTCTGTGTGTTACACGCCAAACACTTGATGTAACAGACAGTTTCATGGCTAATCACCCACGTCATCCAGAACACGTCGATGATAACAATTTTCCCAGGGCCTAGTCTAATAAAGACACATAAAGAGAAATTTTGAACTACAAAAATGAAACGAAATAGGATCTGTGTTTTAATCAGATTGAAAATAAAATATAAATATAATGGTAACATTTATGCTTGGATTTATTTATTTATTATTACAAAAGATTGATATATTGCTTTAGTTATATATAAGATTTCATTCCTAAATAGTCACGAGCGAACCTTATATGCGTGCAATATTATCAACCCATGTATATGTATATTTGTTATTGATTATTATTATTATTACAAATCATTTATATATAATATTGCAGAGTTATATGAAAGATTACAAATATTGCACCATAACTGCGAGCGGACTTTGTATTCGCTCAATATCAATGGATTTGTATATTACTATTATTACAAATTTATTTTAGTACATTTTAAGCTGATATAACTTATTAATTATTATTTAGCAATCAGTCAGGCATAATAGTAGCCTAGTGAATATTCACTGCTGATCAGTGTGCTTATTTAATTGTCTATTAGATGTCAGTGTAAAACTGGCACCTCCCTGTGGCAAGCCAAAGCGGAATTAATTGTAAGACCGTTTTTCTGTATGGAAAGAGAAAAAATCAATTTTTTCATCACCTTCCAAGCATTTTTCTCATGTCAAGACAAAAAAATACAAATGTCAAAACGGAAAAATTCACATTTTTAAGCTTAGAGATTTTAAACGAAATATACATGTAATTTTAGTTGCAAATTTTTATACTTAAAGATTTAAAACAAATTAAGTATGTAATTCGAATGGCTATTTATTTATCCCTGACAAGGGACAATGTCTAGTCGATTGGTAGTTCCTTTTGGAACTGTCTTTGAGCAGACGATGTCCGCTGACAGCTCCTATCCGGCCTTATACAACTGCAATTTGAAAATACTGCCCTTCCCCACTTCTGTTCTAAGGCTATTTTGGAATCCGTACCTATTATTTTTCACCTTGAATCTACTTTATTCCCCAAAGGAATCATTTCTTGCCACAGCTGACACACATTTATAATGATTCAACACTATTTTCAAGTAGAATTCTGTGATTAAAAACATACACAAAATACGCTTGAACTAATGAGCCATTGTGAGACTCGAACATGCGCAAACTGCATGTTTATTTCGTCGCTAAATTCTACTTGAAAATGGTGTTGAATTATTATAAATTTGTGGCAAATATAGTGAGAAATGATTCTTTCGTCGGAAAATAAAGAATCGTGGCAATAAATAGAAGGTTAGGGTTATAAAACAGCCCAAGAACAGGGATGGGAAAGAGCGGTATTTTAATGTATTTTCATATTGCAGCTATGTAAGGCCAGATAGGAACTGTCAGTGGACATTGTTCTAAAGGAACTAGTCTTTTGGATGGTACCGAAAAAATCGGTATAAGAGTAGGCTGTAGCACCGCTGCCCAGGCATAATGTCTCTCATAGCACACTGTATGGCATATGCCCATCTTCATAGGTCTAGTCGGAGCAGATCAGTAGGACTTTAATCCCCTTTCCATTTCATTTAAATAATTCTGGTCTTATACCAATATTGCGAGTCACAATATTGTCAACTCGACGCAGGTATTATCTTTGCAACGAATGTTGTGCACTTAATGTCGTTTTTTTTTATTTGTATATTAAGGTATGTAATGTAAGGCGACTAGCTTGTTTATTTGTATATTTAGGCCTAATATAAAGCTTGTTTATTTGCATATTTAGGCCTTCAATGTAAAGCTTGTTTATATGTATATTTAGGCCTTTAATGTAAAGCTTGTTTATTTAGACCTTTAAAGCTTGTTTATTTATATATTTAGGCCTTTAATGTAAGGCTTGTTTATATATATATATATATATATATATATATATGTTGGCCTTTAATGTAAGGCTGTTGATATGTATACTTAGGCCTTTAAAATAAAAAGCTTGTTTATTTAGACCTTTAAAGCTTGTTTATTTATATATTTAGGCCTTTAATGTAAGGCTTCTTTATATATATATATATGTTGGCCTTTAATGTTTAAATGTATACTAGGCCTTTAATGTAAGTCCATACAAAAAATTATTCTGGTTCTTTTTATGGTCCCCTTCTTAAAAATCTGATATGGAAGTGAGGTTTTAATTTTTATGTTTTCATTTTGTGAAATAGACTAAATGATGTCTCATTAACATCACATTCAAGGCCCTTTATTTATATCCTCATGTTGTCCACAGGCCTAATTTTGATAATGTGTATCCATTTTACAAGCATTTAATTTCTGTTAATGTTACCAATATCTGTTGATGTTTTGATGTTATTCTATATATAGTTTATTTACATATCCTGATTGAACATAAAGATATGCACTTACATATTTCAAGTCCTGTTCATATTTTGTTATTATCCTACACAAAGCAGAATATTCTCCATATTCAAATGTTGGAAAATACCCCTTTTCTCTGAAAGCTTTTCGGCTCATTCCCTAGTTGACAGCAGATGAAGTACATGTACGTTTTTGTACTCTTTGCGAACACTGATCATATTCTAGCGGAAATGACAGATGCAGCTTTACATTGTGCATAGGTCGTATATGCTTCCATACACCAGGCCCCAATTCACAATGCATTCTCGGACTTACAATAAGAATTTACTCAACTGAGAAATGTCTTTGATTCAGAAACACAAAACTTTGCACATAGTTTCTTATTGATGAATTTGATACATTGAAACAACCGCAGTTTTATAAAGGGCTATATTTTAGTTAAAATAAGCCGAACATTTTTTACTAAATTCCTAATCTAAGTCTGCGAATGCTTTGTAAACTCACGGCTTGTGGAGCCACAGAGGATCATTGATTAACGAGGTGTCCCCTTAATCAATCCTGGGGTTAGTTGTATAAGTTTCTCTGGGTTTTATCAGTGTGGTTTTCCCTGTGAGTGGATCAGGACTGAGGACCTGGTAAGGAACCGCGTCAAGAGTTTTGGATGGTATGGGAAAACGACATCCAGTTTATTTTGGGATTTCAGGGGAGGGGGGGGGATCATCAGCCTCACTGTTGGCTTCTTCAATTCTCTTGCATGTTAAGGTAGATAACTGTGGGAGGAAACCAGAGGACCCCAAGAAAATTGATGAGATTGGACAGGCGACTCTACTCCTTGTCATGTACAATCATGTACAGACCTTGTGAATTCATGTGCATGCATAAAACCACACTAGACCCCCCAAAGCCCCTATGCTGTTGTAGAGAGAGAGAGAAATGGGGTTTAACATCCACTCGACACAAACTAGGTCATTTTGAGACTAACATATGGTTTCATTTTATTTCAATAATATGCTTGCGCGTAGGGGTCTTTAGCAGTGGGAGGAAACTGGAGTGCCCGGAGGAAACCCACGAGGTTGAGAAGGCGCCCCTAACTCCATGCCACAAACGCACACCCCTGGGGTCGAAACCAAAGCCGCAAGCCAGAGGTGACTGGCCAGCATGCTGTGGTAGAGTTGTGGGCTAGAAAAAATGGATTTTGTTGGTCGAGGATTAGTTTGTTACTGGGGTTGATATTGCAGACAAATGGTTCCATAGTAATTTCATTGGCATGTACGTAAAAGATCCCTTGACAGTTGGAATTTGATATAAGAGTAGACTAAATTTCCCTCATAACACACGGTATGGCGTATGCCGGTCTTCATTAGCCCAGGTTTGGAGCAGAACAGTTGAAAGTTAAACCCCATTTCATTTCATTTCCATAGTAATTTGCAAGACAAGCATAGGATAAAAACGTGAGGACGAAAAAATAATTGCAGCCCTTCTGCGTTTGGTGGAAGGGGTTTGGAAAATTTTGTTCATGACCTGTTTCTGTTTTCAACACACACACACACAGGAATTTGCAGCCCCTATCCCTTTATTGGACGAGGTTTTGAAAATGTTTTCCATCATCCATTTCTGTTCTAAACAAATACAACTTTAACCAATTTACATTGTGTACAATATTTCATTTATTCCATTGTGAAGTTTTTCAAATCACTTCAATTTAAAAAAAAAAAAATTAAAATTATAAAAATGAAATTGACATGAAATGGAGATTACTATTAAAACAATGATAATATGTGATTTTATTTACAATGTTTACAAATATACACAATAAATAAACAAACAAATAACATCAGCATTTTGACACACAACAATATTTTCATCATCTGAATAATCCATGTTATCCCCCTAGGGGTATGTTCCAATCTTTTAGAGGCATTTAGTAATTGGAAAGAGCAATAAACTATAACACGTACTTATTGAAGAACAATTACTGACTTATCTAGGCGACGTTTCGAAGAGTATTCTCTCAACATTTTCAAGCAAGTACAGTAACAAATTGCCCTACTTGCTTGAAAACGCTGAGAGAATACTCTTCGAAACGTCACCTAAATAAATCAGTAATTGTTCTTCCATAAGTATGTGTTATAGGGTATTATTCCATTCTACTTTTGTTGGTGGAGCAGAACAAAGAGGGATCCTATTTACAAAAACATAAGTTAAAATATTTTAAAGATGCTGTGTTTTCATTGGTTGAGATTTAAAATCATGGTACAAATTTTTAGCTCTTGGCCAATGTAAGGGCTTAATACTTAAAATATTTTTAAGTTTTTATGAATATGGCTTCAGAACTACACCACTAGGGGGATATCCTGAGGATGCATCTGAATTATCACAAACAAGAGGGTTATTATTATTATTATTATATTCAAGATTATTATTAAGCTTTTTTATAATCAATCCCTGCTTTATTAATATTTAGATATGTACAAGCCACAGATAAAATATACAAATTGAACATTCTGTAAAAATCATAAAATGAGCAAATTTTATAAAACTGAACACCATAAAAGTGAAAAATATTTAAGTAGAATTTGGATTTCAAATTTCTGTGTAAAAAAAGAGGTTTTGTTGATGTTTGGGTCGGTTGGAGAGGCGATCAAGACTGTTTGGGAGATCATTTCAATACCAAAATTCTTGGTTAGGGATAAAATGCCCTATTAATTTCGGCCTCCCATAATCGGCACAGAAGTTAATTCTCCTGAAATTTTAGCTATGATCGAAATTGATAATTGACATCCCTCACAACACAACCAAATGAAAATAAATGTGAATGACAAGTGCAATGTTAAATGGTTAATAGACTGATTGTTTTGTTTGACAGAATATGGTAAACTCATTGTATTTATATAATTATTGTCTATTATCTGGTCTACACATTAAATCAATTATGTTTTTTTTCTTCTTTGAAGAGAAGAAAAATAAAAAGCTTGTGTAGATTATATGACAACATTAAACAATGTGTATATTTCAGAGGTGGAACTAACTTCGAGTCTGTGTCGAGTCCCAGCGACTTAATGTCCTGAACTCTTTCAAGTCGCGAGTTGTCATATCAGCCGAATCTGATTTGAGTAGCATGTCAAGTCAAGGGACTTGAGTTTCGACCTCTTGGTATATTTGTGTATAAAAAGCTCAGCCGTGGTATATGAAAACCCCAATGAATACAAGTCGAACAGAAACACAATCATCAACACTCTCTGTTATCATAATGATATATATCCACCATTAGCACACAATAGCAAAATATCCACAATTAGCGCACCATAGTGCACAATAATAAAATTTGAATGGAAATCATCCGTAGGATGTCGCATAGTCTTATTTCCAATCACAACAAACAAACGGGAAGTCACTTTCTAGATTGTCATATCATTCAATGAATTTGTTCAGATTGGTGCGTAGTGCTCCTTTAAACACACCTTTTAAGGCAGGTTGGAGCTATACAAAATATGTGATGTATTCCATATACAGTTTGAAACATTTATACATCCAGACTTTCAGTCTTACATTATAATATATATACAAGTTCATCAATTAAAGCACCTTATAAGCTGCACTACGTAAATACACATACATACACACAAAAACAATAGAACTCTCGATCAAATATTTCGCGTTAAGTTCTTGAAACACAATTACATTATGCCATTATTAAGAACCAGTTTCAATATTCCAGGAATAACGTCTGACTATTATAACAGTAGTTATTTAAGATACAAAACATATAAAATAGAATGATGAATTTCAGTATTCATTCCAATTTCCCAGGAATAACTTTTATGATTTCTCTATCCACAGTTATTTTGTACATAACATCTTATATTTTTTTATAATGTTTAACTTCTCTCTTCATTCCACCACCAAATACATGTATATTCATTCTCGATGTGAAATGAGGCACTATTTGTCACAAAAAAATGAATAGCGGCCTTTACATGACTGGCACTTAATTGATGAAGGATGTTATAGTCTTACTTCAAAACGCTTAAATCAAAGTCTGTATTAACAAGTTTATGAATGTAATACTTGACAAGACACAGGTGTAAGCTATGATATATATTAATATCAATAATACTATTAAATAAAAATAATACTTATAATAAATAGCTGATTGCATATTTTGAAGTAAATAATATTTGGGACTTGCGTTTGTTAAGGTTTAAACTTTAAAATCAATGTAAAAACTGATATGTACGGAAGCATGATTTACAAAATGAAATTTTAAAAAAAAAAGTGAACAAAATGAACTTTAAAAAAAGGGAAAATGGAATGTAAAATAATACGATAAAATGTATTAAGTTTTTTGATTGTGACGATTGCATTGTAATAAAGGGTTGGACAAGAAATCAAACGGATGTTTCATTGCCTGACCTGAAAATAAACAAACAAAATAAATAAAACTAAAATTACATTCGAAATAAAACCTACAAATCAAAAATTAAAAGTAAAAAAAAAAGATTTACTGGTATAACTAAAATCAGAATTACTGTAAAAATTAAACTATTAACTTTTATGATAATTTTTAAAACTATTTTGCTACTTTTTGTGTTATCTATATTTATTGTAAATAAAAGCAAGCAGTTTTTCCCTTGATACAAATTACAGATATAATGTAGTATAGACATAATCTAGATTAGATGAAATCTTTTAATATATTTGATTAAACAAGAAAGAATAGAATTAATACTATTTGTTTATTATCATGACTACACCTCCTTGATTAGAGTTAAAATTAGAAAACTGTCAATTTCATCAGATTGTAAATACAAACAACAATCTAAAATTTTATATCTATAAATAAAGCCAGTGTGGAGAAATTAACTGATTTACACTGTCGACATATTAGGCCTAAGCCAAAATTGTAAATATATTTCCCCCCCCCCCCAATTCGCCTAAATTTTATCAAAAAATGCTTGCCACAACAACAAAATTATACACTACATCAACTCCATTTTATGGAAATCAAAGAGGTTTAGCTCACAAATTATTAGTAAAACTATCTCAGTGATGGAGTATAATATGGGACTATGTATTAATTTAGCATTACCATATTTCTACTACATGTAATTCTATGGTTAGTATAAATGGGTATTATGAAAGAAAAGGCAATAGAAAAAGAATTGTTTGAGACCCTTTAGGACTTTAAATAATAAGAATCGATTTATAAAATTCAAAAAATTACTTCTTGCTTTACAGTTGAAATGTAATATATGCTTAGTTTTCCATAGTATACATATAAATATTTCTATTGAGATAATAAAAGAGTTCCAAGCAAGAAGAATACATTGGCTATAATATAATATTTTAATATACTGATGAATTAGCTTGAATATTAGAGATTAGAGTCTATAGGAAATGGTTATATTAAGGAATGTGAATAATTGATTGTTAATTACCAGACCTGGAAATAAGGCACCCGTCACAGACATTGTATGGCACATATTCAGGCTTTGTCAGATACAACCCCTCTGGTGCCTGTCTTTTTGTCTTTTGACACGTCTGGCTCAAATTTGAAAATGTTAGGTACCAGTTTACTAGTGCTTGACATCTTCTTTGAGTGGCTTTTAGCAATTGACATAAGTAATAAACAACAAAAACATATTATGGAACACAATTACTATTTTAATTAAAGCGACGTTTCGTTGAAAACGTTGAGAGAATCCTCAACGAAACGTCACTTTAATTGAAATAGTAATTGTGTTCCATAATATGTTTTTGTGTTTATTAGTGCTTGACATATTATTAGGTAGGCCTACCTCAACAAAATGGGGTTTAACCTACTACTTTTCTACACTGATTTGGCAAATGAAGACCGCCTTACGCTATAACCTGTGCTATGGAGGAAATTGTGACCGGACAGCGACCAACTTTATATCTAATTCCAACTGTCAAGGATTCTTTTACCTGCACACCGATGTGTACAAGGGCTCTTGGTTTTCCGTCCCATCCAAACAACTAGACAGTCCTGGTCAGGGCCTTTTGTCCTGCACAAACTGACGAGGGGGAATTTTCTCAAGCAAAACACAATCAAAAATGTGATCAAACCTGAGACTTCTTGTTTTGCAAGCCCGTGCCTTACTTACTGAGCCACCAAGGCTGCCCTACAAATAGTACCATTATTTCCAGGTATGATCATATATTGAATGTTAGTTAAAGTGCTAAGAACATAATATAGGTGGATAGTAGCCATGTACCTGCCAAACACCAGTAACGACTTACTCGCTGTCAGACGATAACGGGTCGTTATGCGTAAGTACTCGAACTTTCATTTGATTGCCGTTTGGTTTATCAGTCAATGTAGCACTACTAGAATTATAGTTATTTATCAAACTATCTGTTCGTGGCGGTGGCTTCACAGAGCGACGACCTGGTTAAAACAATTTTAACGTGCATAGAAAATATTTTAACATAAAAAGTGCAAGTTGTTAAAAGACGTAACACTTTAACAAAATAAAAATTCCAAAATTGTTATTAACAAACCTTCAATTTAATTATTCGTAAAATTCTGTTACTTAATAAATATAAATGAGTGTACTAAAAAAAAAAATTGAAGCATGCTAAACTGAAAGTAAACTTAAAATAAACTGAAAGTAAATTGAACGATGTGCTATTTATACCATAACGACAATTTATGCGTAGGAATAATCATATTGGAATACAGGACTATCATAGATATGTATGGAATAACCTGTAAAAATTGTCATAGTTTTTATTCCATAAATGCATAAAAATATCATTTTATTAATTTTGAACATCATTTCATTATCAGGCGCGGATCCAGAGGGGGGGTTTGGGGGGTCCAAACCCCCCCCTGCTCAGCGACATAAAAAAAAAATAATGCCTTGCATCAATGAAATTAAATCACAAAATGATCCTGCATCAGTATAAAAATGATTTCTCTGTTTAAAAAGCTCAATTTGTATGTATGCCTATGTAATTTAGAGACGATGATGGGTTGATGGCAGATTTCCGTGACAGAAACCTGGCAAACCCCCTCCTGCAAAAACTCCTGGATCCGCCCCTGATTATGTATTATTTTAAGGCAAGATATTGTGGCCTGTATTTTCAGTATAACATAGAATACCGGTATCATACTATATTTTACAGTATAACATGTGTAGCCTACCAGCATCATGCTATATTTTACAGTATAACATGTGGTATATATACCGGTATCATGCTATATTTTACAGTATAACATGTGGTATATATACCGGTATCATGCTATATTTTACAGTATAACATGTGGTATATATACCGGCATCATGCTATATTTTAGAGTAAAATGTGGTATATATACCGGTATCATACTATATTTTACAGTATAACATGTGGTATATATAGCGGTATCATACTATGTTTTACAGTAAACCACAGCATATATACCGGTATCATGCTATATTTTACAGTATAACATATGGTATATATTATACTATATTTTACAGTAAAACATCAGCCCTAGTATAATCTAATCAAATACAGATTTAAATTAATTTCATTTGTTATAGTTCACGTTCATATTTCGCAACAGTTTATTTCGTTTTGTTTGTTGACATTCGTGATCTGGAAGAATTTTTAAATAAGCTTTATTCTGTTCGATCGATGAAATGATCTCTTTGCATTCGATTGCAATCAAAAGAGGAATTTAGTTTCATAATTTATTTCAATAATTACAACTGTAAAAGTACAATGGTGAAAAATATTATTAGATAACAATATAAAATTGGGGAGGAATTGAGGAAATCTGAGATAGCAATGGGCTGAGGAATGTGACCTGAATGTCGCTATGAACCGCGCGTCTATATCATTCATCCAAGTTTGGACGTTTAACACGAGAAATGAACGAAAGTTGAATGTAAACCCTGACGTCAGAAATTATCATCTGTATTATCATCAGATCAGACATAGTCCTGTAGAGATTTTTAGCAGAAGAAAACAAGAAATATTGGAGATATTATATATCTAAAACTGTTTTAAATCAAGCTAAAGTTATTTCTATTTAAAAATCAAACGAATACATATATATATACTGGCATATTGCTTTAAGTATGTAATACTGATAATATATATAATATCAATGAAATAAAATATTTGTGATATGATCAACATAAGATAAAGAATCATTCAATATTATAACAAACTGTTTCTCCGTTTATAAAGCTCTTATATGGTTTGGTGTAAATTATAAAAAGTTCTATATAAACTCTTATATGCAGACTTGGCAAAGTCTGGGGGCATTTGGAAAGATGAACTGAAGTTCTGTCATCCAATATCTTGTGATGAAAACTTCCACAAAAAAGATCCCCAAAACCTTGTCATAAATGCTTATTAACTGGTCTAACTTCCAAACAGAACATTTGCAAGTCATAGTATTGTCGATTTGAGAAAAATAATGAAGACAGAAATTGTAGTTTGGAAGTTAGACCAACATCTCTTCAATAAATAATATCATTTGTTTTATTTTCTCTGACTATCATATTTTCTTGATCATTTTCTATCCATTAATGATTAGACGAAGAAATAGACATAATAATAAAAAAAAAAAATGGACGTTCAGTTTGTGTTGCCTATATTAAGACTTAAAAAACTGGTTTCGTAAAGAAGAGCTTGTACCTGCTCGCTCAGCTGTAGTCATGGTAACATCTGGACGTTTACTGGATAACCTTCCTTCTACATCGCTCCCTAAATAGTCTCTATCACCTGGCCATAATGGAGCTTGAACTGAAAACAGAAAATAAATTTATCTTTCATACTTTAAAATAAAGCACAGAGTTTCCAAATATTACTCTTCATCTAGTTCTATTTACACATTTTTTTTTCTTGATGGCTTTGTGAAATGGAGAACAACTTAATCATCTTTTAATTTACCACCTGCTTCTTTCATCAGTTCATGAAACAAATAAAATGAAATGAGGTTTAACATCCTACTGTTCTGTACAACTGGGCTAGTGAAATCAAATTTCAACAGTCAAAGGTTCTCTTACGTGCGTTGTTCCTAGCTAGACTCTCCATTCTACACTACTGGCAAGGGGGAACCTTGCCGCTAAATCCAAATGAACTTTCGCGACAACACAGTGGTCGAACACTGGCCCTCCAGGTTAGTGAGCCAATGGCTCTCAGTTCAAGAAAAAAACCCAGGGGACTTATTCATTAGCAACCTGAGCCCTTGCATCCCCAAAACTAAGATGGTGCAGAAAAGTAGGACGTTTATCCTCCATTTCATTTCTTTCGATAAGATTTTTTTTTCAACATAAACAGCTACATGTACTTACTTGGGGAATTATTATTTTTTAATTTTTCTTTTTCTTTCTCTTTTTTATGCTTTTCTAATTGCTCTCTGGCTTTTTCTGTAAAAAATTAGAGAAGCCTAGCTATTAACGCTTGTTTTTGGCAAGTGTTGTTAAAAATGTCTGAAGAAATGTTTCTATTAAATCTGATATAAGTTATAAAAGAAATTTAAGAAAAACTGTCTATTTTGTAAAGTAACATACCAACAGTTTTACTAGATGAGACTTGATGATCCCATCTAGTTCCCCCATCCAAATCTTCCTCATCATCAGAAGAGTGACTAGAAGCAAGGTCAAGGCTGTTGCGATCAACAGAGACATCACTATCAGAATCTGATTCATGGCCAGCTTTAGGAGCGACTTCACCTGAAAGTAATTTATTGTGGACTATGAAATACATATCATTTTATAGACTCAGTTCAATGGTGGTGGGTTTATTACATATAAATCAAAAATATTTCAAGACAACATATCTTTGTAAATGCTGGATGGAAATGAACCATTTTTGGACTGATATTCCTATTAGAGATTCTTCTTTCAAAATATTGTAGTTTGCAAGTAATTGTTATAGTGTTAAAATGACATAATGAAGACTTGAAGCAAAAAATAGGAATCACAGACATTTGTTTTAAAACTACACAACTTCATGATCACAATAAAACTGTTATTTTGGTACAAATAAAATCAAAACAACTCGACGTTGCGAGAATGTCCCCTTAAGAAGTGCAAAATTATCATGTAAATTGTACATAACATGTTTTATACTTAATATCTGTGTTAATATTATGACTGCCAGTTGTAAATCTGTTAAAGATCCCTTTTAAGGAAGCGATTTTATATAAGCTGATAAAGCTTGTTATCGTATCCTGTATTTATTATATAAATTTGGTAAATTTAAATGAATAAAATATTGTTTAAATAAAAATATTAAAATATACCTTTTGTCTGTTTATCATGGAAGTGAGAAGAATCGTAGCCGTATGGTGGTATACCTGTATTTGGTGGATATATCGGACCAGACGGCACATGACCAGACGTAGAACTACTAGTACTACGTAGATAATCATCTTTCCGTATAACACCACTACTTTTGCTGGTAGATTGACTAGTTGTCGATGTGGTCGATATACCTATATTGATACGGTGTAATCCACCCTCCGTTGATGATTCGTGACGATATGCTAATGCTGATCTCTAAAAAAAAAATAAAACAAAAATACATAAGCTAAACAGGTTTAATATAATAACCAAATATTTGGGGATCTTTAACGTTCTGCCAATGGTATATACAGGATCTTAGGTTTTTTTTTTATCCCATCTGGACAACTAGATATTTTATCTTGCAAGCACCTGCACAACTGATAATGCGAAACCAGATTGATAAATCCCAAGGAAAGGATCAATATAGAGATCTCCTGGTTAGTGAGTCAGTGCCACACTCTGAGAGAGAGAGAGAAATGAGGTTTAACCACTCAACACAAACTAGGTCATTTCGAGACTAACATATGGTTTAATTTTATTTCAATAATTCGCTTGCGCGTAGGGGTCTTTAGCAGTGGGAGGAAACCGGAGTGCCCGGAGGAAACCTACAAGGTTGAGAAAGCGCCCCTATCTCCATGCCACATATGCTCACAACAGGGCTCAAAACCACAGCCGCAAGCCAGAGGTAACTGGCCAGCTAGAGGTCAAAGCGCGGCACTCTAGACCAGTAGGCCATCCCCCCCCCAAATACTCTTCTAGACCCTCCACGAAGAAACTAATAAAATATTCATTATTTGAATTCTTTCGGATATATTTTACAAGGATTATCAATAAATTGTTATAACATTACGTACAGAAACTACAGTACTACGAGTTCCAGCTAAATTCTCATCTAATTCTAATTTCTTCCCCTGTATTCTATACCATGCTCTTTTAATATGTAAACGCACCTAAAATTATACAAATATCATGTTTCATTATGTAAACACATCTAAAATTATAATACAAATAACATGTTTTAATATGTATACACACCTAAAATTATCTAAATGGCATGTTTTAATATTAAAAATAAACCTTAAAAAAATATAAATGATGCAAAAACATTAATTAATATGTAAACACCAGAAAAGATACAAATTATACAATGAAAGTGTTACATGTAGTTAGACGTCTAGCTGTGTTTTATCAAATTATCTTTAACTTCACCATCTGCCAATGCAGCCACCTTTGATAGAAGACTTGATCTCGCTTTACCTATGTACATCTGATCAAGGCCTTCATGTAAAACCCTGCATATTTCCGAACTAATTTCCATTTGGTACAAGCCCAGCTTGTAAGCCTATCAGATTCCTCGATCGTCGCGAATACCAAGTCTCACGCTTTCAAGCTAAAATATCTATCTGTGATAATCTAGTTGCAAATTTCAAAGTTCATTCAATGTTGATAGATTTTTGGCCTCCTAAAGTTGAGTTCAATGGAAAATAGTAACACTTATAAAATGTTTTCACTCACCTTTCTATTGAGTAAAACTTGAGTTACAAAAATAAAGTTGAGTTCAACGGAAAATAGTAATACTTATAAAACTTTTCAACTCACCTTTCTATTGAGTAAAACTTGAGTAACAAAAATGAAGGCACCAATAGCCAACATGAGACAGGCAAATACATAATGTAGCACTTTGACACCATAGTTAACAGATATCAGTCCTATAACCCATGTAACACTCAAAATGGCTAACAATATTATAGATGATAACAAGCCCATCCTGTTAAATAAAAAACATCAACATAAGTTTAAATAGTAACGACGAACAGGGTTTAACATCCGTATTATTCTGCTCCAAATGGGCAAATGATATGAGGGAAATTTTGCCCGAGCAGCAGCAGTATGGCCTACTCTTATATTGCATTCCAACTGCCAAGGGATCTTTTATGCGCACAACAATGTATACACAGTTCCTCAGCTTTTCATCCCATCCATATGACTAGACAGCTGTGCTTATCAGGCCCTCCTCCATCCTCCACAACTGGCAAGGGAAAAACCACACCAGAAAATCCTGATGAACTTTATTGGTCAATGCAGGGATTGTACATGTGAGCTCCAGATTAGCGAGCCAGCTTCTTACCCACTTAGCCACTGTGGCTCTTAACTCTTAACTGACCCACGGCGACTTTTGTCGACACATATGACGTTACCGTTAAGTACCCACGGCGACTTTTGTCGACAAAACCAGTTAGCCGAATGCAATGTTCCTAGCACAATGAGAGTTAATTCCCTTATAAACTAACGGCCTTTTCTTGTTTGTTTACTTCCTGTTTGACATTTTGACAGTTAAAAATCTTACTGTTTCTTCTTGAAAATTTATAGTAAAACGGTGTTATGTCTTGGCCTATACGACAACGTTCTCCTTACGACGGATTACCACCCCTACAGTGATTCAGATATTATTGGTGGTGTAGTTATTTATACTTTAGAACATGATAGAAGTTAGACTAATGAACCAAAATTTTAATTTCTTTTCAATTTTATTAAGTTAAAAGAGATTCGTGATAAGTGATTTTTAGTTCACGAAGGCCGAACAAAAAAGAAAAAAGAAAGAAAGAAAAGAAATAACCATAAGATATAGATAGGCCTATATGAATTTTGCATGAAATTTTGTACAAAGTTCATATTTATGCAAATGACATTTTAGATTATTTCATCCATTTACATGAAGGGGCTATTTTCAGTTGTTATATTTAATGATATGATTTGAAAATGCATACCTATATTTTAGCACTATTGACTATTATGACGTGGGTTTTTATGACGTTATGACGTCAAACCTCTGGGTCATTTAAGAGTTAAATAGTAAGAAAAGCAAAAGTGCACCACACATGAATAAACAGAAACTGTACCATGATCAGACAAAAGAAGCTCACAGCATATAACATCTGTATTGAACAAATCTTACCTGACAGACTGGATATCCCGGACATGAACCTTTTCACGTAGACTTGCTCTCACAGCCAGAATAAAAGTGAAGACTGAAACCTGAAATTGATAAAAAAAAAAACAACATTTGTATTTCTAATGCCACTGACCATCATTTGAGAGATTTTGAATGTTTTTTATTTATATAAGCGATATCTTTTTCACTATAGATGAATGAGATTGGGGGACAGGCAAATATGTTAGACCACTTGACACAAACTAATATATGATGAAAAGTTATTTCAATAATTTGTTCGTGTGTATGGTTCTGACGATTTGGGAGGAAAGCAGATGATCTGGTGAAAACCCACGAGGTTGGACAAGCGACCATGGAGGTGAAAATAAGAATGAAAAATATATTAAATTACTTACTGCTGTAGAAGCTGCTATTGGTCCAGCAAAACTCCATATAATACCATTAGTAGTATATAACCAACAGCTACAAATATACACCAATAAATCAATACAAATTAAATATACATCAATAAATCAATACAAATCAAATATACATCAATAAATCAATACAAATCAAATATACATCAATAAATCAATACAAATCAAATATACATCAATACAAAGTATATGGTTTAATGTCTTACTTATCTTCACTGTATGTGCTAATAAAAACGGGCATATGCTTTGCCATTGTGTCATTAGACACATTTAACCAGGACAGCCGCGCTATGGCCTACTAGGGGATATTCAACGTGCTGCCAGTGGTATATATGAGGTCTCTGATTTTTGTCTCAGGCTAAAACTTTCTCGGACCATAAGAGGATCCAACCCAAGAACTGATTGGCAGGCCAGCACCATACTCACTAAATAATTAAAATGTATCGATGCATTTTACCAATGACAAATGCTATATCTCAATACATATAGCTCTAACACGATGATTAGAATGTTTTAAGAAATAGAATGAAATGAGGGATTTAACGTCCTACAGGAATTGTTACAGGTTTTATTTCTTCATATTGTGTTAAAGTTGTAAACAAACAAACTAATAAATCTCAAGAAATTTAGAAACTAGTTTTACTTACAATTGACTATTACCATATCCATCTGTATATAAGCCAACAGCTAGTCCTACTATTATACCAGGTATTACTGAAATAATTTAATACATTCTCAAATATAACTCTATAACAACGTCCATTTAATATAAAATATAACTCTATAACAACATTAATTTAATATATTCTAAAATATAGCTCTATAACAACGTCCATTTAATATATTCTAAAATATAACTCAACACAACTAGTTTACTTCGGTACTAACATATTGTTTAATTGTCTTTCCATAATACGCTTGCGCATAGGGGTCTTTAGCAGTGGGAGGAAACCGGAGAACAAGGAGAGAACCCATAAGGTTGGACAGGTACTCGACTCCTTGTCACATACAATCGAGGATTGGAAACCACGGCAGTTGACTCAATGACAGGCCTTATGATACAGCGTGCATGTGCTAACCATCCAACCCCTCACTTAATTACTAAGGCAGCAAAGTATTCAGAAAAGAAATTATATGGAAGAGAATTAGAATAATCTTACCATATCCTATTAAGTAGTAGAATTTCATCGAACCATAATTAACTGTTCGTATCTCTGTTAACATTCTGTAGATGTGTAATATCTCGACAAATAACCAAGAGAACGAGGCCATATAGAAATACTGTAGAGTAATGGCAATCAGTCGACAAAATATCTGAAGATAAAAGAGAAATTACATTCAAAATTGATTCTCTAAAAGGAATATCAGTCCAAAAATAGTTCTGAATTGACAAATTGAAAATTTCACACAGAAATTACCTTGAAAATTGAATCTCTAAATAATCTGATTAAAATATAGATCTATATTTTGTTTAGTTTTTTAAATTTTTGATGACCTAAACTACATGAAGATCTGTGAGAGATTGCGTCATACGAGTGGCTTTTGACCCATGACGTCAGGCATCAATTAATCAACCAATATCAACGTGGTTTACCAAATGTTCCATGCATGGCATGCCTAAAAGTTGCCGTAACAGACGACTTCATTGGATAATCTCTCATGCATCCAGAACAATAGTTATATAACAACTCTTCCAGATCCTTGTGTCTTACAATTAAAACGAAATTTTGAACTATAAACAATGAAACGAAATAGGATCTGTGTTTTAATCAGATTGATCTCTAAAAGAACTATCAACTCAAAAATGGTGAAATTAAATGAAATGGGGTTTAACATCTTACTCATTGAGCCACTGTGACTCCATTTATCAAACTTACCTTCGGTTCTGTTTGGTTAATTCCGATAATGAAGGCCAGTTCTGAGATAAATAAAACTACAATCAGATTGATGTGGATGGAGTTCCAGTTACATTGTAGACGTTTTAAACACATGAAGATGAAGAACGCCACAAATAATAACATGAGTGATACAGACGTCAGAATGTAGGTCAATATCTCCACGGAAACAGGTTTAGTCGCAAGATACTGAAATAATAAATATATCATTGTAAAAAATATTCATGTGAATTGTCTTTGGCAAAATAAATTCTATTGACATCATTTGGTTTGGAGACGTCATTTGTATACAGAAAATTCATCAATTGAAAATTCAGAAAACAGATAATGTGACACCACTAGACACAAAATAGGTAATTTCGGGATCAACATATGTTTCAATTTTATTTCAATAATTCGCTAGCACGTAGGGTCTTTAGCAGTGGGAGGAAACCGGAGTGCCTGGAGGAAACCCACAAGGTTGAGAAGGCGCCCCTATCTCCATGCCACATACGCTCACACCAGGGCTCGAAACCACAACCGCAAGCCAGAGGTGACCGGCCAGATAGAGGTCCAAGCGCGGCACTCTAGTCCACTAGGCCATCCCAACCCCCCAAATGAATGAAAGACACAATCAAAAGTTTGTTTTATAAGTTATTCAGAGTGATTCCTTGTAATCACAACACGGACGAGATAGTAAACACTGCACACAAGCTACTACAGAGAACTTCAATTTTATTATATCCTCAAGCAACTATTGTTATTATAATACCAAAACCATTTTACCTCTTGGTCGGCCACATCCATTAGAACGGCAAATGTTGAGAGATGTGTACAGGAGCAGACGACAAAACGATGGTTGTTTTTACTATATCTATCTTTAACACTACATCCGTTGGTTGACCACAAACTTTCACTAAAATATAAACACACAGAGAATTATTCAACGGCTCTAAATAAATATAAAGAGGCCAAATATAAAGACAGAAAAAAAAAAAAATCAACTGACTCAAAATCCAGGCAAAAAATGGGGATTAACATCCACTCGACACAAAAGCAAGACTAACACGAATCAATTTTATTTCAATAATTCGTTTGCGCGTGGGGTTCTTTAGCATTGGGAGGAAACTGGACCACGCGGCATGCGCCCCTACTCCTTGTTAGGTACAACAGGGGAATCGATTCCACAACAGTTGACTCAATTACAGAGCTTATGATACCACAATTAATAGAATATTTAGATGTGTGTACAAAGTTTGTTAAAAATATCTTTAACAGTTTATCGGGACAAAAAATAGACAAATAGAATGATAACCCATTTCAATATTCATGGCACATATAAAATATCTTGACTCAACAAGAAAGGCATCTTTTTAGTTACTCACCCATTATTGTCAGTTGCCCAGTAAACACACTGAGGACTTGAACGATTGGAGGAATCAAGTTGACGGAATGTTATTTCTATTGGTTCCGTTAATTTCCCTTTTATTGTTCGACCTTCATCTACAATCACCACGGTTACCACTGGACTGTTAATTCTGATTGGACGTTCAGTTCTGTAATTCAATTTCAAATAATTTAAGACGCACATTTATTTCATTAAAATCAATTGGGACAAACATTAAGCTAAGAAACAAAAACATGATAATCTCTAGAGGCCTTTAGTAACTGAGTGACTATACGTTGTCCTGTGCCAGGCATTCCCCGTACAACACATGTGAATTTTCTTCAGTAAGTATGCATTACAGTTAAATGAAAACATTTGAGTTTTGTATATTAGGAAGAATTACTAACCTGATGTTGGAGGAGAAGTTTTTAGCCATTAAATTACCAATAGTTTTATACATAACAAAACCTGTGTAAATTTTATTGGTCATATCGGTAGATCCTGAAAACAAATATACACATCACAATAGTTTAATATCAAACTTATTATTGTGAACCTGTTCATTGTTATTTTCATATTAATCCTTATTTAGATTTTTGTATCAATCCTGATATCTTAAACTCAATGACTGTTATTTGAGGGATTGCAGACTACAGTAGTATGAAAATTGAATCTTTTAATAGGATACTCAAGTCTAAAATTGGTTCAATTCAGTTGAGTATTTGAAAGATATCATCTATAAAAAATTACACAACGTTCAGAGTTCAGCATCCTCTGCAGACGAAACAAAATGAAATGGGGTTTAATGTCCTACTGCTCTGCTGAGCTAATGAAGATGGACATACGCCATACAGTGAATGACAGGGGACATTTTGCTCAGACAGCTACGCTACAGCCTACTCTTATGTGAAATTCCTTATATGTGCAGACCATTGTGTACACAGGACCTCAGTTTTTCTTACCATCAAAACAACTATACATTTTCCCTTGCCAGACCTTGCTTTTATTTATCTTTAGGTTTTGTTTGATTGCAAATCAGAACCCACAGTAAAGTTCGAAGAGAAATGAATCTTACCAATTGTATGATATAATAATGTTGACGGTATTTTAACTTTCGTTTCATCATCAAAAGTTCCTTTCCTCGATATATGATCATATTTAGGTAGAAAATTATTGGACGAGTTTCCTTTCTGGATCCAATCAACCGCCATAACTAAAAAAAGATGAAAATATATAAAGTTCACATTATCCTCCTTATACAACACAACATTCGTTTAAGATGGGAATTATACAATCTGATTGGGAGAGAGAGAGACAGAGAGGGAGAGAGAGAGAGAGATGGTGTTTAACTACTCAACACAAACTAGGTCATTTTGGGACTGACACATGGTTCAACATTAATTTCAACAATTCGCTTGCGAGTAGGGGTCTTTAGCAGTGGGAGGACCAGAGAATAGAAACCATGCCAGTTGACTATATTGACAGACCTTATGATACAGTGCACACATGCTAACCATGCGGCCATCCAAACCCCCATACATTAAAGAAGAAAATCTGATTTAGTCTGATTTCCTTTAAAGGGTGTTTTATCCCCAGACTTTTAATATGTGGTTTATTAGAGCTCAATTTTATCCATTTTAGGTTCTAAAAAATAGAGATTGTTCTTACCCATATTATCAGAAATGGCGTCAAACGGCAAAGACTGAGCTGGCGCCATACTCCGAGTTAGAGTCTCAGCATATTTCTCAAATTCATTGACAAGTTCCCCAGCACCACCAGTTAAATAATTGGTCCGTTCCCATAAGTCTTCAAATTCTGGGCTGGTAATATTACTCATGGCTATCAGCATTCTCTACAAATATATACATATAAATATATTGCTTATTCTCAAGATTGGCCTAGGCATTCACCTAATAAAAACAACTCCACGAAGATTGAATTCCCTACCTCAATTGGAATGACAGTTATAATTTCATGGTCATATTTAACCAAACATTGCATCAATGCAAATTTTTACTATTTAACATTTTACAATTATATCTGATTTAATGAACAACTATCATATCTGTACAAATGTACTACCATCATACTTGAATGAATGTACTACTATCATACCTGAATAAAATGTACTACCATCATACCTAAATAAATAGACTACTGTCATACCGGAATAACGTCATGCCTGAATAAATGGACTACAATTATATCTGAACAAATGAACTATCTGAATAAATGTACTACTATCATACCTGAATAAATGTACTGTGTTGTTCACTGGTTAAGTTTAACCCTTGTTGTGTATTTTCATAGAGTAATATCTGTTTGATAACATTATAGGACATGAGTATATCTCCACCTAGTATATTGCTAGTTGTATTGGTAGCATCTACTAATCTATCTATACCATTCTTAGCTGTATATGTGTTGGATATCGACGTTTTAAACTGTAAAAAAACAACAAAAAAATCAAATCATTCTTGATCAAAATTTAAAATACTTTTACAAATATTCACTTCATACAATTAACCATCCTCATCAACATTCAAAACCTCATAGAAGATGAGGATAAGCTTACACTTCCGGACACCTGTTACCACTGTTTGTCGTGTATATTTTGACACAGTGAACAGTCCATTTGCTGATTACACTATTTTGCCTCAACCGTTATTTAGAAGTTTGAATTTTGACTAATGGTTTGGATCGCTCGTACTTGGTTTTTATTTTATTAGTGGTGCATTGCAGTGAAAACTTTATTTGACAGAACCATAAGCACTTTGAACATAATATCTTCGCGGAATAGAGCTCAACAAATATCACTGATTACTGTGTTGGCCAAGAAAGTTTATGGTTTCCCCATGTCAGTGGTGCAGAGTGGAAGGCCAGACATTAACAGCTGGGGTGAAAAGATGGAAGTCCTGTGTACACATTGGCATGCACGTTAAAGATCTCTTGGCAGTTGGAATTTGATACAAGAGTAGGCTGTAGTGCCAGCGGTCCAGGCAAAATAATTTCCCTGTATGGCGTATGCCCATCTTTTTTTGCCCAGTTGGAGCAGAACAGTAGGATGTTAAATCCCATTTTATTTCATTTCTCGGTTATTCAAAAATTAGAAAAAAAAAAGACTTACCAAGGAGGACAGTTTAGTAAAGTTTTGATTGGTACAATTATACAAGTCTGGTTCCTGCCAACCTTCTTCCTTATATAGACATGATACACCTATAAATGGACCATATAAACACCTTATTTAAAGTTATACCAAACAAAAACAACAATAGCCCATAAAAATCTTATGATTAAAAGTCATACCAAACCGTCAAAAACAACAATAGCCCATATAAATCTCGAGATTAAAAGTCATACCAATAATAATTCTTCATTTCAATTTTGAGATTAGTATCTGGCAGTTTATTTTGTTTGAACTATTTGTACTATTTAAAACAATAAATGTCCTAAAATAGAATACTAAATACTGCAACCTACCTTCTTTACATTCAAAACATTCTCTTTTAGCACTTCCTAGAATATCCAAGACAAAAAAAGATTAAAACAATAAAATATGTAAATTTTACCTTTTTAATAACAAACACAATGATAAAGAAGAATCAGTCATCACTATATTGTATTCTTCATATCTAACAAACAATATCTAAGTCAATGGATGTCATTTCTATGTCCCATACTAAACTTGCACGTTCTTGAAAATAGACATAAAGCTAGCTGACTGACATTTTCCGTCGTAAGATACTAGAATGAAAACACTAAGTATTCTTCGAGAATTGTGAAAAGGATTTATTCCACCTCTATTTAATATTCAAAAGATATAATTAGTCTGTGTTTGTAAGACAGATGCAATATGGTGGCCATTTAGGACAGAGATCCAATCTCGAAGTAGAGAGTTCTCTGTGTGCAGAACGTTTAACGTCAGTCCAGAAACATTATTCTATAGAAACATTTATATTATTTACCCTGTGCATCATAAGGACATTTTTGTACAGCTGTAACACCAAACTCTGTTCTCTCCCACCATATATCACCAGCTCGACTATGTGGACATACATTATACTTTACTAAAATAAAACATGGATAATTATTACAACACAATTAATACCATCCTCCTTAAGTTACTTCTTGTTATTCAAAACCAGGACATTTTACGCCAGGATATTCTAGTCGAGAGCCATTAGCCCAGTTGGTGAAGCAAAGTAGGACCATAAAACCCATGCCTGGACAGCGGAACTACGACCTGCTCTTAAATTGAATTCCAACAGCTAAGGGATCTTTTACATGCAAGTAAACATGTCCACTGGACCTTGGTTTTTCATCCATCTGAACGACTAGACAGCTGTCCTAGTCAGGTCCCCACTGCACCACTGACAAGGGAAACCATGCCAGAATATCCAAAGGAACTTTTTTGACTAACACCGGAAAGGAACCAGAGATCTTCAGGCTAACCAAGGCAACATCTCACTCACTAAGACACCATGACTTGCGTCACTTAAATGGTAATGTTACTTACTGACACAACCGTTATCTTCAACTTCTGCAAATTTACTAGAACATTGATCACATCGTCTACCTATTACACCGTTACGACATTTACATTTTCCAGTTATCTGATCACATGCCATACTCTCAGATCCCTTCTCGTAACAGTCACATGCACTGCATTTACCAACACCTGGTTGTCTGTAATGGTCCTCCTGTAGATTAAAAAAAAAAAATCATTTTTTTCTATTAATCATTCTTTCTTTTTTAATACAAATAATGTATTCAAAGGAAACACAGCAATTAAGTCTCTCAAATTCTAGAAATTTCTAATAAAAAAATGGCATGCTATATTTTGATAATCCAGGGAACAAATCAAATGTGTATTCATGGTAACACAAAAATTGCAATATTTGAAGAAATTGCTAATTAACACAAGGCACATAGTATTTTGACCAAACAGAACGACCAGATCTAACCTTTTTAAGATATCTGTAGTATTTGTTATTAATAATTGACAATATCTGATAAACTTACCTTACAAAAACATTGTCCATTTGTTTTATCACATGAACTGTTAAAACCAAGATGTATCGGACAATCACAGGGTCCACACACCGGATCACCCCACCAAGTTACAGGACATGTTTTAGGTGAAACAATTTCACAATATCTTCCATTCTGTCTCTTACCACATTCACAAGTATATGTCTGAGCATTGCCTTGTGGGTATTTACATGTAGCATAGTTCTGACAGGGGTTGACACTGGTACATACTTCTACACACTGTGGTCCTACTGTGCCTATAGTGGATAAAACATAGAACATTAAATAGGTAGTCTATTACGAAACAGCTAAATTATTAATTAGACATTAATTAACTTACTTACGAAGACTGTAATCAACTCTCAATGCCAGCAGATAGCTCTGACATTAAGTAGAATTAAATATGTTTGATGATCGATGCAATTACCATTAAAATTGATAAATGAGACTTATATATTATCGTAACACCGGTAGTAATGACAATCAAGGCAAGACTATAACTGTATCACTGATAGCTAGGTACAGAGTGGAGTAATTCGACTCAAAATATCCTCCTTCAATTATCGATTTTTCGTCCATTATAGCAACAACTGCCAACTCTTTACCTAATCTTACCTAATGCCACTTAAAAATGTCTTTATAAGTAACAAATGAATAGAATGGGATTTAGCGCGCTACTTTTCCGATCCAACTGGGCTTGTGAAGACCGGCATAAGCCATTGAGTGTGCTATGAGGGAAAATTTTACTCGAATAGCAGCACTATGCCATACTCTTATATCAAATTCTAACTCTCAAGGGATATTTTACGTGTATGTCAATGTATACACAGGACCTCAGCGTTCCGTCTCATCCAAACGACTATACGGGTCCCTTGCCGGGCCCTCCGTCCTGCACCAATCTTGATGAACTTTCTCCGCCGACATCATGTTAAATATATCAGGATTAAAACAGGCTAATACTAACTTACCAGGTGTACACCGACAAGAGTAATCTCCCCATAGATCTACACATTCTCCAGATCCACATGTAGCTTGTTTACAGACGTCTGGTGATGAACAACCTATTTTAACGTTAGATTCTCGTGGTTGTTCTAACAGGGAAATATCAGAATTACCTACACGTGCATCCTGAAAACAAATAGATATATTTTAATATACACAGGAGAGAGAAAGACAAACTAGGTCATGTTGGGACTTAACGTCCACTCAACACAAACTAGGTCATGTCAGGACTAACATGGTTCAATTTTATTTCAATAATTCATTTGTCGTATGAGTTTCTAGCAGTAAGAGGAAACCAGAGAACCAGGTGAAAATTTACAAGTTGGAACAGGCAATCCAACTTCTTGTCACTACTTGATAAGGTAATAGACTGTTGTCTCAAATTAAAGTATGGCTATATGGCTAAATGTAAGCAGCTCTTTAAAAGTAATATAATAAATTTATAAGTGGCAGGTAGTCGTCCAAAATTTCTATCATGAAGCTACTAGTTTCTTTTTTACAGTCTTGGTGACCGGAGCACTATTGAGGTCTCGGGTTGATCGCAGCAATTCTGTTTCACTGGAGTTAATGTTTCCGTGATTATGTATGAGCAGAGAGTCGGGTACAGAAAGTTTTAAAGTAGTTTTACCTTTATACAGCCTGTAAAACCATTTGTGATTGGTCCACTGCCAGTTTTGTGACCTCCAATATGAACTTTTTGGACAAGCTTCTCGAGAACTGTGCTCGGCATTTCAACAATTCTCTGTAAGTAAACACAGCAAGTAAAATTTAATTATTGTATGTGAATACAGATAAAATATATTCAATCTTGTAATATTTTCATTCAATCACTAGGATAGAATTAAGACTAAGAATTTCAATTTGTTACTCACTTAAGAACACTAAATTACTGTCTTGTGGTCAACTGAATTATCCAAAATTAATGAAATCTGAGTCCTATTTGAGGGATTTTTATTACTTTGCTAGCTAGCCTCAATAATGTGAAAGTTGAATCTTAAGTAGGAATATTAAACCACTTGACATTCGAAATCCCTTAAAGCCGCAATAACACTCGTGTTGTAACTGAATAATATGTCCCAATCTTCATTCTGCTCAACAAATCGTATTATTTTAGAATATTCCAATTAAATGATGATATAAATTTCATCTTAACACACCTATTTTGAAAAATTGGAAAAATTCAACCAATTGATCTGAAAAGCCTAACGTAAACCTTTTCAAATGTGACTTGAAAATATTTAAAATATTTTCGAACCCTCTGGACAAGTAAAATAGGTTGTAATGGATAATTTACACAACAGGTAGGACACTTAAACATCTAGTACTTAGAATAAGGGTATTATTTATTTTCTGGAGCTACCAAGCCAGCAAGAGTGTTATTGTCCCTTTAACGAAAAATCCAAGCAGGAAGTAAATATTACCTGTCTTTGACCATAATCCAGAAACATCTTCAGTTGACCTTGAAACCATCTCGATTCAAAATAATGCCACTGCCCATCATTAACTCTAGCACTATCAAATACAATAGCCCTACCATCATACAGATATATAACATAGCCATCCAATAACTGAAATAAATAACAAATTATATACATGCTGATGTGATAGTTACCGTCATATATATATAAACATACCAATAACTGAAACAAATAAATTATATACAAGCTGATATGGTGCCGTTATAATATCATTTTAGGCCTCAGGCAAAGAAACTGAAATAGGGATCTGACTTACGCATTTATCCTATTCCCTATGGAAAGGTATTGCTGCCAATATTAAATGCTCTGCTAAAATCTCTTTTCCACAGATTATGTGCAAAACGTACAATTTACAAACTCCCAATACTGGTAATGATAAAGTCAAAATACCTCTAACAGCAAAGCCAGATGTAAAACGTCAAATGCAATGTATCAAATGTCAAATGTTTTATTGGAAAATGCTGTTATTTTGACGTGTCCACATTTTACATTTCATTTTACATTGGCAGCAATACCCTTTCATAGTTCCCCGAACTATCATTCATTTAAAGTGAATAAAATATCTCTTTAAAAAAAACCCTAATATGTTGAAACTAAAAGGATAAATGGAAAAAGAGAAATGTTTTTTCAGACTTACCTGTATTCTAACTTCACCTTGTGAGAGAATAATCTGCATGAGAGTACCGTTATGCGATCTTGTTCTGAACGCTAGACTGTTATACCAGGGAAAGTTAACTGGTGGGGTATTCAAATTACTGTACTCGAGGTAACCTGTACCATCTAATTCTTTACTTGATTCTATCACTGTAATATTAATAACATTCATTTATTACAATAACATTTATTTATTTATTCACAATAATAACATTCATTTATAATAATAATATTCATTTATGATACTAACATTGACTTATGATGACAACATTCACAGTAATAACATTCATTCAAAATGATAACATTCATTTATGATAATTACATTCATTTATGATAATAACATTCAATATAATAACTTTCATTCAATATAATAACATGTATTCACAATAATAACATTCATTCACAGCGAAAACATTAATACTGATTTGGAATGCTAGGTAAGCGATCTGATATATTCTATTACCGAGGTGGTCATTGAGTGGGATTTCACTGCATTAAATTTAATCACTTCAAGCAAACAAAAACTAACTGAATTCCATGCTCAGAACCCTTAATACATTTTGAACATTTTAAGGAGTTCTTCATCCTTACTAATGCATGACCTGCTTGAATTTTGAATAAAAGTATTAAGTTCATACCTTGTGAACAATCCTTGCCACCAGTTTTCTCAGGACAATTACACATAAAAGTATTCCACCCTTCTTTACAAGTACCTGAAAATAAAATTCCAGTAATTATTGGCTTAAAAATAGAATTAAGTTCAACAAGATGGAAGGGGCTTTTCAAGAGGTCCTACTTTTCTTTGCACGAACCTGTCTAACGACGACAGATATGAGCCTTGCAGTGTGCAATGAAGGACATGTTGCCTCCAAGGCAGCATTTCCACCTGCTATTTTGGCACCAACTCGTCAATGACGGAAATTTTGCCTCAACATTTCCACCTGCTATTGAATTCCGATGACATGGTCCTACTCTTATTTAGAATGCAAACCAACTTGCAAGAAAAGCCTCAGTTTTTCATACCATCCAAAAGAATAGATGCCGTTCCTTGCCAGGCATTCCATTCTACATCTCTGACAATGGGAAACTACATCAGAAAATTCTGAGGAACATTCTCTGCCAACACAGGGAACGAACTCAAGACTAAAGATGAAATAGAGTACCAGAATGATAATTGGAATGATAAGGAAATTGAGCTTTAAAGTCCATCTGTCATGCACCACTGACAAGGATAGCTGTCTAGTAGGTTAGATGGGACAAAAAGCTGAGGTCCTGTGTACAAATTGGAGTTCAAGTAAAGGAATCCATGACAGTAGGCATTCGATATCAGTGTAGGCCATAGCACCACTGTACGAGTAAAATTTCCCCTATGGCATATGCCTGCCTTCATTAGCCCAGTTCGTGCAGAAAAGTGCATAAAGTAGGACATTAAACCCCATTTTGTTTCATTTCAAAACTTCTTGTACAGAATATTACCAAGTAGAGAGAGAGGCAGAGTGAGAGAGAGAGAGAGAGAGACAGAGACAGAGTGAGAGAGAGAGAGAGAGAGAGAAATGGGATATAAGTCTACATGACACAAACTAGGTCATTTCGGGATTAACATGTTTTTATAAAAATTTCATTTCAATAATTCACTTGTGCGTAGGGATCTTTAGCAGTAGGAGAAAAGCGGAGTGCCCGGAAGAAACCCACAAGGTTGAGAAGGTGCCCCTATCTCCATGCCACATATACTCACACCAGGGATCAAAACCACAGCCGCAAGCCAGAGGTGACCGGTCAGCTAGATGTAGAACCGCGGCACTCGAGACCACTAGGCCATCCCCCCCCCCCATGTACATGATAGAATAAATATGGTGATTACGTGTAAACAAAATTCAATATTTACCTCCAAATTTACAAGGTGAAGATTTACATTGTTCTACTTTCGGAGGACATCCTTTTTCTGTTCCTAGGTCAGCTACAGAGGAATTTAAATCCAGTAAAACTTTATCAATATAAAAATCACCAATACACCCAACATAGTTCCGACTTTTAACTTGAAAGGCAGTTGGTAATCCTGGCAAACCCCCTATCTGAAGTGGACCCGTCAAGTCCAAAAACCGGTGACAGAACACAACTGGATTTTTACACCTGGAATAATGATTAAATGATAATTAAAAGAGAACAAAAAAAAAACCTTGATTAATAAATGAATCATTCTTTATATG
This sequence comes from Patella caerulea, assembly GCA_036850965.1. Classification (NCBI taxonomy): domain Eukaryota; kingdom Metazoa; phylum Mollusca; class Gastropoda; family Patellidae; genus Patella; species Patella caerulea. The sequence goes on along the minus strand of JAZGQO010000010.1, from coordinate 68,307,981 downwards.
CCAAAGACATTATATTTTCCAGTAAATACTTGAACACTTTAGTCACTGAAATATTGATTAATCTCGGGGATCTAAAAGTTACCCCTACTATACCTTGCTGCTTTGGAGACATTTTAAAGCTTCTGGCGGAAATAGTCATTGATGTAATGCACTTTTATATATCATGCTTTTGCTAAACGTAAGCATACACATTTTTCTTTGCTTTTTTTAACTTCATTTTCTGTTTTCATTTCAATGTGATGTCTATCATTTTATGCTGTATGCAGTAGGCCTCCCCCCCCTTCTGGTAGGCATTTTCATACAAAAAAATATCAGTCTAAAGGACTACATAAATATCTGATCAAAAACCATGTATAACATTTGCTTAATTTCAATGATCATTTTGAATTTCTTCTTGGAAGAATAATTAAATAAATACTAACTTTTCAGGCAAAATATGAACAGCTCGAGCAGCACAAGAATAATTTCCTAGAGTTTGACCATATCTGACGGAGATCTCTGTATCACAATTCTCTCCTACTGTTACCGTTGCTTGCTGAAATAATAAAATCAGGAGGAAATATTTTAATTAAGGCCATACAAAGAAAATATTCTGGTTCTTGGAGAATCCTTCCAAAATATCTGGCCGCCAGTTCACGAAGAATTCTCAGACTTAAATGAAGAATTCTTAGACTTAACTTTCAATCACTATTTATGAGTTGATCCAGAAACACAAATCTTTGCAAACAGTTTCTTATTGATGTATTTGATACATTAAGACAAAAGTTTTTATAAAGTTCTATATCTTAGTTAAAATAAGGTGAACAATGTTGAAAATTCTTAATGTTAAGTCTTAGAATGCTTTGTGAACTAAGGGGCTGATGTGGGAGGGAGGTTTTTATTCTTGTGTTTATATTTTATCAAAGGATCACTACTAGGTAAGTAACTTCTTATGAGAGAGAGAGAGAGAGAGAGAGAGAAAGAGAGAGAGAGAGATATGGGTTTAATGTCCACTCGACACAAACTAGGTCATTTTGGGACTAACATATGGAAGTGGAAGGAAACCGGAGGACCCAGAAGAAGCCCACTAGACTGGACTCTTGACCCTATTCTCTACAATGGGGAATCGAAACCCTGACAGCCGACTCAATGACAGACCTTTTGATACAGAGCACACTTGCTAACCATTCCGCCATCAAACCCCTTAAACATTGATAAATAAGCCTATGGTATAATTTGAATTCTTATAAATTGTTATAGAGTTACATCCTGACAGCTGAGAAAAATATTTACATGCAGGATTATCTGCGCACCAAATATTTTTTTATATGGCCTAATGTTGAGATTTATCCAATAAAATTGTTAAACAAAGCGTAAAATATGCACTTTGTCTTGATGCAATGTCGTGTATCTTTCAGTTGATGGTGAGAAGAAATATATTTATTAGTTGCGAAATCAGTTTCAGCTGTTTACACCTGTTAAGATTCTTGTTGTTTCAGTAGTCTGTTATAACAACCATGGTTCCAACTTGTTGGGTGGCATCTACAGGACTGATAACAAAAATGGTTGGTTCCCAGTCACCAGAATTGGCGCCCACTGGGCCGACAAGAAAATTATTTCTGATGGGCCAAAAACAGGACCGATCTCTGTACACATTGTTATGAAAGTAAAAGAACCCCTGACGGTTTTGAATTCAATGAAGAGTATCCTACACAGGACCTTGTTTATTTTTTGGACCATCCGAACAACTAGATGCTGTTCCTTGCCAGGCCAACACCACGATCTAACCTAGTTCCTTTAATATGAAAAACTTACCCTATTTAAATATTCCACTTTTACTTTCCACCACTGGCCATTGCTAACACCTCCCTCTACATAAGGAAACACACTTGTTATACTGCCACCCAGTGAGAAGGAAAACGTAACCTGTCCATCAGCTATTTCCAGTGATATAAAATCATGTTTCTCATTGAATCGGCCATTATAAAACAACAATCCATTCTTTTCTTGTGTAGCAAAACTGAAAAAAACAAACCCCAATAGAAATCTATATTTAGAAACAAAAGCATTATATAATCAGCTAAGGAAGCAGAGTTTAGAATAAGACATCTGAGAGCCATAATCATACATTGATTAAGAAGTCTGCCGGTGATTGAAGGTGAACAATAAAAGACCTTTCTATTACTGTTCCTTCTTCCTTCATTAATTCAAACAGACAAACATTTTCAAAGACACAAGGGGGGTTGGGATGGCCTAGTGGTCTAGAGTGACGCGCTTCTACCTCTAGCGGGCCGGTCATGGCGTTAGGGGTGTATGTGGCATGGAGATAGGGGCACCTTCTCAACCTCGTGGGTTTCCTCCGGGCACTCCGGTTTCCTCCCACTGCTAAAGACCCCTACGCGCAAGCGAATAATTGAAATAAAATTAAACGATATGTTAGTCCCGAAATGACCTAGTTTGTGTTGAGTGGACGTTAAAACCCATTTCTCTCTCAAAGACACAATAAATGGGCATATTATGATCTGAACTAAATTCTGTTGACTGTTTTAAGTCAAAAAATGCTTACACATGTTTATACTCGCTGACCCCCCCCCCCCCCCACCATGTGTGAAAGAAACAAGGTTTGAAAAAAGTTTGAATAAAAATCACCCAGACAAAAGATCCACTTAGTTCCAATTGAGCGGCTTTGAAGAAAAACAAGTCAAAATCAATTTAATTTCCGTTTTGATTTTAACACACTTTTCGCATATAAGAATGGTTCCATTCAAATCTAAGAAATGAACTCCATCACAATGGAGAAAATAATGTTTAAGATTAAGTCAGTTTTTGCCATGGAAACAGAAGTAGCTAATTAGCAAAGGTTGTGGTGTGGGAAAGGTCCGTAAAAAGATATCTAGAGTTGTTCCAGTGATATTCTCCGGAAACAAAACTGAGCCAGAGCCCATTAACTTCGCTCAGCACATGATAAAAAAAAAAAAAAAAAATATATTTGTATTACATTAAGGATCAAATTTCAGTTTTCTTACAGAGCTGCCATAAAAATACACACTATTCAATGAGTTTTTTAAGATACAATATCGTGTTTCGAGAATCAATAGACAAGCTAGTGAACGAACAGAACTCATCAATAAATATGTGTTTTTATAAATACAATATGAAATAGCTAGCACATTTTCTACACTTCTATTGATTTACGACCAGTGGGTAATAATCTTTCCTTTTGTGACTCACAACAACGCTTCTAACAGCAGTTACGCCACATTCAAAGAAACGGAAGAGAGCCCATTTAGTGATTGGCAATAATTACCATCTTTTTCTCAAAATTGCTACTAAACTTATGCTGTCTGTCTAGAATTTGAACAGACATGAAGCTGGTTGGCTGACATTTTTATTGACGATTTAAGTCGAAAAAACACTAAGAACACTTCGAGAATTTTGAAAAGTATTTATTCTGATTCCATTTAATAAAATTGAAAATGTTAATTTAATTGATACTTTGGGTTTATGAACGATTTAAAAGGGAGAAGGACCCGCAAAACAAAGTACTCATTTTTTAATATGGTGGCCATTCAGAGCAGAGATCTATTCGCAAAGTAGTTAGTTCACCCGAAAGCAGAATGCTAAACAATACAGCATTGTTATTATTCTATCTTGGAGCTAGGATGAGTTATAAAGATCAAAAAAGAATTTCGTGTTTTTAATCATTCTGGGCCCAATGATATCACAAACATCCAACAAAAAAATGCAAATCAACATGAAGTCATCCAGTACGAAATCTCCATCACTCAAGGGTCGACTCGGCCTCATTATGAATCAGCATCCTCTATAATTTTAACAATAACTTCTTTCATCTTCATCAACTTAACTCCCTAGGTTTTCTTTCTTGTCGCATGAGTATTGGCAAAAATCAATAATCGGAATAATGAATTGATCTTAGTTCATCCATTGAATTAATTATCAAATCATCAAAGACATATTCAAGTAATAAATTAATGGCCACGATTATTTCAAGTTAGAAGTCTGAGATGTTATGCAGTTGGTCGATGCTTCAAATAAAATAGCTGAAAGCCATACTTCAGATTTTTCCAATTAATTGTTAAATATGCAGCGATGGCAACCGTTACAGGTCTAAAGTCGCATATCACGATCTCATATTTTTCTAACAATATCTCATTTTTCATGGTTTAATTCTTGGCAAGATAAACTCCAACTGATTATTTAACATTTAAAGAAGAAAACAAATCTGAAATATCAATAGTAGATATTGTATTCAATCAGATTAAAACGAGGCCCATCAGAAGATTTTTTCCAAAAACTTACAGCTTCGCAAAGGGTGTAAATTCTGAATGTAACGTATCCACATTTGGAAAATATTCCTTTAGAAATCAAATGGGGTTTAACATCCTACCGGGATAGATAATGAAGACGGGCATACGCCATACAATGTGCTATGACAGAAATTTTGCCTGTACAGCGGCGCTACGGCCTACTCTTATATAGAATTCCAACTGCCAAAGGATATTTTACATGCATGCCAATGTACTCTTAAATAGAATTCCAACTGCCAAGGGATCTTTTACGTGCACTCCAATGTGTACACAGGACCTCGGTTTTTTGTCCCATCTGAATGACTAGGCAGGTGTCCTTGTCAGGCCCTCCTGCACCACTGACAAGGGGAAAACGTGTGGAAAACTCAGATGAACTGGCATCGGGATCGAACCCGCGACCTCCATGCATATATTCCTTTATAGATTCAACTTTCACAATATTGCACTTTGCAAGGGATTTAAATTCTATTAACTAATTATCAATTTAAAGAATTTAATAACATATTGCACTTTGCAAGGGATTCAAAATCTATTAACTTATTATCAATTTAAAGAATTTAATAAAATATTTGTGTGCACATATTAATCAATCTCTACACAGAATGAGCTGTTTTATTTCTTTCCCTTACAAAAAAATTCCACATATTTTCAATTCTTAAAATAGCATTATGCAAGAGCAAAATCTGCTTATTACAGGTCTTTCTTTAGGCTTGAAATGTTATCTAAATAATCAATTAGACATTAATTAACATATCTAGACCATAATAAACGCTTGATGGCAAGGCTAGCCTTCGATGTTGGCGGATTAAATTTATATATGCGGCTTAATGGCGTTGATAATCAAATCAATCAAGTGGATAATCAAGACTATGCTGTTTATATTAATGATTTGAGTAATGATGACCGAGGCTATATGTGAATATTTCAAACACTTTTTTCTCGGCTAATAGTGGGTCAATTTGACTGACATTTTCAGCAAATTACCTTTACACTATTTAGTTTTTAACTATTATATCTTATCTCCCATAATGTAACTTTAAATGATCATACCCTTACATCACCAACGATGATTTAGTCCAATGGAGTATATTGACTTTCTGTTTAGTTTGTGTTGATTAAGCTCTCTTAACATTGGTTCAATTGTTTAATGACATTAATCAAATACCATGACATGCGATTCATTATACAAAAAAATCCACAAAACTTCATCAAAATCATAAATGGTATTCATTGGATCAATATCCTGATTCGTAAGTAATTTGATACCATGTGAAAAAGACAATATGACCTTAAAACTTGCTTGAGAATTTTCTACAATACAGCAGGATTGAGGAATTACATTGTTCTATGGTAATTTCACTGGAAATTTCTCAGCTACAGATCCATATCAAAATTCTCTTTATTAAATGATCCTTTTTTTTTTAGTGGTGAAATTATCCATGACCTCCAAGATAAACTGGTCAGCTATATATATGGAGTTGCAGCTACCTAAAGTACCCAAAAGAACAAATTGAAATTCATAAAAAACAAAACAAAAAAGTAATCAATCACTTACCTCAGTTCTACGACAAATCTGTGTCGCTTTCTTAGTGAAGGAAAGGTTAGTGATGATCCTCTAGAAAAACTACGGGTACGAAGTCGACAAAATTTATCGTAATTCTCATCTTCTGGACATCCTTGACAACGGAAGCCACCTTGTATTAAAGGAATACAATATGACGGGGATTGACACAGATCATTAGGACAACTTAAAACATCGAACTTAGCTGTCGTGTTTACTTCACAGTTTTTACCTGTAGAAAAAGCATAAATGTTAACAAATAAATCAGTGATTAAAATTTGAAGATTGGTGCTTTTATGAGATATCTGATTAGGGTTTGGATTATTAAATTCGACTAGAACAACACTGAGGTTTCAAGAGCTTCGAGCTATGAACAGCCGATTCCGGTTGTAAATGAATTTTCCATCAGTGAAACAGAAAAGAAAGCAAGCAGCAATTAGACCCTGTATGGTTTAGCTATGTTCAGGTTCTAAATCGAAACGAAAAATTCTAACAAGAAATACAAACCTTCAAAGTTATTTTTACAGATACAAGTATAGCCATTTTCTTCCTGGAAACATTCTCCGTTATTCAAACAAGGATGTGAATAACACAGATCTACTTCCGTATCGCAAAAAATCGTTGCATTCATTCCTAAAACATAATAATACATCAATCAATCATCTTTTTTAAAATTTCAGAAAACTATTCATTTTCAAAATGGCTGTCAAGAACTGCTCATCAATCTTTGGTGTCAGATCTGTCTGACTGATCTGAATATCATATTTGCAAAAATTAATATCAGCATCTTGGATTTCAATGAAAAATTGAGTAGGTTTTAATGACATTTTACTCAAATTATACATCTTGTCGACAGCTCTCTCTAACAACCGACTGTTTAGTATTTTACCCCTGTTCTCAAAATTATTCAGATTAAGAATAGAATTGTTATTTGCTACAGGGTAGAAATTAAAACGCTTGTTTGCTGTAATGTAGAATTAAAAGTTTGTTTGCCACAGGGTAAAATTAAAAGGTTTATTTGCTAGGAAACAGGGTAGAAATTAAAAAGTATATATGCATAAAAAATTTTGTTCTCTACTGTAGATGTAGAAATTAAAATGTTTTTTTGCTAGTAAATTTGGTAGAAATAACTATACTGTAGAGTAATTTGCACATAGTGATCAACAGTTTTAGTATTGTCTGCCAGTTTCAACATTATTCTTCATTACCAAATTTGCGTGACAACCAACACAAATTTGTTCAACTGACGCTTTTTGTGTGACAATCTTTCCAATTTTACTCAACAAAAGCTTTTTTTGCGGCAATGAACCCAAATTTGTTTAGAAAGTTGCACTGCTTACCAGTAAAACCTCGAGGACATACACATCTGTATCCATTTTCAGGATGAATTGGTCGGAATAACATGGTGTCTGACATGATAAAAGGGGGAGCACTCCCAAATACTAATGTTGATTTACAGTCCTCAAAGTCAGTACAAGGTTCCATCATACACAGATTATCATCAAACGGTAAAACCTAGTGATAAAAATAAATCATTTGTTCATTTACATTTGAAAATGTTAAATTATCCACAGTTAAACCATACTAAAATATTTGTGTTAATACTGAACAAAAATAAACCACATTTGGCAAAGATAATTTAAAGAAAATGTTGGGAGCAGACAGAAATGCCCCATCATGAAAATAACAATATGTTAGTCTCAAAATAACAAAAGCATTGCCTTGACAAGACTTTAAACCCCTGTTTCATTTTTTATAGAAGACAAATTAATAGTATTTGTTTCAAGATATGAAGAATCACATTTATCATAAACTAACAAAGAGGTGAAACATGGGTTATTGTGAAAAAATGAAATATGGGTCAATGCAAAAAAATACTGACAATAAAGTAATGACACATCATTTGTTTGTTTTTTTCGCTAAAATATAAATGACACATCATTTGTTTGTTTTTTTCGTTAAAATATAAAAATTCTCAGGCTTAATCCACACTAGTATGTACTATTTCACAGATAACTAGATAAATATGTACTAGATAACCTTCTGTCTTGGATTCATCAGAATTAAAACAGGCCTATATTTTCTGGTCACTAACAACAAAATGGCAGCAGACTTATTACATAGGTCGCTTAAATTTCAATTTAACATATTGAAAATATTGAAAGAAACTGAAGCATTTTTGGACATATATTCTGGTCGCTCACAATAAATTAACGGCAGACTTATTACATTTATAGCGAGCAACATAGACTGATTAAATATCAGTTTAACATATGTTCAAAAATATTGAACGAAATTCAACCATTTTTGGACGGATATTCATGGCGGGCAGAGCTAAAATAATGCATTGAGACTTTAAAATATTTACCTGTAGAGTAGACAGATTAGCCAATGGAACTCGCTGTAAGTAGATATGTTCTTGTAAATACGATGACGAATAAAAAACATCAACACTTGAACCCTGTATCATCTTAACTGTCTGTCTCACTGACACTGTCACATTTAATATCTGAGCCTTGACGTCTGTATCGTCTTGTACGTTAATTATAAAGATGTTGTCTTTCTCGGTCTTTAAGATGGTGGCCAGAGCATCTGTGAAGAATCTGAAGAGCGGCGACAGGAAGGCTGTTTGTGTCATCTTGTCTAATCGTATCGTGACACTGTTCAGTAACATGTCGCGTGTTATCAGTCTTACGTACAGACGACATGTTGCTCTTACTGTGTTCTTGCCATCTGGAAAATATATTAAACAAAAATATTAAACATACGTTATGCAAAGAGCTAAATCTGCCTACTGCAAGTTTTTCTGAAAGCTTGAAATGATATATAAACAGGAGTTTTGGGGCTTTAAGGAAAATTGATGGCCGCCTGACAAAGCCTGAATGTGTGCCTGATCATATCTGTCACAGACACCTTATTGTCAGATGTGATTATGACAATTATCATGTAGGCCGTGCTGCATACATGTAATTCTCTTCCAAGACAATTTTTCAAAATATTTTACGCTAAATTCAAAGAGCTGATTTTGAGTGCCGAAGTCATGGAGACTGGCCCACTTGAAATTTTTTCTTAATGCAGATTAAATGATGGATTACAGTGTAGTTAAGATTTTGAAGTACAAATATCTCTTTGATTTGTTGATATAAAGTAGTTTGGAAGGTCAGATGTCACTTGTGTGTATGATTATATTCAGGTAGTAATTATTGTACAATATTATAAATATGTTCTCGATGAATGTTTTTTCAATATAATTGCCGTCAACTACTGCATGAAGGGGAAGGGGTAATAATTGCAAGAAATTTTCAATATCTTTAAATATGTTTTTAGTAACACTGATCTATTATTAGTCTAATTAAAATACAGATTTTTATTTCGTTTCGTGTTTAATACTTTCAATGGCCTACAATACAAAAAATTCCTAATTTCTAGTGTCAATCTCCCAAACAGAGTTGTCTTTAGTGAGACTTGTGTGGAGAATGTCCTAGTGTAGTACAGACAATAAAACAAAATTTTGAACTTTAAAAAAAATGAAACGAAATTTGATCTGTGTTTTAATAAGGTTGATCTATTATTTGAATGTATAATATCATTTAGTCCTGAATGAAATATTCCTGCTCACAGAAATAATTCCAAATATCACCTTCTTAATTTCAGCAGATATGATGGATTACATGAGCCCAATGTGTTGTGTATTTTTACATGTGTTCAAATATCTATTCAATATTTTATGTGTTCATGATAAAAATAAGATACAGGGAATTAACTGATCATGTTTAAAATCTTGTTAGTCATGTCAACTCGATATGAAATCCGAGGAACTATGTGTTTCTATATTTGTAGGTACAAGATAACTGTTTGTGTTCGTTAAACACTGGTAATTTCTTTAAACAGAACATGGCCGTTTTAATTTACAGAAAGACTGCATGTTATGCTGGATCGAATTTCTATTGTGAAGAAATATTTTGGCAGGTAAATGCAAGACATGATCTAACAAGAGTTGGTTTAAAACTTGTGACTTGAGTACGAGAATTATCTACGGTTGTGTAAATATAAGCTTGTCTTCTTATTTAGGTTAAGTCTAAGTCAACAGTCGACTACGATTTTAATAGTCCCTTCAAGTCCCAGTGTTGCAGTTAGTAATAATCTCGTATCGTGTATCGAAAGAAATAAAATATGTTAAATCTATTTTAATAACCAGATATTGCATGTCAAGAGATATTCAATATTAATTGTGGTATTCAACAACCATGATGTGCAACAGAAAACTGTAAGCTTGGAATGAGTACTGTGGTATTGACAGAGTCAGTTTACTTTTGGAATGAATGAAATGGTAGTTTTAGGCCTGTCAGCACCAACAGGGGTAGATCCAATATCGAAGTCTTTGAATGTTATTTGAAAGATTGAGAAATCTGCCTGCAAAGTACAATATCGTGGAAGGAATCTCTGTCCAAAAATACTTCAATTCCATTCAGCATTTACAAAGATATGATGTGTTATTTATCAACCTTGATGTTTATCAGAAAACTTTAAAATTGGAATGAGTGGTATATATCACTATAGACAGTCAGTTTACTTTTGGTCCAATACCAAATTCTTTGAACATTATTTAAGGGATTGAGAATTCTAGTTAGTATGTACAAAGATATGATGTAATATAAATTCACAACATTTCACATCCCCGGAAGAAGATAAAAACAGGGTATGACCAAAACTGTAACTGTCACTACAATCTATTGATGGGCCTCTTGTCGAGATTTTGTTTTGATCTTGTTTTAATTAAATTTCAAATAATCAACCGGAGTACATTCTAGCATGAAGCTGTGGAAAATTTGATGTGGTTGGATTCCATGTAATATACTATAATATATGATGCATTACAATTTCACAACATTTGACATCCCTGGGAGAAGATAGCAACATGGGCCTCATGTCGAGAGTATATTTGAATCTTGTTTTAATTTAATTTCAAATAATCAATCTGAGTACATGGAAAATTTGATATTTTCCTAAATATGCAAATGTAGCGCAGATACTTAAGTGCAAGTTTCTGAAAGCACTCATTCCGCACTCATCAAATATCAATATTGTTCTATATTTAGAATGGATCAGACATGCAATTAATAACATGGTAAAGTGGTCTTTAAAACATGAATATAACACGATATACGCATGTATATCTATGAATATAAATAAAGTGGTATTAATGTTTACATATCCGCAGCAAATTACTACTAATAATCTCATTAACTCTTCAACAACTATTGTACTGGTTGTCCATATTCCACCCCTTTCATTTGGTCATTCAAGATTTCAATGAATAGTGTGGATTGTCCAGATACTACAAATACTCAAGAGCTCAAGATAATCTGCTTATCAACTATTGAATGGTCAGTGAAAGTCCTTATCATGAAGGTCAACTGGGGTATGTGGAGATAGTATATTAGAGAAAGGCTTAGTCCAATCTGTACCAGACACTATTCAAACTTATACAGGGGTCAGGTTCTAGTGGTACTGGACACCAATACAGGTCAGCTTCTACATGCAAAATAAATCAATTTGATGGAGTATACAGAATTGGTTGATAAATCACAGTATCTTGTAATTACTCCTTTATACCTTATAATTAGTCAAGATAGGGGACAATAGACTACAGGGTCATTTAGAAATAATCAATCTTTAAAACTATTGTAATTATGGAGAACATAAAGATTTCAACAGCTTGGATCTTTAACATTTTTAATTAAGCTTCACCCACCATAGAACCTTGCCCATAATTAACTAAACCTATCTTTGAACCATTTCCAAAAATTCATTATGACCAAGTAAAATTAAGAATTAAATAATAAGTAATCTAAGTTCCCATGGCCAGTCATTTCAGAATCATCTTACCGATAAACCTAATCCATGTATGATTGTTACAGTATGTGTTGTATCAGTACCAGAAAATAGAAATTATAACAAGAAGTGTGTTGTACCGGTAATAAAGTTAACATAGAACCCATTGTCTAAGATCATATCCATGTCATAACTGGATGATACTACATATATATACCACAGCCAGCAGCTTGCCCAATACTGGTCTTGAGCTAATCAATTTGTCAATATTTCTAAAATAATAAAATGTCATTTCTAAATGACATAATAATTGATAATATTTTTATTAAATGATGTCTGATGTTCAGTCTTATTTAATCGGTTGTCAAATGATAGGATGTCAAATGACAGTTGTAATAAGCCTAAGGCCTGTTTATAAATTTACGATAAATACATTACATATACACATTAGATTTACGTATATGCCCAAGGCAAAGGTTAAATTGAGTCTTTGGGAAGACGGTTTAATTTTCTCTCTTTAATGAAATTCTTTATGATCACTGACTACTAAGTCAAACTGAATGGCTTTTTTGTTTGATGTTCAAACTCATTTTATTTAAAGAATGTAAATATCTAATAAAATCTAATGGAGGGAGGTTTAACACTTGTCAAAATAATAGGGCTTGTTAAAACCACTATACAATTTAACGGACAATCAAGCAAAATTTAAATTATATACCAACACCGCTTTTACCAAGTCAATAAAATGTGAATCGCAAAACCAGTCTTTAATATGTACCTGGTTACATATATTTATGGAATGTTCCTCATCAATATTATTAAAATAAGATCTATATTTCCTTTCACTTTTATACACCACAGAGAGAGAAATAGGGTTTAATGTCCACTCGACACAATCTAGGTCATTTCGGGGCTAAAATATGATTTAATTTTATTTCAATAATTTGCTTGCACGTAGTGGTCTTCAGCAGTTGGAGGAAACCAAAGAACCCAGAGAAAACCCCGGAGGTTGGATAGGCGATCCTACTCCTTGCCACATACAACCAGGGATTCGAAACCACACCAGTTGACTCAATGGCAGGCCGTATGATACAGCGCACACACGCTAACCATTCGGCCATACACCCCCGCTTTTAAGTACATAAAATGAAATCAGATGTTGCATCCTACTGTCCTGTTCCTGTTGGGGATATGAAGACGGGCATACACCATACAGTGTGCTAGTAGGGAATTTTTGCTCGAAGAGAGAGAGAGAGAAATGGGGTTTAACGTCCACTCAACACAAACTAGGTTATTTCGGGACTAACATATGGTTTAATTTTATTTCAATAATTCGCTTGCGCGTAGGGGTCTTTAGCAGTGGGAGGAAACCGGAGTGCCCCGAGGAAACCCACGAGGTTGAGAAGACGCCCCTATCTCCATGCCACATACGCTCTCACCAGGGCTCGAAACCACAGCCGCAAGCCAGAGGTGACCGGCCATCTAGAGGTCGAAGTGCGGCACTCTAGACCACTAGGCCATCCTAACCCCCCATTTTTGCTCGGACAGTAGCGCTATAGCTTACTCTTATTGCCAAGGGATCTTTTATGTGCACACCGATGTGTTCATGGGACATTGATTTTTCATTCCATCCAAACGACTAGACCGTGGTCACAAGTACATGAAGATCTGTCTGAATGCAGTAGGAGGTTGAGTCAGGAGTCAAGATGGAGAGTCTGGCAAGAAAAAGTTTCCAATGCTTCAGATCGAACAAGAAATCACGACCCTGTGGCAAAATTGTCCTCATGGTAGACAACTTGGGGCTAAGATAAGGCATATCTCAATATATACAGTTACATAATTTTATCTAAAATGAAACATATTGTATCCTATCAATTTCAAAATACTTTTAAACCAGCAGCAAAATTTGTCTTATTAATTCCCAAGAGTGTGATTTATGGGATGGAGACATGAAACTTGATTTAGTATTGATAAAGCAATCCTGGTTTACGATCCGTTTATGGTCTGTGTGGACTATCTTGTTTCAAGTCGACTATAAGATTTACGACATTATTCTAAATTATTGAAAGGTTTCAAGTTGGTCGGTCTGTTAACTTGCTCTATATATGATTCATGTAATATTAACTGATATTATCAAATAATGAAGATTATTAACACTTCATAAAATACCTAGAGAGAGAGAGGGGGAGGGAGGGAGAGAGAGAGAGAGAGAGAGAGAGAGAGAGAGAGAGAGAGAGAGGGAGGGTTATTGTCCACTAGACACAAACTAGGTCATTCCGTGACCAACATGTGGTCCTATTCTATTTCAATAATACATTTGCGCGTAGGGGTCTTTAGCAGTGGGAGGAAACCCGGAGGACCTGGAGAAAAGCCATGACAGACATTATGATCTGAAGTCCTTTCCATTCAGGGAGTAATATCCCCATAATTCACTAATCGCCTGCACAAACGGGGGCTTTAACAGTGTGCCAATAAATTAGGTAACTCCTTATCATATATCACCTGACTCCATGACAGACCTTATGATCTAACGTAAACATGTTTTTTTTCCCACTAGGTTATGTGTAATAGTTAAGTAATCTTGGCTATATACTTATATGTATAAACTACTTCCGAATTTTTTAACATGCAACGTTTCAATACACATACGGGTACCGATATCGTTATCAAGAAAATAAAATTATTCAGAAGTAAAGTGTGTTTATTTTTAGTGAAATCTATTTCTATATTCTTATAAGGATTAAAACTGTAATTCTTTAAATTGTATACAGTTGTCCAGTACCAGCAGGTGCCATAAATTTTATGGTTTGTTTTTTTGTCAGTTATAGCTATTAACACCACAAAAATTCCATCAATATTCTGTAGACAGGCAGAAGAGGCTATAAGTGTCAAAATATTAGAATACAAGTCTTAATTCACTTTTGGTACATCAACAAACTACGAAAAGACGACAAAGACAGCATTCTAAATAGCCCTGAACATTTACAGGTCCTTCACGAAACATTAATGATGGGTTGTCTACACCTATATAATAGATCGAGAGCTAGTTTGGCTGGTTGTTCATTGTAGCATGCCTTTTCATTATATAGCAAACTGGCCCAGCGTGTTGTCTTACACATAGGGACAATGTTTAAAAACTAACTAGAAATGCATGAATGAACATCAAAGTCAATATTAGTTTAAGCCTGTCCACCAGATTTTAAAAACACATCTATTCATTTGCTTATAACAATGGGTTTGGATGAAAATTAGTTTTTCTAAATCTCTTATCTTCGTGAACCACCATCAGTTGAAAGCTGGTTAAATAATTCTACATGTCGAGTCAGTCCGGGAATAAAGGATCTTTTGATCCTTGCGGCGAAACCACGGTTACAAATCCACCAGAAATACTACCACGAATTAATGTAGTGGATTTACTAAGTACACAAGTAATGAATAATGGTCTCCATAGAGAAATGAAAGAGAAACAGCAATATTTTTGATGAGCTGGGGGACTCCATTCAGAATAAATTTCTTTGAATATTATCTTTCGCTCTCTCCGTGTTTGAGTATCGCTTTAGAATGATTTATTAATTAATGAAACTGCTCTCCATATGTATGTGAATGACCTGTTTGGTTTACTGCGTTCAGTTGTGCTACATATGTAAATAGAATGAAACGATTCATCTGCTTCAGAAGCCAGACTCTCTATAGATTTCTCAACATTTTCATTATGATAGAAAATGGTTTGTATCGGCCACAAGACCAGAAATCGTTATTAACATTTATCCACCAAAAAGAGGGATAGAGAAATGGGGCTAAACATCCACTCAACACAAACTAGGTCATTTCGGGACTAGCACAGTTTAATTTTATTTCAATAATTCACTTGTTCGTAGGGGTCTTTAGCAGTGGGATGAATCCAGAGGACCCAGAAAAAACCTACAAGGTTGGACAAGCGGCCCTACTACTTGTCATGTACAACCAGGGAATCGAAACCACGCCAGTTCACTCAATGACAGACCTTATGATACAGTGCCCATGCGCTAACCATTCGGCACCCCCCCCCCCCCCTTGCACATAAACCCCCATGAGATCTCCAATATAGAACACAAAATAACAATAAAGCTAATTTAAATTTCCTCCACTAAAAACAAAATCGATGTGTTATCCTCCAGCCTCCAGCAGTTATAACACTTACATAATAACCATGTGGTGGAGTGGATATTGTTATTAATAACAATATAAATTGTTTTTGTATTTTATTAGTACAGATATTTTGTTATTACTAATTACAATATTATCTGCATTGTGATGGCATGTTAAAGTAGGTTTGGTGTAAACTCTGGACTTGAACCATTCAAAATAATAGAGCCTCAATATTTTGTTATTACTAATTACAATATTATCTGTATTGTGGTGACATGTTGAAGTTGGTTTGGTATAAACTCTGGACTTGAACCATTTGATAAAATAACATACACAGGGGCACTCAATATTTTTATTATTTTGACCTGTGTGGTCTGTAGATGACCCGAGGAACTAAGGGCTGATTAAAACCATCAAGTTTGGACCGGTGGGTCATGGTCATAACAATGAAAACACATTTAAACACAATGTATCCCCATGGAGTAGAAGCTCGGCAATTTATAACACATCCCTTTCAAGCCTCTTTTTAGGGTGTCAAAAATTTAAATGTGACCCTGTAGCTGACCTTTGCATTGTATGTTACAGCTATAAGGAGGGTTTAGATGAATGTTGCACTCTTGTTAATGTGCTAATATAGGAGGAAATGGTAATATATTAAATTCACCATGATTCCTGCTCTTTCATGTTCGTCACATTAAATACAGAAATAGAAGATCAGCTGGAAACACAATAAAACAATGACAGGATACATCCTCTAATAGCATCCATTAACCAGATGCATAAATTCAAAACCGTTGATGGTCATTTGCATTTTTCAGTCAATATCTAATTGATAACAGATTAATACTACATGTAGCTTAAAGGTAGGCCTACATGTACTTCAATTTATTATAGTATTTAATTTTTTATTATGAGAACAAGACCAAAATATCCACTGACTTTGCATCAACATTCAGCACCATTACCTGAATGCATACCAAGTCAACACAAAAATCATTAAATTGGAGAAATTTCTAAAAGACAGCTAGTGTTATTATAATTGATTGATGTGTATACAGAATTTCTTAAAGATATCTTCAACGGTTTATGAAATATGCTTCGAAAAAAAGGACTGAAGGACAGGCAGAGCCTCAATGTATTTCAGTATCCCTTCTTCAGTGAATACAGGGCGGGGATACCATTTCAAGAAATTCTAATGAGTTTTCCCTCAGCACATGCATGTCAGTGTCGTTCAGCTGAGAGATAATAATGAATAAAATCCCAATTTCCTTTCTCTCACCACAGCTGAACATCTTATATATTAACAGTAATTTGAAGTCAACAAATAAACTATTCTAGACAATAAAGCTGACATCTGCTTCAGCTAATGGTCAAGATGGAGACAAGATGGACACACACATGTAATTAACTTGTGATTACTTTCACCAAGTTGACATGAATGGTTGTAAAACTGCTAGTTGATACTATGAGGTGAAGACAATGATTACTCTATTGATTTACAATAACTGCTCCCTGCATCTGGTCTGATTGATGTAGTATATTGAATTTTGATGAAGACTTGCACTTGATCATCCATACTTAACACTTGCAACAACCTTTTATAAAAATATTTTTAATAACCTACTGCCGCCTAGTATATTAGACTGGCCTCCAGTCTACGGAAATCCTAATATCTCATGAAACTTGTACATGATCCATACTCACTCAACAGTAACACACATTTTAAAAAACAAATTTAATAAATTATGATATTAGTTACTGAATAGTGTGAGCAGAAATTAAATCTTCAGCATAATGTTCCTACTGGGAGAATGAAGATGGGCACACAAATATGCAATAAAAGACATATTAAATGTACTTGGCAAATGCAAAAGTTTCCAACAATTGACATCAAATCATTCAATAAAAATTTATGACATCTTCAAGGGTCTTAAAATAAAATTATGAGAATTTTGCCATAAAACAATACGTCACCGACAACTTAGCATTATTATATCACATGGCCATTCTCACGCACAAAAGGTCATTCCGCAACGGCATAATAAACTTTGTAACCTGGAAAAACTTGAGGAAAAAAGCGTTAAAAGTCACAGGATATCACTATTGACATAAGATGTTGACACGCAACTGGACAAGAGGGACAATCGTCACCAGAGCACATGCTAAACACCAAGAGCAAATAACTCTAATGGTGTCTGCTCATGATCGTCGGGTTACTAATTCATCCGTCAGGTTCAAAGCTTGTATCGCAATAATTTGACTCAATACCAAAACAAAGCAACCAAACATTCTTTAACAAGTTAAGGAATAAGTCAATAAATTAAATCAGATATTTAGCGGTTTATTCTCATCAATGCATGTTTACTTCCAGTGTCACTTTCAGGGCTCAATTTAAGGAATCCTGGTAACTCTTTTCAATTGAGGAAATTCGTGGCAACCTGAATAGGGATTTGACTTAACTAAACTTTGTTTATTTTAAGTGACATTCGAGAAGTGAGTTTAAAGAGCAAGTATTTATATCTTTTTAAAACCAAACAAGATAAACGGACCAATGAAGATGCTCAAAGTACACTTTTGTTTGCAAAGGCTTGGAAGGTTTAAAAGATTTGAATTTGAGATCTATATTCAAAATTGTCAAAGTAGGGACAGTGACAAATTAGTGAAATTCAATCATGTAGGTCAGTCTGGCGTGTTACTTGAGTGATCTGTGAAAATGTTTCATTTCAATTTTAGTTCAAATAAACTTGACCTCCGGTTACCATTTCTTAAATATGATGTTAGTTTTAAGTTTACCTGAAACATTGTTAAATAAAAATACCCTCCACAGGCCTGAAAATAATGAATCTAAAGAGACGCAGAAATGGGGTTTAACATCCACTCAACACAAACTAGGTCATTTTGGGACTAACATATGGTTCATTTTCAATACTTCACTTGCGTATAGAGGTCTTTAGCAGTGGGAGGAAACTGGAGTACCCGGAGAAAACGCACGAGGTTGGACAGGGAATCGAAACCACGCCAGTTGACTTAATGACAGAACTTAAGATGCAGTGCGCGTTCTCTAACCAATTGACCATCCAACCCCTGAATAACGATTCTAGTTATACCTTACAAAATATCAGGCACTACTGAACTTGTATCTTTTTTTTCAACATATATAACAACTCAATTTTGCTGAAATGGTATTCAAATAGTATTAAATAAGGCTTCCTATCACTTTTAATATGAGCTAAAATAGTGTTAAATAAGGCCAATCACTTTTAATTTTGCCTGAATTAGTGTTAAATAAGGCCTCCCATGCCTTAATTTGAGCTGAAATAGTGTTAAATCCTGAAGGAACCCTAATAATTTGAGCTGAAATACTGTTCAATAAAGAAGGTCGCCTATTATTTCAATTCCGCAAGGTAGACTTACGGCAACACAATATGTACATTGTATCTAATTCTTCGTGGCTAATAGAATCAATACTTTGATTGGAGAAAATTTCAGTTCACGAGAACAAGACTGAACAATATGCTCTGGAAGCTCAAGATCAATATCTCTTACTCAATCATTTATACAACAATAAGGTAACCACTGAGCTAATCTGGAGGTCCCGTGTTCGATCTTTGGTTTTGCGAGAAAAGTTTCCACTTGTCAGTGGTGCAGGATTGAGTGCCTGGCAAGGGACAGAATGTCATTTGGATGTGACAAAAAAAATGAAGACCCGTGTACACATTTGCATGTATGTAAAAGATCCCATGACAGTTGGAATTCGATATAAAAGTAGGCTGTAACACTGCTGTCCAGGCAAAATTTCACTCATATAACACTGTATGATGTATGGCCGTCTTTATTAGCCGGTTGGACATTAAACCTCCCCATTTGATTCATATGGCAATAAGCAACTGTAGTCTGATTTACAGAACAAAAAACCCCAACCAAATTAAAGAATTTTTCAAAGAATTATTTAGACATTTATTCACATGAAAAGCCCATATTCAACTTTCTAGACAATATTCAACTCTCTAAGACCATCGGCAACTCTCTAGGCCATAACATGCCAGAGATATTAAATGGTTTAGATTGAACAACTGGGCCATTTAATAATTTAACATGGATAATCAAGACACCATATTATCGTAACAATCAAGACTATCTTGTCAAAATTTCAAATACATATAACTTCACACAGAATTCACTAATTTTCAATTTATTTTTCATCCTCTATTTTTGCACAACATTTATTATAACAAAACGGCTAGACCTTTATCTAAATCTTACATAATAGAATGTATCTTTATAGGCATTGGTTTGATGAGCTTGTTTGCAGATATTTATCAGATCTAAATAATTTAGCAGTTTTACAGTAAAACCAGAAAACATTGGATATAGTGTAACAGGAAACACATGTTGACCAGACATGCAATATGGAATGTCCACTACCAGGGGAAACAAGAGGTCAGCCAGGAGAATGACCCTCGGATATGCCTGAATAAACACGTCAAGACAACTTCTACCTTGATTATGAAGGACAATGGTCATTCTTCCAGCCACAGGTGGTCAACGGTCAAACCTACAAAATGTTTTATCATAATTTCCTTTGTGTATACAAGATTTATAAGTCCACTATTAGACTTACATGTACGAGACAAATTGAGATGATGGTTACTGCCATTAATTACCAAATTTATATCAACCACTGCAGTGGCGTGCAGAGAGAGGCAGCCAGAGGGAAAGACAGCCCCAGGTATCCATTTCAGGGGAGCATCTTATCAAAAGAGAAATTAAATTAAGTTTTTAAGAAATTATTGCATTCAACTTTGTTGTACAGGTTGCCCCATTTCATCAGTACATGTTCAAAATATCTTCCTTTCTCCCCTTTTGAGTATGGTACTATACTCGAGTCATTGCGATATACAATACAATCAATTTTAGTGTAACCAGAATAATGATCTTATATCAAATCAGAATTCATATATTCTGGAATTCCTGGCTTGGTGCCATGTTTATCTACTTTATTGATGAATATTAATTTCATCTTTTGGTGAAAACATGTATAACCATTACATTTTATTATATCTTTTGGTTTATGCATGCATGTATATAAACAGTACATGCTATATAATACATGTATTCCACTAAATATATATAGCTCTGTAAAACCAAGCTTCATAAAGACAATGTCATGGATTCAAACAATATAGAAATGAAATGGGGTTTAACATCCTCCTGTTCTGCTCTGATTGGACTAATGAAGACAGCCATACATCATGCAATGTACTATGAAGGAAATTTTGCCCGAACAGCAGCACTACGGCCTGATTTTTTCAAATTTTTGCCCAAACAGAGGCATTACGGCCTACTCTTGTTTCAAATTACCAACTGTCAAGGGTTTTATTATGTGCACACCAATGTGTACACGGGACCTCAGTTTTTCATCGCATCTGAAAGTCTGTACGTTGTCCCTTGCTAGGCCCTTTTAAACAATAGATAATCGGCCAGTTTGGATACAATCAGACCAAAAGGGACCCATCAAAAGCTTTCAACTAACAATAATACATGTAGGTTACATGGCTTGTCTATATCAACTTTTGACAATGCTGAATGTTGTGAAATTTTGAATTCATTATATCTTTGTAAAGGAATCGAACAATTTTTTGATTGATATTCTATTTAGAGATTTGTGTAATTTGGAAGGGATTCAATAAACCTTTTATCTTATCAGGAGATTTCTTCTGATTTTTATTTAACGTTTTAATCCTAAAAACACAAATTACTTCCAATGTCCACAATGGGTGGTTAAACATGTGTAAGGTATTTGCAAATGTATACAAAATAAATCTATCTATATGTTGATATTTCACACTGACAAATTATTTCAGCTGGTTTACCATGTTTCTATAAATTACTCTCAGCTTTACTGAGTAAATTCAACACGTAAAAAACAAAGAAATAAGAACAATTCCATCAGATTTCTACAAATTAAGAGGAAATTCAATAAACAAAAAAAAAGCCTTAATAGAAGGCAGATGATGTTACACTTTTAACTCTAATGAACATGAAATTCTAGACGAATCTACAGATGCATTTAGTGATATTTTACCTGTTTAATGCAATATTTATAGCAGCAGTATAACCTACAGTTCTGCATAATATAACTTCTACCAGAGAAAGAAAGAGAGAGAGAGAGAGAGAGAGATGGGTTTAACCTCCACTCTCCACTGGACACAAACTAGGTAATTTTGAGACTAACATATGGTTCAATTTTATGTCAATAGGGGTCTTTTAGCAGTGGAAAGAGAGAGAGAGAGTTTAATGTCCACTCAACACAAACCAGGTCATTTTGGGATTAACATATGGTTCAGTTTTATTTCAAAAGAGAAAACCCACGAGGTTGGACAGGCGATCCTTCTCCTTGTCACATACAACCAGGGAATCGAAACCACTCCAGCTGACTCAATGACAGACATTCTGATACAACGAGCGTGTGCCAACCATTCGGCCACCCAACCCGACTTTACTAGGCAAAAATTTACTATTCTAATCTATATTGCTGCATATACTAAATCAACAACAAGGATAAAATATATACAAGAGATTTTATGCCACTCTAATCTAGTCAAAAGCAATGTTCAATTATTCAACAGCATAGCTCGAGTTTCTACTTTATGTTTTGATGCAAGCTTGCATTACTGCTTAAAGCTGCTGATCAGCAATATGCATTTTTCAGAAAATATCTAAATATCGCTTCAACTGACTCAAATTGATTATTTGATATTTATTAAGAAAAGAAGACCAATGGATTGAGTTTCATTAAAAAGAGACCCATCAAAATATTTTATCCAACATTTATACGTAGTACTGGATTGATTATATCTTCTGTAGAGGGTGCTGAATTCATTCACATCTATATTCCATTTTTTTATACTTTTGATGGCTGGGGATGTTGTGTCAGGGGTCATACGAGTGGCTTTGACCCTATGACATTAGAAATTTGATTAACCAATCAGTGTTGCTGTTTCTTGTGGGATATGCACCGCAACAGACCGTTTCATTGGCTAATCCATTACATCCACCAGAAAACAAGTTATATAACAACTCTTCCCGATCCAAGTGTAGTTAAGACAAGTAAAACGAAATAGAGTATGTGTTTTAATCAGAATGATATTTAGAGACGCAACTTTCACCATATTGTAGTTGGCACCAGATTCAAAATTCCTCACTGGAACTTTAATGATCCAATTTACAGTTATGTTCTGAATCTACAATACAATTCCACAATGATGAGTATATTTATAACATACTAGTTCCTTGTTACCACGGTTATTCTACAATAACTTCAGGAATAATGAAAGAAGTAATGCTGCTTTATTGGCTTTAACTTTTGTCTTTATCGTAAAATCTTTCCGAAACTAGAAACAGCGACCAATTAAAAAATGTGTGCTTTATTGCAAAAAGAAATCAAAATGAAAGAACTTTTCTTTTTCCACCTAATGGACGATGGCAATGTTATTTTTCATGGTGATTGAACAAATGGAAGAATCGAGTCATTGTGACATAATCCAGCGAAACAATGAAAGCCAGCATTAAGGTTTCTCACTGCCCGTTTCATCTATTCATGCTTGAATACTTCATGGCGTGCAGGTCTGGTCGGTCATGACATTAAACAATCAACAAGATCAGGTTGATTATCTCAAGTGAAGAGATTGCGGGCAGAATTAGAGGATTAGTTTATTATTGATACGAATTAAGATTAACAACAGGTGCTCCCTATAATATTGATGTACTGATCCTGTTCATTCAACTGTAGCGTTTTACATCTGCTTGCCCACGCACTACTCCTCTTGTTGTTTTTTTGGTTTTTTTTGGGGGGGGGGGGTGATGCACTACAAAAAAATCCCAAGGCTCTGCTAATTCAAAAATGATCGACATAAAATGCAACCTGTTCCCTTGACAATTGTGCACTGTTTGACATTATGCTCAGTTTGTAGTCCATGTAGTAAACTTGCACTTTTACAGAATTAGTAAGATTCACATGTAAACCAGTGCATGTGTATCATCATTATTAGAGGTGAGGGGAGGGGCCGGTGGGGTGCCCAAATGGTTTGAGAGCGTGTGCCTCAATTGGTGTGGTTATCCAATACACGGTTGTACGTGGAAAGGTGTAGGGTCGCCTGTCCAGCCTCGTGGGTTTTCTCCGGTTTCCTCCAACTGCTAAAGACCCCTACGCCCAAGCGAATTATTGAAATAAAATTAAACCATATGTTAGTCCCGAAATGACCTAGTTTGTCTGGAGTGGACATTAAATCCCATTTCTTTCTCTCTCTCTATTAGAGGTAATAAATAACTATACATTTTACAGGTACTCTAAAATTATTATTAGATGTGGTAACTATACATTATATCCTTTTACCATATATACAGTATTATATAACAACATTGTACACCTATCAATAAATTATAAGCCGGCTAGACAGTTCGATATATAACATGATTATATAATCAGCAAGTTGCATAAATAGACCTACATGTACCCTAACATTACGTACATTTATCGATCTTGACAATGAATCTTTATTGGATTCTACTTCGACTCGGTAGTCAAAGTGGATACTCTACATTAGGGAGTTACATAAACGAGTGGGAAGGATTTTTAAAGCAGGATTGTTTATCCGTTATCTTTGGTTTTAATTAATGTGTTTCTTTGTATCTTTGTCTGTTGTCACATATTCTTTTTTCTACAGTCGAACAAAAGGCACCAGCAGACTTAGTCATCAACCTTTGTATTAACAATTAAAATGGAAGCAGGCCTAATGACTAATGTTCTTATAGCGTAGCATAGACTGGCATATGCCATGCAGTTTAAACAGTTATATGCATGTGCCAAAAACAAAACCATGTCGTGGCTGTCCATTTCAATACATCGGTACCCTCTCTTAAACTTTATTTGGCATATGGTAAAAATATTCCTAAATAGAACTGATGGGAAAAAAAATATAGATGTTTGAACTTGCCGAGTTGGTTTTTCTTTATCCGAGTTAGGAAAACAAAATGTATTGCGGAGTTAGTTTTCAATAGCCATTTAAGTCAAATGAAACCAAGTGATCTGACTATTGATTATTTTTTTTCTAAAATCAGGATTAAGTTCCAGTATGCCCGTGCCATTGATAAGGAAACGTAAGGATATAAAGCTTCAATTTGTTGATAGTCTGGTTTGTCCATTATATATATTTCCTGATGTAATAAACTCCATTGATTCTTATACAAACGGCTTCTCTTCCACTACATGTATACACGTTGATAGACCCAAGACTAAAAATATCACTTGATTATTGTACATGTTGCAGTGAATAGTCAGGCTTCACATCAAATACTCTTAGTCTAGCGTTAAATGTAAAATCCAATATATCTGCTGCATCAGGATTTTACTGAGCTTACATGGCTTTGCATTGAATCCATGCAGGAAACTCACAGTCAATACCCTCAGACACGAGATGCATACATATACATACGTGCACAATCAATGATTGGTTAAGCTCTTGAATTAAATTTTCAAATGATTATTGGGTTCATAATTTAATAAAGAATCGAGAAACAAGTGCTTATTTTAACTTGAAAAAGGAATAATATTTTTTAGCAATATCCCAAATCTTCAAAATATTTTCTAAAGTGTTTTTACATTTAAAATCGAAAAATTTAACAGTATTTTAAAGTGCTTCAAGGTTGAAGTCTTTGAAATTCTAATCACTTGTGAATTGATTGACAGTTCTACAGTTGGTTAATTTCACTGCCTGTCAATCAAGGCTGACAAATACATGTATGAGTCAAAATCTAACAAAGAAAATAAATAATTTTGTCACAAATTGACATGATTGTTATTGTTGGGTAACACACTGTGTAGACTTTTCAATTGCAATTTACCAATGCTATGTGTATTATTACATACACCTGTACGTAAAGACAACTACAGTGAAAAACAACACAAATCCCCAAGACGAAACCTGACAGTGATGATGTCACTAACCTGTCAAGTTCATGCATCACCATGTAATTTGACATAATCACATCTTGAAGTACATGTACATGACTGCAAGGCTCAAACATTCTTATATCCATGGTATATAACATTCCTGGTTCTGTAGTTATTGGACTGAACTTTTCATGCTAAGATTGTTGGCCGAGAAAGTTCATCTGGATTTTTCGGTGCGGTCAGTGGTGTATGATGAGGGCCCGACAAGGACAGCTGTCTAGTTGTTTGGATGGGACTGAAAAAACGAGGTCCAATGTACACATTCGCATGTACGTAAAAGATTCCTTTGCAGTTAGAATTTGATAAAAGAGTATGTCGTAGTGCCGCTGTCCTGGCAAATTTTACCTCATAGTACACTGTACTGCATATACATATCTTCCTTAGCCCACTCAGAACAGAAGAGACGGACGTTCAACGGTTGAACCCGATTTCATTTCATTCATAAGGTGAACCCAGCTACTTTCTGTACCTAACCAGAGGGATTGGATGGCCAAATGGTTAGCGTGAGCGTGCAGTATCATAAAGCCTGGCAAGGTGTAGGGTCGCCTGTCCAGCCTCGTGGGTTTTCTCCAGGTACTCTGGTTTCCTCTCTCTGCTAAAGACACCTACGCACAAACTCTTTCTCTCTCTCTCTCAAACAGGCTAATGAAGATGTTACCAGATTAATGTATCATTTCTTTACTTTAATTCTTTCATTTTTTTAAAATTTCATTTCAATTTTAAAGTTAAAGATTTTTCATCAGTGAATGAAATCCATCATTAGATAACTCTACAGGGAAATAAACTTCTCTAACATGTCAATCATTGGTTACTATGGTAATTTAAAATCAATCAACAATAGATTACTATTTTTTTCTGATGAAAAGATAGGCTGCTATCTTAATTCATATTTCACCTTCATTCTTGTTTGAAGTGGAAATGGTGGCCATGACGGGTAAATGAAAGCAAGAAATATAATAATACAACCTAAACGAACAAAGAACCATTATTCATTTAATGGCGGAATAGCCTGAATAATTATCACAAAGGTTGTTGTAGTCAAAGAGATATTAATGCACTAGTTCAGTCATTATCATACTATTTATCTCATTCTTATTCACACTGTGCAAATGAGCATAAAAATCTATACAGCAATATGACCTATACACGTTTCTACACTTAGAACAAAATACAATTCCTAATCTCTATAACAATGCCTTTAAATGCTAATTGCGTGTGTGTTTGTTATGGATAAATCATGCGTCCACATATTTATCTATTGTTATTATATATTGTCATGAAATATGATTGTTTGAGAACATTTGTATAAATACACATGGAACATGTAACTACATAAATTATTAATAATTAATACCCCTTTTATACCCAAAACTATGTCAAATTTATTTCTATAGAAGCATAAAAGTATACTGACATCTCATAAAGATACCTACATGTACATGTAACTTCTCAATGATTAACAAGAAAAATCACTCGGCAGCATCCCCTACCCTCCTATACATGAACCAAAAACGAAGTAAAATTTGTTTCCATAGAAACATTAAAGTTCAAAAATAAATCCAGGAAAATCACAATTAGCTAACCGCACCAGTTTTCATAAAGATACTTTAAACATTTTACGAGATCTGCTCCAGACATGAAACCAGGAAGAATGGACAACCTTTATTTCTTCATTATCTGTCCTTTAAGCTCAAGATTCACTCAGAGCTGAATAATATTTAAACTATAAAGCAATACAAATGCCTAATAGAAATAGCTAATATTCATAATTTTCATCTTTGGAGTTAAGGATCCGATTGATTCAATTCACTATCAAAGTTCTAAGATATGAGAGAGAACAATTAATAACAAGATGCCATTATCTGGATATTGCTATTTATCTGAAGAACAGTCCTATGAGCTATACAACCAAGCAACCGAACCATGTTAGCATTCTTATCTTCTAGTACAATCTCTTCACTTCATGATCAACTCAAACCAAACCCTGATTCAGACACCATTAGAAAATTTTGAATCACAAAAACTGGTTCAATTTTATTTCAATAATTTGTCATTTTGATTAAAACAATCTACTCTTTTCTGGTCATTTTTTAATAATTTTTCCCAAATAAAAGATGGGGGCCTGAAAAAAATGTTTCCCATTTGGCCGCAGACCTCCTAAGGCTGGCCTGCTACATTAACCATCTTTTGTACGAAGTAATTACATCACCAGAGCAAGTTAAATCTGACTCAAGTTAAAAGTAACGATTCAATAATTACAACTCCAGACATCCTAATCTCACAAAAACCAGTTGCTACAAATCAAAGAAAGGATGCTTCCATCTTATTCTAAATTGACAAAGTAAAAATAGCGTGAAGTCTGAATGTGTCATAAACGTAGAGCCGATTGTTGAGTTAAACCTGCATGTAGTAGATGCTCACATACATTTAACTACACACATGAAACATTGTGGGTTAGGGTTAGGGTAAGGCATAGGACTAGGCCTTGATGACGCCATCCTTTTCTAAATTGACAAAGTAAAAATAATGTGAAGTCTGAATGTGTCATTAACTAAGAGCTGATTGTTGAGTAAAACCTGCATGTAGTAGACAATCACGTAGGTTTAACTACACACATGAAACAAAACATTATGGGTAAGGGTTAGGGTAAGACTTAAGGGCAAGGTCTTGGGTTAGGGCTAGCCCTGTATACATTTCGTGACGTATAACAAAATCGGGAGGTGAGAGAGATAGAGAGAAATGGGGTTTAACTTCCACTCAACACAAACTAGGTCATTTCGGGACTAACTTATGGTTTCATTTTATTTCAATAATACGCATGCACGTAGGGGTCTTTAGCAGTGGGAGGAAACCGGAGTGCCCGGAGGAAACCCCCGAGGTTGAGAAGGCACCCCTATCTCCATGCCACATACGCTCTCACACCAGGGCTCGAAACCACAGCCGCAAGCCAGAGGTGACCGGCCAGCTAGAGGTCGAAGCGCGGCACTCTAGACCACTAGGCCATCCCAACCCCCCAGAAATCGGGAGGTACATGTAGCCATGTGGAATAGATGAAACCTGTGAAAACTTGATTGTAACAATACGCCATCACTAAACAGTCACGTGTGAATGGTTTTATCAAAGCTTTAACAAAACTGTTATTATATTAAACAATAATACATAAGATTTAACAGGTGATGACCAGTCATTGTCCAAGTAATTGTGTTAATATATTTCTATATAAAAAATTATGCACAGATTGATTGTGAATCAGAGACCATGAGAGAAATAATCAATGAACAAGTAACAACTTCTGTGTGATTAACATTCAATATGACAAGTCACAACTTCTCGATCATTAACACTCAATTAACTAATTAGCTGTAATTTGATAAAGGCACAAGTACATTACATGTAGGCCTACATGTACAATACAATCTGATCCAAATCAGACATTTTTACCTCAATAGTGAAGAGCGTCGCACATGGTCTAAATGCCACTCGCATTCACGAACTTATGGTGCTGCATTGGCTCAGTAACTTAGGCGCTAACACATCACTAACCAGGTGGTCCAGGGTTCAACAAAGGTGTTGGTCGAGAGAATTCCCCGGGATTTTCTAGTGGTAATTTTCCCCTTTTCACTGTTGCAGGACAGATGGGACTAAGTTATCATGCTCGTAAAAAAAACCTTGAATTTGATATAAGAGTAGGCTGTAGCGCATCTGTCTGTTTAAAATTTCCCTCATAGCATACTGTATGGCATCCACTGGTATTCATTAACGCAGTCAGTGTTGAACAGTAGGACGTTAAACTCTTTTTTATTTCATATGCATTGTATGGAAGATAAAGTGAAGGTAATGATTGAATAATCAATAATAATAGCTCAGGGCACCTGTCTACTCTTAACAAGCCATACATTATTAAACTATCAAGTTTATCTCTAGATCTTAGACCGTTATAATAGTTTCATATCATTATAACCTAGACTATTGGAATCATCAATTATTCAACTACATGTATATAGCGCTAGCTTTATTGTACGTTCGGATGCAAACTTGCATTTAATGTCTAAAGCCACTGGTTGTCATTTGCATTTATTCATTTTTTTTAGGAAAGATCTAATTTTCCCCCAAAATGTACTCATTTTTAAATGCTAATTAAAGTAGCATTTAATTCAAGAGCTAAATCTGCCAATTGCAGGTCTTTCTTTAGGCCTGAAATGTTATATATGTATAAATTAATTTGACATTAATCAAAATGACAAGATTATGATCAACTCTCGATGCCATCGGATGGCTCCAATTTTAAGTAGATTACCTGTAGAACGATTTGGCCATGTAATAATTTAATTTCAAAATAGAGAAGCATGACTAACTATCAAATAGCCACTACCGAAGTTAGGATAATAAACAATCAAAATCTTACATAATCCATATTCAAGAAAAGAAAAACAAAATATCAATGGAAGCATACATGTAATTGCGGCAAATGGATTCAATTTGATTAAAGATTTTATCCGGCACGGGATCGCCTGCCATCTTCATTAGCCAATTAGATAGAGAAATGCAAAACATTAAACCCCATTTTACATCGTTCGAGATTCAAAATTCCTCAAGTAAGAAAATCAGAGGCTTTATGAATCTTTTAAACTTAAAGAGAATTCACGTTATGGGAGGGTTTCTTTCATTTCCTTTGTTTACTGAACTTATTCAATAATATATTATACAAATACACAATACATGTATATTGAATACTACCCCTTTATTCAATAACATTCAATAGACAGCAGGTATATAAGACGTTATAAATAAGTATTTTATAATATGTCTATACTGTACATGACATAATTGATATATTGACCTGCTTTAGCATGCTATAAAGACTGAAATTCACTTATAACTTAATCAAATAGTGATATACATTATACCAGCTACCTTTCTGTTAAATTATATGACTTTCATATTGACACCATACATGTACATGTACCATTCATACAAAAATATTAATATACATATATGCATGTAGGCCAGTGTATCGTGTTTTTTTGTCTTATTCGAACAACTAGCTACTCTCCTTATCAGGCTGTCCATCTTGCATCATCGACCGTGTGAAATTATGCTGAAAAATCCCATCTTTATAACCCTGGTCAGTGAATAAAAGTGGGACGTTAAACACCATTTTATTTCATTCAAGTTAAAAATGAAAAAAAGGAAACAGTTTAAAATAAATTCGAATTACATCAAAAACCCTTGATAAAAACTATCAAATTTTTCTCAATGAAGGTATATATAACAGATGTTTTTCAAGGTGCCTTGAATATTTTCACCTATAATAGAAATTGAGCAGATGTTTTGTACATGTATCAAGAACGTTACACATGTATAGGAGAAATCGTTACAGATAATATAATATAACTTCACATCACACAAAAGATTTAAAAACTTACATGGATTTTAAGAAACGTCATATTCATAGAGACTTTGAATAGAAGATTCTGTACATATTTATAGAGAGAGAGAGAAATGGAGTTAAACGTCCACTCCACACAAACTATACTACAGTATGTCACTTTTTGGAACTCACACTGTTTACATTTATTTCAATATTTTGCGTGCAGTTTCAAGAAACTATTTCAAAAATGAATTAAATGGAGTTTATGAGTAAAGTTTCTCTCATAACACTCTGTACGGTGTATGCCTGTCTTCATTAGCCTGGTCCAGTCGGAACAGAACAGTAGGACATTAAACCCCATGCCATTTCATTTCTCATCATTGCTCTTTGTAATACCATGATACACCTAAATATTTCTCTCACATCTCCAAGATAAATGAGTATAAGAATTTATAACATATGGCAGTTATCACATTAAAGCTTTCTTACTTGACATTTTTATCTAACTTAGCTTATTTATATTATCATCATGCTGTCTTAGTTTTAATAAATGTCTATTGTTTTTAGGGTACAATGTAACTAGCTTATCAAATACTCTCTTTCTTCTTATAAATGTGAACGGTTTTGAGGTACATGTACATGTAACTTGCAATCAACTATGACTTAATTTATGACAATACATCACTAATAATGAACTCAACTTGATACTTCACACTCTGAGATTTTTATATTCTTTTTCCAAATGAATGTCTATGGTTTGGAGAGTAACTAGCAATCAACCATGAATCAATCTATGACAATACATCACTAATAATAAACTCAACTTGATATTTCACACTCTGAATTTTTTATATATTATTCTTTTTTCTAATAACTTTCTAGACTTTTTTGGGAGTAACTAGCAATCAACCATAAATTAATCTATGACAATAATAATAGACTGAACTTGATATTTCACCCTCTGAATTTTTTTTCTAATAAATGTCTGGTAGTTTTTGGGAGTAACTAGCAGTTATCCAATCTATTATAATACATCACTACTAATAAACACGACTTGCTTTTTTTCTTTTTCCTCGAGTTCAAATTACATACTACAAATGTTTTAAATAATGTTGATTTCTTTCCTCTATTATTGATGCATGATAAAATGGGTAAAAATATCAGAAATATTATATTACATTGTAAGATTTAACTATTGTATACATGTATATGTATGTAATTTAGGACACATATATCACAGGTTCAATCAACCCTATCATGAGTTTGTGAAAATGAAAAGTAATGGGGTTTAACGTCCTACTGTTCTGCTATGATATGGCTACTGAAGTCGGACCTAAGCCATACAGTGTAATATGAAAGAAATTTTGCCTACTCTTATATCAAATTCCAACTGCCAAGGGATCTTTAACATGATCGCCAGTGTGTACACATGAACATTTACATGTACAATTAAAATTTAGGACACAGATATTTCACATGTTCAATCACCCCTATCATGTGCTTGTACATATGTATGTATATATCCAAAATTATTAGCGCAACCCTAAAGCTGCACTACTTTGTTACACAGTAGACCATGAATCACATGTATATGTACATACAAGAAATTCACTCTTATTATACAAAGGGTTTCAAACATGGTGTAAATTTATAGGGTAAATTTTGCCGACCGAGGGGGTAAATTTGCAGATTCTGAATATGTAAATATTTTCTAATCTTAATTTGTTTTTAAATATCTGACGAGGAAATGAAAATAAGTGAAATAACATTCTAATGTGCTATTATAGTTGTTATATAAAATTAAATAATGTTTAAACTTCCCAGATTGTTGGTTGTTTTATTACTGTAAAGTGTAAACAAAGCCGGTTGGGGTTGTGGTAAATTTATTTTCAAAAAGTTTCCAGTCTGAGAAACCCTGTATCCGATGAACTGATGGAAGTACTCACTAAATGCAATAGTGACCTTCCCCACTAAGAAATAAAATGGAGACAGAGAGAAATGGGGTTTAACATCCAGGCCTACTGTTCTGCTCCACCTGGGCTAATGAAGACGGGCATACATGTATGCAATTCAGTGTGCTACATCATGTATGAGGGAAATTTTGCCTATTCTTATATCAAATTCCAAATGCCAAGGGATCTTTAACATGCATTGAAATATGCACACAGGACCTCAGTTTTTCGTACCATCCACCAAGACTAGACACCTGTCCATTTTCGGCCATCCATCCTGCAGCACTGACAAAAGGGAAACCATGACAGAATACCACTATAAGAAACAATATTTCACATACATGTACAAGTACGTGCATGGAAATAAATTGTATATTTATGAAAACAAGAACATATATATACTTAGGTTTAAATGTACATGTCTTTAAAGAGTATATGTATATAAAAAATAATTCAATTGCCAAATGTTAATTTAATGATCCATTCAAACTGCAAAACACCAATTAACTTCATTCAAACACGATGCACAAAATTAAATGAATAAAAGTTCTCTTTCTATTTCCCAAACTATTTCAATTATTGAGAAGATAATAGTGGAGTCATTATAGGTAGTAATTGTAGATACTTGAACATGGTTCAAATGTTTGAAGAAACTTGATTTTCGTTTGTTTGTTATATGTCAGGTATGTGACATAAAGCGTTGTCTAGTATTTTACTGGTACACTGTACATACTGTACATCTGGTTAGAAGTTTGTTTACATGTTAAGTGACTGGTCCCAATGTTTATATTTAAATAAAGAAATGTGAGGATGGGAACTATTACTTATTGAAAACAACCAATTGTTTAACTAACAACAATAATTATGACACCAAATGAAAGAAAGTTTATACTTATATACTAGGGTTAATCGTACAACAGCCAAGTCTACAAAAAAAATTTTTTTCACTTGCACCAATATTTTAAAATTCCATCAAGTCAAAAATACCTTTTTTGGTGTAATTTACTCAAAAACTTATATTGCTATCAGAAACCATTAAAATTTAGAATCATTAAAGCAATTATTTGCATTGTATGGAATTGGGTTTAACAATTTGCATTCGATTGAGACTGCTGGCTTATGTCGCACATCATATCTAATTTGAAATTTGAGTAAAAACGGAAACCATTGAATATACATTCATATTACAGTATTGTATGCCTTGCGACCCACTTGTGTCAATTTCTAGGTCCCAAATGTTAGCGATTTAGCTCCTTTAAATTATTTAAAGATACTGAAATGCCGTGGTTTTTATGTGTCATTATCACCTGAACGCCATGTTTACCTGTATATTATAATACAATCTATCTATGATAACACTTTATAACTAATCTTACCTTCCTAGTCCACATGTATATCTCTCTCATAATTCAATCTCAAACCCTAATCCCTGATATCATCAGATTTCAAAGTTGACCATCATATTGACAAGAGTTTAAGCCCCATTACTCAATATTACATTATTACATGATAAAAATACAATTTAGATTCACGTTTAAATGTAACAATGACTTCAGAATTTTTTCACGAGCATAGAAATTTATCAGACTTTAAACTTTACATCTTGATACATTTTTTCACACGCATAGACTTTAAACTTTACATCTTGCTTGTTGTCAGGATATTGATGTACTAATGTGAGTAGGAAGAGAGAGTGATGGCGTTTATTATCAACTCAAGACAACTTCATTTTCGGACTAATATATTTCGGGACTAACATATGGTCTGTTTTTCTATAGAAGATTTGAGAGAATGGCAGACAACTGCTTTCAGAACAGAAATCACTATTGACTACAAGTACAGAACTCTTTTTATTTTGGGGGGGGGGGGTGGCTACAAGTAGAAAACTAATTTAGGGAATCATGATTACAAGAGTGGAACTATTGTATGTGTGGGAGGGGGAATGGCTAAAAGTACATAACCTTTTTGGGGGAAATTCCCAACGACTACATGTACCGGTACTTGCACTAGTATAAAACTATCTTTGGGGGAATGGCTAGTGGCTACATAAACTATTTAGGCTTTATTCTTCAAGTGTTTTATGTTATATAAGAATTTAACACATTATTGAAAGCTTATAACACGGCTGTGAGAAAATCTTTCTGTAAACACCACCTCGAGTCAACACTCACACTTTCACTTTAAATAACATCGGTCACTTCTTGTTGATTGGTCAAACACTGACCTCTGTATAGACGTGGAAAGTTTAAATATTTTAACCACAAATTGACAAAGTGGACACAAAACACACAATACCTAAACGAGAGTTACATGGACAAATGATGAACTCTACAAAAAAACATGCGAGTTAAATCATCAAAAGCCAGTAGTCAACATATATTTTTTGTGTGTTTTCAACCTATACATTGTAGATTACTTTTAGGAAGAAATGATAAAAAAAAGTCGTAGGTAATAAAGACTATTTGTCATGTAAGTTACG
This sequence comes from Patella caerulea, assembly GCA_036850965.1. Lineage (NCBI taxonomy): Eukaryota > Metazoa > Mollusca > Gastropoda > Patellidae > Patella > Patella caerulea. The sequence continues at coordinate 68,272,336 of JAZGQO010000010.1, read as the reverse complement.
GGTTTAACAGTTCAAATATGTACCTACATGTATCAATTTTTAAGGTGGTTATATTTTCTGGTTTTAGACATTACAATGATCATCATATGGAACAATTTTCCCCTGAGATGGGACCATTCATATCCCACTAATTCGTCCCCAGATAATTCATCTGGAAGAATTGTCCTTGAGGACGAAAAGCCCGGGGCCGAATTTTCAGGGATAAATTGTCCTTGGGGACAACTTGTCCTGGAGACGTCAGCATACAGATTATAACTCTCCTTACAAAATGAAATGAAATAGACTTTAGCCTCCTACTTTTCTGTGGTAACTGGGATAATGATGATGAGCATGTTCCATACTTGCCATACAGTGTGGTATGCATGTATGAAGGAAATTTTGTCTGAACAGCAGCCCTACGATCTATTTTTATTTTAAATTCAAACTGTCAAGGGTTCTTTTCAACCTGTTTCACAGGCGAGAATTACTTACGAATTATCCCTGTAACGTATGGCTATCCAAAACACGTGCGTTGACTGCACGGCTCGTAGTCATTGGCTGAACGGCTCGTGCAATGTTTACTTAACACCTTACTGCTTCGGGCAAAATGATGCATTTTACTCATTTTAATGCTCATTTACACTAAATAGGAAATATTTTTGAACTACAAATACTTCAAACGTCTTTATTTATTTTTCTTTTACCTCAAAAAAATGTTTGAGAATTTAATTTGTCGGAGTAAAAAAGTTAATATGCCGTACTCATTAAGCCTCGTCGATGTCATGCTTATCAGTGATTGTAGCGGCCAAGCGAATATTCACTGCGGGATCAGTTTGGGTTCTTTTATGTACATGTACATGTCTGTGCAACAGGAAGAAGATACAGATGTACACCTGTTATTGTTGTTAATGTAAATGTACAATATAACACTAGGTAAATTGTTAGTCTATTAAACAGATTGTCACTCTTTACCAAGATAAAGTACAGCGTAAATAAATAACTTGTTTGTTTTGTAGATTATAGTATGTTTTATGTGGTATCATCAATACATTGTCATGAAGTATAAAAGATAAAAGAAAAAGTACTGAATGTTTTATAGATATATAGGTATCTAATCTCTATCTGTCAGATAATTATCAGGCTAATAATTTGTTTACAAGGATGATAAAAAAAACGTCAAGCCTCCAGCGGTACATGTTTACATTATCATTATATTATCATATCAATAATAAAACATGTCCATCTACAGTTTACCTATCAATAATCCAGTCAATTAGCCATTCCTTTATATATATATTAATATAATATATACCTACATGGATATTAGGCCAGGAAATAATTTCAGTGCAATATAACGATAGTAATGACAATCGAGTGTTATCGCATATACATGTACCTAGACACAAGAGTGAAGAAATTTAACTGAAATTTTCAACACATTCTGTTTTCATTACCGGTATCTACAGTATATTTTAACTATTCTAGTGAGAACTGTCAGCTCTTTATCTAATCGTAAAAGATCGCTTGGCAGTTGGAATTCGATATAAGAGTAGGCCATAGCGCCACTGCCCGGGCAAAATTACCCTCATAGCACATTGTATGACGTATGCCCGTCTTCCATTAGCCCAGGTTAAGTGCAAAAGAGTAGGACGTTAAACCCCATTTCATTTCATTTCATTTCTTTATCTAATCTTATATGTACCTAATGCCCCTTTAAAGAATACTATATTTATTTTATAAAGAAAAAATTATTTTCTCCATTTCCCGGGTCCTATAAATTTCTCCTGGCAAATAGGAAATGAAAGTATCCATGACATTGATATTTCAAACTGATTCACCCAACATTTCTGGCCGAGTAAATATAAACAAAGTTACATACTTAATATATTTATTACTGGCCTTATAGAATTTATAAACTGTTTTAACAATTATCATAAACCAAAGCCTCCAGTAGAATATGTATCTATCCATCATCTTTAAGCTGTTTTATCAATTAATGACCAATATGATGAATTTGTTACGAATATTTACATGGGTTTTGTTTTATTATACATGTATATTACACGTTAGTAAATCCTTCTATTCAATATGTAAATGTATCTACATGTTTATCTTTGTAGAGGAGACACAGTGGATCAATGAGGATGTCAATGGCTAACTAAACACGAGGCCCAGGGTTTAATATTGCCTTGTCAATGATAGTGCCTGGCAGGGAAAGTCTCTAGTCGTTAGGATAGATGATAAACCAAGGTTCCTAATGCCATGGCCAGACATTATAATATCATATGGTCGATGCTTGTACATGTACGTACATGTACATTGTATACAGGTGTAGGTACCATTGAAAGGATGTTAAAAATCCCTTGACAGTAAGAGAGAGAGAGAGAGAGAGAGAAATGGGGTTTTACTCCACAACACAAACTAGGTCATTTCGGGACTAACATATGGTTTACTTTTATTTCAATAATTCGCTTGAATTATTGAATTTAAGGGTTTCTTTAGCAATGGGAGGAAACCGGAGTGCCCGGAGGAAACCCACGAGGTTAAGAAGGCGCCCCTATCTCCATGCCACATACGCCCACACCAGGGCTCGAAACCACAGCCACAAGCCAGAGGTGACCGGCCAGCTAGAAGTGGAAGCGCAACACTCTGAACCACTAGGTCATTCCAACCTCCCTGACAGTTAGAGCAGGCGTTACGTTAATACATTGTCAGGAAAAAATTTCAGTCATAGCACACAACATTTACATTTGCCAGGTTGGTGCAGAATAGTAGGATGCCCCCCCCCCCTTTATTTCCTGTCTATCTTCTCACATACATGAACGATTCAGATGACACATGCATATTTCATACACTATAATAGCAGGCTGCATGATGTACATGTATGATATATAATTTTAACATGTACATGTATCAGCATATGTGAAATATGATTACCCAATGATACTGATGATATTGATATTGAGAGAAAGATCACCCAAGTCGTATAAATTATCTATATACATGTAATCAACATTAATATACACATACACCTGCCAATAATATCTCTCATCATACATGTAATTATATCAAGGGTTTTATATTTCACATACATGCACAGTACATGTATCAAATAATGCATAATAGAAGATTGTTGCTGCCGATTAAAATGTCACCTATTTATTCGAGAGAGAGAGAGAGAGAGAGAGAGAGAGAGAGAGGGGGGGGCTATTAGTGGTACATTGTAACTGTTTATTAGAATATATGTAGCTGTATACATGTACATATATGTACCTGTTTATTAGATAGGAGCTGATACAAACATGTTACATAGTCAAAAGAGCCACTTGTTACTATTGTTATAGTTACAGAGTGTTGTTTTCTGACTGTTTATTAGAATGTATATTGTAGAAGTTACTATACACTTGTTAACCCAATCACTCATGTTTGCTATCTATTTAATATGTCAGTGTATAACACTGTTTTAAATGTATATTGCAAGATTGTATATACAGAGTAATATACACTATAGTAGAGTGTATATTGTAGGTGTTACACCATGATTGTATATCATATATTATTCTGTACATGTAGGGTTAATCTACACTATAACCAGCAGTACAGGAGAAGACCATCATCATACATGTAAGTTGTTATGACTTTTGTTTAATCCTTGTGTATTGTACAATGAAATGTTGATACAATAAAAAAAGTTTGAACTATGGTAGAGTGTATATTGTAGAAGTTACACCAATCACACCATACTGTAGTACATGTAGGGTTAATAAACACTATAACCAGTAGAATGTATATTGTACATATCAATATACATGTACATGATTAGTGTGATTGATTGATTGAACCAATATTATACACTATTGATAAACTATAAAGCAAATGGGGTAATGTATTAAGACTGTTAATTTGCTGTACATATATAAAGGGAATGTTGTAAATATTTTATATACATGTGTTATCATTTCATCCATGAGTCGCGTCATTTACAAGAAAGAAAAATATATGGGTAGGGCTTGTACAGCATAATATACTACATGTACAGGAACATGTATATAATAACATTTATTCTTTTGTGGTAAGTTAAAACAGCACCCTCACTTTTGGGTTGGAAAATTTAATTTACTCACCAGAAACACTGACAACAAACGTTCCATTTCTTGGTACATCAGAATTTAGACGTGGATCTAGAGTAATTTCTCCTCTTCCCGATGTCGTGTTCAAATGCAACAAATTGGCTCCGTTTCCTGATATAAACCGATACTCCAAGCGGTGTCTGTCGGTCTCATCGGGATCAAATGCTGGTATACGTCCAATTGATGTTGACGGAAAGGTATCCGCATAGTTGTTGAAGATGATCGTAAAATCTTTTAAGATGGGTGAATTGTCATTGACATCTTGTACATTAACTAAAACAGTAGCAGTGGAGAACTGGGTGTCGGAGGCTGCTCGAATAATAATCTCATACTGCTTCTTATCGGATTCGTAGTCCAAATCTGTTCTCGTTATGATAGTGGCTGGGTCACCTCGTCTACCAACTAAATCGAACAAATCAGCATCAGCTCCACCTACAAATTTATATTCAACAAGGGCATTAACTCCTTCATCTGGATCTTCAGCCGTGATCTTTGCAAGTGTTGTGCCAATCGGACTGTTTTCAAGAACCCCAACTTCAATGGTATCTGCTTCAAACTTTGGTCGATTGTCATTGACGTCCTCTACTTTCAGTTTGATATGAACAGATGTTGAAAGACGGGGTTCACCTTCGTCAACAGCCAGGGCCACCAAGTTATAATTAGCAATGCGTTCTCTATCCAATTCCTTGGCAACACGAATTACCCCAAGAGCTCGGTCAATATTAAAGTCTCCATTACCATCACTGCCACCAGTAAAGGTGTAATATATTTGACCGTTTGGGCCTTTATCTCTATCCTTAGCAGTAATCTGAATAACGCGACGTCCAACCAAAATGTCTTCTTTCACAGTACCGGTGTAAACCACTTCTGAAAATTCCGGTCTGTTATCATTTATGTCCTTGACAATTATGTCAATATCAGTTGTGTCACTTTGTGCAGGATTGCCATTGTCTCTTGCCGTCACAGTCAATGTGTAAGCCGGACCAGTCTCGCGATCTAGGGCTTGAATTATTCTAATTTCCCCTGTATTGGCATCAATGGAGAAATCTGAAACAACACCCAGAAAGCTGTATGTTATGCGTTGATTTTCTCCACGATCTTTGTCTAAAGCAAAAACTTTGAAAACAGATGTGCTGACATTGACATTTTCATCGACACTGAATTGATACGGTATACCCTGGAACTCAGGTTGGAACCGGTTAGTGTCCGAGATGTTGATGAAGACTTCGGTGGTGTCAAGGTTACCATCTGGATCTTGAGCGGTAACAGATAAGGCATACCGATTTTGAATTCGGGCATCCAGGTTTTTCTGAAGGGTAATAACTCCCATATTATTGCTTGTGCTTATCTGAAATGTTCGACCTGTGTTACCTCCACTGATGTCATAGATCACATGACCATTATCCCCCTCGTCTTTATCAATGGCTGTTACTGTAATCACTGGAGAACCAATTCTTGAATCTTCCGACAAAGTCGTTTCATAAAATCTTGGATTAAATATGGGAGCATTGTCGTTGATGTCCCTAACCGTTATGACAACACTTGTTGTGGCGGTTAAAACAATGGCCCCATTGTCACTTGCCTTCACCTTGAATTCATATTTCTGAGACTTTTCTCGGTCTAGTTTTCCTGTAGTTGAAACCCATCCTGATTTTTCGTTGATTTCAAATGGCATATCTACGGGTTTATCAATAATACTGTACGATATTTCTTTATTCAGACCAGAATCAAGATCAAATGCCAACAACTGAACAACAGGGGTCTGGGACGGCGCATTCTCGTCCACAGATTCCTGATATATATGACCATGGAATTGTGGGGCATTATCGTTCACGTCAATCACCTGTACCAAAATATTTGTGGAATTTTTCTGAGAAGGGTTTCCGCTATCTTCCGCCCGAACAGTTAAACGATATTTCGGGAACTGTTCATAATCGAGAGATTTAATAACGTGAATCTGACCGGTTAAGCTATCAATGATGAACGTCTGCATGACATTTCCTGTTAAACTGTAGCGGATTTCCTTATTGGATCCTTCATCTCTGTCTGTTGCCGTGACGTTGAGAATAATAGGTTGGTTTGTGATATCGATATCTTCCCGTACACTAACGAGGTACGAAGCTTGAGAAAATTGAGGTTTGTTATCATTCACGTCTAAGATATTGATGTCGACAGTGGCGGAGGTTGTCTTTCTGGTACTTATCTCCCCTTGATCGATGGCTTGAACAACCAATTGATATTTGGATTTGGTTTCACGATCAAGTTTAACAAGATTAGTAATAATGCCACGTAATGGATCGATCATAAAGTCGTTTGTGGGATTCACAAAACTATATCTGATATCCGCGTTTTCTTCAACGTCGAGATCTGTTGCACGGACCGTTAGGATGTTGGAGTCGGTGAAAACCTCTTGATTTTCAGAAATATTTCTAACATAATGCTTCTGTTCAAATTGAGGAGCGTGATCATTGACATCATCAACAATTATTTTTAAACTGGTAGAACCTGTTTTGACATCTCGGCCATGATCAGAAGCAATAATTTGAAAATAGTGAACTTCGATTAATTCTCTGTCTAATCGTTTGGTTGTATTGACGGTGCCTGTTGTCGGGTTTATCGCAAACATGCTTAAACTCCGCTCATCTCGTTCCGGTATCATTGTGTAAGTTATTATTCCTTCGTCTCCCTGGTCCGCGTCATGTGCCGTTATAGTCTCTACGATTATTCCAGGCGCTTGATCTTCCTTGACATGACGAACATACACCGTCTCGTCAAATACCGGTGCATTGTTCACTACTGCACGTCTAGAACGGCGAGACTTTCGCAATAAAGCTGAATAACTTTGGGTATCTTTGGGATGAATTATGACTTCGTATGGCACAAAAAATGTATGATGATTAGGACACGAGAAAAGCACATTAAAAGCTAGAGATATTTCACTGCTGAAAAAGCACCGTGTTAACAGAGTTTTAATATGTAATGAGTGTGGATCCACAGTGTAGTCTGATGTTCGAGGTATGTCTACGCTTATAGAGCACTTTTGGTAAATGTTTGGTATAAAATCTAAGAGAGATATGATATGCTGCCCTGCACGAATACATCTATTAATTTCACTATGTGTAACAATATAATGCGTTCCGTCTAATTTTAATCTTTGCGACTTCCATGAATTAAAATGCCGACAGTTTTCACCTTCCAAAAACACTTTCACAGGTGTCACCGTTCGGTTGGTTATAAAATTTAAAATTCGGTGTCTTGAAATTATTCTAAATTCCAGAACATTATTGTTTATTTTTGAACACTTTGGTTGTTGCTTCAAATAAATAATGCCCGAACTAAAGTCTAACTGTATGTATGGCATTGTTTGTTTACTAGAAAATGCATCGATATCGTAACTCCAATTGTCGCCTTGAGTGGCGTTGAACAACACTGTTCCACCGGGATCGTTTTCTGATATATGAATGTCAAATGTAGAGACAAATGATATTTGGAATAAAATTAATAATCCGATAAGAGAACGTTTCAACATTCCAGAACACCTCTGAACGTCCATCCGATAATTTTGAATTTTTTTCATTGAGCAACAATGAAAAGCAACACAGTCGCACTTGCTTCGATTACCGTGAATCAACTCCATGCCTTCTGATTCAGACGAGACGCGGGTTTCACACTTTGAAAATATATAAATCACTTTGATATCCAATTAAAATTAAATATATATTGCGCATCACGAAACGCAATAAAAATATACTAACTACACAACCATGGAGTATTTTCCTTTTTCACATTCTGTCACATGAGTTCACACAGACGACATTGCTGCAGTTTTCAAACTAACACCATTCGTCCGTAACTCAACGCTTCAAAATGGCTGCATATTGTCTCGGTAGGTAACCCGGCTATTCTGTTCTCCTCCCTAATTTCACAAACATAAATATATAAATCAGTTATGAGCGTTCAGAAATCATGATAAATGAATGATTCCAGTTATTCGTGACCAATACGAAACTATCTTGAATTCTAAACCTTGGAAAAGAATTAAGAGTCCGCGTTAAAAGGGATCAAAAATTAATGACTAATTCTTTCGTGGAGGAGGAAGTACCAGCGAAGTCACGTGACACAACAAAAGGTGTACTATAGCGTTAATATTACTCTGAAGTGACTTCTCCCCAGGTAGTTTTAAGGCAGGGCAATCTGTTGTGATTGAAAATTTGCCCCGTGGGTATATCATTGGGTCGGGTCACTAAAATTTTCTTTTATAATAGAGAAGTAAAGAACGAGTCACTGACCATGAAAACTCTATTTAGCAAGAACCGTCAGTGTCAATAAATTGCCTTACTATGAGACAGAATTTGATCAAGTTTGAAAATTAGTCGAACGCTTGTGAAATGTTACGTAATTTTATGGCCGAATTGATTGAGATAAACCCAAATGTAACAATGATTTGTGTTCTTTTAATGTATTTCTTGACTGCAGTCAAAGATCAGCAGATCGCTTCATTAGACGTGACCACTTTGCGATTAATTACTGTAGAATAAAATAGAATAAGGAAATTGTACACCATTAACTTCACAACGACTCCTAATTAAAAACATCTTTAAAATCGATGACCACGTCCATTTGTATCTTATCTCCCTTGCAGATAAATTCGTAATGTATACCTGTGTTACTTACTTCGCTAATGTATGCAATTTATCTTACAAATCGAATACGAATGCGAAACGCCTCCTTCGTCTGATTTTAAGATACACAATGCAGTTTTGAATACACTAAATTTACTTTTAATTGCATTTCGGGCAATAATGACTAACAATTTTAGGATGGTTATTTAACATAGTTATTTTTTACTAAAGCACTAAAAAGCTCATATTGTATGGAAATGAATACCATATCTTTGTTAACGAAAGATACGATTCACGACTTTTGAATCAAATTGAAGCTCGCTATCAGTCATAAATTTATAACTGAATCTCGTATTTCATAAAGCGACCCAGTGAACAAGTGTATACGACAGACTAGACATTAAGTAATAAATACCTTTGATGATTATGTAGGAAGATAACAGGTACGCTTTTATTAATGTCGAATTCAAATAATAGTACTTAGTCATTATTGTGTATTTCATGGTTGATTTCTTTGAGAGATTTATAAGAAGTAAGACTATAAAAATAATTGAGCTTATTAGGTTAACGGTAAATAAATCAATGCATATTGTTATTTCAGAGCTGGATTAAATGTTCATGGTTTGGTTTATTTTATAGGCACAATTTAATTCCGATCCGAATTCTACCAAAATGAAGTATTTGTTTAGAGCCATGTTATAGTTGCATTAAAACGGCATCAGGTAAGAAAAGGAGCTGACAGTTCTCGCAATAAAAATTAAAAAAAAATAGATAATGAAAACAGCATGCTGAATATTACAGTCAATTTGCTCTACTCTGAACCGAGATATTATCGATTCAATTTTAGTTTGGACATTACATCCTGGGCCACAATCTGTTTCACAGAGAATTACTTGCGAATTATCTCTGTAACAGATGACTGTCCACAACACGTGCGTTGATTTCACGTGGCGTCAGCCATTGGCACGTTCATTGTTTACATAACGCCTAACTGCTTCGGGCCAAATGATGCATATTACTCATTTTAATACCCATTTATACTAAATAGGAAATATTTTTTAACTACAAATACTTCAAACGTCTTTATTTATTTTTCTTATACTTCAAAAAAATGTTTGAGAATTTAATTTGTCGGAGTAAAAAAGTTAATATGCCGAACTCATTAAGCCTCGTCGATGTCATGCTTATCAGTGATTGTAGCGGCCAAGGTTTATTCACTGCGGGATCAGTTTGCCTGGGCCACTGACAAAGATAAACCACCCTGGGAAATCTACAGGAACTTTCTCAGCAAGTTTGTTACCCCGGGACAACCTGGTTAACGAGTTAGGGTCATGTTCCCAATCCAAAATCAGGTTACTATGCCACCAAAGTGTCCAGGTGTTCTGACTGACCATGTTCACAACTATAGTTTTTTATACAAATGAAATGAAATGTGGTTTAGCGTCTTTTCTGCGCCAACCGGGCTGCTGAAGACGTGCGCAAACCATGCAGTTTCTGTGAGAGACACTGCATGCCTACATAATGGCTACACGGCCTATTTATATGTATAATATTACCATCTATTGGATCGCAAACTTGCTGCCGAACCATGCACGGAACTTCGGGTTTGCTTCCCATCCGAACAACTAAACGCCGTTCCTTGCCAGTTCCCTCGTTCCGTTCCGTCCCATGCAAACAGGAAAAAGTTGGGTATCGCTGCCCTGGCAGAAATGCAATATATTTCAGAAGTAACAGTTAAGGAACGAATGATTTAGGGAAGTATTTTGAAATAAAATATGGAAAATGGTTGATACTTGATGTTATAGATCGAGTAAGGTTTCATCTTAGGCCAAGGGTATGATACATGTAGACTTTTATTATTATATATTATTACACACATAATATATATACCTATAATTGTAATAATATATTATTATATTAATATTCTCCGTATAACATGTGGATATATTCTATAATATATACATTTTGTATAATCTCAATGTAGACATGTTCTATAATATGTACATTTTGTATAATCTCAATGTCGACATGTTCTATAATATATACATTTTCTATAATCTCAATGTAGACATATTCTATAATATACATTTTGTATAATCTCAATGTAGACATGTTCTATAATATGTACATTTTGTATAATCTCAATGTAGACATGTTCTATAATATGTACATTTTGTATAATAATCTCAATGTAGACATGATCTATAATATGTACATATTGTATAATCTCGATGTAGACATGTTCTATAATATACATATTGTATAATCTCAATGTAGACATGATCTATAATATATACATTTTGTATAATCTCATTCTCATTGTCTCACACTTTATATGTGCGAGTAGGTGTGACCCTAGGTGATAATTTGAACAATAAAATGGTAATTTCGACTCCCTTTTAATTGAAACATTTAATTTAAAAAAAAACAAAAAACAACCCAAAACACCGTTTATTTCATCAGTTTTTATATATTTTAAACTGTATTCCATTCTTTTATTTGTGAATCTGGAAGCATACAATCACTCAGATCTCCCCGGCCATCACAAAACTTCTCCACGGTTCATGCCCGCCGTCATTAGCCCGGTCGGTGAAAATACGTAAGACGTTAATCAGTATTTAATTCAGAGTTTAAATGTTTTTGTTCAATGGCCCACAGATTTGATATTTACTTCAATTGAAGAACCGCTTAATCATCGCTATCTTGGAGGCATGGGTTCGCTTTCTATGTTGACCGAGAACCTTCATAGTTGGAATTGGATACTAGTATAAACCGTAGTATCTCTACCAGGGCAAAATTTGGGTGATCAGTCTATCTACTATGTGCACCAATATCACTTACTTAACATATCATTATAACATAACAAAATACAATTTAGAACGTAAGTCATTGTTAAATATCTTCAGTAAAATAGAATGTCACGATAAAAGTTCCTGGAAGGAAAATGATGGACCAAGACTAGTAATTATTTAATGTAGTGCCAGTTATAAATAGACAATTTTTCCTTTATTTTTTTCCTCCCCTCTTCCTGCATTTTTTGGTTGACTTTTTGGTCTAGAATTGGAGAAAAGGCATCAAATTTTCAATTTCATAGCAGTTTTGGGTAATACTGAGGATATTACAGCGGAGGGATAGGGGGTGTAAAATGTCTTTCTGCGGAGCAATCATTGTGTCGGAAGTGAGATTTTTACCCCAGCGAACTTCAAATCCCCGTAGCAAAAAATCTAAACGGTCAACCCCCTACAAATTTATGATGAGGAGATTGCCAAATGTGGTCCCCATTGTGCCTAAAAAGATTGGAACCAACGGAATGTTGAGAAAAAAACTACAGCCTGTGATGTTACATGCTTTTAACATTGAAGTCAATGGGCAAATAATTACTAGTCTGAGTCCTGATAACAGAACAGGAAATGCTATACGAAAATAAATAATAGATATAAGAGATTGTTCACCATGAATACATAAACCTAAACTTTAATGAAGTAATTAATCAACTCTGTATTAATTGAGAACTTGTATTTAAATATATGTGTATTTATTTTTTTCATATTTATTGTACTTAGTGTACGAATAACAAAAAAACAAAAACAAAATAAATATTATTATTATCCCAATCGGTGCAGAACAGAAGGACCGTAAACCGCATTTCATTTGAAGAATCGTTTAATTATCCCTGGTCCTTTCATTTATTATTATGAATATTCATGATCGTTAATTGTATCTTTCATGCTGAGACCTCGAACTGATTGACTGGCACGGAGGGCATTACGTCATCCCACCGATAATTAATCCCAATGGTAAATTTACACCTGTTAATCTGGTCTTTTGGGAAATCGATCAGTGAAGTCTCGAGCAAAGAGTCTGGAAATAAATAGCCCTGGGTTCACGTTTGATCTTTACATGCCGTTGCGACTGAGTTGTCACCTCCCCCTCTTGAGTTGTCTTTGACTGTAGGAATAGCCCTTGGCTTGTTTATGTTAGGACTTTATCTTATAAGGGCTTAACACATCTTATTCCTGTTTGATTAATTTGATTAGCTCGGATTATCCGAATTAACGTCGTGTTAAACCAATGATTACTTTTTTGCCCCAAATGGGATAATAAACAAGGATATACGCTTTGTGTTATGTCTCTTCTCAGTTCGAGGGGGAGAAAGAAATGGGGTTTAACGTCCACTCCACACAAACCAGGTCTTTTCGGGACCAACATATGGTTTTAATTGTATTTCAATAATTCGTTTGCGCGTAAGGGTCTTTAGCAGTGGGAGGAAACCGGAGAGCCTGGAGGAAACCCACGAGGTTGAGAAGGCGCCCCTATCTCCATGCCACAAACGCTCACACCAGGGATCGAAACCACAGCCACAAGCCAGAGGTGACCGGCCAGCTAGAGGTCGAAGTGCGGACCTCTAGACTACTAGGTCACCCCCCTTCTCAGTTCGATTTCTTTTTTGTACCAATAGGGCTACTACGAACGGGCAAGTGTCATGTTGTGGGTTGCGAGGGACATTTTCTCCGGATAGCGGTGCGGCACAGGCCCCGCTCATTTCGACTTTTTTCTGCACCAACAGGGCTAATAAAAACGGACAGGTGCCATGTAATGGGCTACAGGCAAATTCTGCCCTGGCAGCGGCGCTAGAGCCCCTTCCTGTCATTTCGATTTATATCCTGCGCCATGCAGCGGGCTACTAGGGGACATTTTTTCCTAGTCGTGGCACTGCAGCTCCCTCATGCCATTTCGATCTATTTTCAGCACAGCGCCAATAAACACGCATAATAAATGTGCCGTGTTGTGAGCAACGATGGAAATGTGCCCGGGCAGTAGCGTTGCAGTCTACACTAATTTCGATTTCCAACAGAAAGGGGATCTTTAACTAATGTCGTACACGGAACTCCTGTTGCTGTTCTGATTAAAGTGATGGTTGTTGCTTAAATTAAAAAAAAAAACCCCACAAAACATGCCCCCATCCCCTAATGCTTTTCCTTATATGAGGAATATACCTTATTATAGCTTAACGCGTCTTATTCCTGTATGATCCATCTGAAAACCCCAGATTATCTGAATTAACAGCTTGTCAAGCTCATGATTAGGTTAATCGCCATCAGCCACCCTATTCAAACTTTTAAGCCGTATCATCTGCACCAATATTAATCAACACAGGGTACAATTTTATGGATACACAATTACTGAGTTTAATACTAATCGCCTTAAACTTTATATGAAATTGGTTAAAATATTCATGTTAGGGAATAAAATATCACCCTTTAGCTTTATATAAAATTAGTAAGAAAGAGAGAGAGAGAGAGAGAGAGAGAGAGAGAGATGGGGTTTAACGTCCACTCGACACAAACTAGGTCATTTCGATGGTTTAATTTTATTTCAACAATTCGCTTGCGCGTAGGGGTCTTTAGCAGTGGGAGGAAACCGGAGTGCTCAAAGGGAACCCATGAGGATCGAAACCAGAGCCGCAAGCCAAAGGTAACCGGCCAGCTAGAGGTCGAAACGCGGCACTCCAGATCACTAGGCCATCCCAACCCCCCAAAATTAGTAAGGATACCTATAGTAGAGAATAAAATAATCGGAGCCATCATGACACGACGATGAGGCACTGACCCTTCAACCGTTGCATCCCGGGTTCGATACCGATCTTGTGGACCGAGATAATTCCCCCAGACTATTCATTCCGGATTTTCATTGTCAGTGGTGCAAGATGAGGGTTATATCAAAAACAAAGAGCGCATAATCCTTTGGATGATACGAAAAACTGAAATCTCGTATTTACCATTGTCAAGTCATAAAAGATCCACTGACATGTTAAAACCGAAATAAGATTAGTCCACTGCTAAATGACCCGCACACGCAAAGGAATTGAAATAAAACCGAACCATATACTAGTCCCGAAGTGTTGAGTGGACGATAAACAACCCTACCCAACCCTACCCCCACCCTCTCACTCTCTCCCTACCCTACCGCCTGTCAAACTAATTAAAAAGAGTATTCTTCCCATTTACCTCCTTTGTAGTAATTAATTTAAGGCAGAGAAAGAATTACAGTGGTGGTGGTCCGATTCGTTATATCTTTGTAAATACTGAACAAATTAGAACTGAACCATTTTAAAACTGGTATTCCTTTAAAAGATTCGACTTTCACATTATTGCAAGACAAGAGATTCTTCAATCCATTGAATGACGATCATGGACTTCAAAATATTTTCTGTGACGAAACATTTTTATATATTCAAAACTTGATGGATTGGAATTTGTGAAGTTTAAAACTTGCGATATAGACTCAAAGCAGCTGTTGGGCATATTGAACAAAATATTCCTTTGTTGCTTGTTTGTTTATTGTGTCTCCTCCTCGACGAAATTGTTTATTTACAACTTTTGTTAAAATTGATCTGTAGCCACAGGCATCTTGTCACCCCACAACACTCTAAATCAACATGTTAATTCCCTTGCCTAAATCTATTGTTTTATCTCTACTGGTACAAAGGGAAGCCGAGACGGGTAAACAACAAGGGAACACTCGACGAAACAAACTGCACAAGGGAGTCTTATGTCGCCTTCTTTACTAAATATATATATTGGGATTTTCATCATCTTTACAAGACCCACGGGGGTAGAATAGTTCATCTATTGGGGATTATTACACAGAGAGTCTTGTGGTGTACAGGAAGGGTAAGACGGTCCAGAGGGTAAGGCGATCCAGTACATCCATTTCAGGGGAAGGGGGGAAATTAGAATCTTATCCCTTGGGTATTATTGCACAGAATGTCCAGTTGGCGTACCGAGAGGGGCCAGAGGATTTCAAGGGGAGTGTGGTGATCAGAACCCATGATAGATTTATCTATTGGGTATTATTGCTCTTAGGCGCCAGTTGGCATAAAGAGAAGGGACAGGGAATTCGACTTGCCAGGAACCTAGGGCATCTATTTCAGGTGACGGGCGGAATCCAATCAGAATCTATATCCCTTTACACAGAGACCAGTTGCATGGAGCTTTATCCCTTGGGTATTATTTACAGAGCGTTAATGTACAGTGAGGGGCCAGAACATATGCCGGTCCAGGAACCTGGCATCTATTACTGGGGTGAAGAGCATCCAATCGGAATCTTCATCTCTTTACACAGAGTCCAATTGCATAAAAGAGGGAGCCCCGGGTACCCATTCCACTCAGCTGTACTAGTTGCTCAACTTAATTTGAATAAAATGTTTATTTAAGATGCCTTTCTTTATCACATGTCTGCGTATTTGGCCGAGAGTCGCCGGGGCATGCAAATCAAGCTGTTTGGCCTTAGGTATCACCGAAATTCTGCACGCCACCTCGAGAGCCCTAAAAGAAAACCGCTAGATAATATTTTAAGCATTAAAATATGTTTCTTTTTATACGATCTCAAAGATGGTGTCAGGTGCGGATCCAGGAATTTTTGCAGGAGGGGGTTTGCCAGGTTTCTGTTACGGAAATCTGCCATCATCGCCTCTAAATTACATAGGCGCATACATACAAATTGAGCTTTTTAAACAGAGAAATCATTTTTATACTGATGTAGGATCACTTTGTGATGTAATTTCATTGATGCAAGGCATTTTTTTTTTATGTGGCTGAGCAAGGGGGGGGGACCCCCCAAACACCCCCTCTGGATCCGCGCCTGCGGTGTTTTATGTTGTGACTAAATTTGATGACTGGCGGTCACCCGGAAATGTAGCCTACTTCAAAGTGCCTGACAAGTGAAGAAAATCACCTAGTCATTCAGATGGGACAACAAATAGTTGTATTCTTTGGCGTGTGCTTAAAAGAACCCTTGACAGTTGGAATTCGATTAAGAAGAGGAAACGAAAGTGTCCGTGGGCGAAAATGTCCGCCACCCGGGCAAAAGTCCGACATATCAAACTGCATGTTGGATGCCTGTTTTCATTCGGCCAAAGAAATGGAAATAAAAGTAAATCCCGATTAAGTAAAACGAAATTTTGAACTATAAAAAACGAAACGATATAAGATCTGTGTTTTAACCAGATTAAAGTAAATCCCAAACGACCTTGGACGAATAGAACTAGATGGAACAGAGAGAGAGAGAGAGAGAGAGAGAGAGGGGTTAACGTTTTAACATCCACTCCAAACTCACACAAATTAGGTCATTTTGGGACTAACATATGGTTAAATTTTATTTCAATAATTCGCTTGCGCGTAGAGGAAACAACTGGAGATAACTTTCGAGGTTGCACACTTATAACAACACACAAACAATAAAAATATTATAAGACCAATGGTGCGTGGTTGCCCCTTGTCAGTGATGCAGGACGGAGGGCCTGGCAAGGATAGCTGTCTAGTCGTTCGGATGGGACAAAAATCCAAGCCCCTGTGTACACATTGGCGTGCACGTAAATGATTCCTTTACAGTTGGAATTCCATATAAGTGCAGGCCGTAGTCCCGCTTTCCGTGCAAATTTTCCTCATAGCACACTGTATGGCGTATGACCGTCTTCATTAGATCCATGTAGGAGCAGAACAGTAGGACGTTAAACCTTTTTTCATTTGATTTCATTTCACGACCAGCGGTGGTTAACATGTATAGATCATTAACAAATTCAAAACCCCGTCTATTTAATTTGTCTTCGGTTTAAAAATAAAATTACAATCGAGGTTGCACACTTATAACAACACACAAACAATAAAAATATTATAAGACCAATGGTGCGTGGTTGCCCCTTGTCAGTGATGCAGGACGGAGGGCCTGGCAAGGATAGCTGTCTAGTCGTTCGGATGGGACAAAAATCCAAGCCCCTGTGTACACATTGGCGTGCACGTAAATGATTCCTTTACAGTTGGAATTCCATATAAGTGCAGGCCGTAGTCCCGCTTTCCGTGCAAATTTTCCTCATAGCACACTGTATGGCGTATGACCGTCTTCATTAGATCCATGTAGGAGCAGAACAGTAGGACGTTAAACCTTTTTTCATTTGATTTCATTTCACGACCAGCGGTGGTTAACATGTATAGATCATTAACAAATTCAAAACCCCGTCTATTTAATTTGTCTTCGGTTTAAAAATAAAATTACAATGTGGGGATATTATACTTAAATTTTATTAACACAATTCAAAGGTTTATGTGTGGCTTTACGACCAATAAGAACATAGGGCTGTCAAGGAGATGGTCTTCTTTTAAGTTCTCTTTAATCCGGCTTTATTTCTTGTCATCAATTTGCTGCGCTTTTTACAGCCGTGTATTAAAAGGGTTATTTTATTTCCCTTGTAAATCTTCACTTTTTTTCAGAAAAACAGATAGATGAGACAGTCATTACCTTTGTAGTACTAATGCTATGGTTTATTAAACATGCTAATTACATACTCGTGGTCATTGAAGCAGAACCACGTGAAACTATTCCATCCCCCGAATAAAAAACCCATCACTACTACTTCAAGTAAATGACGGATCATAAATAAAAGTTGGATTGGGTTAATTAGGAGTCCGGAAAATGGTTAATCAATTTCTACTTACCATAAATAAATAAATAAAATAAAATAAAGTTTGTTGGTTAAGTGTTTTATAGTTACGTAGATCCATTGAAATGGTACCGCTTTTAAACCCCCCCAACCCAATCGCTTCTTGAAGTAAAGAACGAACCATAAAATATAGTTGAACTGAATCATTGGGTGTCTGCAAAATGGTTAATCAAATTCTACTTACCATTAATAGGCTAAAACACAATATAAGTCAGGCCTAAATATCAAGGCTACATCGCGAGATGCAAATAGGGTTAGAGCACGTGATTGTGGGCTAGGGTTAGCAGCTAACACTGTTGACATTTCGCTGAAAAAATCTGCAGATAGCCTTAAAATTTAGACCAAACACGTAGTTAGCCACGCCAAAGTAGGCCCAGTAGGTTTGTATAAATTAATAAAAAAAAATGGTGAATTAAAAACTGTAAGCCATCTGATCGGGCTTTCGCTCCATTAGGCCCTCTTCGCCGTTAAGAGTATCCACCCCCCACCCTTCAATTTGAACAAAGATCAACATGATTTTTGGTAATGAAACAAAAATTTCTTTTTACTATTTTGGCGTCTGATGGTTTTGTTTTTCCATTTACTTTCTTGTTAAAGGGACAATAACATTCTTGCTGGCTTGGTAGCTCCAGAAAATAAACAATAACCTTATTCTAAGTACTAAATGTTTAAGTGTCCTACCTGTTGTGTAAATTATCCATTACAACCTATTTTACTTGTCCAGAGGGTTCGAAAATATTTTAAAATCCAAGTGACATTTGAAAAGGTTTACGTTAGACTTTTCAAATCAATTGGTTGAATTTTTCCAATTTTTTTAAACATAGGTGTGTTAAGATGAAATTTATATCATCATTTAATTGGAATATTCTAAAATAATACGATTTGTTGACCAGAATGAAGATTGGGACATATTATTCAGTTACAACAGGAGTGTTATTGGGGCTTTAAAATGTCATGATCAGCTGATTATTATTGCATCAGTAAAACTAATATGTAGCACATGTATTCGGTGTTTTAGCAATGTCACTCCCAGTTACTACGTTTCTTTCAAAAAATTTCAAGCCCGGGTGGACAAACCCCAAATCCCCTCGTTGAGTTGTTTGCCTGGAACCCAGAGGGCTCTGCGCAGGTCTACCCAATGAAGTGGAACACTGTAAAAAAAAATCCGACCAAACTGATACGATATCACGCTTACACTCAGTGTCAGTATCGGTCCGATGAAACACCTCAAGTCGATCTAAGGGAAACGAACCTTCACTGCCACCTGCCATGTAATTTCAATGCTTTAGTCGGTAGTGGGAATATCTCAACAAAATACAACTTTTTTGAAACATAATGATAGCTCCGTTTCCCCTAGAAATGGTTCCACTACTGATGTCTTCCGTCTTACCCCAGGCACAGTAGTGGCTTTTCCTACAGAGTTCCTTTACGCAAGTTTTTTAGTCAAATGGCTACAAAAAGTTTACTGGCCTATAGCTCCCCTAATTTACACATAAACTAACCCAAAACTGTACTGCGCATAGCTTAATATATAGTAAATCAATTCCCATTGCAATGAAGCTGAAGCCTTACCGCATAATTATATGATTTGATGAAACCCAACTGCTACGCGAAATTTAAACTAGCCGGTGTCATGGCGGTTTGCGTAGTACGTCATTACAAGAAACATCGCTATGCAAATGTAGAACGCATTACCAAAGAAAAACTGTCCAAGTCTTCACTATTTGTGATAGTACTTAATCCAATACAAACTAATGATATGTGTTGACAATTGTGCGTTTGAACTTGCGTAAGGGGTCTTAGACTGTACCAATTGTAACGTTACACACAGCTGTTTCACGTTACAAGTATAGTAACTACGTTTCCCCATACAATCTTCTCGGATTCACAATGCTACATAGAAAAAATTTCGAAACAGAAATCGAAACTGGTCGATGATCATAATGATAACTTAAATTTCCCCTAAAAATCTTCTCGGATTCAAAAGGCTACATAGCATGTTTTCAAGGCACTGACTTTAGATTTTCAAAGCACGCATTTGTTTATCCAGAGGCACGTCCGTGTCTATAGGCACGTTCCGGTTAAAAGAGGCCCGGGGACCAGAATAATATGATTCATGAGTAGGGAGAATAATATTGTGAGTGAATTTGAAGAATTTAAATTCTAGGGGAAGGGATAGGGGAGGGGGAACTGGTTATCTATCGACGCAAATATCAACGACCCGATTAAAGGGAAACAACTCTGTGTACACTACCCGGGCTCAGACTAGCAATTATTTGTTCGTTGACTTAAATGTTAAATGGCGATAACATCACAGGCCTTAGCTATTTGTTCGACATTTCGCTGGTTCCAATCTTAATAGGCACATAGGTAAAGGTATTTGGAACTCTACACGGTTCCTCTGTACAGAGACAGTTTACCCCCTATCTCACCGCTACAATGTCATCGGTATTACCCCAAACTGCTATTCAATTGCAAATTCGACCCATTTCATCAAATCCCAGATCAAAAGTTCAACCAAATAACCAATGCAATTGATCGATAGTTTCACGCACCTCAAGATTTCTAAGGTCAACCTCAGATGTTTGGCAAGACTATGCCATATCATTATGCCCCATCTGTGGTAATCTAATCTTTAAGTGGCATTTAGCGATCAGGAAAACACATTAACAGAACAAAATTTTTATGGGATACAATCACTAGTTTTATTCTAAAAGCACGACGTTTCGATAAGTATCCTCTTATCGTTATCAAGCACAAGTGACTCAAGTTGATAGCCGTAGGGCAACCATACATTAGTTGAAATAGTGTACCCAAGCGACGTATTTCATTGAAATGCACGTGCTCGATAGTGTCTGTATTTTAAGTTGTTTAATGGTCTCCTGCAAGACATTGCGTAATATATCGATACTGACCTCGTTCTATCGCACTCGTACAGTACCAATATAGTGTTTCCTATGATTACTATTATGTATGCTCGCGACATCACTACATATTGCAATAGCAAAGTGTCAACCAGTGAGTACTTTGCAGATTGAACAACGGGTGTGAATACTGATAGATAGTATTCTCCAGGAAGAGTTGCCAAGGATTTTGGTTATAGATATGACATACACAAGACACCTGTACGTATCGCATACATGCTCTGAACAAGTAATGAGTACGTTGCAGATTGACCATTAAGTAAAAATGATGAGAGAATTTCTTTGCATAGTAATGTCCTGGGTGAAAGAAACTTCTGATTCTTCGTAAGTTACTTGTATCTGCACAGAAATTTGGTTACAGACATAGCCTATATCAATGTATAAATGAAAATATCATTACAGCGGGTATTGTCATAGTTGGCCCTTTTGGGCTATTGTTTGTAGTATCCCCAACTACGGATCTTTTAAACCATTAACGACGGTTGATTCTATGGCCTGAGATACCCTTGGTAGCTGAATGCCCAGAAACGGACATTCTGGCGACACTTTATAATGTTCACATAACAGTACATCATTCTTCTTCGATTCTTTTATCACCGTTCCGCAACAGAAACACTGTAAACTCGATTCTTCATAGAAAAATCCAGCTCTAGCTGCTGCTCTGTTATCACCAGGTGGTAAATTCATGCATTCGTTCCCGCCAAAAGAACTGACCCTGTTGGCGAGCCTTGGATATCTATTATTTTGTATGCCGTAGTAGTCAACCGGAAGCAGGCCATCCACCACTGGCTTGTACGTCTGCACGAAGGAGCATTCTTTGTTGATCATATAGTGCTCAATGTAAGGCACACGTTTCGTTTTCCATTCCTTCACCGTCTGGAAACATTTAACGCATGTGACATGACCATCCCTGTGTGTCGATGTACCCGTGTAAACAAACCCCACATTACTCCAATTCTTCGTCAAGGACTTAATTTTCGGACAGGACCTAAATGTATCCATTCTCATCTTATTGCTTATTGCTAGATTTATTTTTGAGTAAGCACCACAGCAGAGGCTAGACAAAGAAGCACTGTCCGTTTCTTCTGATTTCATATTGGAGTAAGCACCACAGCAGAGGCTAGAAGAAACACTGCCCGTTTTTTCCATAACGAAGCAGCTGAAAAATGGCCGTCAAATATATGTACAAATCAGTGATGAATAATATACTTCCTCTATCTGTAGCAATTCGCCAGCACCTTCGTCGTTTTGTATGTCAATTTCTCTTTCGCCAGCACCTTCGTCCTTTTTTTAAGTCAATTGCTCTTGTCTTTATGGTTTAGAAGAAAGGAAAATCGTTTGAAAATACGTTTCCGCTGGTTCTTGGTGAGTAGCAATGGTTTTGAAGCCCAGAACGTAATCCGACATACATTTAGGGAAATAACCTTTCTACCAAGAAAATGACGTCATTTCTTGGAATGTACATGTGAGGTTATTATTTATAGGTTGAGATGTATATTTATCCTGGAGTACATGGGAAAAAAAGTGAGGTTATTATTTACATACAGGTGTCGTTATTATTGATAGGTTGAGATGTACATCTATCCTGGAGTACATGAAAAAAACCTGCCTTGTTTAAAATAACGATGAAAGTATTGACATATCTTATGTAACATAAGCCAGTTCTCTGAAACCCTACGTGCAACCCATGTTTTCTTTTGAAAAGTTATAGATAGATAGATTTTATTACATAAAACACCCATTTCGGGCAGCATGTAAATATGCATGAAAACAGAAATACATAAAAAGTGAATGTAAAATAGTAAAAAGAATGAAAAACATAAAAAGTGAATGAAAATTACATAAAGATGCGATTTACATTTATATAGCTTGAACTTAAAGTAAAGATTATTGTTATTGTTTTTTTGTTTATATAGAAGTGGGTGCCACATCCCTTAATTTAAAAGCATGTTGCACAAAGGAGCACACTGTTTTTGCCAAAGCAAATGGCGTTTTAAACATGTTTTCAAAAGAAAATGGCTAGTTTTGGATCTCAAATGCCACATAAACAAAAGTCTTGCGTAGTTCCTCATACCGGTTACACTCAATGAAAAATTATACTCATTCTCAACTTGCTGTTGAGGGCATTTTGTGCAAAACCGCAGATGTGCAGGTATATCCTTGTATCGCCCTCTCTCTATTTCAAGGGAATGTGTCCTTAGTCTAAGGCGGGACATCGCGGTTTTAGTTTTAAGATTATTAACAACTTGCAGGTAATGCACGGTAGCGTTGATATTATTTTTAAACCTGTAAAATGTTCTTAGTTTCTAGTTATCTGAAGCGCATAGATTGGCATAAACTTCGTTGAATTTTTCTTCTAGGCATTTAGTAATTTGATTTGTTGATGGACTAAGAGATGATATATTAAAAGTATTTAACAATTTGGCAATGGCTGCGGTCCAAGAGAGTATAGGGTTAATCGCTCCTAAAGTACTATCCTCTTTAAAGTAAGCAAAAAGAATTGGGTTATTTATACTGAGTTGTGGGTTGGATAGACGTTTAAAATATGACAGCATTCTACGATATATATTAAATTGTAGCGGGAATATTTGACCTCCGGCTAAGCAGCCAATATTTGATGCCTTTGTAGATTGCGCTAAAATGGACTTACAAATTTTTATGGTAATTTTATTTATGTCTATTTTATCCCATTTCTTTAGATCAGAATTTTTACTGTGGACAATTTGAGAACCCCATACATCAGATGAATAAATGGCAATTTGTTTAACAATAGCATGGTACAGTTTAGTCAAAATATCGGTTGGTAGGAAATTTTGAGTACACACTTTATATCTGATGGAAAACCAAGCTTTTCTTGCCTTTTTACTTAGATCAGAAATGGCATAGAATGTAAGTAAGCATAGAAATATACAGTATCTATTTCTATACAAGTATCACATGATTACATAACTGAAGGGAGGTAACTCCATTTAACATCATTGTTATCAATATGCGGCAGTATTAAACCGGGCGATGTTGATTAAGTGCTGGACTGGTTGTGTGTAATAATACAAGCTTGCAGAACCCTTCTGGACCACCTGCAAAGTGTCGTTTCTAAGAACACTAGTGTCTGAATATCTAACACCTATTTTATTTAGATAAATTTACTATACAATAAAATCAGCTAATAAATATAAGTCAATTTCGCTAATCTTTTCAGTAACAAATTATGGCACCAGAAGAAGATTACAATCTCGCACCTTCCTTGCCTTATTGATAGGGTGATGCTGTCAGTACCTCTCTGTATCTATTGTAGGCAGGTCACTGCATATGGGCTAATACTGAAGACGGGTATTATCTTTAACTTGTCCGTATATTCTGTACTTCATAATATTGTGATCCATGAATACACATGCCGTTACGTTTTACAACGATGTGGTAGGGATTGTCATGCTTTGATCCGACCTTACGTTCATTTTGTTAAAAAAAAACAACCCCAGAGAGGTACTGTCAGCTAGGCGCTTATTGGTGATCCATCTGTAGTACTGTACAAATTACCTTGGGGACAGCCATTGGTCCACTCCTTGTTCGTTCAGAGCCGGATGTATACTCCATTTATTTTATCATAAATGAATTGTGGGAGGGGATGATCATTCTTTGGGTTGCACCAAGAGTTCACTTTAAATCATCTGGTAGACTCTATGTATCATAGTTATTGTAGTAGTGTATATTTTATGTATAGTTTGCATACGTATTTAATTATAAGATTTAAATTGCGTATGCAAACTATACATAAAATATACACTACTACAATAGTGTAAAATAGCGAAACACGAGACCAAGAAGCTAGACGAACAATCTATACCCATATCACAATCCAGTCCATAGCAAGTGCTTTGATATATGTACAAATGATTCCCAAATCATAACCCAGTCACCTGAAGCTAAACTGCGTCCACAGGATCAGCGAGGTTCAGCTTTAACATAAAATATCCCGTCTCAGAATTTTGAGCATTTGCTTCGTCAACTAAGAAAACATGCAAGGACTTGATGATTTGACTAAATTTAACGGAACCACTCACATTTTCGGATATTTTATGGAAGTTTATTCCATACAGTTGAGGCCTTGTATCGAAAAGTTCTGGATCAAAATGTTTTCTAGGCATGGGTAAGTAATCCAATAGCAACTCACAATGGGCGTTTTGGATGATATAATGCTCCCAAGATTTTGAAGACATCCTACAACAGATAGCCGAGTAACAAATCTGATTTTAAAATTAATAACTTATCGATGATGTTTATCTAACATTTTTTTTTTATTATCTTAAAAAGTTAAACCCACATTTGGTAATTTTACTGCAAACTCTGAACTCCACATTAAAAGTTTTCTTTGGATGCCGAATACTGTTATGTTGTTCTTGGTAAGTTTACCCAGCTAGTTAAGTCGGTGACCACACGGTAAGAAGACAGTGGGCTGGCCAGAATTCCCGCCCACTGATTGCCTATGCGACCCCCACCATCCTGTAAACGCTCGTCACGTGTATTCCTCTTCGCCAGAAACAGTTACAGACTTCAAGTATGTGGCAATCTAATTAAAATATAGATCTATATTTCGTTTCGTTTTTTATACTTTCGATCGCCTACACTCATGTTGATCTAACAAGTTATTGTGGGAGCACTCGGCAAACCTCGTAGGATTTCGGGAATCTATACTCGGCTGTATGATGAATTTCGCCATATTGGAACTACTTTAAAGGTCCCGGATGAAACATGGCTGCGCCCATTCCAAACACAAGTTGGCAACCTATTTGGCTAGCTACCTATTCGACCGATCCAGCTGTAAGATAATGACGAAATTACACGTCTATTCTGAGCTGAAGGAATGGATAAAAAATAATATATTCTACTTTCATTTGATAGACATAACGTTGGATTTTATTGGTTGATAAATAGAGACTGTTGTCTTTACTGTAAATAGGTTACCAACGAACAGGTTGCAGCTCGATCGGTCGAATAGGTCGCTAGCCGAATAGGTTCCCAATTTGTGTAATAACGTCAAGTTTTCCTGTTAAAGTAAACCGGTAGCCGCATCGCAAATATATGGGCGTAGGTACATACCACTTACTGTCATACATCCGAGACTAGATGTAGTTTACGGAATCTGTCGAGATTAGCCGAGTGATTGTGGGAGCTCACGTTCTATGACGTCAGTATCAGGCACCGGACATTTGACATTCGATTAACCAATTAGCGACCGCCATGCTTTTTAAAATCTACTTTTGTTTTGATTTCTATCGGCTGGTGTTTTTGAACTATAAAAAACGAAACGAAATTGGATCTGTGTTTTAATCAGATTGAGTATGTGGTTGTGCAATGGTAAACGTTTTTTACCACCCACCGAGCCTGGTCTTATGACGTCATATGTGGATTAGTATAAGGGCTGTGGCCTGCAGATTTCGTCACAGTCTCGAGATGTAGACAGGGCTAGCCCTAACCCTGGACCAAGCCTAACCCTTATCCTAACCCACAATCCACATATGACGTCATAAGACCAGGCTCCGGTGGATGGTAAAAAACGTTTACCTTGTGCAATCCCCTGTCATCATCACAGGAGTTCCTCCTATGCACGTGTCATTAGGATACCATAGCACATAACTTCTCCACAACAGTTCGGTTACTTCCTAAAGTCATTTGCATATAGGTGAGATTATTATTAGCATACAGGTGTATGTAATAGTTATTAGCACACTTTCCGAGGTGTATCGGTGAATATCAGGACAGTTTTGGTCGGGGGCTCAGCCGAGGCGACCCACGACCAAAACTGTCCTGATATTCACCGATACCGAGGAAAGGTGCTAATAAGTTACTTACATCACATTTCTATCGAGTATTGTGAAGCAAAATGTGAAAAATAGTATTTATTACCGAAAAGTGACAAATAATTTCAGTTCTTTTATTTAACCCTTTCTGTGCCTCTCGTTACATTTCGTGGTAGTATTTACACGTGCGTCTTGTTGTCTATATATGGCATAGAGGACTGCGATTATATTAAATGTAGAGTAAAGGAAATTCGAAACGTGGGTCATTCCTGGTAAAAGTATGCATTGACGCATGGTTCGTCCGTTGAAATGTAATTTAATGAAATTTATAACTTTCTAGGCGTTTTTTTTTTATATCCTGCTTATTTTCAAGGCTTGTGAAGTGTCTAGCAAGAGAATAACAATTAGTTAAAATAATTATTCAATATTCTCATTTATATGTTTTGCAAAATAAATCAAACCAAATTATTGAATAGATGCCAATTGATATGTCTAATAATTGTTTTTCGTAATATGTTGATTTAATGTCATTGTATATATTTTTGCACTGCCGTGTAGTTCCTACCGGTTTGTTTTGTTATGATTTTTATTAGTTGTCTCATGTACCTTAGCCTAGTGCAGTTTGAAACAACTAGTTATTTTCGCGATCTGGGTCGGACTAAACGTCAGCTTCTTATTGCTTTGATAAGTTTCTTATACGGTATGAAGGAATCCGTGTACACGGCTACTTTTAAGCATGTATTGGAAATGAACAGGACAGTTTCATCAAAGGTTGCCATTGTCAACGAGTAGAAGTGGGATGTAATTATCTTAATAACCTTGTTTAAACTAACCAACGAAAGTATTGACACATCTTCGGTAAACTAAGTCAGTTCTAAGATCTACTAGCACCTCATGGTGGTTTCTTTTAAAAATAAGATATAAATATTATAAAATATACAAGGGAGGTAACTCCATTTAACGCCACTGTCATCAGTATGTATTGATAGTATAACATTGTCATTGGGCGGTGATGAGGATGATTTAGTGCTGGATTCGTTTAGATCTTTGTAAGGGAATTCAATGTTCACCGTGTCGGTAATGGTTACTAGTCCGCAGGTCCCTTAGTCCACCGATATTATAAGGGTTGGGTTAGCTAGGGTGGGTTTATTGGTATCTTATAGTGGCGGACTAGTTAACCCGTCTCCAACGCGGGCGTAACTAGTGAAGTAACCACCACCTCACCATTCCACAAACAACCAAAGACAGACGCTGCAGAGAGCCTACAGTTTTATATTTCTATACAGTAGACAAAAGTTGCAGCTCCGGAAAATGTAGACATGTTCGGATATGTAGTTATATAATTAAAGTAAGGAATGGTGGGAAGGCGATCGTGCTGTGGGTAATAGATTAAGGCCGAAGAACCACATGGGCAGTGACGTAACTGCCATAGTCTCTTGGGGCAAGCGCTCGAATTGAGATAGCATTAACAGTTTAAAATTACAATCGCACATATATCTATGGAGTCCATAGTATGGACCATCACGAAAAGTACAATCGCCTATTCCATTCTTTTACTCATACTGTTAATACTTGCCTAACACCACTGCATCTGGGCTAATTAATGCATAATCGTGTGTGTGTGTGTGTGTGGGGGTCTATTAAGATGGGTTCGCCCGTCTGTCACACCTTTTGGTACACAATTACTCTCTAATTGAGCTAGAATGGTCAAACTTGGTGCAAGTGTTTATTAGGTCAATACCTTGATGGAGTTCGAAGATGAGCTTTGTCTGCTTACGGTAAACAGAGATAAGCAATCTGACAAATTGACGCACGATAACGTTGGTTGGAGATTCATTATGTCATTACCTTGACTATGTGTGAGAATTTTCTGCCTAGGCTTAGGAGCGATAAGCAATTTGACTGATCACTTTGGAACATAACAACTCTGCTATTAATTGAGGTAGAATGTTTAAACTTGTTGTAGATGTTCATCAGGCGAATGTCTTGACTGAGTCATTTTCAGCTAAAGCTAAGCAATTTCAATTACCCATGCCTTGGGATGAGATACAGATTGATGAAACTCACAGTATGGTTTGATTGCTCGATACTTTTGAAAAAAAAATAAATGAGCGATTATATGTGTCATCTATTTATTTGGGGATTTCGGCGGGGGACATCGTTGACTTGTTTTACCAATATCTGTCATGCTCTGAATTAAATCATTAAAAAAAACTCCAACAAAACCAAAAGCTGCTACGAGCTAGTTGACCAGTGAATCATCTGTAGAAGGAACTAATTAAACTCCAAGTCACGTGAATTCATGTAGTACTTGTAGTAGTGCACAAATTGACATGGAAGACAGCTACAAGTCCACCCCTGTTTCTCTCAAAGCTGGATGTATACTACATTTATCATATAAAGCACCCTTCATAATCGCAGAATAGTTGTTTATCGAAACAGTTTCCTTTCCCAAGAATGAGTTTATCATGTTTTGGGTCGTACTGCAAGATCATTTTAAAAACATCTGGTAGCATTCAGTAGATATTCAATTAGTGCACTCATATTCTTATTTATAACCAAATGTATATTCATTTATAAATTTTTAATAAGTTATATAATACGTAAATAAAAATATACATAATATCACTTAAATAACACTACAAAGAATGACAGAACAAGATTCATAAATACTGGCGTGAAAAATTATGACTTAAGACTGTTGTGGATGTAGGCAAATATCAGTATGAATACCATGACCATACTTTTGTACCTTTAAACATCATATTAAAGTGTTTTTTTCCAAATTTCGAATATTGCTCTAAATAATTAAAATGTTCTTTGGCTGTCGAATATTTTTCTTGATAAATTAAAGGAGCTTATTGGTCACTTCTGCAAAATGGGCAGTCTTTCCACGACAGCCAAACTGGGAGGAAGAACTACTGTTATCGTCTTTAACTGGTTCCCCATTGTTAAGCTGGTGACCACAAGGTAAGAAGATAGTTGACTAGTCGGAATTCTCGCGAACTGATAGTTCCTGTGATTCTTCCCCTTCCTGTAAACGCCCTTCGTCAGGAATAGTTGTGCAATCTTCTGCCATCCCAACAGCTAACAACAGTTCTTCTGATGACCACGTGTCAGCAGGATAAGACAACTCATATTTTTGAAGAATTTGCAGTGCAAGAGATTTTGACTTAGTCATACACAGAACCCTTTGAACCTTGGGACTTTTCAACAATGAAGTTAAATTTCTTATCTTTTGTTTAGAACTGCGTGGTTCTCTAGGATAATTTGTTATTGAATGGACGTGTTCTTCATCTGGTTCATTTGCTGGAATTCTGGTGGGAACGGTAGAACACGGTTGAAATGCATTTCTCTCTCCCGTGGGTGCAGGATTAAAACTATCTTCTTTAGTTAATTCAATGACAGTGGATATTTTTAGCAGTAAGGTGTAAAGGAATGGACAATGAGGAGACCATTTATAGTGTTCTCCAACAGGAATATCATACTTCTCCCAGCTTTTAAGTTGGATGCCGCAATAGAAACATTGAACCATATCACCGGGTCCCTTGTAGTAAAATCCGGCTTTAGCCAGAGCACATTTATTAGTGCTTGGTAAAAACATACTTTCGCACCCAGCAAATGAATGCTTCCGGTTGATGAAAAATGAAAAGTGGGGACTGTGTAAGGAATAGTCCATCATCGAAGGAAGATTAGAAACTACGGGACGGAACTTTTGCACAAATGGACATTCTTTCCCAGCACAATAATGTTCAATAAAAGGTATATGTGTCCTTTGCCAGCTCTTTACAGTCCGCAGACAATAACTGCATCTCACTTCGTCGCCATTGTGATTATCGATGTAGTAAAAGCCGACTGTACACAGCGATTGTGGAGTTGGGAGTGCGTGCGGCCACGATGTAAAAGTATCCATTCTCAACTTCGCACTCTCCGCTAATTTGGTGCTCGAGCTTCCACTGCAGCAAAGCTGTGTTGAAGAATCACTGTTAGATTCTTGAACAGGTCTCTTTTGTGCTTCCATTATGCGGCTTTCTGTCGGGACAATGTGCTTGTAGAACACTAGATCGACGACTGTCTAGCACATGACGTCACCCACTTTACCACGATATAAGCGGCTCATGCATTCGGAGTACTTTGGTTGACTGAGCGTTAAACATATAAAGGCACTGAACGCTGTTTTGGCTGATAAAACCCCCAGTCTAACTGGGCACAGCTGTTATTGTTAATTTTAAACTACTAATTTGCGGATAGAAATGAAAACGGGCATACTCATTGCAGGGCATTGTGCTATGAGGGACTTTTTGACCAGGATTTTTGGTGAAGGCCACATAATGGATCGTCTTAGAAACAGGCGTATAGCCTAAGGGTGGTAACTATTGATTTTGATGTATGTCCCTACTCTCAGAGGAATTTGTGTGTTCAGCGCACGAAGGTCACAATTCTGAATGGATTATATTGGAACTTAATATACTTATACCCTAAAGACACTAACTATTGATTTTGGTGCAGGACAAAGCAAGCCCCATCCCATTTGTGTGTTTAGCGCCCGAAGGTCACAATTCTGAATGGATTAGCCTGGCACGTAGTTTACTTATTCCTTATACCCTAAGACAGTGGTTCTCAACTTTTTTTGCCAATGGCACACCTTGGAACACATGAAAACATAGCGGCACACCTAGATAAATACACTGATGAAAGTCAAATAATTTTTAAAGTGTTTCCAACGATAGTAAGGAGCCTTTAATTTCATAAAATTGTAAAGTCACGTGGATCACGTGACTTTTGAGCATATAAAGATGAAAAACCTGAACAACACGTGCAAACACAAACTCGTGAGGTCAATCCTTATAAGTTTGCTTGAATTGAACACGCACACGTTACTTGAACTGGAAAAACAAATTAAAATTATTTTCATCTTTGTTAGAAAATGCCGCGCCTTTCAAATATAAAACGTCTACGTGCTATAGGTAGGCTCTATGCTGGTCACTGTTGCAAGAGCCTTTAATTGTTCACGCCAGACAATAAATAATTTTAGAATGAGGGTGCTTCAAACTGCAACTATTGCCGACCGACCAAGGGTTGGAGCGTGACCTGTGCCGTCACTCCAGGAAGATCAAACAATACGATTACGTCATCTTAGAAACGGATTCGTCAATGCAACCTCCATAAGTAGAGGGATGTTTGATGGAAGGGTAACTGCATACGAAATCGCTTTCAGGCTGCTGGTCCTCGAGGCCCTATAATGGACCAATATTGACACCTCTTCGTCACCGTAACCGACTTATGTGGGCCACATGACATTTACTCAAAGACAGTGGAATTCGGTTGTCTTTAGTGACGAATCTCGATTCACTTTGAGATTTGCCGATGGCAGGGTACGAGTGTACCGCAGACGAGGTGAACGTTAAGCTCAAGTATGCGTCAGAGACGTTGACCAATTTGGTAGCGGAGCGTCATGGTTTGGGTTTCTTTTTGTGCACATGGAAGTTCTCCTCTTGTTGTTGTCCAAGGGAACTTAAATGCTGTCCAGTACAGGAATCAGATTTTGCAACCTGTTCTTCTTCCGTTTATGCAGAGACATGGGCCTTGACTAACGTTTCAACAAGACAATGCTCGACCCCATACGGCAATTGCTATTCAGAATTTTTAAAGAAATGCTGGTGTCCAAGTCCTGGATTGGCCGTCGCTTAGCCCCGACCGTAATCATATTGAACACATCTGGGACAAACTGAGTCGACGTGTTCGCCAGCAAGTGAATCCACCACCGACGTTGCAGGACCTTCAACATGCTCTTGCCGAGCAGTAGCGACGTCTTCCTCGGGTAGTGTTTACTAATGTTCTGATATCCACGAGAAGACGTTGTGTGGCAATATGAGACGCTAGAGGAGGCCACAACCGTTACTAAACACTTTATTCCGATTGTTCTCCAAGTCTGTGAATTTCATTTTTGGGGGTACTGTACTGTGATATCACGAACTTTATCAATGCCGAAGACTTTCGGCGAGACGTATTCTTGCTTTCTGTAGATGTCAAGGTCGTCTGTGCACAACATAACACTAAAATAGTTGGCTTACACCAAATATTAAAAAATCTAGGTCCCAAAATCCGCGAGTGTCAAGTTTTGAATTTGGCTGTGTATATATATGAAAAATATTTGAATTTAACAAAATAAAAACATGGCAAGTCATAGACGGCACAAAACCGTATACAGAGACAGTCATAAACACATAGAATGGCTCAAACTAAATAAAGAAATGCACAACTATGAACTTATCCGTAGGAAACAGTGAATACTCAGTTGGTATCATGTAGTTTTTCACATTTTCTTAGTGTGACTTTCGATATTTCGTGGCACACTTAGGAAGATCTCACGGCCATCCTGAGGCTGCAGTTCTGAATGGATCATCTTGGAATTTTGTATATTTATTCCTTATACCGTAAAGACAACAACTATTTATTTTCGTGCATGCCCTGACCCCATGGGGTGGTGTCCGATCCACTTTTTGTTAATATTTAGTCTCTAACAAATCCACTGTCTTGTAGCCGTCTTACAGCTATTTCATTTTTGATATTCTTCATTTTAAAAAGTACCATATCGATCAAAGCAGGAATGTTGACGTATATTGGGGCGATAGCTATGCTCTAGTTGTTTTTCTTCTGTGGTTAAATAAAGGTGAGACCACATAAAACTTATTACATGGTACAAGTACTGCTTAAATATTCCCCATAAAGACAACTTTAAGACGCCGGTGATGATTAAAATTCGGCAAGTTACTAGCATGAGAATATCGACAATTAAAAACGCGGCTGGTGGATCACTAAGTGGGACTTGGTGATCGAACTTATCTAAAAACGACTGAACAAATAGGTTAAAATATTCAGCGCTAACAATAATGCATACCTCTTTCTTTCCAGTGACATTTTACTATATTTTTAATATTTCCACAAATTACTGATCTGCCATCTCACTGAAATGCGCGAGGAAAATCAAACTAAACCTTATCTCGAAAAGCTAAAGAATGGGACCGCTTATATCAACAAAGACCATTCACTACATTGCTAGACTGTCTTCGATCTGGCGTTCTTCCGGATTTCATAATAAATTAGAAGGCAGGTGTGATGGTTATTTGCATACAGGTGGTACGTGTGATCGTTAGGTAAAGCAGACGACTTTCTTTGTTGAACACAAATAGGCAAAAGGTTCTTTTATTGAGAATATTTAGTTAAACAAGATATACCAAAAAACCTTTGCCCTACATTACTTTTTGTTTAAATTCAGTCATGCCCCATGAATGCGTGTGCTCACATATTTCTTAATAAAAAATAAATATAATCCTTTCTAAATTTTAATATGTAATAAGTTATATCGTAAGTCATATTTAAACACTATTTTATTCATTAAATTTACAGACATTAATACAATATATTGTACAAGATACGATAACAAGCTTGTAAATTTTAATACGTAATAAGTTGTATTGTAAGTCATATAATAAGTTTAGCATACGTACAAATGAAATGAAATGGGGGTTAACGTCCTAATGTTCTGTTTCTAACCTGGGCCAATGTATGGCAAAGTGTTTCCCGGGCAGCGGCGCTACTCTTATATCGAATTCCAACTGCAAAGGGGTCTTTTACGTGCACGCCAATGTGTACCCGGACACAAATTAAATGTGAAACCACAAAGAAAAAAGAGAGAACATGATCAATTATGCTGTAAGTAGAGGGATTGTGAAAAGTGGGAAATTATCAGATCATACAGTATGGGGATTAAGACAAATACTCCAGGACGTGATATCACCCAAGATATTTAATGATCTTTGGATGTCGAATATTGCAATTTTATTTTTGATAAGTTTAAGGGACTTATTGATCACTTCTGCAACATCGAGAGTCGTATTACCCAGATGGTGGTGAAGCTGGTGCCATGGGCGTGGATTTAGGTATCAGTCGGGGGACGAATAGGTATCTGTTCCCCCATGATTTTGATCGCCAGGACAGATTATCAGGTGTATATTCACATGAATATCCCGTTCTGAAGGCTATCTATCGACTGCCTTGTTGTGTCTCGACACAGTGACTGATCTTCACGATATCTTTCTCCTTAATTGTAGCATGTACCGTATATAGATGGGCAAGCAACGAGTCCCGTTGATTCTTCCCCGTCTAATAATATACAGAATTCCAATTTTGTAATTGTATTTATATCTACCTTCCCATATTTCGGTTCTATACATTGAGTCCACTCATGAATCGAATAATTGGAGCTGTGTATGAAAATCTAAGTTTAATTTATTTGCTTTTTCAACAGGGACAACATTCAAGGGCTTGATGATTTGGTGAAATTAAATACTGGGGCATAACACAGTTCACACTAGATTTTCAAATTGTCGGATATTTTATGGAAGTTTATTCCACACAGTTGAGGCCCTGTGTTGAAAGGTTCTGGATCAAAATGTTTTCTAGGTATGGGTAAGTAATAAAATAACAACTTGCACTTTAATCATAATTTGGATGATAAAATGGTGAAAGATTTTGAAGACAACCTGGAACAGATTTGTTAACAGATAGCCGACTTACAGGAATGATTTCAGGGGCGGGGGAGCCGCTCAGCTAGATAAAAACAAATAATGCCCTGCATCAATGAAATTACATCGCAAAGTGATCCTACATCAGTATAAAAACGAATTCTCTGTTTAAAATGCTCAATTTGTATGTGGTTGTGCAATTCCCTGTCACAATAATAGGAGTTCCTTTTATACGTGTGACGGTAGGATAGGATAACCCATACTTATCTACAACAGTTCGGTTACTTCCGCAAGTCCTTTGCACATAGGTGAGGTTATTATTTGCATACAAGTGTCGGTATTATTATTTGCATACAGATGTATTTATCTGGATCCACATGAAAAACTCGTCTTGTTTAAACTAAGCAACGAAATTCACGGACATATCTGAGGTAAACTAAGTCAATTTTCAGATAGTGTTGTTAAAAACAATTATACAGAAATATTATATAATATACAAATGCAAGGGAGGTAACTCTATTTAATGATAATGATTTCAGTGTTGGTTTGGTTTATATCTTTGCCATGGAATTCAGATGTTCCCTGCGCGTTTGAGTAGTGAAGCCAGAGAATATGCCCGCCACCTCACCATTACAAAAAAACAACACAATTCACATCACAAGACAGTAAGAAGACGCTGCTCGTATTGTGAAATCGTCCATTATCCCACGTGAACACATCTTTATATGTCAATGCAGTAGACAAAAGTTGCAGCTCCGGAAAATGTGAACATGTTTTGAAATGTGGTTTTATAATTTAAGTAAGGAAGGCGGTGATGCGGTGGTTATTAGAATAAGGTTTGAGGAACCTTTCTGGAAAAACTCAGGAATTGTAACATGTCCAACACAAATTTGCGAGTTGTTGTGGTGCTTTAAATTGCACCCCGAGTTCATTTTGATGAAAGGCACCAGCTGCTAGGCACTTATTGGTGACTCATCTGTTGAAGTAACTGTGAGTGGTTGTGGTGCTTTGAATTGGACCCTGAGTTCATTAGCTTCTAGGCGCTTATTGGTGACTCCTCTGCTGGAGTAACTAACTTGTATTGCACTAATTACCATGGAGGACAGCTATGAACACACACCACTGTTTCGTTCAAAGTCGGATGCGTACTCCATTTCATATGTACGCTTCAATAATATATTGTGATCCGTGAATAGTGGGAAGGGGAGGCGGGTTATCATGCTTTTGTTGGTGCTTCACCGCTATGTGTAACTATATAAACCTTCTGTCACCCGAATCGATGTAGTATTGACACAAAAAAAAACACACCCCACCAAAACACATGGCTAACAAGCCAGAAAGCTACTAAAATGCTTTGGAACATGGAGAATTGACATTATACCCACGCCACAATCCAGTCCCTCGAAGCTAATTAGATTCAGATCAAACATAAAATATTAATTTGAAGAATTTTCCCCAGCCTTGTTATTCTTATTTATGACAAATAAATATCTTCATTTTCATCTTATTTATAACAGGTTAACATATTCATTTTTTTTAAATTATAATAAGTTTAATAATATGTAAGCCTGCTTACAACAATAAGTATAATATTACCTAGAATAGTTTTATAAATACTGGCGTGATAAATTAAGCAGTAAATGTGTGGCGACTAAGGCAAACACTTCATGACTTTAGTTAAACAGGCGATGTTTAGTGTTTATTTGGAATATTGCCTTATTGATTACTTTTGCAAAATGGGCAATCTTGATCATCTCGCTGGTTGTTAAACTGGTGACCACAAGGTAAAGAGGCAGTTGACTGGTCGTCAGAATTCACACGCGTTGATAACCCATGTGATTCTTGCCCATCTTGAAAACGCTCAGGAACGGGCTCGTTGCTAGTAATTTTGGGGTAATCCTCTGCCACCCTAACAGCTAAAAGAAGTTCCTCTGGTGTCCATTCGTCATTAGGGTAAGACAACACATACTTCTGAACAATTTGTCGTACCATAGATTTTGACAGGGTCCGGCACATAACCTTTTGAACTTTGGGACTGGCCAACAAGGTGGTTAGACTTCCAGACTTTGTTTTAGAATTGCCTAGCTGTCTCCGATAGTTGGTTATTGAATGAACGAGTTCTTCACCGGGACCATTTTCTGGAAGTGGAACTCTGGTGGGCCACGGTTGATATGAATTTCTCACTCCCATTGGTTCTGGATTATAACTATCTACTTTTTTTATTTCAATGACTTGGGATATTTTTCGCAGTAAGGTGTAAAGAAATAGACAATCAGGAGACCATTTATAGTGTTCCCCCAAGGGAATATCATGCCTCTCCCAATTTTTAAGTTCGATGTGGCAACAGAAGCAATGAACTATATCACCGGGTCCCTGGTAGTAAAACCCTGCTTTAGCCAGTGCTAATGTACAAGTGTTTGGTATAAAAATACTTTCTTTCCCAGCAAATGAACGCTCCCTGTTAATCAACTGTGAATAGTAGGGATTGTGTACGGAATAATCCATCATCGAAGGCAGAGTAGAAACTACTTCACGGAACTTTTGCACAAATGGGCATTCTTGCTCGGCACAATAATGTTCCATAAAAGGTATACGTGTCCTCGACCAGTTCTTTACAGCCCGCAAACAATAACTGCATCTCACTTCGTCGCCATTGTGATAACCGGTGTAGTAAAAGCCGACTGAACACAGCGATTGTGGAGTTGGGAGTGCGTGCGGCCACGATGTGAAAGTATCCATTCTCAATTTTGCACTCTCCGCTAATTTGGTGCTCGAGGTTCCACTGCAGCAAAGCTGGGTTGAAGAATCACTGTTAGATTCTTGAACAGGTCGCTTTTGTGCTTCCATCATGCGGCTTTCTGGCGGGAAAATGTGCTTGTAGAACACTAGATCGAAGACTGTCTAGCACATGACGTCACCCACTTTACCACGATGAAAGTATCCATTCTCAGCTAAGCACTCTTCGCTAATTTGGTGCTTGAGCTTCCACTGCAGCAAAGCTGGGATGAAGAACTGGTAGCATCTTGAACAGGTCGCACGTGGTCTTCCATTGTTCGACTTTCTCAAGAGAAAGTTTGTGGTTGGAATAAAGGGATAACCAGATGTTATAGGTGGCGTAATAAACGCACTACTTACATAATAATTAGGATGTAGGGGTGATTTGCATACAGATGGTAAGTGTAATGGTTGATTACTAACAGGTGAAAAACTGGTTAGCTAAAGCAGAAGGCTTCCTTTGTTGAACATAAATTATTAGATAAGAAGGTTCCATTATTGAGAATAAGATAAGAAGGTTTCATTATTGAGAATATAATATTAGACAAAATATACCAAATAACCCTTGCCCTACTTTCCTTTTTAATACACCATCTATTATTTCGTAAGGGAGTTAACTCTGCCTACCCGACACTGGGAGCGGGACAACTGCTGGCGATATCATTTGTTTTTCTGTATTTATGCCATTTTTGTTAAGAAAACCAATTCTGAATAATTAAATATTCTTTATTATTATTCTACAGGTTCAGTAATCAGCTTGTCCCACCAGCAGCTGTCCTAGACCCATCAACATTAGATCTGTCTTGGAACAGAGTAAATTTTTAAAGATATATAATTTCAGTCCCGTATGCTGAATATTATTGAAAGTTATGACAAAGGTTGGTTTTGCAAATACGTAAATTAGTAGCGCTAATGCTTCTCGTCACGTTAAGATTTATAGCCTAATACTCTGTTTTTGCAGCTGAAACTGTGTCGCTATTTCACTAGAGGGTGGTCCCATATGTTGAGGATTATGTCTGTCACAGTTAAAGAAACATTGCAAATATTACGTTTAAATAAATATTATGAATGTAAACAACATGAAGCAAAGGATGAAGATTTTAAGTTTGGAGTTTTGAGAAAAAAAACAACAGTTGTTAGCCTAAACACATGGGCTCTGTTGTAAAAAATCTACATTACAACATTACGACAACTGTCTGCTATATGTAGCCGACAAGTAGGACATTAAACCCTGTTTCATTTAATTTCAATCAATTTGCTGCCCCTGTCTACTTCAGCAAGGGGGTTGGGATGGCCTAGAGTGCCGCGCTTCGACATCGAGCTGGCCGGTCACCTCTGGCTTCGATCCCTGGCGTGAGTGTATGTGGCATGGAGATAGGGGCTCCTTCTCAAGCTGGTGGGTTTCTTCCAGGCACTCTGGTTTCCTCCCACTGCTAAAGACCCCTACGCGCATGCGGATTATTGAAAAAAATTAAACCACATGTTAGTCCCGAAATGACCTAGTTTGTGTCGAGTGGACGTTAAACCCCATTTCTCTCTCTCTACTTCAGCAAGCCTAATTTTAGATAAATACTATTGTCTTTTTTACCATGTATCGTGGAAAATGCACATTAAATACATTTTCTAATTTTTAAAAATTAAAAAATATGTTTAAAATTCTTTGACATTTATTTGAATGGTTTTACCTTGTAGTATGACTCAAGTTATTTTGTTTCTACTTAAACAGATTTACTGGATTTTGTAATAAATTTTTGGGTTCTAATTGAGTTCGGTGTGTAGTTTCAATACACCAATACCATGACTAAGTTCCATAAAGAGAATTTTCCATTTAGGCTAAGTAGCGCTAAGCAATTTGGAACATAACAACTCTGCTTTTGATTGAGAGAGAATGGCTAAACTTGATGTAGATGTTCATTCAGTGAATGTCTTGACTGAGTTCAATAAGTAATAGTTATATACCTTGTTTTCGAGCACCGTCTCTTTTGTGAGTGAGGCTCCGAGGTGAAGCGTGGGGCGCCAAAATGTAAACGGGGGGGGGGGGGGCTAAATCAATAAAAAAAACTATGCTCTGTGCTTCCTAAACCTTTATTAAAAACCCTGAAAATATATACATTGAAATTAATATATACATATCACAGTAGAATAGTATAAAATAATAGTAAGGCATATATTCTTAATGATTAAATATATCAATACTTTACACACTAAAATATATCACTAAATTAAATATATTAACTATGCCTTAAGCTTATACTAAATGTATTTTATAAGTAAAACTGATCACATACCCAAAGAAGACAACCAAGATGGTAAACAAATTCTTCAGATAACTATATATTCTGTAATACTAAAGTAGTAAAACTGGAACAATTCTCTGAAAATAACCTAACTACATTTCAAAATAAAGTAAAACAATTTGATGAAAGGTATCAAATTGTCCTTAAACTTCGAAATCTATCTAATGTCTGATGTCCAAAGAGAGGTTTAATTAGAAAGAAAACTTGCTCGTAACCAAGGGAAAAGAATTGTACTCACCCCAAGATTTGGGCTCTAACAAAACAGTACAGGTTAACACGCCATTAAGTTAAAGGAGAGACGTTATTATAGGCCAGTTGCAAGTAAAATTAGTGTCAGTTTGGTTAGTTTAAAGGTGCACATTACTCAATACACTATATTACTTGACATAATAAAACCTATAAACATATTTAAATTCCGTTTCGCTACAATACTAAATACTTTTTCGAGAAATAAAGGGTTTCTCTATTTTTCCCAATTTTAAAAGCATTATTCATTTCAAAATCTATCAAAGTTTCCCATACAGAACCCCTCAATCATCTCATTGCAAATACTTAGTTCTAGCGATGCAAAAGAGTCGAATTCCGCCAAAGACGAGAATGGCAATTGGTGTATTAGTATTTATGATTCTTAGGGGTATTCTACAAGTACTTCCGTACACAACAATGGAGTAACTACAAGTGAATGCTTTTCTCTGTGTCCGCCTCTATCGGCTAACACACCAGCTGATATTCTTGATTATTGGATGTGTAGATTTGTTTGTGAAATTAATAGACAAGATGGTACCTATGCATAGGAATATGACACTTGCGAGACCAGTACAAGAGATATGATTTGAATTTTTTTGGTGACCAGAAAGGTACTTTTGCTAATTTTCGGGCTAAATTAGACGCGCAGATGAAATCCTTAAATTCGTGGGGTATTGGCATCCACAAAAAAGCAATACCATTAAATGAAGACGACGGGTTGAAATTGTGGAGTTCTGAAGTTTGTAGTGCCTAAAGGGATTTATTTAGCTACATACTATTATAACAGTAAGATATTTGGATTACGTGAGCATAAACAATTGTTGATAGAACAATTTCAATTTGGTAAGGATGATATTTGTGAGTTTGTAGTATTCCAGGGTAAAAACTGTAAGAATTATCAGGGTGGATTGAAAGATTGTTGCAGAATTCAGTTTAGGTGCGCCATTTTGATATCATATGTATGAAACCGTGACAAAATGCGAAAGTTCGACAAAATGTAAAAGTGTAAATAAATGTGAGACAAAATGTAAGAACATGACGGAGATTGACGCAAATTCAAAAAGAGCGGAGGAAGGTGAAAATGATGACTCTTTTACTATAACCATTACATATTCAAAAAGGATTGCTAATGTTCAAATAAATATGTAAATCATGAATTTGTTATTTTTGTCCCTTTTCCAACTGATACACGGCCATTTTTCACTGTCACATGTCCACTTTTGTGTCAACAGATGAAAAGTGGCGGTGTATCGGTGTATACCCCCCCCCCCCTTTCCATCAAAGAATCGAGAAAAAGTATGGGTACAAATAACATTTCCCACTGAAGCTAAACAATTTCACTGGTCGATCCTTTGGGACAAGATAAATTCGACCCAAACGCATGGAGAGTGATGTAACTTAGTGTATTGTTCCATTACCAAGCACTTCGAAATCTGACCTGAGGTTGATGGTGAACATATGCTTAGACTAAGCATAAATACATGTAATTATTTTGATTGCTCTAGACTTTTGAAAACGATAAATGTGTAAGTAATTACTACGTGTTATCCATTTATTGTGGGATTTCGACGGGGGAAAATCAGTATCAATATTGATATGATAATTATGTCTTTATATCAAAACCCTCAACCATATACGATGACGACACCCAGCTATTCGTTAAACGGTGTGGTTTTGCTCTCACTAAACACGATATTAAACAAGATATTTTGCTAAAATTACAGAATTCAGAAATTGGGCGTATAACGTTAGCACCATAGCTATAAAGATCACATAATTCTAATTTTGTATTAATGATATTGGCATAGGTTTGAGAATTGAATATATATACTCTTAATGCTTTAACTTTTAAATGTTGAATAATTTTCGAACCCTCTTTATCTTTCCAGTAGTTTTATTAACTATTAGGCTAGTAGATGAATGCAGATTCATATGAGCTGAGCAAAAAAAGCGAAACAAGTTTTTTTTACAAAGGTCATTTTGAGCATATCACAAGGCAAAGGGCCCAGAAGTTACAGGTGTTTTGGTATCCACCCATACTCCGCGCACCCATACTACTACATACTGCTATTATGAGTGGATAAATTTTGATTGGTCAGTAGTCCGTCTACCAACCAATCACTAGCTGCCCTACAAACGCTTTACATTTAAAACGAGTGCCAATATTGGACCAAATATGTTTACATAACGTTACGTCATGACTCACGATTTTATTATGCCTAATAATACTACAGTAAAACTAATTGCGTGACAAACGAGGCTATCAAGTCGGATGAAATGTAAACAATACTGTTTCGAAACGAACATACTTTCACCGTTTTTAATACCGTAAATCACTGTCCAAAGTTTTAGGGAAGACCCAGATTAAACGAAGGACTGTCATGTTTCTGTACTTAAGTGATAGCTTTCATTGAACGGAAAGAATAGACACCCCCCCGCATCAGTACAAGAAACAGACGCTATTCCAGCAATGGCCAGAGAGGGATTTCTCGGGCCATTGCTTCAGGAATATGGTATCCACCCGGCTTTTCAAATCCACCCTTTTCGACATATTGAGAATATATGCTTTCCTGCTATTAGGCCATCCAACACATATTATCAGATTTGAGTATATTCCCCACGTTGGGAAATCTTAATTGTCAAAACGTCTCTTATTTGGTAAAAGTAGATTTGTTCATTCACTAACCGCATGAAAGTTGTTGCATAATGTTCAGCATATTCATATGTATCAAGAATGACAATTGCCAGATGAGCCCCCCCCCCAAAAAAAAAAAAAAAAAAATCTGTGAATTGTATCCACTGCTAAAGACACCTACCTACGCGCATTATAATTATTGAATCAAAATTGAAGAACGTGTAGGTCCTCAATGACCTAGTTTGAGTCGACTGGACGTTAACCACCGTATCCCCCTCCCTCGCTGGGTTGTTTTATAACAAATCCGTCAATAAACCATCGTGTGCTTCATTACTTACAGGAATTTCTAGAAAATACTTTTTAGATAATTTATATCTCAAGATTTTATCTTAAGCGAGTTAAATTTTAAAATTATCTGAAATGAAAGGCTTTGATTAAGTTAATGATGTTTTGATTTTCGGGTGTAGTCTTACTGTATAATAAAATGATAAGAAATATGGAATGAATGTATCTTTTCGGCTGGTCGGTGTTAATATATATAGTAGACGTATAACAATGGTGTATTGTTTATATTCAATCAGGGTTGAGAAAGATATATTTTTTGTTGCATGAGAAACAAATTTAATTTTGTGTTGCATTCGAAAGAGAGAATTATGTTTTCCAGTGCACATTAAGCCTAGTAAGACGTGAAAACCCATCTTATTTCTGTTCATTGTTTTGTCCATGGACGAATCATATTCTATATAAATCGTATAGTGGGCTTAGGGCTTTAGATTCATGTTAGAGGCTTGTAGGTTTTAATAGATTCAGTATAAATCGTACAGTGGGTATAGGGCTTTAGATTCATACTAAGGGCGTACGACTTTTAATTGCCGACTAACCACATGGTAATAATAGACTCAATGTATATCGCACAATGGGTATAGAACTAGATTAATGTTAGAGGCGGGTAGCCTTTAATTGCCGACGAACCAGATTGTAATAATAGACTCAACATAAATCGTACAGTGGGTATAGGGCTTTAGATTCATACGAGGGGGCGGGCAGCTTTTAATTACCGACAAACTAGATGGTAATAATAGACTCAACACAAATTGTACAGTGGGTATAGGGCTTTACACTC
The DNA here is from genome assembly GCA_036850965.1 of Patella caerulea. Taxonomy (NCBI): domain Eukaryota; kingdom Metazoa; phylum Mollusca; class Gastropoda; family Patellidae; genus Patella; species Patella caerulea. Next base: position 68,227,780 of record JAZGQO010000010.1, on the reverse strand, counting down.
ATACCGGGGGCGTATAGCTTTTAATTACCGACGAACCAGATGGTAATAATAGATTATATATACATATTTTCATACATCAATGATGGACTGGAATGGTGACACAGCTTGACTTCTTTTCAGTGTATGGATCATTATGCAGTTTTGCCTCACATAAGCACATTTTTAGATAAAAATATGTTAAATGGGGGTACAGATTCTATTATGTAGTTGCCTATTAGCAGTGGAAGCTTCATCGCTTCTAGTATACGACCAGTACACATTTGAGTCTTTATGGCTAACGCTCTGACTCGCCGTCGCCGGGAATCTGTTAAACGCCAACCCAATAGTAACACGAGGGCCGCAGTTGCTCGGGGTGTGAGGTTAGATGGGACTTCACATCCATTAGACACAAAAGAAGGTCTTTTCAGGACTAACACATGGTTCGAGTTTATTTCAATAAGTCCCACATGACTCAATGACAGACCTTATGATCTAACGTACACGTCTTAAGCTATTGAGGGTTGGATGGCCGAATGGTTAGTGCGTGCGCGCTGTATCATAAAGCCAGTCATTGAGTCAACGGGCGTGGTTTCGAATCCCCGATGATACGTGACAAGACGTAGGGTCGCCCGTCTCACCTCGTGGGTTTTCTCCGGGTCCTCCGGTTTCCTCCCACTGCTAAAGACCCCTACGCGCAAACGAATTATTGAATTAAATTAAACCATATGTTAGTCCCGAAATGACCTAGTATGTCGAAACGACGTTAAACCCCTTGTACGTAGAGGACAGAGCTCCGGGTATATCAATAGCAGCACATTACAGACCATTTATAGTTGGAAATCGACAGACACAAGCGCCGGGGTGAAATCTCCACAATATCCCGTTATAACAAGCAGCAAATGATCATTTCATATCAGATACAAACATTATTTATGTGACAATATCTTGAAAAAGGGAGAAAGAGTGAAATGGTGTTTAACGTCCACTCGACACAAATCAGATTATTTTACGATTATAACATGTAGTTCAATTTTATTTCAAAAATTCGCGAGAAGTCGGAGGAAACCATGAAGACCCGGAGAAAACACAGAGGTTGGACAAGCGACCCTACTCTTTGTCATGTACAAGCGGGAAATCGAAACCACGACACTTTACTCAGTGACAGACCTTAAGATCCAACGCGCACGCGTTAACCATACGGCCACCCAACCCCCTCTTGAAAAAGATAAAGTCCCCACATCCAAAACTAAGTCTGTGAGAATGGTAATGTATTTTCCAGCAGGAAGAAAAATGTTGCAATTACAGTTTATGATAACATCGAGCTTTTTTTTCAAAACAGACGTCGACTGTTATTTTATATTTTTTGAATAATCAGTTATCTTTATGCTTGCATATTTTGTCTAACTTAATAAACGGTAGATTAAGTTTATGACCCAGAGCACGACAACCGGCTATACGGTTGTCGAGTTTTGAAGCCCGTGCTACGAAACACGTGGTACTGAATATTTTTAATAGCGCGGCGTCTATGAATTATGTTTCTTAATATTTTAAAAAGCAACACATCTAATATTTTAAAAATCGAGGCTTTATTTTTAAGCTTTAAAAAGTTGAGACGTCCATGAATTATCTCTCTGAACTTTTGATATTTAGAGCAAGGTAAAAGAAGGCACTCTTTTCTTGTTTGTTAAAGGACAAAATTTGCGTCAGTCGTTATAACATTCAAAATATAATTTTAACACAGAGCACATCGTTTCGATAGATGTGTAATGACGATTTCAAGAAACGGAAGTGACCAAAGCAAAAGGAAACACGAGTTATCCTTCTGTATAACTGATTGAAGTGACAAGTGTTAAATTTAAATTTGGAACATGTTTAATCAGTTCTATCACATAGTTGATAATGACTAACATCAATATTGCCCTTTAACAAAGCTGGCTAAGAATGGCCCCTTTTTTTCTCTTTTACAAGCGGGTGAAGCTTTCGCTATTCCCTTTCTTTTTAACTATCGGGTGAAAAAGTGTCATTTCATTTCTCTCTTACAGATTGCGATCTTCTTTGCTCTATAAAATCCTTGGAGAAGAATGTACATTTTATCTGCTCGCTTACAACTCCATGGCCACCTAGCCTCGTGGTTTGTCTTAACGTGTTAAATTTTGACTAGATGTTCCATGTTAACCTCGAAATGACTCAGTTTCTGTTGAGTTGAGATTTTGTAAGCAGTGACAGCCAACAGTTTCACAATACTCACCATTTCTGACACTTTACTTCGTGGAATTAGTGTCAAGTCTATACAAAATCAATGTTTTTCAGAGGATGACATTATAGTTTAGTCATTTCATTGTGCTGTGAAGTCTAAGGGTTAAAATATCCCAAATTCAGCAAGTTTAACAATTCCTCTGTAAAAAAACCAAAGTTTCTTAACCATGTCCAATTGTTTCAAATTTCAAACACGATAAAATTTACTTGTTTTTTTTTAATAGTGGATCTTAAGTTCCATATGAATCATAAAGGTCGCATGTACTTTTACATACCAGCTAAAATGTCACTAAAACCCAAAATTTTCCCAAACATAAAAATAATCTTTATTTTTATATTTTCTTTAGAGTAAATTCTTTAAATGGAAATATCGTCATTTCCACGCAGTTGATTTAAAGATATAATCAGAACCATGAATGACATTGGTTGGGGTTCAGAAATTTCTGACGTAATTCCATTGCCGTGATGAGGTGACAAAAAACAAATGCAGACAAGTATGTTTTCTGTCATGAATATGTCTAGTTTTGAAAACATTTCGTCATTGTTACAATTCGTGCTAAAAACCGCTCTATTGAGGAAGAAAAAAGACGCATTGTTCATATAATTAAAAGAGGGTGACTCAAATGATTATTCCAAATTACAATCACAGAGCTATATACTTCTAATCCCGTCATTAATTTGTAACACCCATAGCTTACCCGTATTGCAACCCCTGTGCAGTGCACGTGCATAAACGACAAGTGGTGAATAGATCTGGATATCTAGTTCCGCTCCATAGAAGAGTGTATATTTGCTAGGTTTATTGTTGTGTTGGGTGATCTAGTGAAAACAGTCTGGATTCTGACCAGTAATTACTGTAGTTCGTCTTTTTACACTAAATCTCCTTGTTCCCCATCACCCCTCTATTGCATGGCAACTTTTGATAACTTTTATTCGAGAATAAAAGAAGTGTGTTTGAAGTTACATTTTCTGTGAGGTCTTGGTGCGGATGGACCCAACGGTACGAACATGACGTCTCAGTATATATTCCTATAGCCGAGCGTAGACAAAAACCCAAAATGGGCACCCAGATGACTATAACATGTAAGACTCGCTGTGGTTATAAAAATAAGATTTTTGGGGTGTTCAAAGAAATGTTACAGGACCAGGAATGGCGTGGATTCAGTGGAAAGAAAATGCACCATCTTCTCACGGTTCAACTGGACGTTTGGGGCAGCTCCCAAAATCCTAGCAGATTTCCAATACATAACGATTCACAGAAACAGAGATCCCAGGCGGAACAGAATCGGATGTAGCCCAATTTCAAAAAAGGGGCATATATCTTCAAGGTGCAATGTTGTTTGACTGCTTTAGTGAAAATAGTCTTCTCACAGTTCAACCGGAAGGGTGGCTCCCGATATCACAGCATATGCCCAATTTATAACTATGCAGAACTGGTGGTACTAATTCCCATTTGTTAAATAATCACAGCGTAAAGTAAATAAGACGCAAAATAATATTTGACATTGCTCGCCATCTGTTATGGTTGTATTCGATAACGTTGCTGGTGCAGCATTCTAGAACTGCGTATCAGCTCATTAAATTATGTCTCTTGTTTTTGTAATCAGAGGGTAACACAGTAAGTTGACATGTGGCCTGATGTTGATTTAAAAATATGATGTAATACTGTACGTAGTTAAAGGGATCAACCCGTCCTACTTAAAGTGAGGCATTTTCTTGGGTTTTGATCTTAATGAAAATATTTGTGGAGCCACAGTGGTTGAGTGAGTAAAACGCTGGCTCGCCCTCGATGTTGGCCGATAATAAAGTTCATCAGGATTTTCCGTCGTGGTTCCCTCTTGTCATTGGTGCAGGAGAGAGGGTCTGACAACGAAAACTGTCTAGTCATTCGGATGGGACGAAAAACCGACTTGTCTATAATTGTATGCGCTATGAGCACGATTTGTGGATTTGGCGCAATATAAATGGACATATTATGATATCGTAACTTTTAATCATTAGTTTTACTGTGTGACCCTTACTTCGCGCCATTCCAGATTGTTGACCTCGGGTTGTAGCTCTCTCACGCATCTAAGTAATCTCCATTTTCATATGATTGAACAAATGGTGTGACAAGAGTTTGTTCCGCCCACCCGGTCCAACGAAAAGACACAACACATCGTTTATCCATGGTCCAAAGTATCCGACAATCCGACAGCAATAGTTTAAGGTGTTTCTTATACTTCTACTGTCCCGATGGATAAAAATACCCCCCCCCCATTAAAAGGGTGACACCCTAGCCCAACAGCGCCTTCCTCGCCGGGGGGTTGGGATGGCCTAGTCGTCTAGAGCGCCGCGCTTCGGCCTCTAGCTGGCCAGTCACCTCTGGCTTGCGGCTGTGGTTTCGAGCCCTGGTGTGAGCGTATGTGGCATGGAGATAGGGGCGCCTTCTCAACCTCGTGGGTTTCCTCCGGGCACTCCGGTTTCCTCCCACTGCTAAAGACCCCTACGCGCAAGCGAATTATTGAAATAAAATTAACCATATGTTAGTCCCGAAATGACCTAGTTGTGTTGAGTGGACTTTAAACCCCATTTCTCTCTCTCTCTCTCTCGCCTTACTCGCCCAATACATGTTAGACAAAGTTTAATAACAAAAACAAAACAAAAAACAAAAATAGTTTAACCACTAAATATATGTATCAGCTTGTTATTTATTATGTTGGTGCGAAAGTTTGTTAAAAAACACTTTACAAATGAATTATTGCATAACTATCTGCAGATGTCAGTGATTCATAGACGTCATCCTAATAAAAATTTGACCCAAGCAAGTCAAGGACGTTCTTCCGAAAAACGCGGACTGGAGGCGATGGCAGCAGATAAGATACACCCACTAGCAGATTAAGTCTCCGAGATATTTAAATTCATTTAAATTAAATTTAAACAAATCTTAGAGTCCATGACTTAGATTACAAGGTTCGATAACTCCAAAATCATTTAAACAAATCGGAATAACAACAATCGAAGCAATATTCATATCAATTTATTATTTTTTAAAATCAAAATCCGTTATGGTGTACAGAGTACTGAAAATGGTTAAAATTGTTCCCGAACAGCGGCGCTACGGCCTACTCTTATATCGAATTCCAACTGTCGAGGGATCATCTACGTGCATGCCAATGTGTACAAGGGACCTCGGTTTTCGTCCCAACCGAACGACTAGACAGCTGTCTTTGTCAGACCCTTCTCCCTGTACCACTGACAAGGGGGGGGGGTGCAACGCCGAAAAAATCTAGATGATCTTTCTCAGCCAATAAAGGAAGGGATCAATCTCCAGACCACCAGGCTAGTGAGCAGGAGTCTTACCCACTTAGCCACCGCGTCCACACCCATATATAAACCATTATAGGCCACAAAATAAATTTGCATTTGTCAAAGTGAGATTTATATACGTCGTTATTAATGGAGACAAAGCAAGTAACATAGAGAAAAGCTAATTAAAAGTTCTTAATTAATATCTGAATTAATTATTTTAAATTTGAGAAAAGCTAATTAAAAGTTCTTAATTAATATCTGAATTAATTATTTTAAATTTGTTACCTAATAAAGCAGAAATTGTGTGGTGCCCCCTGTCCTGCGCTGCCCTAAGCATGTGCTTAGTTTACGTAATTGTTACTCCAGTCTTGATCCGTTATCAAGTTCAAATATAAAAAAAAAAAACAGATTACATATTATATAGGTTGGCTATGAGAAAGATGAGGGATGGGGGATATGGAATGATTTATAGCTACACCCTGATAATTTGTTTGCTGGCGGCGAAATAACGTAAAACATTGTCGGTTCACTTAAAATGGAATAACAACTACTTCTGGAATGCTAGTGAATGGAATTATCTAAGACACTTGTCTCTATAGACGAAAATAAAAGCGGCCAGAATGAAGCGAAGTCGAAAGAAAAAACGGATGAGAATTCCTTTATCTAGATCAAGGCTATTGCTATATCTTTTGTTTGGTCCACACTCCCACACTTAAGTAAGAGATTATGATTATTTATTATCATTTGTTATGGTTCACCCGACTCGTGTTATTACTGGTTAGGTTAAATTACCACCAAACAATTCATTTACATGTTTTATGTGTAGGATAAAGCACGAGACTAAGGTTATGCTGGGGAAAGAAAGACCGAAGAAAACAACCGGTAGACTGAGGTTTTTCTATCGAGGTTTTTTTTCTGAAGTTTTTTCTTCCCCAGTATAACCGAAGTCGGGGACTTTATCTTACTTATAAACCGTCTATGTATAAATATACGTAAAATGAGAATATCCCAGAATTCCATTAAGAAAAACCTTATTTCATGTTTCCTTATGGAAAAAAAAACCTACCCTGGAAGAATAACCTGATACAGGTTTTAAAAAAAACTTTCAGAAGAATAACCCCAAATTCCTCTTTATATATTCGGACCGCAAGTTATTCCGGGCGTAGAATATATCCCAAAGATCAAAGAGATTTGCCGTTAGAGGTTTATAACAATACAGATATATCTCGGGTATATTGTTTTCTGTATGCTTCCTCTGACTGAACCGAAGGAAATGAAATGGGGATTAACGACTTGCTTTTCTGCTCAGACTGGGCTACCCTGACTAAAGCACACAGGACTACAGATGTCACTGGTAATTAGTTTTGGTAAAGGACAATTTGAAAACTGCCACTACAAATATAAATGACATCTAACTGACAATATTATATGTGAATGCAGGAACGGGCTGGGCCCTGGGCCCGTTTGACGTGGTCTGAGGGCCCATATGATTTAGCTTTTGCATAATGTATGTTTAAGCAGGTTTAAGCATTCTGCTATTAGTTGGGACCTAAAGATATGTTGCAAATGCCGGATTTAGTAAATGACAATGCTGGGCGTTGTTTTGGCACCAAAGACAGACAAAAACAAAATGTAGAGAATATTTTAATAAGCTGCGTGTGACCCAGGTGGCGTTCTCCCAGGGGATTCACAAAGAATTAATGACACAGACGAACCCAAATACTGCAATCCCACGCAATCATTCGAGCGTAGAAAACGTAGAAATATCATATAATATACATTCATCATCTGACCGGTTCATCTCGACATTTTCGAAAAACCCGACACAGTTTCTTGACATTGTTGACCTAGCGCGGTTAGTTTCGTATTTCTTAAAAACACAACAAGAAAATACCCAAAACTAATTATCATCTAGATTCTGTTACGTCTTGATCGCGGGGTTTAAAGACCCCTTAACACAAACTCTAGGGACTAACATTTGGTACTATTGTGTTTTAATTGGCTTGTGCGTACGTAGAGGTCTTAAACGATCTTTAAGATAAGATACAATTTTATTGTATCTTGACACCTATTGAGGAAAGAAGACTTAATTTTCATTTTTAGAAAAAAAAAGATGATCACACAATTTTAAAATATCCGGGTGATCGTTTGCGAATGTAGTATTACTGTATCGTCGTCTTTGACTTCCAATTGCCCATGTTTTGCATTTCTTCCGTTACCAAATACATCAGACTGTATGGGGTTCGAACCACTGTAGATCCCCTCGACGTTGGAGTTCGGGCGTTCTATAAATTCATTATTCGATGACACATATTTTTGAATTAAAACAGAAATTAAAAAAAGTTTAATATAACTGCCAACAACAACTTTTCTCAGTATAAATTATTCCCTCATTTTCTTATGATTTATTTTAATGCCTAACTCTATTGAAATATTCCACATTTGTCGTGCTGCTGTTGGCCATAGTTCAAGGCGAAAGACACCATATGCGTCTCCATCCCATGTGACTATAAACACATAAACACTAGGAAAACCATAAAGTTTTAATTTCACGTTCAATGCATAAACCATCCCAAACTTATAGATTAGATTTTAATGACCAAGCAAGAAGCTGGTTGTATATGTTATAAAATTCTAACTGATAAAGTTAACTTTGAACAAAGTAAATGTTTTTGGGGTGTTTTTGTCTCCCAGAGGCGCTGGCATCTAATTGGTGCCTGGAAGTGAACGCAGATATGGTTGAGCAAAGATGCTAAAACATATATATATAAGTTGTCGTTTCATGGCCATATGTTAGTCTGTGAAAGACTTGACTACATATCTCGTGGCACAGGGTGGGCTCTTAAGTGCATGGGAACAACAGGGACGATAACACACCAAAGAAAAAAATGAACAGAGCGCGATAAAACTTTTTTTTTTTTTTTAAAAAAAAGCAACAGTGCATTTGTGTGTAAATCTAAGGATTAATTAAAGATTAACTCTAAACGGATTATAGTGAAGTGATTTTATTTACACTTAGAGTGCCCACTTTCAACACGGAACAAAAGTGATTAAAATATTTTGTTTGAATTAATTTATTAGGACCGGTGAACAGGCGTGTGTATAACCCTACACAATGTATTTTTGTTGACGTGAATTCTATTAATTGTTATTTATATACATGTTCAATATATCGAACCCTAAGATGGAGAAGTTGAACTTGCATTTTTCATTTTTCATATTCATTTGTGTTTGTGCATATACATTGGCAGAATCCCCGTCTGAAAAAAAGGTAAAACTTATTTTTTATACTTCATATCCATTTGTATTTTTGCATATGCATTTGCGTATTCCACATTCTGGATTTTTTAAATCCATATTTTATGCGTCATATTCATTTTTGTCTCGGTCATTTCAGGACTAACATATGATTTAATTTTATGTCAATAATTAGCTTGCACGTAGGGATCTTTAGCAGTGGGGGAAACCGGAGGACCCGGATCAAACCCATGAGGTTGGATAGGCGAGCCTACACCTTGTTACGTATAACCGCGGAATCGAAACCAGACCAGTTAGTTGACTCAATGACAGACCTTATGATACAGCGCGCACGTACTACTCCCCTCCCTGTGAAAGTGTTATCAATTTAAGTTGAATTTCCCAAAAGGAATATCAATCCATAAAAAGTTCGATTTCTTCAGTATTTACAAAGATATTATGGTTTGAAAATGTCGCCACATTTGTCACAGTCTATAAACAAGCCAGCACCACCTAAAAGTTAAAACTGAAAAAGGTTCTTTTACGTGCGCGCCAATGCGTACACGGGCCCTCGGTTTTTAGACCTATCCGAACGACTATATATATATATTCAAACAACTGCAAATGGCGACCAGCCCATTTACTTGCCATAACATAAAAAATAATCTAGGACATTTTCAATTTGTGCAGCAGAATGCGATTATCTCGGAAAAGATCAATCAAATGATCAAAACCTTAATTCTAATTTCCCATTTAATTGTAATCCTACTCTAACATGAATTACATTTTTGAGAAATAACGACTTGTAAAGTAATTCCGGCGTTTAACAGAAAATACACGCGACTTTAACATTGGTGGTGACAGCATAATGTTTAAGATCTAAAAGCCAAAGCTAATGTTAATGTAATATCACTTAAAATACATAATAAAATACATAATTTTATTGCAGATTCATGTTTTGTTACAAAAGAAAGATCACGAAAATAACATTACATGGATATAAAAAGAACGTACCACTTACGTTAAGAAAACGAATAAAAGTCTCATGTTATTTATGATTTATGTTCCAAATGATTTTATGTTACAGAAGAAAGTTTAATTGAATATTTATAAAACTTGAAATTAAAACCCAATGAGTTGACGGTTTCCAGAAACATGCCCCACACCGATATACCACCTGGTATTAAAACCACCCTGCAGGATCGGGAGAAAGATTTAAATTGTTCTGTAAAGTACAATTTTAACTTTTTATGTATATCAAGAATACTGATAGCCTATTATATTTGGCACACATTGAGGCAGATTTTTCACGTTTATATTAAACATGTATAATGCAAGCGTTAAATCTGCCTATAACAAGTCTTTCTTTGTGCCTGACATGCTATCTAAATTATGAATTAGAGATTTATTAACTTATCCAGACTCTAATAAACTCTCGGTGTCTAGGCTAGCCTTCGAAGTCTTTCTTTGTGCCTGACATGTTATCTAAATTAGGAATTAGAGATTAATTAACTTATCCAGACTCTAATAAACTCTCGATGTCTAGGCTAGCCTTCGATGTTGGCTGGATTAGATTCCTAAATGCTGCTTAGCGGCCATTGATAATTAAATCAAAAATTAGATAATAGAGGCTATGCTGTTTATATTACTGATTTTGGTAATGATAACCGAGGCTATAAGGTGGAATTTCACCTGTTTAGTTCTCGGCTCATAGTAGATAAATTTGACTGAAATTTTCAGCAAATTACCTTTACACTATCTAGTTTTTAATTATATATTTATAAAACTTGAAATTAATACTCCAGAGTTGACGGTTTACAGACATATGAACATCCCCTTTAATACCTGGTATTAAAACCACCCTGTTGGGTCAGGAGAAAAATCTAAATTGTTATGTAAACCACCATTTTAACTTTTTATTTGTATCGATTTAGCCTGTCATATTTGGCACAGTTTCTCACAGATTTTACACGTTTATTTTAATTCAAATCGCCATCTGGATCGTGTTAATGAAACGGGGTTTAACGTCCTACTATTCTGCTCCGACTGGGCTAATGAAGAGAGACACACGCCATACAGTGTGCTATGGAAGAAAATTTGCCCAGACAGCGGTACTATGATCTACTCGAATTCCAACCGCCAAGGGATATTTTAAGACCCCCGCCCTACACCACTGACATGGAGAAACCACGTCGGAAAATCTCGATCGTGTATTTTCAGTCAGTACCTTAATACACACATTGATTATGAAGCATTTAAATAAGAAAAAAAAAACCGCCCAAAATCAACGACAGATAATCTCTCGGTTCGAATTCAATAGGAATAAAAAAGAGGCCCGTCAAAAGATTTACCCAACACTTATTGGTGGCGTTGGCTTGTTTATATATAGTAAATATAGATCTGACTTCAACTAGTAGAATTCACAATACCGCAAGTACGATGCGTGACGTTAATTGAAGTTCGCAATACTTTCATGATTCGAAATGTTTCTACTTTATAGCATCTAGAAGAAAATCATTTCTCAATAATATTTTTTGACAGATTACAACGCATGCGTTTTTCTTGGAAATCGATCACTGGTTTTATATACTGTCTGACTGCCTGCTTACTTTACAATGTTGTTAAATTTGATTTATAGCTTGACCCAAATCGCCACTCCCACTTTTGACTTAAAGAGATATAAAATTTGAAAGTACAGGAAATATAAGAAACGAAAACTTTCAAAGATTTCTTAACTCTGATTTAAAAATTTAATCTCTTAAATCTGCTGTGTTCGCTTAATGCAGATTTGTTTTTTGCAGCCAGATGTAACTGCCGACGTAATGTCTAGACTTTTAAAATTCGCTGAGAAAAGTTTCTATTTATTGTAAATGACAGGCTTTGTTTACGGCTCATGGAACCGTGTTATTTAATACGACAGAGATTTGAGTTAAGTGTTAAAGAAGTAGCATCGTGGTTGCCGAGAAAAAATCTAAATATTTTGAAAAGATGAAACTTCACTGTTGGGTATTTGAGTGTTGAAATAGATAGCACAAGATGGTTACGGTACAATAGAAAAGTATTTATAAAATCAACAAGATCTTGATTTCTCATCACAGCTTACATAGTTTCTGTCTAAATAAAAAATCAAAACTTCAAATGAGAGAGAGAGAGAGAGAGAGAGAGAGAGAGAGAGAGAGACCCACTTCTGGGATGGCGACCACTCCACTGATAACTAAGGATTTAAAGTGCGATATAATTTTAGGCTAGAAAATCCCGAACGAGAGGTGTTAGACGGGCAACCCTGGCCTTTCTCTGATTCATGAGATAGCAACCACCCCAATTGTTTCAATGACAACTTATGATTTAGAGCGCGATATACCGTTTAGGCTAGGAAATCCCGAACGAGAGGTGTTAGACGGGCAACCCTGGCCTTTCTCTGATTCATGAGATAGCAACCACCCCAATTGTTTCAATGACAACTTATGATGTAGAGCGAGATATACCGTTTAAGCTAGAAAATCCCGAGCGAGAGATTGGGATCTAAACCCCTGTTCTTCTGTGATTTACAAGCATGGGATGGCAGCCACTCCACTTGTTCCAATGTTTTCAACCACACCATTTGTTTCAATGATAGCATCTGATTTAAAGCGCAATATACCCCTACGCTAGAAAATCCGAAGAACTTTCTCCAGGATGGAAGCTGGTTTCCGCAAAAGGGGGCATAACTCTATCTAAAATACCGCATGCTTGTGACAAACCCCACATCAGCATTAGGCCTAGTAATCAATATACACCGACTTTTTAACTAGTAAGTATGTTAAGAGCTCTATTATAGAAGTCTGGAATTACTGTGAAAACACTGAAAATGACGTTTTATAAACCGACGAACACGTGTCTCTGAAACCATAAAGAATTGGTGCAATAAATAGGGCTCAATGTCCTACTTTTCTACACTAACTGGATGGAGTTCGTTGTCAACAACATGCCAAGGGCGCGAGGTCGATCGTAATTAATACCTAGTCTTCGCTTAAACTGGAGTGCGTTATCGACAATACTCCAGGGGCAATAACTCGGGATCTATCGTAATTTTTATCGACTCTTCCCGTAAACTGGAGTGCATTATCAACAATAGGCCAGGGGAAATTACTCGAGATCTACCGTAATTTTTACCAACTCTCCCTTTTTAACCGGGGTATGTTGCAGGCCCGTAGCTGGGGGGAGGGGGCAAAGGGGACAGCTACCCCCCCCCCCCTGGCAAAATATGGGCGCCCTTTGCCCATTGGAGAAAAATTGACTCGCCCCTAGAAAATGTTGGCGTCCCCGATGGGCGCTGAAGGCGCCATTTACCCATTGGGGATAAATCGGCTCCCCAAATGCGCGCAACAGGCGCCCTTCCCATTGAACGCAATACGAGGCCAACGACCAACGTTCCAATATCAGTATGGGCGTCACCTAAAGCCGTGTGACATTGGTTGGGCATTTCTGTTCTGTCACTCTAACATTAATCGAGTCCTTCAAGGGGAGGCGTATCCACGGTACCGGTCGCCGTTGACCATCAAGTGTAGGTACATCGCCGCCCCAGAAGTCCCTTCGGTGCCCTCAGAAGCCTTTGACCCCTAACAATTATGGGCTAGCCACGGGCCTTGTTGTCAACCATAGGCAAAGGGCAATTACTCGATATCTTCCTCTTTAAGTTGATTAAGAGTACAACGATACAAAAGGGACTATAACTCTAAAACTTAGAACACAATACTTCCGACATTGTCAGACAATATTTATATTTTGAAGTATATAATGCCATTCCCGTCTACCCCCCCCCCCCCTATTTCCAATTGTCAAGGGTTCTGTTCATATACACGTACATGTGTACACAAACGCGACGTGGAAGCGCCATTCACGACTACTTCTCCCCATTTCCAATTTTCAAGGGTTCTTTTTATGCGCACGTCCATGTGTTAACAAACGGGTTGACCCCGATATTGTTACAATCTCACAGTACATTTAAAACTCTGTGGTGTGAGAAGGAATAAGTGTGGACAGACGAACGAAGGCGACTGCAATATACGACAACATATGGGCGTTAACAACATGTACTGCAATATTATCCAGTCAAGGTCGAATACCGGATACAGATAGTCTTTGAAGACCGAGAAAAGTATAATTTAAATTTGCCAGATCGTTTTTATATGTCTTGATAATCTGATCTATAGCCTTGACATTTTCCCTTTAATACACGGATATACTTTATTTCCTTCAACATGTTATTTAATGATGCAACAGAAGGTTTTAATTTAAATGAAATCGAACACTAATAAGATAAAAACTGTGTACTAGTCATACACCCCGTAACACGTGTCATGGCGTATTACACTGACTATATGTCAAACATCGAATGTTTTATAGCAGGTTTCACGGCATACTAAACTTTCGCTATCTGTCTCCAATTGGCCCCGCTTGCAAACAGGCCTAAAGCTGCCTGGTTGACATTTTAATTCCTAGTTGAGAACATTAAAGATACATTATGGGAGATATGATAAAGAGATGACAGTTCTCACTATAATAATTAAAAACGAGATAGTGTAAAGGTAATTTAAGGAAAATTTCAGTCAAATTGATCCACTATTAGCCGAGAACGAAGCGAGTGAATTATTCACATAGACCGGGTCATCATTACTAAAATCATTAATATAAACAGCGTAGTCTCGATTATCCACTTGATTGATTTAATTATCAATGGCCGTTAAGCGGCATATAGGAATTTAATCCGCCAACATCGAAGGCTAGCCTTGACATCAAGAGTTTATTATGGTCTGGATAAGTTAATTAATGTCTAATTGATTTATTAGATAACATTTCAGGCCCAAAGAAAGACCTGTAATAAGCAGATTTTGCTCTTGCAATTTCATTCCTGTGTTTAGTCGAAAACACTAAGTATACTTCGAAAACACGGAGGAGTTTTTTATTCCGCTTCCATTTACATAATCGTGTTGATTTGAACCAGACTCGTAGCTGTGGAAGGGCAGCGACCTTTTTAGGGGGTGGGCTCTCCCCCTCCTAGACAAGAGGGTGTCCGGTGGTCCCATGAGAGTGGGTCATTGAGCAAGTCGGTACAAAATATAGGCTTGCTTAAGTTTCGGTTTGTCTATTGGTTGATGTCGGGATTGAAAATACACACTTTCTATATTTCGGTCTCAGCAAGGTCTGTGACAGTCTGCAAATCTGCAGTGCCCCAACTGACGCCCCCCCCCCCTAAGTGAGACTTGGTGACAGATGCCACTGTACGTCTGCTGCCAATCAATACTCCACATGATTATCCCTGACTACTGTCTATTACAAACTGAGAGGGTATTTTAGAACTATGATCGGCATTTACACAGTGTGTTATAACGGAAATTTGGCCCGGTCAGCGTCGTTACGGCCTAATATTATATCATATTCCAATTTCCAACGGGTCTTTTACTTGAACAATAATGTGTAGACTCCACTCGACCTACTATACGCTGACACTTGCTAGGTCTTCTATCATACACCACTGGCAAAGGGCAGTCACGACTGAAAATCCCGATTAACTTTCTCCAACCAGAGGTGGATCCAGGATTTTCAGAAAGAGGGGGCGTGCCGCACCCACTTGGGAGTGCAAAGCCCGCAACAGTAATTTTTGAGTGGAAAAATGCCCACAAGGACTAATTTCATACTGATACTGTAAAGTAGGATTTCCAACTTAAACTATTTTTGTTCTCCTTTCTCGCGAGAATATATGGAGCTAAACATTGTTCGCCACCTCAAAAAATAGAGGTAGCGTGCGCCGGATGCGCCCCCCTCTAGATCCGCTCCTGCCTACACCAGATCTCCATGTTAGCTATATGACGTCTTAGTCACTGAGCCACCGCGGTTCCACACATCAAGAACCCAATACAGTATGAGGTGATAGATACGTACAAACGTTGAAGAAAAAAAACTCGCAAAATATAATATACCACCCAACATGTTTGACGTTGAAATAATTATGCACATTCTGATTCTTCTATTTCTTGGAAATGCCCATGAGTACGCAAATGCCCGGAAGGCCATTGTTGTCATGTCTGTTAGAGTAATTTGACGTCCTGCAATCTTTGAATCTGAAGGTCTTATCTTAAAAGAACGTTTGAAACCTATATATGTTTACCCATTTTTACTCTATATTATATTTAATGTCAATTATTCAAGTGTAATGTATAATTTTGGTAAGTTGGATAGCTTAAAGATGCATCATGCAAGAGCTAAATCTGCCTATTGTAGGTCTGAAATATTATCTAAATCATTAATAAAACAGTTACCTTATCCAGACCATAATCAACTCTCGATGCCATCGTTAGTCTATGATATTTACTGGATTTGAATACAAATTGTGATGAATAAGTTAACGTAAAAATGGATGATCTACACTTTGTTTAATATCGTACCAACGTTAGTAATGGCGATCGTTCAGAAATTTGAAGGACAAATTTATTATATTTTGTTTTTTTTTACTATATATTTATCAATTATTATATTGAGAACTGCCAGCTCTTTACCTAATCTAACCTAATGTCCTTTTATTGCATTGGGAGCTACGATCGTCCAGTGTGTAAATCGCTGGTTCACTAAGCTCACTAGCCACGAAATCCGGAGATTTATCCGGGTGTTGGCTGAATACGTTTCCCGGAATATTACAGTGTGGGTTCTTCATTGTCGGCGGTGCAAGATGGCGGACCTGGTAAGGAACGGGATCTAGTCTCACGAAGGTCCTCGGTTTATGTTGGCGAGTACGTAAAGAACCCTTTTAAAATAGCTTGGTTTCAAAATAAGAGTAGGCCGTAGCAATGTCATCCCGGCAAAATATCACCCCACATAACACACTGCTTGACGTATACCCGTCTTCTGTAGACCGGTTGGCGCAGAACAGTAGGACGTTAAACGCCATTTCAATTCATGCGTACTGTCTTCGATGTGAGGCACGATGGGTCGTAAATAGGACATTGGCTCGATAACCTGGTTGTCCCATGTTCGAACCCTGCGTTGGCCGAGAAGGTTCATCATTATTTTCCGGCGTGCTTCCCCCTGTCAATGGTGTAAGACAGAGAACCTGTCAAGGGACAACGTATAGTCGTTCGGATGGAACGAAAAAAAACGAGATCCCCTGTACACATTGGCGTGCAGGTAAAAGATTCGTCAAGAAGTATCCCCTTTGTGGAAATCAACGACGTTCAATTAAGGGTAATCATAATGGGGGGGGGGGTATTTCAAATCCCAGCCTTCTCATAAGAAATTGACGACGCTCCATTAAGGGTAATCTGAAACGGAAGAGTTTATTTCTAATCCCAGCCTTCTCGTAGATTGGATATTATAACCAATTCCAGCTTGACGTCCATATATAAACCTAATTAACATTTCTCCACAGTTTCTCTCTTTTTTAATCCAGATAACGTTGGTGTCTAATCACCATGGTATGTTTGTTCATGAAACCACGGAATTCTCAATTTAGATATAATAGATTGTTTTCACTCTTGACAGCGATATGTAGTCTCTTATTTTCTCATGTTCAGCGAAATTGGAACCTCAAAAAAGTTGCCCATATATGACGCATCAATCAACCGTTAACATGCTTGCTGTTTCAGCCTCGGGTTTTTGCGATGATCAAGCTGTCTGTTAATACAGAGATGCAATGAAATGAAACGAGGTTTAAAGTCCTACTGTTCTGCGCCGACCGGGCTAATGACGAAGAACATTTTTCCTGGACAACCGGTTCCTTTACATTCAAGCCGATCATTTTAAACAATCTGGCAAGCGATTCGGGTGTCAATTTTAAAATTTTCACTTCGTCTTATATATTTGATATGAGAAGCCCAACTTTTCACGGTAAGATAACAACATCAATGTTGATTTAAATTTACCAATAAGTCGTGGTTACAACGTCGAAGACTGTCGATGGTGTTCAGTAAAAGACTTGCCCCCTTTATTACAGTAAACATATAATTTTCTGTTTCATTGCCACGCGTATTAAAGAATTGTCGTTACAGTTTGAAAGGAATTTAACGTATACAAACATAGGGCTGGATTTCTTTACTTCTCACGGTTAAACCCAGAAAAGTTCAATGGCATCATATATATATTAAAGAAGTGTCATTACAGTTCGAAAGAAATTTAACGTATATAAACATAGAGTTGTAATTCAGTACTTCTTACGGTTAAACCAGAAGTTCAATGGCATCATATATACATTTGAAATGGGTTGAAATTAGTTTTTATCTAAACAGTAAAACCGTGTCAAATGTATATCTTACTACAATCTTGTTGAATCTTGTTTAACGTGTTTTAAATTCTGCCCGGTGTTTGGTGGCCGGGCGATTATTTAACGCAATCGCCATGGACCATAACTCCCCTAGTTTCTCTTTGTCAATGGTGTGGTACAATAGCCTAGCAATTAAAGGCGTCTAATTGTTCCGATAGGACGAAAAGCCGAGGTTCCGTGTCGCGGATGTCAATGAAAAAATTTCTCTCATAGCACACTGTTTTGCGCATGTCCGTCTTCATTAAC
Organism: Patella caerulea; assembly: GCA_036850965.1. Classification (NCBI taxonomy): domain Eukaryota; kingdom Metazoa; phylum Mollusca; class Gastropoda; family Patellidae; genus Patella; species Patella caerulea. The sequence goes on along the minus strand of JAZGQO010000010.1, from coordinate 68,209,479 downwards.
CCGGTATAACAATGGCAGACATGTTCACATGCTTTGATGGGGGGGGGGTCGGGATGGCCTAGTGGTCTAGAGTGCCGCGCTTCGTCCTCTAGCTGGCCGGTCACTTCTGGCTAGCGGCTGTGGTTTCGAGCCCTGGTATGAGCGTATGTGGAATGGAGATAGGGGCGCCTTCTCAACCTCGTGGGTTTCCTCCGGGCACTCCGGTTTCCTCCCACTGTGCCAGCGAATTATTGAAATTAAATTGAACCGAAATGACCTAGTGCTTTGATTTAAGAACAAGATTACGTCATGTTAGGGTTTATCAAAAATCTACGGTTCACTCCCACTGTGCCAGTTTTATTGTTTAGGGATTAATCAAATAATTAACGATACCACAATGTGGATTAGTTAGGATTAAGCGTTAAGGGTTTACCAGAGGATCAAGAGTTTAATTTAATATTTTATTCCATTTTAAACCTTTTTTTACACATTACTATACTAAAATACAATATTTAAATTTTTTAGCATATAATGTACAAGTTATCATTTGAAAATTCTATTTAATCAAACATTTTCCTATTAATAATACATCTTCAACAAAATACATCTTGCAATCCAACTAAACGGGGGACAGCATCCCCGTACAAGATGACGATGTAATGTCCTTCATGGAGGCGCCGCTTTTCTGTCCCCAGTCTGTCGTCCAACTGCCGGTACTTCCCTTTTCTGGGGTTGCTACTGCTAGAGGCAGCAGCAGCTAGTTGGTATGAAACTAACATCTACTTGAACGTTTGCCATCTTGTGATATCTGTCAGATTATAATGTTGTTGACAAATGACAGTTGTTCCAGTGCCCTCCGAACGGAGTTCACCACTTGTAAGTTTTAACAAAAAATTGCTTATTATCATGATAAAATAAGATGAACACAGTTTACATGCCTTATGCTGAACGAATAATCTGTTGAACACAGTTCTCTACACCGTAAAATTGGCCCACTTGATTAAGCCAATTAAGGCTGTTAATTAAAATCAGATATTCCAGGATAATCCAGAGATTAAAAACTGGCACAGTGGGAGTACCCCGTTTTAACGCCCCAGTGTGACTGAGCCGGGTAAATGCAGGTGTGAGGATATTCGGAGACTTGTTATACGCCCAAAGTGGTTGCAAATGGATAAAGCCCTAAAATTTGACTGAACACATTAAATATAGATTTACTGGTATTCGGGGAATTGTAAAATGTCTTAAGGGGTCAAAAATCTCGAGGAGCAAATGTTATAAGGGATTCTGGGAAGAAAATAGGGTTAATGATCTGAGTTTTTCGTCCCACTCGAACGACTATTCATCATTGTTCGCTCTCAGGCCCCAAATTGTGCACCACTGCGAAGGGGGAACCACACCGAAAAATCCGATGTACTTTCGCGTTCAACACAAGGATCGAACACAGGACCCCCAGGATAGCGAGCCAGCGTCTTACTCACTCAGCCGCCGCGTCTCCCTTGGCTTTTTTCAAGCAAGTGGAATCTGAGTTGGGACTACGCGCACAAATTGGTTCAGTATATGAAGTGGTTGATGATATATGATATAAGATAAAATCAGACGGCATAGCATGGCCGACTGTATATCATATAATTTACAAAACAGACATATGTAAAGTATGTACCAACCAGATGCCCAGAGCTCACTAATAGCAGGAAATATGACAAGCCTCGTACATTAACCCTAAACCTAACGTAATGACATCTTGATGGCTTTTACATATTATGTGAACTGCATGGCGACCACCCTTAAAAAATAATAATTTTAGCAGTTTCTTTAAAAAAAAAAAACTACCAAGACACTCCCCAGTTTTTATGTGCCGAAGTGCATGAAGAAGAATGGTGAGAGAGAGAGAAATGGGGTTTAACGTCCATTCGACACAAACTAGGTCATTCCGCGACTAACATATGTTTTTTAAAAATTTTATTTCAATAATTCGCTTGCGCGCAAGGGTCTTTAGCAGTGGGAGGAAACCGGAGTGCCCGGAGGAAACACACGGGATTGATAAGGCGCCCCTATCGCCATGCCACATACAGCCGCAAGCCATAGGTGACCAGCCAGCTAGAGGTCGAAGCGCGGCACTCTAGACCACTAGCCCCCCCCCCCCCCCCGCATGTCAAAGAGATAAACTGCTCAGTCCACACACATCCAAATATCATTAAAATGGGAGAACCTTAGGATCGCAGACGACCCGGAACATATGACGTTATATGTGGATTGTGCGTTAAGGTAAGGCTATGGGGCTAGCCTTGGTCCAAGATTAGGGTTAACGCTAGCTCTGTTTACAACTCTAGACTTTGAAGAAATTTGCACGACCTAACCCACACTCCACATATGACGTCACATGTGCTAAAATGTACAGGGCGGTCGCCTTTCTAGCGTTCTCTATTAAAATGACATTTAAAAGGTTCAAAGACGGTTGACTCATCAATAATTTGATTCAAAAACAAATCTGCTAGAATAATTTGTATTTTCGAATTTTCACGAAATCTTGTTAATGGATATGATTTTGGTAAATTGAAATTTTATATATTTTTCGGTGTCTGGGAAACACGTTGACGATCCAAATATATCATCAAATCACCATTAGTCATATGGACGTAGAGAGCATATCCGGCACAAAATGTGTTCTCGTCTACATGTTTTACAGTCGTTTGGTTGTTGTTTGTCATTATTGAACACCAGGTGCAGACTGTCTTCAAAAAAACTCCCGGAGATTCTCCAAATAAACCAAACAACATTTGTGACCCCCTTTTAAAGTAGGGTATATCCAAGCTGTATATTCTATTACGACTACCAGTGTCGAATTCCGCAATTCCACTAATTTCAAAGCATGACATTCTAGCTTAAAAGACATCTACGTCTGTGGTGATCATGTTTTATTGTACTTGTAGATCATACGGCAATGCCCAACACCATACCTAAAACTTAATATTATCGGAATCTTCGGTTATATCAGTTCCAAGGTTCAGTTTTTGTCTCAGTGTGTTATCAAAAGTTCTGAATTTTCTGTACAGGGCGTAAAAATTGAAATTATTTGTCCGTCTTTGTCAATTGTTAAATCTAAACCACAGAATTGTAATTTCACATAATTACTAGTTTTGCGGGAATTTGCAATAGCCTTCACCTGGGACCTTCTTCCTTGTAGGATATTAGTAAGAAGCAATCAGTAACGGATACAAATAAATGGCTAGATGTGGAAAGATAGAAAGATTGCAGTATCATCAGTTTCAGATGAAGAGATTTTAGCATTTTAGCTTATTGCTACATGTAATGATTGTCAATTGATTCCATTTACTGTCGAACGAAGCACTTCATTTTCTTGAAACGGGAGAAAATGAAATGGAATAGAACGCCCTTCTCTTCCGCTCCGACAGGGACCAGTCATTAAGACATATTCAGTAAATATTGATATAAATGTTTGTATTTCTTCAGGGACCAGTCATTGAAACATATTCAGTAAAGACTGATATAAAGTATAGATTTGCTACTACCACCGTGATTAATACGTTGTTAAACCAAGATGAGGAACCATGTGACGTCATGTTTACCGTCAGCATGCCCGAAACAGCAATGGCGAAGTCTTTAACCTTGTACGTATATTTTGGGGATTTAACGTCCAATGGGAGAGAATCTCAGACAAACCCTTATACATGTATTTAGTAAACTAAACACATTCGTGAAGATCGGTGCATTTGAACGAAACTGGGTAAACCCACATGGGTGGGAAGGCAATATACTAGGAATCGAATTCACGACCGGAAGGTAGAGCTCAAAGTGCAACTAATATATAGGTCTTCCGACCCCTTCAATCCACCCCAATATATTATACGCCGCTCTTCGTATTAAGTTGAAAGCGTAAAAATAATCTGAAATGGAGCCCGAAAAGACAAATAGTTACATTGCATATATACAGCTATGTCAAATGTCAATAAAGTAGTATTCGATAAAAGGACATGTAATATGAACCCTAAAATAGAAACAAACTAAGAGCTTGGTATTTGAAATTTCCAACGTAAAGTACAAATGTCCTTTTTTCTATTTTTAGCAATACATACATATATTAATCATAACGAATCATTGAATAACAATTTTGATTTTGTACTTTGGGCATATCAGTTGTTTTGATATTTTCCTTGGTGGAATGCGAAACGTTTCAATTGTTTTGATATTTTCCTTGATGACGGGCAAAACGTTTCAATTGCTATTTTGATATTTGACTTGATGAAGGCTGAAACGTATCAATTGTTTTGGTATTTAAGCGAATGCATTGTATTAACACTTGATGAACCCCGAAAGGCATCAATTGTTTTGATATTTTACTTATGGATTTAAAACAGTGTTTCTATTGACACAATTAGCAACTCCGACAAACCTATCCGTGTTAAATATTCAATTTTGTTTTCCTTTCAGACAAAAAGATGATGAAACAACCAATTTACCACTGACGTCATCTATTAAAGATGATAAATATGGTAGTATCATTACTTGGTAAGTTACAGAATGAATATAATGATAAACAAATATCCGCCCCCTCATCATTCTCAGACTTAAAGTTACATTATGGGAGATTAGATAAAGGTCTTTCTGTTCTCATTATAATAGTTAAAAACTAGATAATGTATCGGGAATTTGCTGAATTTAACGATTCACTTTTGAGCCTAGTCTGGATCATCATCACTAAAGTCGGTACAATCATATTTCTATGGGTACGATAACACTGGGACACGGATTTATACCATGAATAGATAGATGTTGAGTTTGATAATGGTTCTCTATTTCTGTAATCATCTTATTTTCAAAATTTTTGTCTCATAGGTCACAAGGACAAAATCATATAGTTGCCAAGCAACCAGTTCAAGGTCATGGGCGATTGACCTTTAACGTGACCTACCAAGAACTGTTGCCTAGAAATGATGGAGCATATGATAGTCCTATATACATTACACCAGAATATCCCGTGAGGAATCTTTATATTGTAAGTAGAATAACAGAACCACGTGCTATAGAAGATGCTGAGTTGTCATTACCGACAGATCCAGAATTAGATGGTAGGTCATTCTAGAAATAATATTGTCGAATACCACCCTTCCTCTTGTGTTACAACCCTCAAATAATACTAGTGAATAAATTATAGATAACAATAATACCCCTCCCCCTCACAATCCTAACATAATGTTGACGAATAAATAGATATCAAAACACCACCTCTTCCTCCATCCCACTACTTCCATAAACCGAGAACAAATGAAAATATGTTTGAGCGACATTAGCGTCAAATGAATGTATCCTTGGTAGATTTTGTCGGCATACAATGTAAGCTGAAGTAGCGGCAAACAAAGTGTTTAGAGAATCAGTCAGGTCATTATTTGGCACCACAGGGAACCGAAGACCCACATTTTGTGAATGTGCAAATATTTATAAATATTTCTCGTGAAACTGACTTAAAGAATTCCGTGCTTCGTTCTTAAAATCAACACTTTCAATTATGTTTATCATATGATTATCTATGAATTCACAGTTGGTGATACAGCAACGTTAGTAGCTCTGGGCGCATTGGTGTTGCTGTTAAGTTATATATTATCTATTAATTCGCAGGTGGTGATACAGCAACTAGCTCTGAACGCATTGGTAACTTATACTCTGCTGTCGTAAACTATCTGAAGGAATTCCCTGTAGGATCCAGTAAACCCAATGGACAAATGTCTCTCAGATATTCTCTACCCAGTACTTCAGAAGATGCCGGAGACTTAGTGGTGAGCTAATGATGTGTTTTTGTCCCATGAAAACGGGGATATAATAAGACTTTAATAGTTTCTTTAAATAAAGTATTTGGAATTTATAGGTAATATCACAACATCTTTATAAGGGTAGTAGCTGGTTTAGTTTACTAGCCACGTTTTGAGGATAGTCCCATGATGATGCAATGATAGTTATTAACACATTTGTATGGATATCAATAACTGGTTTATTAAGGATCTTTTAAAGTAAGCGATACTTTTAATAATGAATCACAATTTAGCCATATGTCATTCTCCCTAAACTTTAACATTCATTTTCTTTCAGAAATCAAAGAATCACTTTGTGCACTTCTTCTCATCCAAAGTATCTAAACCATCTCCTAAAGAGATTCTTTTTCTATTGGACGTTGGCAGCTCCATGGCCTCGAACAACCAAATGGCTCAAATGAAAAGAGCCATGAAGACCATATTGGACAGCTTGGATAAAAAAGACAAGTTTAAGATAATGACTTACTCTGACAAAGCAACACCTTTAGGAAAACTATCATTGGTATCTATCAGAGCTGTACGAAAATTGAAGAAAGTTTTGCAGGCTGTTCGAGCATCTGGAGGTATGATCCTGCAACATAATTTGTCATAATAGTAAACCAATTAATTATAACCGTAATATAGATAATCCTCTTGTTTTGTTACACTAATACCAACTGATAATTAATTTGGTCCTTTGGATATAAGAGAGTCATCGAGTCTCGGTTTAAGACGTTTGCAGGCTAACCTGGAGGTCTTGTGGTCAATCTCTTTATTGGGCAAGAAAGTTCATCGGGATTTTCCTGCATTACTCCCTCTTATCATTGGTGCGGAACAGAGAGTATGGCGAGGCACATCATATAGTCGTTCGGATGGGACGAAAAACCAAGTTACGTGTACACGTGTACCCATTAAAATGCACGTAAAATCAACCTTGACATTTGAAATTTTATATAAGAGTACGCCGTAGTGCCACGCTTAGTTCAAAAAGTCGTTCATGGCATGCTGTTTAACGTATGCCTGTCTTCATTAGCCCAATCGGAGCACAGCAGTAGGACGTTAAACCCCATCTCATTTCTTATAAAGTGCAGATAATTAATCTGGATAAATACAGTTTACATCGCAGTAGATACACCACACAGCTGGTTGAGAGATCTGTTTATACAACTGTATATTAATTATCGTTATTTGTTCAACTTCATTTTTTCAAACCTCTTTTATATCTAAATTAATGAATATTTGTGTTAAAAGATGCATTATGTAAGATTCAGATAAAGAAATGGTAGTTCTCGCTATAAAAGATACCAAATAGAGAATGGAAATGATATTTGTTGAAAGTTTCAGTCAATTTACTTCATTCTGGGTTACGATAAGGCTGCTCGGAGAATAGCAGAGTCTCATTTGTCATTGCTAACTTTCTTCACATAGAACACAAAGTCTCTATTATCCATTTTTTTAAAAAAAATTAAATCATTAACTCCTAATCGTTTTAAACCAGTTGAAAATGTAGAGCATACGATGGCATAGAAATTTGATTATAATCAGTGCCGGACTGGTGAGCAGAAGGCCTGCCTGTCATGTCATTGACCAAGGCCCACACAAATACGCCGTAAGGGCGTTACGAGCACGCCGAAGTTAGCGAGCGTTCGAGAGGGGTCGAAAATTATCAACCGCAAACCCATTTTCCAAGCATTTTAGTCCAACGCTTTCAATCTTTTCTTTCTCCTGTCCTGTGTCCTGTCCTTCCTTCTTTCTTTTCTCCCCCTCTCCTTTCTTTCGACATCTTTTTCTTTTTTCTTTATAGGCTTAGGCCCACTTTTTTTAATGAGCTTAGGCCCACCTGTCACGGACAAGTGGACAGGTGGGCCCAGTCCGACACTGATTATAATCGTGCCATGTTAATAAATGTCTAATTAAAAGTTTATATAACATTTAAGGTGTAAAGAAAGACCTGCCATAGACAGATTCAGGCCATGGTTTCATATACAAATTTTGCGAACCATAAATACACACGTGGTCAACAGCTGTTCATACTAGAAATAAGGATAATGCTTTTATTACCACAAATAGTGTGACGTAATAATAGCATGTTCATATAAAGATAATGATTTTAGCATGTTTCATATAAGGATACTACATAAAGTGAGGTAACTATAGCATATTCGAATAAGGATAATACTTTTATTTCCACAGGTAGTGACGTATCAACAGCTGTCAAGAGTGGTTTGGAATACGTCACAGAACATTTTAAGAACAAGAAGAATTCAATGATTTTCCTAATAATGGGAGGACAAGGCGCTTCGGGCAGCACATTCAATAAAACCACAAACACAGCCAAGATTCCAATTTTTAGCATTGCTTTTGGAAAAGCTGATTGGAATCTCGCCCAACGTATTTCTGCAGAGAACTACGGCGAGTCTATTAGTATTCATTCTGGTGAAACCGCTTTTAAAGACATTACCACGTTTTATAAAGACATAGCTTACAGGTCTATTTCTGGACTAGAATTTAAATATTCGACAGAGGACCAGCAATCGGTTGAATTTGATACAGTCCGGTACCAGTCCAGAAACTATTATCCTGGGTCTGAAATTATTGTTAGTGGAAATATTTCCAGTCAAAAACCAATCACTGGTCTAGTAAAAGGGTCTTCTGCCGATGGAGATATCGATGTCAGTACCGACTCTCAACAACTAGCAGATGATTCTGGTACTGTGGACGAATTGTGGATATACCTCAATATTGAGCAGCTGATTCGTAAACATAAGCGAACTAGCAATGACGAGGAAAGAAATGAAATCAATACGAATCTGCAAAAGATGTCGTCAAAGGTAAGTAACTGTAATATGTGCTGCGACTTTTATGAAGACTCCTGTCTTCACCAGGACGGTATGCTTCACGTGTTTAGCTAGAGAGAGAGAGAAATGGGGCTTAACGTCCACTCGACAAAACTAGGTCATCTCGAGACTAACACATGGTTTCATTTTTTATTTCAATAATTCGCTTGCGCGTAGGGGTCTTTAGCAGTGGGAGGAAACCGGAGTGCCCGGAGGAAACCCACGAGGTTGAGAAGGCGCACCTATTTCCATGTCACATACGCTCACACCAGGGCTCGAAACCACAGCCGCAAGCCAGACGTGACCGGCCAGCTAGAGGTCGAAGCGCGGCACTCTAGACCACTAGGCCATCCCACCCCCCACGTGTTTAGTTGATCCTGAATATATTATCGAGGTAAGTGAAACCGACACCAACCTATCCATATCAAGTTCATAAGCTAACTTCCGTGTGACTTGAGTTCGAATGTCAATTTAGATGACCACAAGGCATTTCTTGTGGTTACTTACTCAGAGGTTACTCTCCACATGGCTATGAGTAATGGACTGTGCCGTGAAGAAAGTCGGATATGCTTACTCTTTTAAAACGACCTGCTGGAATAATTATGTGTTATTATTTGAAATCTATTGGAATCCACATGATTTGACTATTTTTCTTGTTTTCTTTTATTTTAGCATAATTATGTAACTCCGCTGACAGCCATACTTGCCGATGCAGCTATTGGAGAGGGTGCAGAGTCTGCAACGTACTCTTATAATTCTCGCTCGGGCAGTGGATATTACAACCAGTACACATCTCAACCAAGAAGGGGAAGTAGTTATAGATATTCTACATCTGGTTCCAACAGAGGTGGTTCAAACTACAGATATACGTACCAAACCGGAAGCTCGGGAAGCAGTGCAGGTTCTCAAGATGGAGGTCGATCAAATTACCGATACAATTACCAAACTGGAGGAGGACCAGGTTCAAACACAAGATATAGTTACCAGACCGGGGGTTCTGGAAGTAGCGGAAGCGGTTCTCAGTCCGGTAGTGGCTCCCAAACTGGAAGTGGATCAAATTCTAGATATAGCTATCAAACCGGTGGCTCCAGAGGCAATGTTGGGTCGCAAACAGGAAGTGGCTCTACATCCGGAAGTGGATCAAACTACCGTTACAGTTATCAAACCGGAGGACCGGGTTCAAACACGAGATATAGCTATCAAACAGGATTGCAAACAGGAAGCGGCTCTCCAACCGGAAGTGGATCAAACTACCGTTACAGTTATCAAACAGGGGGACCAGGTTCAAACACGAGATATAGTTACCAAACTGGAGGAACTGGTAGTACTGGAACCGGATCAAATTACAGATATACCTATCAAACTGGAGGTTCTCAATCAGGTAGGGGATCAAGCTATCAAACAGGAGGCACTGGTGGTAGAGGAAGTGGCGGCACACAACCTGGAAGTGGTAGTAGTTCTCAACCTGGCAGAGGCGGTACTCAACCAGGAAGTGGCAGCACACAAACTGGAACTGGTACTTATCAACCTGGCAGAGGCGGTACACAACCTGGCAGTGGTAGTTCGCAACCTGGCAGAGGTGGCACTCAACCTGGCAGTGGTACTTATCAACCTGGCAGAGGTGGTACCCAACCTGGCAGTGGTACTTATCAACCTGGCAGAGGTGGTACTCAACCTGGCAGTGGTACTTATCAACCTGGCAGAGGCGGTACCCAACCTGGCAGTGGTACTTATCAACCTGGCGGTACTCAACCTGGCAGTGGTACTTATCAGCCTGGCAGAGGTGGCACGCAACCTGGCAGTGGTACTTATCAACCTGGCAGAGGTGGTACTCAACCTGGCAGAGGTGGTACTCAACCTGGAAGAGGTGGTACTCAACCTGGAAGTGGCACATATTATACTACAGGCTCACAACCAGGAGGCACTTCCTACTACACCTACAATAGAACCATTCCCTTGGGAACAACACGCTACACGTATAATACATCAGTCCCTGGACAAGGATCTTACACTAGATACAATACATCGACATCCTATTACACCTACAACAGAACTATTCCTTTGGGTACATCGTATTACACATACAATACATCGGTTCCTGGACGAGGATCTTACACATCGATTCCAGGAGGAACATCCTACTACACATATAATAGAACTATTCCCTTAGGAACAACGTACTACACGTACAATACAGTTGTACCTGGTGGTACAGGAGGATCATCTGTTCCTGGAGGTGGATCATATTACAGATACCCCGGCGGAACGGGTGGAGGTAAGATTTATCCCAAAACAAACTTAGTTTATACACCTTTTATGTTATGTGTACGCGTTCTTCTGCACGTAACAATAGTAATAATAATAATAATAATTAATTTGTATAGCGCTGAATGCTCCAGCTAACAGCTGCTCCACGGCGCTCTAAAAGGACCTTTCCACCTAGAATTCGAAATAAATGCCCAATTGCCGCTTTGTGCGCAACATTTTCCCTTAAGTCTATTACAAGGCGCATGCCCTACTTCATTAGCCAAAGTTGTGCATAATTTCTGTAACATAAGTTGTAAAGATATTGTTAAAAAGATCGTGGTCAGCAAGCGGTTTTATCTAGCTAACAAAATAGCATATTATTCTTTTAAAATGTTTTATTTAATGTATTTCGTCTTTATTTTGTTTTCGCAGCACCGCAACCATCCCCGTATAATTACAAAGTAAGTAGTTTGACATACATTTGTTGTCCTATTTATAAATTCAATAAAATATTAAGCATTTCGAATGGAACTTTGTTTTTTTTTTGTGTAGAATTTAGGAATTACTATTCCGCAAACTTAAAAACGGATATTTTTTTTTTATTACAGGAACCATTTATTGGATCATACAATGTACGATCCGATATACGATACCGTTTTGCTACAACATCTGTTGCCAATCATATTATTAATGGAGCGACACAGCCTCGCGATATTACTTTCAGGGTGAATGTTCCCAGGGGAGCTACTGTTGGTAGTGTGCTCGTGTATGTACCCTTTAATATCTTGTATTTTTGCCATTTCTTTCGAATTCACGAGGAAGCCACCTAGAGGGAGCTAACCTAGAGGGCACCGTGATCAATCGCTATGTTGGCCAAGAAACTTCATCAGGATTTTCTGGCAAAGGACAATGAATGCCCTGTGTAATCACTGGTGTACACGTAAAAGAGCCTGTGGCAGTTGAACTTCGATATAAAAATAGGCCGTAGTGCTACTGAACGGGAACAATTTTTCCTATAGCACACTCTGTGGCATGTGCCCGTCTTTCGGAGCAGAATAGTAGGACGCTAAACCCCATTCATTTCACTTCTCATGGGAAGTAACAATATTCACATCCCCATTGGCAAGGAAGCAAAATTAGATTCTAGCTATCGATTTGGTAAAAGAACAAAAACAAAAGCCATACCTCTAAAAAGAAGAAAATCCAAAGACAGATAATCTTTTAATCAATGAAGTCATTGTAAATGTTTTTTAAAATGTTTTTCTTTACAATATGTTAATATTAAAATTTGAAATATTCAGGAAATATGTTTTTTATAATATCGATGTAAAATATTTCAGGAATAGAAGAATCCCAGGCAGTCCTGCTGGTCAACCCAGTAGTTACACAATGAGTCAGGTACCGCTATCATCTTCACCTTTACGAGATGGACAATATGGTGGTTACATTACTGGGTAGGTTGTTCGTTCTTTCTTTACCTTTTTCCACGGATTTTTCTTGCCGTGGTATTAGAATCGTTCCGCAGCTGGATTACAGACCTTAATAGTACATTCGCACAAGATGTTATGGAGTAGATAACAACTGCTTTCCTAGTGGTTATTCGAAATAAAAACCTAAACGCACAGCCGGCATGAATACTTGTAAATCATTGTCACTGAAAACTAAGTCTACATAATGGAAGTAGTCGATTATCTATACAGATAAGGATAATGATGCCTGGCTGACCAAGGGAAATTGGTCAACGACACATTAGGACTGTTTATAGATACCATCTATTTTAAGGCTTTAATTTAACGTATTTTAACATACGCAACTTTCGCTATAACAAAGTTAGTTAACCATATTACATATTTTAGGTCCCCTGATGGACCTAGTCGAGTAGTGGTAAGACAAAGAGTTGAGCCTTCAGACAGAATCAGCTTCAACGTCACCTATGATGAAGTCCTTCCACGAACCGGTGACAGATACAGCAGTCCTATTTCCATCAGTCCAGACTATCCCGTAAAGACTCTTCGCATCGAAAGTCGAATAACAGAACCCAGATCTATAACCAATGCTGACCAATCTGTACCTAACAGTCCATCATTTGCTGGTAATATACATGTTTGTCTTTCAATTATAGGAGGTCACAGTGGCTAAGTGAGTGAGATGCGGGCTTGCTAGCCTGGAGGTCGATATAAGAGTAGGCCGCAGTGCCGCTTTTCGGGAACCATTCCCCTCATAGCACACAATATATCGTGTGCGCGCCTTTGTTAGCCAAATTCGGAGCATACGAGTAGGACATTAAATGCTAGTGCATTTCATTTCATACGCAATAAAGGAGGATTCAACTACACACAATTAATAAGACAGTGACGAAAACTAACAATTAAACCTTTCAGAAGGTGCTCAGAACTGGAACTCTAACACATTATCTGGATTATTTTTCTAACAGGACCACATGGATCATCAGCTTTCGGGTTACCCCCTACATGAAGGTGTTCCATGTATATCGTATATATTCCCTAAAATTAGTTCAAGAATTGGGTACCACGAAACAATTACGTCGACGTAAGGACAGAATGAACACATCATCTATCTTCGGGTTATTTTCACACACAATTTCCTTGAACTTTTTACTATTTGTTGTGGGTTATGGGTGTGTTTCATGTCGCTCGCAAATATTTTCATTAAATTAGTTGTATAAATATCACGAAACGACGATGACGATTGAACCATTTAAATCATTGTTGTCATCTTTCCAGGTGGTCGGACTACTAGAGACACAGAACGAATTGGCAATTTGTACTCATCTGTAATGAAATATGAGAAAGAATTTCCTCTAACAGATTCCAGTCGTCCTACTGGAGAAGTATCAGTTAGATATACGTTATCTAGTACGAAGCCTGAAGATCCTGGAGATTTACTTGTAAGTCTTTTGGATAGTATCTAGTTAGAACTTGTTGATTCGAAGGGTAATGATACATTATGTAAGATTTAGATAAAGAGCTAACCATTCTTGCTATAATAGTTCAATAATAGATAATGTAAAATGAAAGTATTGAAAATTTCATCCAAATGACTTTATTCTGAACCAAGTTATCACTGTTTGTAGTTTTAACAAGATGTGTAGGTAATCAGGGCCCTGTTTCTCGAAATCTTAACTAACGATAAAATCTAAGTTTTAGAATATACTTCAATTTTGATTGGCTAAGCAGTAAAATCAATCTAATGCTATCGAATCAAAATACTAAAATTTGGATTTTATATTAGTTAAAATTTTGCGAAAGAGGCTCACGGGCACTTTAGACGTTGCCATTTTTATATCAAAATTTTAGATGGCCAACCGTTGTAATCTTTTTAATATCTTAAATATCCGATGGCATCGAGAGTGGATTATGGGAAAGCGAGGCTAAGTCTCGGGTGCACGTAGCTTACCCATCGTAACAAGGGTAGATATTGAAATCCTGGTCCAAACCATCGCCTTAGTTACCTATATGTATTTACGGGTGTCGTATCGTACACGTGAATTTGGCATGCTTACTCTTTTTAGAACACCTGATACCATTTCCTGTTTGATGTGTTCAAGCAGCTCAAACTGATTGGTTAAACATGTGTATGATAATCAAAGTTAACTTTATGCAACATGCACACACAATCTTGGTATTAAATGTAATTTAGACAATATACGCCTTTCATTTACAGACCACCAGAAATAATTTTGTCCATTATTATTACCCACAAGTTACCCAATCTCCAGGTTCTGATGTGTTGTTTCTAGTCGATACTAGTTCAGACATGGCTGGCAAAAGACTAGGTTTGGTTCAGAGAGCAATGCCCACTATGATGAGCTCTATAGGTAGAACTGGTCGTTTTAATGTGATGACGTTCTCAGACAACCAAAGACTCTTGAACAAAAGATTTGTTCCCGGAAACAAATACAGGAGAACTCTTAAAGCTCTGAGGAAGTTCAAACCATCCGGAGGTGAGTTGATTAATGACAGTCTAACAATTGATTTTCTTGAAAATTGCACTTGCACCTGTATAGCAGTGTATGGTTATGACCCATTCAAATTCGTCAGGAGTCCGTATCCCTGCGAGCCTCGTCCCCGGGAACCTTAGGTTCTCTCTTTTTAGCAATGCGGATAATGAAACCACAGAAATTTACGGCCGTGTGTAACGGTTGATAATCGTGTGGTAGCTAAATAATCTTGTGGCAACTCAATAATCCCGTGGCAGCTAAACTAAAGGGTCGCCTGTCCAACTTCGTGGGTTTTTCTCCGGGCCCTCCGATTTCCCCCCACTGCACAAACCCAACGCACAAACGACTTATTTAAATAAAAGAAAACCAATTGCTAGTCCCGCAATAACCTAGTTTGGGTCGAGTGAACGTTACACCCCATTTTTTTCTCTGTCTCTCTCTCTTTTTCATATATTATGTGTAAATTGTACCATGTACAAAATCCTAATAACTGTAATGATAAGTCAAAATACCTCTAAGGCCACTGTTAAATGTGACACCTTAAGTGCAATGTGTCAACTGTCAAATGTCATTGCAAAATGCTGTTTTCTGACGTATCCACATTTTACATTTCCCTCATTACATTTAACATTTGCGCTCTCCTGAATCACAGTTGCCCTTCACTCTTTCTACATAGCATCTTACGCAGATCATTAAGGTTAACCGTGAAACTTCCTCTAGATTTCCCAATCTTTTTTCCTTGTTAAAGACACGCGCTTAGTTGTTCAGATGGGACCATCAACCGAGACCTCCTGTTGGGCGTATACGCAAAATAAACCGCAAAGAGCTTAACGGAAACGCTTTTCTCGGGGCAAACTGTATCTCATGTAGCAGACCTCATGGCCTAAACCTATCTTCACTGGTCTGATAACTGTCCCAAATGAGGACCTTAAACACCATTTCAATAAAAGGGAAACCGATCCTATGACAGTAAAATCTTTTCTGTATTTCAGGTAATGACTTGTCTTCCGCTATAACAAAAGGGCTTGATTTTATCTACGAGAACTCTCCTAACAGAAGAAAGAGTTACATGGTTATTCTGACAACCGGAAAACCGACCATCGGGGAAACCGATTACGATAGTATTGTAAGAAATTCACGATCGTCAAATGACGACAATGTCCCCATATATACTGTTGGATTTGGAGATGATGATTCTTATAATTTCTTAAGGAACTTAGCTTCCGTTAATTACGGGAGATCAACAAGAATTCCACGCGATCAACCATCACCAGCCCCGATCACCAGCTTCTACAGAGATATTTCGTCCAGAACCGTTTCTGGTGTTGATTTTGAATATTTACGAAATGGCAAAGAACCTGTTAGGTATGAAACTAGACGGCCATATTCCCGAAATTATTATCCGGGCACTCAATACGTCGTAAGTGGAAGACTGCCCAATATTGGTGATCGTGACTATTTAGAAAGTCGTGTCAGAGGTTATGCTGTTCCCAAACCCATTGACGTTACACAGAAGTCTACACCAACAAAGGATATTCCAGACTCTACAGTTGACAGGATGACGTTATATTTGAGGTTCCAGGACCTTATAAGACGATATAATGTGGCTTACAGCTCAACAGACCGAGATACATTACGAAGACAAATCCAACAAATGTCAAGAGATGTAAGTGGGATACTTTAATAAGATAGCTAAAAGAATACCTTTTTATCCAATTTAAAGATGCACCATGTAAGGTTTAGATAAAGCGCCGACAGTTCTCTTTATAATAGTCTAAAAACAGATAATGGAAAAGGAACATATTGAAAACGTGTGGCAAATTACTTTATTCTGAGCGAAGTTATGAATGTTTGGAATTTTGATAAGAATAGCATAGTCCCGGTTACGATAATTCTTACGATAATAAATAAAGTCTCGATTATCAATTTTTAAATTGAATTATTACAAGGGGATCGTGTTACAACCCATCGCAAATCGCGGCTATCTGAAGTCGAAGTCCTTTGGAGTTTGTCATGGGCTGTTCATCTGAATAAGTGTCTAAATAAATACTTTATATACGATTTGAGGCCAAACGAAATGCCTGCAATAGGCAGATTCAGCTCTTACGTAATACATCTTTAACGTATCTTTGTTTTTCAACATTTTAAAATTATATTTAAAACCATTGAAAACGGTTAATATCATTTACAGTATTAGTGCTTGCTTGTTCAAGTGCCCTGTTTGGTTTTGAAAGAAAGTCCATACATAACATAACATGGGGTGAATTATGTAGTCATAATTAGTAACTGTGTTGATAACAGTTCCAGAATAATATATATATTGTTTCCTTGTAGAATAATTTTGTTACACCATTAACAGCAAGTCTGGCAGCCGATTCTCCAGATAGAGAAACGCCAGGAACCGAAGGTAGGACATGGTAATTCAGTGGTGGCGCTAGGGGTTGGATGGGGGTTGAGGTTAGCCATGGCCCAATCAACTTGACTTTAATTTTGTAACTAGCTATATCTAAGCTCATGGGTCAATCTTCCCAGAATTTATACGATGCTAATATGCAATTAATGCTGTTGATTGGGGTCATTTTCCAGGACATACAACGTATTTCTCTTGGAATTTGTTAACATTTTTTCTGTAGGCGCTACAGCTTTGTGCCCCCCCTCCCCCCAACTTGATGAAAGTTTGATATCAAACAATCTATAGGATCTAAGTACCCAGTTTAGTGTTTAGTGACAGAAGATTCGATATCAACCGAACCGCAGGGAAAGTACCAAAAGTAACAGCAGGCATGATATCGATAGGACCATGGGACAGTACCCAAAGTGATATTAGAAGATTTTTATCGACATAACCATAGGACAGTACCCAAACGAAATTTAGTAATGGTAGGTTCGATATTAACCCAGACACGATGTCAACCGAACCAAAAGACCGAATTGAAACGTATTTAATGACAGCCTATCTCTCTGATGACTGGCAATATATTCCTCTTCTTTAACAAATAAAATTAAGTTTGATCCATATTTTAACTGCAGCACCAGTTACAACACCTGGACGACCAGCAACCACCGATGAAACAGGTAATTTATTATTATAGCTAAAGCCTAGCCCACAACGATAGCTCACAATGTTATAAACGCCGGGCTTTATGGGTTATTCTAAGTAAAGGTCTGCTCATGACACCACACTTCACTATTGTCATTTCATTCCACATCCCAATCATACAATGCAGCACATAGTTCGTATTTCATATACATATCTATAAATATTATTATTGGCATGATGTAACCTTTACTTGGAGAATAAATACATAAAATACCTGCTAGTACGGACAGTCTACGGAGGAAACTTGATTTAAACCGTGCGCTAGGCTTACGCGCCACATGCGTGTTCGGCAGCATGAAAGATGGTCGTAGACCACCCTTAGAGACAAATACTATTTACAACACTTTCATCCGGTTGCGTGTGGCCGATCTGCGAGCTATTACACCTGCGAGCTGTGCGTGTCCAAAACGCGTACGACAAGTTGTGTGTTGGGCTTTATTCATTTACAAAATACAGAATAGTAGGAGTACCGCTTAGTAATTGCGGACATTGGTCTATTGTTAGAGGATTGCGTTGAATACATGAGAGCGCGGAAACAGTGAAATAAAATATCGGTTTTCTGTATGAGGTGAGCAACGTCGACCCAGTAATTCTGGTTCATCAGCTAAGAGATCCTAGAATTGATCCCGGTGTAAGCTGGGCAAATTCATCTGATTTCTAGTCTGGTGGTACAGGAACTGGGGGAACAGCGTTTAACTGTTCAGATGGTACGAACAACCACCTTTACGTTTCTGTATTACAGAATTAGCCGAGACCATTAGAATGACTACAACAACCGCACCAACTGCACCAAAACCTACCGAAGGTAATATGTTTATAGAATCTGTAATTATTATTGTATTTGGGACGAAGAACCTTTAGTATACCAAAACGTTTGACCTTTATGACAAGATCTATATGACACTGACAAAGCCAGATCCCTATGACACCAAAAACACTAAACCTTTATGACAATGAAAACACGAACCCTCAATGACACTGCAAGGACAAGATCTTTGTGACACGATAATGCTAGACCTCTATGATACAGAAAAGGCTAGACCTCTGTTACACTGACAGAGTCAGACCGTTATGACACTGAAAGATATTAAACAAGGAAGTATTCTTTGGCATCGAGAACATTAAACCTCTATAAAACTGAAAACGGAAGATCCATATGACACTGAAAAGGCAAGATTCCTTGAAAAGGCATTAAGAACACTAGACCTTTATAACAGTAAGAACGCTGTATTATAATGTGTGATATGGGGAATGACCCAGTTTTATCATATTAACCTCTCTGATACGACATTTAAAGAATGTTATAAATGATTTAGAATCATTACAAATTATTACAATCATCGCATAATTCTTTTCAGGCGAAGACACGCCTACAGAACCGGAAGGTACGTGGTTTTTACAAAATATTATTATCAACATACCAAGTGGTCTATTTATAAAACTATCTCTTCTAAAATTTCTTATTTCTTTGACACCCCGTATACAAAGTTGGAAAGTTCTCTAACACACGGCATTATATTATCCTCACACAGTTTTTTTTATCTGTGAATAAAACGTCTGCTATCAGAAACTAGCAATTTAGATACACGTATCCTGTTCATGCAAGATGAAAGCCATCTTTCTCTGAAAAGAAACAATCCCGTGTTTGTTTTATTAACGTTTGTACCAGAACGATAAACAGACGAGTGCGAAACCCGCCAACGATCACAACACATACATTGTCTATACATATGTTCTCTTAAACAAACCATTTTATTACTCGAACTTTTATATCAACCAGAGTTATCACGATATGTCTTCTAACGCAAACCGCAAAATGAGATAATTTACAATCAAATGTAGCTTATCTGTTATAATGTTGGCATGGCGATGATCTGCATCTAGCTAAAGTGGTTCCCTTATTCTCAACTAAATAATCATTATCGGTAAATAACGAATACCAGGACTGACTTCTCAGGCTATGGTAATAATGGTTTGATTTTAATCTCGTAATTTAATACAGGCGAGGATAATGATGCTGACAAAGATGTATATTTTAAAGAGGACGATAGCGATGATGACGATGATGACAATGATGACGATGAAGATGACGATGATGACGATGATGACGACGATGACGATGATGACGACGATGATGATGACGATGACGATGATAAAGAGAAGGACGACAAGGATGAGGACGACGATCGAGAAGAGGACGATTATGCACGTGCTCCTGTTGACCAAGGTACTGGATTATGCTACAATCATCAATCATCATTATCATCATCATAATCATCATCGTCATTTCCATCGCTATCTTTTCTAATATCTTGGTCAGCATCAGCGGTTAAATGATTCCGCCATCTCGAAATTATAAAGACACAACCAGCCTTTTTATTAATTTTAGATATTCAGGATGAAAGCTTTAAATTTAAATTCCTTTCACATCATGAAACTATAATTTGTAATCTAATATAGCAACTCAAATTGTCGGTTGGTGGTTCATTTCAGCAATAAAAGTTTTATGACTGGCGATATTTTAATCTGCTTTAAAAAGATAACATTCCTCAATCCGTTCAGATAAAGCTACAGTTTAAATTTATTTTATAGACAACAAAGTACATTAATAAATTATGTAGGCAATTAAAAAAATCGACAATTTTTGGTTGAAAAATAGTATAAAGATTCTGATTCCACAAAGCACACTCCAATTTCGTGGTTACCGGAATCACGAAACTCGGAGTCAGAGATACGTGGGGATTAACGCCCACTCGAGAGAATTTATAATAATCGCTTGCGCAGTGGGGCGGGGGAGGACTCGAAGCAGGGAATCGAAACCCGCCACTTGACCCAATGACAGATCTAATGATTTAACGCGCACGCGTTAGATCAATAGACCCTCCGCGCAGAAAGCTTAGACGTTTTTTATTCTTGCAACAGGGACCCCAAGAGGAAATTAATGTGGTGGGGTGAGACCTTCTTTTGCTCCCCCTCTCCTTCCCACAATAGTAATAGTCGTATTTAGATGATTCATTAACAGATTGCGATACAACGAAATCTTTTGTGCATATTTATATAAACTTCAAAGGAGCCGTAAAACAATTCATGCATAATTGCCGATTTCAATTTTGAACAATGATATTCATAGGCCTCACAGACTCTATGTATACAATACCCAACTAAACACACAATTCCAAAACATCTTATACCACTTCCGATTTAGGGAATCCACATATATTCTTGCTCCAAAGACATACATATTTTTTGATATTTTGTTAAAATTGAAGTTAAGATCGCGTAGATTGAACCGGGGTCGGCACCACCATCATCATTATAAACTTTTTTTGTTGAATATTTTAATCAGAATTATTTATGATTTTCTTTTTAAATTCAGATACAGAGTTTTATTATAACGTAAGTTTATTTATGCTATCAAGTCCATTGGTTATCCTGGAGCGCTAGATAAACGGATTCTTATATAATAATTGAATAGAATAAATTTAAATGACCTTGATAATTTTAATAACATCTTGTAAGAGAACGCTTGGTATTTTATTTGAGTTTCTCACGTCAAATACATACTCGGTATAAAGTACTTCCGGTATAATAAATCCGGTTTTCAGTAATCCGGCATGGTGTTAAATCCGGCATATTTTATCAATCTCCGATGATGGAGTCCACTGTATTTAATTAGTAAGATTCATTGAATTAATAACCAAAACAATAGCACAGGAGTGAGCTGGAGCCATACAGAGCCTGGGACAACCATGATCTCAGTTGTGATTAAATGGCTTTTTTTTGTCCGATCTTAGATTACCAGTTTTCAACAGCCCAGTCGGAGCAGAAAAGTCGGACGTTAAACCCCATTTTAGTTCATTTTTATTTCACTTGCTACGTCATTACATACAGTTCCCCGTATTTGACCCAATATATCTTATGCAAAACAATCAATCAGTCATTTTCACTGACAGTTATTATGTTATATTTGTTTTGTTCTAATGTTTTATTAAAAGTACAGATTAGGTAACAACATGGCGACCGAAATTGACAGGGCTCTCTCTATATATATGACTCTGTGGTGGCAAGGGGTGGGGTTGATGTAGTGAGACAACCTTCATTAAAGTAATACTCAAATGTTTGCCGTTTTTATTTATCTGAATATAAAATATATTTGTTAGGAATAATACATGCATGTATTTAAAACCATATTTCAGACACCATACATTAGTCGGTATAATGTAAAAACAAATGTACAATATCGTTTTGCCACCACCACGGTTGAAAACTATATGGTAAACGGTGATCAACAACCACGTGACGTCTCAGCTACATTCAATATTCCTAAAAATGCTATGGTTAATAGTGTTACAGTGTAAGTATGCTCGTAGATGTTGTGTATTCACCCATGTTAAGATCGGGAGATCTCGGTTGGGGAGGTTCGGGTATTTCCTGAGTCCAAAATGATCGCTTTATATAAATGAGTATTTGGGGATAATATTAACCCGAACCCTAACCCCTTTCAGAGGGGTAAAGGGTAAATTGGATGCAGGACCGGTCATCTAAAAAGGGTTAAGGTTAGTATTCAACAAAAAAGGCAGTTTTAAAAAGCGGCCAGGTTTGACAATCTGCATCTCCCATTAAAATCAGACAGTGTTTTTTTGTTCTTCACCAGACTTGTCACGCTTGTTCCTTGAAAAATTGCCCATCGATTGACCTTCGATTGCTGATACAATGTCACAATTCCAAGATGGCGGCAATGCGGTCGTCAGTAGCCGACGCAGGATTGTTCAGCTGGGGTGGAGGAGCAAACAAATCGAAGAGTGAAATAAACCTTATACCGCATAACTGGATCCCAATATAACATTCAATTCAGTGAACGATAAACTCGGTCTCCCATATGGATCCAACGCAGCCGATTGTTGCTGAATATTTGGGTTGCAATTGTACGTTAATTCGATTGACATATATTAACTAATGGCAGGGTACAATCGACTGTAAGGAAGTGTATCTACCATATTATAGCGAAATTAGGCGATATTTTTTGTTTTGCCTATGACAGTAAACAATCGTCCGACATAAAGTGCATCTAATTTAATTATTGGCGTTGATATGCACCGAGTTCCTGGATGGACGGGAGTCAGGATGGGTATGAAGGAACCAGTAATTTTCCAACTGCTAATCCCACTTTAAGCAATTAGCGTACTGCAACTAGCTGCCCAATCAAAAACAGAACTTAAACTCTCCCATGTTAGATTTATGGTTATTATGGCGTATGGCTGTCTTCATTAGCCCAGTCGGAGCAGAGCAGTATGACGTTTTAACTCCATTTCATATCATTTCATTTACGGGTGTAATGAAATTATGTTATTTATGTATAAAATCTCCCATGTTATTATTCTCGTATGTCCGTTTTCATTAGCTCAGCCAGGACAGAACAGTAGGACGTTAAACTCCATTTCGTTATGGGTATTATGAAATTATGTTATTTATGTTTTATTTAGGCGAACACGTGACCCTAGCAGCTCAGTTGATAGACCGAGATACATCACTAGACAGATACCTATAAGATCTAGACCAAGTCCTAATCAACCAGCCAGTGCCTTCATTACCAGGTAATCAATAATCAATAATAAATCGATCGAATATCGAAACGTTTTAAATCGATTGGATATCGTAAAGGTTTGAATCTATCAAATATCGTAAAGGTTTAAATCTATCAAATATTGTAAAGGTTTGAATCTATCGAATATCGTAACAGTTTAAATCTGTCGAATATCATAAAGGTTTAAATAAATTTATCAAATATCGCAAAGGTTTAAATCTATTAAATATCGCAAAAGGTTAAATCGATCGAATACTGTAAAGGTTTAAATCTATTGAATATCGTAAAGCTTTAAATCTATTAAATATCGTAAAGGTTTAAATCTATCAAATATCGCAAAAGTTTAAATTATCATATATCGTAAAGTTTTAAATCGATCGAATATGGTAAAGGTTTAAATCTATCATATATCGTAAAGTTTTAAATCGATCGAATATCGTAAAGTTTAAATCGATCGAATATCGAAAAGTTTTAGAGTATTTTCCATCTAAATTTGGTTATATTATTAAAGACGTGTTTAATTACGCAGTTTTTCCCCGTCTCGGAAACGTAGCTTTATCCATATGCACTTTGTTTATTTTCCTAATGATTTCAAATAAATGGTTTTGGAATTTAATTTTCAGACGACAAAAAGTTTGGAAAATATATTTATTTAGACTGCAGTAGAATATTGGGTCACGGTGGCTGAGTGGGTAAGACGCTGGCTCTCTAGCCTGGAGGTCGTGTGTTCGAAAGTTCATCCAGATTTCCCGGCTGGTTCCGCCCTTGTCAATGGTGCAGGACGGAGGGCCTGACAAGGACAGATATCTCGGATGGGACAAAAAACCGAGGTCCGGTACACGTAAAAGATCCCTTGATTGTTGGATTTCTATATAAGACTAGGTCGTAGTGCCACTGCCGGTCAAAATGTCCCCCATAGTACACTGTATGGCGTGTGCCCGTCGTCATTAGCCCAGTTCGGAGCAGAAAAGTAAAACATTAAACCCCACTTCATTTCATTCCCAGTAGAATATGATGACAGAACAACGAATATGATCCATAATTCATGTTCGTTTTGTTTTTAGGGCACCAGGAAGACAGGGCATTGTAACTGTAAATCAACGAATTCCGGGTCGTGAGCGGGCCATCTTCACCGTGACTTACCAAAGACTTCTTAATAGAGAAGGTGATCGTTACAGCAGCCCTATTTCCGTCAGTTCATCATATCCTGTTAGACAACTCCGTGTGAACAGCCGAATAACGGAGCCTAGATCAGTTACCAATTCACGACAGACAATTCCAACTTCTCCTCAATTTGCTGGTAATGATTAGTTAAATAGTATACGTTATTGCTAAATTAACCAAACTACCCTTTCTTGTTTTGAAAATGCAACGGAAATAAACATCCAGTCCCATCGCCCATTTCTCAATTAGAATAAAATATCATGTACCAAAGCAGCAAAAATTACTCTAACTTTCATTGATTCCTCTCGGGGTAGGGGGGGTGGGGTGGTTGTAATCATCATCGAATTCAGTCAAGAAATTTACCCAATGAACATATACAGCCAACATAAACGTCAACTGGAAGTAGTCATAGCGTTACAAATTAATTCATTAACCAAAAAACAAATTTCTTTTCTCTGCCTAGCCGCGTTTAGAAAATGCCCACTAAGTACCCAGTCAAGACATTTTCCTAATGAACATCTTCACCAAGTTTGAACGCTCTACCTCAAATTATTATGACCCTAGCTGTTGGTAATTACCTCATTTGTATTTAGTACTATAAAACTACGGGGCGGAATACCCGACATAACATAAAATAGTTGGCCAGTCTTCCACACTCGCCATTATTGCCGGGGTCTCCTATGCAAATTACGTTTACTTGTACCGGGAGCAACTCCTCTCAAAAGGCAGCATGGCTTTACCCAAAAGAAGCGAAATCGATTAGACATCCTGATCAATCTCGCGTCTCCTACATGTGCAAGACTAAGCCTATTATTTAGCTCCTCTTGCAAGATTCCCAGGAAACACTTGTCTGCTATATCACACAAGGTGAAAGCGGACATTAAGTCATGGAACGAACGAGCCGGATATAATTCTAGTTCTTAATTCAATGATGCGTATGTTAATGTCTTCCCTTTAAATGCATTTAGGGTCTATAACTTGAATGTAGTAAATTGACCATATACATTTAAAAATCCGGACGTGTACAATAATACCATTACAATGTGTAACCTGTTCTATTTCCATTAATTTTTTCAATTTATTGTCGTGTGATTCGGTTTTTGCAGGTTAGCTAATAATATGAGTTTTTTTCTACATTAGGGGGTCGAACAACTACAACACCGGAGAGAGTAGGTGACTTATATTCTACTGTTATAAATTACGAGAAGGAATACCCAGTATCTCAGTCTAGCCGACCTAACGGAGAGTTCACGTTGGCCTATTCCCAGGATAGTCTAAATCAAGATGACCCTGGTGACCTAGTTGTAAGTATTAATGAGAGAGAGATGGGGTTTAACGTCCACTCGACACAAACTAGGTCATTTTGGGACTAACATATTGTTTTAATTTTATTTCAATAAAGGACTTGGAGAAAACCAACAAATTTGAAAAGTATTAATGAAGGTTTTCTGTATGTGTACAGCAATATATTTTTTTAAGAATTAATGTTACGAAAGGGGGGGGGGGTGAGGTTTGACGTCCACTCGAGACATACAAAATCATTTCGGGACTTACATGTGGCAAATTGCAATAATTCGCTTGCGCGCTAACACTTGTCACGCACAAGCTTGAGATCGAAATCATGCCGACTGACTCAATGACTATGGCTCAAATCGCGCGCATACTGTCCCCCAGCTACCAAAGGAACAGTACAGTTTATGCAAATTATGAATTATTTCAATGAAAACCCTTTTATTTTTGTTTTTCCAGACTTCAGATAACTATTTCGTCCACTACTATTATCCCAAGACATCTCAACCCGCTCCACGAAATGTCCTGTTTGTTGTCGACAGCAGCCGTCAAATGGCGAACAATAACAGACTCCGCCAATTAAAAGACACCTTACCAAGACTGTTACAAACTCTGGACAGACAAGACACGTTCAATGTGATGTCATTCTCGGATACAACCAACTTCCTCAGCTCCAATCCACTGCCAGCTAGAAATGTGCGGAATGCTAACAGGTTTATCCGACGGTTGAGACCTACCGGTGGTAAGTAAGAAAATAACAAACTAACACGTCATACTCTTGGAAGAACCAATTACTTAATATATATAGGCTACGTTTTAAAGAGTATTCAATAACAAACCAGAAACCCAAACGGCAAGATACAATTAACAGATCACTGATTTCTGATTTATTATTGCTTGTCCAGATTGGACTGAAAGCTCCTGTCCAAGTAAGTCGTGATCAAGAACACAAATGTATTTTTCGGCCAGAGAAATATTTATTTTAGCTTGTGCATGCGTTTTGGAGATATCCCCAAACTGTGACCGATTTTTACAATTTGATTGCAAAATTATTGTTTCATTGCTCCATACTGTGTATAAGAGGGGCGGATCCAAGATTTTCAGAAAAGGGGGGCGTGCTACATCCATTTGAGAGTGCGAAGCCCGGCCCGTGATCTTTGAGTGGAAAAAAGGACTAATTTTATACTAGTACTATAAATTACGCTTTCCAGCCTAAACTATTTTTGTTTTCCTTTCCCACGAGAATATATAAAGCCAAAAATTGTTCGCCACCTCAATAAATAGAGGGGGTGTGCGCCGGGTGCGCCCCCCTCTGGATCCGCGCCTGTATATATCTTCATTTTGAAATTATTGTCATTCTTTGCTTGATAAAAACGAGAGAACCCTTTTCGAAACCGCAAGAAATAAACTTCTAAAGTAACCTATATTCCATATTATTGTGTCATGTGAAATACTAACTCAGTTCCTCCTATCTTCATAGGCACAGTCGGTGTCGAAAATTAGGACGTCAGGGGCGGATCCGGTAATTTTTCCAGCAACCATTTTTATAATGATGTAGGATCACATTGTGATTTAATTTCATTGATGCAATGCATTAATTTTTTTCATGTAGCTCACCAGGGTGGGGTTTGAACCTCAAAAACACCCCTCTGGATCCGCCCCAGGAAGTCCAACCCTATTTCATTTCATTAAATTACTAAATGCCGCTTAAACAAATTAAACATTGATAATTTCAGATGCTAATCCCTCGGGTGCGATTGTTCAGGGATTGAGATACATCAACCGCAATCCTCTTACAGCCCCACGATCATATATAGTATTCTTTACATCCGGTCAACCCGTTGACGGAGTCGATGACTACAGTCCACTACTAGCTGACGTCAAATCTGTTAACACCGACAATGTTCCAATCCATACTGTCTCTCTCGGTGATGCTGTTACACCCCGTGATGAGGACGATGATGATGACGATGTTGATAGATCATTCCCTAGAGCTTTATCTGCTAGGAACTACGGTAGATACACCAGGGTTCGCCCAGGTCCCACCGCACCTGCTGCTATCACCAATTTCTACCGCGATATTTCCTCCAGAACGGTTTCAGATGTGGACTTTGATTACACAGAAAATGGACGACAACCTGTTAGGTATGAAACCAGACGACCTTATTCCAGAAATTACTATCCCGGAAGAGAAATTGTTGTCACTGGAAGAGTTAATAACGTACGAAGTGATGACCAGTTCTTACAAGGACGAGTGAGAGGATATGCTGTTCCCAGACCCATTGATACCACCACGCGATCTAAACCAAGTAAAGACCTTCCACGAGGAACCTTAGAACGTTTATGGTCGTATGTAACAGTTGATGACCTTTTACGACAATATAGAGCGGCTGCCGATCCTGTAACCAGAAACGGACTACGTCAAAGAATTCTATCAACTTCTCGCACCGTAAGTGAAGATTATTTGTGGACATTATAAGTTGGTGTATTGGTCAGAAACATAATACATGTATAGGGCACACAATTTCCTTCATTGGAAGCATTGTTCATCCCCAGAATTATCAGCCGAGGCCATTACGGAGCTCAACCTCTTTGATTTAAAGGGACAATAACATTCTTGCTGGCTTGGTAGCCCCAGAAAATAAATAATACCCTTATTCTAAGTACTAGATGTTTAAGTGTCCTACCTGTTGTGTAAATTATCCATTACAACCTATTTTACTTGTCCAGAGGGTTCGAAAATATTTTAAAATCCAAGCCACATTTGAAAAGGTTTACGTTAGACTTTTCAAATCAATTGGTTGAATTTTTTCAATTTTTTAAAATAGGTGTGTTAAGATGAAATTAATATCATCATTTAATTGGAATATTCTAAAATAATACGATTTGTTGACCAGAATGAAGATTGGGACATATTTTTCAGTTACAACAAGAGTGTTATTGGGGCTTTAAGCCAATAAATAGTTTGGGATTTCGTTGTCGTCGACAGGACTAGCTGGATACATGTTCCCCAAAATTATTGTTTCTAAATATTATAGATGTATGATGTAAGATTTAGTGAACCCACGCCTCCTGACTCAATGACAAAGACAAGGATCCAACATCTCAGACCAACCCCACGTATACTTCCTCATCATTTAACTTGCTATACATTTCTTCTTTTATAGTATAATTATGTGACGCCATTTACTGCCGAGCTTTCTGATTCTCCTGACGATGATGACATAGAAAAAATAACAGCCGCAAAAGGTAAATTGAACCACATGTATATATTTATTACTGGAGTCAGGCAGTCGCAGTGTCTATGTGTGAAAAACAGTCGCAGTGTCTATGTGTGAAAAACGAAGGTTTAGCCTGGAGAACTCGAGATGGTTCCCGGTATTTGCCGAGTGGTGGTCCAATGCAATGGGTTAAAAATCCCACAAATGACGTTCAGCTACTTTCACTTATTATACTTAAAACTATGTATGAAAGGATATTTATGAGCTATTAGATATTGACAATTCTTGTCATAATAGTTAAAATAGATAATGTAAATAGAATATGCTGAAAAGTTCAGCCAAATTACTCCTCTATGAACCGAGACATTATCTTTTGAATTTTAGACAAGTCTCGGTCATCATTACTAAAGTTGGTAAGGTAAAAATCAAAGTATCGGTCATCCATTGATTATGCTCTGGATAAGTTGATTAATGTCCAATTAATAGTTAAGTTGACATTTAAGGCCTGAAAAAAGACACGCAATAGGCAGATTTACGCTTGCATAATGTACATTTAAGGCAAATATATATAGTAAAGTCCAGATACTTGAGTAAAATTACTGTTAATATTTTCTTTTGTTTTGTTAGTTGATCGTGAAGGAGTAACAACACCTACAACTGAAGCCGGTGAGAAACTTTTAAAAAAAAAACCTTAACATACATTCGTAAATATTTCTGTATGTACACGCAAAATAAAACCGACAAAACAAACCTGCGGTATTTAATATCCCTCAATTGACACTTGACTGTCTCAACCCTGTAATAAGTAGAATGTCTGTCATTAAATTAATACAGTAGCATTATATTAATAATTATGTCCTTATTGGTACCATATTCATAGACAAGGCATTCATACATCCGGCACCCGAATTGAATGAGTGATAAGTTGACAAGTAACAAAAGCTGTAATTGATAAACATAGCCGAATCTAGGTGAAATACCACGGGTATCACTAATAGTAAGAAAATTACCATTCCATATTTGGCATGAGTGACCAATCACATGATTAATTACATCATAATTAGTCAATAGAATGATTATTAGTTGTGAATCTGAGCGTATGTAACAAAAAGAATGAATGCTCTTTGGTAGAAACATAGAGATGCCTTTACGTTCAAGGGATGCCACCTGAATTGAGCAGATCCCATTGATTTATTCAGTAAGCTTGATTTAGGAGCTAGGGGTAGGCAGAAAGACATGTTAATTTTAAGTCTAGTAATGTGACCTATGCCTGTAACCTGTGAAACGTAATGTAGCATTGTTTATAGACAAACGTCCTAGTGACGGAGATTAAGAAAAAAATACACAACGTGAAAAGGAATCCAAGAAGAGAAATACAAATATAATTAGAGATAATACAAGGCTATTAAAATATGTCGCAGAAGAGATTGTATGGGGAGGATGACCGTGTGCTTTCCACGTTTAACCCGCTCCGTATATCAAAGAATAGTACTATAACTCATTGTGCATAAATCTCGTTATTAAGGCAAATATATACAGTAAAGTCCAGATACTTGAGTAAAATTGTTGTTAATATATTTTAATGTTTTATTAGTTGATCGTGAAGGAGTCACAACACCTGCAACTGATGACGGTGAGAAACTTTTTTAATATATTCAATCTCAAGTCCAATCTGATGGAAATGCAGATCTATATTTCATTCCGTTTTTTTTTATACTTTCGATTGACTACACTACACGAAGTTCTGACCAATTGTACTGAGACGTCGCGTCAGGGGTCACACGAGGACATTGATTAATCATTTAGCGTTGACGTTTCAAGGGGATGGCAGCGTTAACAGTTCCGTGCAGAGTACGCCAAGAACTCGCGGTACCGTTCATTGGCTATTTTCTCTTCCAGAATCTAGTATTGTGAAAACATGTAACACGAAATGTTGAACTTTAAATGAAACGAAATAGGGTCTGTGTTTTATTCAGATTGTCTCAAACCATACCAACATAGCTGGTGCAATTATACAGCCGGTTAGTCTCTCTCTCTCTCTCTCTCTCCCTCCCTCTCTCTCTCTCTCTCTCGCTCTCTCTCTCTCTCTCCATTTAAATATTTTATTTATTCAACCAATTATTATCATTATATGTTTCAGGGGAATCAGGGCCCAGATTTATCAAGACAGAAGAAGAGGTGACAGTGAAAGTCGGAGACACTGCCACTTTACCCTGCCGTATAGAATCCCTCGGAACGCACAAGGTAAATATTTTTGGCGCCATATTTAAATCGCGAAGAAAAGCTATGTCGATTTCCTGTAGCCGTATTGCCGTATTCTGAACCTGGTGAAATATTTTTGGCGCCATATTTAAATCGCGCAGAAAAGCTATGCCGATATCGTGTAGCCGTATTGCCGTATTTTTAACCTGGTGAATTCGGGGATAGTACGAATCAATCTGAATCACCGACTGACTGTGTAGTTGGTTAACACAAACTAGATCAGATTAAATACGCGTAGTGGTCTTTAGCAATGAGGGTAAATCGGAGGAGTAGGAAAAAAACCCACGCCGTTGGATAGGCGAAAGGGGAATCGAAATCACGCCAGTTGACTCATGACAGACCTTATGATACAACGCGCACGTGCTAACGATTGAAAATACTCCCCCAGTTGTTTAAAAAGTGTGGCGGTAGACCAGGGCTCGTGAGAGGGGGGTGAGGGACTTGTCCAGAGGCCCGGGACCTTTAAAAAAAATCTTGAAAATTGTTTGTATAAATAAATAAAAAAAAACACAATGTTACTTGAACCTTTAGTGGGGTAGGTAGGGTTATAGGCGTTCACTTTGATTGGAAAAATTGGTGGATTAAAAACTATAAGCCACTTGCTTGTGTTGGACCTTTTCCAACCAAAATGTTTTAGCAAAGTGATCTCACAGCCTCCCTCGCCCGAGTTACTTGTTACTGTCGCCGTACTCTCGACTATACACATATAAACTGAATATAACAGCCTTTGTCCTGTAAATTGAATACGGCCATGGTTTCTAATTCATATATTATGCTAGATAATATATTTGTAGCAGGGTTCTAGGAACAAAACACCAGTTAAAAAAAAAAAGAAAAAACCAGTGCTCTGCCTTTTGTTAAAAATTTGTGCGTTTTCACGGAAATGACTTTGATTTAATTTGTGAAGGTATGCAAGATACGCAGGTCTTCTCATTTCTATTGCAGGTTGCTTGGGCGAATGGCAGGTCAAAAATATTAAGTTTCGGTGACAGACGTATAATATCTGACCCTCGAATCAGTGTCGAGAGACCCAATATAAACGAATGGAATCTACATATAAGGGATGTAACCCGGAAGGACAGTGATACTTATGAATGTCGAATTAATACAAATCCTGTTCAAACAAAACGTGTAACTTTGTTAGTATTGGGTGAGTTAATTTCGCCTTCATTTTTATTTTATCCCTGCTTCACAGTTTATGATTTTCAAACGCCCATGTGGAAATTCGCCTTTATTCCGTTTTATATTGCCGTCGCCTCCGTCCGTTCGTCTATTGTCCATAATTTCTTGTGAACACTCTATAGACTACATTCATTATATGATCATTTTGAAATTTGTATGTTGTTTACACTAGTGAAACGTAGAGGCCTGTTCATTTTTATACGCCCACATTTTCACGTGGAAGTATATTGTCGTCGCCCCTGTCGTCCGTCCACAATTATTTGTGAACACTGTACAGGTCACAATTTTTACCCGATTTGGTTTAAACTTGAAATGTAAGTTTATAACCCTCATATCTTGATTCCTTTCGATATTCGCGCACGCATAACTGCCTGCGTTATGGCCCCTGATTGTACGAAATCGAAGAAGTCTATTAGATTTAGACAATTTCTGTTAAACCCTTCTACAGTTATGACCCTTGTTGACATTGTTGAACATTGTGATTGCTCCAAAGACAAAAATTATTATTCCACCAGTATGTGACTTTTAAATTCTCCCATCGCCCACAAAAAAATAAATATGTGACAAACCTTGTCCACTGTCCGGAAAATTTTGTGGGCGTATATTGCCGCCGCCGCCTCGTCGGTCGTCAGCAATTTCTTGTCAACACTCTACAGACTACATTAATTTTATCATCTGGGCCATGTTTCACAAAAACTTAAGCTAAAATCACTAAAATAGATTTTAACTAAAATCAAAATGAAATTTTAAATTTTATGCGTTTCACGAAGATTGATTGCAACTTAAAACGCGATTTTGATAGATTTTAGTTAAAATCGCTTGTGCCCTCCCAGTGCATATTTCCGCTGCTGGTACTTACGGTATAAGCAAATACGCTTCGAAAATGAAAACTGTTGGGTGGTTGAATTAACTGTTGCAATATCAATTGGGAGAGTTCCATACGTTGAAGCAATGTTTGCACACGGTCAGACATTCGTAGAGAGGTGAAATAAATGAGTGTACTGCGTAATATGTGATTCGAAAAATATCGGTGGGTTGGCCTTGAACTTGGCATTTTATTCGTGACATGGGAATTTGATTTACTTGCAGGCTTCAATGGCAATAATGTGTATCGATAAACTAAATCGCATGCAATTGTAGTTTAATGGAGAATTGTCAGAAAAATATTATGATATTTATGACTCAAATGGCTAATCTAGGTTGTAATTTTTCGTCGCATTTTAAAAGTATTTATCAACTTTGAAATTAATACACCAATGTTCCGATTTAGCATGTCATTCTCATAGACCCACCCTTTCAATGATACTTTGAAAATGATACTTACTCAATTAAATGATTTTTCCCCCAAGATAAAATAGCTTTGGCTCCTAAAATGCCAATTATTTTTGTTGTTTTATTAACCTAAGACTTCATTAAGAAATAATAATAAATTTATATTAAAATTTAATTTCAAATAGGCCTAGACCTATAACATTTTTCAATAAACACATTTGAGATTATTGATTTATCTCTTTAGTATTTACATACTTACTTATTTATTTACATATCATCATAACATCCAAAAGTATGCGTAAATACTACATATGGGGGGGGGGCACACATTGGAGCAAAGGGTGTTATGTTGCAACCTTGGATTGTTTGGGCGGAGACAATGCGTAAATCAGTAACAAAGCAAGCGAAAATGAAAATCAACTATTTCACTGGGGCTGACTGTGGGCGTGGGGTGAGATCCGCCCCTGTGCCCCACCCCTGGACCCGCGCCTGCAAATTGTGATCTCTAGAGGTTCCATAACCTTGATATACCAGATGTTTACACTATTTTCTTACGAAGGGCGACCTTTTTGTCCAGCAGTTTTGACCGATTTTCGTGAAATTGGAACTCAACCAACAATATGGTTTTACGATGATATATTCAAATGTTTTTTATGGAAATGTGGTCGTATATTGTCGTCGCCCCCGATGACAATATAAGATTGACTTTGAATTTAAGGTCATGAGACGAAGAAGCTTATTGATTTTCAGCGATATCCGATAATTACTACCAGAGTTATGACCCTTGATCACTTTGAAAAATCTTGTGGACGCCCTAGCAGCTAAAGTTAATATCCGATTGATATTCAGCGATATCCGATAATTACTGCCAGAGTTATGACCCTTGATCACTTTGAAAAATCTTGTGAACGCTCTAGCGGCTAAAGTTAATATCCGATTAACTTTAACTTTATACACAGTGTTTAAGGTCATGAAGCGAAGAAGCCTAGCGAGAACGGTCAGCTCTCTATCTCAATCTTGCATGATGCCCCATTTAATCTCGATGTTTCAGATGATATTTCTGTGACAAAGTTAAAAGATAAATTATGGGAGATTAGACAAAGAGCTGACAGTTCTCACTATAATAGTTAAAAACTAGATAATGTTAAAGGAATTTGCTGAAAATTTTAGTCAAACTGAGCCACTCTGAACCGTGATTTTAGCGATCATTACTACTAAAGTAGGTACGATAAAAAAAAAAGCATAAATCACGAATGGAATTCGAACATCAAATCGGTGCCTAATCCAATGAATATCACAGGCTAGCGATAAAATTGAGGGTTGTTTATGGTCGGGATAAGTTAATTATATCTAATTAATAATTTAGATAACATTTCAGACCTGCAATAGACAGATTTAGCTCTTGCATAATGTATGTTTAATGTTAAAAGTTCCAGTGAAAATGTCAGTGTGCCTGTTAGTTATGTGAATTCCTGAAAGCAGAAAAGGTATTAGAGTTAAAAAAGCATACCCTGTCTCTGTCTCGTATACTAAAGCGGTCATTACATATAGCTAATTGGAGCAACTAACCTAAAAAAAATATTTATGTTATCTAGAGTATCCTTTATTTGTATCAACAACGGCATCGACAATTACACCTACATAATATATCAAGTTGGTGGTTCCCAGTAAAATGTATACATACTGATTTTTACAGTCCACATTTCACGTGGATGTATTTTACCGTCGCCCCGTCCGTCCGTCTGTCCATAATTTGTTTGTGGACACTCTACAGGTCACAATTTTTATCCAGTTTTGACGAAACTTGAGATATAAGTCTATCTCCTAAAGATCTCGGTTCCTGTCGATATTGGCATGTATCGGATCATTATTTTTATTATTATTTACAGTGCTTATATAGCGCTTATCTAAAACATTATTCTTAGAGTAACTTGGAGTAACTTCATGGATTATTTTGTGGACACTCAAGAGGTCACAATTGTCGCCCAATTTTGATAAAACCTTTAATGCATGTTTATAACCCAAACTTTTTGGTTCCTGTCGATATTCGCACATTTCGGATCGTACCTTCCTGAATAATGAGCCCCGATTATACGAAAAATCGCGTTTGTAGCTTGTGGTCCGTTTAGAAGTCAGAATTATTATCCGATTTACGAAACCGTTCGAACATATCACCGCTACGACTTATTGTTGGTTGAGTTCGCATTTTGTGAAAATCGGACCAAAACTGCTGGAAAAATGGTGGCGCATCGCATACAAATAGTGTAAACATCTGGTATATCAAGGTTGTGTACCCTTTAGAGGTCTCAAATCTGATCCGATTTTGATGATTCTTGAAATGCATGTTTACATTCCAAAGATCTCGGTTCCTATTCATATTCGCGCATATCGGAGCGTAACTTCCTGAATTATGGCCCCTGACTTTTCGAAAAGTCGCATTTTTACCTTGTGGATTGTCTGGGGGTCACAATTTTGTTTTCGATTTAAAAAGAAAAACGTATAAATGTGTCACTATTTCACCTTAATGAAGGTTGAATTCAGATTTCAAGAAAATCGAAATGAAACTGCCCGACAAAATGGCCGCTCTTTGTACGCAAAAGTTTAAAAGTATGTAATACGAAGGTTGTGGACGCTAAGGTTGTGGGTCACAATTTTTACTACGGGCACTCCGATTTCCCCACACAATAAAAATATATGACAACGTTGAACACTATTAGAAGAAGCGAGTGAAATCGGAGCGAAGTAGTTCAGACAGACACGTTATCTCTCAATTGATTCTATTTACCAACCACATTTTAGACCATAACTTCCTGGATTATGACCCCTGATTGTACAAAAAAAATTAACGAAGTATTGTGTTTTCGAGACCGAAATGTTTTAATAGATATGGTTATGATTATGAATAGTTTTATTTATTCAAGTAATTCGCTGTATTACACTACATTAAAGAGACTATAACGCTCTTGCTGGCTTGGCAGCTCAAGAAAATAAATAATATCTCATTTTAAGTACTAGATGTTTAAAGGGACAATAACATTCTTGCTGGCTTGGTAGCTCCAGAAGATAAATAATACCCTTATTCTAAGTACTAGATGTTTAAGTGTCCTACCTGTTGTGTAAATTATCCATTTTACTTGTCCAGAGGGTTCGAAAATATTTTAAAATTCAAGTCACATTTGAAGAGGTTTACGTTAGACTTTTCAAATCAATTG
The DNA here is from genome assembly GCA_036850965.1 of Patella caerulea. Classification (NCBI taxonomy): domain Eukaryota; kingdom Metazoa; phylum Mollusca; class Gastropoda; family Patellidae; genus Patella; species Patella caerulea. The sequence continues at coordinate 68,172,364 of JAZGQO010000010.1, read as the reverse complement.
GTTGAATTTTTCCAATTTTTTAAATTAGGTTTGTTAAGATGAAATTTATATCATCATTTAATTGGAATATTCTAAAATAATACGATTTGTTGACCAGAATGAAGATTGGGACATATTATTCAGTTACAACAAGAGTGTTATTGGGGCTTTAAGTGTCCCAGCTGCTGTGTAGATTATCCATAATCCTTTAGCCACATATACGGATTGGAGACATAACAAAACTAACACACTTCTATGGGAAACCAATCACTGGTTTATTATACACAAGCGTGACGTTTCGATAAGTATCCCCCTATCGTTATCAAGCACAATGACATTTAGTAAATTAGAAGGTCTATATATATATATATACAGATGTACAATATGAAGCCATGCTTAAATAATTGTTGATAATTATTAGGAGTTCATGAATATGGTAAATAGTATATACCGACAAAGAACCTGTAGTGATCCTTAGTTCTTTGTCAATTTGTTATACAATTTTCAAATTATTTTAGACTCTGGAGACCCAGATAGTCCAGACAGACCTGGAAGACCGGGACGCCCAGGTAATATATCATTACAATTAGTATTCCAGACGGATTCTTTTCAAAAATATTAAATGGAAATGGTCGATTATTTATTTGATAAGGTTTCTAATAGGTTATTAACCATATTAGTATTGTTGACTTTATTTTGATGTCTAGCGTGTGTTGGGACCTCATTTTATAAAACAGGCACCAGCAATCTCACATTTTATTCCATTCAAAATCCGGGCTACAAACTGCACCAAAAGAGGGCGGGGGAATCCTGCATTACCATAGTAACAGGTCACATGACCAAACATGTATCAGGTGATCGTGCGACAGGAATAACCTGTCAAAGAGATGCCATAATGGGGGTATATATTAAGGAGATATTCTCTACAATGCCATTAAGAAATTGATCTTCCTATTCACATTGTATGGGAACTGACGTGACACGCCCCTGAATTATAAATAATGTTGTGCTACTATTGGTCTGCAGTGCATCCTTGTGTGTGAAATTGAAATCGATGTTATTATTTGTTTGTTCACGATGTTTGAATTACAATAATCTCCACCGTTTATGTCGGATGAATTATAAGGGTTCTGTGTATCTGAAATTTTGGTTTTGTGTATCTGAATTATATGGGTTTTCTTAATCTATATTAGTGTTTCTTTCTGAATAATAAGTGTTTTCTGTATCTGAAATGAACTTTATGAGTTTTCTGCATCTGAATTACAGAGTTTTCTGCATCTGAATTACAGAATTACAGAGTTTTCTGCATCTGAATTACAGAGTTTTCTGTATCTGAATTAAAGAGTTTTCTGTATCTGAATTACAGAGTTTTCTGTGTCTGAATGTTTAGTGCTTCTGTATCTTATTTATATGTGTTCTCTATAAGTTGATCAGACCCACACTACAAGCAAGACAAAACCGATTTGACAAACCTGCGGATACGACAAACGTCATGCAATATAATGAAACAAATGGATTAAAAAACCCTCAAACGAAGTTCATCAGCTTTTATTCACTGTACATAAACTCGGTATTAAGGCAAATAAATACAGACAAGTTCAGATATTTGAGACTGGTTATTGTTAATATATTTTCTTATGTTTTATTAGTTGACCGTGAAGGAGTAACAACACCTGCAACAGATGGCGGTAAGACACTTCTTAATCTACCTACACATAAAATACATATTCTAGCGCTTGTGGGTGCCTAACGGTACAACGCGTACGTGTCATCGAGTCGTGATTGTGTTACCGATTCCAATTTTGTACGTGACATGGAATTGTATCGCGCGGGTTTTCCCCCAGGACACCCAGTTTCCCCCACTGCTAAAGATCCCCATGTCCAAATGAATTATTGAAATAAAATTGAAACATTTATTAGTCTCAAAATGGCGAGTGGATGTTACCCCCCCCCATCACTCCTTTCTTGTTTGTTTGTTTGTTTGTTTTTCAAAAATATGTAAATATAATTTTTATAAGAAATTTTTACTTTACAGATGATCGTAAACCGGGAAGAACAGGGCGGCCTGGCGAACCAGGTATGTATAGATGTCGATATACAGAAGGCTGACCGGCCGCTGACCGGGCAAAATATTCCCACATATCACATTGGATGGCGTACACCAATCTACATTATCTCTGTGGGCATAATATCTTGGGCAGTCGAGCGTATTTTGTTGCTCGACGGCACTGATTTTTAAGATCGCTCGAAAAATCGACCCTGTGCCCGTTCACGGGAACGACGATTCTACTCACTGAACCATTAGCCTGACCGATCGGGCAGTGTGAAGTTAACTTGATTTTCATTTTTCGATATTGGTGATTGTAACATGCTTAAGGGTAAACTCTGCGTTTTGATATCGAAAAATTCGAATCTCAAAAAAGCAGATTTGATGTCTTTAAAACACATTTGATTAAATAAGTTTTCTGAAACAAAGTAAAGATATCATATATAGGGATTCCTTTGCACTCAAAACTGCACTTTCTCCTTTTTTTTGATATTGGCGAATGTCAAACATGAAGTAGGTATGTACAATTCGCCACTGTCGTTACAATCCATCCCACGATATTATACTAGATGACCTTTGTCTGTCTACATTATCTATGTATGCATAACAGCCGGGCGTAAAGCCCCAAGCCATGTATTCTTATTTTTCTTAACAGGGCGGTCATACTGGAAAACAGTATTGTTCTATATTATACTTGATTAATTTGGGTTGTTGGACGGCTTGGTGGGCTAACGCTTACAGTTTCGAAAATAAGACCTGCTTTTGGAGACAGTAACATCAAATGCTCAAAGTTGTTCGATATAATTTACAGACATCAACATATTGTCAGGACCGGGATTCGTCGAAAAGGGAAGTCCTATAAAGTTGACCTGCACCGCCACCGGAATTGACTATCCACCTGCAGGTTTGGATTGGTTCAGTAATGGACAAAAACTCAGACCCAACGATCGTACTTCGATAGATACGGAGCTGTCACCATCAGGTCGGAATAGAACAAGTACCCTAGTTATTTCAAGGGCTGGCGTGTCTGACAGTGGTACTTACGTTTGTCGTTCGACCGAGCTACAAATCACCAGTTATATGATTAACGTAATAGACAGTAAGCATGCTTTATTGTTGAGAGAGAGAGAGATAGGGGGAGAGAGAGAGAAAGCGGGAGAGCGAGGGAAGAGGGGGGTTGTCGCTGCGCGTTGGGGGGTCTATATTAGTGGAAACAACGAAGAGAGAGAGAGAGAGAGAGAGAGAGAGAGAGTACGTATTAAGACAAAGATTGAGCTTGGTATTTATTGTTTCAGGTATAGACCCAGAAACACGACCAGGTAAGAGAGAAGACTATATACATTCAATATATCGTAAATTATTATAATAACTGATTTACATCAAATTAATTTTATTTATATATCAATATATTGTGAGTTTTCACGTACAATGTCGTCGCCCCTGTACGTCCGGACGCCTGTCTACAATTTGTTTGTGCGCACTCTACAATTTTTATCCGATTTCTACGAAACTTGAAAAATAGATATATCTCCCAAAGATCACGGTTCCTTTCGATATTGGCAAGTATCAGGTCGTATTTTCATGGATTATTGTCATTGATTGGACGAAAATCACGTTTTTAACTTGTGTACACTCTACAGGTCACATGTTTTGAATTCGAACTGTGTACAAGTATGTAATGTAAATTGTGGACCCGTGAGACGTCACGATTTCTGTCTGATTTCGATGAAACTTAAAATATATGTTTATATCCTGAATTACAGTGATCTCCACCGTAGTGTATTATTTACACACACAATTGTCTATTTCGGATGAATCATACAGGTTCTGTGTATCTGAATTAAAGTGGTTTTCAGTATCTGAATTACATGGGGTTTGCTTATAGGCATTATATGATGTTTTTTGTATCTGAATTATAGGGGTTTTCTGTATTATAAGGGGATTTGTGTGTCTGAATTTTATGGGTTTCGCTTCTGATTTAAAAGGGATTTTGTGTATCTGTATCTGAATAATATGGGGATTCTTAATATGAATTATTTGGGTTTTCTGAATATGAATAATAAGTGTTTTCTGTATTTGAAATATATTGGTTGAGTGTATCTGAACTTTATAAGTTTTCTGTATCTGAATTATTAGTGTTTTCTGTATCTGAATTATTAGTGCTTCTGTATCAGATTTATATGTGTTCTCTGTACGTTCGCCAGACCCACTCTACAAGCAAGACAAATCCGACAAGTCAAACCGACAAGACAAATGAAACAAATGGATTAAAATCCCTCATAATACGTTCATCAGCTTTCATTCACTGTACATAAACTCTGTATAACGGCAAATAAATACAGACAAGTTCAGATATTTGAGACTGGTTATTGTTAATATATTTTCTTATGTTTTATTAGTTGACCGTGAAGGAGTAACAACACCTGCAACAGATGACGGTAAGACACTTCTTAATCTACCTACACATAAAATACATATTCTAGCGCTTGTGGGTTGCCTAACGGTACAACCCGTGTCGTTTCGTGATTTTGTTTCCGATTCCAATTTTGTACATGACATCCCGTACCGAAATGAAGTGTACACTTCGTATGAAGCGTTCATTTCACTTACACGCTTCTACGAAGACTTCCCCTGAAGTGATTAAAAAACTCAATGGAAATGTTCATTTCTAACACGCTTCACTTTAGAACCACTTCCGGCAACACTTCTTTCCATGTGTTATAGAAACTCCACCGACGTGCTCATTTCATTAACACTGCAAAAAGATATATGCTTCAGGTACATTTAGAAAACGCGGCCTTTCTTTAGATATTTTCAACAAAATACGGACCTTGGTAACAGGGAATGTTGAATATTTTATAAGATTATAAAGAATGGTATAGTTTTTCATGGCAAAAGTTATCAAAGAGTGCTAGTTCGAAATAGTTATATGTTACATATGGATGTTACTCCCCCCACCCAACATCAACCTTTTTTCTTGTTTGTTTGTTTGTTTTTCAAAAATATGTAAATAGAATTTTTATAAGAAATTTTTACTTTACAGATGATCGTAAACCGGGAAGAACAGGGCGGCCTGGCGAACCAGGTATGTATAGATGTCGATATACAGAAGGCTGAGAGGCCGCTGACCGGGCAAAATATTCTCACATACCACATTGGATGGCGTATACCAATCTACATTATCTCTGTGGGCATGATACCTTGGGCAGTTGAGCGTATTTTCTTGCTCGATGGTGCCGATTTTTAAGATCGCTTGAAAAATCGACCCTGTGTCTGTTATTGTTGATTGTAACATGCTTAAGGGTAAACCCTGCGTTTTGATTGGTCAATTAGACACTGTCTATTGGACAATAACACCCCTGTGTTTTAGTAATTTCTTTCAAAATCCTAAAAAGATTGTTACAATGTCGATAAACACTTCCCGGGTCCTAATGATCCCATGACATGTATACAGTGGCGGATCCTGGATTTCGTTGAGGGGAGTGACAACCCAATGTTTTATCTCACCAAACGCAGAGCGATGGGTGAGGCAGGCACGCATCCGAGTGCCGTAGGCGCGAGCAGTAGAGGGAGTGTGTGGGGGGGGGGCTCAGAAAATTTTGAAAATTTATCATCGATTTCCTCGCATCTTAGCCATAACGAACAATGTTCGTCCATAATGTTTCATTTCGTTGACGATTTCAAAATTTGAAGAATAAATTTCGAAATTTATATTATGATGATTATTATTACTCTAGCTGATAACCATAGCTGTAGGACATTTATAATTTAATGTGCTAAAACCGTTCAGGATCTATTTCATCCCCGAGATGGTGTAATCTGTCTTATTTTTTGTATCGTGATTGGTCCATGCTAAACCGTAAAACCTAAGAGATCAGACGCGGTTTACGGAGCTAATTTCTGCCGCTAGTAACATAGATGCTGATTGTGTGTCTGATAAGATGCGCACCATGTCCTATATAATATATATATACGACCATGCGTGGACAATAACACCCCTCTAAATGCGAAACAGGAAGTGTTTATCTCCTAAATATCGAAAAAATCAAATCTCAAACAAGCAGATTTGAATATCTCTAAAACACATTTGATTAAATACGTTTTCTGAAACGAACTAAAGATGTCATACAATAGGGATGCCTTTGCACTCAAAACTTTTTTTTGGGGGGGGGGGTGGCCTAGTGGTCTAGAGTGCCGCGCTTCGGCCTGCAGCTGGCCGGTCACCTCTGGCTTGCGGCTGTGGTTTCGAGCCCTCGTGTGAGCGTATGTGGCATGGAGATAGGGGCGCCTTCTCAACCTCGTGGGTTTCCTCCGGGCACTCCGGTTTCCTCCCACTACTAAAGACCCCTACGCGCAAGCAAATTATTGAAATAAAATTAAACCATATGTTAGTCCCGAAATGACCTAGTTCGTGTTAAGTGGACGTTAAACCCCACTTCTCTCTCTCTCCCCTTGTTTTTTGGTATTGGCGAATGTCAAACACGAACCAGGTATGTTTTTCGTTGTACAATACGCCACTTTCATGTCAAGATTAATTGGGTTGTTGGGCGGCTTGGTGGACTAACGCTTACACTTTCGAAAATAAGACCTGCTGTTGGAGACAGTAACATCAAATACTCAAAGTTGTTCGATATAATTTACAGACATCAGCATATTGTCAGGACCGGGATACGTCGAGAAGGGAAGTCCCATAAAGTTGACCTGCACCGCTACCGGAATTGGTGCTTCACCTGCAGGTTTGGATTGGTTCAGTAATGGACAAAAACTCAGACCCAACGATCGTACTTCGATAGATACGGAGCTGTCACCATCAGGTCGGACCAGAACAAGTACCCTAGTTATTTCAAGAGCAGACGTGTCTGACGGCGGTGTTTACATTTGTCGTTCGACCGATCTACAAATCACCAGTTATAACGTTAACGTAATAGACAGTAAGCATGCTTTATAGTTGAGAGAGGGAGAGAGAGAGAGAGAGAGGGAGAGAGAGAGAGAGCGGGAGAGAGAGGGAGAGAGCGAGGGGGTTGTCGGTGCGCGTTGGGGGTCTATATTAGTGGAAACAATGAAGAGAGAGAGAGAGAGAGAGAGAGAGAGAGAGAGAGAGAGAGTACGTATTAAGACAAAGTCAATACTGTGGACCCGCGAGAGGTCACGATTTCTGTCTGATTTCGATGAAACTTAAAATATATGTTTATATCCTAAAGATTTCACTTCATTTGGATATTCACACATACCAGACCATAACTTACTACATTATGGTACCCTGATTGTAGGAAAACCTGCATATTTAGCTTGTGGATCCTCCAGAGGTCACAATGTTTATCCGATTATAAAAGGAGCTTAACTATATCCCCGTTGCACCACAATGAAGGTTGAATTCGAATGAAATGACCAACAAACTGACTGCTCCATTTGCGCAAATTGTGTAAAAGTATGTAATACGAATGTTGTGGACCCTTTAGAGGTCCAAAAATGTGTCCGATTGTGATGAAATAGTCAGTACATCTCCTTGTTTTTATTCCTTCTATGCCTTATAAAAACATGGTAATGCACGGACTTTTTCTGTTTTCTTTCATGTTCTCTTATCTAGTGGCAGTCAATTCTTTTTATAAATTGTCAGATATCCTCTCACACCACAACTTTTGGTCTTCGAAGGAACTATCTGTGAGCAGAAATTCTGCCGTGTATCTGTTATCGCTCGTCAGAGTCAGTTATATAGAGGGATAACTCGTGTTTACCGTTGGCGTTCGTCATTTCCGATTCATTAAACCTTAATTATTCATCTATCGTAGCAGTGATCTCTGAGTTAAAATTATAAGTGTTTAACCAGTTCTATCACATATGTGATAATGACTGACACCAATATTGTCCTTTAAAGTTTTGTTAAATAAAAGTCTTCCAAGAAAGAATATATTTGTAAATAAATGCAGAATATAAATTCAAAATTTTATCAATTCGGAATTCGGAATTAATGCTTACATGTTTTTAATCTGGCCCCGAGTTTACTCAACATTGTTTGCCTATTTTATCTAAAATATAACTCTTTATAGAACTGTTCTAGTTTTGATGTATCAAATACACCAATGAAAATTATGTGCAAAGTTTTCCCAATAATACCGAGTTGATTTTGGAAGGAATAGCCTTGCGCCGAGTTCACGAAGCATTTTCAGGTTTAAGTTACGAATTTACTAAAAATTGTTCGCCTTATATTAACTACAATATAGACCTTTATAAGACTTTTGTTGGTTTAATGTATCAAATACATCAATAAGAAAGTTTTGCGTTTCGGGCTGAAAGATATTTCTCATAAACAATGAATGGAAGTTGAGTAAATTGTTAACTAAGTCTGAGAATACTTTGTGATCTTGGGGCCAGTTATTATGTTAGCTATTATAGTGACGTGAGGTTATGCAATCTGACTAAAACACCGTTCCTATTTCTTTTCGTTTTTATAGTTCAAAATTTCGCTTTACATGTCTTTACTACACTAGGATCTGGAAGGGTTGTTATCATTGACAGGTTCTGAATGTTGTGGGGTATTGGTCAATGAAACGGTCTGTTACGACGAGCTTTAGACGTCTTTTGTACCGAACTGTGGGAAATCCACTAGTAACATCAATGCTGATTGGTTAATCAAATATCTTACGTCATAGGTCAAAAGCCGCTCGTATGACCCCTGACGTGAACTTCCACTATAACTTGTCAGATCTTCATGTACTGTAGACCATCGAAAGTATTAAAAAACTAAACGAAATATAGATCTGTATTTTAATCAGAATGTGAGGTAATGGTGGTGTCCATCCTCAGTATGCCCAGTGATACTGTTTCATTCTACTCAACTAACCCATGGATCTATTCACGACTTCAAATTATCAAAAACAGGTTAATTTAACATCATTGGTTAACACCAATAAATCAGCATGATTTGACTATGAGAAATTTTGCAGGAAATTTTGTATCAAAAGAGTAAAATGCACACAACATGGTGTTCTTAAGGGCGGGTAATGTGAATCTGGGGTTAATGAGGGAAAACGGAACGATACCACTGTGCGTATCGAGGCTAAGGAATGAGGAATGCCGGGCTCATTACAACCACTTCTTTAGATCATTTCGTTTATTATTATGAAAGCCATTCTCCAATACCAGCCGCGCCTCCTGTCATTTCCTACCAGTTGTGTCTCCAACACTCCACACACCCAGGCCCATAATTACGTATAATTGGAATAATATTGTCATATAGTTGTCATATTTTTTTAGATAGTGGTGAACCAGATAGGCCAGGTCGACCAGGTAGACCGGGGCGCCCAGGTAATATATGATTAGTATTCCAGACGAATGCGCTTGGAAGAATATAAATTCAATACTTTATTTAATTAAAGTAATTAAAGTTTTAAATGATTATTAACCATACGTAATATTAACTTTAGTTTGATACAATTAAGAATACGTTATTTAATTAAAGTAATTAAAGTTTTAAATGATTATTAACCATACGTAATGTTGACTTTAGTTTGATACAATTAAGAAATTGCTCTGCATCGGTGTGACAAAGTGATCTACACCTTTCATCAAATTAAATGGTACATATACATAGAACTCTATGACCTCTGCTGGTTTTGATCATATATGATATTGACGTTTCAACTCTGTTGAAACTTCTGTTAAGGCAGGGTCGATTTAGATAATAACGATAATACCGTTGAATCACCTACTTTACAAGGTTATAGCATGGTTGAAGAACAGGTTAAAGATAAGGATATTGACAATATCATTGCACAGTTAAGATGTAATAAACAGTGTGCAAATGATAATAAATACTTATTAATGCAAGATGTCTTATTACATTTCTAATCCCCACGATGAAACAAATCCTAGATTATTTGTATCAGATCATAGAATTAGAGAATATCATACCATCATACCATGCTTCATTCCGGTATAGATAAAAATTACAGTTTTATGAAACTAAATGATTATTGACCAAATTTATATAAATACATTTATGCATAACTTGTCAAAAACGTTTCTGTGTTGATTTCCGTAAATTAAATAAAATCGCTAAGTTTTCCTCGTACCCTCTCCCCTTAATCGATGATATTTTAGCTCAATTGCAAACAAACATTATTTTTCAAAATTGATATGAAATTGGATTATTAACAGGTGTTAATGGCCCAAGCTGACAGGGAAAACAGCATTGTCATCGCGGGCTTTATGAATTCAATACTATGCCCTTTGGGATTACCAACGTCGACGTATTCTGGGCTTCATGGCTATTGTTCCTCGGGATATACATACATTGTCATTTGCATATTTAGATGGCATTTTAATACTCTCTTCATCATTAGAGGAACATTTTAACTTAAACACATTAATAGGATTCGTGTTCACAATTGAAGTTAAAGAAATGTAGTTTTCTCAAAACAGAGACTACTTATCTAGGGTTTGTTATAAAGCCCAGTGACATTAAATCCGACCCTCGGAAAGTCAGTGTGATCAAAGATATCAGTCAGCCACAAACTGTGAAACAAGTTCGATCTATCCTTGGAATGGTTTCTTATTATCGTCGTTATTTTTCTAATTTTGCAAATCCTGCTGAACCATTAATTTCTTTAATACCTAAGAATACAAAATTTGAATGGAGGTTGGACGTGAAAATTCATTTCGTGCAATAAAACAAACATTAGTTCAAATACCTATATTATCGTACCCTAATCCAAACAATCTGTATGTTTTATATACGGATTTCTGCCGTTTGGAGCCTATCTTTTTCAAACTAAACATAATTCTGAAGGCATAGAAGAGGAATCACAGTTTATATACTATCTCATACACTTAGTAATAGATTTAGTCGTTGGTCACATGCTGAAAAACAATGTTATGCTATCCATTATGCAAGTTAGATGTCTGTTTACATGGTCCAGAATTTATTATACATACTGAGCACAAACCTTTAAAATATTTACTTGATTCACCGATGAATAATAAAAAACTTGAAATATGGTCTTTAACAATAAGTGCTGATTGCCAACTCAATTCCAGGTGGAAGAACTGCTAATTTCAGAAGTAAACGATAATACTCTAGAAATAAATACCATGAATTTGAATCGGTTTGAACCAAGGGAATTTGCAAAGTGCACGGTCGATGCACCAATAACTAATCACTGTAACACTGTCTTAGTGATAACAGAGATCAGTTACGTAAATATATGGTTTATGTACAACGGAAACAGAATATTAAACCGGAAGTAGTAATCGAAAACTTTGAGCCTGTGGTACCTCAGCAGAGTCTCCAACTCCGAGTAGACAAACAATTGTCAGAAATTTATATAAGTTTTAAGTAGGCGTCTACTGGCTACTCGTAATTAACAATGTAATTGTAAGCAGATGTCTACTGGTTACTCGTAACAATGTAATTGTAAGGAGACGTCTACTGGTTAACCGTAACAATGTAACATATATTGTTTTATTTTTGTATTATTTTATTATTTGTTTATAAAATTAATGCTCCGGCACATACTTTGATTTTCATGTGCCCTAATGTTAATGTTTTCATATTGCCGCTAACCGCCTGTCCGTTCCTTCACCTTGGGTTTTGCAGAATTATTGCTCTTTTTATCAAGAGTTTGTAATCAAAATATGTGTTTCTTAAGTTTTGGGGGTTTTTTTTAAAAGAAAGCCCCTGGCGACTAACTGGTAATTTATGTGATGTAAACCACTCCCCTTCCCCCCATATTACCAAAAAAATAATAATAATCACGCGGCAACCTTTGCCGATCTCCAGACAAGTTAGCTGCTGTTGGCGTATGTTTGGTTGCCTGGCAATCTATCTTGGGATTTAAAAAACAGGGTGATTTAACTAGTATTTTATGTTATGTAAATTTTATTTTAGATGACGGTGACCAGGACAGACCAGATCGTCCAGACAGACTTAGACCAGGACGTCCAGGTAATGCAGCTTTTCAAATAGTATTACAGATCTATGATGTTTAAGAATACAAACTAGATAACTAATTATTAATTGGATCGCTTATTTAATTTTCAATAAATAATAATAATAATAATCACGCGACAACCTTTGCCGATCTCCAGACAAGTTAGCTGCCGTTGGCGTATGTTTGGTTGCCTGGCAATCTATCTTGGGATTTAAAAAACAGGGTGATTTAACTAGTATTTTTTGTTATGTAAATTTTATTTTAGATGACGGTGACCAGGACAGACCAGATCGTCCAGACAGACTTAGACCAGGACGTCCAGGTAATGCAGCTTTTCAAATAGTATTCCAGATCTATGATGTTTAAGAATACAAACTAGATAACTAATTATTAATTGGATCGCTTATTTAATTTTCAATAATTATCCATTTATTTATTGTTTTAGATGATGATTATGAACGACCCGATAGAACAGGTAAGAAGAAAAAATATTTAAATCATTTTGTCTGTATGAAATTTATAAGCATAATTTAGATTAGAGAAACGAAGAGATCAATGAATTTCAGCATTACGTCTAGAGTTATGCCTCTTGTTTTTCTTCGCTCAACCCTATGAACACTCGAAAAACAAATTTTGTCATCCAATCTGTATGATAATTATATACATTATACTGTAGTAGAACGAAATTTCAACAATTTCTGTAAATTACGTACAGGGTTAAAACCCTTGTTTCAGTTTGTAGAACCTTGTGAACCCTCAAATAACGAAAATTATAATCTGATCTGTACGACATTGTCTTGTAATAATTATGCGACAACCCTTGTCGATCGCTCTGATAAGTGGACGTATGTTACGTTGCCTGGCAACCTATCTTTGGATTTTAAAGAAAACCCGGGCGACTGAACTTTTAATCTGTATGTGGGGTTTGGCCGAATTGTAGCCAAAATCTGTGTTTCTTAGGGTTTTGGTTTATAAAGAAACACAGCGACTAAACTTATAATCTATGTTATGTAAATTTTATTTTAGATGACGGAGACCAAGACAGACCAGATCGTCCAGACAGACGTAGACCAGGACGTCCAGGTAAGACAGCTTTACAATTAGTATTCCGGATCTATGGCCTTTAAGAATACAAAGTAGATAATTATTAATTAAGTCGCTTATTTAATCACGACTTTTATTATTTGAATAATTTATTTAATTATGACTTCAATATTTAATCAGTGCTTCTATAATTATTTGGATAGTATGAATTATGCGTTTTCATTAGCCAAGCCACAGCAAAACAGCAGGACCTTAAACCCAGTTTTATAATAAGTGATTTTATTGTTGTATGGCTATCTTATTCAATTTTGTTTCTATTGTTATTTAAATATCCCAGTTTAGGGTTTCTAATGAATTATTAACTATACACACAATGTTGAAATTATTACAATTTATTGTTTTAGATGATGATGATGATTATGAAAGACCGGATAGAACAGGTAAGTAATGAAAATATTTATTTTTGTCATAGAACGCTTTCTACTACAGATGGGACATATCTGTCAACCTCTTGCTCAAAAGCGCGTATGAGGTTCTTCATGAGAACTTGAGATACACAAGCTGGAAGTAGAGACAAGTAAACATGCAATTTTCGACCCTACATTTCAACCTAACCAATCTTTCAACTCAAAATCATGAATATTAACCAAGACCGTGAAGAAAATGTATTTTCAAACCCTTTCTTCGTCGCTTCTACATCGCCATGCAAAAGACTAAAGAGGCGAAAAGGAAAAGGGAGAGAAAGACTAAAAATAGCTTTGGCCCTTTTGTCGTAGGAATATTTTTAGTGAGCTGTGTCTGTATAGCGTTATAGCCATTGCTCGTATGAAATGCATATTAGTAAAATGGCGACACCTATCGAATTTCGACAATGACTGAAGTTATCGCCCTGGTTTCACTTTGTAAAACCTAAGTGAATGCTCCAAGGACAAGCGTTACTGAGTTTTCGTGAAATTTAAGATCTGATCTTTTTGAAACAACTACCGAAGTTATCACTTTTGATTCACTTTCGAGAACCCCGTGAATGCTCGAATGACAAAAGTTATTATCTGGCCCCAAGTTCACGAAGCATTCTCAGACTTAAGTTGAGAATTTGCTCAACTTTTAATCACTGTTTAAAAGAAATATCTTTGATTCAGAAATACAAAACTTTGCATATAGTTTCTTATTAGGGAATTTGACACATTAAAACAACAAAAGTTATATAAAGGGCTATATTTCAGTTACAATAAGGGGTACAATTTTGAGTAAATTCTTGACTTGAGTCTGCGAATGCTTTGTGAACTCGAGGCCTGATCTTCATGAAATATATATTAGGTATTTAAATTATCAAAATGGATTCCTGGGTTAGTGGAGTGGAAGGGAACGAGGATGTAGGGCTCATTACATTCACTAGAACACCCGGGTTCATTATTCATCACTAGAACACCCGGGTTCATTATTCATCATAATTGGGACAGTTTTTTATGCAGTTTTCATATTATTTTAGATGGTGTCGACCCAGATAGACCAGGTCGACCAGGTAGACCAGTACGCCCAGGTAATATATCATCACAATTATTATTCCAGACGGATAAGCTTAAAGAATTTAAATTAAAATTTTTCAATTCTTAATTTGATAAGGGATTGACTTTATTTTTAAACCATTACGGTCAGATATATATATAAGTTTTAAGTAGATGTCTGCTTTTATTATTTGTTTTGAATATTAATGACCTGGCACACACTTTGATTTTCATGTGACACGATTTTAATGTTTTCGTATATTATCGCTTTCTGTCTGGCCGTCCCTTCGTCTGTATGTGGGGTTTTGCCGAATTGTAGCCAAAATCTGTGTTTCTTAGGGTTTTGGTTTATAAAGACACCCCAGCGACTAAACTTATAATCTATGTTATGTAAATTTTATTTTAGATGACGGAGATCAAGTCAGACCAGATCGTCCAGACAGACGTAGACCTGGACGTCCAGGTAATACAGCTTTTCAGTTGGTATTCCGGATCTATGATCTTTAAGAATACAAACTAAATTATTATTAATTGAGTCGCCTTTTTAATTATCAATCATTATCCAATTATTTATTGTTTTAGATGGTGATGATGATTATGAACGACCAGATAGAACAGGTAAGAAATAGAAATATTTATTTTTGTCATATCTAAGACTGACTGATGACTTGTATTGTTCTAATTGTATATGCACACATGTCGTCACCCCTGTCCGTCGATGAAACCATTTCTTGTAAACACATGTTTTAATTTATCAACTGGTTATTTTGAAATGTTTGTACTGGTGGCATAATGAAGCGTATTTAATTTCAACGATTTCTGTGTATTTCGTCTAGAGTTCTGGTCCCTGTTTTACTTCGTAGAACCTTGTGTACGCTCTAACTACCAACACTAACAAAAAAACCGAAGATGCCTATCGGATTTAAATGTTCTTAGTTCATTATCTGTAATACTTATTTCTTCATTTGTTGGTGTATTTGTACACTAAAATTAACATTTGTAACACTAAAAGTAACATTTATAACACTAAAATCTAACATTTTGATCTTAAAAGATCAATATTGTTTTATTTTAGAAAATCAAAAAATTAGCATACAGTTACATTTCATCAGAGAAAATACAACGAAAACAAATATCGAACAACAAATTTTCAAATCCATACACATCACGCAAAACATTTCTCCAAACCTTTTCCTCAAAAACAATTCTCGAAATTCATCAAACGAGAATATTATGACGACATTTTCGTCAATAGTTGTTCAACCCTATGAACGCTCAAGCAACAAACTGTTGTAATCCAAATTGTATGAAATTTATATGCACCATACTGTAGAAAGTAGTAAAGTTACTTACAGAGTTAAGGCCCCTGTTTCAGTTTGAAGAACCTTATGAACACTCAAACGACGAAAATTATCACCTGGTCTGTATGAAATTGTCTTGCAAATACCCCCCCCCCTTCCCGCATTACCTAAAATAAACATTTTACCATTGGTAGACTTATCGTGTACTATAGTGCGTTTCGGCATCATTTGTGACAAGTGACCAGTAAGAACGAGACTAGACATATACCTCAACCCCGTGCATGAGTAATAGATTGGAATAACCAGACACTAGGAATTTCTGTTTGGCTGAGAATCATGCTGGACATAACCGATTTGAGTCAAAACGGAAACAATTGAATGTAAATCAGTTCATATACAATCACATTACATTAGTACATGTATATGCGTTGCGATCCATTTTCGGTCAATTTCTAGGTCCCAAGGTCGTCTGTCCATTTTCGTGGGTTCGCTGCGGGTCCTCAAGTTTCCTCCCATTACTAAAGACCACTACGCACAAGTGAATTATTGAATTGAAATTTAACCATATGTTAGTCCCGAAATGACCTAGTTTGTGTCGAGGTCAAAATTATTAGCCATTTAGCGCCTTTAATAGGGCTTAATTTTGATACTTTTAAATGGTCGGATATAACCGTAATAATGTTATTGTTATCGTTTCATTGACATATATTATTATTTTATTATTCGTTTTGAAAATTAATGTC
Organism: Patella caerulea; assembly: GCA_036850965.1. NCBI lineage: Eukaryota > Metazoa > Mollusca > Gastropoda > Patellidae > Patella > Patella caerulea. The sequence goes on along the minus strand of JAZGQO010000010.1, from coordinate 68,155,816 downwards.
CTGGCAGAAACTTTGTTTCCATATACCCTAATTTTTTGCTCTTACTCATTCTTTGATTTTCACTGGTCCTAATTTTAACGTTTTCATATATTAACCGCTCCCCACCTGCGCATCCCGTCATCTGTGATAGGGTTTTGCCAAATTAATGCCCTTGTTATCAAATGTTTGTAATAAAAATATCTATTTCTTAAGTTTTGGGTTTTTAAACAAAAACTCCGAGTAACTTAACTCATTATTTATGTTATGTAAATATTTATTTTAGATGACGGAGACCAAGACAGACCCGATCGACCAGACAGGCGTAGACCAGGACGTCCAGGTAATACATCTTTGAAATTCTTATTTCAGATCATCCATGATCTTTAAGAATACAAAGTTTCATTTACATATATTGTCCTATTGCCGTATTATTTTGATCGTTATTTTGAAAATTAATGCCCTGGCAGAAACTTTGATTTTCATAAGCCCTAATTTTATGCTCTGGCTCATACTTTGATTTTCATAGGTTTTAATTTTAACCTTTTCACTTAACTCGTAATTTATGTTACTATTACTACTACTACTTGGTGTTTAACGTCTGCTTCCACTTAAGTGATATCGCATATAAATAATTTATGTTATGTAAATATTTATTTTAGACGACGGAGACCAAGACAGACCAGATCGTCCAGATAGACTAAGACCAGGACGTCCAGGTAATACATCTTTTCAATTAGTATTCCAGATCTATGATGTTTAAGAATACAAACTAGATAACTAACTATTAATTTGGTCGCTTATTTAATTTTCAATCATCATCCATTTATTTATTGTTTTAGATGATGATGATGATTATGAACGACCAGATAGAACGGGTAAGAAGAAGAGATATTTAAATTACGTCTAGAGTTATGCCTCTTGTTTTTCTTCGCTCAACCCTATGAACACTCTAAAAACAAATTTTGTCATCCAATCTGTATGATAATTATATGCATTATACTGTAGTAGAACGAAATTTCAACAATTTCTGTAAATTACGTACAGGGTTAAAACCCTTGTTTCAGTTTGTAGAACCTTGTGAACCCTCAAATAACGAAAATTATAATCAGATCTGTACGACATTATCTTGTAATTTTGCTCCCCCCCCACCACCCATTACAAAAAAGTAATAATTATGCGACAACCCTTGTCGACTGCTCCGACAAGTGGACGTATGTTACGTTGCCTGGCAACCTATCTTTGGATTTTAAAGAAACACCCAGGCGACTGAACTTTTAATCTGTATTATGTATTTTCTTTTTATTAGATGACGGAGACCAATATAGACCAGGTCAACCAGACAGACGTAGACCAGGACGTCCAGGTAATACAGCTTTTCAATTAGTATTCCCGATCTATGATGCTTAAGAATACCATGTAGATAATTATTAATTGAGTCGCTTACTTAAATACGACTTTTATTATTTGAATAATTTATTTAATTATGACTTCAATATTTTTTATTATTTGAATATCTCATTTAATCAGTGCTTCTATAATTATTTGAATTGGTTGGGTTATTTTCAAAATTAGGGCATCTACTATTATTCTTTGAAAGACCTTGGTGCATGGATTATGCGTTTTCATTAGCCAAGCCACAGCAAAACAGCAGGACCTTAAACATAGTTTTTTAATAAGTGATTTTATTGTTATATGGCTATCTTATTCAATTTATTGTTATTTAAATATCCCAGTTTAGGGTTTCTAATGAATTATTAACTATGCACACAATGTTGAAATTATTACAATTTATTGTTTTAGATGATGATGATGATTATGAAAGACCAGATAGAACAGGTAAGTAATGAAAATATTTATTTTTGTCATAGAACGCTTTCTACTACAGATGGGACACATGTCAACCTCTTGCTCAAAAGCACGTATGAAGTTCTTCATGAGAACTTGAGATACACAAGCTGGAAGTAGAGACAAGTAAACATGCAATTTTCGACCCTACATTTCAACCTAACCAATCTTTCAACTCTTGCATCCTTCCGCCTCAAAATCATGAATATTAACCAAGACCGAGAAGAAAATGTATTTTCAAACCCTTTCTTCGTCGCTTCTACATCGCCATGCAAAAGACTGAAGACGGGAAAAGAAAAAGGGAGAGAAAGACTAAAAATAGTTTTGGCCCTTTTGTCGTAGGAATATTTTTAGTGAGCTGTGTCTTTATAGCGTTATAGCCATTGATCGTATGAAATGTATATTAGTAAAATGGCGACACTATCGAGTTTCGACAATGTCTGAAGTTATCGCCATGGTTTCACTTTGTAAAACCCAAGTGAATGCTCCAAGGACAAACGTTACTGGGTCTTCATGAAATTTAAGATCTGATCTTTTTGAAACAACTACCGAAGTTATCACTCTTGGTTCACTTTCTAGAAGCCCGTGAATGCTCGAATGACAAAAACTATTACACTGTAAAAAGTTTTTATGTTTTTTAACAGGAAAATCACGGCAGAAAAGTTGCCATTTTTTCTCGTAATTTTACATTAGTATGTATTTTTACATATGCAATGTTAAGCGTTTCTTACAATTGTAGGTTAAAAAACATAATGCCTGTAATTTTACATACCCTGTGTAAAATGATATAACATATCACAATGTTAAATAACAATAGATTTGTATTTAAACTTGAAGTTGGTGATTTAACCGTTGTATGTTATGCTTCCCTTACAGTTGCAGGTTAAATAACATATACGCTGTAATTTAACATACGTTGCATAAAGTAGACCTGTATTTAAACAGGTTGTTGGTAATTTAACTGCACCGTGAGAAATAACTCTGTTAGAAACCAGAAAAAGTTCTGGCAGTTGCTTAACCAGAATTTTTTCTCTTTTATTTTTAATCTGTTTATTCTTTGACATAGAAACAATCTGGTAAACCATCTGCCAGAACTTTTTCTGGTTTCTAACAGAATTATTCCATGTTAAAATAGAGCTTCTGCCAGAAGATTTTCTTTTTTTTAACATAATTATTTTGGTTAAATATAAAACAAAATCATTGTAAAAAATATTTTATTTTCTGTAAATCCAATTTTTGTGTCCTGAACGTACAAAAATACATGTATAAAATATTAACAGAAATTAAGAGTAAGGGATCGTGAATGGCTTCAAATTTTGTGTTCTGGAGGCCAGGTTTACTACTTTCTGCCGTCTCTTCCACTTCTTACAAATTTTGTTACCTTGAACCTGAAACGAAATGACATACAGGAATGAAATCAAAAGGGCAGCGGAGATAACTCTTTAGGGCTGAAGGTTCTTTAACATGTACGGCCAATAACACACATGGTCCCAGTTGTTAGTGCCAGCTGAACAAATTAGAGCTTGCACCATTGACACGAAGGCCAAGTTTCAAAACAAGCTTTCTTTTCTCAGACCAGATCGTCCAGACAGACGTAGACCTGGACGTCCAGGTAATACAACTTTTCAGTTGGTATTCCGGATCTATGATCTTTAAGAATACAAACTAAATTATTATTAATTGAGTCGCCTGTTTAATTATCAATCATTATCCAATTATTTATTGTTTTAGATGATGATGATGATTATGAACGACCAGATAGAACGGGTAGGAAATAAAACCCTCAAATAACGAAAAATATAATCTGATCTGTACGACAGACATTGTCTTGTAATTTCGCCCCCCCCCACCACCAACACAAAAAAGTAATAATTATGCGACAACCCTTGTCGACCGCTCCGACAAGTAGACGTATGTTAAGTTGCCTAGCAACCTATCTTTGGATTTTAAAGAAAACCCGGGGCGACTGAACTTTTAATCTGTATTATGTAAATTTTATTTAAGATGACGGAGACCAATACAGACCAGGTCAACCAGACAGACGTAGACCAGGACGTCCAGGTAATACAGCTTTTCAATTAGTATTCCAGATCTATGGCCTTTAAGAATACAAATTAGATAATTATTAATTGAGTCGCTTATTTAATCACGACTTTTATTATTTGAATAATTTATTTAATTATGACTTCAATATTTTTTATTATTTGAATATCTCATTTAATCAGTGCTTCTATAATTATTTGAATAGGTTGGGGGTTTTTAAAATTAGGGCATCTACTATTTTTCTTTGAAAAAACTTGGTGCATGGATTATGCGTTTTCATTAGCCAAGCCGCAGCAAAACAGCAGGACCTTAAACCCAGTTTTATAATAAGTGATTTTATTGTTATATGGCTATCTTATTCAATTTATTGTTATTTAAATATCCCAGTTTAGGGTTTCTAATGAATTATTAACTATACACACAATGTTGAAATTATTACAATTTATTGTTTTAGATGATGATTATGAAAGACCAGATAGAACAGGTAAGTAATGAAAATATTTATTTTTGTCATAGAACGCTTTCTACTACAGATGGGACATATCTGCCAACCTCTTGCTCAAAAGCACGTATGGAGTTCTTCATGAGAACTTGAGATACACAAGCTGGAAGTAGAGACAAGTAAACATGCAATTTTCGACCCTACATTTCAACCTAACCAATCTTTCAACTCTTGCATCCTTCCACCTCAAAATCATGAATATTAACTAAGACCGAGAAGAAAATGTATTTTCGCCATGCAAAAGACTAAAGAGGAGAAAAAGAAAAGGGAGACAAAGACTAAAAATAGCTTTGGCCCTTTTGTCGTAGAAATATTTTTAGTGAGCTGTGTCTTTATAGCTTTATAGCCATTGATCGTATGAAATGTATATTAGTAAAATGGCGACACCTATCGAATTTCGACAATGTCTGAAGTTATCGCCCTGGTTTCACTTTGTAAAACCTAAGTGAATGCTCCAAGGACAAACGTTACTGAGTCTTCATGACATTTAAGATCTGATCTTTTTGAAACAACTACCGGAGTTATCACTCTTGATTCACTTTCTAGGACCCCGTGAATGCTCGAATGACAAAAGTTATTTTATTATCTGATGTTCATGAAATGTATATTAGGTATTTAAATTATTAAAATGGATTCCTGGGTTAGTGGAGTGGAAGGGAACGAGGATGTAGGGCTCATTACATTCACTAGAACACCCGGGTTCATTATTCATCACTAGAACACCCGGGTTCATTATTCATCATAATTGGGACAGTTTTTTTATGCAGTTTTCATATTATTTTAGATGGTGTCGACCCAGATAGACCAGGTCGACCACGTAGACCAGTACGCCCAGGTAATATATCATCACAATTATTATTCCAGACAGATAAGCTTAAAGAATTTAAATTAAAATTTTTCAATTCTTAATTTGATAAGAGATTGACTTTATTTTAAACCATTACGGTCAGATATATATATAAGTTTTAAGTAGATGTCTACTGGTTAACAATGTAATTGTTATCGTTTTATTAACTTATATTGTTTTATTGATGTACTATTTTATTATTTGTTTTGAAAATTAATGATCTGGCACACATTTTGAGTTTCATGTGACACGATTTTAATGTTTTCTGCTTGCCCGAACCCTTCGAGTTTTTCCGAATTGTAGCCAAAATCTGTGATTCTTAGGGTTTTGGTTTATAAAGAAACCCAAGCGATTAAACTTATAAGCTATGTTATGTAAATTTTATTTTAGATGACGGAGACCAAGACAGACCAGATCGTCCAGACAGACGTAGACCTGGACGTCCAGGTAATACAACTTTTCAGTTGGTATTCCGGATCTATGATCTTTAAGAATACAAAGTAAATTATTATTAATTGAGTCGCCTTTTTAATTATCAATCATTATCCAATTATTATTGTTTTAGATGGTGATGATGATTATGAACGACCAGATAGAACAGGTAGGAAAAAGAACCCTCAAATAACGAAAATTATAACCTGATCTGTACGACATTGTCTTGTAATTTCGCCCCCCCCACCACCACCCTTTACCAAAAAGTAACAATTATGCGACAACCCTTGTCGACCGCTCCGACAAGTGGACGTATGTTACGTTGCCTGGTAACCAATCTTTGGATTTTAAAGAAAACCCGGGGCGACTGAACTTTTAATCTGTATCATGTAAATTTTATTTAAGATGACGGAGACCAATACAGACCAGGTCAACCAGACAGACGTAGACCAGGACGTCCAGGTAATACAGCTTTACAATTAGTATTCCCGATCTTTGGCCTTTAAGAATACAAATTAGATAATTATTAATTGAGTCGCTTATTTAATCACGACTTTTATTATTTGAATAATTTATTTAATTATGACTTCAATATTTTTTATTATTTGAATATCTCATTTAATCAGTGCTTCTATAATTATTTGAATAGGTTGGGTTTTTTTAAAAAAATTAGGGCATCTACTATTATTCTTTGAAAAACCTTGGTGCATTGATTATGCGTTTTGATTAGCCAAGCCACAGCAAAACAGCAGGACCCTTTGTTTCTATTGTTATTTAAATATCCCAGTTTAGGGTTTCTAATGAATTATTAACTATACACACAATGTTGAAATTATTACAATTTATTGTTTTAGATGATGATTATGAAAGACCAGATAGAACAGGTAAGTAATGAAAATATTTATTTTTGTCATAGAACGCTTTCTACTACAGATGGGACATATGTCAACCCCTTGCTCAAAAGCACGTATGAGGTTCTTCGTGAGAACTTGAGATACACAAGCTGGAAGTAGAGACAAGTAAACATGCAATTTTCGACCCTACATTTCAACCTAACCAATCTTTCAATTCTCGCTTCCTTCCACCTCAAAATCGTGAATATTAACCAAGACCGAGAAGAAAATGTATTTTCAAACCCTTTCTTCGTCGCTTCTACATCGCCATGCAAAAGACTAAAGAGGCGAAAAGGAAAAGGGAGAGAAAGACTAAAAATAGCTTTGGCCCTTTTGTCGTAGGAATATTTTTAGTGAGTTGTGTCTTTATAACGTTATAGCCATTGATCGTAGGAAATGTATATTAGTAAAATGGCGACACCTATCGAATTTCGACAATGTCTGAAGTTATCGCCCTGGTTTCACTTTGTAAAACCCAAGTGAATGCTCCAATGACAAACGTTACTGAGTTTTCGTGAAATTTAAGATCTGATCTTTTTGAAACAACTACCGAAGTTATCACTCTTGATTCACTTTCTAGAACCCCGTGAATGCTCGAATGACAAAAGTTATTTTATTATCTGATGTTCATGAAATGTATATTAGGTATTTAAATTATTAAAATGGATTCCTGGGTTAGTGGAGTGGAAGGGAACGAGGATGTAGGGCTCATTACATTCACTAGAACACCCGGGTTCATTATTCATCACTAGAACACCCGGGTTCATTATTCATCATAATTGGGACAGTTTTTTTATGCAGTTTTCATATTATTGTAGGTGGTGTCGACCCAGATAGACCAGGTCGACCAGTACGCCCAGGTAATATATCATCACAATTATTATTCCAGACGGATAAGCTTAAAGAATTTAAATTAAAATAATTTTTCAATTCTTAATTTGATAAGGGATTGACTTTATTTTTAAACCATTACGGTCAGATATATATATATAAGTTTTAAGTAGATGTCTACTGGTTATCAATGTAATTGTTATCGTTTTATTAACTTTATATTGTTTTATTATTTGTTTTGAAAATTAATGACCTGGCACACACTTTGATTTTCATGTGACACGATTTTAATGTTTTCGTATATTCTGCTTGCCCGTCCCTTCGTCTGTATGTGGGGTTTTGCCGAATTGTATCCATAATCTGTGTTTCTTAGGGTTTTGGTTTATAAAGAAACCCAGCGACTAAACTTATAATCTATGTTATGTAAATTTTATTTTAGATGACGGAGACCAAAACAGACCAGATCGCTCAGACAGACGTAGACCTGGACGTCCAGGTAATACAGCTTTTCAGTTGGTATTCCGGATCTATGATCTTTAAGAATACAAACTAAATTATTATTAATTGAGTCGCCTTTTTAATTATCAATCATTATCCAATTATTTATTGTTTTAGATGGTGATGATGATTATGAACGACCAGATAGAACAGGTAGGAAATAGAACCCTCAAATAACGAAAAATATAATCTGATCTGTACGACAGACATTGTCTTGTAATTTCGCCCCCCCACCACCACCAACACAAAAAAATAATAATTATGCGACAACCCTTGTCGACCGCTCCGACAAGTAGACGTATGTTAAGTTGCCTAGGAACATATCCTTGGATTTTAAAGAAAACCCGGGGCTACTAAACTTATAATCTATGTTATGTAAATTTTATTTTAGATGACGGCGACCAAGACAGACCAGATCGTCCAGACAGACGTAGACCAGGACGTCCAGGTAATACAGCTTTTCAATTAGTATTCCCGATCTATGATGTTTAAGAATACCAAGTAGATAATTATTAATTGAGTCGCTTATTTAATCACGACTTATTATTTGACAAATTTATTTAATTATGACTTCAATATTTTTTATTTTTTGAATATCTCATTTAATCAGTGCTTCTATAATTATTTGAATAGGTTGGGTTTTTTTTTTTTTTAAATTAGGGCATCTACTATTATTCTTTGAAAAACCTTGGTGCATGGATTATGCGTTTTGATTAGCCAAGCCACAGCAAAGCAGCAGGACCCTTTGTTTCTATTGTTATTTAAATATCCCAGTTTAGGGTTTCTAATGATTTATTATCTATACACACAATGTTGAAATTATTACAATTTATTGTTTTAGATGATGATTATGAAAGACCAGATAGAACAGGTAAGTAATGAAAATATTTATTTTTGTCATAGAACGCTTTCTACTACAGATGGGACATATCTGTCAACCCCTTGCTCAAAAGCACGTATGAGGTTCTTCGTGAGAACTTGAGATACACAAGCTGGAAGTAGAGACAAGTAAACATGCAATTTTCGACCCTACATTTCAACCTAACCAATCTTTCAACTCTTGCATCCATCCGCCTCAAAATCATGAATATTAACCAGATAGACCAGATAGAACAGGTTAGTAATGAAAATATTTATTTTTGTCATAGAACGCTTTCTACTACAGATGGGACATATGTCAACCTCTTGCTCAAAAGCACGTATGGGGTTCTTCATGAGAACTTGAGATACACAAGCTGGAAGTAGAGACAAGTAAACATGCAATTTTCGACCCTACATTTCAACCTAACCAATCTTTCAACTCAAAATCATGAATATTAACCAAGACCGAGAAGAAAATGTATTTTCAAACCCTTTCTTCGTCGCTTCTACATCGCCATGCAAAAGACTAAAGACGCGAAAAGGAAAAGGGAGACAAAGACTAAAAATAGCTTTGGCCCTTTTTTGTCGTAGGAATATTTTTAGTGAGCTGTGTCTTTATAGCGTTATAGCCATTGAGCGTATGAAATGTATATTAGTAACATGGCGACACCTATCGAATTTCGACAATGTCTGAAGTTATCGCCCTGGTTTCACTTTGTAAAACCCAAGTGAATGATCTGATCTTTTTGAAACAACTACCGAAGTTATCACTCTTGATTCACTTTCTAGAACCCGGTGAATGCTCGAATGACAAAAGTTATTATCTGATGTTCATGAAATATATATTAGGTATTTAAATTATTAAAATGGATTTCTGGGTTAGTGGAGTGGAAGGGAACGGGGATGTAGGGCTCATTACATTCACTAGAACACCCGGGTTCATTATTCATCACTAGAACACCCGGGTTCATTATTCATCACTAGAACACCCGGGTTCATTATTCATCACTAGAACACCCGGGTTCATTATTCATCATAATTGGGACAGTTTTTTATGCAGTTTTCATATTATTGTAGATGGTGTCGACCCAGATAGACCAGGTAGACCAGTACGCCCAGGTAATATATCATCAAAATTATTATTCCAGACGGATAAGCTTAAAGAATTTAAATTAAAATTTTTCAATTCTTAATTTGATAAGGGATTGACTTTATTTTTAAACCATTACGGTCAGATATATATATAAGTTTTAAGTAGATGTCTGCTTTTATTATTTGTTTTGAAAATTAATGACCTGGCACACACTTTGATTTTCATGTGACACGATTTTAATGTTTTCGTATATTATCGCTTTCTGCTTGCCCATCCCTTCGTCTGTATGTGGGGTTTTGCCGAATTGTAGCCATAATCTGTGTTTCTTAGGGTTTGGGTTTATAAAGAAACCCAGCGACTAAACTAATAATCTATGTTATGTAAATTTTATTTTAGATGACGGAGACCAAGACAGACCAGATCGTCCAGACAGACGTAGACCTGGACGTCCAGGTAATACAGCTTTTCAGTTGGTATTCCGGATCTATGATCTTTAAGAATACAAACTAAATTATTATTAATTGAGTCTAAACTTATAATCTATGTTATGTAAATTTTATTTTAGATGACGGAGACCAAGACAGACCAGATCGTCCAGACAGACGTAGACCTGGACGTCCAGGTAATACAGCTTTTCAGTTGGTATTCCGGATCTATGATCTTTAAGAATACAAACTAAATTATTATTAATTGAGTCGCCTTTTTAATTATCAATCATTATCCAATTATTTATTGTTTTAGATGGTGATGATGATTATGAACGACCAGATAGAACAGGTAGGAAATAGAACCCTCAAATAACGAAAAAAATAATCTGATCTGTACGACAGACATTGTCTTGTAATTCCCCCCCCCACCCTACCACCACCACCAACATAAAAAAAAGTAATAATTATGCGACAACCCTTGTCGACCGCTCCGACAAGTAGACGTATGTTAAGTTGCCTAGCAACCTATCTTTGGATTTTAAAGAAAACCCGGAGCGACTGAACTTTTAATCTGTATTATGTAAATTTTATTTAAGATGACGGAGACCAATACAGACCAGGTCAACCAGACAGACGTAGACCAGGACGTCCAGGTAATACATCTTTTCAATTTGTATTCCCGATTTATGATGTTTAGGAATACCAAGTAGATAATTATTAATTTATTATTTGATCACGACTTATTATTTGACAAATTTATTTAAGTATGACATCAATATTTTTTATTATTTGAATATCTCATTTAATCAGTGCTTCTATAATTATTTGAATAGGTTGCGTTTTTTTTTAAAATTAGGGCATCTACTATTATTCTTTGAAAAACCTTGGTGCATGGATTATGCGCTTTGATTAGCCAAGCCACAGCAAAACAGCAGGACCTTTTGTTTCTATTTTTATTTAAATATCCCAGTTTAGGGTTTCTAATGAATTATTATCTATATACGCAATGTTGAAATTATTACAATTTATTGTTTTAGATGATGATGATGATTATGAAAGACCAGATAGAACAGGTAAGTAATGAAAATATTTATTTTTGTCATAGAACGCTTTCTACTACAGATGGGACATATCTGTCAACCTCTTGCTCAAAAGCACGTATGAAGTTCTTCATGAGAACTTGAGATACACAAGCTGGAAGTAGAGACAAGTAAACATGCAATTTTCGACCCTACATTTCAACCTAACCAATCTTTCAACTATTGCATCCTTCCGCCTCAAAATCATGAATATTAACCAAGACCGAGAAGAAAATGTATTTTCAAACCCTTTCTTCGTCGCTTCTACATCGCCATGCAAAAGACTAAAGAGGCGAAAAGGAAAAGGGAGAGAAAGACTAAAAAAAGTTTTGGCCCTTTTGTCGTAGGAATATTTTTAGTGAGCCGTGTCTTTATAGCGTTATAGCCATTGATCGTATGAAATGTATATTAGTAGCATGGCGACACCTATCGAATTTCGACAATGTCTGAAGTTATCGCCCTGGTTTCACTTTGTAAAACCCAAGTGAATGATCTGATCTTTTTGAAACAACTACCGAAGTTATCACTCTTGATTCACTTTCTAGAACCCCGTGAATGCTCGAATGACAAAAATTATTATCTGATGTTCATGAAATGTATATTAGTTTTTTAAATTATTAAAATGGATTCCTGGGTTAGTGGAGTGGAAGGGAACGAGGATGTAGGGCTCATTACATTCACTAGAACACCCGGGCTCATTATTCATCACTAGAACACCCGGGTTCATTATTCATCATAATTGGGACAGTTTTTTTATGCAGTTTTCATATTATTGTAGATGGTGTCGACCCAGATAGACCAGGTCGACCAGTACGCCCAGGTAATATATCATCACAATTATTATTCCAGACGGATAAGCTTAAAGAATTATTTTAAATTTTTCAATTCTAAATTTGATAAGGGATTGATTTTATTTTTAAACCATTACGGTCAGATATATATATATATATAAGTTTTAAGTAGATGTCTACTGGTTATCAATGTAATTGTTATCGTTTTATTAACTTTATATTGTTTTATTATTTGTTTTGAAAATTAATGACCTGGCACACACTTTGATTTTCATGTGACACGATTTTAATGTTTTCGTATATTATCGCTTTCTGCTTGCCCGTCCCTTCGTCTGTATGTGGGGTTTTGCCGAATTGTAGCCATAATCTGTGTTTCTTGGGGTTTTGGTTTATAAAGAAACCCAGCGACTAAACTTATAATCTATATTATGTAAATTTTATTTTAGATGACGGAGACCAAGACAGACCAGATCGTCCAGACAGACGTAGACCTGGACGTCCAGGTAATACAGTTTTTCAGTTGGTATTCCGGATCTATGATCTTTAAGAACACAAACTAAATTATTATTAATTTAGTCGCCTTTTTAATTATCAATCATTATCCAATTATTTATTGTTTTAGATGGTGATGATGATTATGAACGACCAGATAGAACAGGTAGGAAATAGAACCCTCAAATAACGAAAAATATAATCTGATCTGTACGACAGACATTGTCTTGTAATTTCGCCCCCCCCCCCCGCCCACCACCAACACAAAAAAGTAATAATACGTCCGACAAGTGGACGTATGTTACGTTGCCTGGCAACCTATCTTTGGATTTTAAAGAAAACCCGGGGCGACTGAACTTTTAATCTGTATTATGTAAATTTTATTTAAGATGACGGAGACCTATACAGACCAGGTCAACCAGACAGACGTAGACCAGGACGTCCAGGTAATACATCTTTTCAATTAGTGTTCCCGATCTATGATGTTTAAGAATACCAAGTAGATAATTATTAATTGAGTCGCTTATTTAATCACGACTTATTATTTGACAAATTTATTTAATTATGACTTCAATATTTTTTTATTATTTGAATATCCCATTTAATCAGTGCTTCTATAATTATTTGAATAGGTTGGGTTTTTTTTTTTAAAATTAGGGCATCTACTATTATTCTTTGAAAAACCTTGGTGCATGGATTATGCGTTTTGATTAGCCAAGCCACAGCAAAACAGCAGGACCCTTTGTTTCTATTGTTATTTAAATATCCCAGTTTAGGGTTTCTAATGAATTATTAACTATACACACAATGTTGAAATTATTACAATTTATTGTTTTAGATGATGATTATGAAAGACCAGATAGAACAGGTAAGTAATGAAAATATTTATTTTTGTCATAGAACGCTTTCTACTACACATGGGACATATCTGTCAACCCCTTGCTCAAAAGCACGTATGATGTTCTTCGTGAGAACTTGAGATACACAAGCTGGAAGTAGAGACAAGTAAACATGCAATTTTCGACCCTACATTTCAACCTAACCAATCTTTCAACTCTTGCATCCTTCCACCTCAAAATCATGAATATTAACTAAGACCGAGAAGAAAATGTATTTTCGCCATGCAAAAGACTAAAGAGGAGAAAAAGAAAAGGGAGACAAAGACTAAAAATAGCTTTGGCCCTTTTGTCGTAGGAATATTTTTAGTGAGCTGTGTCTTTATAGCGTTATAGCCATTGATCGTATGAAATGTATATTAGTAAAATGGCGACACCTATCGAATTTCGACAATGTCTGAAGTTATCGCCCTGGTTTCACTTTGTAAAACCTAAGTGAATGCTCCAAGGACAAACGTTACTGAGTCTTTATGACATTTAAGATCTGATCTTTTTGAAACAACTACCGGAGTTATCACTCTTGATTCACTTTCTAGAACCCCGTGAATGCTCGAATGACAAAAGTTATTTTATTATCTGATGTTCATGAAATGTATATTAGGTATTTAAATTATTAAAATGGATTCCTGGGTTAGTGGAGTGGAAGGGAACGAGGATGTAGGGCTCATTACATTCACTAGAACACCCGGGTTCATTATTCATCACTAGAACACCCGGGTTCATTATTCATCATAATTGGGACAGTTTTTTTTATGCAGTTTTGATATTATTTTAGATGGTGTCGACCCAGATAGACCAATTATTATTCCAGACGGATAAGCTTAAAGAATTTAAATTAAAATAATTTTTCAATTCTTAATTTGATAAGGGATTGACTTTATTTTAAAACCATTACGGTCAGATATATATATAAGTTTTAAGTAGATGTCTACTGGTTATCAATGTAATTGTTATCGTTTTATTAACTTTATATTGTTTTATTATTTGTTTTGAAAATTAATGACCTGGTACACACTTTGATTTTCATGTGACACGATTTTAATGTTTTCGTATATTATCGCTTTCTGCTTGCCCGTCCCTTCGTCTGTATGTGGGGTTTTGCCGAATTGTAGCCATAATCTGTGTTTCTTAGGGTTTTGGTTTATAAAGAAACCCAGCGACTAAACTTATAATCGATGTTATGTAAATTTTATTTTAGATGACGGAGACCAAGACAGACCAGATCGTCCAGACAGACGTAGACCTGGACGTCCAGGTAATACAGCTTTTCAGTTGGTATTCCGGATCTATGATCTTTAAGAATACAAACTAAACTAGACTTGCTTGCAAGGCTGAAGGCTTTCACCTTACCGAAGGCAGCAAAAATTGCCTACAACTCACCCCTTAAAACACACACACACACACACGCTTAAACAACTCAGACATGACACTTTCTGTGCATGCGCATTACGATAGAAGGAAAGTGAAAAATATAGTTGAACAATTATGAACATGGATTGGTAGAATCCTACAGACGCCAGAAATCGAAATACTCAATCAAAAACTCAAAAATTCTAAAAAAAATTACAAGTTCAGTACATTTTCAAATTGTTAGGAAAAAAAGAGAACTGCGTGGTATTGCAATTCGACCTATATCGCATCCGCAATATCCCCGGCTCTACAAAAATATAACTTTTTCGAATTCTATCAATTTTAGTTTCAGAAATCTAAACGACTACAGAAAAAAAAACAGTTTTCCGAATGAGACAAAAAAAATTTACCTTAAGTATCAGGTAATAATATCGCACCTTTCAACATTAATTTTTCAACATTGTAATTGAGGGGTACTTTATTTATAAATGGCTTCAACAGAGAGCTTCATTTTCACTGGTATCAAATGATGACGTCATGCAGACATAAAACCTGGGATATTAATTTCAGGAGTAACTGTTAATTACTAAAATGAATTATTTTCATTCTAGAAGCACCAATGCAAGATATTGGTTACCATTCAAACACCCTTTGTTCAAATATTGCCAGTTTTAAAAAAAGCTCTCTATATATGCTTTATACGTATGCAAAACGTTCCATTTATAACCAATTCGGGCTTTTGTCGATGTCACACCAATGTGTTACACGGAACTTTGGAATCGCGTTCAGGCCAGCTACTCAAATATGTAACTGGTTCAAAATTAAATTGAATATTCAATGAAATATCGACAATATTTTGATTTCGTGCACGTTAATGATTTGACGTCACTAACATATAAAAATTTATCGTTAATTAGAGATAGGGCCCAAACTCAAACTACATCATGCTTTCTATCACAGGTGCAATATTCGTACTTCTGCACGATACTACTGCAAGATACAATTGCAACCTATAGATAATTAGATTTCCTTATAAACAGCGCGAGCCGTCGATTTGTGTCGAGATGATTACGGTTATGAGGTAATTTTAACAAAGAAGAAACAATATTAATTCAAAGACTAATTATTACACACAGAAATCAATTATTTCTGTTACAGGGTCACTAAACCCATATTTTGAATATAAGTAAACACTCAAAGTTGAAATACTTTTAGCTCAAATATCGTCACTGTGATAGAAATGGGGAATTTGAAAATGCTCTAAACGTTGGTAAAACGTACAGATTGTATCAACTCTTACTGAAGGTTTCGCTTAACAATGAAAGATGATGTTTTCAATTTTCGATCCCTTTGTTCTCATACTCCTGATATTTCTAACTGTTGCGCAATGGTTTCATACCTATGACTACCGATAAAACTCTGATTTCGTGCACGTTAATGATTTGACGTCACTAACATATAAAAAATTATCTTTAATTAGAGATAGGGCCCAAGCTCAAACTACATCATGCTTTCTATCACAGGTGCAATATTCGGACTTCTGCACGATACTACTGCAAGATACAACTGCAACCTATGGATAATTGGATTTCCTTATAAACAGCGGGAGCCGTCGATTTGTGTCGAGATGATTACGGTTGAGAGATAATTTTGACAAAGAAGAAACAATATTAATTCAAAGACTAATTATTACACACAGGAATCAATTATTTCTGTTACAGGGTCACTAAACCCATATTTTGAATATAAGTAAACACTCAAAGTTGAAATACTTTTAGCTCAAATGTCGTCACTGTGAGAGAAATGGGGAATTTTGAATAGGCTCTAAACGTTGGTAAAACGTACAGATTGTATCAACTCTTACTGCATGTTTCGCTTAACAATGAAAGGTGACGTTTTCAGTTTTCGATTCCTTTGTTCTCATACTCCTGATATTTCTAAATGTTGCGCAATAGTTTCATACCTAAGACTACCGATCAAACTCTCTGTAGAAGAAGTTCCAAAAAAAAATTACGTTGACTTTTCGAGAAAAAGACGTCTAAAAATGCTCCAAATGGTAAAAATACGACGTTTTGGATTTTCAATCTCGTTTTTCGACTACTCATGACATTTAGAGAAATTGTACAATGGTTTCACACAATACACCACCCATTAGACTCTCGACTGAGAAAGTTTTAAAAAAATCGTAGGCGGCGTTTCCGAGAAACATGCGTTTAAAATTGCTCGAAATCGTAAAAAACCTTACTTTTCAAAGTCCTATAACTTTTTCAATTTATGATAGAAACTTGTCGCTGTGGTACCATCTTGTAGATATTTTACGTGGCTATCAAATGACGTTGTACTTTAACTACTCAGTAAACAGCCAATTAAAACATCGCATTTTCCGCACAAACACCCATTTTTTAGAATTTTGTCAAAGTTTGGATACTTTTCTTGACTACTTCCGGTGATTAGAGGATTTTCATTCATAGACTAAGGACTGGAGACGACTCTTGACTTCATATGCCTGAAGTTTCAGAAAAATCGTAGGTGCCGTTTTAAAAAAATAAGAACTCTACGATTTGACCAAAATGCGTAAAAAAGTGAAAAATCAAAGTTAAAATTTCAGAACAAAACCTATATTGTTGGAATCGGATTAATGTCAGCTATCCAAAAATATAAGTCATATTTAAAAATTCCTAAAAATAACAATTTTAGAAAATTTTGAAAATTTTCCATTTTTCACCAAAAAAATGAGAGCGACAAAGTTTCTAAACTCGATGTTTTTGAACTGCCATCTACTCAGAAATGTTTTCAGCTATCCAAAAATGTAAATATCGGAAAAGTCCGATGAGAATTAGAAGAATTATGGCCGATTTTCAATTTGAGTGCACGTTAAAGATTTGACGCGTTTCCGCTATGCGCACAAATTTGGTTTTACATTTAAGCACTAACCACCACCCAGTTTCCCGACAGAAAATCAAATTTCAGACCTCTATCTCTTATAGTTGCTGAGAAATAGGCAAAGTGGAAAAAAAAAAAATAATAAACTAGATCTGCTACTGTCCCATGCAGATATGAAAGCTTTCATATTCATCGTCGTGTGTCATCGATTATATCAAGTATCTCAAATAAAAGGATAAAAATAACAAACTATTAAAATTGGTCTAAAACTCGCGAAGTTACAAGTCTAAATATAGTATGAAACATTGAGTAATCTGAAAACTAAAGTCAAATAACTGATACTTGTGTTGCTGTAATCGGGATGACTTCCCACTTCAAAACTTTCAGAAAAATGAAATGAAAATGGTAAGAAAACATCGAAAAATTAAATGAGATAACTTTGAACAAAACTAAAACAGGTTGAACTCAACTGTTTGAATACGTACGTTAAATATGTAGATTCGGAAAATTATAAAGACATAATATCAAAATCAGTCAAAAACTCACAAAGTTACAAATTTAAATGTAGTGAGAAACATTGCACCCGGGCTAAAAAATAATCTTTAAACTAAAGGGAAATAACTGAAACTTGCATAGCTGTAATCGGGCTTCCAAGATATGTTATATAATTATGGTTTCCAATATGTTCGGTTATAAGTAGGACATCGTGACTTCTTAAGCATGTTTTAAACAAAGGGTCATAGACTCCAATATACAAGAATGGCACTCTGCAATAAAAAAACTGGCCAAAGCAAGATTTCTATGCAGAAATTAAATAATTGCTAGAACCAGAAAAATATTTATCCACTATAATAAATAAGCAACATAGAGAAAATGAAATGAAATTGAATGGGGTTTAACGTCCTACTGTTCTGCTCCTACAATGGGCTAATAAAGTGTGCAATGAGGGAAATTTTACCCGGGCAGCGGCGTTACGGCCTACGAGATTGGACAGGCGACCATACTCCTTGTCACGTACAACCAAGAAATCGAAACAACGCCAGTTGACTCAATGACAGACGTTATGATACAGAGCGCACGTGCTAACCATTCAGCCACGCAACCTCCCTAAAATCGGCAAATTGCTGACCTACAGCGAGAAACATTTCAACCGGGCCAAATTTTCTATTTTAACAGTTTAATTTGCACGGTACCTTTAGTTATCAACCGAATATTACAAAACTTTTAAAAATGAGCTCCCCCTGACCAGCTTAATCGTTCGCAATAAACGTTTGCCCCTTAAAATCGGCAAATTGCTGACGTTAAAGTGAGAAACATTACAACCGGGCGAAATTTTCTGTTTTATCACTTTCACAATACCTTTGATTACCAACCGATTATAACAAAATTTTAAAAATAAAAGAGAAAGAGAGAAATGTGGCCTAACGTCCATTCGACACAAACTAGGTCATTTCCGGACTAACATATGTTTTTTAATTTTATTTAAAAACTCCCCTTGCGCGTACTAGTCTTTAGCCGTTGGGAGGAAACCGAAGAACACGGAGAAAACCCACGAGGTTGGACACCATACACCATGTCACGTGCAACCTGGAGGTCGAAACGACGCCCGTTGACTCAATGACAGACGTTACGATACAGCGCGCACATACTAACCATTCAGTCATTCAGCCTCCCTGAATTCGGAAAATTGCTGACTTATAGCAAGAAACATTTCAACCGGGCGAAATTTTCTGTTTTAACAGTTTAATGTGCACTGTACTTTAATTACCAACCGATTATTACAAAACTTTTGAAAATAAGCTCCAACTGACCAGCTTAATCGTATGCAATAAACGTTTTGCCTGAATTGAAAGTTCTGCACGGAGAAAGTTCATCTCGATTTCCCGGCGTGGTTCCCCTTGTCAGTGAGGCAGAACGGAGGGCCTGACAAGCACAGCTGTCTAGTCGTTCGGATGGGACGAAAAACCCAAGGTCCCGTGTACACATTGGAGTGCACGTAAAATATCCCTAAGCAGTTGGAATTCGATACTGTTGAATAAGCTCTATACGATGACTAAATGTGTAGATTGTAGTCACCCACACTGCATGTTTCGCTTAACAATGAAAGGGTGTCGTTTTCAATGTTCAATCCTTTTGTTCTACTACTCCTGATATGTTGAACTGTTGATCGATGGTTTCATATAAAAGACTACCAATAAGACTCTTTGTAGAAGAAGTTCCCAAAAAATATTATGTTGACTTTACGAGAAAGACCTCTCTAAATATGCTCCAAATTGTAAAAATACGACTTTTTCGATTTTCAATCTCTTTTTTTCGGCTATGCCTGATATTTAAAAAAAATGATACAATGATTTCACACAACAGGCTAGCTATTAGACTCTCTATTGACAAAAGTTTCACCGCCCTCCCTTCATTATAACCGAAGTTATCGTGCCCTAAAGAATCAACAAATCAGCATGCTTATCTCTGCTTACCCTAAGCAGAAAATGCTCATCTTTGAACTCAATCATAACATTGACCTAGTGAACGTCTACACCAAGTTTGAACATTCTAGCTTAATTAGAAGGAGAGTAATTGTGTTCCAAAGTCCCGACCCTTTAAATTGCTTCTATTTTTCATTTTCAATTCAAAATGGTGACCATCACGTGACCGAAATCGAAATTCTGATCCGACAGATATTTAGGCATTCCTTCAAGGATTCCGAAAATATAATTCCCGAGTCTGTAAGTAAAATAGCAAAAAAGCCTTTTTGATTTTTCACTTTTAAAGATGGTGGCACTTCCGGTTCGATCGACAAACTCCATATTTTGTGTACGAATCAGTACTTACTTCTCTAGTATCCAAGAAAAAAAATAGGTCATTCTGACCTATATTTCTTTGATTTTTTTGAAAAATTTGATCCTTAATTTCGTCAAGGGGAGATAATTTAGAAAATTTCTAATTATATTTTTGAAGTCACATCGGTAAGATCTATTTATATACTAAATTTCATGAAAATCGTACAACTATTAAAGAAGTTGTCAAATTGGTCTAAACTTCCGGTTCGAAATCACAGCAACGAATTTTCAAAATTCGAAAATGTGAAACTGCAGATGAAAATGATTTTTTTCAAGGTATTCAAAGAAAAAAGAATTAGTAAAATCGGTCAAAAAATAACAAAGTTACGACTATGCATTGTCAGTTTTTTCGTTCGTAAAATTCGGTGATTTCGGATTCGTAAAACGTTTTGAAAATATATTTAAACAACGTTCGCACCCCATTTTTGGGGGGGTAGGTCAAAGTTTCAGAAAGATCCCATGGTTAGATTCTGAGAAATCCGATTTGCAGAAAATACACAAAAAAAAAATAATAATAATCTTAACAGAAACAATAAGCTTTCATATGTAATATGAAAGCTTAATAATAATAATCTTAGTAATAACAATAGCCTTTCACCATTGAAAAATGGTGAAAGCCTAATTATTATTAATTGAGTCGCCTTTTTAATTATCAATCATTATCCAATTATTTATTGTTTTAGATGGTGATGATGATTATGAACGACCAGATAGAACAGGTAGGAAAAAGAACCCTCAAATAACGAAAAATATAATCTGATCTGTACGACAGACATTGTCTTGTAATTTCGCCCCCCCCCCACCACCACCAACACAAAAAAAGTAATAATTATGCGACAACCCTTGTCGACCGCTCCGACAAGTAGACGTATGTAAGTTGCCTAGCAACCTATCTTTGGATTTTAAAGAAAACCCGGGGCGACTGAACTTTTAATCTGTATTATGTAAATTTTATTTAAGATGACGGAGACCAATACAGACCAGGTCAACCAGACAGACGTAGACCAGGACGTCCAGGTAATACAGCTTTTCAATTAGTATTCTCGATCTATGGGCTTTAAGAATACAAAGTAGATAATTATTAATTAAGTCGCTTATTTAATCACGACTGATATTATTTGACAAATTTATTTAATTATGACTTCAATATTTTTTATTATTTGAATATCTCATTTAATCAGCGCTTCTATAATTATTTGAATAGGTTGTTTTTTTTTTAATTAGGGCAACTACTATTATTCTTTGAAAGACCTTGGTGCATGGATTATGCGTTTTCATTAGCCAAGCCACAGCAAAACAGCAGGACCTTTTGTTTCTATTGTTATTTAAATATCCCAGTTTAGGGTTTCTAATGAATTATTAACTATACACACAATGTTGAAATTATTACAATTTATTGTTTTAGATGATGATTATGAAAGACCAGATAGAACAGGTAAGAAATGAAAATATTTATTTTTGTCATAGAACGCTTTCTACTACAGATGGGACACATGTCAACCTCTTGCTCAAAAGCACGTATGAGGTTCTTCGTGAGAACTTGAGATACAAAAGCTGGAAGTAGAGACAAGTAAACATGCAATTTTCGACCCTACATTTCAACCTAACCAATCTTTCAACTCTTGCATCCTTCCGCCTCAAAATCATGAATATTAACCAAGACCGAGAAGAAAATGTATTTTCAAACCCTTTCTTCGTCGCTTCTACATCGCCATGCAAAAGACTAAAGAGGAGAAAAGGAAAAGGGAGAGAAAGACTAAAAATAGCTTTGGCCCTTTTGTCGTAGGAATATTTTAGTGAGCTGTGTCTTTATAGCGTTATAGCCATTGATCGTATGAAATGCATATTAGTAAAATGGCGACACGTATCGAATTTCGACAATGTCTGAAGTTATCGCCCTGGTTTCACTTTGTAAAACCCAACTGAATGCTCCAAGGACAAACGTTACTGAGTCTTCATGAAATTTAAGATCTAATCTGATCTTTTTGAAACAACTACCGAAGTTATCACTCTTGATTCACTTTCTAGAACCCCGTGAATGCTCGAATGACAAAAATTATTATCTGATGTTCATGAAATGTATATTCGGTATTTAAATTATTAAAATGGATTCCTGGGTTAGTGGAGTGGAAGGGAACGAGGATGTAGGGCTCATAGCATTCACTAGAACACCCGGGTTCATTATTCATCATAATTGGGACAGTTTTTTTTATGTAGTTTTCATATTATTGTAGATGGTGTCGACCCAGATAGACCAGGTAGACCAGTACGCCCAGGTAATATATCATCACAATTATTATTCCAGACGGATAAGCTTAAAGAATTTAAATTAAAATTTTTCAATTCTTAATTTGATAAGGGATTGACTTTATTTTTAAACCATTACGGTCAGATATATATATAAGTTTTAAGTAGATCTCTACTGGTTATCAATGTAATTGTTATCGTTTTATTAACTTTATATTGTTTTATTATTTGTTTTGAAAATTAATGACCTGGCACACACTTTGATTTTCATGTGACACGATTTTAATGTTTTCGTATATTATCGCTGTCTGCATGCCCATCCCTTCGTCTGTATGTGGGGTTTTGTCGAATTGTAGCCAAAATCTGTGTTTCTTAGGGTTTTGGTTTATAAAGAAACCCAGCGACTAAACTTATAATCTATGTTATGTAAATTTTATTTTAGATGACGGAGATCAAGACAGACCAGATCGTCCAGACAGACGTAGACCTGGACGTCCAGGTAATACAGCTTTTCAGTTGGTATTCCGGATCTATGATCTTTAAGAATACAAACTAAATTATTATTAATTGAGTCGCCTTTTTAATTATCAATCATTATCCAATTATTTATTGTTTTAGATGGTGATGATGATTATGAACGACCAGATAGAACAGGTAGGAAATAGAACCCTCAAATAACGAAAAATATAATCTGATCTGTACGACAGACATTGTCTTGTAATTTCGCCCCCCCCCCACCACCACAAACACAAAAAAGTAATAATTATGCGACAACCCTTGTCGACCGCTCCGACAAGTAGACGTATGTTAAGTTGCCTAGCAACCTATCTTTGGGTTTTAAAGAAAACCCGGGGCGACTGAACTTTTAATCTGTATCATGTAAATTTTATTTAAGATGACGGAGACCAATACAGACCAGGTCAACCAGACAGACGTAGACCAGGACGTCCAGGTAATACAGCTTTTCAATTAGTATTCCCGATCTATGATGTTTAAGAATACCAAGTAGATAATTATTAATTGAGTTGCTTATTTAATCACGACTTATTATTTGACAAATTTATTTAATTATGACTTCAATATTTTTTATTATTTGAATATCTCATTTAATCAGTGTTTCTATAATTATTTGAATAGGTTGGGTTTTTTTTAAAATTAGGGCATCTACCTGTTATTCTTTGAAAAACCTTGGTGCATGGATTGATTATGCGTTTTCATTAGCCAAACCACAGCAAAACAGCAGGACCTTAAAGGGACAATAACATTCTTGCTGGCTTGGTAGCTCTAGAAAATAAATAATACCCTTATTCTAAGTACTAGATGTTTAAGTGTCCTACCTGTTGTGTAAATTATCCATTATACAACCTATTTTACTTGTCCAGAGAGTTGGAAAATATTTTAAAATCCAAGTCACATTTGAAAAGGTTTACGTTAGACTTTTCAAATCAATTGGTTGAATTTTTCCAATTTCTTAAAATAGTTGTGTAAAGATGAAATTTATATCATCATTTAATAGAAATATTCTAAAATAATACGATTTGTTGACCAGAATGAAGATTAGGACATATTAGTCAGTTACAACAAGAGTGTTATTGGGGCTTTAAACCTAGTTTTTTAATAAGTGATTTTATTGTTATATGGCTATCTTATTCAATTTTGTTATTTAAATATCCCAGTTTAGGGTTTCTAATGATTTATTATCTATACACACAATGTTGAAATTATTACAATTTATTGTTTTAGATGATGATTATGAAAGACCAGATAGAACAGGTAAGTAATGAATAGATTTATTTTTGTCATAGAACGCTTTCTACTACAGATGGAACATATCTGTCAACCCCTTGCTCAAAAGCACGTATGAGGTTCTTCGTGAGAACTTGAGATACACAAGCTGGAAGTAGAGACAAGTAAACATGCAATTTTCGACCCTACATTTCAACCTAACCAATCTTTTCAACTCTTGCATCCTTCCGCCTCAAAATCATGAATATTAACCAAGACCGAGAAGAAAATGTATTTTCAAACCCTTTCTTCGTCACTTCTACATCGCCATGCAAAAGACTGAAGAAAGGAAAAGAAAAAGGGAGAGAAAGACTAAAAATAGTTTTGGCCCTTTTGTCGTAGGAATATTTTTAGTGAGCTGTGTCTTTATACTAGTGCTATAGCCATTGATCGTATGAACTGTATATTAGTAAAATGGCAACACCTATCGAATTTCGACAATGTCTGAAGTTATCGCCCTGGTTTCACTTTGTAAAACCCGAGTGAATGCTCCAAGGACAAACGTTACTGAGTCTTCATGAAATTTAAGATCTAATCTGATCTTTTTGAAACAACTACCGAAGTTATCACTCTTGATTCACTTTCTAGAACCCCGTGAATGCTCGAATGACAAAAGTTATTATCTGATGTTCATGAAATATATATTAGGTATTTAAATTATTAAAATGGATTCCTGGGTTAGTGGAGTGGAAGGGAACGAGGATTTAGGGCTCATTACAGTCATCATAATTGGGAAAGTTTTTTTTATGCAGTTTTCATATTATTGTAGATGGTGTCGACCCAGATAGACCAGGTAGACCAGTACGCCCAGGTAATATATCATCACAATTATTATTCCAGACGGATAAGCTTAAAGAATTTAAATTAAAATTTTTCAATTCTAAATTTGATAAGGGATTGACTTTATTTTTAAACCATTACGGTCAGATATATATATATATATAAGTTTTAAGTATAGATGTCTACTGGTTAACAATGTAATTGTTATCGTTTTATTAACTTATATTGTTTTATTATTTGTTTTGAAAATTAATGACCTGGCACACATTTTGATTTTCATGTGACACGATTTTAATGTTTTCGTATATTATCGCTTTCTGCTTGCCCGTCTCTTCATCTGTATGTGGGGTTTTGCCGAATTGTAGCCAAAATCTGTGTTTCTTAGGGTTTTGGGTTATAAAGAAACCCAAGCGACTTATAATCTATGTTATGTAAATTTTAGATGACGGAGACCAAGACAGACCAGATCGTCCAGACAGACGTAGACCTGGACGTCCAGGTAATACAGCTTTTCAGTTGGTATTCCGGATCTATGATCTTTAAGAATACAAACTAAATTATTATTAATTGAGTCGCCTTTTTAATTATCAATCATTATCCAATTATTTATTGTTTTAGATGGTGATGATGATTATGAACGACCAGATAGAACAGGTAAGAAATAGAAATATTTATTTTGTCATATCTAAGACTGACTGATGACTTGTATTGTTCTAATTTTACATGCACACATGTCGTCACCCCTGTCCGTCGACGAAACCATTTCTTGTAAACACATGTTTTAATTTATCAACTGGTTATTTTGAATTGAATTTATTTTGATCCCATTAAATGGTCAGAGATAACCGTAACACTGTAATTGTTATCGTTTCGTTTACATATATTGTTCTATTGCCGTATTCTTTTAATCGTTGTTTTGAAAATTAATGCCCTGGCAGAAACTTTGATTTTCATAAGCCCTAATTTTTTGTTCTGGCTCATACTTTGATTTTCATAGGTCCTAATTTTAACGTTTTCATACATTAATCGCTCTCCGCCTGCGCGTCACGTCATCTGTGGTTGGGTTTTGCCAAATTATTGCCCTTGTTATCAAATGTTTGTAATCAAAATATCTGTTTCGTAAGTTTTGGGTTTTTAAACAAAAACTCCGAGTGACTTAACTCGTAATTTATGTTATGTAAATATTTATTTTAGATGACGGGGACCAAGACAGACCCGATCGACCAGACAGACGTAGACCAGGACGTCCAGGTAATACAGCTTTGGAATTCTTACTTCAGATCATCTATGATCTTTAAGAATACTTACTAGATAAATGATTATTGAATCGCTTATTTGATTATGATTTCTAGTCAGGGTGGGGGCCCTGTGTTTTGGAACATGTCTTGGCCCCTGATCACTGACCGCCAGCCCCAAAAGCTCGAAGTCTCCCCCAAGACATTTTCATGTTGTTATGGGTTACCGTCAGTAAACTTTTCTTACGAAATGGCGGGTTAAAGAGAATGATGTCAATCGTAATTTAGTAAACACAAGCCGGGGAAAGAGAGCTTTTATTTAGCTTATATTTAATGCCATAGCTGTGTTTGTAGTTTCCTGTATTATGGATGTTATAATGATATAAAAAAAAGTAGGTAACGTAAAAGTGTTTTTACAGTCTTAAATGATCATCGGAAATAGTTATCACAACGTGAAGTCAAAGGAAGTCCTAGACGATATGAAATGTATATTAGTAAAATTGCGACACCTATCGAATTTCGACAATGTCTGGGTTCTTTATTCATCATAATTGGGACAGTTTTTTAATGCAGTTATCATATTATTTTAGATGGTGTCGACCCAGATAGACCAGGTCGACCAGGTAGACCAGTACGCCCAGGTAATATATCATCAGAATTATTATTCCAGACGGATAAGCTTAAAGAATTTAAATTAAAATTTTTCAATTCTTAATTTGATAAGGGATTGACTTTATTTTTAAACCATTACGGTCAGATATATATATATATATATAAGTTTTAAGTAGATGTCTACTGGTTAACAATGTAATTGTTATCGTTTTATTGATGTAATATTTTATTATTTGTTTTTAAAATTAATGACCTGGCACACACTTTGATTTTCATGTGACACGATTTTAATGTTTTCGTATATTATCGCTTTCTGCTTGCCCGCCCCTTCGTCTATATGTGTTTCTTAGGGTTTTGGTTTATAAAGAAACCCAGCGACTAAACTTATAATCTATGTTATGTAAATTTTATTTTAGATGACGGAGACCAAGACAGACCAGATCGTCCAGACAGACGTAGACCTGGACGTCCAGGTAATACAGCTTTTCAGTTGGTATTCCGGATCTATGATCTTTAAGAATACAAACTAAATTATTATTAATTGAGTCGCCTTTTTAATTATCAATCATTATCCAATTATTTATTGTTTTAGATGGTGATGATGATTATGAACGACCAGATAGAACAGGTAAGAAATAGAAATATTTATTTTGTCATATCTAAGACTGACTGATGACTTGTATTGTTCTAATTTTACATGCACACATGTCGTCACCCCTGTCCGTCGATGAAACCAGTTCTTGTAAACACATGTTTTAATTTATCAACTGGTTATTTTGAATTGAATTTATTTTGATCCCATTAAATGGTCAGAGATAACCGTAACACTGTAATTGTTATCGTTTCGTTTACATATATTGTTCTATTGCCGTATTCTTTTAATCGTTGTTTTGAAAATTAATGCCCTGGCAGAATCTTTGATTTTCATAAGCCCTAATTTTTTGCTCTGGCTCATACTTTGATTTTCAAAGGTCCTAATTTTAACGTTTTCATACATTAATCGCTCTCCGCCTGCGCGTCATGTCATCTTTGGTTGGGTTTTGCCAAATTATTGCCCTTGTTATCAAATGTTTGTAATCAAATTATCTGTTTCTTAAGTTTTGGGTTTTTAAACAAAAACTCCGAGTGACTTAACTCGTAATTTATGTTATGTAAATATTTATTTTAGATGACGGAGACCAAGACAGACCCGATCGACCAGACAGACGTAGACCAGGACGTCCAGGTAATACAGCTTTGGAATTCTTACTTCAGATCATCTATGATCTTTAAGAATACTTACTAGATAAATGATTATTGAATCGCTTATTTGATTATGATTTCTAGTCAGGGTGGGGGCCCTGTGTTTTGGAACATGTCTTGGCCCCTGATCACTGACCGCCAGCCCCAAAAGCTCGAAGTCTCCCCCAAGACATTTTCATGTTGTTATGGGTTACCGTCAGTAAACTTTTCTTACGAAATGGCGGGTTAAAGAGAATGATGTCAATCGTAATTTAGTAAACACAAGCCGGGGAAAGAGAGCTTTTATTTAGCTTATATTTAATGCCATAGCTGTGTTTGTAGTTTCCTGTATTATGGATGTTATAATGATATAAAAAAAAAAGTAGGTAACGTAAAAGTGTTTTTACAGTCTTAAATGATCATCGGAAATAGTTATCACAACGTGAAGTCAAAGGAAGTCCTAGACGATATGAAATGTATATTAGTAAAATTGCGACACCTATCGAATTTCGACAATGTCTGGGTTCTTTATTCATCATAATTGGGACAGTTTTTTAATGCAGTTATCATATTATTTTAGATGGTGTCGACCCAGATAGACCAGGTCGACCAGGTAGACCAGTACGCCCAGGTAATATATCATCAGAATTATTATTCCAGACGGATAAGCTTAAAGAATTTAAATTAAAATTTTTCAATTCTTAATTTGATAAGGGATTGACTTTATTTTTAAACCATTACGGTCAGATATATATATATATAAGTTTTAAGTAGATGTCTACTGGTTAACAATGTAATTGTTATCGTTTTATTGATGTAATATTTTATTATTTGTTTTTAAAATTAATGACCTGGCACACACTTTGATTTTCATGTGACACGATTTTAATGTTTTCGTATATTATCGCTTTCTGCTTGCCCGCCCCTTCGTCTATATGTGTTTCTTAGGGTTTTGGTTTATAAAGAAACCCAGCGACTAAACTTATAATCTATGTTATGTAAATTTTATTTTAGATGACGGAGACCAAGACAGACCAGATCGTCCAGACAGACGTAGACCTGGACGTCCAGGTAATACAGCTTTTCAGTTGGTATTCCGGATCTATGATCTTTAAGAATACAAACTAAATTATTATTAATTGAGTCGCCTTTTTAATTATCAATCATTATCCAATTATTTATTGTTTTAGATGGTGATGATGATTATGAACGACCAGATAGAACAGGTAAGAAATAGAAATATTTATTTTGTCATATCTAAGACTGACTGATGACTTGTATTGTTCTAATTTTACATGCACACATGTCGTCACCCCTGTCCGTCGATGAAACCAGTTCTTGTAAACACATGTTTTAATTTATCAACTGGTTATTTTGAATTGAATTTATTTTGATCCCATTAAATGGTCAGAGATAACCGTAACACTGTAATTGTTATCGTTTCGTTTACATATATTGTTCTATTGCCGTATTCTTTTAATCGTTGTTTTGAAAATTAATGCCCTGGCAGAATCTTTGATTTTCATAAGCCCTAATTTTTTGCTCTGGCTCATACTTTGATTTTCAAAGGTCCTAATTTTAACGTTTTCATACATTAATCGCTCTCCGCCTGCGCGTCATGTCATCTGTGGTTGGGTTTTGCCAAATTATTGCCCTTGTTATCAAATGTTTGTAATCAAATTATCTGTTTCTTAAGTTTTGGGTTTTTAAACAAAAACTCCGAGTGACTTAACTCGTAATTTATGTTATGTAAATATTTATTTTAGATGACGGAGACCAAGACAGACCCGATCGACCAGACAGACGTAGACCAGGACGTCCAGGTAATACAGCTTTGGAATTCTTACTTCAGATCATCTATGATCTTTAAGAATACTTACTAGATAAATGATTATTGAATCGCTTATTTGATTATGATTTCTAGTCAGGGTGGGGACCCTGTGTTTTGGAACATGTGGGGGCCCCTGATCACTGACCGCCAGCGCCAAAAGCTCGAAGTCTCCCCCAAGACATTTTCATGTTGTTATGGGTTACCGTCAGTAAACTTTTCTTACGTAAGGAATAGCCAGACAGAAAAGTGCAAACACCAATTTCATTTGATAAGGATTGACTATATCAAATTTCAGAGTTATCCCCCTTTTCGCCAAACCCTTGTAATCACTCTATGGATTGTAGTTTTATCAGATTGTTATAGTCAACTTTATGAGATTGTTTCAATGAGGATAATTCATATTGAAAGTCGGCATTTCTAAGATGTCTGTGTTTCAAATTTGCTGGGATACGTAAGGAATTATTTTCGAAATGTTATTTTAGATGACGGAGAACCCGGCACACCAGGTCGACCAGGCAGGCCAGGCACAGGTAGACCACGACGTCCCGGCACAGGTAGACCAGGACGTCCCGGCACAGGTAGACCAGTACGTCCAGGTAATATAGCTATCGAATTAGCAGTCGAGATTTCTGATCTTTAAGAATACAAATCAGTTAATGAATAATTTACTTAATTATGGCTTCTTATTAACCTGACACACAAGGTTGATTTAAAAAAGTATTTATTCAGACAATCTTATATACAAACGTGGTAAGAATAATATGAATAAATTGAATACAGTAATAAGCAACTGAAAGCTTATATAAAATTGCTTCCATATATAAATTTTAAAAGATCAGCTGGCAATGTGTTAAAATAAGAAAGATGTTTATATTAAGGTTTTAGTTAATGGTGGTATGAAGAAAGATGTTAAATAGGAACTAAGAGGTTGAAACGCCATACTATAAATCATAATCATATTATTTTTTTCAGGATCTCGCAGACCGGTAAGAAATTCTATTTATTATAATTTGCAACATTTTTATAAATCTGTTTAGGTTAAAAAGAAATGAATTCTTTAAAGGGTATTTAGTGAAAACGATATATACTAGCGGGCAGCTCTATGGATAACATTCCCTACGTTTATTACATGCACCGTAGACTGGCCCAGTCTCTTCTATTTATTTTACATTTCGATTTATATAAAAGTATTAATTTTTAGTAAACCAACACTTTCGTTTCCATTTGTATAAAAAAAAAATTTGAGTAAACCTGTAACCAGCACCAGAGACTGGACAATTTGCGAGCTTCACAATAAAATGGGCGTTCCTTGTCCTGTTTTACGTTGTTCCTTATTAGGAATGATTGACAGTTGTCAAGCAAGCCCCGAGTCACGTGACACGAATTTGTAAATGTAATGTCTAAGATAAATTAAGTTCGATATTTACCTTCATGAATCATGCGTCTCGAATGGAGTGCAAAGCAGTCATGCTGAAACCGTCTGCGGGCTGATGTCACGTTTTTGTTTCCATTCGCCGTTCGGCTTCGTCCCGATACGCATGAACTGGCTTCGTTAAGTTGTTATAATGATGTCGTGTGTAATTATTTATGTTCATTCACCTCATCCCATACGTTGTATCCGTTCATTCGACAGATATTGTCCCTCAACAAAATTCTTAGATCGTTAAAGTATCACTAAATAACAATAACTGTTATCCACAACAAACATCTCGCACCTACACCAGTTTGCCAGTGCAAATGCAGTAATCACGTGCACGACGTCACACGACCTACATAATGCAGATTGACCTACTAGATGAGAATGAAGCTCTATTTGCCCAGTCTCTAGAGATTACGTTTTTTTTTTTCGTTTTTTTTTTTTGAGAGGACTGGACAATTTTTGGTGAGTGGAGAAGACTGGCCACCAGTCTACATGCACCGTTTCAATGAGGGTATTCTCACCGTCATCAAGCAATGATACAATCAAACTTGTTACAGTGAATACAAAACAGATATGTGAACGACACGTGTGTTATAAATATTATTCTTTTAAAATCAGACATTATTTTTTTTCTACTGTATGTGTAAGTCACGGCGACATGGCGTCTAAGGCGCTATACATGTACCTCTCACCAGGAGGTTTCAATGTATTTTTGAACCACGATGGTTCGGTGACTAAAGCACTGGCTCACTGACCAGGAGGTCCAACTGTATGTCATGTTCCTTAAGCAACATACGCGAATTGTTACAACATCTAACCGTTGCGTCAATACACAGCAATTCCGGAACTTTACTCCCGTTGTTTTTACACGTGACTAATTAGCATTGTCCAATCAGAGTTCGTGGCACATAACACACTATAAACAAACAGGTTTTTTTTCTTAAATTGAGAAATTCGTGGAAAACCAGCAGCCTTGACATTCATCGATCTTTGAACTTTGCAACTCGATTGTCACAGGTAGGCGACTTGGCGTCTAAGGCGCTAAACCTCTCGCCAGGAGGTTTCAATGTATTTTTGAACCACGATAGTTCGGTGACTAAAGCACTGGCTCACTGACCAGGGGGTCCAACTGTATGTCATGTTCCTTAAGCAACGTTCGCGAATTTTTACAACATCTGACCGTTGCGTCAATACTCAGCAATTCCGGAACTTTACTCCCGTTGTTTTTACACGTGACTAATTAGCATTGTCCAATCAGAGTTCGTGGCACATAACACACTATAAACAAACAGTTTTTTTTCTTAAATTGAGAAATTCGTGGAAAACCAGCAGCCTTGACATTCATCGATCTTTGAACTTTGCAACTCGATTGTCACATGTAGGCATTTTAGCTAAAAGCACGAGACTTGGTATTCACGACGACCGATGAATCTGATAGGTTCCCAAGCTGGGCTTGTGCCAATCGAACTTAATGGCGAAATATGCAGGGTATTGCGTGAAGGGCTTGATAAGATGTATGTAGTTAAGGCGAGATCAAGACTTCTATTGAAGATGACTGTATGTGTGAGTCCCGGTGGCTCGACGGCCAAGGCGCTAACTCACTGACCATGAGCGTCCAAGAAAATCCACGAGGTTGGACAGGCGATCCCTCTCCTTATCACGTACAAGCGTTGAATCAAAATCACGCCACTTGACTGAACGATAGACCTTATGATACAACGCACACACGCTAACTTTTCGACCACAAATCCTCCGGAAAATCGGAACAAGAGTAGGCCATAGAACCGCATATTCTCGCCTTCAATATCACGGTTTTTGCTGAGAAAGTAAGCCATACAAAACCATTTCATTTTTACAGTGCTTAATAATGGATAACTTTATAGTTTTCAGGTTGTTTATTATTTGTATAATTTGTATTATTATTAGGGCCCTGTCATCGATAACTACAATGTGG
This sequence comes from Patella caerulea, assembly GCA_036850965.1. NCBI lineage: Eukaryota > Metazoa > Mollusca > Gastropoda > Patellidae > Patella > Patella caerulea. Next base: position 68,122,151 of record JAZGQO010000010.1, on the reverse strand, counting down.
ATTCTAACGTTGACTATCGTTTTGCCACAACAACTGTGGTAAATGATGTCGTTAACGAAGATGATAAACCACAAGATGTGATGTTCTCAGTAAGCATGCCTAGTAAAGCCATGGTTACAAATTTCACTATGTGAGTACTTTCGGTTTTATGCTTGACGAACGTGAACAATTGCGACAGTCAATGACTTCAAAAACGCGCGTACCTTCACGTCTTAATGTTTTACTTTCGACTTGTCGTTCTTTTTGTTTTCGAAAAAAAAAAACCTATTGAAAGTTAGAAATCAACGTTTTGAGTCGACAATATAAACGACCGTAATTATTATTTTTTGTCAATTAACATGGTATTATGGACGACTGAACTAGATTTATGTAGAGTCACTTGTTGGCCATTACGTAGAAATATATTCATTTGACATCACTGTCTAAAGGGGGAAACTGTATTTGTCTCTGGAAACAACAGGTCACACGAGTTATTTTCGGGGAAACCTGTTCTAGTTCAAATCTCCCGAGCTACTTTCGATGAACCCTGTTCTAGCTCAAATAAAGACGGCATATTACGACAAAGCCCGTGCTAACTACGGGCACCTGGAAGGTGGAAAATATTTAAAAAATAATTTTCAAGTTATGGCTAAGCATACGACTAAAATCTGTTACGTCCATGGCCGTAGGCGAGATTGTCAAATAATTGGTCTGATTCCAGCGATAAATAACTCGTCTGAAGCCGATTATCTTTTATAATCAATGGCAAGGTGAGAAACTGGTCGGAATTAGACATTTGGGATCAAAGTTCACTACTCTATAGATTCCGTCAACCAATGGCAATACTCGCGTATTTTCGTTAGGGAGACAATCAAGACAACGATGACGTTTGAAAATTGTCCACGTGACATAAGGGGGGGGGGGCAAGTCATAATACAAGATCCCGCTGCACTGATAAATTATTTGGCGGGAGAACAGCTTCTGTTGTCTACACCTTTGTCCATGATCTCTTACAGACAAACAAGTGAGGTTGTTGATGGTAGAGTTATATCCAGCAAATACGTAACAAGACCTCTTCGTCTGGCACCAAGACGTCCATATAAAGGTTACGGACGTTTTATTACTAGGTTTGTAGTTTCATCTTTGTTATATATGTCTATGAGATCTGGTTTATCGCCATTTAACTCTCATATTTAAACCAGTTGTTGCTGCTGTTGTTGGTGGTTTCCAACGTCCGTTTCCACCGTGGAAGATATCGTAGACCAGTTATCATATTTTCATGTGTATATTACCGGAGTATCGAAGGAAACCTATGAGGTTAAGAAGACGCCCCCTCGCCCACACCAGGGATCGAAACCACGACCGCAAGCCAGAGATGAACGGCCAGCTAGAGCTCCAAGCGCGACGCTCTACACACCCATTTGAATGGTCTGTTGGGACCAATGGGGGGGGGGGGGTTGTAGTGGAGGTACAGATACAAATCATGGTTTATCTAAATTCAAAGTAAAGTCGTATCTCGATTTTTTTATAATGAAACACACTGAGCAATGCAATTTATATTCCCCGTCATCGAAACATTTGACTTACTACAAAGATTCTGACATTACCCCCCCTAAATATTGTAAACTTTGAAATAGGTCATTTGTGTGATTTACGAACAGGTTTCCATAGTACTAGAAAATTACCCTCAATATACAGACCACCTCAGACAACAATCTGCAACAAGTTTTTACATGTTTTGAGACGATAGGGTAATTTTTCATGAATATTTTTAGAAACCAGGGCCAAAACCGTTACTATGCAAGAGAATCAGTTCCAGCTGGAAACAGAGTGAGGTTTACACTTACGTATAGAAACCTTTTACCAAGAACTAATGGGCGTTATAATAATCCCATCTACATTACTCCAGAACATCCAGTCAGAAAACTACGTATTGGTAGCAGAATTACCGAACCTAGACCTGTTACCTCTTCCGATTTGAATTTACCAAATGATCCTGTTTTCACTGGTAGGTATTACTTACAAGTGCGTGATCCTTATTGCTCTTGAAACCGCATTTGGTTACATTATTGTCCGCAGCAAGAATTATTCCACGTACAAAACAATCATATCATGAACAAAACAATCACCGAACATGGCGCCTATCCTAATTGATTTGCATTAGCTTCTACTTGATTTGCATTAGCTTCTACTTGATTTGCATTAACTTTTAATTGATTTGCATTAGCTTCTAATTCACACTCCCATTATCTTTAATGTCATGTGTTTTACTAGTGTTTACGAAGTTGGTCGTCCGGATATTTATCTGAACTATTGACACCAAATCAACAAATAAGGTCCTTGCCATCTTATAACCAGAACACCACTTATCGTTCCACACTCGAAATTGAAACAGTCAGATGACAAAAACGAAGTTACTTCTAGATTGTCGAATAATTTAATTCTGAAGAATCTAGGCTGTGGAACCTTGACCACCATCTAATCCAAGTTGACGATCCATCCATTTCGAGATAGCTACGGGAATTAGAGACTTTCTGCTGGCTGTATTTATAAACTGTGTCTTATCGAGATTTGAGTATGCTTTTGGATGAAGATACACAACAGTATATTAATATTATTCCTGAAGAATGGTTTCACTTTACACAAAGAAAATAAATAGGCCTATTTTGTTTAAATGTTTATCCAGCCTTTTGTTATTCTTGTTGCTAAACGAAAGTCACTTTATGAACGCATCGATTCCGGTTAACAACTAATAGGTTCACATTTGGCATATTTCGTCTCGCTTTCAGATGGTACCACCACTAGAGATGTTGAACAGGACGGTGATATACAATCAAGCATAGTTAACTATGAGAGAGATTTCCCAACCACACCAGGTTCTCAACCAATAAATGGACAGATTGATCACACGTATACTTTACCGGACGCCCCTGATGGTGGAGATATCTTGGTAAGATGACGATCAAAACAAAGCCCAGTTAGGGCAGAAAAATAGGACGTTAAACCCAATTCGTTTCATTTCTAATAGCAGTTGTTGTTTTAATTATTGTGTAAAGATAAAACCATAGGACAAGAAGCATCTTGATTTCTAGTGGGTGGTGCCTGCATGGTGTACGTCGGAGCACATTGTACGAATTGACAATGGGCATAAGATATCCGTTAGCATCTGAAGAGTAGGCAAAAGCTTCTGTTTTCTGGAAGACACCCAACCTTTAGCGCGTATCCATAGAAATAAAAATTACCATGGTGCCACTTGTCTCCCAAATTTTTTTCAGTTTGCCTCATATTGTTCGTGCGACTTTTGTATCTGAATGACTAAATGTTAGGAGAGAGTAAGAGAAACATGGGGTTTAACGTCCACTAGACACGAACTAGATAATTTCGGACTAACGTGTGGTTCAATTTTTGCTACCCTACCCCTTGCCACGTACAATCGAGGAATCGGACTACTGGTGAGGACCAACTATGTGAGTCTTAAAATGACTTGACTATTCCCGACAAGTTTAAAACACAACAAAAATCAATGTAATCAAATATGTGCATCATTATAAGTATAATTGTCTTTTTATTTTCATTTTTGTAGACAACTGGAGATTCTTTTGTGCACTACTTTTCACCAAGTATCTCTCAACCTGCTCCTAAAGATGTCCTCTTCGTTCTTGACGTCAGTGGGTCAATGGCAGACAACAATCGACTGAGCCAAGTAAGAAGAGCAATGGATCCTATTTTGGATAGCATGGGCCCCGCTGATAAATATAACGTGATGACCTTCTCGGACCGAACAACCGTACTAAATCCAGGTCCCTTAGTCTCAAGAGACAAATCACCGGACATGAAGAGATTTCTGAAAGCTGTTCAGCCAACTGGAGGTAAATTCTTATCCATTTCAAAAGTTTTGATAGGAAATATAATTCACGACCCGATATAATCATTGACGCGGTATCAATTTTTCAAGATTGAGAAAAGACAAAAAGGACATCGATTTCTTATATATCTGTCGTGTTGATGCAGTGCAGCATCATCAACAGTGTATCTTCAATATGCAAGTTAATACCGGTGAACGATGCCAGGCGAGTTTATTCCGACTTTTTTTTCGTGGTCATTGGGAATTGCCTTTATCGATTTTGACAACACCGTATTGCGATGGTCACGTGGTGGGTTTGGCTGCGTTATCATTGGTGAATCCTTAGCTAATGACGGAGTAAAGGACATTTAGGCATGTGATGGAACTGATTGATCACATTCTATTATTCTAACACAGAGATAGTTGCTGTGGTTGACTTAGCAGTCAGCTAAAAACCATCAACACTTCTGTCGGTGACTCATTTCCCTTTCTTTGCGGCACGTCTGGAATCTGTATACCATTGTTACGGTCAACCATGTAAAGGATTCGAAGATTGTCACATATGTAAATGTGGTGGCCAGCAACATCGTCTTTTACTTGTGAAAACTCTCAATTCTTAAATTAGCAAACAAACGCGGATATTTTCTAAATAAAGATGGATAATCGATGATGATGATGATGATGATGATGATGAACGTTGAATTATTGACAGACAATAATCTAGTTGATTAGACTAAATGTTTTTTTGAATTATATTTCAGACACCAACATCGTACAAGGTGTAACAGACGGAATCAACTACTTGAACCGGAATTCTGAAAACCCAAATAATTCAGTTATTTTCTTCCTGACTGACGGTCACGATACATCCAGGGAGCCCAATAGACGGACAATTTTGAATAATATACGAAATAGAAATACCAACAGGATTCCCATTTACACCATTGCCTTTGGCAAAGGAGCTGACTATCCCTTCGCAAGAACTTTGGCAGCTGAAAATAATGGAAAGTCAACACGAATCGACCCAGGTCGAACAGCACCAGAAGCCATTACCAACTTTTATAATACACTGTCATCTCGATCGATCTCTAACGTGGACTTCCAGTATCTAGAAAATGGACGAGAACCGATCAAATACGATTCAACACGGCAATATTCCCGGGACTATTATCCCGGTAAAGAAATGGTTGTCATTGGTAAAGTTCGTAACACACAAGGAGACAGAACTTACGTAGAAGGTGTTGTTAAAGGTACTTCCTCTTCAGGACCATACGAGGTGAAAACCAGATCTTATCCAAAACGAAGAACTTCTCGTCCTGATGTAGACGGAATTCGCTCTTATGTCGAAACTGAGAATCTTCTTAAGCGTTATGGCCAAGTTCTTGAACCAACCGAGAAACGGCGGTTAACGGATCAAATAACGACCGTATCCAGAAACGTAAGTTTGGATATTACATACTCTTATGACATTTATTACGTTTGTCACAGTGTTATTATTCGTCATATTTATTACCGTGCACATTCCTACCAACTGTTTTTTTTTATCAAAACACCATGGGTTACCTGTAAGTTTGTGTGGTGCTCTGTGATTCGCAAGGGCATTGCAAAGGCATTGCAATCGAATGAATACTTCAGTATAAAACATTTTGATGAGAGAATTTCATATTTTCTAAGAAAGTCAAAACATAATTATTTCTATGTCTTTTACTCAATAGGTTGTCAACTCACTATTATACGATCAAGGGCACTTAAAAATCATTTAAACCGGGAATAATAACCAATTACCTCCCTTGTTTTTCTACCCCCCCCCCCCCCCCCCCCTGCAATAGCTATACCCAAACGTTCGAAGTTGAAGTTGAAAATGATATTTTTGCTAATTTCTCAACTGGCAATAGTGAATTATAGATTAATAGGATTATTCTTTAACATTTCATTTCATTTACCTCTACGTTAAACACTCGATACAGCTTTTCATAGCTAAACCCCCCATTTATTGTTTTTGATATTGCAGAATAACCTTGTAACTCCGTTGACCACTATGTTAGATGATCCTCCAGAAGATGATGATGATAGAGCCTTATCTTTAGATCTGATCAGATCCTATAACTTACGACCAAGACCACCCATTACCACCGAAGATGGTAAGTGATCACTACTATCTTTATTCAAGCCCACTATTCGTCATTAAATTCTTTGGACAATATCCGCGCTAAGATATATTTGCCTCAAGATCCCTGCCTAGTTGTATAGTGTAGGATGTGTGTGTGGGGGGGGGGGGTGGCAAGGGGACAGCTGTCTAGTTGTTCTTTTAGCACGATAATGCAAGGTCCCGTGTACACATTGTCCTGTAAAAGATGCCTTGGTAAAAATGACCAGGCAAAATTTCCCTCATAGCACACGCACACTGTATGGCATATTCCAGACACAATCCCTCTCTGACCATTGCTGGATTGGCTTCTGATACTTGAGCTTTTGAGGGATTGTGGCTATTCTTCCCTTTACTCGAATCTATCCCAGGTACAGCAACATGACAACATTTCGTTTGATAAAACGCATTAATGCATTTTTATTATTTAGAGTAGTATAAAACGCATTAATTCCTATATTTACTGTTTAATGTACTATACATTTCATGCTATATTTATTGTTTAACGTAGAATACAACGCATTAATTCTTATATTTATACTGTGAAGCTTATGATAAAAAAAACCCCATTAATTCCTATAATGTTTTTTAGATTCTGGAGAGGACACCAGCCCAAACCTAATCTCCAGCGAAGGTAAGATGATATACATTTGAGTGTTCCCAACAATTGTCTCATAGCAACCATATTAATTATAGTGCTGGGTAGTCAAGCAGTAAAGGGTATTGAACTTTTGACTAGCGTGAGCTTAGATAATTCCAGTTCCGAGTCTGTCAGCGAGTCTGACAAAGTAAAAGTCTGTCACGTCACTGAGAAAACTAGCATGGTTTCGACGATTTATTGGTTGTACCACTCGGCAAATCTCGGCAGATTCCGTAAACTACATCTAGCCTCGGCTGAATGACACTAAGTGATATGTACCTACGCCCATACATTTGCGATGCGGCTACCGGTTTACTTTAACAGGAAAACTTGACGCTATTACACAAATTGGGAACCTATTCGGCTAGCGACCTATTCGACCGATTGAGCTGCAACCTGTTCGTTGGAAACCTATTTAGAATAAAGACAACAGTAGCCTTAACTCATCTATTTATCAACCAATAAAATCTAACGTTATGTCTATCAAATGAAAGTAGAATATATTATTTTTTACCCATTCCTTTAGCTCAGAATAGAGCTGGATGGGGCGAATAGGTCGCTAGCCAAATAGGTCGCCAACTTGTGTTCGGAATGGGCGCAGCCATGTTTCATCCGGGACCTTTAAAGTAGTTCCAATATGGCGGAATGCATCATACAGCCGAGTTTAGATTGTCCGAAATCTTCCGAGGTTTGCCGAGTGTCGGTTGTACGTGACAAGGAAATGGGTTCGCCTGTCGAACATAGTGGGTTTTTCTAAGGATCATGACTACTAAAGACTCCTACGAGTAAGCAAAATTTTGATATGAAATCGACCCATGCTATAGTCCTGAAATGACCTAGATTGGAAGCTTTAACAAAATCAACTACCTCCAGTCTTTCTATGGGGTTATAAAACATACTATGTCACAGTCATCTACAAAATTGTCGAAACCTATGAAAGTGGTTCCTAAATACTGTCTGTTTACAGAAAGTGACCTTAAAGGGAGAACAATAATCAACATTATTCAAGATTATTGCTAGAACCAGAGTTTCAATTGTGACAATGGGCACGGACAATAGTGCCAGTACTGGAGCTTAGCTTGTTATAATTTCTCATTTAATATCCATTTCAACAATTAGGATAATTAAAAGCTTATTAATGAATTGCAAATACTAACACTGGCCCTCGGATCCAGTCACTGTATTTGATCCATGTTACTTATTTCTGGCAATGTCTTATAGTTTGTCCTATCGGCATGTTTGTCTTGTTGGTTTTGTTGCGGTCCTTTTTTTTTACCATTAACGTCATTTGCAGTATCAAGTTTTTTTTCAGGTAGACTCTTTGCAAACGTATTCATAAATTTCCTTTTTTATTCTTTTAGGTGGAAGAGATCCACATTTTGTTATTAAATCACCCAAACTTGAACATCCTCTGTGTTTCAATATTCCTGGTAATTCTATGGATGTTGTACAACTGATTAAAGATCCAGTATCAGGTAAGATATGTTTGGTGTCTTGGTGAGTAAGACGCTGGTTCTTTGTGGAGCATTTAGCAAGTTCAGAGTCGACATCTGGTGGCGACGGTTCCTCGAGATTTCCCAGATGGTTTTCCCCAGATGCACCCAGTACTCTTTGGTGGGCACGAAAGAGGACCAGTGACAGGTGGAATTCGGTGAAGAACTACGTGAAAACGCCACTGTCCCGTCCTTCATAGCGCGAAATCAGAGTAGCCCGGTTGTTGTCTATAGGACATTCGTCCCCATATGCTAACATAGGTAGGGATTCTGTCAATTCTTAATAGCACCCCGCTAAGCAATGGATGTGAGGTGTTAAAATGGTCCACGATTCATCTTGACTTAGGGATTAAACATCATTTCCTTTATTTTATTCGAGATATTAAATATTAATTTCAGGTCATCGAATAAATATTCAAATCCACAAGGATCCTTCAAGACCTAGACTGTTTATCACACAAATAGGAATAGTATGTCACGATTTTACTTTGAAAGTCAAACATCATTATTTGTACATCAACGATAAACTATTCCACTGGAACGCCACCAAAACCCGGGTGTTCAAGGATGCGGAAGTCCAGATGTATGGAGGAGATGACCTTGCTGTCAAATTGAAGGATGGTGTTATTGTATATATACAAAAACATGTAAATAATGGCGGTTATTTCTTGAATATTGGTATTGAAAGAGAAGAACTATTGTCTAACAAAACAACCGGTGTATTAGGTAAGGCATTGTTTTAGTTACGGTGGGGATTAAGATAATGCGTGAGTAAGACGCTGTTTGATCCCGGTGTTGGGGGGGGGGTCTCCGGTAGGCTGACAAGGAAGATTATTTAGTAGTTCGGATGTGACAAAAAGTCGAAACCCTATGCTCGATCCCGATGATCACACAGAAAGGCTTTGGTGCTCTACAGGGGGCGTAAAGGAACATCGTCTACTATTTCCGATGGGACGAAAATTCGAAGACCCATGTTTAATCTCCGTATTGGGGGAGAAGGTTTTTAATGTAGGGTCGGGGGCCTGACAAGAGACATTGCTCAGTAGTTCAGATGTGACGAAAAATCGATGTCCCATGCTAGCTCCCGGTAGTGGCACAGAAAGGCCTTGGTGCAGTACCGGGGGCCTGACAAGGAACATCATCTAGAACTTCAGATGGGTTGAAAAACCTAGGCCCAACGGACTTGATAGTTGGCGATCGAAATAAGAGTAGACCGCAACGCCCCTTAAGAACAAACGTAAGACGTTACACCCCATTGTTATGCCACGTACTTTGGCGGAAGTATGTGCGTTACATCATAAGTTCTGTCATTGGGTCAAGTGGCGTGTTGTCGTGTCCAGCCTCGTGGGTTTTCTGCTAAAGACCCATACGCCCAAGCGAATTAATGAAATATAATTTAACCATATGTTAGTCCCGAAGTAGCATAGTTTGTGTCGAGTGGACGTTAAATCCCATCCCTCCCTCTCTATTTCCATTTACTATTTTCCAGGTATTTTCTTGAAGCAAGTTACAAGCAAAGCACCCGAACATTACCGTAAGAGAAGCAGGCTTATTTCAACCAAGTTTAATGGCTACACCTTAAACTCGAAAGCACGACTTGTGAAAAGAATACATCCGCTAACGCATGACAAGATATTCTGTTGGTCACTGCCCTCTGACGGTGATATTATGAAAGTAGCACAAATTTTCAAAGTTAAGAAAATATTAAGTTAGTTTCATATAGATTTATATATAGTCCTTAATTGTCTCAGTTTAATAAAAACAGTTTATAAAGTATAATAATTAAATATAGTCAATGATCTGCCATTTCAAGTTTTAGCCTACTACAGATCAGTTGAGCTAGAGCCAAGCATAGAGAGTATCTGGCCTACCGCGGCCATGGTCACCATTTTGTTACCAAGAGTAACAGGTCGACATTAGAAAAAAAAAACCAAATATAAAATAATAAGTGTCAGTGAATTTGAACGAAATGGTATACAAACGTGTGCGTGGGTCAGAGTAAGGAACTGTAAGAATATATAATTGCATAGCACCAAGATAAATGCAATAAGCCATTTTGTTACTGACTCACAATTGACACAATAGTTGGCCAGACTCCATCTATACGTATGGCTCTTGGCTTGGCTATTTTGAAATAGTACGAAGTTGTATATAGTTGTATGAATGAATAGCTTTGACAATATAGGTCATTTATTCTAGAATATTTTAGGTCAAAGTTTATGTAACAATGTATATACTGTAAAGATCTTTTAATAAAATCACATGATATATTAAAGCTTTGTCTTGGTCCTAAATAAAACCTGATGAAATATGATATCTTTGTCTTTGCACAAGTTAGGGGTGTCACGGTGGCTGAGTTGGTGAGATGCTAGCTCGGTAGCATTGAGGTCAGAGGTTCGATCCCTGCTTTGGCCGAGTTCATCCAGTACCGGGCAAAATTTCCTTCATAGCACAATGTATGACTTATGCCGGTCTTTAGTAGCACAGTTTAGAAGCAGAACAGTAGGACGTTAAACCCTATTTCATTTCAGTAGCCGTTAAACGCCATTTCTATTTGTACAAGTTTATATAAGTACTTGTGGGGTGGGGTGGGGAACCGTGGTCCGGAGAGATTAGCAAATTAGTCTACCATGTTCTACATTTGCCTGTGAGGCACTGTGGCTCAGTAAGTCACTGGCTCGGTAACCTGGCCCTGAGTTCACATAGCATTCTCAGACTTAAGTTGAGAATTTACTCAATTTCAATCACAGTTTATGAGAAATATATTTGATCCAGAAGCACAAAACCTTGCACATACATGTAGTTTCGTATTGGTGTATTTGATACATTGAAATGACAATATTATTATAAAGGACTGTATTTTAGTTAAAATAAGGCGAACAAATCTGAGTAAATTCTCAACTTATGTCTGAGAATGCTTTTTGAACTCTGGGTCAGGTGTTCCGTGGTCGATACACGTGTTGAATGAGAACATTCGTCTGGATTCTCTTATGTGGTTCCACTAGACATTGGTAAAATACTGGCAAGTAACAGTGTCTATTCTTTCGTGTGGAATTAAAGTTCCCATACTTTACAGGATAAATCTGCGGCTGCAAATAAAGTATGTCCCTGCCACAAATATAATTTTTACACAGTTCCCGCGTTAAAAAGACGTATCAGCCACAAATTCTGGTTAGCACCAACCAGCACCCCGTGTTATCTTAGTACTTGTGATGGAAAATGCATTGTTGCCTTCGGGATTACGAAAATAACATTACCTTTTTATCAAAACTGATAGAACAGTAACGATACTAGATTAAAATAGGGTTTAACATCCGCTCGACACTAAAACATTTCGGGACTGAAATGGGCAATTATATTTCAATGATTCGCTTGCGTGTAAGGGTCTTTGTAGAGGTGGGAAAACAGAAGATCCGGAGAAAACCACGAGGTTGGACAGTCGATCCTACTCCTTGTCACGTACAAGCGGGAATTCGAAACGACACATTTGACTGAATGACAGGCGTTAACAATTCGCCCACTAATTAACCCCCTACTAACTATGCGAGTTCCTAATTAACGCCACTCCGACATCTGGGCCACCAGAGTTCATTTGACGTTGGATAAAGCAGACTGCGGCCCAAAAACACAGCCCTGGAAAATTAACAAATTCGAGCATAGCCATTAGCAGAATTCTAATCAATAACAAAACTTGTTTTAAAACGGAAAGAAAAATAGATTTATTCATTTATTAAATAGACAAAATAGTCTATGACCACCAATATAGAGATAAAATATCGTAGATCAACTGAGAATTACGCCAATGATAAACATTTGTGTTAATAAAATATATATGGACCAATAAAGACAAACAATTGATAAATATTAAAAATATTACATTGATATTGATAATACCATGTTCTCTTTAATTGTATGGGTTGAGTACTAAATCATATCTAGATTCTAACGGCGTAAATATAGAACCAAGCTGCTGTAGAGTAAAACATGATCGGGAGGAAACAGTTGGAAGTAAACGATATGAAGGAATCATGTAGTTGAAGAAGTAGGCAGTTGGGGGTAAACGACAAGAGAGAAATGGGTTTAACGTCCACTCGACAAAAACTAGGTCATTTCGGAAGTAACATATTATGGTTTAATTTTTATTTCTATAATTCGTTTGCGCGTAGGAGTCTTTAGCAGTGGGGGGAAACCGGAGTAACCGGAGAAAACCCACGAGGCTGGAGAGTAAACGACAAAGATTGAACCACGCTGCTGCTGCGTGAAACGGTTAATAAGGGTGAACGACTTAAGAATTGTGGCAAATATTCAGGGGCAAACAGCCCTTGGGTGAGTATAAAGATCTTGACTAACGCAAACAGTATTAACTTCAACATATGGCCTACAGCTGACCTATATGTAAAATCAAAATATGCAACACTAGTTCCTGATAATGTTGTCAAATAGATTCCAATCAGCTTGATATACGGTCGGGCAGAGGTAAGGAGAAACTCAAACAGGTGACATTATTTGCTGGTAATGTCTCTGTGAGGGTAACAAAGCCGTTCTCTGGACGTGTCATAAAATTAATATCATTTGCATTGTCGAAGTATTGCAACGTGATATGGTCAAGTTAAAGATTCATTTGTGAAACGCTCTTACTCGCAAAGCCAAGACCCTTTCCGTCCAAACAATTCTTTTGATTTAGATGGCAAATATAGACATTGAACAGATCTATATTCGATAACAATCTCAGTTTTTTTTTTGTTAAGTTAATAAATTTTAATATGATGTCATAACAAATGATAATAAGCACATGTAAATACAAATGTTTATCTTTGGAAATATTAAACCAATATAAATGTCTATAATTGGAAATATTAAACCAATATGAATGTCTAATTGCGAATATTAAACCAATATGAATGTCTATAATAGAAAATTTCAAATCAATGTGAATGTTTATAATTGAAAAATTAAACATTTACAGATAACCAAAAATGCCCGGGGAGACATGGAGAATAGCACATGGGGAAACATTTCATATTGGGCATGAAACCGTCTGGTATTTTAAAAAATAAATACAAAAATAAATTAATTGCCTGCAGGACAGAACAATGCACCAAGTTAACAATTATAATATTTATATACAATAATGCCATTAGGAAAGAATATACAATGCAAAAAAAAGGTATTCCATTAAATAAGCAATTAATGTAGCTCTGTAGGAATTCATTATCTGCCAACTTCATAAAATCTTCCAATATCTATTTTTCTTTCTGATCTTCTAAAATGCCCTTAAAACGGGGAAAATAAACCAGATTAGATTACCATATAGTAATGGCCATGTAACAGTCAAATCAAAGGGAGGTTACCCTCGTTTAATAAATGGCAGAATTTTCATCAAGATAGTTACATTTTGTTCACCTTTTCAGTTTTTTTCCGATAGAGCTACTTTGGTAACGAAAAATGTGATATTAAATTTATTCTTACACTGATTGCTGATTAGACTGTTACATAATACACAAAAGAAAATGCAAAGAATCATTGAACAAAACAACCGCCGACACCCTGTAACTACAATATAATACTAACACTGAGCAGAACACATTATGTACAATTAAATTATGAAATTTATATACAAGAATTTCCCAGATGAAACATGTCAAATGTGAGTAACAAGTAAGGCCAGAACAACTGTAGCACTAACAGAAAGCCCCAGGGACAGCGGTACAAGGTTGGATTTCTTTTCATGTAAAACTTCGCATTCGCCCTATAAAAGAACAAAATCAAAAATCACCAGTGCCAGTTTGGTTTCAATCTGTAAACGGAAGGTGGGTCGTTCACTTGGTCGACGACCAAAAGAGAAAATGAGGCTAAACCGATTTAATATTATTTCAATATTTCGCTGGCGTGGAGGGGTTTTTAGCAGTGTGAGGAAACTGGAGGACCTCGAGAACACACTGTGTTGGACAGGCGACCCTACTCCTTGTCAAGTTCAAGCGGGGAATCTAAACCACATCACTTAAGGTTGATCATTGTCACAATTTGCTAAAACATTTAAAAAATAGCCGTTCCGAGTTCGATCTTCGAATATTTCATTGAATATGACATTACAGTTCTTGTTATTTTTCAGACAATATATCCAAAGACTTAATCCACCCTAAATTGTACTCAAATTGATTAGCATTTAATTAAGAAAACAAAGCCAAGATATGGACGGTCGATAATCTTTATAAATACTGCAAGTATTTGAACAGTTTCTTGAACTGAAATTCATTTTAGCGATTCAACTTTCACAAAAGTGTAGTCTATATGGGATTCAAGATACAGCAAATAACGATCACCAATCTGTAGGGATCTTTAGCCGCGAGGGGAAACCGGGCGACTATAACTTGTCACGAACAAGAAGGAAATCGAAAACACGCCACTTGACTCAATGACATACCTGTTATTTCACGCGCACGCATTAAACCACCCAAGTCAACATAGTTTAGCACCTTACCTTACAAGAGACAAGATGAACCTGACCAGAATTTAAATAGTTCTTCTTTTTACTTTGTTTCTTGGCGTTGGTGATATTCCAAGTTACCTGTTCGAGAAAAACGTATGACAAAATAGAAACAGGTCATGTTTGTTTCTATTTGCACGCATGTATGGGTATGATTTAAAACGAACTACTTATAAATGGGCTAGGAATGGATTGTAGATGAATGACCAAATTTGTTCTGCTAATGAAGCTGGTCATACGCCATACAGTGAGCTATGTTGGAAAATTGTGTCCGGACAGCGGCGTCGGTTCTTCGCCCATCGGAACGACTATACGTTGACCATTGCCAGACACTCTGCCCTGTACCATTAGATGAACAGGAAAGACGGCTCCCTGACTACAAATAAATGGCCTACAGATAGGCAACAAATGAGATTGGGTTCACCTATAATACAGCTGTAACAAATGAAATGTTTATGGGCCTACTACTTGCATAAGGCCTGTAACGCACTACCATGAACTAAAATGGTGTTAAAAGGCACACTTTGCAAGTTTGTAATTTGTTCTACAGCCATGGGAACATACGAGACTGGCACGGGCACGCACTGGACTTCTGAAGACACGACGAGTTTCCCCGCCAGATTCCCTGTGGGAAACCAGAGTCGGAAATCTCGAGGACCTCTCTCGGCCAAAAACACTATGATGCAAAAATACACGAGGTACTACACGGTTCATTCTTATTGACACCATTACCGTTTTAAATAATTAATCCATAACATTTGACTTTATAGAGATGGGGTTTGTACACTCGACACAAACTCGCTCATTTCAGGACTAACATGGTTCAAATTGTAACCGAAGGACCCTGAAAAAACTCACGAGGATGGACACGCCACCATTCGGACCCCTCACCGGCCTGAACATTTAAGAGGAAGAAAGAGAAATGAGGTTTAAAGCCCCAATAACACTCTTGTTGTAACTGAATAATATGTCCCAATCTTCATCTGGTCAACAAATTGTATTATTTTAGAATATTCCAATTAAATTATGATATAAATTTCATCTTAACACACCTATTTTAAAAAATTGGAAAAATTCAACCAATTGATTTGAAAAGTCTAACGTAAACCTTTTCAAATGTGACTTGGATTTTAAAATATTTTCGAACCCTCTGGACAAGTAAAATAGGTTGTAATGGATAATTTACACAACAGGTAGGACATTTAAACATCTAGTGAGAGAGAAATGGGGTTTATCGTCCACTCAAAACAAACTAGGTCATTTCGGGACTAACATATGATTCAGTTTTATTTCAATAATTCGCTTGCGCGTAGGGGTCTTTAGCAGAGGTTGGGAAGGCGCCCCTAACCCATGCCGCATACGCTCACACCAGGGCTCGAAACCACAGCCGCAAGCCAGAGGTGACCACTAGGCCATCCCAATCCCCCTAAACATCTAGTACTTAGAATAAGGGTATTATTTTATTTTCTGGAGCTACCAAGACAGCAAGAATGTTATTGTCCCTTTAACGCCCAATCGACACAAAATAGGTCATTTCGGGTCTAGCATATGTTTTAATTTTATTTCAACAATTCGCTTGCGCGTAGCGGTCTTTAGCAGTGAGAGGAAACAGGAGTACCCGGAGAAAAACCCACGAGGTTGGACAGGCGACCAAAACATTTCAGTGAAACTGGTTTACAAGACAACGAGAACCCACACGTACCTCTTGTTTAGATGCTTTTAGAACTTCTTCCAGTGTTACAATGGCTTCACCAACATAATCATCAGAAACTACGTCATCTTTGTCAAACACCGTTATCTATAAATATATACCTGAGTATATTAAATGAGGTTTAACGTCCTACTGTTCTGCTCCGAATCGGCTAATGAAGGCAGGCATGTCAAACGGTGTGTTATAGGGGAGATTTTACTCGGACAATGGCGCTACGACCTGCTTTTACATCGAACTCTAATTGTCAACAGATCCTTAACGTGAACGCCAATGTGTACACGGGACCCCGGGTTTTCGTCTCATACAACGATTATACGCTGTCCCTTTACCATGTCCCTCCTACTATAGACAACAAAATGGAGTACATTCAGACGGATTTCATTTAACAATGACGGTTATAAAAATAACTGACAAATTAATGATGCCGTTATACATAATATCTGTCAACAGTGCTTCACAAACATATGGTTCAATTATTTTCATTAATTCACTTGCCCATAAGGGTATTTAGCAGTGGGTGGAAATCCACGAGGTTGGACAGTCGATCCTACTCCTTGTCACGTAGAAGCGGAGATTCCAAACGACGCAACTCGACTCAATGACAGATCTTACGCTTCAATGCGCACGTTTTAACCACCAAACCTATCCGTCAAGTAACTTGAAGGCGTACGAAGACATCAAAATGCGTCTTTCCTTTGGTTTGAAATGGGAGAGAGAAATGGGGTTTAACGTCCACTCGACACAAACGAGGTCATTTCGGGACTAACATATGGTTTAATTTTATTTTAACACTTCGCTTGCGCGTAGGGGTCTTTAGCAGTGGGAGGAAACCGGAGTGTCCGGAGGAAACCCACGATGTTGAGAAAGTTTGACATGGGATTTAACACACTGTTCTGTACCGACTAGCTTAATTTAGCTTGGAGCGAACGCTAGACCCCCTGGTTAGCGAACCCGCGTCTTACTCAGCCACTACGGTTTCCGCCTTTCTTTTGGTAACAAACAAACTGAAATATTAATTGTAGGTAATTGATGACCAAATTCATACCTTAATTTGTTTAGTTTTGTCACCATTCCACAAAGACAACAAGGGTACACTAAATGGTTTCCATGATGGGTCAAGCGTATTCTGGATTACCTGTAATAGTGTAAAACAGGTTTAGTTTAATTATAAATTCAGGTTATTCAACATAAGGTAAATACCGTATTCAGCTTAATAACCACCGGTTCCTTTCGAGTGTATTCCAAATGGGCGGGCGAACGGGGAATGGGGGTAATAAGTAAAAGTTGCTAATTAAGGAATCGTACCGAGAAGTTTTATTATTAAGTACTTATCTTACATGGAGTGTTGTACAAACCCCCGTGATTAGCGGTTATTCGAGCCCGTTTGAGCCGGGGGCCATATGCCCAATCTATGTGATAGTCCTTCCGTCCACTTCTTATAAACGAAAAACGCTTGTTTGATATTCCAAATGAAATCGATTTAACGTCCTACTGTTCTTCACTAACTCAGCTACGTGTAATAAAGACGGGTATGCACCATGAAGTGTGCTACGAGATAAATTATGCCCAACCAGCGGCGTTACGATCTACTCTTATTTCGAATTCATCCGAGGGTTGTTACATATATGCCAACGACAACAGCGCCCGATACCACTGACAAAGGAGGAAACCTCATTGAAAGCTCTCCAACATCGGGATCAAATCCTTTACCAGGTTGTCTTACCAACACCTACATCACGTTGTCACCGAGGCTCACCTGAAATGTTAACCACATATTTACAGCAAGTCTAAAGCAAGTTTACATTCTTCGTAGCAACGTGATTATTCTGTAAAAAAATCCCTAACCATATATGATAAAAGATTATATTTACCTCAGTTTTATGTAAAACTTGCCATTTGCCGTCTTGATTCTGTTTCATCAAGGTTAAGTAAGGGTCAGATTTACCAATAACGTCCTGAAACAAAGTAAAATTTGTTAATACGGAGAGAGAGAAATTGAGTTTTAACGTCCACTCGAAACAAACTAGGTCATTTCGGGACTAATGCATGGTTTAATTTTATTCCAATAATTAGCTGGCGCGTAGGGGTTTTTAGCAGTGGGAGGAACCCGGAATACCCGGAGAAAACCCATGAGAGGTCTTTAGCAGTGGGAAGAAACCGGAGAAAACCCATGAGGTTGGACAGGCGACTCTATTCCTTGTCACGCACAATCAGTGATTCGAAACCACACCAGTTGACTCAATGACAGACCTTATGATACAGCACGTACGTGCTAACCAGACACCCAACCCCTCTGAATTTGATTATAAAATATA
This sequence comes from Patella caerulea, assembly GCA_036850965.1. Lineage (NCBI taxonomy): Eukaryota > Metazoa > Mollusca > Gastropoda > Patellidae > Patella > Patella caerulea. The sequence continues at coordinate 68,103,536 of JAZGQO010000010.1, read as the reverse complement.
AACTAGGTCATTTCTAGACAAACATGGCACAGAAGCCTTTTATCAATTGTTGGTTTCGAACCGATATCCTCCCATAATCTCATAACCCTTCGTCTTCTTAGGAATTATCAGCGAGCTTAAAATCACTTGTGTGGGAAAGTAACGCTAACTGCTTCCCGATTCTTCAAATCATATGCTTGTGTTATAACTTTCATAATTTACTGAGGTACGTCTCGTTTTCTTTTTGTTTGTTTTTTTACTTGTCTTGGTAATTTTTGACATACAACGCTATGTAATATTGAGGATACCAGTGTTGTCCTTGAAATGTATACATACCTTGCTATCAAGCCGGGACGCTTTAAACGTTAGCTGAACGTAATCTTTAGCACTTTCATCTGGTTTTGCCTGCAAATTTAATTTGTGACATTGTTACTTTCCATACACGGAAGCAATATTTTCATTCAGATTTGTATTCACAGGATTATAATTGTGACGAATAGAAATCAAAATATCTAACCCTAGAAACAGCCTTCGGTCCTTCGAAATTTAACCCTCGCGTCTTGTTTTTTTAATATATAAACTATAAATTAACTCACCTTTTCAGTCGATGCTGATTTCTGTTTGACTTTTGATTGGTCGGTCTAGAAAGGTAAAATTAACTCATTAAGGAATCGTTCATAGAATCGTTTTATAGTTACTTTGAAAGCGAAGACCTATCTTACACGAGCGTTAAGAGAAAGAGTAAGTGCAGGGGAACTGCACCACACACAATTACAAAAGACAAACCCACAGAGAGGACAATGTACAGACACCTAAACAAACCTACATATCAGATCAGAGAGAAAGAAATGGGGTTTAACGTCCACACGACATAAACTAGGTCATTTCAGGACCAATTCATGGTTTTATTTTATTTCAATAATTCGCTTGTGCGTAGGAGTCTTTAGCAGTGGGAGGAAACCCGAGTACCCGGACAAAACCCACGAGGTTGGACAGGCGACCCTAGTCCTTGTTACGTACAACCGGGGATTCGAAACCACACCAGTTGACTCAATGGCAGGCCATTTAATACTGCACGCCATCTAACCAGTTCAGCCACCCCCCAACCCCCCTTTTGATGTTGCTTACCTCTTTCACAGTCGAGTTCTTCGAAATGGTTTTCTGTAATATTAATAAATTAGAAACTGAATCGGCTAGAAATGAAATGGTGAGAGAGAGAGAAATGGGGTTTAACGTCCACTCGACACGAACTAGGTCATTTCGGGACTAATATATCGTTTAATTTTATTTCAATAATTCGCTTGTGCGTAAGGGTCTTTAGCAGTGAGAGGAAACCGGAGTGCCCGGAGGAAACCCGTGAGGTTGAGAAGGCGCCCCTATCTCCATGCCACATACGCTCACACCAGGGATCAAAACCACAGCCGCAAGCTGAAATGGAAGTTTAACGTCCTACTCTTCTGCACCTAACCTGGGCTATTGGAAGACAGGCATACGCCATTCAGTGTGTTATGTGGGAAATTTGGCCCGGGCAGCGGCGCTACGGCGTACTCTTATATCGAACTCAAACTGCTAAGGGATCTTTTACGTGCATCCCAAAGTGTACACGAGACCTCAGTGGGCTAGAGCATGGTAGTTTGAATTTGAAGGGAATAATTAACCATTCTGCCTATCTCAATTTAGCAATTAAAAAAATGAAATGGGGTTTAACGTCCTGCTGTTCTGCTCCGACTGGGTTAAGACAAACAAACGAATACATAGTGCTATGAGACAAATTTTGCGCGGGCAGCGGCACTATAGCCTATTCTTATATCGAATGCCAACTGAGTAGGCATCTTGCGTGCACGCCAATATGTACACGGAACCATCCTTCATGCACCACTGACCAATGAGGAATCACGTGGGAACATCCAAATAAACGTTCTCGGCCAATGCAGGGATCGGACAGAATTTAGCGAGAGAGAGAAAGAGAAATGGGGTTTAACGTCCACTCAACACAAACTAGGTCATTTCGGGACTAACATATACTTTTAATTTTATTTCAATAATTCGCTTGCGCGTAGGGGTCTTTAGCAGTGGGAGGAAACCGGAGTGCCCGGAGGAAACCCACGAGGTTGAGAAGGCGCCCCTATCTCCATGCCACATACGCTCACACCAGGGCTCGAAACCCCAGCCGCAAGCCAGAGGTGACCGGCCAGCTAGAGGTCGAAGCGCGGCACCCTAGACCACTAGGCCATCCCAACCACACCCCCCCCCCCAGAATTTAGCAATGAAACCGTTGTTTCCAATGTGACAAAACGACCTGAATGGCTACCCAGATCTGTGTCGATAATGGGTAGTGCGAAATTGACATTACTAAGAATTTTATTGTATAACCAGGCCTATTTTCCTTGGCTCAACCCATCACCTTATATCTATAGAATTGACACGTTGGCGTACCACAATGTAACGTGTTATGAGAGAGACTTGGACCAGGCATTGCAGTTGCCGCACACTCGTCCCCGAATTCGTCAAGGGTTCTTGTATGCCCACGCCTACGAACAGGAGGTGTGGGGGTGGGGGTGTCAAGAGTGTATCGTTGTGATCGAATATGCGACTAGTGCCTGCACGTCCCCATATATAGCAAGAAATGGGGTTTAATGTTCACTCGACATAAATTAGGTCATTTTGAGACTAACATATGGTTTAATTTTATTTCAATAATTCGCCTGCGCTTAATGGTCTGTAACAGTGGGAGGAAACCGGAGGGCTCAGAGGAAACCCACAAGGTTGGACAGGCGTTCGATCCTCCCCTATATATCTCAATAATTTACCTTAGGAGTTTCTGATTTCTTCTCGGTTTTCTGTAACAGAAGGAAATTTTGATTACTATATTACATCTAGCAACATTAGTTGATATAAAAGAAATGAAATGGGGTTTAACGTCCTACTGTTATGATCCGACTGGGCTAATGAAGACGGACATACAGTGTGCTATGGGGGAAATTTTGCCCGGGCAGCGGCGCTACTGCCTGCTCTTATATCGAATTCCAACTGTCAAGGGATCTTTTACGTACACGCCTATGTGTACACGGGACTCGATTTTTCGCATCATCCGAAGTTAATATACAAGTTTAGATCATTTGCCTATAATATAAAACGGGATAGATCGAGCTCTACAAAAACCATTAGTGGTCATTTTAAACAGAAAGCTTACTAACAAATATAAACCATTTACCTCAGCTGGTTTTGACTTTGACGGTGTATTTGAAGGCACTGTTACCGCACCACTCTGAATTATAAAAAAAGGAATCAAATGACTGGTTATATGCTATACTTGACGTCTCTATGGCACAATACTTCTCTCATTTCCAGACTAACAAAGTAAATGGAATGGGGTTTAGCGTCCTACGTTCTGTTACGACTTGGCTAATGAAGACGGCACCCTTTCTGCTCACCGACTAACTTAACATGTAAAGTACTTTCCATTTCAATACTTGTGTTTACAGTGCGTGTAGGATCGGGCAACGTGTTCACGGTGTTTTCGTTCCAACCGATAGACATGGGCACATTGTCCTCGTCAAATCTGCAGGTAACACCCGTAACAGACGAGAATTGGATTTGAAATACTGAAGGTTGTCCTTGGATTACTATACTTCGAGATTTTCAGAATCAAAGGTTGTACCTCCACACAAATTAAGATCTCACATCAGATCAAATAATTACAAAGGTTAAAGATCCGGCGATTATTAATAGTCCGATTTAAAATGTGTAATAGGATACTATATCGTCAATACCTTAGTTGTAGGTGGTAAATACTAAATACCTTATGTCTAGGTGGTACATACTCAATTGCCAATGTCCTATTTCTGGGTGGTAAATATTAAATACTTTATTTGTAGGTACTAAATGGCAAATACCTTATTTCTAGGTGGTAAAGCTTCTTGGTCAATGCCTTATTTCTAGGTGGTAAATACAAAATAGCTTAAAGCATCTTGGTCAATACCTTATTTCTAGGTGGTAAATACCAAATGGTAAATACCTTCTCGGTGGTAAATACCTTATTTCTAGGGGGGGCAAAGCATCTTGGTCAATACCTTATTTCTAGGTGATAAATATTAGATACCTTATTTCTAGGTAGTAAATACTAAATGGCAAATACCTTGTTTCTAAGTGATATATACTAAGTACCTTATTTCTAGGAGGTAAAGCATCTGGTGTAATGCCTAACATTGAAGGATCTTCATCCGAGTCCGTTTCACCCATTACATATTCTTGACTATCTGTTGATTCTAAACCAGGCTATATATGAATATAATAGGATTTTGTTAATAGTTTTTTTCAGTCATTCGACTCAAGAGACAGAAAGAGTACCCAGGCATTATTTTTCGTGGGGGGGGGGTGCACTTTGAGTCTACTGCATCCGAAAATTAAGGTTTATGCATCAGGACATGTTCGATTTTCCTAAAAGGTGTTGCCACGTCCCGTTTTAGTCAAAAGTTAGGCCTGCATTGTGTAAAGAGCATTCGGTTACTGATAAAATTAATTTCATACTATTTCATAGCTAAATCAAATGGGCGCATCTCAATCAAACATATCGCCAGTTTTGTGATAATTACTCCTTTTCCTGAGAAACCCAGGGGTTTAACAAATGGAATGGTTAAGCGTCCTACTCTTCTGCCATTAAACAATGAAAGAGAGAGAGAGAAATGGGGTTTAACGTCCACACAACACAAACTAGGTCATTTCGGGACTAACATATGGTTTAATTTTATTTCAATAATTCGCTTGCGCGTAGGGGTCTTTAGCAGTGGGAGGAAACCTGAGTGCCCGGAGGAAACCCACGAGGTTGAGAAGGCGCCCCTATCTCCATGCCACATACGCTCACACCAGGGCTCGAAACCACAGCCGCAAGCCACAGGTGACCGGCCAGCTAGAGGTCGAAGCGCGGCACTCTAGACCACTAGGCCATCGCAACCCCCTTAAACAATGAAGTGGAGTTCAACGTGTTACTGTTCTGCCTCCGACGTGCTACTGTTCTGCCTCTTATCTTATTCCAATTGCCGAGGGTTCTTTTGGACCTCGAATTTTCGTCCAATCCGAACGACAATACGTTGTCCCTTGCCAGGCCCTCGATGCTGTATAATTCACAAGGGGGTGGGGCTGTCTCGGAACATTCTCGGCCAAAGCGGAGATCTAACACGGGAACTCCAGTAGATCACAAAGCATGCGTATTTCTAGGTTTGTGATCATGGTTACGTTTACATTTCCAACCTATAATCGGTTCAAATAGAAATCAACTATTTGAAATCAAATGCATACGCTGCTAGGTAAGCAAAACAAAACCTCATAATCCGGGTCCTCATCACTCATGTACTGCGATAAATCTAATTTTCTTAAATGATCCATGTAAGTTTGTTCTTCTTGATCATCTGAAGAATCATCTGATAGAATGTCATCAAACTTTCGCTTCTTCTCACCATCATCAGATTTATTGGGACTGGAATCTGAGAAAACATTAAACACAATATCAGGTCATATTTCTAAATATAACAAAAGAAGTGTCTAGAAACTTGGATTTCGAAAAAAGGTGGAGGGGAGAAATGGGGTTTAACGTCCACAAGACACAAACTAGGTCATTTCGGGACTAACATATGGTTTTGATTTTATTTCAATAATTCGCTTGGGGTCATTAGCAGTAAGAGGAAACCGGAGGACCTGGAGAAAACCCACGAGACTGGACATGCGACCACATATTAAATGGTAATTGAAATTGGGTTAAACGCGGTGGGTTGGGATGGCCTAGTGGTCTAGAGTGCCGCGCTTCGACCTCTAGCTGGCCAGTCACCTCTGGCTTGCGGCTGTGGTTTCAATCCCTGGTGTGAGCTATGTGGCATGGAGATAGGGGCGCCTTCAGAATCTCGTAGGTATCCTCCGGGCACTCCGGTTTCCTCCCACTGCTGAAGACCGCTACGCGCAAGCCAATTATTGAAATAAAATTAAAAACCATGTTAGTCCCGAAATGACCTAGTTTGTGTTGAGTGGACGTTAAACCCCATTTCTCTCTCTTTCCGGGTTTAACGCCCTACTGTTACGTCTCGACTGGGATAATGAAGACAGTATGCTACGAGGGATATTTTGGGCGGCCTACTCTTATCTTGAATTTCAAAGCAAGGGATCTTTTCCGTGCACGCCAATGTATACATTATCCCTTACCAGGCCTTCAGCCCCACACCAATGACACGCGGAAAATGCACGAGAATACCGAGGGACGTTTTCGACCAACATCAGATGCGAATCCGAGACTTCCTGATTAGGAGACCAGCGCCTTACGCACAAATGCACCGCGGTTTCCAATGGAATATGAAATATCGAGCATCAATTAAAACTAACCTTTCAGACTGGGATCGATATCTTTAATGAAACATTTTGGTCCGAAGAAAGGAAGAATTCGATCTAAACCAAGGAAATGTATAGCGGTCTTACTCCACGATTTAATGGTTGATGGGCGAACTCGTTTCCTTGGTGATACCTGTAACAATTCATTAGAGGTAATTAGTCAAATATAAATTTACTGATAGAACACTAGAGATTCATCGAAAGAAACTCTGCTTTTAATCAAGGCAAAACGCTAACACAGCAGATACATAGAAAAAAAACTTAACTTTTATTTAAATGAGTCCCGAGATTTCACAAGTCCAACTAAAGCTGATGATAAAAGTTAACCTATTTACCAGGGGCCGGTTACTGAAAGCTCCGTAACGGATCGTTAAAATAACTTAGATTTGAGCAACCTATTTACCAGGGACCGGTTGCTGAAAGCTCCGTAACGGATCGTTAAAATAACTTAGATTTGAGCAACCGGGCCTATCTAACTTAATAGATTGTTCTTGTTTGATAATTCTTCAATCCATAGAAAAATAAATACCTTTCGTCTATTTCTTATCTCCGCGGCCTTTTCTGGTGACAAGTTCTTCTGTTTTTGTCGATCTTGTTCCTCTGCGTCAGCCAGCAACAGATGGAGCCACAGATGTATCGTCTGTAGAAATCTAGTCTGAAAGAGGTAAAAAAAAAAGGAATTTAAATTCCAATCAAGACAAATTAGGACATTCCTGGAGTTACACGCGGTACAATTATATTTCCATAATTCACTTGTGTATAGGTTTGTTAGATGTGGGAGGAAACCGGAGCCACGACGAAAACCCACGGAGTTGAGCTGACCATCCTACCGCTGGTACCTTGGCATCGAAATCATGCCACACACATTATGATCTAAAGCGCACGTGTTGGACCACTAGTGTTTTATCAAAGTGGTCATATTGTGCTCGCCTTCTTGGTGGCCACATGTTATGAACGTAGTGTGGTATGCTTCCCTGGTACGTGACAGCCAAACTTTAAAAATCTCGACGCTGGAAAGACAGATGAAGATATACTTACCGTAACTTCTAATGGAAGTACAATGGTAAACTCTACAAATGTACAAGTTGTCTCTCGCAGACTGTTACGTCTCTACAAAATAAAAACATTGTACGGAAAATAGATTTTAGACTTAATTAGAGCATTCTGAAAGCCCTTCCCCATCCCCGAAAAAAGCTACAAAAAACGGGGAAAAAATACTGAAATTGCTTATCAAGATAACACCTTGCACCAGACACCCCGTTTATGATACCTGCTTTAAGTGGACTCAAACTAAGTTCTAGTTTAGTTGAGGGGAAAAAGAAATTTACAATACCAAAGTACCAAAATAGTTAAAGGATAGTGGCTCAAAAAATTTCAAAAACATATCTTGAATGGTCTCCCTTAGTGTGCCAATTATAATAATTGCATACCAAAAACTAAGAAATCAGTTTGCCTAAAACACAATTACTATAATGGGTTGATATACGCACAAAGTTTCATAAAGATATCTTCAAGGAATAAATATTGTATACTAGAAACTAAGTGTAATTTGTCTCGAATTGAAAGACAAATATTACCAACAATTATTACAAAAGGGTAGAGCAATTATAACGTAACTGGTTGATGTGTGTACAAAGTCTTAAATATATCAAAGGCTTTTTTTAGATGTTTCCGATACAAAATTGATATTGATGAAATGAATGTCATCTCTCCCATACTAAACTTTAGCTATCTGTTGACAGTTTGCTCCGCTTGAGAACAGACTCCGCTATTTGACCAGCATTTTAATTCCTAAAATCGACGATTTTAGTGGAAAACACCAAGTATACTTCGAGAATTTTTGTCGGCGTTTATTCCGCTTCTATTTAACAAAATTGAAAAGGATATGACGGCCATTTAGAGCAGAGATCTTTTCCCGAAGTATTCAGCAGATGGATCTCGGTGTGCAAAATGCATGACTATCAATTCTATTTCATCTTATTTCTAATATTGGGGCGAAAAATGTCTACTTCATTGTGGTATTACATGTTAAAGCCCCAATAACACTCTTGTTGTAACTGAAAAATATGTCCCAATCTTCATTCTAGTCAACAAATCGTATTATTTTAGAATATTCCAATTAAATGATGATATAAATTTCATCTTAACACACCTATTTTAAAAAATTGGAAAAATGCAACCAATGGATTTGAAAAGTCTAACGTAAACCTTTTCAAATGTGACTTGGATTTTAAAATATTTTCGAACCCTCTGGACAAGTAAAATAGGTTGTAATGGATAATTTACACAACAGGTAGGACACTTAACCATCTAGTACTTAGAATAAGGGTATTATTTATTTCTGGAGCTACCAAGCCAGCAAGAATGTTATTGTCCCTTTAAGGATGAACGGCAAACAAATTTAGAATTTTGTTACTTCTACCTAGCAACCATCATTATGACATCGTTTGGTGTCGCCACTGCGTGCTCAATTGGGTGATTGCGCACCTTATCGTGACCATTATTTGTTATAAACGACCCATTCTTCGTTTGGTTGAAGGAAGGAAGGCGTGCTGAGAGAGAGAGAGAGAGAGAGAGAGAGAGAGAGGCCAATTAGTATTAAACTCAGTATCTGTGTAGGCCTATTTATAACATTTATACCCTGTCAGGCGCAGACCAACTACATATAAATATTAATTATTGGCACAACCGTAAAAAAAATAAAATAAAATTCTCCAAATCCCGTTTAGCTTATATTTGAAATAGAAAATGAAATGAAATGAAAGAGGGTTTAACGCTCTACTGTTCTGTTTTTAACCGGGCTAATGGAGACGGACATACACCATACAGTGTGCTTTCCGGAAATATTGCCCGGAGAGCGGATCTACGACCTGGACTTATATCGAAGTCTAACGGTCACGGGATCTTTTACGTGCACGCCAACATGTACATGGAACCTCGGGTTTTCATCCCATCGGAACGACAAGATACTAATAAGGGGGAAACACGCCAGAAAATCTGGAGGAACTTTTTTCGACCAATGCAAAGATCGAACTCCCGACCCACAGCCTAGCGAGCCTGCGTCTTACCCACTTAGCCACGGTATTCGAAATAGTATTTGCAAACCATACATTTATATCACGTTCAATGTTGTTTAGAGGGTAGGATGGCCGAATGGTTAGCACGTGCACGCTGTAACATAAGGTCTGTCATTGAATAAACTGTCGTGGTTTCGATTTCCCGTTTTTACGTGACATTGAGCAGGGCCGCCTTTCCAACCTCGTGGGTTTTCTCCTGGTCCTCCGGTTTCCTCCCACTGCTAAACACTCCTACGCGCAAGCGAATTATTGAAATACAATTGAACGGCGTTAATACCGAAATGACCTGGTTGGTGTCGAGTGGATGTTAAACCCCATGTCCCCCATCTCTCTCTCCCGATGTTGTTTCCAATTTTAACACTCAGGCAAGCCACTCAATCTGACGAAGAGCGAGTCGTTTGTATCAATAGAATGGTCCTGATCAGGTGCTCAATCGCCAAACTGAACACACGGTGGCGACACCAAACGATGTCATAATGATGGTTGCTAGGTAGAAGTATCAAAATTCTAAATTTGTTTGCCGTTCATGCTTAACATGTAATACCACAATGAAGTAGACATTTTTCGACCCAATATTAGAAATAAGATGAAATAGAATTGATATTTACACTGAACAAATAAAGAAGTTGAATTATACATTGTCTTAATTTAGAAATTACATGAATGGAAGTTATAAGTTACATGAATGGAGGTTAGAAATTACATGAATAGAAGTAAGAAATTAGACGATAGCATGTTAGAATTTTGGCACTAATATACCGCCATAGATCTGTACCAGTACCTTTTTCTTGTCTGGGCTCTTAAGAGGACTCTTAAGAATACGCTTGTCTGTTCTATGTTTAGATTTTGGTGGTTCTTGTGGCTGAGTATTGGTAGCATAGTATACCGCAGACAGCACTCTGTCAGAAACATTAGAAGCTGCCCCTATACCCCATACTACCACTTTACCAGGCGAAGTTTGAAGGACAATTTGAGTTTTCTTTAAACTCCAATCAATAACTCGATTCTTGGTTTTACGAAACATCTGAAACAAACGTTAATACAGACAAATTATCTAGAGACAGAAGTGGTGTTTAACTCGACATAAACTATGTCCTTTCGGGACTAACATATGGTTTAATTTTAATTCAATGATTCGCATGCGCGCAGAGGTCTTTAGCAGTGGGAGGAAACCGGGGGATCCGGGGAAAACCCACGAAGTTGGACAGGCGACTCCACACCTTGTCATGTACAACCGAAGATTCGAAACCACGCCAGATGACTCAATGACAGGCTTTATCATACGACGCGCGCTAACCATTCGATCATACCCCCCCCCCCCCTCAAAACAATTTCAGTCCTGGGCCAATCTTTGAGTGCTTGTAGTTTTGACAATATCGCCTAGACTGTTAAATAACCTGCCTACGACATGTCTCGATTAACAAGTAAGCTTATATCGTTAAATTATTAAATAGCGATTAACAAGTATATCGTTATATCATTAAATAGCGAGAAGGTTCTAATCTATTCAATGTCAGAGCCAAAACCCCCCAGAAAACTCTCGATACATCTAATGTCAAATAGATCATTGCAGGAATGAGTACACATGATATTCCGGCCATTCATGACAAGACATGAACATCTTATTTCTATGGTTGAGTATGTTGTTCGGGGGAACTTAATAGTAATATGTAAATGAAAATGGAATGTATGGGATAAAATAGGGTAGGATGGGAGTGGGGGAACATCGGCATATTACATACACGCGGCTAGAATGTATCCTGACAATTATTTTCTTGTTGATGGTTGAAGATAAATCTACAATATGAACTTCTTTATTTTCAGACCATCGACCCCATGTCCCCATTTTTAAAATTCATTTTCAGAATTTGAATGAAATGTAAATAAAGGTCTTAGCATTTTCAGACCCAGACAAGTAGATTTTACTTACGCCTTTTGGGGTTTTCTTTATAATTGGATAGTTGTCCTTGGTCCGTTTCAAATATTCCAACGCCCGGTCTTCTAGTTCCTCTGAAATGCAATTTGAAGGGAATAAGTGCCTCGAATAGGCCGATATTTCCAGAATCATCTCCTCAGATTACACAACTTTTTAAAAAATAAACTGGTCTAACGAAATGCTCTGTTATGTCGAGGTGTAGACGAGATGAGTTGTGAATTATGGAAATAAGCCATTTCCTTTCGATTTCATACTTATTCATATTTTTTGAATATTTATCTAAGCTGCCAAAGCATTATTATGGTTCCATTTCAAGAACGCTTTAGAAAATCCCACAAAATTACATGAATTAGGGTGCCCCACCCTAAATGAATATCTCCAAATATCTCGACAATTACACAACAATACTAATATATTTAGAAAGCCTTAAATCTGTTTCACACATTTATAGTCACAAAATAAACGACCATGCTGTACTTCATAAGCTATGATCATTAAACCCATACGGTTTACCTGATACGGTCAAACATTTACCCTCCTTTAGCTCTTTCAAAACATATCTCTCTAAATCTGATACTTTACCTCCAAACTATTTTGATCATGGCTCTAGAAAACATCAAATAATTCATTCCAAACTCCGCCTTAATATGAGCGATTTAAACGGTCATAAATTTCTAAGACATATTCATCAAAATCCTTCTTGTAATTGTGGACATCAGTTTGAAGACAGCTATCATTACTTACTAGTTTGCCCCTAGTATTTGGATGAACGACGGATAACAATTGAGACTCTGTCAACACAACAGAGAAACATAAAAATACTACTTTCTGGATCTTCCGAACTTACCTATGCTACTAATTGCTCCATATTTTCGATAGTTCATAATTTCATAGAAATTACAAAACGATTTTAATTTTTTTAATAAGTTAAGCATTATTTATATGTATGCATATGTGCGTGTATATGTATATATATATGTGTGTGTGTGTGTGTGTGTATGTATGTATGTATATATAATTATTATTGTTAAATACCAATATTATTATCCCACTTTGAATGCATGTGCAATTGACTGATTGATTGAATATAGCTATATTCATGTATTATATTGTAAATAGTGTACATATTTCCTTTGTTTGATTAGTTTACATGTTATAATTTTGGGGAGAGGGATTATATAGGCTTTGCCTGTTTCCCAATCCTAACATTCAATAAAATATTGTTTAAAAAAAAAAACAAAAAAAAAACCATACATAAATAATACTGAAAAATGGTTTGGAGTGGCGTCCATAACATCCAGACACTTTTGAGTAAAAGATAGGTTACGTGCCCTTGTTTTGAAATTAGTCTCGCTTAACTAGTCTACCGATCATTCTACGTCTAATTGACGGGTTGGGATAATCAAGACTACTTTTTTTTACGAAACATGGAACAAGAAATTGAATTTAGAAGCACCAACATCAGGCATCTCAACAATATTTTTAAGAACCTTGTAAAAGTAAAATGAAATTACTGCTTTGATCATTATTCTTCCATACGGATGTTGAGTCAGAGATATTATTTGTACTTAACCAAAATATGCAGCTTCAAATGGTACAGCTAATTATAAGGTAATTTAAAAAATAAAACAAGCGTAATTTCTAAAGATGCCGTAATAACCAAAATGTTAAATATTATTGCTATTCAGAATCGTCAACAATAGATTTTTTACAGCTGTAGTAGTGTTTGGTGTTTTGAACATTTCCGCATGTTGTTGCTATTTATAGCCTCAACGAGTGTGCGAGACTGTTAGAAATCAGTAGTAAGTCATTGAACTAAAACGTGCAGGATCAACGTGTCAAGAACAACTTTTCAGTTGGCACGTGGGGCACCCTACATGAATATAAAAATTCGTACAGGATTAGAGTCCCGGGGTCATCAATTCTAATAAAAACATCATATTGTTATAAGCCGGCGTATACACAAAATAGATACGATTAAACGAGGCCACGATCATGTAATCAAACGCCGCCCTTGGTAACTTATCAAACCCGGCCGATGACATGTGGCTTGAGAATGGCCGAATTTTAACAGTTTTGATCAAAACTTATATTTAGTATTGGACTAAAGCTAGCCTCATGATGAGGTTATGAGTCTTCGCCAATGAGAGGTTATAACTAGCGGAAACACATTACCTGGCTTTCCAACAAGATGGAGTAATCTTTCACCAACCATGCCACAGCTCGATTCCACCATGTTTAGACCCGTTTCAAACACATAATGTTTCGATTTGATATTTTCATATGTAGTTGTAAAATAGTTTATTACTGGTATATTATTCAGCTCGGTTTTCAAACCCCTTCTTTTCTTGAAACCCTGGATTTCCTTCGCCATGGCGTCGATCAACAGTCACCACCCACTCGAAGGTAAACACGTGCGTGCTTGAACGTATTATCTCGCCTGTGATGACAAAATGATATGCACTGCGACGGCGCAGCGAGATTTTCTTATTGGTTTATGGGATTGTTTGCTTTAAGTCTGTGAGCGCTAATTCACAAATGAGTTTTGTTCACTATTGTTTGTTTAGATTTTATTTGTTTTGTTCATAAACTTTGACATGTAATTTTTAGCTGGTGTCATTTAAAAATGGTTACGAATTGACATTTAACTATCAGTAATAATTGTCTCGTAAATTATTTTCAGAATTATAAATAATCGAGTTCATAATGTGCCCAGACAGTTCTCTAAAGTCTTGCAGCATTAAAAGGACAATATCCCCTAAAATACGAGATGGGTTCGGGGGTCGAAAAATACGCACAGTAGAGATTATGATACATCCATGGAAAGGAAATGCAATGGGTTTAACGTCCTACTGTTCTGCTCCGAACTGGGCTGATGAAGACGACCTATGAGTGAAAGTTTGCCATGGCAGAGGCGTTACGGCCTAGTCTTATATAGAATTCCAACTGCAAATGGGTCTTTTAAGTGCCCGTGCACGTCAATTTGTACACGGGGGCTCGGGTTTTCGTCCCATCCGAACGACTAGACAGCTGTCAATGTCGGGCCCTTCGCCCTGAATATCGGGATGAGCTTTCTCGGCCAATGCAGGGACCGAACACCCGACCTTCTGGCTATCGAGGCAGTATAGCGTTAAAGGGGCCATGCCCTCGAAAATAAATATTATGTTACACGCATTAACCAAAAGGATTAAAACATTTGTTTGATACATTAATTACTTAAACATACACTATGCAAGAGCTAAATCTGATTATTGCAAGTCTTCATTTAGGCTTCAGATGTCATAGAAATTATAAATTAGATCTTTATTTACACAACAAGCACAAAATCAACTCTGTAGAATCACGGATGGCTTCGATTCGGTTTGGATTAAAACAGGATTTCATTTTTTATGGCGTCGTAAGCGGAGAATAACCGTTACGTTGACGTCATACTTTTTAGATCGAGGCTAAATGATAGAGTGTCCGAAGCGAGGCCGATGTTAAGGGATACCTCCGTCGTGCAACACTGACAATATTAGAATGATGCAATGCGAAATTATTCAATTACCCAGTGTATTTGGAGCATAAATCTGAGAATGAAAACCACTGGTAGTTACGAAATGAAATGGCATGAAATTGGGTTTAACGTTCTAAGTGTCTGAGCTGATGAATACGGGCTATGAGCGAAAGTTTGCCCGGACAGCAACACTACGGCCTTCTCTGATACCAAATTTCAATTGTTACGTGTTTTTCTATGTGCACTTCAATATTGAAACGGCTTTTCGTATCACCCGAACGACTAGACGGTTTCCTTAACATGCGCCAATGACAAAGAAGAGACCACCCTGGAAAATCCTGGAAAACTTTCTGGTCGGGTTAGTGGTTCAGAGCCTTACTTACTGCGCCACGGTGGCTCCCGATGGGATTGATATTTATTACGTTCTCCGACAATTTTCATTGGAATATTTACAAACTTGGCCCATGTGTTCTTTGGTGAAATACTATTGTCAGTGCCGCCTGCCAGACGTCGTGGTAAGTAATGTCCCTAGACGCAAGGATTTGATGATAAACATGAGTCCGATTCATATCACTATATCTACGTAAAAGGTCGGCATTTCTATTGAATATGCCCATGCCTATTAACCCGGTAGTTGCAGAACAAACATATGTTTTGTTGAAAGGTAAGTCCAGAGATTCAAATTGCTATGAGTGGCATGCATTACATTTTTCGACCATCAGCTACTTCATCTCCATCATCTGATATTACTAGCTTTACCAGGGTATTGGTCGAAATGGCAGTCCGAGCAAACAGAAGATTTATTTTGGCGTGTATAGTGTTCCATATCAACAGTGTGACGCGGGAATAAAGCGTTTCGAAGGCACGTGCACTTTCAAAGTCAACAACTCCGACACAGTCGCCAAGACATTAAATTTGTCTATCATATTTATCTGGATATACAGGGCTAGCAGAAGACATGACATCCAGATCTGTAGTCCCGCACAACATTACTAAAGTTTAAAGGAAAGTGCTATCAGTCAGTCGATGAGTTGGACTGAAGGTAGAAGGAGGGGTATTTGTATCGTTCTGTAGTTTCTTCTGGTTCTGTTTGAAGCAAAGGAGAAAGACGGAAAGGTGAACGAATAATACATTAATGGCCATGAATTCAGAAACGATTCTGATTAATTACAATTGATTTTAGCGTTTTAGCCCCAAGCCAAGAAATACCGTCATCATCAACAACATAACATGAAAAGTTCAAAAGTCCTTGACCCTATGATTTATGTAAATTTTGAGGTCAATATTCTGTAGACTACAATCATTGTTCATTATTGACTGAAGTTTCGACTTGGATTCCCTCGTCTTTATAGCGCTGTAATAAAGGATATAATTGTGTCCTGAGTATTTCAATTACTAAATGTCATTGGAACATTTCATATTTCTGTAATAAAGTTTTGGCGCAATATGGCCCGGTTGGAGCTGACGTGCCATTAAACAACATTTCATTCATTCTGTAATAAAGTTATTGAAATTTGCATTATCAATTCCAAAGTTATTGAATTTTGTATTACCAATTCAAGTGTTTTATATATTTCCAACTCTGGTTATAAAACTAAACCATTGTATTTATTTCAAAAGTTTCAATTTTCTAAAGTTGTATTTAATCGAAAAGTTTTAATTTACACCATAATAACAGATCGAGGATTGAAAGATGGAGAGTAAAGGTCACAGTAAAGGGTTTATTGGTGGAATAAGCTGTAGATTTCCACAATCTGATAATATACAGGTACTGTTGTCAACAATATTGTCTTTCTTTCTGATACCATGCGGTCTGGGGTTCGATCCCATTGTCGGCCGAGAAAACTCCTCAGGATTTTCCAGTGTGGCGTCCCCTTGCTTGTGGTGCAGATTGGACAGTGTCTTATTTGTTCGGATGAGACGAAAACCAAACGCCCCGTGTACACGTTGATGTGCACGTAAAAGACTCATTGACAGTTGGAATTTGATTTAAGAATAGGCAATAGCGTACGCCCTTCTCCATTAGCATAGTCGGTGCAGAAAACCTAATTCCATTTCGTTCTGAAACCAATTCTCTGTTTTGTTGAACTGATCCACCATATTATTTTTGTGGTCTACAGGGCTATAAAACAAGACCGCTAAACCCCATACCAATTAATGCTGTTCTTGTGCGAGGTGTGCGTTATTGGAAAATCAAACGAAAGGGCGTGGGAATGGGCGTACAGTATACTCGTCGCAAAGCCCGAAATAACAAAAAACACATTAAAGGAATTTTTTTTTTTTTTTTTTTTTTTTTTTTTTAAAAAAGTAGAATCTTTATCAATGAAATTTATGTCGATTTAAGAATATAATCTCATAAATTTCAGGAGTTTTGGAAAAACTTGGAATCTGGTAAGGATATGATCGGTGGAACAAGATGGCCGCCTAAACTCTATGGCCTTCCTCCTCGTTCTGGTTGTATCAAAGATCTGTCGTTGTTTGATGCTGAATTCTTTGGTATTACATCTCATCAGGTAGGTATAAGAGTAATAACATACTACGATCGTGTGCATGCATTTTCAAAAGATATATAGAAATTAAAGATGTGAAATTAGTAGAAACTAATCTACACTCTCTATTCACACAAAAAAGATTCTTTCACAAAATGCATTAAAACAATTGTTTTTGACTTCGGATTTTCCATTGATTCTTAAGGAAGCTGATGAACTCAACCAATTAGAAAGGATATTGGCGGAAGTGACGTATGAAAGTATTGTAGATTCTGGTTTAGATCTAAGTCATCTACAGAAGGATGTGGTTGGGTATTATCTGGCTTGTACGTTTTCTGATGCTGATGTTGTTAAAACCAGTCAAACTCTACACGCTAATAAATGTAAGTTACTGTAACAAATTACAACATCTCTCTATGAAAAGTATTGATATGGCTTATATCCCACACAGTTTAAGTAATACACTCCCACAGCACCAGTGTAGCTTACTGGAGTATATGGCTTATCCATCACGCCGTTTGAATACACCCCACATCGGTTGGCTACCTCTTAAGAATTCCGGTTCCCGGGCATCGATACTGAATAACGTCTCGCCCGTAGTCGTTTCATCCCGGAACCGAAATTTTGTTACTAAAATAATATATTTCAGTAAATCATGGGTCATCAGTTTTAAGCTCCGTGATGTCAAAGTTCAAGTTTAAAGGACCAGCATGTTCTATCGATACAGCTTGTAGCTCCAGTTTTAGCGCACTACACACAGCTTGCAGAGATCTAGAGATGGGAAAATGTAAATACGCCATTGTTGCTGGTAAGTTAGAATGTTTTCACTTTAAAAAGACAATATTGATGTATGATAGAACTGGTTAAAATTAACAGCGACGATTAGAATAATCTCGAACTGACGCAAGTAGCATTATGGTAAATGTTCTTGCTACACCAAAGACAAGGGCGAGCCAGATTGGAATAGATGACACCATAACTGAAGCAAATATTCCCATTTATAGCACTATTGTTTTAGGATCTGCATTTTCGAAAAAAACACTTTTCCTCCATTTTATCATACTACTACGCACAAGCGAATTTATGAAATACAGTTCCGAAATGATTTTGTTTGCATCGAGTCGGTGGACGTTAAACCCCTAGTATATCTGCGTTTTGATTTTATGATACATTAATTATATTTTCAGGTGCAAATCTAATAGATAATCCTAATTGTTCTCTCAAGTTCCATCGTCTTGGTATGTTAAGTCCAACTGGTACCAGTCATGTATTTGATAAAAGTGCTAATGGATACGTCAGGTCGGATGGGGTAGCGGCCATATTAATTTCAAGGTTTGAATTATATTGATGAAGCCCTATTAATGGAAGAAAGTCTCGTCTCATATTGAAACTTTATTGAAATCCATATTAATTCAGTTTTTTTTTAGATACAGAAACGAGCTGTAGTTTTTAGAAAATATTATGAGAACTATCCATATTCCTAAGGCATCCAGTTATCTGGAGCCTTGTGGCTTTGGGTAGGCTATGGTTAACTAATGTTTTCTCTCTATTTAATCATGCTACTAATATATCTGGGAGGGTGGGGGAATGGTTAAACATGTGCCGTTTAGATTACAAGGTTTGTCAATGAGTCCAGTTGTGGTTTCTATTCCCAGTGTGTGGGTGATGAAGAGTATGGTCGCCTGCTCAACCTCCTGGGTTTTCTTCGGGTTTTCCGGTTTCCTTCCACTTGTAAAGACCCTTATGCGCAAGCGAATTATTGAAATAAAATTAAACCTGGTTGTAGTGAAATGGAGTAGGATGTCTGTCAAACCTCGTGGGTTTTCTCCGGGTGCTCCCTTTTCCTCCCACTGTTAAAGACCCTACGCGCTGCGAAGAATTGAAATAAAATTGAACTATATGTTAGTCCCGAAAGGACATAGTTTGTTTTGCGAGGAGGTTAAAATCCATGTCTCTATCTTGTATTTATAGAAGAGAAGAGGATGTGAAGAGAATATATGCTAGTATTGATGATATTGGTGTCAACTGTGATGGTTATAAGGAAGAGGGTAGGTGTCTAATTATATTCTCTCTAGTAACACTTCGGCGGAATCGGGCGTAACATAAAGCTATTTCAAACATTCTTATTATTATAATCTGTAAATAAGGCACCTATCAAATCATCGGTCCAGCTGTATAGATGCATTATGTGCGATTTAGAGAAAGAGCTGGTCGTTCTGGGCATAAAAGTTCATAGATAATGATAAAAGAATATGTTGAAAATTTCAGTCAAATTATTCCTTTCTGAGCGAAGTTATCAGGCTTTGAAAATGTTCACGGTCTCTGGACTGTTTTTCAATCAATCCTATGAGTATGGACTTAGCATGTGAATAAATGTCCAAATAATAGTTCATAGAACATTTGAGACCAATATGCAGATTTGGACATATCTTTAAGATTGTAAATATAAGTCAACGTTCAATTTTGCCACATTGCAGTTTTAACTTAAAAGTTTTACAGTCATGACGTCCAGAAAGATTTGACTTACACAAATGGACGTAAACGTCCTTCTTTATGGAAGATCCATATATCTTAGAATTAATATATATTAAACATATAAATTATCTGTAAGGCATTTAGTTTTACCATGAATATTCACCTAATACTTATATTCTTTTTGTAACGTTTCGATTAGCAGAAATGTACCAATTTGCTGAAACGAATAATTTTGCAGATGTTGAATTTGTGTTTTATGGTATTTACCACAATGTCTATTTGTTAATCTTCTGTTGTACAGGGATTGTTTACCCAAGTGAAAGTTCCCAGGCAAACCTGTTATCATCTCTTTATAACAAGATCTCAGTCAATGACGTAGCTTATGTAGAAGCCCATGGTACAGGCACACAGGTCAGTGACATAGTATTGATGAATTTATATAAAATCTAAAAAATTAATGTTCTCTATTTTTGTCAAGAACATCACCGGGCTCCAAATTCATCCGAATATACTAAAATTCTACTTTCAAGGAAATGGGGTTTCTTGATACTTATCCGAATATACTAAAATTCTACTTTCAAGGAAATGGGGTTTCTTGATTCTTTAGGTTACAATGTTAGCTTGGAATTGCCCGAATTATTGTCACCACCTTTCCCGGCTCGTTCTTTACCCTAACCAACCCATCAAATATGCCACTAGTAACCAGTCTGAGAGTGAATCGGACAGATTACACACAGAATTGTCAACCAGGTACCATCCCGACTCTTTAACTTGCCTAAGTTCTGTTTTATTATTTTAACTTGTAGGCTGGTGATAAGATAGAAACCACGGCTATAGCATCAGTATTATGTAAATCCAGAAAGACACCTCTACTAGTGGGATCTGTTAAAAGCAACATGGGACATTGTGAAGCTGCTGCAGGTAAAACCACACCAATTTTAGTTTCTGTTCTTACTATAAAACGACTTCCTTATTTCTTCGTTAAAATAATTAAAATCCAAAAGAACTTAGTTGCATTCTTCAAATTATTTAGTTCCAAATTCCTGTCGGGGGTTGGGATGGCCTAGTGGTCTAGAGTTCCGCGCTTCGACCCCTAGCTGGCCGGTCACCTCTGGCTTGCGGTTGTCGTGGTGTGAGCGTATTTTGCATGAGATAGGGGCGCCTTCTCAACCCCGTGGGCTTCCTCCGGGCACTCCGGTTTCCTCCCACAGCAAGCAAATTATTGGAATAAAAATGAATCCATATGTTAGTCCCGAAATGACATAGAGGTCCCGTTTTCGATTCCTGCGTTGGCCGAGAACGTTCAGTGTGATTTTCCAGCTCCCAAGTGGTACAGGACCGAAGGCCTGGCACGGGACAACCTCAAGTCGTTCGGATTGAAAGAAAAACCTAGATCCCGTTTACACATTCAAGTACACGTTAAAGATCCCGTGGCAGTTGGAATTCGGTATAGGATAAGGTCGTAGTGCTACTGTCCGGGCACCATTTCTCCAATATGCCCTCGTCTTTATAAGCAAGTTTGGGGAGAAAATTAGGACGTTAAACCCTCAAAGGCCGTAGATTAATCGGTCATGGTGGGACAGACTAGTTTCTTGACATATAACCTGGTCTAAAGGAGGGCATTCTTTTCCGTACATCGCTGTACTATTCTGATGTCAGAAAATAGGACTCTCTTAACGCATGGACAAACTGGGTAATTTCCTGGGGTCCCTCTTGAGAACAGGGGGCCTGTACAGCATGATTTGTATTAATATCTAAAAACGGATTTTGTTGGAATTACCAATACAATAAATGTTTTCAAGTGATTTAATCGACCTATTTACCTTTTATTCCTGTGACTGGTTGTGTAGGTAGGGTGGGACCCCTGTACAGTGCTTTGTCCCGGGCGCCTTGAATACTGATCAGACGGCCCTGAATTGGCAAAATGTCCATGATTACATCTGGGATGCTTGTTTTTGGATGTGCAAAAAATCATTTTCAATTTGATACGATTATAATGCTATGTTCCTTAAAACCTATTTTGTACTTCATTTAACTATACGATTCATTTTACCATTTAAACAACTTTTGTCCACAGGTCTCGCTGGTTTAATCAAATGTCTTCTTTCTATTCACCATGGTAAAATCCCTGGCAACCTCAACTATAAAACACCCAATCCCGCCATAGATGCTCTGAACAATGGCCAGGTTTCAGTTGTTGACAAAATCACCCAATTACCAGGTATTTTAGGTTTTATTGATAAAGTCATTCTGAAGAATCAATCTATTTCGTTTCGTTTCTGTAGTTGAAATTTCGTTCTACTTGTCAGATCTTCATGTGGTCTAGGCCATTGAAGGTATAAAAAAACAAATGAATAAAGATTTGTACTTTAATCAAATTGACTGATGAATTTTGTCTCTATTGATTATTTTAGGGGAATTCTTTGTAGATTGGACGAAAAACATGCCGAATGGTCCAAAATTTTCAATTCATGATAACTTTGTAAACAGTCCCGCTCGACAGACGTGGCACCAAAATATATTTTTTTAATATTTCAGATGGTTTAATCGGGATCAACAGTTTTGGATTTGGTGGTGTAAATGGTCATGCTATTTTAAAACCATATAAACAAGAAAAAATCCATAAGGGTAAGTAATACCCTTAACGTATTATAAAACCTAAGGGGCAAGTAAACCCCTCTATTTTAAGACATTTGCCTCTCGCCCTCCTCAACGGTCTTGCAAATCTTATTTAGAATTAAATGTAAGTGGGAAAATGCAATTTAACCATTTAATTCAAAAGCAACTTATTCATTTTTACAAACAAATCGCTTACAAAGTTTACTGTGTTCTTTGATTGTAGAGCATAGTATGAAGATTATGTTGCTGTCTGCTAGAACGTCGGCCATGTTGGATAAAATGAAGACGTTTATAAAGAACAACCAGAATGAACATTGTTTATTAAGATTAATATCCAAGTCTATGATTGGATGCGAGAAAAGATATCATGTCCGCGGCTACATCACACTAGATGATATGAAAGGTAAAACAAACGCCGGAAAATGCTAGCAAACGCCGAAAACTGAAACAAAAACAGGGGGTTGGATGGCCGAATGGTTAGCACGCGCACGAAGTATCATAAGACTTCCTTTGAGTCAACTGACATGGTTTCGATTCCCTGGCTGTAGTGAAAAGGAGTAGGATGTCTGTCCAACCTCGTGAGTTTTTTCCGGGTCCTCCGTTTTTTCTTCCCACTGTTAAAGACCCCAACGTGCTGCGAAGAATTGTTATAAAACTGAACCATATGTTAGTCCCGAAATGACATAGTTTGTATCGAGTGGACGTTAAACCCCCATTTATCTCCATCTTTCTCTGAAACACAGATGTGTTGGAAAAGGGATTTAAAATCTTGCATTTCTGTACCAACCGCGCCATGCAGTGTGCTATAAAGAAACGATTGTCCAGACAGACGTCTGTTAATCTTCATTAGACCTACGTCAGGACCACTCGATACTTCGTGCTCTTCAGCTCTTCTGTGATTGCCACTAGGAAACTGAATGCCCCGGTTCGAATCACTGCATGGGCCGAAATGAACATTCTGAATTTTTGACAAGTTTCTTACTTATAAAGTCCTTTTGTTATGCTCATAAAATAGTCCTTACCATTATTCATTACCCAAGCCCTGGCGGGCTCGTTAAACCCCAGTCTATTCCTTTATAAGAAAATTGTTTTGTAGATAGATTTACTTTGATTTTGCGAAGTATCTATATTATGTTGAATATTTAGATTGTGTAATGAAATTTCTCGGTTGATTTTCCAGGTGAATCCAGTGATGAACTAAAGAGAGACAAATCATTATGGTTGGTTTTCAATATACCATTGAGTCATGACTGTCCGAAAATGTTCTCGGAGATCTCCAAGGTAATAGTTAAACCTATAACACATTTTAGTCCAAGTATTTTAACTGAATTCATCATCACCCCGGGCAGTTGCTGCAATAGAAGTGGTTAGTACATGGTATGGCCACCCACCATCAATATTCTATCATTTCACGTCAATCGAAAAACCGATCGTTTTCTGTAAGGCTGAAAAGGAAATGTGTTTATAGTCGTTCGTACGGGAAGTAAAAACGAAGTCATCCGTGTGTAAGTGACATAGTTGCGGTTTACTGCTTGTACGTGACAAGGATTAGGGTGTTTTCTCGGAGTCCTCCGGTTTTCTTCCCATTGCTAAAGGATCCCCATCCGCAAGCGAGTTCTTGAAAGAGGATTGAAAAAAATGTTTATCCCGAAATGACCTCGTTTGTGTTCAGTGGACGTTAAATCACATTCCCCCCTGTCTCTTGTAAGGCTGAAAAGAAAAGTGTTCTTATAGTTCTTCGTATGGGAAGTAAAAACGAGGTCCATTGGTGTATATATTGGTGTGTACTGGGTAGATGAAAACCTCATGCCCGGGCAATATTCTCTCCTCGCACTGCATAGAAAATCGTATAAATGAATTTCGAAATGTCAGTCTCGGCATGATCGCAGTTTTGTACCCACTGTGTTCCTTTGCTAACACTTAACCATGGCGTTGAAATAACCTATTATCCTGTCTTAATATTACAGATCTTCAAAGAATGGAAATTATACATGCCTAAAGATGAGCTATTGGAGAAATATATGAATGAACATAAAAGCCATTCACAGATCGCCATGTCATTAGGTTGTATATTTAGTGTTAAGTGTGTGTAGTACTGCAGTAGCAATTAAAACGTGGGGCAGTCAGCAGGTGCCCCCAGCCTCGTCGAGGTCCTGATTTAGGTTAATATAAGCTGGTTGGATTCCAGTGATTTGAATCCTTACCGCTACTTAAACGAACGTTCTTCCGCTACACTGTCGACTCCGTCAATCGCCACTAGTACCCTTTGCAATGTTTTTGAGACATCGCCTCCTGTGGAAGCGGACGATATTGCCCAGGTAGTAATCAACCACTGAAAGAGGTTAATTCTCAAATAATTTATGGATTTTATTTATAATTTTAGTGCTGGTCAATGCTTTAAAAATGTGTAAAATGAAAGTTGATGGTGTTGCTGGTAGTGGATTTGGAGAAGTTGTTGCTGCTTATATAGATGGATGTTTAGATATCAAGCAATGTTTACAAATTGAAGAAGCCATATTGGACTCACTAAAGGAATGTCAGAAAGGTGATTTATATGTTCACATGGCTAATAATGTTGAACTTAAATATTTGACTTTACATTTAATTTGAAATGAAATGGGGTTTTACATCCTACTGTTCTGCTCCAAACCGGCATGGGCCATACAGTGTGCTATGAAGGAAATTTTGGCTATACAGCGGCACTGCCGCCTACTCTTATATCGAATTTTAACTGTCATGAGATCTTTTACGCGCACACCAATGAGTACTCGGGACCTCGGGTTTTCGCCCCCATCCGAACGACTAGACAACTGTCCTTCGTCTCACCCTCCACCCTGCGTCACTGACAAGGGGGACCATATCGCAAAATCCGGATGAACTTTCTCGGCCAAATGCTCTGACTAGCGAGTCAGACAGCGTCTCACACAATTAGCCACAGATTTAATCTGAGGATATTTCATTGTTATCACGTTCCTTTCTATTTTAGTGTATCGTATGAGCAAATTATCTAAATGTACTTTAGTGTAATAATCTTGGTTTCTATTTCAGTTTATCCGTTCTATAATTTACATATACCAGTCGATCAGGCGTACCAACTTGGTCCAAAGGTCAAGGTCGTTTCTGTTTATAAAGACAATGGAGTAATTGTCATGTTGACATTAGACAGCCAAGATAAACTTCATAACTTATTGAAACTGATTCATTCTAAAGGTATGTTGAATATTATTCAGACAATTCTACCGCTATGACTGGCGCACCCGTTCTCCCAACCAGAGTTGTCTTCCCTTTACACAAACGAATGGGATAATTCCTACGGAAATTCGTCCGTCCAAGTCGATGGTTAAGTGGGTAAGACGCTGGCAGGCTGGTCCGGGAGATCGTGTGTTCGATCCCTGAATTGGCCGAGAAAGTCCATGGGTTCTCCAGACGTGGTTTCACCTTGTCCATGGTACAGGACAGAGGGTCTGGCAAGGGAGAACGTTCGGCTAGAATGGAAAATCGAGCTCTCGTGTACACATTGGCGTGCATGTAAAAGATCCATTGCTAGTTGTAATTCGATATAGGATTAGTTGGTAGCGCCACTATCCGGGCAACATTTCCCTCATAGTACACTGTATGACGTATGCCCATCTTCGTTGGCCTTTTTAGAGCAGACCAACAGGATCTTAAAAACCATTCCTTGTTTGTTTAATTAAGTAATCATATATATTGTCAGGGGGTGTGTATCACTATATGGGAGATCATCCACCAATATTTACATCTCTATATCAAGAATATACAGACAAATTACACTCTAAACTAGAAACCATTATTACCAATCCTAAAAGAAGGTAAATCATTTGTTTTTAATTTCAACTTGACTTTAATTTTATTGGTTTTAAAATACGCATGGAAATGTAATATAATATATTAGTTTCTATAACTGGCTAGATAGATAAGAGAGGGTAATATATAGTTCTTTCTCACAGATGTAAATATGGATCCCGTTGGAATTCAGTTATGTAATCCATGCTAAAACATAGCCTGCTCAAATTAAGTATTTAACAATTAAATAATTAAACCCCTGATATAGGAGTTTGTCTAGACCGAGAATGCATTTGATTACAATAT
The DNA here is from genome assembly GCA_036850965.1 of Patella caerulea. NCBI lineage: Eukaryota > Metazoa > Mollusca > Gastropoda > Patellidae > Patella > Patella caerulea. The sequence goes on along the minus strand of JAZGQO010000010.1, from coordinate 68,076,980 downwards.
CCCCCCCCCCCCACGATATTGAACCGTTTTTTACTTTTTGTAACATTGTCCTTGCCGATACCTCAATTTTTTTCTCCAATTAAAATATTATTTATAAAGGATACAAATTCTGTTTTGAAGGTCAAATTGCTTTCTGGGTGCCAGTCATCAACCCGCAGTCAACAAGAACACCATGAAATGTGACGTAATCGATGCCGCATATTTAACAAAAATATTGACCACGCCCTGTAATCTACACCGATGTCTTCAATCTCTGCCATCTACTGTCAGTGTATTTGATGTATGTGTTGATGACGCCGGTCACAGGTTTAATCCGGGCAAGATGAGGGGGATGCATTGTTTATTAGATATAGTTGGTCATCTTTATATATCTGGTAAGTTTAAAGGAGCTAAATCCATATTGTTTGGCATCTACAAATAGGGCCAAATGGGTTGCAGCGTTATGATAATGTAATATGAATGTATAGTCTGTTTTTACTGTAATTTCTTTTCAGTTATGTTCAAATTGAATGGTAGTCTTTGGCATCTGGTTATTCGAGTCTAAACCGGTGGCATTCTCCTGTGGGGTATATTTAGCCTCGTTCGTAATGGCACTTGAAAGCATTCTGGCATAAGATTCGTGTGCCAATATTAAATTTTCATTTTGTCTTAAATATTGAACATCAGAAGCCCATCTTTCACGGATGCTATTGGGTTAGACTTTGATCCCTTAAAGTCAGTACTTCTAATCACTAATAAGATCCACGATACCATACCATAATTTTGTCAATTTCTTTTAATGAAATCGTATGAATATTGGAAATGTGTAGAATGTGTATATCTATAAAATATCACTTTCCTTGTCGGATATTTTCGTCATAGCAAACTGTATGTCAAACTGACATTAGCCCAGTCGGTGCAGAAGAGTCAGGGGCCAAGTTAGAGTGACACAATGGCGAGCTTTGTGCCATGGTCTTGAAGTTTTGTCCCCTTCGAGTATCTGTGCCCCCTCGCAAATGGCAAAATGACAACACCCCCCCCCCCGGTGGCACGGGGTAGAGGCTTGTTCCTCATGCAAAATCATGGGTGACAACGACCCTGAAAAAAGTGGAACATTAATCCCCATTTCATTGTTTTGTTGTTTTTTTTTTTTAATTTCAGGTTTTGATGTTAATGCGGATAAAATCAACAAATCGTGCGATCACCTACCATTAGATTGTAAACAACCACCCATTAGTCATTTAGTCGGCTGGGATCATTCGAAAAAATGGCAAACAATAGATTGGCATCAATACTCCGCTCAAGGTTGGCTTTATTTTATTGTCTGAGGGGTTACGGTGGCTAAGTGGAGTATGACAATAACTCATTAGTCTGAAGGTCGGGTTTCGATCCGTGCATTAGCCGAGAAAGTTCATCTGGGTTCAGATGCCTTAAAAGAGATTGATCAACATCTTGTATCAAAGATTGCAGCTTAAGTCGGGTTTTGGAATCTGGTTTATTATCTGCAGTGAGGCCGATTCATTTTTGCTAGTTTCAACTTTCAGAATTTTGGCGATGGGTTTCCTCGATCACCAAGATGATATTCAGAGACTTTTATTAATTTGCCTGTTTTATTTTCACAGTAAAAGATGAAAAACCGGAAGTGTATACATTTTCTGTGAGTAGTGATTATTGCGCCGAATCGTTGTTTATCTACCATATTTGGAAAGCGGCCATGTTGAAATCTGAGGTAATGGCGTATCAATTCTACTTTCTCTTAGTTTATTTAAAATTCATCTGTGCTCACGAATGCAAAGGTGATGATTCATCTATGTTTTTATAAGCCATGACATATCCTCTTAGTTTGGAACTGGGAAGCTACGGTGACTCGGTGAATAAGGCAATGGCTCATTAACCAGGTGTTTCCATTGTGGTTTCCACTTGTCAGAGATGCAGGATGAAGGGCCTAGCAATGAAGAGCGACTTGTTTTTGGATAGTATAAAAAAAACAAAGCCCCGAGTACAATTTGGCGTGCACGTAAAAAATATATTGGAAATGGGAGACCACACTTCTTCATAATCTCTGCTGGTGCAGAAATGCAGGGCGTTAAACCCCGAACTGGTAAGACAGTAACGCTGATGTGTCACATACCCCATGCCTGCCCTCTCTCTGTATGTAAGTTTCAAAATCACTTTTAAGTCTACTTTAAAGTTTGAATTTCATATTTCCTAAGAAAGTCAAAACATATTAATTTCTTTGACTTTTGCTCGATAGGTTGCCAACTCACTATTATACAGCCATAGGCAATTTTTTCCACACTTTAACATCTTTCACATCGGAATTAATAACATAATTACCTCTCTTGCCCCCCCCCCCATGCAATAGTTATCTTCAAACGTTTGAATTTAAAGTTGAAAATACCATTTTTGCCAATGTTGTAACTGGTGATAATGAATTATAGGATTAATAGGATTATGCTTTAACAAGGTAAGACTGCTTATAGATACCATCTAATTTAAGGCTGTATTTTAATATATTTTAAGAATATAACTTAAAAATATGAAATTGCAGTTTTAAACGTATCTATTTTCTTGAAGGTTGAAGAAGAACAGTCGATCAAGATTAATATTACAAATGGAAGTCCTCACATCTTCTTCTCGGCTTCTATACAAACAGCTAGTGTTAACATTATGCCGGGTTCCAAAAAGTTCACCATTACATTTTCAGGTTGGTTGAAGTTTTACTTGTTTCATTTCTTTGCTATCTTCGTAACCTTTTAAATGTAATACCATGGATACCATGGAAATTAAACACTTAACAGTGTAAAGATTTTGTTACAATCGGGAAAACAACTGACTTAAACGGTGCAAACAGAGTTGCAATAACGCATCATTGGCGATGTAGAAATATATTCCAATCTGATCAAGTTGAAGTGGAAGGTCATTTCAGGGGGTCACACGACGTTTGAAATTGACTTATCAATCCAGTGGTTTACCCACAGTTTCTTATCAAAAGGCCCTAAGAACTCACCGTAGGCGACGGGTTTCATTGGCTAATCCCTCAGATCGTCCAGAACACACCAATGAAAACAACTTTTTAGGGTCCTAGTGTAGTAATAATAATAATAATTTAATAATAATAATAATTTATTTATAATGCGCCTATTACCAATATAAAATACTGCTCAATGGCGCAGTTAACATTTTGTGGATATCACACATAGAAAAATAAAATTAAATTAAATGGATGATAAAATAAGTAAAAATGCCATGTTATAAAGCTTAAAATATGACATGTAAGAAACAAATTAAAATAGCTAAAGGTAATATAGGATAAAATAGAAACATTGCCTAAAATATGATAAAATAAACTCGAATACATGTATTAAAAGCCATAGTAGTCAACAAAAAGGTGTGTTTTTAAATTGCGTTTAAAACTTTCAATGCTATCAGATAGTTTAATTTTGAGTGGCAAGGTATTCCAAAGAAAAGGAGAAGCATACGAAAAAGAGCGTTTACCATAAGATGTGGAAGGATAAAACGGTGTAAGCAAGTTGTTATTTTGAGATCGGAGTGTGCGGGGTGGAGTATATAGGGAGATGAGATTTAAGGTAATCTGGCGAATTATCTGAATTTAATGTAGAATAAGTAAGTGTAAGTATTTTGAAGGTGATACGATGTGATATAGGAAGCCAATGTAGATCATGTAGAACAGGGGTAATGTGATCGGTGGGCTTAGTTCTGGTAATGATTCGTGCTGCTTTATTCTGAATTTTTTGGAGGAGGGATAACTTATTTGCAGGAAGATTATATAGCAATGAATTACAGTAGTCCAAACGAGATGTAACAAGAGTGTTCACAAGCATTTTACAGGTTTCAGTGTCAATGAAGTTTCTTATCCGGCCTATTCTATACAGTTGAAAGTTTATTGATTTACATATTGACGATATATGGTTACCCATGTTAAATTTACTATCAAAATAAACACCTAAATTTCTAACATTATTAGCAGGAGACACTTCACAACTACCAACTTGAATTTTATTAATGGACAGTTTTTCTAGTTTTTGATTTGATCCAATAATAAGCACTTCAGTTTTATCGTCATTTAGTTTCAGGAAATTGTTTGCCATCCATTCTTTTATTGCTAAGACACAGTTTTCAAGGTTGGAAATATCACTTGATCGAGAGTCTGGTTTGATAGCTAAATATAGTTGTGTATCGTCGGCATAGCAGTGATAGTCTAGATTATGGTTTCTAATAATATTACCTAAAGGTGTAGTGTAAGCTGTAAACAGAAGCGGACCTAATACCGATCCCTGTGGCACGCCAAACTGGAGATTAACTGGATTTGATTTAGCTTGGTTAATAACAATTTGCTGTTTTCTGTTATTTAGGTATGACGCAAACCAACTTAATGCACATCCTTGAATTCGAAATCGACTTTCAAGTCGTTTCAGTAACACATTCTGGTCAATGGTGTCAAATGCGGCACTAAGGTCTAAAAGAATCAATACTACAGCGTTTTTACCATCTAATTTACACAGAATATCGTTATAGACTCGAAGGAGGGCTGTTTCTGTACTGTGGCCAGTTCTATATGCTGATTGAAAAGGTTCATTCAAATTGTTATTCTGAAGATGTTGTTTAAAGCGGACTGAAACGATTTTCTCGATTAATTTAGAAACAAATGACAAGTTGGATACAGGTCTATAGTTTTTAAGCGCATTCGTGTCGAGGTTACACTTCTTGATCAACGGAAAAACTAATGCTGATTTTAAGTTGTCAGGAAAACATCCGGTTTGGAGAGACTTGTTAATAATATCGACTAAAACTGGACATAATTCATCGATACACTGTTTAACTAGTTGGGTTGGTAGTGGATCTAGTGCACAAGATGCAGATGAGCTGGATAAAACTACTTTTTTGATTTCACATGTTGTTACCTTTTCAAATTGGGACAATGAAGTGCAGTTGGAGCTGCTTGTTTCAACAATAACAGACGTTTGGTTTTGAGACTGTAAATCTTTCCGTATTTTATCTATCTTGTCTGAGAAGTAACACGAAAAAGATTCGGCAAGTGAAACATTATCTGAGTGTTCGGGGAGAATATTGGTAACATCACTATTTTTCAATAGACTATTTATAATATTCTGAACTTCCTTCGGATTAGACTTATGTTTGGAAATCTCACCGATAATGTAATTTTGTTTAGTGCGTTTTATCAATCCATTTGTATCATTCCTAGACTTACAATATAATTGTCTATGAATTTCAAGTTTAGACTTTTTTTTTCACATTTTCTACGCTGAATTTTACTGTTTCTAACTTCATCTGTAAACCACTTTCGATTTGGCCTAATTGTAATTTCCTTTTCTACAATAGGGGCATGTTTATCTAAAAGTTCTGATAACACCTGGTTGTAATATTCAATTTGGTTCTCGCAGTCAGAGATTGTTTGAAGATTTGAAAGAAGATCACTCTGAACAATATCAGATTTGAAAGAGACAATATTAATGTTTCTAGTTTTCCTAAATCTTAAACTCTTCTTTAAGGGAGGCGGTTTTTTAGTCAAAATTTCCCCAAAATTACAGAAATGATCAGAAATTTGTTTGTCCTGTACACTCACTTTATCAATAATGTTATCAGTCTCGCGTGTAATAACAACATCTAAAAGGTGCCCTCTTCTGTGGGTTATGTCTGTAACATGCTGCACAAGGCCAAACGAGTTCAATATATTACGGAAATCGTCAGAGACAGTATCGGCAACCTTATCAAGATGAATGTTTATATCACCAGTTATAAAAATCTTACCAGGTTTAGAAGATATATCCAATAAAAGGTCTGAAAATTCACTAAGAAAGACACTAGTTGGTGTTCTATTTGGAGGTCGATACAAACACACAAGATGTATATTTTCATTGTTGGCTTTGAGTAAGGTATGAAGAACTTCAAAACTTTCGTAATGAGTAGCTGACGTAACAGAAGATACATTCAACGTTTTCTTATAGAATACTGCTAAGCCACCTCCAGTTTTTGTACCACTGCGATTTGATAACACAGAACCAAAGTTATTAGGAAGTAAATGCTTTAGTACCAAATTATCTTTAGTTTTAAGCCAGGTTTCAACAGCAACAAATATGTCAATGTCATTGTCTATAATTAATTCTTGAATTTCATCGGTTTTATTTTTTTTGGATTGACAGTTCAAGACACAAAAATTTACTTGATCACACTTTTTATCCTTACTATTTACTTCTAGTTGTATTAAATTAGTAAAATCTACTCCCCTTTTCCCTCTTTTTCTTAGCTTGTTTGTTATTTTTACAGGGATACAATTTTCAACACAATAGTGTGGGTTAATTAGATGGTTAGTTGAGAACAGTTCAGGAAATTGTTCTTTTACAACATTGAGGAGAGGAGAGTTGTATTGTTGTTGCTTACAATCCAGAGATTTCAGCTCACTGAAAGTGTAGGTGATCATCTCTGATGATTACTAATCGCCACTATATACTGTCAACTATAGGCTATTTTCATACAAAATACACATTCAAATATAAAAAACTCCAGAATAAATTTTCTAACAGGTATTCTAATGTTATAAACCAGGTCCATGAAAAAAAATAACTAGTAATAATAGTACTTAAAACTTATAAAATCACAAAGACTAGCAGACAAGACACAGTGCAACTTCATGGCGGCCATCTTATCTAATACCTAGTAAAGACAAGTCAAACTAAATTTTCAACTATAGAAAAAGAAACGAATTAGGATCTGTGTTTTAATTAGATTGTATTTGCAATGTAAAGAAAAATAATTTAAAATATTTTTTTAAAAAATTAGAATGTTAAAACCAATTTCAGTGCAATATATTGGTGCAGGACATTTAACGAGATTTTATAATATATGCATAATTATTAAAATATGTGCATAGTTATTAAAATATATGCATAGTTATTAAAATATATGCATAGTTATTAAAATATATGCATAATTATTAAAATATATGCATTATTATTATAGTGTATGCATACTTATTATAGTGTATGCATACTTATTATAGTGTATGCATACTTATTATAGTGTATGCATACTTATTATTAGACTGGCCCAGTCTCTTCTATTTATTTTACTTTTCGATTTACATAAAAGTATTAATTTTTAGTAAACCAACACTTTCGTTTCCATTTGTATAAAAAAAAAATTTGAGTAAACCTGTAACCAGCACCAGAGACTGGACAATTTGCGAGCTTCACAATAAAATGGGCGTTCCTTGTCCTGTTTTACGTTGTTCCTTATTAGGAATGATTGACAGTTGTCAAGCAAGCCCCGAGTCACGTGACACGAATTTGTAAATGTAATGTCTAAGATAAATTAAGTTCGATATTTACCTTCATGAATCATGCGTCTCGAATGGAGTGCAAAGCAGTCATGCTGAAACCGTCTGCGGGCTGATGTCACGTTTTTGTTTCTATTCGCCATTCGGCTTCGTCCCGATACGCATGAACTGGCTTCGTTAAGTTGTTATAATGATGTCGTTTGTAATTATTTATGTTCATTCACCTCATCCCATACGTTGTATCCGTTCATTCGACAGATATTGTCCGTCAACAAAATTCTTAGATCGTTAAAGTATCACTAAATAACAATAACTGTTATCCACAACAAACATCTCGCACCTACACCAGTTTACCAGTGCAAATGCAGTAATCACGTGCACGACGTCACACGACCTACATAATGCAGATTGACCTACTAGATGAGAATGAAGCTCTATTTGCCCAGTCTCTAGAGATTACGTTTTTTTTTCGTTTTTTTTTTTTTTGAGAGGACTGGCTAACTTATTGTAGTATATGCATAATTATTATAATATATGCATAATTACTTTGAGTTTTTTTTATCTGCAACAGATTGTCAAGAAAATTATCAGATTCTTTCCGGTTCTTTTGATCTGGTTGATGAACTTGACCTTCCAAGAATTCCAGCATATGAGGCTGACATCAACCAAAATGTAGAAAAATCTGATGGCAGGTATGACATGAATTTCCGCATAGAGAAATTGTATGTGCCGATGAAAAGAAAAAATAGTCGACAAATTTGAGGGATCTGTGGCCCCAGTCCAGGGCAAGGGACCCCCCCCCCCCCGTTTTTATTTCTGATGACATGAATTTAAATAATACAAATAATTCTTTATTCTTGTCCAACCCCGTGGGTTTTCTCCGGCGGGTCCCCCAGTTCCCTGACACTACCAAAGACCTCTACCCGCTAGCGAATTATTGAAATAAATTTGGACCATATGTTAGTACCGAAATGACCTGGTTTGTGACGAGTGAACGATAAACCTCATTTCCTCTCTCTGTTATACATTCAATTATTAAGCTAGATGTCTGATATGTCAACATTTAGGTTACATGAAGTTTGAATTGTAAAGTATGGACATCTTGGATTCACTACCAGTTTTGGCCGAGAAAGTACCCCAGGATTTTCCCGCGCGGTTCCCACTCGGTAATGATACAGGACGGAGAGTCTGAGAAGGGGAATGTCTGGTCGTTCCTCGTGAACTTAAAAGAACCCTTGTTATAACAGTAAACCGTAGTGCCACTATCCGGACAAATTCCCCCCTTAGCACTCTGTATGGCGTATGTCAGCCTTCATTACCCTATACGATGCAGAAAATTAGGCCGTTAAACACTAGCTCACTTTTAATAAGATGAACAATATTTTGATTTATAGTGAAGATGATATTCAGAGAACAGACATCACCTGGGAGGATAGTTGGTTAGAGTATCTGGACAGTGTAGTTGACTTTCCCGTTAGTCTCACCAATTCTGATATAGTTCAGGTTTTTATTAATGCTAAACAACACTGGAAGGAAGTCAACGGCTGTGCCAATATATTTACCATGTATGAACCCTATAGTGGTAAGTGGATTGTTTTCCTATTTACAGATGACAATACAGGAGTATCTTCTGGTCTGCGGCTCTGCCCGTCTTCATCAATCCAGTCGCAGCAAAACAGTAGGACGTTAAACCCCATTTCATTTCAGTTTGGTCATTGGCTTAGTGATTCAGGCTCTGTGTAACTAACCAGGTGACCCGGTTTCGATCCCGATGATATTCATAGGGACATTGACCTGATTTCCATATGTTCATGATACGGGAAGAGCGAGGCAAAAAGTGTATTGGTTCCGAAGGGACCGAAAAACTGTCCAATCCGTGCACACCGTAAAATCAATCTTCATTAGCTCGATTAATTCAGAAAAATACCTTGGTCTTTCGGATTAAGGGGTACCCTGCGAATCAATTGAACACGTTCTGATAAAGATGAATTATAAACATTCATTAAAAAATTGACCGCCCTCATTAGTCCCTGTTGGTGCAGAAAATTGAAACATTAAACCCCCTTTCATTTTATTTCATTAAAAATTTACTAATCGATATTTCGCACCCAAAAATGTGTTATTGAGGTTTTATGTACCTTTTATCAGTCGTTTGTGGATGAACGATAAGATCTGTCATTGAGTAGGGTCGCCTGTCCAAGCTGATTGGTTTCTCCGGATCCTCCGGTTTCCTCCCGTTGTATCATAAAGCCTGTTATTGACTGGTTTCGAATACCCAGTTTCCCAATGGATCTTCTGTCCAATCTCGTGGGTTTTCTCTGGGTCCTCCGGCCCCCAGCCATTGCTAAAGATCCATACGCACAAGCGAATTGTTCAAATAAAATTAAACCATATGTTAGTCCCGAAATGATATAGTTTGTGTAAAGTGGACGTTAAACCCCATTTTTCTCTCTCCGGTTTCATTTAAAGACCCCTGCGCGCAAGCGAATTATAGAAATAAAATTGAACAATATGTTAGCCCCGAAATGACCTAGTTTGTTTCGAATGGACGTTAAACTTCATTTCTCTCTTTATACTTTTTATCATTCCCGTAGGTATATGTAAATCTGGTGGTGTAGCTCTTCAGTTTGGTATCACCCCTACTTCCAAACTTCGTAAAGAAAACAAGATGTTCAGCGCATCCTATATTGACCAAGTTGCCGACTCGAATGTCAAAGGAATATCTATTAATACCCTTGAATCGGGGGCTGTGTGCTTATCTTATTCCGGTGAAAATCTACAGAAGGAAACTACAATAGGTTTAATGGTTATTGGCGGTAAGTTTGAAGATCCAGTTTTAAGAGGGGGTCCTGGTAGAGTAACCTTGCGAATTTGTAAGTTCTTTTAGCGCCTGTTGGTCTGATAAGGAGTATGCCTAATCCAGTACACACTGGCATGCACTAAAAAACTGAACAGTTGGAAGTAGACGAACACTTTCCTATTAAACAAACAAGCATAGAAATAATAATTACCATACGTTTTCCGAAATACTTTTAACATTTTCTTGTTGAAATATTATTTTGAAAGTTATATAACCCACAAGGAAATTGGGTAGAAATCATAAGTAATGAACAGAAATTCTATGAATAGCTGCCCTTTAATGGTATTGGGGGCCGAGATGGTTTCAAGGGTCCGTCTTCGGGGATTTCCAGAAAATTATGTATTAAACTCTGACGTTAAAAAAATACACAGCTTTTTGTACCTGTATTTATGAATCGTCTTAAAATTGAAATTTTCATTTCAGAAGGTCAATTTTTTCATCAATCAGTGGTCCTAGATTCATGTTTGTCCAACTTAAGGATCTTCTTACCATATATCATAGCGTCCTACTACCTCCATGATAAAGTTCATCTGAAACCAGAACAAAGTATCTTGTTCTTGTTGTCTTATGCAAGGATAGGTAAGTCTTAATGTTGTTTCGGCTGGGTAATAATATGTTGCAACCTTGGATTGCTTGGGGATAGACATACTCCCGCGCAGTGTTTCGTTTGATTAGAACTAATTCACTTCACACTGCTATCTTGAGTGAACATTGTTGTGCTAAATTATTATTGGTCAGTAGTGCCATTACCAACCAATGACCTACATCGTAACAAACAATATCGGGGTTAACCAGACCTCAAAATATGTTACCGCAATGTTTCTAGTGACAATCGCGACTTGTTTACGTCATAACCCGCGAAATTTATTATGCTCGATTATCCAGTGCCAACATGTTTTCTTCGTCGGAATTTTTGAAAATTATGCCGAATGCGAGAAGAGAGGGGGGATTAGATTGGACGTTAAAGAGAGACACGCCCCGCCCAATTTCAAGAATATGACTTCTATCCAGCAATGGTAAGAGAGGGATTTCTCGCGCCATTGCTTCAGGAATATGGGGGATAGACGATGCGAAAATCTTGTTGTGAACTACAACAGTAACAGAGCAAACTAAAATGAAAATCAACTATGTCACCGGGGCTGGGGGGGGGGGGGGGCTCGGCACTGGATCCGCGTCTGATTGACTTGATATTAAACGTTTATTTCAGATGAAGTTAATATGGTTATGGTATATTTGGCCATGTCGATGAAGTGTAAAGTGTATGTGGCCATTTTGAATGATATGATGGTCGAAGCGGACATTAAGACATTGGTTCCGGAAGTCACCATTTTATCACTAGAAAATCTCAACCCACAGATAAAGAAACTGACCAATGGAAAAGGCTGTGATGTCTGTGTATCAATACCGTATTCTTTGTCGGACCAACATATACGTAAGTATGTTTAATACAAGAATGGTAACCCCCCACCCCGACCATCCCCGACCCGGCCTCGTCAATCGTGCAGGGTGGATTTGCATGGCACAAAAAAGCGTGTAGTTGTTCGGATGATATGAATTTCCGACATCCCGTGTGTATACCATTGGAAGCACTTTAAAGATTGAAATAAGAATAGACCGTATAGTAGCAAAATTACTCTTCACAGCAGACTGCCTTGTGTACTCTAGCCTTCATTGCACCGATTGGTGCAAAAAAAGTAGGATTTAAAACCCTATTTCATTTTAATTATATGTACTTTTTTTATTATGATATTTTCATGATACAGCTCTAAAGACTTCTATAGAATGGTTAGCTGATCATGGACATTTTCTGCTGAGTAAACCTATCCAACATGGACGCGATATAGGCATGGGTGAATTTCTTAGGAACATCACCCTTCATGTATGTGAACCTATACAGGCTATAGTAGAATTAGCTAATAAACGAGTTGATGAAATGAAGAAATTAACACTTGGTCTTATAACAGACGGTTTCACACAGGTAGGATGCTACAAAATACTTTCAATGTAACAGATATGACCGTGTGGGTACTTCGGTTTTCTCCCACTGCTAAAGACGCCTGCGCGCAGGCGAATTATTGAAATAAAATTAAACCATATGTTAGTTACGAAATGACCTAGTTTGTGTCGAGTGGACGTTAAACCCCATTTCTCTCTCTCTCCCTCTCTCTCTCCCCCTCTCTCCCTCTCTCTCCCCCCCCTCCTTTAGTGTAGATACAATCGACTTTTAAAAGAGAAAGAAAGTGTGATCTAATTTTAACATGCTGACGCATGCGCTTTAGATCTAAGTCAATTGGCGGGTTTTCTAGCTCACTCTTGTGACAATAATTAGGGTCTCCTATATAGCCGCATCGGTTTCTGGAGATGGGGTGGGGGCCAGGGAGTCAAGTGGCGTGGTTTCGATTCCCCGGTTTTACGTGACAGGGACTATGGTTCCTTCCACTGCTAAGAGACCCCTAGAGAAAATGAATTATTGAAACAAAATTGTACCAATGTTAATCCCGAAATGACATAATTTATTTTGGGTGGAAGTTAATCCCCATTTCTCTCTTTATAAAACAATAAAATCGATATAAGCCTCGAAATTTAATTCTGAAACGGTTTAAAAATAACATTAATCGTTTGTTTAAGCTGACATCACAACTATACAGTAAATACGATCCTCCCGTGAATCAAGTGTTTAGTTTCTCGGTGCCACTGAGTCTACATAAATTGATGTATGTAACAGAAGAACCTGGTGTTAGAATAGAAGATGTTATGGATGGTCTCTCGCAGGCTGATCTAAGTGTCATCGAATTACTTCAAGACACACTGTCTTTCCTACCTAGGGTAAGTTGACTGTCAGTCTTTTCGGATCAAGACAGATTTATCACAAAATGAAATCTGTTTGAATATTTGACCGTTTTGCACCAACCGCGTTGCCTGTGGACTACAAAGGACTTTTGGGGGAGCCGGGGTAGCTCAGTGGAAGTCCCATGTCCGATCCCTGTGTTGGGGAACAAAATCCACATGTTCAGCACAGTCATTACTCCTGATTTAATTTTTACTCCTAGGAATACTCTCTGGCACAAGATACATTGGAATCGTTAGCTCCTGATTACAAGCTAAACAAAGCAACGTTCTTAATTGATGAAACCACCCTTACACCTACCAACATTACTTCTAAAAAATCCCACCTAACACCATACCCAGCCATGGATGAAGTGGACAGAGATTCGAAAACCGTACCGTCGAAAATAAGGATTATATCAATATCGGGAACACCGTCCAATATATCGAAGCATTCGGCATGTAAACAATCCACATCGACTCCCATAGTCACCATCGACATCCAATTAGCAGCGGATGATTTAGACCAAAGTGCCATATCGTTGAACTATCCACCATTAGAGGAGAATTGGAGCTCGCCAAAGTTCACAAGTAAACGACACCCGTCTCTCTTAGCTTCGCCCGCATTTACAAGACTTCGTGGAAGATCCCGAAAGTGTAGCAGTGTGACCAGCATCGGTTGTCCAGAGGTCCTGAAAGCTTCGCCAGCCAAGGAATCAGAACAGAAACCAAGAATAGGCACGCCTAAAGTACAATAGTAAGTAATAAATAACACGCTAGATTTCTTCTTATATTTAACATTCAGAAACAAAATAACTTTGTGATTTCATAACATTTTTAATTGACTGACTATTAGAGACCTTCAATCTTACGAAGAGCCCAACTAAAGGAAATTTATTTACTGTATAAAGTTGTTTGGGAGCTAAACAACTAAAGAATTAAAATGTTCGACTAGCCCTTCAAGATACATTAATTTAGATACGGCTATTGTGATTTATCCTGCATTTACTGGCGACATTTGATATAATGCGTTGACCATGATTTTCTCTTGACATATCGAGTTCCAAAATAATTGCAAGTTCAGACGTTTAGATTCTGTGAATTGCTATAAGTACATTCATGGATTGGAACCTTTATTCCGATGGCGCCAGTTCTAGAGATCTGGTTATCACTGGATGTTCAACCAGTACCAAGTCCAAATATTTGACACATTAGACTTAAGAACCCTGCCAATAACCAACTAGAATGGCACCAAAACTTTAATGACAGCAGACGTATAACGTTTAACAACATTCTTGAAATATAATTAATCCACATGTTAGTCCCAAAACGGCCTAGTTTGTGCCGAGTGGACGTTAAACCCAATTTCTCTCTTTATTTCAGCCTTGATCTTCCATCAACTGTAGATTTATTACTAGTTGGTCCACCGAGATCACCGTGTACACCGGAAATGAAAAGAAGTCTAATATCCAGTAAATTTGAGCCTACTATTATACCACTAAATAATAAACAAGGGAGACCACTGTATATTGTACATCCAATTATAGGTAAATCATATATTATACCTATCAAACCTACTTATGGAATGTTAGCAGGCCAGTGGGACGTTAAACCCCATTTCATTTCATTTCACTTATGAACATAGAAAAGGGGAAATCCGTATTCAAAGATGTATATGAGGGAGCAACGTTGGTGGTTTCTCCTTGCCCATTGTGCAGAACGGGGGACCTGGCAAGAGACAGTTTTCTAGACGTTCGGATGAGACGAATAACCGAGGCCCCGTGTACATGTGTATAAAAGACCACTTGACAGTTAGAATCGATATAAGAGTAGGCCGTAGTGCCGCTGTCTGGGCATAACACACGTTATTGCGTATGCCAGACTTTATCAGCCCAGTCGGAGCAGAATAGTAGGACGTTTGACCCCATTTCATTTAGTTTTTATCCATTTGGTTGCAACTGATACGTACAATAATGGAGGTATAATAAGTGAATCCTTTTCCGTTTTGTAGGGGGCGTGAAGATATTAAAGCCATTAGCAGAAAAATTGAACTTCGCTTGTTTTGGGATACAAAGAACCGCTAACACACCCAACACATCTATCAACAGTGTCGCTGGGTAAGTAGTAATAAACACACCACACACACATATATATAAATAGTGTCGCTGGGTACGTAGCGGTAAACGCTCCCAACATATTTATCAATAGTGTCGCCTGGTAAGAAGTGGTAAACAAACCCAACATATCTATCAATAGTGTCGCTTAGTAAGTAGCGGTAAACCCGCCACACACATCTGTCAATAGTGTCGCTTAGTAAGTAGTAGTAAACCCACCACACACATCTATCAATAGTGTCGCTGGGTACGTAGCGGTAAACACTCCCAACATATCTATCAGTAGTGTCGCCTGGTAAGAAGTGGTAAACATATCCTAAATATAAATAATGTCGCTGGTTAAGTAAAAAAATTGAGGCCTCGTGATTTGATTATATATGTATTTTAAACGGGTTTAATTTCAAAAATATATTTCGTGTTACCTTTGGGGGACATACATTATACCATCCTCGGTATCCCCAGTTTTCCCCCTGGCCTAATCTATGGGGGAAGACACATTTTCAAATTATCCGGCCTTGATGATTGTGCTATTTTTATGGACCAATCCCATACATCGTTAATTGCAAACGAAGTTGGCAAAAGGGAAGTAACTCTCATCGCACAAGGTTAGTTTTAGCCTAAATGAGAAACGTTTAAATTGTTGTAATTTCATATTGACTACAAATTATATATTAATGAAGATCGGACATTTATTTTATGTAGGGTCAAGAGTTTTAATGAGAATCGATCATAGACAAGTTATTGTCAATTAAATTGCCAAGTATAACAAACATAGCAGAATGAAACATTTAAGACAAAGAACGAATAGTAATAATAATTACAAAAGTCAAAAAAATAAAAGTTATACATATTTGAAGTCAACGAAACATACTACAGATTTTGATAATACAATTAGAAATATAATACTATACATTATTTACATTCATAATTCTGTAAATGGACATGAATTTGGTTATCTACCCTTATAAAAACGATGGCGAAACGACTGGTTTGTAAACTGTTTTTTTGATTGGTTCGTAGACCTTATGTACATTCAAGGCCAGGGCAGATAATTTGAAATCGTGGATTAACCCAGGGTATAGTGGAGTAGAACGGATTGAAACCACTGGGGATACCAAGGAAGACGTTATACCTGTTTATTCCAACCCTTTAATAACTTATCTATCAAATATGCAAACTGCAGTTTTTAATTTGAATACACCCACCACACACACACACACACACACACACACACACATAGTGTTTGGGCAGCATTGGCTGTAAATCATTGCAATTTAAATATATATTTTTTTATTTTTCCGAAGGTATTATTTAAATGCTTTAGAGATGATGGATCCAAATGGACCGTATAACCTAGCTGGCTATTCGTATGGTGGAATGATAGCTCTAGAGTTAGCTCTCCAGTTACAAGCTAAGGGCAAAACGGTAAGACAATAGACTTAGATTTAAAAAATTATTGCTAGATCATTACAAAAACCCGACATGTATGTAAAAACGCAGCTATACATATAAAGTCACATTAAAGGCTGAAATGAAATAAATTTAAACGAAGATTCTTATTGTTCTAAAGAGACAAATCGATTTCCCCGTCAATTTGATTTTGATAAAATTAAAGCCTACTTTCGTTTTTCCCTTGTTCCATAATGTATGTTTAAAGGCTTTAGTTTGACACGCAGATTGCCTCGATGGATAGCCACTTAGTTGGAATATCAATGTATATTTCGTCGAGTGGACGTTTCGTTTAAGCACCCCCCCCCCCCGAATCTGATGTGCATTAGACGTTGTTTTTGTACCATATTATGTTAATCCGGAAATGACAGTTTTTGTCGAGTGGACGTAACGGAACTTATTTTATACTTTTTTAAAAAAAATATTTTTGATATAGGTGAAATACCTTGTGATGTTAGATGGTTCTCCTAATTATGTGAAATCCCAGATCAAGTTTATTTATGATAGAATACCAAGAAGTGTCATCACATCCGTTAAATCACCAATCAGGAAGGTAAATAGTCATACAACAATCGCATATAGGTGTACTTTAATCCACTCTTAACTATGCTTAGATACTAATGTAGTTGCTAGTAAAGGCCCATTCTCACGGTGCGACTTGTAGTAACTACTTTTAGCATCGACCCGAGTTGCAGCTTGAGAACACCCTAGTCGTACCATCTTTTACAAGCTCCCAACCAGTTGAAAGCGAGTTGGGTGAAATAGAAACTTTCCTATTTCAGTCAACAGATCGTATGAAATTGCCCAATCAGAGACGTCGAGTATTAGTACAAACACGAGTTCTCTCCCCTTGTTGTTTGTAAACATGGACACGAAGCGCACCCATCAAGAGCCGCACAGCAAAACTGAGAAAGAGAATTTTGTCAATTTTTACCTCCCACAACCTAACTTAGGCGGATTTGGGTTTTCTCTTTTTCTTTTTCTTCTTTTTTATCAAATGTAAGGCAATGATAGCCAGTGTCTCTTCGTCGCTTGATGACGCCATTATGCTAAGACAAGACGAGATAGTCGCGAGATTCCAAGTCGTATCAACTCTTTTATATACGATTTTGTAATCTACAAGTAGTTACTACAAGTCGCACCGTGAGGACGGGCCTTAATTTTTAAACTGCGATATTGTAATAATTGGATCTCTGAAAGGAATAACGGCACCAAATGACCCACTTCCATTAAGTATTTACAACGATCGGGTGAAACACAGCAAATAGGCTTACAACTTTACACCTAGCCCTCTTAGGACTGATCTATACACTTCTTGCAACAATGCCATTCGTCTTTCCTCTTTCACGATTTTTGTCCCCAGTCTCCCCATTCCATTTTGATCTGTGAATATTAAAAGATGACTACTTCGTTCTTCGATGACTCGCGATCAGATGCATGTTTATTGCAGACCTACCCTTTCCATCACCTGCAATGGTGTGGTAAAGTTGGTAGATTTAACCTGCTTAGTTCGGGAAAATAGATTTCTTGATTGACAACACGATAAGGTTTAAATAAGTTTATATAATCCACAAATTACACATGATACAGTTAAAACAATTAATAACACGCGTAAGAGCGTAGTCGATGTTGGTTGATCTACATGTATTTCAATTCACCATAACCATTAAACACCATTTCTGTTGGTACTACACATAACTATAACACAAAATACATTTATGCTTGACAAGTTGGCCCTGAAAATACAATAGTTGCCATTATCCATATATTCGTAACCAACAGTTCTATTGGCTACACATCCTACAATTTTTACCTTACAGTATTTGAATTACATATATTATTATATATCAAACACTCATGAAACTCACAGTCCACTTGCACAGTCATCTATTACAAGAAAGTTAAATTAAATAGCTTACCCATTTGTGGAAAAGAGCCGGTATTGACCTTCACTAAATCTGTAACATGTGGTACTGATGCATGCGTGTAATTTAGTTTTATCCCAGCTAAACTTCTGAATAACCAACCAGGACAAAGAATTACTAATCACCTGATAAACAATATTTCAGAAAGAGACCACCTTCAGAACTATAAAGAGTCCAACGAGTTATCCTTTCAACTATACCAAAAAATATCAAAACTAAACCCATAAAAGAACTAAAACATTTCAACCACTAAAATAAAACACCATAATCCGGACAATACAATTCCAGACCCATACAACTGAAAATCCATCCCCTAAAACATTTAAACGAATTTACATTATCTCACAACCAAAACTATAAACTCACGTATTAAAAACTTCCAACAATCAAGACACTGACCAGGACATTCTTCACCAACATTAATTGACAGAGTCCCAAAATATGACCCTGTTACATGTTTCTGGAATTGGGTCGCAAGCAACACAAGGTTGGGAACCACTGCTATAAGTCTTTTGATTGAATCCAAGCCACGAGATTATATACCGCTGATGCCTTGGTTTTATTTCTTAAATATTTTTTTTAAATCAATCATGAAGCACTGACAAGAATTATAAACTGTACATAACATCGGATTAGGCAATTGTTACCGTGTTCCGTTATATTTTCGTTTAAACTTGTCTGTACTACAGGACCGGATGGTCGGCAAAAAGCAGCATCAGGTCGTTTGGCTAGGACATAATCCCGTACAAGAATCGTTGACCACGCGGTACTGTTGCTGTCCTGGAAAATCGTTCCTTCTTAGCACACTGATTAACGTATGTCCATTATATTCCCACTTTCAATGTTATTGGGGGTCTGGCTGTATGTTGTATTATAATGTCTGCCATTGAGTGAACTGACATGGTTTTGATTCCCCGGTTGTACGTGAGTAGGGTCGCCTGTCCAACCTGATGGGTTTTCTCCATGCCCTACCACTGCTGTTGGTCCCGAAATGACTAAGTTTGTGTCGCGTGGACATTGAACCCCATTTCTTTTTATCAATAACTAGGTGGATGAACAAATGGAAGTTGGGTTTCTATTATGGTTCATCAATATGTTTGGCCCTATAAAACAGAAGGGTCTGATAACCAAAGCTTTGGAAGGCTTATCATCGACAGAAGAGAGGGTTGAAATAGCAGTTAATTTCTTAATGGGTAACATCGTGGTGAGGTAAGTCGAAGATATCTAATGTATGAACACCCTTGTCTTGAAAGTGGGTTTGTAGCATAATTGTTTAACGAATGATTTTTAGATCATAAGGCCTGTCATTGAGTCAAGTTACGCGGTTTTCCCCCCTACACTTGTACTTTGCATGGAAACTCGGGTGAAATGAAATGGGATTTAACGTCCTACTATTCTGCTCTGAATGTACTAACGAAGACGGGTATACGCCATACGGTGTGTTATGAGAAAACTTTGCCCAGACTGCGGCGCTACAGCTTACTGCTATATCGTATTCCAACTGTCAAGAGATCTGTTACGTGTACGCCAATGTGTACACGGAACCTCGGTTTTTAGTCCCACTCGAATGACCGATTGGAGATTTTGTGCTAATCTTCATTAAGCCCGACATCAAGTCAACACTATTTTGCCTAAATCAATATAAAACACCTCGAACCAGGTGGCCCTAATAGAAGATATAGTTTCCTTTCATGGAAACATAAACATGATATAGAAAGTTCTGTTTGCAACAAGACGAATTGTATTCTTTTTAAAATTTCAGTCCCAATCCAGCGAAAACAAAATGGCTTACGGCAAAACACAAGCTTATGAAAGCAAAGCATAAAGATGGACTGTATTGCACTGCACAGGAGGTGATAAGGATCTCGCGAGAGGAGAAAGCGCGTGAATTGATAAGTGGTGCTAAAATGGCTGATAAATATAAGATGGAATCACACAAATTTGAAGGTATGTTCTAAAATAGCAAATTATTTTTAAATTTTAATTCCGTTTCACTTGTTTCATTTCATTTTTTTTTTGTAAAACTTTTGATATTGTTTTCTTTATTTGATACGCTCACATTCTTTTGAACACTATGCAGATGTTTTTTTTAATTCGCAAGGGTTGTTCACGTCGAAAATTCGATCAAAATTCGGTATTTTTCGATCGATGGCAGTTCATGGGATGATCGCCCCGTTTTTGTTTCAAATGTATGATAAAATTTCTTGATAAACTGATTTTGTTTTTGTTGATTGACACATTTGTGGGGGTGGGGGTGCGGACCTGCCCCTCGTAAGATATAAAGTTTCTTCCATTGGAGATCTTATTATTTGCTGAAAAATGTTATTTTACAGGCGATATACATTTAATCCGGATTAAAACGGATTTGGAGCATGCAGTAAATCTAGGACCTGATTATGGATTAGGCGATGTCTGCACGGGAAAGGTCATGACCAAATTCTGTGATGGTTCTCATGAAGGTTTCTTGGCGCCTGATAAGGTTCATACTGTTGCTGATTTCTTGAATGCCAGCATTAAAGGATGATTACTCAAGGATCTGAGAACATTGGTTGTTTGTTATAGTGCTATTATTCTCCTTTAACTCAATTAGATCACATTGAATGGTGCAATTATATAGATTAAAAGAATATGTACAAGAAAAAGGTTTAAATGTGTATAGTGCTATTATTCTCCTTTAATGCAATTGGATCATATACATGGTGGCATTATGTAGATAAAAAAGAAAATGTACAACAAAAGAAGTGTTGTTATCCCTTTAACTCAATTGTATCATATGAAATGGTGCCTTTGTATTGATAACAGTGTACAACAAAAACGTATAGTGCTATTATACCCCTTTAACAAAGTAGGATCACATTAAATTGTACCATTATGTAGATTATTAAAAGAATGTCTCCCTACCCCACCTCCAAAAACCCCAATAAAGTAGGCCTATATAGTGCTATGATTCTCTTTCTCTTTAACAAAAACAATTGAAGCATATAAAATGGTACCAGATTATAAAATACAAATATTTAAAGTACATAATGATATGGTTTTCCATTAACCCAAATCAAACTTATCATAAATATTTATTGTAAATGTGGAATTTAGCCAAACAAAAGTTCTTTTAAAACATTACATGGCACATTGTGTGTTAATTAATTCAATCATTGATAGTTTTGTTGTTTGTTACTGGTCGAAATTTTGTGCTTGTTACTATTCATATTGTCCTTTATTCCTTTATATGTAATCCACAATCAGTGGAGGGGAGGGGGCTAGTGGTCTAGCGTGCCGCGCTTGCTTGCCGGTCACCTCCCGCTCGCGGCTGTGGTTTCGATCCCTGGTGTGAACGTATGTGGCATGGAGAAATAAAATTAAAAAACCGAAATGACCTAGTTTGTGTCGAGTGGACGTTAAACCCATTTCTCTCTCATCTACACCCCCGCACTACACACACACACCACCACCACCACCACCACCACCATCAAAAAACACCACCCTGCTACTAAGGACACCATTGTGCAATGATGAAAAGTTGACCCGGACAGTGGTGCTATATGCGGCGATACGGCCTACTTATATACAATTTCGAATTCTGTCGCATGCATGCCATAATGTGCGCGGAACCCCACATTATTGCACCATCCTAACGACTAGATGTTGCCCCGGCTAGATGTTGCCCATGGGCAATAATCTGTATAGTGCTAGAAATTCAGGTTGAAAAGTTGTCCAGAAAAATCGTCTAATAAAGGCCTTTGGCAATGTTACAATTATGCCCCCTCCCCCCATGTTCCTGAAGAAACGACCACGAGTTTTACAACATCTAGCCGTTGCTGCATTAGTCTGAAATTAGAGAACTTATAGGTACCTTATCTCCCTTTACCACAGACACCTGTAGACATTTAAGCTGGAAAGCGCAAGACTTGATATTCGCGATGATATTTTCTATCGAGGAATCCGAGAGGCCCCCAGCTGGGTCAGTAGCCAATCGAAATTACTGACGAAATATGTCGGACTTGATAAGGTGTAGGGAGTTAAAGCGAGATCAGCCCTTCTATTAAAGATGGGGGGGGGGGGTAGACATTCATACACCAGGCTTCATCCTGCCAAGAATATACGCAAATCCCACAAGGTTGCAGATGGCGTGAACAAAAAGTTAATTGAAGTCGGCAAGCTCGCGGGATAAGATAACAACAAAATTATATATAAAACATATTTTATTAATCTTAAAGAAAAAATAGGCTGTAAAAGGCAAATTTGTGTGTAAAATTATAAGTCCAAATAAGATAAAATGCGTCATGAGCGAAATGATATATCTACCCCACTAATAAACAGAAATGAGCCTTGTTTTGCAATTGACAAATGAAATTTCTACTGGTAAGTCTACATGCAAACACATGTGAAACACTAACCACAATTATCTTTTAAGGGGCATTTAATAATTGGATAGAGTAATAAACTATAACACATACTTATGGAAAAACAGCTGCTTATTTATTTGGGTGACGTTTCGAAGAGTATTCTCTCAATATTATCACGCTAATCTTAAGTTCATTTATCCGTTAACTGTTCAGACAGCTAAATGGACCGGGAGTACCGTTGGTCGACGATATTGATAGGTCAACCTCATTCCCAACACCCTTTTTTACCTTTATAAATCGGAAATATCATTCGAAAACTAAAAATGACATAAAGAACATTTGTTATCAAAGAAACAGAATCTTTAAGCTTATTATCCATAATATCCGATCTTAACATCACGATTAAGAATTTAATATTAGTCTATTTCACTGAATTGTGATGTTGGTATCCTACATTGAAAATATTTGATCCAAAATTTATGACATAAAATGAACATTTTAATATCTGCCTGTGACGCTTTTCCCCCACACCGTCGAGCGCCGTTTGTGGTAAAACAAAATGTGAATTTCAGACCGTCTTCCCGTTGACGCTGCACTACCTAAGAAGCAGGCGACAGCCATGCGACCCATTTGTGTCATTTTCTTGCTAGGTCCCAAATGTTAGCGATTTAGCTCCTTTAAGGTTCCAAAGAATAGAGATTAAGCACCTTTTTAATATTTATGATAAATGGAAGAACGGACATTAATTACTTGTATAAGACTAACAAAACCACTAATATCAAAAGATTTTTATGTCAATACGACACCCAAGTGTCTAACAATAAGTTTTATGGGGTATAAAATATAGCTACATCTCCTAATTAATATTTCAAGAAATATTCTCTTGAAACAATTTTATTCTACCATTTTAAAATAAGGTGTTGATTTTGATTTGGACCCCAACAAATAAATCTTTAATTCGATGTTACACAATAAATTCTAAAATCTTAGTGAAGACTACAGTCCCTGTAAAGCTTGCTAGTATTAATTTAACGTGTGGGACATGCGACAAAATTCAATTCGGTATATAACTAACGTTTAAATCATCTTTTTGTAAACGCAGTAGTATTCCGACCAATTATCTAGGGTATTAACAGTTTTAAATGAATTGATATATTATAATTCTTCAGTTAAATGTTGGATTTTCGACGCCATATTTTCCCATTTGTAGTGTATCTTGACTTTGTGTTAAGTATGCCCTGTTGCCATCATTTGGTTGCCATTTATCTGAGGGAGTTGTTATAAATTTCAACTTCTGTAAATGCAAAAAATGAAAATATTACAGTATGATTTTCGCCAGCGTGTGCACTGCCGTTGGAATAAAAAAAGAAAAGCTGGAGGTTGGATTTTGGTGGGAATATTTTTTTAACAAATACTAGCTTGCTATGGACCAGCCAGGAACCTCAGCCATTTTGGAATTGTGAAGTCATGTCACAGATATCTTTTAATTGTGACGTATCTAAAATGAAAATGCATGCCCAGTCGGTCGTACTTGAATTTGGGGCGTCTCAGGCTTTTTCTCGAAGAGCACAACCCGAAGAATAAGAACCACGTAATGATTTTGTAAGAGGAACAAGGTCACGCCCAGGCATCAAAAACAATATTTAGATGTTTGTTCGTGTGAAGGGTTGAGTGATAGTACCCCCCCCCCCCACACACACACACACTGCCACCGAGTAAAGTTGGGCTGTGTGGAACTTTGGTCCTATGACGTCAGACATTTGATGAACCAATCAGTGCTGATGTTTCTAGTGGAATACCCACATTTCCGTGCACCAAGAACGAAACGAAATAGGATCTGTCTTTTGATCAGATTGCTGTGCCATTTTCAACAAATGTGAAATAAACCGAACAAACATTGCATGTGGAGCCTTATTCACAAAACTAGAAAAATTTGAAACCTTTTCATTGGCCAAGAAATAGAATTTGCTCTATAATTTAACTCTCTGCCAATGAAAATGTACATTACAAATTGACTTACCTCAATAAAACCGCCGGGTGCTGTAAAGAAACTGTACAGGAAATAAATAGGAATAGGACACATGACAAGGGCAGATAGCGCCCATCCTATACCTTGAGCAAATTCAGGGAAAGGTTCATCAGTTGGGTATTTTGGTGGTGAGTATTTTACCATTCTGTAGATGAAGAGTAACTGAAAGACAACAAAACTGGTATTAATCCAATATTTATTTCACATTAAACGTTACTGATATGTCTAATTTATATTTTGAATGTAAACATTAATGTTATTCATACGGTTGAATATGGTTGAGTATAACACTTAACGTTATTTGTATGGCTGATTAAATGTAAATTTTTTAATGTAAAATTTAACGTTATTCGTAATCGTATGGTTGAATATGAAACTTAACGTTATTCGTATAGTTGAATATAAAACTTAACGTTATTCGTATAGATGAATATAAAACTTAACGTTATTCGTATAGTTGAATGAAAAACTTACCGTGATGAGAATAGGTGCTATAAAAGCCCAACAGACCGTCCAGAAAGGCCAAGTACAAGAACGGCTACCCAACATATATTCTATATCCCTCCAAAACCGTAAAACACCTGCAACAATATCGTAAATCAAGTGTCAGAAAATTGGCTTATTGAAATGAAATCGTAATAAAGAATGATATCCCTTTGATCAAATAGAAAAAGAAATATTCTCATCAGAGATGTAATATGTTCTTTGGGTAATAATTCCTGAGCATGTAAATATTTGTTAGTGTTGCCACACGTGTAAACCAATTGGTTTTTACATTAGGGATTGTTATCCAAACAACATATGCAACACTCAATCTGTTTTACAGAGAATTACGAAAGTCTTCTAATATCTCTGTAAAATAACTGACTTTCTTCAACACGTGACCTCAAATCACACGACGTCAATCATTGTCTCAATGGCTTGTGCATTGTTTACAAAAGACGTAACTGGTTTCGGAAGAATGGAGCCCTTTACTCATCTTCACTCGGCAAACCTCGACAGATTCCGGAATCTACATCTAGTCTCGGCCGTATGACGAATTACGCCATATTGGAACTACTTTAAAGGTCCCGGATGAAACATGGCTGCGCCCATGGTGCCTTGGAACTACTTTAAAGTTCCCGGACGAAACATGGCTGCGCCCATGGTTTCTTGTTTGTTTGTAATAGCGTCAAGTTTTCCTGTTAAAGTAAACCGGTAGCCGCATCGCGAATGTATGGGCGTAGGTGCATATCACTTAATGTCATACAGCCGAGACCAGATGTAGGTTCCGGAATCTGTCGCGATTTGCCGAATGACTCATCTTAATACCCATTTACACGAAATGGGAAATATTTTACCGAGAAATACGTCAAACGTCTTTATTTATATTTCTACTACTTGAAATAAAAATGTTTTAGAATTTAATTTGTCGAAGGAAAAAAGGTAATATTTGAGACTCATTATATCGCATCGATGTCATCCTTATCAGTGATTGTAGGAGCCTACGAATATTCACTGCTGATCAGTGTGATGCAACACTAACTAATAGTTACATGTTCGAGCCTATCTTCTACATCGTAGCTTCTGACATCCGGGTTCATAAAGAAATCTCCAGTAAGCGATGAGTAGTAGTGGGTGTCGTACATAAGGCAGGGTAGAAGGTATAGCTAGGCAATTTGGTCTAGGCAGGACGTTAGCCCCATCTCGTCCTGTAATTAAACCCTATTTCATTTCATTTCAATTTTCCTGGTTTGTCTTAGAAATAAATTTAGTTCAAGTAATCCCCCTTTACAGTCCACCATATTGTTTTTTTCTCTTTGTAAATTTATTTATAGAATGTGAATAACTTACCGTATACCCATGCAACAGACACAACTTCACAAGCTGCTAAAAATAGGACAGAGAAATCTGCTCCATAATGATCCATGATCGTCACAATATAATCACCACCCTACAACATACATTATAATCAATTCGAATTAGCGGCAATAAATCTAAACAATTGTTCTTGTCTTCATTTAATCATACTAACAATCTGATGAAAACACAGATCCTATTTCGTTTCAATTCTTATAGTTCAAAATTTCGTTTTACTTGTCTTTACTACACAAGGATCTGGAAGAGTTGTTAACATTGACATGTTTTGGATGATGTTAGGGATTAGCCAATGAAACAGTGTGTTACGCTGAGTTCTTGGCCTTTCTATGCACGGAACTGTGCGTAAAAGCCGCTTGTATGACCCCTGGCGTGATCTCACACTACATGTGATTAGATCTTCATGTCGTGGAAGCCATTGAACGTATATAAAAAAAACGAAACGAAATATAAATCTTTGAGCTTTTATGCTTAGTTTGTATAAAAAGAAGTATTTGAACTTACGGGACAAGTAACTGGTAGAGCTATCAGAAAACAACCTATTCCAATTCCAACACACATTAGACCTTTATATTTTCTGGTTTTGGGAAATTCATCTTGAATACAGGTGAGTAAGGTCTCCAATAATCCAAACTAAAACATAAAATAGAAAGAGATTAAGGACCCAAAGAACATTTAAAGAACTTACGATGTCAACGAGAGGTGTCTGTAAAACGCTTTACGCCCGGCTTCATGCTGTCAACGACAAGAGTCTGTAAAAAACTTCACGACAGAACAAGTACTGCCAACTACAAGGCCCTAAGCGATAAAATAAGGAGCGTGGAGACAGTGATTTTACGAGAACACATACTCCAGTGCCAGGTGAGTTTTAGCCCCTGCTTACTACAAGCCAACACTGATGCTGATGTCACCCGCCAAATTGAAAAAGTAATTAGATGACACACATTTTTTAAATGCATATTTATCATTAGATTTTACCATTTTATTAAATGTTATCACCCACAACCCCTAACCCCGCACCGCCTCTACTATTTGTGCCATTGTAATATCATATCTTCTTGAATTCGGATACAGTGGCACCATCTACTCATTAGCGTGCACGTAAACTAACTCTTGACAGGTGTAATTCGAAATAACAATATGCCGTTGCTCCGCTGTTCGGACAATTACCCCCCCCCCCCAATAGTTTCCCTCATAGCAAACTGTGTGGTGTCTGCCCGTCTCCAATCGGCACAGATTAGTAGGACGTTAAACCCCATTTCACTTTTTTTTATTTTTAAGTCTACTAAGTTACAATTGAATAAGTTTTTGAAGTATACAAACCTCGCTGTCTAGACCTAATGTAAATAACATAAAGAAGAAAAGGACGGACCATAATTGAGGTATAGGGAAGTTCGACAGAGCTTCAGGGTAGGCTACGAAAGCTAAACCATAACCTACAAAACAAAAGTAAACATGATTTAATATCACACTTATCGGTCAGAATATACATACGATAAACACTACAACCCTCTTCATTTCAATTCAGCTTATCCTCCGTCAAATTACAATTTTAGGGGTCTTACACATGCACGCCAGCGTGTGGGTACACTTTACTACCGCGGCCCCGAATGATAAAACTACATGTATATATTGCTGATAATTGAATAGCACAATCACTCACCAGCTTCTGCAACATCTTCAATGGGAGCACCAATAGTTTTAGACATGGCTCCAAATGTTGTAAATATAACAAAACCTGCTATTACACTTGTTATAACATCCATAATACTGATCAACAGAGCATCTCTGAAAATATTCACATAAAATGAAGTTACTTAGACGCCATGATTGTGGGTTTGGATGGCCGAGTGGTTAGCACGTGCGTGCTATATCATAAAGCAGGGGCGTGGTGAGGGCAATTATTGAGAAGAAATTATGAGTAACAAAAAAGATTTTGGCACAAAAACCCTTTTACTGACCGCGGAGCTGTGGGAAGCCGGCCACCGCGAGCGCCGAAGTCGCGAGCCCGCGGCGGGGGGTCCGGGGGGCCCTCCCCCGGGAAAATTTCGAAAATTAGAAGCCCAGAAACGCAATCTCCAGCAATCCGAGACAAGAAATACGGTAATAAAATATGATTAAATTTTCCAACTTGACTCTTTCAAAATTTTTTTAATTGGGTCAGATGAAACAATTTTTCCACTTACAAATGTTTTTCATTTTTTGAGTAATTTGATTGTGATTTTGGCGCAAAAACTTTTTGGCGCATGAGTATGGCTACTCATGAACTCATTCTCACCACGCCCCTGTCATAAAGTCTGTACGTGACAAGGAATAGTGTCGCCTGTCCAACCTCGTGGGATTTCCGAGGATCCTCCGCTTTTATTTATTAATCTTTTAAAAGATCTTCGTGGTGTCATGAATTACTTGGACATAAAATCTCTTTTTGGATGTTAATTTTCATAAACTACATATTGGAAATAAATACTTTGTATCAAATAATTATTGGAGAATACGTACGGATAAACGTTATTTTTGAATTTGTTATAACTTCCAAACATAATAATTCCGCCAAAAGACACACTCAGGGAGAAGAACATCTGACCGGCTGCAGCGACCCAGACCTAAACAGCAAAATGAAATAATTGATAATACATATAAATCCGTAATAATAATTCTGTAACCTTTCTATCGACAGACAGTATAGTTTTACGGGAGGTGGCATGAATACTTAGGCAATTATATTAATTCAACCACACCGAAATCTCCTCCTTGATCATCTACCCAAGTAACTTGTAGTCGTTACCTAAGCAAACCGGAAGCTGTTATAATAAAATAAATCTTTTTAATACTAGTCTGAAACCTTCTTGAGGTCTTTGTGTTCTAATAAAACCCGGAGAATCAATTAAAAGCGTAGTTAGAAGATTACAGTCTTATAGTTTTAGTGTGCATTACATTTATTCTCTCGGTACCTCACACGACGAAACTTACCTCTAGTTTAAGGAGTTCCTCCCATTTAGGAACGATAAAATAGATGACTCCGTCAAGAGCGCCATCAAGTAGAGCTCCACGTATGAGTAAAATTATAAGAACAACGTACGGGAACGTAGCCGTAAAATACACAACCTGTAAACATTAAAAATAATCTAAACATCGTGTCGCGATTATCTCAGACAGAATGAAAAGTGTTAAACATCGGGTTATGATCATTTGAAGGAGATTAGATAGTGTTAAAGATTAAAGGTAATGTAATATTTATCACTAAGGTGGGTTTATAACTTTTCAATTGTGTGTGAGCGAAAGGGGAGGCAAAGGCGGGGGGGGGGGCGTGACAAAGAGAAAAATAGGAAAGGGACGAGGAAGATAAGGAAAGAAAAAGACAGAGATTATACAAACTAGGCCATGTCGGGACTTACATATGAAACACTTTCATTCCAATAATAGTTTGGGCTTAGGGGTCTTTAGAAGTCGGGTTAAACCCAGGCACCCGGATAAATCGACGAGGGTGGTCTGGCAAACCTTCTCCCTGTCATCTACAAGTGTGGGATTGAAACCACGCCACCTGACTGAAAGACAGATCTTATAATCTAAGATGCACACGTTTTAACATTCGGCTCAACATCCATCCTTTTTTTAAAATTTGCAGAAATGTTGCCAGTGCACAATCCAAAACAAGGGAGATAATCGATAGGATCTAAGACATGCAGATTTGTTAATACAGCATGAACTGATATATGTAATGATATATGTAATTGGGTATGTAATTATATATGTAATGATGCCTGTAATGATCTATTCAATGATATATGTAATGATCTATTCAATATATGTAATTCAATATGTTTAATGAAATGTGTAAAATAATGATATATGTAATTATGTATGTAATGATATATGTAATGTTCTATTCAATATGTGTAATGATATGTGTAATGAAATGTGTAATAACATATAATGTGTAATAACATATAATGTGTAATAGCATATAATGATATATGTAATGGTGTGTGTAATGATCTATTCAATATATGTAATGGTATATGTAATGAAATATGTAATGACATATAATGATGTATGTAATGATAAAAGTAATGATATATGTAATGATATATAATGATATATGTAATGATATACGTATTTACCTTTCCTGAACTTTTAACACCTTTTATTAAACATGCTATCACAACAATCCATGATAACAACATACATAGAACTAACCACCACAGTGGGTAGCCCAGATTCTCTGGTTCTATTCCATTAGATCTCTGAATAACTTCCTCACTGAAATGATTTTTATTAATATAATCTAAAACACTTGTCCGTGATTGAAAGTCGCGTACACACCTTTATTACATTAAAGATTTTGCAAGAATTGCACAATTATTTGGAGAGTTAGTTAAACTTGGTTTTGTGTATAAGGTGCTGACTAACCAACCAGGTCTCTGTTCGATTCAAACGTAGGCCAAGTCTGTTTGTCAGACTAGTTTTATCTTGTCAGTCGTATAGGACGGAGTGTCTGGCAAATAAAACCGTCAGCCGTAACCGTTAGCTGTAGCTGCGTCGATCATTAGCTCGATGTTTACATTAGACGTAACTGGTACGGGCGGAATGGTGCCTTTGACTCATTCTATATACCAATTAACACTAAATATGAAATATTTTTATCCAAATATACTCCTCAAACACATTTATTTGCAAAAGGAAAAGGGTTAGATAATCAACTCGCCCGATGTCATCCTTCTCGGTGATTGTGTAGAAGCCTAGTGAATATTCACTGCTGGTCAGTATGCCACGTCGTATGCCACTAATGAGCTCTAGCACGTTCACCACAACATAAAATGTCATGGCGAAAGCGGGTATGGAGTGACCGAAACCCCGTTTGGAATTTTGCGCAAAACCTGCGGTCATCAAGCCCTTGAAACTTACTAGAAAAAGAACTCTGCGGCCGACTTTGGTGTACCAGTATAATTGAGTTGTGTACAGTTTGCTGTGTCCAGGGTTACGTTATATGTACATCTACACGCTTCCTCTAGTGCATAGTCTACAGTTTCATTACCAGTACAATAATCTGGAAACTTAAATCTTTTCGCAACACAGTTCTCCCATTCCTAAACAAATACATAAAAACTTTAATAAAATACAAATTAATACAATATAAATTTATAATACACGAATTAATGAAAAACAAATTTATAATATACATATTAATAAAATACAAATTTATAAAATAAAAATTTATCAAATACAAATTTAAATACAAATTTATCAAATACAAATTTATAAAATACCAATAAAAAATACCAATTAATATAATACAAATTTATATAGAGTTTCCCGTGGGAAGGGGGAGGAGTGCATAGAGTTTCTCGTCATTTCTTCATCATGATGCGGAATTATCTCGGTTTTACATTTAAGATCCGTTTGGAGAATTATTGTTGCCAAAATTTAATGCTCTGCTAAAAAAATTGCTTTCAATTTGATTATGTGTGAAAAGTACAATGTACGAGGTCCTATTATATATAACAGATCCTAGTTAACGCAAGGAAATCAAAATAAACGATGAAAACTTACAGGTTTGCAAACTGTCCAAGGAAGTGTTGTTTGCATCGATGAGAAAAAATAATACAATGTATACGCCATAATGACGTTATAGTAGATAGCAACATCCAGTGATATGAGTGCCATAGACAAACCAATACCTGAAAAATAAACAACATTGGTTCCAAATAAGCATAAACAAAATGTATAGTACCTTGAAGTCCAAAGAAAATAATTACTAGTCCGAGTCCTTAAATAGACATGTAGGCGATTATCTCTCTTGTATGATTTGTTTATTAATAACACATTCCACTGTAGATATCGCTTGTAGGATAACTTTCATATTCCACAAGAGATATCGCTTTATGTGGTTTTTATTTGTACCCAAAGAATTATGTTTATCTATTTGTGCATGTAAGAAGGAAAATTGTGTGATAAATAAAATCTCCTACTCGTCTTTTTTGATATCAAAAAATATCAACGCTCGTTGTTAAAGTAAAATAAAAACTCGACAAAGCCTCGTTCTTTTTCACATGATCGGCTCGTGTTGATATTTTTTGATATCCGATTGGGATAAGGACTGGGGTCCGCTCTTTTTTTGTATTCCAACTGTCCAGTGTACACGGGGCATTGGTTTTTCGTCTCACCCAAACGATTAGGGACCTTGTTCCATGCCAGGCCCTGACAAGAGGAAACGCGCCGAAAAATCCCGAGGACCTTTCTCGGTCAACAACGGCAGCGAACCTGTGACATCCTGGTTAGCGAACTAGTGTCCTACTCACCGAAGCAACGCTGCTCCAACTGAAATAACAAATATCATTATATTCCACACAAACGTATATATTACCTTTGGCACATGGGTTCATTGCCCATACACCCGTCGGTCCTTTTCCAGAAAACTGGCCCATTACCAACTCCATGAAATATAAGGGTTTGCCTATAACCAGCTGTAGAATAAAGTAGGCAATCACGAAGGCCGCTGTAAACAAATTATGAATAATTATTTCAAAAACGAATCACAATGAATACGAATCGAGACAATTTAAACGTGTGTTCTTTTTTACTGTAATTAATGTTAGTCGTGTGTCATTAAAGATGCATTATGTGTGACATCCACGACACTTTCTCAACTCGACAGCCACAACATCCTCCTTACCTACTCTACATCCACGACATCCACGACAGTCGACAAGGCCTTCTCCTCGTGACATCCACGGCACCCTTACCGCTCGACATTCACGACACCGGCTCCCCTCGACTTCCACGACACCCTCTCTGGTCGACATCTTCTCCGCTCAACGACAACCTCTCCGCTTGACATCCACGACATCCGGTCGACATACTCTTCACTCGACGACTCCTTCTCAGCTCGACATCCAGAAACTCACATCCACATAAAACGGCAATAAGAAACACCATTTCAACCAAAGAATTAAAAAGCGTCATCATACATACCTCCACCGTTCTTGTAAGCCAGATACGGAAACCTCCAAACATTACCAAGGCCAACAGACAACCCGATACACGACAAGAGAAATTCTGCTTTATTTCCCCATTGTCCTCTATCTATCTCCTCCTTCCCGTCCCCACCATCATCATCTATAATTGGTGGTCTAGCTCCATTCTGTGATCTTTCATCATCTTTTGAAATGAAACCATCTCCTTTTCTTTCATTCAGGTACTGAAAAGGATGAGATATGTCGAAATAACAATCTGACTGATTAGCTTTAATCATGTAACACAAAATCACTGTTGTAACATTAATTATACTGACTGATTAGCCCTAATGGCGTTACTCAACAACACTATGCTGACAGATTAGCCTAATGGTTAACATGAAAACTTTAATTATACCGAATGATTGGACTTAATGGTTAGTCTAATTTTTCTCAGCACAATCTACTCTAAAATATTTTATTGTCTCATTCGAATAACTAGATACCTCTTTTCCTTGATGTCACGCTCTACAGCTATTGCCTTTTCCACCCTTATCCTATTTTCCGATGTGGTTCCGCCTTGTCATTGGGCAAGGCGGAAGGCATGACAGGACAGATTTCTAGTTTTTAGGATGTGACGAAAAACCGAGGTTCCGTGTATAGTTTAGTTTAGTTTAGCTTAAACATATTTTATTGCATCGACATATCATTGTACAATAAAAAAAGGATTAAACAAAAATTCTAACAACTTATAAACGGCTTCTCCTTAAAAAATATTAATTGATGAGAATATTTCAAATGATAGATACAAAGTTAAATTCATTTCATAGAACTAATCATTAATATATTTCATTTTATGCTACATAAATGCAATGTTTGGATAAATAAAACTTCAAATTTTGTGGAATATGAACTAATCACATTTACACGCGCAAAATAAACAAAACATCCCTTGGTATTTGGAATTTCCCTAGTAGCACACTGTATGACGTATACCCGGCTTCATCAGTCGGAGCAGAACAACAGGACTTTAAACCCCATTTCATTTTATTTTTGTATTATTCTATGCTTAAAGTTTTCCAGTAAAAAATTAAACGACTTTGTTGCTTGTCTCGGGTTTTTTCAAGCATCAATATTCAACTTCAACGGTATATATGCGATACTGGTCCGAATTCCATAAAATTGAAACAAATATTTGAATAACAGGCGTTATATGGCGATAAAACTATCATGAATATAAACCCAAACACGTGTATAAGATTGTTATATCGTCGAGTGTACACGTGATTTCTGTATTTATTAAAAATGAACCCAATAACAGTATAATAAATACTTGTAGCGTATGATCGTTATATTCATAAAGTAGTGTTCAGGATTACTGAATCTTAAGGACTGTATACTTCTAACAATGTTAAAGCCCCTATACCACTCTTGTTGTAACTGAAAAATATGTCCCGATCTTCATTCTGGTCAACAAATCGTATTATTTTACAATATTCCAATTAAATGATGATATAAATTTCATCTTAACACACCTTATTTAAAAAATTGGAAAAATTCAACCAATTGATTTGAAAAGTCTCACGTAAACCTTTTCAAATGTGACTTGGATTTTAAAATATTTTCGAACCCTCTGGACAAGTAAAATGGGTTGTAATGGATAATTTACACAACAGGTAGGACATTTAAACATCTAGTACTTAGAACAAGGGTATTATTTATTTTCTGGAGTTACCAAGCCAGCAAGAATGTTATTGTCTCTTTAAGAACTTTATACTTCTAATAATGTTAAATACTGGAGAGCCATTACTTGATAAGACTATAGAATACTCGTTGAAACGTTGTAAATATATATGGGACTACCTTGATGGACATGGCAGATAATGCATATTTTGATTTCAATAATTCGATTGTTTGTAAGGAAACAGAACGACACAGACAACACAGAGACATGGAGTTTAACTCGACACAAATTGGTGCGTAAGTGTATTTAGCATTAGGTTGGACAGCCGACCCTACTCCTTGTCACGTACAACCGGGAAATCGAATTCACGCTAGTAAAAGACCCTATGATACAACGGGAACGCGCTTAATAATTGTGCCACCCAACCCCAACTCAAAATCTTCCATAGTCTTCGACATTGAAAACAAAACATATCTGCCAACTCTGATCCTTTGATCTTACCAGTACAAGGCGGGCTTCTGATATCCAATATTTAAGACAAAATAAACATTTTAACATTCACGAATCGTGTACTATAATGCGTTTCAATGTCATTTGCAACAATGGACTCGAAAAAGGAGCCTATACATATTCCACAAGTCATGTTAAACGGTGACCTCATATTTGTATCTGCAGAGCATGCGTAATAAATACAATCGGTGTAGTCTGGAATAACCAGACGTTAGAGACTGTCATTCGATTGAGACTACTATATCGCCCTACCCTGACTATATGTTAGTCTAAAAATGAGAAAACAATGGGTTGATGAGAACATGCTCTGCTTCTCTCTAATCATTTCACGTATGCTTAATGTTTGTAAAGGGACTGCCATTAAGGTCACGTACCAGGACACGTTTTATGTGACTTCATATACTAGCTAAGTCTCCGCGAATTCTCACTTACTGAAGTCAGTCATGAAATCGAGAATCACGGGTATAAAACCCCTATGCATTATTTCCATAATTTGGGACTATCAAGTCTTCCACCTCGAAATTCACGCACTGATTATTCAATATTTAATTAGGAAACCAAAAGCGAAATCTCTAGGCTAAGATTCAGAATAAAAAAAGAGACCTGTCAAAAGCTTTCTCAATATTGCTGTTTGATAAAAATTAAAACTCGCCCAGGGATTTTAACCCCAACCTGTTTAATTATTGCCTGCGGTAATATTTCTCTATAAGGTTGAAAAAAACGTTAAAAAATTGTTTATTTGTTGTTTTTTTTTTTGGTTTTGTTTTTTACTTTACAACCGAAACAAAGCTCAACCGTGAGATTGAAGGTTACAAATTCAAAGTAGCTGGTTGACTCGGTCAAGTTAGGTTATGTTAAAATATTCAAGAAGGGCGGGGGAATAAACCAAGGTAAATACACTGATGTGAAATAGATTCATCTTTCAATGTTGACACGTGTTTGTGGTCTGGCCTCCAAGGCTGCGGTAACATTTTATATCTATTTTAAGAACAGAAATGAGTTGAAATAGTGTTAACCTTACTACATTTATGCACTAATCGAGATAGCAAAGAAAGTGCTATGGTTAACGAACGAGGTCCACCATATTCATTCAAATAACAGCCAATAATTATAAAAACAGACATCTTTATGGATAACATCACTAAATGCCGTTTAGAGTTATTAAGTATCCATTAGGGGGTAGATGGCCTAATGGATAGCGCGTGCGCGTTGTACGATAAGAAATGTCCTTGAGTCAACTGGTGTGATTCCCCAGTTGTAAACTCAAGCAAATTATTGAAGTAAAATTGAACCAAATGTTAGTCCCGGAATGATCTAGTTTGTGTCAAGTGGACGCTAAACCCCATTTCTCTCTCTCTCTGTTATTTATATTTTCCGTTGTTTAGCATGTTTGGTGTTTATTTTTTGCCGTGGTATATCATGTTTTTTTTTTTTTTGTTGTTTATATTTGCCGTGGTATATCATGCTCTTTGTTATTGATATCTGCCGTGGTTTATCATGTTTGGTGTTTACTTTTTGCCGTGGTATATCATGATTTTTGTTGTTTATATTTGCCGTGTTATATCATGTTGTTTGTTATTTTGTATTTGCCGTGGTGTATCATGCTATTTGTTCTTGATATTTGCCGTGGTATATCATGTTATTTGTTATTGATATTTGCCGTGGTATGTCATGTTGTTTGGTATGTATATTATCCGTGGTATATTATGTTATTGATATTTGTATTACAATTTAACTAGTGAAAGTCTACATATAAATACAGCATATTTAAACATAGTATATTTTAGCACCTTCATCATTCATGTTGATTTATACATATCCAATGTCGACGACAATGTAAATAGATAGGTTTTTTTGTATGTCGCCTACCTGTAGTAGACCGCTCAATGTGTTGTTAATTACATCAGACGATTAAGATGAACGAGGTTAGCTTTAAAAACTTATGATGAATTATTCGCCATGTATTAAATTTCACGAAACTTCTTCCTTTTTTTTTTTTTTTTTTTTGTTTAAACAATATTTTATTCAAACTAGTGAATAGGATTGGGGAACAGGACAGAGCCTATATCACCCCTCTCAGTTACAAAGAAAAGTATATACATTAAGAATTATGAGAAATAATAGTTAAACTATAACATATATACAAATATACAATTACATACATTTCATATAAAATAATTTTTTTGGGTAATATATTAACATTTTTTAAGAAAAAAATTTAAGATGAAAAGTATAGTTACTTCTTCCTTGATAAACAATAGGACGTTAAACGCATTTCATTTCATTTCATTTCTTCCTTGATAAAGGGGATCACGTGGCTAAGTGGGTAAAACGCTGGTTCGCTAGCCTGGAGGTCCCTGCATTGGCCGAGAAAGTTCATCCAGATTCTCTGGTGTGGTTTCACTGTGTCAGTGATGCAAGACGGGGGTATGACAAGGACAGTTGTCTAGTCGTTCGGATGGAACGAAAACCCGAGATCCCGTGTACACATTGGCGTGCACGTAAAATATCCCTTGGGAGTTGGACTTCAAACTAAGATTAGACCGTGGCGCCGCTACCAAGGCAAAATTTCCCCATAGCACATTGTATGGCGTATGCCCGTCTTCATTAGCTCAGGTTAGGAGCAGAACAGTAGGCCGTTGGGGTAACTTAAATATAATGAAAAGGCGTTTAACGTCTTACTTTATGCATTAATCTTGCCCATATGTCATTCGGGTACGGTACACACGGGGCTTGTTTTTGTACCATCCAAAAGACTAGACGCCTTTTCCTGTCATGTTTTCTGTTCTGTACCCCGTAGAAGAGGAAACCACGTGTCGGAACAAAGACGTAGGCCTGCAAGTATCGTACGGACGAATTCGTCAAACACAAAGTAAATCTACATGTGGTATAAACATGAGCGGTTTTAAAATGGGTTTGATAAGGGTAACATCATACTAAACTTAAGCTGTCTGCCTACAGTTAGCTCCGCTTGAGAACAGACACTAAGCCAGTTGACCGACATTTTAAGTCTTAAATCGACAATTTTAGTCGCAAACACTAAGTATACATCGAAAATTTTGAATAGTTATATAATATTCTTCCATTTAAAGATGCAATAAGAGCTGACAGTTCTCACTATAATAGTTGCAAACGAAATAATGTAATGGGAATATGCTGAAAATTTCAGTTAAATTGCTCCACTCCAAAGCGAGATATTAGCGATTGAACTTTAGGCCTAGCCTCGATCGTTACGATAAAAAAAGAACGGTCTGGACTATCCATTTTTTTGCATTTAATCATCAATGACCGTTGAATAGTAGATCGGTTTCAAATCCAGTGAAAATCCTACACATAAGAGGGCATCGAGAGTTGATTGAGGTCTTTTCACGTTACGAAAGTTTTTATAACATTTCAGGCCTAAAGAAAGACCTGAAATAGGCAGATTTAGCTCGTGCATAATGTATGTTTAATAGAATTGAATAGTTTTATATCGTCTTTGTGTTTATGCCAGATTTGAAACTTATTTGAATCGCATGAAAAACAATATAATAATTTTTTGATATGGCGGCCATCGCTATTGCAGAATGGGGTCAAGATGTCACTGCTTAGAAATAAGCTGTTTAGAAATAGTTAGATAGGGGTCTAAATGTCGCTGCTTAAAACAAATATAAGCTATTAGAAATTAGTTCGAGAGGGACCGTGAACCACCATGGTTCTCCTCAAAAATGATTCAAAACGAAATGGGGTTCGAATACACACATCCCTGTTATGGTAACGATCACATCGGTATTTTATTATGATAAACAACCACTTAAATATTATTCATAATAACACTTTATTGTCATAAGTCTTAATTAATGTTATGTTTTGATTGTTAAATTGTTCTTACTCATGGATGTACTATAAATGTAGAGTTGTTATTTGTTATTGATCATTGCTTGATAAAGATATCTGTAAGAGTATTGAAACGTTGCATGTAATAAACCAAGAACTAGTAAATCCATAAAGTTGTGTTATTATGAATAGTATACCTCTACTTCAAAATGTCATTCAAGGCACGTAAATATTCATTATAAACAAACCACAAACAAACAACATTCATTAAAATAAGCCACAACACAAACACAATGTAATGTCAAACACCATTCAAAGGGCGTTCCGTTACAATAGAAATGTATTCAGTATATTGTCAATGAGAATTTGAACTCCTAATACAATTACCGATTCGTTAAACCAACCATGTTTGTTAGCTATGATGTTAGGTTTTCTAGGAAAAGTATGCATAGCCTGTCTCGTATACGACATTCATAAAAGTTACGTAATCTACGAATGGAGTTCTATTTTAAAGGGAGCAAGTCGGTAACTCGGTATTCCAAACCAAACTTGTTGGTCTATATAAATTGCTCCAAAGTGCGATTTGTA
This sequence comes from Patella caerulea, assembly GCA_036850965.1. NCBI lineage: Eukaryota > Metazoa > Mollusca > Gastropoda > Patellidae > Patella > Patella caerulea. The sequence goes on along the minus strand of JAZGQO010000010.1, from coordinate 68,036,729 downwards.
ATGACGCGACTTGGTGAACGAGGCTAAACATTCCCAACAGGAGACTAATACCGGTGTAGACTACAATAACCAGACGTCAATGACTGTCATTCAATTTTGACGTTTCTCGTAATTCGCGGAATATAACTGATCAGAAATTACAGTCAAACGGAAACGATTGAATGCAAATCAGTTTATATGCATTCATGTTACATTATTATAATGTGTTGCAAGCCATTTCCAGTTACCAACGAGTAGATATTCACCTTCTTTACCTGATCATTTGAATACAACGTACATTGTTTTACGACGAACTGTTTGGACCGGGAAGCAATTTAATTTCAACTGTCAAGGGTTCTTTTACGTGCCGTCAGGTTATACACGGAACCATGGTTTTGCGTGCCATTCGAACGACTAGGCACTGCTTCTTGCCATGCCCGCGTTATTGCACCATTATCCCCTGGTAAGTGATAGCCGGCACTTTATGACTTAACCATTGTGTACATTTTTTCCGTCCCATTCGAACAACTAGACGCTATTTCTGGCCCTCCGATCTACACAAATGGAATATGTGATCCCCTAGTCGCTTAATGAGTTCGAAAATTACGCATTGAACCACCTTGTGTATTAAAAGTACATTCACGTTGTATTTACGGATAATAACATTTCTTTGAATTAATGATCTGTATCCAAAACCAACCCAGGACGAGGCTGTTAGTAGGGAGCCCAGACTCATCAACAAAAGATCAAGTGATCTTTAAAATCTGTGCTCGTATAAAAACAACTCAATAAACCCAAATTTATAAACGAAAAACGCAAACGAATTTTTGGGGTGAGCACCTTATGGCAACTTGAGAGAAGAACAGCAGATTCAGTCGGGTTTTGTCATATATGTGCACTATCTTAATTAGGTCTGCGAGTGAGTGGCGGAGTGGTCTAAGGAGTGCCGGTAAGATAAGTGTGGTAGATTCCACCACAGACTTGTGCATGACAGGGAACGGGGTAGCCTTATTCCTAACTTCGTTTTCCCCATTGGAAAAGACACCTACACGCCAACAAAACGGATTTACTGCATGTTATTTTGATTAGCCCCAAAATGAAGGACGTTACTTGTACGTGAAATGGAGTAGGGTCGCTTCTCTGACTTCGCTCGGGGGATTTTCTCCTGGTTCACCCCACACCCCACCCTACCGCCGCACCCCGAATTATTAAAATGAAATTAACCATTTGTTTGTTCCAAAATGATTTAGTATGTGTCGATTGGACATTGCCCACTCACCCCCTCCTACCTTCTCTCTCTCTCTCTCTCTCTCTCTCTCTCTCCGTAAAAAATAAACGATTTTGAGTAGTCCGTGGAATGTTGCGATCAAAACATATGATATAACAAACACTATTAAAGAAGACACACCCCAATGGCCGACTGACAGATAAATGACTCATAAACATAAATGATAAAAGTTCTCTTAAAATTGAAACAAGATTAGGTTTTTGGGTGTTTAACAGGTAGATACAACATAGTCGATGATAATAGGAAAAGGGTATTGGGTACTCAACGCCCTATTTTTTTACCTCGCACCTTTAATATATATGTCGGACATTACATTTCCAGTTGATCAATGTTTCTATATGTTTTATGTATTTACACATCTTCAAATCTACAAATAAAGCAGATTTTCCGGCTTTGACCCTCCCTTACCCGTTTGTCAGTGTAAAAGATCCCTTGGCAGTTGGAATTGGAGATAAAAGGAGGTCGTAACGCCGCTGCCGGGGCAAAATTTCACTTATAGCACAATCTATGGCGTGTGCTCGACTTAATTAGTCCAGTCTGCAGAACAATAAGACATAAAACCTCATTTCTCCGCACTTGCGAAATCCTATTTTAGACATGAGTCCTCCCTCCACACACACACACCCCGCATCATCGTGTGCCGAGGCGGCCATTTTGAAGCTTCATCATGCATATCATTATACACTGAATTACAAATTCCATAATTGTCATTTTGCTTAATAACGATAAGAAGGTGCTTAACGAAACGTCGTCCTTTTAAAACAAATCAGTAATTGTTTTCCCATAGAGCCTCGTTTTTTTATTTTATCGACTTGTATTGATATTTTTTAGCATCAAAAAAGACGAGTTGAAGATTCTCTATATACCCATTTCAATACTTCCTGACCTCCTACGAAAAGCGGGTAATACGACCCCAAAAAAGGAAATAGGTGGCCCATGTAGTACAAGTAGGCGTAGGTGTTATCGTATCTTTTTAACGACTATTAAAATCCGATGACAAATACATTATAATAAGTTATTTTGTAACATTGCAATCTCATGAGTTTAAAATTACTGATGCGCGAAGTCAATAAAATAATTGCCCACGGCCCCCCACGGTAGACCTAGCTTGCGAGTGTATAGAATGATTTAGAAGCAATTTGTGGGCGACTGGACACAAATGACAGTAGTTTTTTGCAAGAACTGATCTTCTACAGATTCGGCCAGTTAGGTCATCACTGATAATAAACACTTTAAGGCTACATTTTCAAGGGACTACCATTTCGAGAATAGATCGCCGTTTAAGGCAAGATAGGAGTATTTTGGTCATGCTGTGAAATTAAATGCGTTGTTATCATTGACGTGGCCTGGGTGATATGAGGGATAAACCAATGAAACGGGCTGCTACGGCGAATTCTTGGCCCTTTGATGCACGGAACTGTTGATAAACAATAGAAATGTCAACGCTGATTGATTAATCAATGTCAGACGTCATAGCTTAAAAGCCACCCGTTGTTTAGGTCATCGAAAGTATAAAAAAACGAAACGAAATATAGACCTGTATTTTAATATCAGATTGGACTTATCCCTAATAAGACTGTCATCTGAAGGCCAGGGACTCGATCACGGGCGTATGCTATGAGAGATATTTTACGAGGATAGCGATGTTGACGCCTACTCGTCCTAGATTTACAGCTGTCAAGTAATCTTCTACGTACATGCCGAATCCACGGTTTGAACGCAATTTATCATCCTCTCCGAACAACTAGACACCCTGTTTCCGTCCTGCATAACCCACAATGTGAAATCAAACTGGATAACCCATATAAAAGTACTCATCCAACACCAGGAATCGAACCCGGACCTTAAAGGGACAATAACATTCTTGCTAACTTGGCAGCTCCAGAAAATAAATAATAGTCTTATTCTAAGTACTAGATGTTTAAGTGTCCTACCTGTTGTGTAAATAATCCATTACAACCCAGTTTACTTGTCCAGAGGGTTCGAAAATATTTTAAAATCCAAGTCACATTTGAAAAGGTTTATGTTATACTTTTCAAATCAATTGGTTGAATTTTTCCAATTTTTTAAAATAGGTGTATTAAAATGAAATTTATATCATAATTTAATTGAAATATTCTTAAATAATACGATTTGTTGACCAGAATGAAGATTGGGACATATCATTCAGTTACAATAAGAGTGTTATTGGGGCTTTAAGTAAAAACAAATCATTAGTATCTATCAAAACAAGCCCATTTTTGAGACAGAGGTTGAGCAAAAAAATGTTTAGTTTCTCTTTTGTCCATTTAGAATTGAGCTAATCAAGATAAATATACGTCATACAGTCCTTTGTTGGAAATTTTGCCAAGACAGTGGGTTACCACCTACTGTAATATCGAATTCCAGCTGTCAAGGGATATTTAAATACGCGGGACCTCGGATTTTCGTCCCAACCTTATTACTAATTTAGATATATATTAGATCCTACGCCCGTGCACTATATGAATGAGCACATATTTTTAATATATAAAAAAAACATACATTATTAACACAGTTTAAAGTTCGAGTTGGGTTTGTTTTGATATTCAAAATGACGTCATCTTCTACGGTGTCACATGACCATCGTCGCTATTCAGTGTATAGAAAGAAAGTTACGTTTATTCATAAAAAGCTGTTTTTCTCGATTGTCTATGTGTCCATTTTCTTTTTAATATACAACGGGGGACATTGTTTACTCTGTATAGCCAAAATTATGTTTACATTAACATGACTTAAACACCAGGGTCCGTATACAAAGATTTTCTAAAAGTTAAGTAAAAATGATTTCCACTTAACTGACTGTAATACCTTAAATGGGTATTCAAAGGTTGTATTTTACATATACTTGGCTATGTGAAAACTTAACTGCACACTTAAATTATGGAATACTCACAGGCGCGGATCCAGAGGGGGGGGGGTCCAACCCCCCCCCCCCCTGCTCAGCGACATAAAAAAAAATAATGCCTTGCATCAATGAAATTAAATCACAAAATGATCCTGCATCAGTATAAAAATGATTTCTCTGTTTAAAAAGCTCAATTTGTATGTATGCCTATGTAATTTAGAGACGATGATGGCAGATTTCCGTGACAGAAACCTGGCAAACCCCCTCCTGCAAAAATTCCTGGATCCGCCCCTGACTCACATTCGCCAAAAAGCATGAATTTTTTTATTTATGGAATACCCTCCCCTGCCAAAAATCACGAATTTCTGACATTGCCAGCTAGTTATGCAAGAGCATCGCTATATTCTATTAAATTCTTAGTTTACATCACCAGGAAAGTGTTTGTCGAAATACTATATTGTAACCCATGAAAATAGTATGATTATAATTTAGGATAAATAATGATTGTGTGCATCCTTTGCCGGAACAGCTGTTTTCATAGACTTTTTTTTTTTTAAAAAAACCCATTCAAATGGATTACAATTAATAGTGGGAGTATAATGATGGATATTGCAAGCTTTAATTTTTTAACAATATAACGCGAATAGAAAACAACATATTATTAGCAATACACAATGACCCTTGTCTTCTAAGTTAAACTGGACAAATTATACAGTGTTGTTTGTAAATCTATCATTTGAGATATTCACAGATGTTGTGTAAGTACCGACACTTTAGATTTTGACAGGTCTGGCATTGACGGTGCATCGTGTGTACGAAATATTCATGCTTCATTATATTTTAACTAAATAAATACTACCGATTATGTATTTATCTTGGAATGAGTTGTAAAAAATAGATCATGCCTTGCTTCTAGCGGTAGTATAAATAATTTCCAAAATCTATAAAGCCATGTCTCCACAAATGAATTTAACTTTATTATATGACAGCCATGGAAACATACAAACATAACATGATAAATGATCGGGGGAAAATATCCTTAGCTACATCGGTGGTAATAACCTTCTACTTTATTATGGCACTACAACATCAAAGTTGACGACGAAAACATAAAAAATGAGGTCAACTACGGTCGGCGACATTGTCTTTGTTTTAATCTGAATTCTCTATCTTTTAAAATCGAAATTACGGGACTGCTTCTACGGCATTAAAAGAAGTCATTATAATCTCACTTAACTTTAAGGTACCTCCCATAGGTCACTTAAAGTTAAGTGGATATTTCTCACTTAAACTGGCCTTTGAATACCACTTAAAGACTAATACTTAAAGGTTAAGACAGCTTAACTTTAAGGGAAAATTTGATACTTAACAGTGCCTTTGAATACCACTTGCCCTTAACTTACAGGAAGTTACGTATATTTAAGTGAAAGCTAGTAGCGAAGTGACTATCTTAGACTTAAGATATCCTTTGAATACGGACCCTAGTATTGACGGCATAATGTGTGTACGTCCATAAAGCCATGTCATCACACAGCCATGGAAACATGATTAAGCATTACGAACATAATAAATGATCAGAAAAAGATATCCTTAACTATCTCGATGGTATTAATCTTATACCCTATTATGGCTTTACAACATCAAAGCTGATCACGAAAAAACAATTTGAGGCCAGCTTCGCTCGAGGACATTGTTTTTGCTTCAATCTGAATCCCCTAAAATCGGCATTACGGGACTCCTACTACAGCGTTAAAAGCAGTCATTATAATCTCACTTAACTTTTAGGTAACTCCCATAGGTCACTTGAAGTTAAGTGGATATCTCTCACTTAATCTGACCTTTGAATACCACTTAAACCCTTAAACAATTTAAGGCAGCTTTAAGGCAGCTTAACTTTAAGGGGAAATTTGATACTCAACAGTACCTTTGAATACCACTTGCCCTTCACTTACGTAAATTTAAGTGAAAACTAGTAGTTAAGTGACTATCTAAGACTTAAGATATTCTTTGAATACGGACCCTGATCAAGCTTGTGGCGTTGGTGTACCATTATTCAAATAATGGTACGGGCAACGTGCCAACCGTGCATTATTCATACAAGTTAAAATATTGTACCCGAGTGACGTATTTCATTGAAATGCACGTGCTGGGTAGTGTCTGTATTTCAAGTTGTTTAATGGTCTCGTGCAAGACATTGTGTAATATATCGATATTGCCCGCGTGTTATCGCACTCGTACAATATCAATATATTACTTAATGTCTCGCACTCCACCATTAAACTACACGTAATTGTGTTACTGCTCTTTTGGGACTGAATATTAATTGTTTGGTACCAAGGATAATGTGGTATATTAAAATAAAACGAAACCAAGCACGAACAATCCAAACCATTAGACAATATTCGAAGTCCTAAAAAAATTCGGCAAAATAGTCTTATCAGCAAATTGGACTGTTCGCCGTGTACAAAATACACGACCAACAGCGGTAAAAGATATACTGTATTATTTATGGTAGCTTTCGGATTAATCATGTCCCCAAGGCAATCAAAAGGTGGATAAATTTGTACCTTTTGACCTAATTACGAATTATTATTCATCCAAAAAATATGTACAGCGAATTATATTTTTAAGGAAGGGTTATCCGGGTGCTCTGCAGTCGACAAGCCTCTCTAAATGTTTACTTCATGTAACAACTTTTTTCCAGGATATCTTGTCAGTTGTAGAAAAGTTATCGTGGCCAGCTGTTGGTCTTGGTTTTACTGTTTAAGCTCGGAAAAACGGAAGTGATGTGTTTCTTAAATTGATATTTTGGAAAACTTTTAAGAAGGTATACAACAGACAAAAACAATCTTGAACATGATATTGTATATATAATTAAACTCTACTCCTCAAAGTTTATTCCGTGGTCGTTAAAGAGTTATTCCTACCTATCCCAATATGGTGGGATATGTGTCAATTGTGTTTGTTCAAACCTCAAATATAGGAGACTACACCTATATTCATTAACAAATACATAACTATACACGTACACGGTTGATGAATCATATGTAGAGTAATACGTTCTCCGTAAATGTAAGTGACGCCTTTATTTTATATCCGTGTATCCCATCCCTCTCTGCTTGACCTAACACAAACCATAAACAGGGCGAGAGAGAGGGGGGGGGGAGAGAGATGGTGTTTAATGTCCACTCGACACAAACTAAGCCATTGAGGACTTACATATTGTTCCATTTTATTTCTGTAATTTGCTTGCGCATAGGTGTCTTTAGCATTGGGCGGAAACCGGAGGACACAGAGAAAACCCACGATGTTGGAAAAGGAACCCTACTCCTTGTCACGAACAACCTGGGAATCGATACCACGCCAGCTGACTAAATGACATATCTTACGATACAACGCGCATGCGCTAACCATTCGGCCATCCACCCCCAATAAAGATGAAGTCTCCGTTCCCAATAATTTGTTTTCTAAACTGCGTATTTAACGTCCTACACTTCCGAACCAACATGACTAATGAAGACAGATATACGTCACGAATTGTGCTATGAGGAAGTGTACACGGCACCTCGTCTTTTTCAAAAATTTAAACTTTAAAACACAATTAAATTTGTCATCTAGTCTTTTATTATTGTTTGTAAAATCTCGTAATGTAAATAGTGTCATAAGAGACAGAGAGGAATATTCCATATAAAACATATCCGAAGATCATTTCAAATGAAATGAAATGAAATGGGGTTTAACGTCCTACTCTTTTGCACCTAACCTGGGCTAATGGAATACGGGCATACGCCATACAGTGGCGCACTGGCCTACTCTTATATCGAATTCCAAATGCCAAGGGATCTTTTACGTGTATTCCAATGTGTACACGGGACCTCGGTTTTTCGTCCCATCCGAACGACTAGACAGCTGTCGTTGCCAGGCCCTCCTTCTGCATCACTGACAAGGGGAAATCACGCCGGAATCATTACAAATACAAAACACCTATGTTTTACATGTGGTATCATATTACAATTCGAACTATTGAAGTATTATTGACACATTTAATTCAGATTGAAATCTTTAAAATAAACTGAAACTAAAATACCTCTACGGCAGAAAATATTTCTAACCGGAAGTTTGGACTAGTTAGTAAGATAATTAGTCTTAAGGTACGACAAAAATGTAAATACTTTAGTATATGAAAATATGTCATAAAAACGACAGATTGATATAGATGTGGGCCTCAGGGCAGACAAATATGTCTCTCGTCCTCATTAATTCATATGACTTGCTCTCAGCTTTGTTTATATTAATATAGTTGAGGTATAGGACCGTGGAATATATAAAACACATGCATTGTTTATATTAATATAGTTAAGGTATAGGGCCGTGGAATATATTTCAACTATAAAACACATGCATTGTTTATTTTAATATAGTTATGGTATAGGGCCGTGGAATATATTTCAACTATAAAACACATGCATTGCCACTGGACACTTGTTTATATCCAAACAACGATGACAATGAAAACAATTATAATCGATAAAGATTAACATTAAATAGCTGTTCCTTTTGGACGCAGCTTTATGACTATCTGTACAGATCATCTCAGAATTGAGTTAAGAATTCATTCAAAAAAATTGCCTATTTTAACTAAAATATAGGTCTTTATACAACCGCTGTTGTTTTAATGTATCAAATACATCAATAAGAAACTTTTAAGAAACTGTGTGCAAAGTTTTGTATTTCTGGATCAAAGATATTTCTCATAAACAGTGATTGAAAGTTGAGTAATTGAGAATGTTTTGTGAACTCGAGATCTGGAGTAAGTACCCACAATGAGTGTGGAACTATTAATGAAGGGTGTCAGTTACCGAACTTAGAAGCCTAGTTAATGCATACCTGCTATTTGGTTTGCATATCTCCTATCAAGCGGAAAATATCTTAATTAACCCCAACACAAGTTCAAGTGCTTTGTAGATCTTCACAGGTGTATAGCAAATGTGAATTGTCAGTATGAGACTGTGCAATTATAAGATGTTTGGGTTAGTTTTTATGGAAATATGTCAACCCCTAGTCGAGTTTAATTTAATATCAATTTACTTATGTTTAGTTCCTTGCTAAAAGTGGTAATACAGCTTTAAGATAACCCCGAAAGCGATTAAAACAAATTGATAATATAGGTTAATATCAAACAATACGTTTTAAAATATAACGGAGTGCCCTCCATTTTAATAAAAATGCATCATGACATTTTTGTCACAGGGTTTGCAGCAAGGTTCGCTATTAATTGAAACCTTATTAATGGTATCAAAAAAAAAAGAAAAAAAAATAGTTGTGGTAACCACATGTAGGGGGGGAGGGGTTACTTGATTTATGGCGCTAAACCAAAGTATACACAAACAGGTAGTGTCTAATAATAATTCAGGAAACCCAACATGACCATCAGTAAGGAGCACATTCCTTCAAATACGAAGACAGTCAGTGTTGTACAACAAACTTATTTCACACATACAATTGAACCCTCAATCCTGCCGGAACAAGTGTGAATGGTTGTCCCTTGGGTCATTAAAAGTCGGCCCTTTTGTTATATTTGAATAGAATAGTTATATGGCTTGTCAAAGTAGAAAGTTAACAGTTAAGGTTTTTGTATGTTGAATAATGGTAGACAATAGTCAAGCTAGGTTAAATCGTATAATTCACACACGGAATAGATGAGGTGTATTTGTCTAGACTGTGTTATGCACACCTTTAGGACGTTATACTATTAATCCGATTAGTGGTTTCTTTTAAAAATTTATTTCAAGTCGTTTGAATTATTTAAATAATCAACTTAACATCAAACGTTTAAAATTTATTGATACACGCTATAGTTTGTATTATTTGTATTTTATTTCATGATTTTTGACGTATTTAAAACATCGAACTTTTTAAAAACCTTAGATATCCCGATATCTATTTTCTAATCTGTATTTAGTTTCTGTAATTTTAAACATTACCATTATTATTTAAAAGCACAGACAATTAAAATTTTAAAATAATATAAGATTACAGCTCTATTGCTGACGGTGTATTACAAACAATTTAATATTTTTATTCCTGCTTAGTTAATAATACACCATATTAAATAAAGTAGTACAAACATCGATTGATATAATAGAATAGAAATTGGAAGACTTACCGGGTCATCCGTATGCCAAAGATCATAGGACTTCTGTTTTGACATGATTTTAGTTCAAATCCAAAGCAAATACGAAATATCACAGAGTGTAAAGTCAAACTGTGGGATAGTGAACTTGTCACAAAGATACCGATACCCAGTCTTTACAGGTGTCTGTAGTCGCGATCAACCGGTGTGAAGTATGGGGGTGACATTTGACATGTTTTAGGAATGTGTGAAGTGGTTATTACTATTATTCATTGAGGTATTATGCAGCATTTCAATAGAAGAAACGGGCCTGGACGACCAAGTATAACTGGGTTAATAATAATGTACATGCCACGCTTTATCGGATTTTAACTAAGGAGAGTTCTTTTGTGTGCACCATTTTTCGGGCACACCCACCGTTATGTATTACAGAAAACAGGATAATCATTGTGAGGACCGGGGGACCTTAAGTACATAAGGGGTGGGACGGGGGGAGCGAACTAATACAAATGACCAAACTTTGGCAGCATTATTTCACAAACATGAATGTAACTACATGAAGCCTGGTTTGAAATTGGTCAGTAATAAATAAGCGAGGACATTTCGCCAAATCCGCAAAGTAACCTACCGGAATTGGTTTTGTCGAACGGCGAACACGGCTGACCCAAATGGTCGTCCAGGTAGGACTTTGGCAGTTAGAAATCGAAATATGAACAGGTCCGGGCAAAATTTCCATCACAGCACATCCTCTTTATCCCGGTTAGTGAGGAAACCACGGACGTTAAACCCCATTTTATTTTATTAATAAAAGTTCGTTAAGGTTATTGACCTATAATACCGATGGACTGTGAAGATGATGCGGTAAATTGACTAACTGGGCCATGAAACACCGCAATATAAACATGTTTTTACCGTTTCGCATAAGTTACTTTAAATGGATGACGGATTTTTCAATGGCTTAGAACATCCACGAGAATTTTAACGATAAGCTGGGTAATATTAGTATAGCCTCGCTTGTCCAGTTTCGTTGCCACGGTAATAAGCATCTTCCAACACTATGAATATGAATATAATTGGGGATGCTAATGCAATAAAGTGCCATTTCACACAGTTTGCCAAAAAATAGTATTTTTGCAAATCATTTGACTATGAACACTAAAATGGACATACTGTGATAAAAATGATAAAAGTTGTCAAGAAAATCTGCTAATATGGATTTATTTGAAAAATCAAATGATCTTTTTTTTAAAAAAACATGGGCAGTTGTCCATCATATTGCGCTACCATCCTCAATTGTCAATCGGAGGGTGGGGGAGGGGGGTCATTGTGGCTAAATGAGTAAGGCACTGACTCGCTAGCCTGGAGGTCGAGTGCTCTATCACTGCATTTAGTTCATCCAGATTTTTCAGCGTGGTTCCCCCTTCTCAGTGATGCAGGACGAAACGAAAAACATTGGCGTGCACGTAAAAGATCTCTTGATAGAATTCGATATAAGTGTAGACCGTTGTGCCGCTGTCCCTCCAAAATTCGTCTCATGGGATACTATATGGCGTATGCCCGTCTTCATTAGCAGAACAGTTGTGCGTCAATATATTCATTTAAATCTTACCTTATGAATCTTTAAAGGGGGGGGGGGTATTATACCGCCTGCCATTGAGTCAACTGGCGTGGTTTCGAATCCCCGGTGCCTTTCCAACATTGTGGGTTTTCTCCGGATATTCCGGTTTCCTCAAACTGCTAAAGACCCCTACGCGCAAGCGAATTATTGAAATAAAATTAAACCATATGTTAGTCCCTAAATGACCTAATTTGTGTCGAGTGGACGTTAAACCCCCCTCTCTCTCTCTCTCTCTATCTATCTCTCTCTCTCTCTCTCCTTGATTAACTATGGGTGGGAAAAATAACACAGCCAAGAAGACACCACAAAGATAAAATTATTCAGGTTTAATTGGGTGTGTATTTAAAACTACAAAACATGTTATCATTTATTAATAAACTCATTTTTAAAAATCAAAAAACACCACCTGTTGCGAGCGACTGAATTTAGAATATCAATTGCTAGAAAATAAAACACAGCGGTCGTTTATGAAATGAAATTAAATGAGTTTTTAAATGAGTCGTGTGTTAAGTATAGTCAAATATTTCGCCAACAATACTGATTTCTTAGGAATGTTCATAGCGGCCACATCCTCAGCCCCTCTAAAAAAAATCCGTAGCACTCCTAATTCTATGAGCTGGCTACGGGTCCGGACCCCAATCGGATTAAAATGCTGATCTATGTTTCAATTTATATTTAGACTTTCGATGGCCTACGCTACATGAAGATGTGACAAGTTGTCCTGAATGTCGTTTGGGGGTGGGGGGGGGGGTCGTACGAGTGACTTTTGACCATATGACGTTCATACGTTGATCAGGGGCGGATCCAGAGGGGGTCCAAACCCTCGCCCCCCCCCCCTGCTCAGCTACATAAAAAAATTGACTTGCATCAATGAAATTACTTCACAAAGTGATCCTACATCAATATAAAAACGATTTCTCTGTTTAAAAAGCTAAATTTGTATGTATGCCTATGTAATTTAGAGACGATGATGGCAGATTTTCGTAACATAAACCTGGCAAACCCCCTCCTGCAAAAATTCCTGATTAGCCAATCAGCGTCGATGTTACTAAAGGTTTACCCATAGTTCCGTGCATTACACGCCAAGAAGTCGTCGTAGCAGGCCCTACCACTGGCTAACAGCGCACTTCAATCAAAACGCTTGTAATATAACAACTCTTCTGGATCCTAGTGGGGTATAGATAAGTAAAACGAAATTTTGACCATTAAAAACGAAACGAATAAGATCGGTGTTTTTCAAGATCAGATAGCCACGACCCCTAGATTTTCAAACACAAACATAATTGAAAAAACCGAAAGTAAGACAACAAAAAAACCGAAAGTAAAGACCAGTTTTAATTAGATGGGTTTCGTTGATTTTTAAGACCTTAAACATCACCCTCAGATTTTCAAATCCAAGCTATATGACTCATGTTATATATATGACGTGTTGTTGATGGGAGGAGGTCACTCGACCAACAAACACCTGTATATACTTTTCTTAGTAGCCGACAGTTTAATGAAGTTTCTAAGAACTTTTGAAGGTGTAGATGGTGTCGTTAAAGTTATTTGTGTAGAAAACGGGTCAGTGGAAGTCGATGGTGGTGAAAGACAATAGAGAGAGGGGGTGTTAAGATACAGTATATCATTTTGCGATTTATCACAATTCATCCTCGGCCGTGTTACGAGTAGTATGAAAGAGGGTCGGGCCGAGGGCGATTTACTTGAGTGAATAACCAGGTCGTACAACCGTTAACAGTGGTGTTGGATATCTGAACTCGTGAATCATCGCATCGACCTTGACTATACTGTACTACTAACTTCTTTTAAAAAGTGTGGAAATATCCCACACAGCTGAAATGACTCGAGAAAAAAAAACGACATCCAAAGACAACAGTTTATCCGTAAAAGAAACTTAGATGTTGAGCACATTGGAAAAAAACCCGTCATGCCTTCAGTATCATGAATTTCATGTTCACAAATTCATAACTAAACAAATCTCTATGGCTACGGTTCGTCCCCCTTATCACCCCAAATGCTACAAAACTATTTTTAAATAAATCCGTTAACAACTGTATAGTCACTATCGCTGTAAAATGCAGTCTGATAAAAAAAAACACAAAGCCTTTTTCGTTTCGTTTTTTATTGTTCAAAATTTTGTTTTATTGTCTTTACTGCCCTAAGATCAGGAAACGTTGCTACCATTGACGTGTTCTGGATGATGTTGGGGATTAACCAACTGGTCATACCTTCATATAGTGTAGGCCATCGAAAGTATAAAAAAATAGATCTGGATTTATTCAGATTGCTGCAATGTGAGCACATATTTTATGAACAGTAGCCTTTATCAAGTCATGTTTTTTTTAGACAAAGAGATGTAAATAGGAAACGGAGGGTTGCGGAAAGCGGGACCTAGAATATAGATCGTGTTTGTCCTATTAGCACAACAAATCCGCCAAAAAGTGTATCCGCTTCACAACCTAACTGTTGACGGACTGATACAGTGGGAGAATAATACGTCACTGAAAGGTGGGCGCATAGAAATGAAGTGTAGCGAATCTCTTCTTTCCATCTCTTAATGTTTTTGCCTTTTTAAGTATATACGGGTGTTCACGTATTTTTCTAGTTGGCGATGCTAGATTCAATGGATTCAATGATGCATGTAAACCAGTGACTACAGATGATTGCACCGGACATTCCTTCTTTTATCCTATTTTTCGAGGTAGTGAATGGGAACGGGTCTAATTGCCAAGACCGCGGATATTTACAAACTCGCTCTCAATAAAATAGATTTGTCAAGATGGCTGAGAGAGAGAGAGAGAGAGAGGGAGATAGATGGGGTTTAACGTCCACTCGACACAAATTAGGTCATTTCGGGACTAACATATGGTTTAATTTTATTTCAATACTTCGCTTGCGCGTAGGGCAAGATGGCTGATGTTTACCAATACGATTAAAATACAGATCTGTATTTCGTTTCGTTTTATTTAATATATATATAGAATTCGAAAAAAATTGTAAAACTACACATTTGGATGGTTCTTCTATGACGGATGGTCGTCTGACAAGCTTAATCCTAAAAAAAACTTTAACTATTCTGTTGGGGGTAGATAGCAATGACATTATAGTGCAAACCTCTATCATAAGCTCTTGTGGCGTTTTGTGAAAAAAATAAACAAATAATATATGTGGTGAACTTTCGGGTGGCCTTGATTTTAAAAGATTTAAAAACGAGAGAGAAAAATGGGGTTTAACGTCCGGTCGACACAAACTACGTCATTTCGGGACTAACATATGTTTTTTATTTTTATAATTTGCTTGCGCGTAGAGGTCTTTAGCAGTGGGAGGAAACCGGAATGCCCGGAGAAAACCGACGAGGTTGGACAGGCGACCCTACTTCTTGCCACGTACAACCGGGGACTTGAAACCACGCCAGTTGACTCAATGACAGGCTTTATGATACAGCGCGCGCGCTAACCATTCGGCCACCCAGCCCCCATTGAAAACGAATGATAGTTAATTATTGAAATAAAATATGGATAATCGAGACTTTGTTTACTTTCACAACAACGGTGAGACTCTGCTATTTTCCAGGCAGCCCAGCTTCACTCGTAATTTTCATCATATTCCATTATCTATTTTTGAACTATTCTAGCGAGGATTTCTGGATCTTTATCTAATCTTAGTTTTCAGTAATATAAGAGTTGTTTCCCTTTAATTGGTCATGCATTACGACTAAGATTAAACGAAATGAAATGCGAGTTGAACGTCATACTGTTCTGTGTCGAAGACCGGCATACGCAACAATGGTCCCCACTCGGCTTGGCAAAATGTTCAACCATAGTTCAACTGGGTCTCGACCATGCGCACTCGCTCTTGAAATAATTAGACTATAGTCACAACCATGGTTAAAGCCCCAATAACACTCTTGTTGTAACTGAATAATATGTCCCAATCTTCATTCTGGTCAACAAATCGTATTATTTTAGAATATTCCAATTAAATTATGATATAAATTTCATCTTAACACACCTATTTTAAAAAATTGGAAAAATTCAACCAATTGATTTGAAAAGTCTAACGTAAACCTTTTCAAATGTGACTTGGATTTTAAAATATTTTCGAACTCCCTGGACAAGTAAAATAGGTTGTAATGGATAATTTACACAACAGGTAGGACAATTAAACATCTAGTACTTAGAATGTTATTGTCCCTTTAACTACCTTTCGAGGTCGGTTGAAACTGGTCAAGTCAGATTAAAAATGGCAGCCCGTGACGAAACATGTTGTGTTGGAATTGTTACTTGAAGATGGAACGTATACTACAAATGTTGCCCCAGAACCCGAGACTTACAGGCGCGGATCCAGGATTTTTTGCAGGGGGGGGGTCTAGGTTTGATAATTGCTTAACTAACTGAGCTCAACCGATTAACGGGGGGTATGGGGGCCCTCCCCCAGAAAAATTTGGTAATTTAGATTCAATTTGGTTCATTTTGACGTATTTCCGGGAGGTAAATTCCAAAATTACAGGTCTAAATCGCCAATAAAATCGCATAAAAAATTTTTTCAAGCCTGAGCAGGGGGGGGGGGGGGTCCGGACCCCCTGGACGCCCCCTCTGGATCCGCGCCTGACTTATTTAAAATCATATAAAAGTCGTTTCCAGATATATATAATATAGAGTGTGTAATCATGTTTTGTCAATCAATTCAACCAAGGCTGATGTCAGACTGAAATTATAAAAGTGACAGTATTATAGTAAAAATATTTCATTCATTTGTGAATTTTATTTGGAAAAACACTAACAGAAACAAACGATTTTGTTCATTAAATGCATCAGTTTAATATGCATTGTAAATATAAATTATGTAACTGTAAATAAACTCCAGTTGGTTTGGGGTTTTTTTTATTGTCTGGGGATAACTCGGCCACTAACTCAACTGTACATGAGTAGATTTCTTGAAATCGTCGTTATCATATTCTACCTCTAGCACAGCATTTTTAACAGAATCAGAAACTTTTGGTAAACGCTCCAAGATTTTTCTCAAAAAATGACGTGGTCATATCAAAGTTTTTATTAAGCAAATTGCGTTTTCGTTAAGTAAAAATTTTTGTAGCAGTACATAGAGAGAACGGCGTCCATTTTGAAAACTATGATCGAACTAGTTTCCGTTCGGCTGTAGTGAACTATCTTCTGTCGCGTAGTCGTGATCATACAAGCGCATCCGAAGGTTATCCTGTACAACGATGAAACTTTTACCCGGACAGAGGTACTACGGCCTAATCGTATTTCAAATTCCAACTGCCAAAAGATCTTTTACCTACACCCGAGAAATAAACATCTCTGTCTATGATAGACACTACAAACATTTCAAATCAGAATAATAAAGACACGAAACAACTTAAAATAGGCAATCATTTGTAGACATATTTCATGTAAAATAATCCAGGGTTGATAACTATGGTGCCTACATTTGTGAAATTTATCTGCTTTAATAGTAAGTTCAGGACAGAAAATAGACATTGCACGAAATAAACAAATATCAGTGGAACCGGGGGGCCAGTCCTAAGCATCCACGGCGCACTGTACATTTCCAGGCCTGTTAATGTACAGGCTTCGCTAAAAATGAAAAAAAAAAGGATTTACAGAAAGACGTAACAGAAATAGTGCAACCAATCTTGACCCCGGGACACCTCTTTAATGTGTGTATGTGTGTGTGTGTGTGGGGGGGGGGGCTAGTGGTCTAGAGTGCCACGCTTCGACTTCTAGCTGGCTTGGTTACCTCTGGCTTGCGGCTGTGGTTTTGAGCCCTGGTGTGAGCGTATGTGGCATGGAGATAGGGGCGCCTTCTCAACCTCGTGGGTTTCCTCCGGGCACTCCGGTTTCCTCCCACTGCTAAAGACCCCTACGCGCAAGCGAATTATTGAAAAAAAATTAAACCATATGTTAGTCCCGAAATGACCTGATTTGTGTTGAGTGGACGTTAAATCCCATTTCCCTCTCTCCTCCTTAATGGCGATAGTCTGTTAGTTGAAGTTATGAGTCAGAACTTCAAACGATTTTTACAATAAGGGCGATAATCCGGATAGAATCTCGGAAAACCCTAAAATAATAAGTGTAGTGAGCAAGTACGCTGACTTTGTGTAGTTCTATGGAAAATATTGCAATATTGCAACTTTAACTCATTTGTGTTAAGGCCCCGAGTTCACAAAACATTCTCAGACTTAAGTTAAAGATACATTATCGGATATTAGATAAAGAGCTGGCAATTCTCACTATAATAATTAAACACTAGATAATGTAAAGGCGATTTGTTGAAAATTTCAGCCAAAATGATCCACTATGAACCGAGATTTTAGCAATTGAATAGTTGGGGCTGGTCTCGATCATCATTACTAAGCGAATTATGAAATAAAATTGGCCATGTGTTTTTTCCGAAATGATTCAATTGTGTCGAGTGGAAGTTACCCCCTCCCTCCCTCTCTCTCTCTTTCTCTCTCCACAAAAGTCAGTTTAAAAGAAATAGGTCGCCATTCCACACTAAATGCTCTCTTATTTGTGATACGATATTGCCATATTCTTGTAGTTTTTATCATTACTAGTATGCATTAGTATTGCCAGAAGACTTGATTTTGTAAGGTTTCTTAACCTTAACGTAGTAGTCTATTACAACTGCCGGTAGCGCGAATCCTTATAATCATATTCTATGCGAGGAACAACAATAAATTATATCACGTGACCGGATTCAGCTTCTGCGGTAATATCCCTGAGCTACCTTTGTTATAAAAAAACTACCCATATTCCAAACTGGCGTTGACCAGGAATGATATGCATCTTTTGTTTTAATATCATTTAGAATTGATTTAATCAATACCGAGTCGCTTAGTACAACTCTTAAAATATGTTCGGCGCTCTTCGGGGTTGGTTTCGATCCCTGGTGTGAGCATGTGTGGCATGGAGATAGGTTTCCTCCCACTGCTAAAGACGCCTACGCGCAAGCGAATTATTGAAATAAAATTGAAACCATGTTAGTCCCAAAATGACCTAGTTTGTGTCGAGTGGACGTTAAACGCCATATTTCTCTCTCTCCCTCTCTTCTCTCTCTCTCCCTCTTCGGAAATTTCTATGCTTATTAGTCTGAATGATGCCCAACAGTAGGGCGTTTACACCACCACCCCTTCCCCAATTTCATTTCGTTTTTGGAATTAATTACTTTGTTAGGGAACGGTGAAGAGCAGTAAGTCGTAGAATGTTAACCACCATGACATTTTATTTTGGAAATTAATTATTTTGCTGTGGAATGAGTAAGGGCAGTCGTTCGCACGTTATTGCATTTCATTTTAGAGATTATTTTTTGTTGTGGAACGGGTAAGGACAGTAAGCCAACGCCCCCAAAAGAACCCCAAATGCATCTTATTTTTGGATTTAATTATTTTATTGGGGAGCGGGTTAGGGCAATAGTTTTACCCGTGTTGTAGATCTTAAGATCTGTGTGTCATGTTTTCCTTCCAAAAAGCCTTGTTCCTGACAACAGGAAGTGAGGTATTTATATTATCATGGCGGATTTTCCGGGTTCTCGAGTTAGTAAAGTTACCTCATTTGGCAAGACACCAAGGTTCCATTGGAATAAGGATGAAAATACCGTGGTTCAAAATTCTGTATTTGAGACACCGGCAGCTAGCAGCGTCACCTTAAATTAACCAGACACCTCCGGGGCAATAGGCTTGTATCGGAATCCTACATAAGCTAAGGTTCAACGTTCTATACCGTCTTCATTATACTTCGGTCGATGGAAAAACAATTAGGTCCTTAAACCCATTTTAATTTCCGTCGACATTCAATATATGGGGCATTGACATCTGAAGCAAGGCTGACACTTGCACGATTCCGTGGCACGCATTGGCACGACTGGAGTCGTCACGACACCGTCCGATTTGCGCAATGTGGGAAATGCGTAAACAATGCGCAAACTATGCGTGAACTGGTCGTGTCAGTTCGTGTCAATGTGGACACTGATGGGCACGACAAAACGTGCAAGTGTCAGCCTGGCTTAATGCTAGATTCCTGCTATCAATGGGTTATATTGTGGAGTAATCGTGGTAATCCTATCAGGTCTTATCATATATGGAAGTCAATCGTAACAATTGTGTTGATCGTATCGATACGTATCCGAACGTATCTGCACATAGGAGAACTCAGTAGAGACGACCCTATCGTAAAACATGGCACGACAGTTGGAATCTAGCTAAGCATCACAACGTCATCTGAAATTTCTGGTTGTCTACTTTTAACGCGAAGTCAAAGGTCGGAATCGTTTCCTTTAATTTTACAAAAATCACTGTTTTGATTCCTTTTTTATAATTATCAGTAACATTCACACTGTTTTTTTTTTACCAAAGCACCATTGTTCCGCGTTATTTTGTTTAAAAAAACACCATTATTCCGAGTTATTTTGTTTACCAAAACACCATTGTTCCGAGTTATTTTGAGGTTTAACATAACCGTAATAACAAATTCACATTATTTTTGCTTTTTTTTTAAGTGAAAAATCCATCTCAAATTCGTTTTGAATGTAAGTCAGTCTATCTGGAACCGAGAAAGGATACAGTACAAAAAAGAGGAGTTATGTTTGAGTCGAGTATATAATACATAATTTTTTTAAATTCACAATTAATTTGGGTTTTTTTGTTTTTTTTAACTAAAAAAATTGTCTTGCTATAAAAGGATACAAAATTATCTTGATATAATAGGACACTGTCAGTGATTTTCAATGATTAACCGAGTTCAAATTTTCTAGAATTAATAAAAAGAAATGAAATAGGTTATAACAATACCGTATCTTTTCTGCGCTGGCCGTGCATAAGCATGCCGTGTGCTATGAAAGAAGATTTGTCCTGACTGATAGCGGCATTTTCGCCTGCTCTTAGTTCAAGATCGTTTCCTCTGTGGCCATTGCTGGATTGACTTGATACTTGAGCATTTGGGTGAGAGAGAGAGACAGAAATGGGGTTTAACGTCCACTCAACACAAACTAGGTCATTTCGGGACTAACATTATGGTTTAATTTTATTTCAAGAATTCGCTTGCGCGTAGGGGTCTTTAGCAGTGGGAGGAAACCGGAGAGCCCGGAGGAAACCCACGAGGTTGAGAAGGCGCCCCTATTTCCATGCCACATACGCTCACACCAGAGCTCGAAACCACAGCCGCAAACCCGAGGTGACCAGCATTTGGGTGAGTGTGTCTATTCTTCCGTTCAATCAAATAACAACCCTTCGTTTATTAAGTCTAAGAATTCACGAACCATTCTCAGACTTAGGTTAAGAATTTACTCAACTTTCAATCACTGTTTACGAGAAATATTCAGAAATACAAACTTTGCACATAGTTTCTTATTGATGTATTTGATACATTAAAACAATGGGCTATATTTTTGTTAGAATTGGGCGAGTAGTTTTGAGTAAATTCATAACTTAACGTAGCTAAGCTTCTAACTCAATATCATCCAAATTCTTTGTAATTGAAAAAACGAATTATTTTTCAATCTATATCAATATTGATGTTGTGATTTTACCGTCAAAAGACGGGCTTCTGATATCAAATATTTAAGGCAAAATAAGCATTTTACCATGCTATAAACAAACCAGTGCCATCAACAAGTTTCCTCTATAGCCCATATAAACAAGCCGGTAAAGCCCATATATAAAACCAAGTGCCATCAATACGTTTCCCCTAAAGCCCAAATAAACAACCCAGCCCTATCTATACGTTCAGCTTCAATCTTTTGATGGGCTCCGTTTTAATCTGAACGACATTAGTATTAGACTGGGAAATTGTCTACCGTTGATGTTTTGGTTTCGTTTTCTTTATTACTTAAAGATGCATTATGCAAGAGCTAAATCTGCTTATTGCATCTCTTTCTTCGGGTCTTAAATTGTGTAAGAGCTAGATCTACATATTGCAGTTCTTTCGTTAGCCTTACATTATGTAAAAGCTAAGTCTGCCTTTTGCAGTTCTTTCGTTAGTTATTATACATTTATTTACGTTTATCAACCCTTGATGTTATCGGATACTCGATTTTTTTACAGATTTAAATGCTATTGGCGGTTAATGATTTAATTTTAAAATGGTTTATCGAGACTTTGTTTACTATCGTAACAATGATAATAAAGATTCTGATCTTCTCCAAACAGCCCTAACGTCGCCGAGAATGTAAGTGGACTGAAATTTTCAAGATATACCGTTATCATTATTTATTTTTTAACTATTGTCGCGAGAAGTGTCAGTTCTTTATCTTATCTTACATAACGTATCTTTAAATTTCACTTCGTATATAACATACGGTGGACGTCATACAGCCCGGGTGTAATTCACTAGCACGTATCATAAAGCCTGCCATTGAGTCAACTGGCGTGGTTTCGAATCCCCGGTTGTACGTGAAAAGGAGTAGGGTCGGCTGTCCAGCCTCGTGGGTTTTCTCCGGGTCCGACGGTTTTTCCCGCACTGCTAAAAACCCTTACACGCAAGCGAATCATTGAATTAAAATTAAACCATATGTTAGTCATGAAATGACCTGGTTTGTGTCGAGTGGACGTTAAACCCCATTTCTCTCTCACTAACACGTACCTTTAGATTAGTTTTCCGACCTCCAATTAACTATTCCGACTTTTTATTCTATCTATGACAAAAGCTGAAAGGTTCGTTAATGGCGTCTTTATTTATTTTTTTTTTTTTATTTTTTTTGGAACTTGCCGCCTCATAAATTCACCACGCATGTCTTTATATAATCGTCATCCTCGAAATCTTACATTATAGTATCTTTAAATGTTAAAAAATCAATACGAGTTCCGTTAGGGCGATTAAACCGTAAAATTAATTAGATATTGTCCGACACATACAAGATGGTGGTTTCAAGTTGGATGTGACCAGTTTTTTTTTTGTTTTTTTTTTAAATTGAGAGCGTGGGAGGCGTGGGTGTATTGTTTAGCTTTTGTACTTTAAGCTTTTGGGAGATAAATGATTCTCAAAGATTTTTAATTTAATATAATTAGCTGCGGGTATGTTCGATGCATTGAGGATAATTTCATTTTGGAATCAGAAAACTTTCCAGTTCAGGGCAATTCTTTCTTTCATTTCATTCATTTGTTTTTGAGATTTTTTGTTTCGTTTTGTATTATGGAGGGAGGTATACATTCACATAACATGCCAACGACCATATGTATCGGATATGTCTTCCACTGAAACTCAACACTTTGGTTTTGTTAAAGCTGTATCTTTTGTCTTGGTGTTCAATCAATTCAAGCAAGATCGAAACGAAACTTGACATGTTCTTTCCTTGGACGATTGTGATTTTTAATATTAAGTCATAATTTCAAGATGGCTGTGATGACGTCAGAGTACGGTGGTACTTGCTATTCAATATAAGTATATGACTGGTTATTCCCAAAGCATCGAGTGTAATTTAATTCTGGAATTAGAAGACTTTTCGGAGTAATTTAACAGAATAATATATCTGATAGGTCTTCCGGTGAAACTCGACACTTTGGTGAAGTTAGCGATATCTTTTGTTTACGCGGACTAAGGAGACTGGAAATATCATAGATTAACAATCCAACAACCTGTACGATTAGATAAATCAAGTCGGCCTATTGCCAATATTTCCGGTTGACTGGAACGCCGCCGTTAAATAAGCCTACTCCACATTTAATTAAAGCCTCCACCATGTGTCATTTCCGCTCCCTAGAACCATTAATTGTTCCGATACTTTAAATCAACAGTCATAAATGGCATACGTAAAGTAGGCTAATTATTAAAATGAAATTAATTTGTCTGGATGTCTTTAATTAATTTCTAAACAATAGGAAAGGAATATGGTTTATAGTTTATCCTATATTGTTCGGTACAAAGATATGGCAACGGTTGTTACAATAGATATATCAATAGAACAAGGACATTTTTCTGGAGAAAATAAAGAAATAAAACGGGATTTAACCTCCTACCTATCTGCACCAAACGAGATAATAAAGACGAGCATAAGACATGATGTGTGTTATGGGGGAATTTTGCCGAGACAGCGTCGTTTCCATCTATTCTTCATCGAATTCAAAATACCAAGGGTTCTTTTAAGTGCACACCAATTTGTACACGGAAGCCTTGGAACTACTAGACCCGGATTCAAGCCAACCGCACCATCATATTTCACTTGACAAGGGAAAACCACGCTAGACAATCCACGATGTTGGACAGGTGATCCTACTCCTTGTTACGTACAACCGCGGAATCGAAACCACGCCAGCTGAGTCAATGACATACTTGACAACACGCACGGGCTAGGCTAAACATTCGGCCATACACCCCCCCGCACCCCAACCTGTCAATCATAGAGGTTAGTAAATGTAGATATCTGTGTTACATTCATGGAGGTACTGAATGGTCACTTATATCATGAATTTGACATTATAGTATGTCGTGCATGGGAACGATGCTATCTCATCTAAATGATATAATTCTCAAGATCAGACATACAGTGTCGTGCTTTGGAATGATTCACTCTGATCTAAATGACAGAACTCTGATGATTTGCAAATGTATAATGTTACTAAAGTCGAACGCCGTTGATATCCTTACACTCCTCGTAGGCCGTTACATTTATTCTATTAAACATTGGATGAAAGCAACCACTAGTTCGACTGATGATACTCTTATGGTTCTAGAAATAACTACTAAATGTCTTTAAAGCTTGGAGACATTTCAGTACGTCGGTTGCTTTATTTTCTAATCATTCGGGTCGGGAAGAAAAACCGAAACCCCATTTCCCTCATTGCACACTGTGTGGTGTATGCTCGTCTTCATTAGCGCAATCGGTGTAGAACGTTAAACCCATTTCATTTCACTGTAGAACGTTAAACCCATTTCATTTCACTGTCAGACTGGGATCTAGCAGCAACGGCCACTAAAAATACTAGGTCATTTCGGGACTAACATATGGGTCGATCTTTAACACTGAGAGACAACTGAAGCACCTGCGGAGGAGACCCACGAGGTTGAACAGGCGATCCTGCTCCTTGTCACTTGACTCAATTACAGACCTAATTATCTAACGCGCACGCTTTAAACTATTCGGTAACCCAATCCCTCTTGTATGAAAAAAAAAACTAAGGCGTGGTAAATCAATAAAGTTGTAAAGGAGGCTGGGGTATTAATGTTATATTTATACTTCTGTATGTCATTTTGATTGATTTCCAGCAAGTCTGACCGCTGGTAATTGATTACCTAACTATTGGTACCAAAGACGGCCATCGGCTTAACGAAGAACAAGATCGCAGCCAGATCGATTTTATGCATGCGATTTAAGCCTAAATGTACAGCCTAAACTAAAGATAAAATTGGTCCAGTACTAATATATTAACAAATGAGAAGACCATATCTTATTTAACGTTTTCAAGGAATTGAAAGTAGAAGGGTCTTCTTAAAGCAAAAGGGTGTTCGATCCCTGCATTGGCCAAGAAAGTTTATACAGATTTTTCGCAGGACGGCGGTCCTGACATGGACACCTGTATAGTCCTTCGGAAGGATCGTGGACCCGTGTACACATTGGCGTGCACGGAAAAGATCCCTTGACTGCTGGAATTCGATATAAGAGTAGGTCGTAGTATCGCTTTCCGGGCAAATGGCGTTGGTCCATCTTCATTAGCCCAGATCGAAGCAGAACAGTAGGACGTTAAACTCCATTTTATTTCTTAAAGCAAAATTTGAGAAAATGACAAATTATATTCCTTGTGTAACTTTACACGAAACGAACAAAGGAGTTATTACGTGCAACAATTCTTATATATCGATTTACTCAATGCTTAATATCAAGTTGAGTGGGAATAAAGGAAGGATAACCATATCTCCAAGTACGCAAGATTTGTCTACTTTTTCAACTATCAGCTTGATAACAAGAGACTACATACAACATTATCCAGGAAATACAATACGTTCTAAGTGGTGCTATTGTAATCGTATGTTTATCTTACAATATCGCTTTACTTTATTCAAATACTACAGGACATACTACGCTGTCTACCGTAGTTCCTCGCCTGTGTGAAATTGGTTAGCTGTTCCAATTGTTTGGGGTCCTTAAATAAATCACGTCGATGTTAGTTATTCTTGAAATGAGAATCATAAAAAAAAAAATATGACTGGTAGGTGCAATATGGGCGATGGGTATCTTTTAGTAATCACATGATGCATCTGTCCGACATTTCTGACCGACATTTTTTTTTTTTTTTTTGTTTATTGTAGACAATGTTTAAACTCAAATGAGCTAGCAACAGCATACCTTTCAGTAATCATTAGTCCGAAATTCCTGACTTTCTCTACGACAACCCACGGTGTCCAATGGTCATGGACGGTTGATTGCGGTCATAAACGAACTGTCCATTTGCAAGACCGCGAATTATGCGATCGTTAACCAAATCTGCAACAACCCATGATTTACAACGGTCATGGATTGTTGATTGCGATCGCGAATGAACTGTCCATCAAGAAGAGTTATGCGATTGTTAACCGAATTCCCACAATTAGAAATATGCGGGAAACAACAAAAGTAAACCGTGGTTAAAATTCATGACATAAGCTGCTGAATTTGAAACACAATGAGCGTTTAAGACAGGACTTCTTTGTGTGGTACAATTCCTGTTCGAGGAATCCTCTCTAGTCTGCGAGTTGGGGTTACGGTTCAGTCCTCTCTTGGATTGACAAAACGTCGACACCCTTCCAAGGTTTTCGTGACAAAGAGAAGAGTCGCCCCTGGCAACCTCCTTGGTTATCTCCGAGTTCACTCCCACGGGGTCCTTCTTGCAAGCAAATTATTGAAATAGAATTATACTATGTGGTAGTCCAGAAATGGCCCATTGTGTGTCGAGGGTACGTTAAACCACATGTCATGTACAGTCATTGGGAACTAAACCATACCACTTACCAATATTATCTACAGCGCATGCGTTGTCTATTTACTACTTTGTGTTAACTACAGTCTACAATTATGGTTGGGTCGTTTTTGGCTTTGAGCATATTGTTCAACTTGGTAACATAAAGAACCGTGCCGATTGATATTTGAACATTTTGCAATGACAACTCCGAGAGTTACACCCCCTTGAATACAAAACTCTCCCGGGGTCACAATTATTATTGTATTAATATGGAATTTGGGTAGACTGTTAAATGATTTTCGACCATATGCCACGTGATTACAAAATCCCGTTGCTCTCCAGGGGAATCTAATTTGATTAATTCATTATGAATTTTAGTAGGTTACGTGTACATATAGTTTGGGCATAAGACAGGCAACCATTGATTTGGGGCGATGTATGTCCCTTGATGAATGGATCAGATTCCTAAAAGGAAGATGGCTTTTTCTTTTTGACCATTTTTGAGGATGATTTTGGGAGTTGAGTCCCTTGCTTACGATTTTTTGCGAGTACTCAGACAATGATTATTATTTATTCTATGTTTATGAAAAATCAAAAGGAAGATTTGAATAGATTTGTAACAATTCCTGACTCCACCTCTCAGATTTATGTCTTCTGATGCGTAATTGGCCACTATTTATTTCCCCATATACTTTAATGGCAATTCTCATCTCTTAGACTGGCTCTAACTTTTCCCCAAATATTGGTTGGGTGGAACGCTTTCTGCCACAGATGGAGCAACCTGTGGCAAACTTTTGCCGAAAAGCATGAATGACTTAAGATACACAGCCTGGCAGTAGCGACAACTAAACATGCAATTTTCGGCCCTCCATTTCAACGTAACCAACCTCACAACTCTTGTATCCTGCCGCCTCAAAATCATAAATATTCACCAAAACCTGGCAGAAAATGTATTTTCAAACCCTTTTTTTTCGATTCTACACCAACATGTCAACAAAAGTCGCCTTCGAAAAGGAGAGGGGGGGAGAAAGACTAAAAATAACTTTCGCCCTAACGGCGTAGAAATATTTAGTGACTTGTGTCCAATTGAAGTTTCGATGATTCTAGAAATCTCACACAATAACCGTTATTATAGCTGAATATAATTATATATCAAATTGGGTTTAACGTCCTACTGTTGTACATTACTATTCTGTAATTGTGTCTTATGGATTCCAGAAGTGATATTCAGAACTGTGTCCCGCGCTTTCTGTTACTTTATATATATATATTCATTGATTCCGTTTTCTATATTGACTGGTTGTTATTTTATACCACGTTTTCTAGACATCTTTACACGCATTTAGTCTCAGCTTCCAAAAGCATGACTTGACTCTCTTTCTCATGGATTTCTCTTGCAACCATTAATAACAAGATCGTGGTTTCAGTATTTTTTGCTTAATATAGACTTCGAGATTTATATTAGATCATTTTGAAAGGAAATGCCGCGCTAAATATAGCAGGTTTTGTGTATATTTATGACGTCGTGCTTTCCCACTGTCCGTGGTGCAGGAAGGAGAGCCCGGCAAGTAGAACAGTGTCTTGTCGTGCGGATGGGGCGACAAATAGATAGACGTCCCTCGTACATGTTGACATGTACGTAAAGATATAAGAGTGGACCAAATCGCGGCTGTCAGGGCAAAATTTCCCTGATACCACACTGCATTGCATATGCTCGTCTTCATTAGCCCAGTTGGTACAGAAGAGTAGGGCGTTAAACCCCATTTCATTTCATTCACAGTTTGATACAATGAAGATCGCTCAAAGTATTAAAGTAATTATCGCGTAGTCTAATAAACACGTACTATGCCTATTACCATTGCTTGCTTTGGCTTCTTACAGTTCTATTATTTATTGTTATAGACTGTAGAAGCGTGTGTGTTTTTAATCATGTCTATTACATATCCGGGTGCAATCTCAGTAAAACACAGATCCTATTTCATTTTTGTAGTTCAAAATTTCGGTTTACTTGTCTTTACTACACGAGGATCTGGAAGAGTTGTTATCGTTGACGGGTTCTGGATGATGTGGGGGATTAGCTAATGAAACGGTATGTTACGGTGAGTGCTTGTCCTTTTGATGCACGGACGGAACTGTGAGTAAACGCTGATTGATTAACCAATGGAACTGTGAGTAAACGCTGATTGATTAACCAATGGCTCACGTCATAGGGTCAAAGACCGCTCGTATGACCCCTGACGTGAACTCACACTATAACTTGTCAGATTTTCATGTAGTGTAGACCATCTAAAGTATAAAAAAGGTACGAAATATAGATCTGTAATTGAATTAGTTTAAGCAAAGTGGACAATTGCGGATTACCCCCCGGGTATGTTTTGTTCATTTCTCGCAATATCGTGTCCGGAGGTTTGTCTCATTAATTTTGCTTGCGTGTGGAGCGGTCCTCCTGCACTTAATATTATAGACCCAGGGATTCATGTGTGTTTTTTAATCATGTAAATCACGTGAAATGTGTGGTAATAATATACCCAGCATTAAACATACAAACACATCTCTTTAGTCTGAAAGCTTACCAAAATGAATAAATAATTATAGCTATTTACATGCAAATAACAGACTCGATCAGACATGCTGAGCACTTTAATAGAATACTAAGTCAAGCTGTTATTAAACACTTTTAACAAAATGCAATATATAATTATTATCTTACAGCTCTGCACCGACCGGGCTGACGAAGCAAGACATACCCCATGCAGTGTGCTGTGAAAAATGCATGTTTGTCCGGACAACGGCTTTTTCACATCCACTCCCTCGAATTTCAACTGACAAGGGTTATTTTATGAGTAATGTTTTTACAATATATTACGCAATGTCTTAAAGGGACAATAACATTCTTGCTGGCTTGGTAGCTCCAGAAAATAAATAATACCCTTATTCTAACTACTAGATGTTTAAATGTCCTACCTGTTGTGTAAATTATCCATTACAACCTATTTTATTTGTCCAGAGGGGTCGAAAATATTTTAAAATCCAAGTCACATTTGAAAATGTTTACGTTAGACTTTTCAAATCAATTGGTTGAAATTTTCCAATTTTTTAAATTAGGTGTGTTAAGATGAAATTTATATCATCATTTAATTGGAATATTGTAAAATAATACGATTTGTTGACCAGAATGAAGATTGGGACATATTTTTCAGTTACAACAAGAGTGTTATTGGGGCTTTAAGCTCGAGACCATTAAACAACTTAAATACAGAAACTCCGCACGTCCTTTTACAGTGAAATACGCCACGCTAGTCCAATATTTCACTGTTATGAATGTACGGAGCCAGGTGTTAAGACGTCATGTGTGAATTGTGGGTTAGGATAAGGGTTAGGCATGGCCCAGGGTTAGGGTTAGGGTTAGCCCTGTCTACATCTCGAGACTGACAAAATCTGCAGCCCTTATCCTAACCCTTATGTCAACCCACAATCCACATATGACGTCATAACACTTGGCTCCAGTGGATGGAACGACCAGACGCTGTCCCTTGCCAGGCCGTCAGTGGTGAATTTCTGAATTTGTTACTCCCGAAATGACCTATTTTTGTCGAATGAACGTTAACCCCATCTCTCCCCCTCTCTCCCGTCAGGTTATTGAGGTAGCGCCTTACTCATTTCTTTCTGTCAACATTTAACTTTTAAGGCGCGTTAGATAAGATTGTCAACTCCCGATATAAACAACCGCTATGAGATGCATTATAGATTAGATGTTGCCTGTAATAGGGCCAATCCCCGATTATCTTTGTATTTATCGCATTTGCATGTTTTCTTATTTGAAAGTTTACATAAGACTATACTTTTGCTTTTAAGCAAACTAAGCACCTGCTTAATTACTATTACCTTCAATCTGATAAAAATACAGATCTATATTTCGTTTCGTTTTTTATACTTACACTTCGCCTACACTACATGAAGATCTGACAAGTTGTAATAGAAGGAGCGGCTTGTGGACCTATGACGTCAGTCATTGATTAATCAATCAGCGTTGACGTTTCTTGTGGCTTAGCCACAGTTTCGTACATCAAAAGGCCAAGAACACCCCGTAACTATAAAAAACGAAACGAAATCGGACCTGCGTTTTTATCAGATTGTGTTATCTTTTTTTAGCAATATATAATGACGTGTATAAAATAACATGTGTTTTGTTTGTTTAGAGTTTATTACATATGTATGGCGGTACCAAAAGTTTTTAATTGCTTAGGGCCTGTATAGGTCTTAATTCGGCCCGGACACAGAGC
Organism: Patella caerulea; assembly: GCA_036850965.1. NCBI lineage: Eukaryota > Metazoa > Mollusca > Gastropoda > Patellidae > Patella > Patella caerulea. The sequence goes on along the minus strand of JAZGQO010000010.1, from coordinate 68,005,672 downwards.
ATACAAAAAGCTAACCAACCGACGAAGTCTCATATACTACCACCTCAAAATCATGAATATTCACCAAAACCTGGCCTGGCAGAAAATGTATATTTAAACCCCTTCTTTTCTTCGATTCTACACCCCAAAATTAACAAAAATCGCCGTGGAAACGGAGAAAAATGGAATGGGAGAGTTAATCTTAAAATATCATTGGATCTTGTTTCAATGACATAGTCATTGCGGATGGATTTTGTATGATTTCAGCGCATGGAGTCGCGGACAAACGACAACTAACGAAACTAATGTAATTATTGGAAACAAGTGGCTATGATATCGTTTTGTGGGAGTATTTATGCAAATCGAATCGGCTAGATTGAAGAAAAACATAATATCTGAGTGAAATGGCAGAGAATGACTGACATTACGAATTGTTGAAAAAAACGAGCCGAAGGGAGAGTAGGTAAAATCAAGGCCTCAACAGGCAGTTAGAGGAAACCCAGGGACCGAATGAAAACTCGCGGGGTTTGGCAGGCAATCCTTCTTCTTGTCTCGTGCAAATTGGAAATTGAAACCACGCCTCTTTACACAATGGCAACTTTTCTCTCATCATTAGCCAGTGCAGAAAAGTAGGACGTTAAACCCCATATGATTTCTCCTTCATACCGAGATTAGTTTTTGTCAAATATGTCATCCTAACTTACTTACAATTTCATATTAGATCAAATTTAATGAGTTTTAATCAATAACGTGCTTGAGACTATCTTTGAGATAATTAAACTTAAATGAGATATACTTTAGAACATGAGTGATATTCTTCTAGGAGATGTTGTTTAGATAATATTATCTTAATTAAGCGATTAATATAAAAATCAAAGATGTCGAGTTGAACTTTATTGCAGTGTCACAATTTACCTGTATATAAATGAAATTGGGTTTAACGTCCTACTGTTTTTCCGCGAACTGGGCTAATGAAGACCGGATTACACCAAACTGTGTGCTATGGGTAAAATTTTCCCCGGGCAGTGGCACTTTCAAATTCCAACTGTCAAGTGATCGCTTACGTGTACACGGGTTCCTGGTTTTTCGTCCCATCCTAACGACTAGACAGCTGTTCTTGTCAGGCCCCCCGTCTTGCATCACTGACAAGGGGTGGAAGCGCGGCGAAAAACTTTCTCGGTCAATGCTGGGATTAAGCATTTGACCTCCAGGCTCACAAATCAGCGCCTTATTATACCCATTTAGCCATCGTGGCCCCTTACCTATATAGGCTTGGCAGGCCAGAGCCTCAAAATGTTAGGAGTCTATGGTCAAGGTGATTTATATTTTGACACGGTCAAAGGCCTTTTTACATCCGTGATCATCCGCAACTTTGCTCATGTGTTTAAAACACTCTTTCATCCTCCTCTGGTCGTGATCATAGTTCATTTCGTTTTTATAGTTCAGAATTTCGTTTTACTCGTCTTTACTACGCTAGGATAAGCGTTCTTAGTGATGTGTGGGATTAGCCAATGAAACGGTCTGCTATGGAGAGTTTTAGGCGTGTGTGCACGAAACTGTGTGTAATCCACTAGTAAAATCAATGCTGATTGGTTAATCAAATGTATGGCATGACCTTCCAGTACAATTGATCAGATCTTCAATTTGTGTAGTCCGTCGGAAGTATAAACAAAAACGAAACGAAATATAGAACTGTATTATAATCAGAAAGCTTGTATCTACAGACAAATTTCATTAAACGCCGACAAACCAGCCAGATCTTCAGTGAGATATCAAAGATAGCGTATCAAAGCTTAAATGGATTTAGAAACAATTGTTTTTCAGGATAGTGTTTCAGAATTTCCATCAATTCAAGACCATTATTTGGTGCACAGAATATAATTAAAGCTTTGATGTTTCAGAATTTGAATATTCCACACGCTACAGGTAATCCCCGTGGTCGAGTAAAATCAGTTATATCAGCCGTGATTTGAACCCTTCTTCGCATGTTACATCAAAACCAACTGTAGAGGTGTCCGCGCCTGCACAGGTATCAATAAACCGAACTAATAATAGATATCGGTGGACTAACGATACTTAACAATAACCCAACCCTAACCCTAATAATAGATATCCAGGGGCGGATCCAGGATTTTCAGAAAGGTGGGGGGTGCTGCATCCACTTGGGAGTGCGAAGCCCGGCCCGTGATTTTTTAGTGGAAAAAATGCCCACAAGGACTAATTTCATATTAGTACTGTAAATTTCCAACCTAAACTATTTTTGTTCTCCTTTCCCGCGAGAATATATGCAGCTACAAATTGTTCGCCACCTCAAAAAAAGAGGGGTGTGTGCCGGGCGCGCCCCCTTCTGGATCCGCTCCTGGATATCGGTGGACTAGTAAACCCGAGGACTAGTGAACACTTCCCAATTGGTGAAATGAAATGAAATGAAATAGGGTTTAACGTCCTACTCTTTTGCACCTAACCTGGGCTAATGGAAGACGGGCATACGCCATACAGTGCGCTATGAGGGAAATTTTGCCCGGGCAGCGGCGCTACGGTCTACTCTTATATCGAATTCCAACTGCCAAGGGACCTTTTACGTGCACTCCAATGTGTACACGGGACCTCGGTTTTTCGTCCCATCCGTCCTTGTCAGGGCCTCCTTCTGCATCACTGACAAGGGGAAAATCACGCCGGAAAATCGAGAGGAACTTTCTCGGCCAATGCAGGGATCGAACACCCGACGCCCGGGCTAGCGAACCAGCGCCGTATCCACTTAGCCACCGTGACCCTCCCCCACCCCCACTTGGTGAAGGATTCGGGGAATTATCCAAACATTCTGTGGCAGTTGCCAACAGAGAATGGCATAAAGCTCATCAATTTAAACGAGTATTAAGATATTACAATAAACGGTAATCTTGAATATTATATTAATTTGCTAAAATAATCTTAATTGTAATTGTTTATTTATATCATATTTCAAATTGTGTTTGTAGGTCGTCTGTCCAAGATCGTGGGTTTTTTCTTGATCCAACGGTTTCTTCCCACGGCTAAAAATCCCTACGCGCAAGCAAATTATTGAAATGAGATTGTACCAAAGCCATGTGTTAATCTCGAAATAACCAAGTTTGTGTCGAGTGGACGCTAAACCCCATCTCTCTCTATTTGCAAAATCAAGCCCAGTGAAGAGAGAGAAAGGGGGAGGGTAATCCACTCAACACAAACTAGGTCATTTCGGGACTAACCCATTGTTTAATTTTATTTGAATAATTTGCTTGGGCGTAGGGTCTTTAGCAGTAGGATGAAACCGGAGAAAACCCACGAGGTTAGACAGGCGACCTCAGTATGAAATAAAACGTGTATCTTTAAAATGAAATATAAAATCATATATCCTGGAATAATCAAATAAAGAAAGTAATATTATCGAGTGTTATTTCTAGGGAATACTATAGAAACATATTATAGAGCTGTTTGTGGATAAACATATGTTTTTACAAAAATAATATTAAATCATAATATTTTCATAAGTTGGTATTTTGTGATATTATAGCTAGAACAATTTAATATCCCACAAAGCCAACATCTACTATCCAAATTACTTCTTAGATTGCGCAAGACGGAAATAGAGCCGAAGTCGGAAATGTTAATACAATTCATGTTTAGATTAAGTTTGAATTAATGGAGTACGGCATGTACATGTTACAACAGGCGCCATTTTCATATACGAAACATACCCGAGTATACGTAAATATTATAGGCATCAGCTTATTAAAACAAACATCGATATTTCCGCTTAAATCTAACGCTATCCCTGTTCATTACTTTCATAATCATAGGATCTAATTATAGTCCAGTTTACCAATAAAATAGCCAGTCCCTCCCGAAAGCATATCTATGACGTCACAACACTTGTCTTGCAGTGAGCCATCTCGTGGGATTGATACAAAAGTATAGGATCGCCCACTCGACCAATCAAAAAGCGGTTGGCTATAAAGTCGAGATTCCCAATATTCCAGAGCAGGAAAAGAAACTGTGAAAGAAGTTTGGAGTTTCTGAGTCTAGTGACAAATTGTTCTTCATTTCCACCGCAAGAACAGAACCGTGAGAACAATGAAGTGTTTAGCTCTTTGTATAATTTCGGCCATACTCATCTGTTTGTGCCAAACAGTTTTAACAGAAAAAGTGATAAGAGGAGCCTCACGGGAAGAACTGGAAGAACATACTGTAAGTAATTTTATCTAATGAAATGCAATTAAATAGTGTTCCACGTCCTTACGTTCTCTCCAACCGGGAGAATGAAGACGGACATTTTTAGTGTAATCAGCTTTATCCTTCCGTCCTAAAATTTCTTGAAATAATCCATTAGCAAAAGACTTCGCCATTAAAATATAAATAATGTGTATAAGACACAAGCATTGGAATAAATGCAATGGAATGGAGTTTAACGTCCTACCCTTCTCATGAAATTTTGCCCGGACAGCGGCATTACGTTCTATGCTTTTTTCGAATTTCAACTGTCACGCCTATGTGTGCACTGAACCTCGTTTCTTCGATGTACCCGACGGACTAGAAGCTATGGCTTGCTAGGCCACCATTACTGCACCACTTTTATCTAATTGAAATTAACTAAATAGAATACGTTGATTTAAAAATAAAACCCTGTATTTATTATGTTTAGATGAGGTTTAGCGTCCCACTTTTATGCACCGACTAGGCTAATAAAGGCGATATGATTCAGAGGGAAAAGACTGTCTAATAGTAGTAATAGTAAATGAAATCAAGAAAAAAATATCTATTCAGAATGTTTCGTAACTTCGTAAGTGTGTTTTTTTCCAAGGTTTCAAATTCCATTCATTAGGACAACCGATATAAATCAAAAAAAAAAGGTTCTATGAAAAGCAATTATGGTATTTTAATCGCAACTACCTATCTACAATGATTCTCTTGTCATTTTCAAATTAAATGAAATAGGGGTTATGCCATGAGTGAAACTTTTCCCGGACATCGCTACCACGGCCTGTTCTTGTCGCTTTCAAACGTATCGCGGCTCTGTGTTAAAATATAGCAATTGAACTGTTACGTTGAGTTTTAATGTATTCAATTAATAAATACCTGGATGGCTGAATGGTTAGCACGTGCGCGCTGTATCATAAGGTCGGTCATTGAGTCAACTGGTGTGTTTCGATTCCCGGGTTGTCCGTGACAAGGGGTAGGGTCGCCTGTCCAACCTCGTGACTATTCTCCGCGTCCTCCGGTTTCCTCCCACTGCTAAAGGCCCCTACGCATGTGAATTATTTGAAATAGAATTGAACCATATGTTAGTCCCCCATTTGTCTCCCTCCTTCTCTCTATCCCCCTCTCTCTATCTCCTCTCTCTCTCTCTCTCTCTCTCTCTCTCTCTCTCACACACACACACCGCTTAAACAGTTCTTTATGAAGTAAAATTTGGTTCCATCATACTAACGAATTTTTAATTCTGGTTGTATTGCGCAATGTTTTATGTAATTCTAGTAAATGTAATGCTATTTTTAAACCATTTACATTAAAAAAAAAATAATAAAAATTATTCAATGTTTATGATTAACTCAGAATATGAAAATATGCTCATTATTATTTAATACAAAATATTTCATTTGTTTAGATAAAAAAAAAATAGTTGCTAATTATTGTTATTCAAGCGATAGCCAAAAAATTTAAACCCTCGGGGTTTTTCTTGTGCTCTTAATTGAATATTAACACTCCACTGGTCACTAATGGAATTCCGAGGAATGGTTTTATGGTTTTAGTTTTATTGTCAAAGAAACGGCGTCTTCGAGTTTTAAGTGTTTCGTGTTGTCAGGCCTTTTTAATATCGTCTAATCTCCGAGGACTTCCAAATTTAAACCAAATTCGTTATTGTAGCTAATCGAGTTTATAGTGTGGGTCTACATCGCACATAAACTTCGTTTGTATGGGATCAACACTTTGACTCCACGGTTTATTTAAAAGCCCGCAATTGATTATGTCCGTTTAGATGTCGTTGCTAAAAAGCCAAACCTCAATCAAATAACGCCATCTAATGTGGCGAAGGAATTTTCTTTTATTGGCAGGATTTATGGTAGACTAATTTTATTTTCTCAAGCGGTCCCTTGTGTATTTCTATCGTCAAGAAGGTCGACGTGTTTTTAAAATTTGCGACCTTTGCCGTGTTTTCGTAACACGGTGGACTTTTGGGTACATAGAAAATCATCTGATTTCTTTTATCGCGTGAAGAGAAAACGAAAAATTTCTAAACAACTTTTTCCAATGTATTCAAATGAAACGAAATAAATTAAACGACTTGCTGTTGTGCACTAACCTGGATAATAAAGACGGGTATACCTACGCATTGCAGTGTGCTTTGCGGTCATTTTTGTCCTGATAGCCGCGCTACGACTTTCTCTCATATAACCAATAGGGCTAACCAAGACGGACATACGCCATACAGTGTGCTATGAGAGAAATTTTATCCTGATAGCATCGCTACGACCTACTCTTATATCGAATTCCAACTGTCAATGGTTCTTTTACGTGCTCCCAAAGAGTATTGAAAATATTGGTAACAGCTATCTAGTCACTCGGATGGTATGATAAACCGATATCCCGTGTGCACATTGGCATGTACGTAAATGTACACTTTACAGTTGCAATTTGATATGAGTCGGCCGTAGTGCCCTGTCTGGACAAAATATACCCCATAAAACCCTTAAGGGCGGATGCCCGTCTTTATTAGCCCAGTCGGTGCGGAAAACTAGGACGCTAAACCCCATTTCATTTCTAACCCTAACCCTCAGCAGTAAGCAGCTATGCCTATGGTGTATATCCGTCTACTTGTCACCGCATCCGTTACAGTTTCTCCTGGTAACATATTTATTTAACCGGATGTTTTTATCGATAAGAGACAGGAAATCTACCTTTTGATTAAAGGAACGAAATGGTATATAGTAAAACCCTCCAAACGTAAATCCATTAACATATAATTAGCGTCCATCCTTTTTCAAATCTGTCAGGTAACTGTGGTGGAATAGGTAGAAGGTTATACAGGATTCCACTCGTCAGCAGGACGGGAGGGGTGAGCTGCGTTTAGGACGACACACCGAGGTCACGTCTACATATAAGAACCAGGAACAATTGGAATTCCATGCAGATGAAACGCCGCTGTCTGGCCCAAATAAAATGTTCTCATAGCACACTGAATAGGGATTGCCTGTTTTATTATCCGGATTGTAAGGGCATTAAAACCCATTTCATTTAAATTTCAAAATCGTCAGCTAAAAACAGAACTACAGTAATTATTTGAGTGACATTTAGTAATTGAACAGTAACACGTTAACAATTGTTTGTGGAATAACAATCATTGGTTTATTACTACAGTAGTTTGAATGTCTTGGACTTGAATTCAATACACCTACAGCAACGTGACTGTATTTGTACCCGCTTAGATCAACACCTTCCAAAGGTTATAAATTAATATTGATCTCATATTTAGCCAATATTTATAGTTAATGGTCTACCAGGTCCGTTAAAATTTACACTTTTTCAAATTTATCTGAAACGGATCTGTTTATTTTTAAGCATTCATTTATGACAAACTTGTGACAGCGGCAAAAACTGGTTGGTGGAATTTAAGGAAATGATATTTTTAATATACGGCAGTATCACTTCCATTAAAAATACTGAACTTAAGTTTCCATCAAATCTGAAGGAGTCTGAGGATGTAACTTTATTTTAAAGCATTCAGTTACAACACACTTGTCAAAGTGGCAAGAAATCTGGCTTCCGGTTGCTTTTCACAACCATGGAAAAATCTAAGAAAGAGCATATTAAAATAGCGCAATACCCCTTCCACTAAACCAACCTAAAACCTAGTATCATACGGTGTTTGTACACCGCTCCCTTCTCTTCGTTTCTGTTGACAACTCGTTGCATTCTACATACAGAGACCCATCTTCCTCATACTTTGAGTATAGATCTCTGCCGTAATAAACCGCCATATCCAACAACTATAAGTATACTGTTTTGTAATTCGCCCCTACTCATGCTCCCATCTGTAATACACAAAAAGACCAATTAAACCTTTTCAATTTTATGAAATGAAAGCAGAATATATACTTCTCATAATTCTCGAAATATAATTGGTGTTTTCGACTAAAATCATCGATTTAGATCTTAAAATGTCGGTCAACTAGCTTAGTGTCTGTAAACAGACAGCCTAAGTTTAGTATATTTGAGCTCGCTGGTGATTGGAATCAGCCGTTCCTTGCCGCAACGTGACGAATCTCGCTGGAAAGTACGGGGATCATCTAGGCAGATTCGAACTAGTTTAGGGTAGAGAAATATCTTTCCCAATAAGAATTATTTTTAATTAAATACACAAATCTTCTGGTTGTTTCGTTAGCACAACTCTTGGTGAATTTGAGAGGGGTTCACCAATCCGCGGGCCCACTTTAAGTCCGGCGCTAAAAGAAATACTATAAATGGAACTCGCAGACTAGTGAGCATTCCCCAGAATTTAGTGATGCGGCATTTTGTGTAATAGATGTATTTCTTTCCAAATAAAAATTAACTTAGCGCATGCATCGATCAAATAATAATATCTTTCTTAGTACAACTGAAAGGGCTTTGTTTTTGTGTTAAATTGTGTCATTGCTTCATAAACAGCACTTTTTAGCTTCTACATATATTTCTTTAAGGTGTTGGATGATAACACCAGAGTTTTCTACAATATGAAATTATTTATTTACGATGATGGCAAATAGAACAGAAAATAAAACACATTTTAGTGAAAAGGGAAAATCCATTAGGTTGACGTACGAGTTGGCCAAAATAAACTTTTAGTGTGTTTCTTAATGATGGATGTCAACTTGCCTGAAAATGTCTTTTAAAGTTGATTATTCAAAGTTATCGTACTTTCATTATTGAGTTCTTCTGTTCTGTGATTTCCATGACATCCGATTCCATTGTTATGTTGTACTCAAATAGTCAGATATGAAAGATGTCTTATCGATCGGTTCAAAGTTTTATTTTTTATAATTATCCAGTGTTATCTATTTGTTTGCGATACGGGATTGATTGAATCAAGGTTTCCACTTAACTCCATCTGTTTTTATTATCTGTGTTTAAAAAAGAGGAAATAAAAGTTTCCTGAGTGAAATAAGAGTAGAAAATAGTCATTATTACGTCAAATAATGTTTGTAAACTGCTAGTCCCTCTTTGTAAATTTAACATTAACTATTGTTGTCACATTTCATTTTGTGGGGGTATGGCATTAGATCACTTGATCCATGTCATTAGATTAGTGAACTGGTTCAGATTTCACGATAATCGAGTTGACATATCCAACTGTCATGTTTCAGCGTACAATATACCATAGTATATTGGGTAAGAATGCGTCCAAAGTTTTACATTGTGCATGCAGTGTGATCATGAAAAATAAAGGAATGCGAGGGCAGTTTGGTTTGGAAATGCGAAACGATAGTTCAGACTTGTTTTTGTTCCAGTGCATTATCCTTTTAGAATAATACTATTGCCAGATCATATACTGACAACGTGTCTTGACATATCTTCTATAAATGTAGGCCTATATCAGTCTCACAGGAAAAGGAAATTTAGACGCATTTATATTTTTGACGTATTGGTCGGTTGGTTGCTTGATTGGAAACTAATATTCGTTTTTACTAAACATTGTCATTGTAGGCATTTTTCGTGACAAACTTTTAGTCGTACAAAAGTACAGCAAACGATGCAATCCCTATTTCGTTTCGTTTTTGTACTTTCGATGCCCTACACTACATGAAGATCTGACAAGATATAGTGGAAGTTCGCGTCGGGGGTCAAACGCGCGGCCTTTAACCCTATGACGTCAGACATTGTTTAATCAATCATTATTGACGTTTCTAGTGGTTTATCCACAGTTTCATGGATCAAAAGGCCAATAACTCGACGTAACAGACCGTTTCATTGGCTAATCCCTCACATCATCCAGAAACAACTCAATGATAACAACTCCTAGTGTGGTAAAGACAAATGAAAAGACATTTTTGACTGATTAAATGAAACGAAATAGATATGTGTTTTAATCATATTCTTCTTTTCGTTACTAACACGTGGTTTAATTTTATTTCAATAATTCACTACACAACCTAGTGGGTTTCCTCCGGGCACTCCGGTTTCCTCCCACTGCAAAAGACCCCTACGCGCAAGCGTAATTTTGAAATAAAATGAAACCATAAGTTAGTCCCAAAATGACCTAGTTTGTGTCAAGTGGACGTTAAACCCCATTTCCCCCTTCTCCCTCACTTGCACGTGGGTGTCGTTAGTAGTGGGAGGAAACGAGATGACCAGCAGCATAACCAACGACGTTGGACAGGCGATCCTGCTCACACAAGCTTGGGATCTAAACCACGTCCCTTAAGTCAATGACAGACCTTCTGGTAAAACACGCACGTGTTAGACCCCCTTTAAGTAGACTACATAATGAATAACCGATATGTACTTAAATGATGATTTCAAAAGATAAAGAACCCATTTCATTAAAAATTTATAAATTAGTTATTACGTAATACCGCCTAACAACTCCAGAACAAGCGCTTGGCCTCGTAGGTTGGGCCGGAGTGGTAAATGGCAGACCTTGACCCCCTCAACCATTACAACATCGATCTTTCCCAATTGGTACGAATTGTACTTATATACCCTTTTTTAATCATTGTTTTATGGTAAAAACGACTTCGTGTAGATTATTTTTGTTCAAAAACAGAAAGCACTATTTCAACAGACACACATATAGATATTGCACAATTATTTGTAATAATTATTCCCGTAGATAGCTGTGGTTTTATCGTCTACATCGGCCATTAATAGCAAAGCATAAAACTGTATTGTCGAGTCATTTGAAATGATTTCAGGACGTATAATGAACCAGTTTCAATAAGCTTGTTTAGGGCTAATTAATTAAATCAATTTAACCACATTGCCTTGTTTAATTACATTACATGTTTCATTGCATGAAATTTTATATGTATTATTATTCCTAGTTGATGGTACAGGATAGTAAATTATGACACCTAGGGAATAGTCATTAATAAAAGAGATCTCCAAAGTAACCGAAGTATAATTCCGTTTATTTTGACTTGGTCCGAACACTAAATCAAGGACATAGTAAAATGTGCGATTGTGTCGATGTTTTATAACCAATAAGGATTAAGACAAGTGGTTAGATTCCTTAACTTCTGAAATGTAGTCTATTTATAGCAATTCTCCCCCTTCATCCAACTCAAACTTTGTTGCCTTATTTCGGGAATCGTAATCTAGTTATATCAATTCTTTCTCACCATCCCAATCTGTTTCGCAGAGGATTACGAAAGTCTTCTAATATCCCTGTAAATGATGACGTGACGTGACGTGACGTCATATCAAGCGGCGTCGATCATTGGATCAATGGCGCGTACATTGTTTACATAAGACGTTACCATGGACCTTATAATGCATTATAAGGTCCATGACGTTACTGATTCAAGCAGAATGGTGAACTTTACTTACAAATATTTACATGAAAAAGAATGTTTTAGAATTTAATTTGTTAAAAGCTTATAACTGGGACTCATTAAGTCGCATCGACGTCATCCTTATCAGTGATTGTAGTGACCTAGCGAGTATTCACTGCTGATCAGCGTGTCTCCGCGCCACCAAAACCTAAGACGAATCAAAGAATCTGTTATTGAATTTACATTTTCTGCCAAGTCATTGTGAATATTTATGATTTTGAAGCGGAAGGATTGGGCGATAAACAGACACCCTCTTGAATATTTTTTGTTATCAGATTGTGATATTTTGGGCTCATTGTAGACATAAAGATTAAGACCATCTCAATGTTAAAATTGGGGGCGGGGAGGGGAGATTAGCCACAGTAGATGTTATCTTATTCATATAAAGGAACACATGGGTAGGACATAATATCATTCTTTAAGCTCACTAATCACGCAAGAGTTTATCGGTGATCGAGGACTCGGGTCGCGACCCACATTGATATACGCTCCCATCCCCTCACTTCCGATGATGTCATGGGTTGTAAACGTTGTTATTGCGTTGATACCCCCTCCCTCACTTCCGATGTCGTTGTTATTGTGTATTACAATTTTTAAAGGAGGAATATTTACACAAGAAGGATGTGTTAAGAACGTTATTTCTAACGTTTAAAAGCCACCATCCTTAGTTCCGTGAAATTATGTCACTTCCGATTTCTTATTGAGGGTACGGTCGGCAACGGTTCTCCACCGTTTATTCAATAGTGTGTGTGGTTTAAGGGTCAAGAGCGAATGATGTATCAATATATCACGCAATTACACGTGCATTTCAATGAAATCGTCGCGCAAGTCCAAAATTTCATCCAGTATAAAACAATGCACGTTATTTAGGGACAAACATATGACGAGTCCAGGGGAAGAACGATCTAAGACACCTTTTTAACGAACCCCAGTTAATTGTGCAATGTGGTAGCAAATTATATAACTTTCTGTGGAACAATCAATTTCAGGTAAAAACGATCGGAGTCACATCGAATCAAGGCCCTTCTAAAATTGCCTCCCGGATAAATACAAGTACATGGGACCCTTTATTTAACCTTAACATGCTCGAAAAGTTGAAGTCTGTTGTACTGATAATGTTAAAACATCATTTTGAAGTTGTAATTAAACCAACTCGTTGTTCTGTTCGAGTCAAGTATTCTCGTCCAAAAATCTGTTTTGCGTTTTATGCGGAAAGATGAAAAAGTCACTTAGATCGTTCTTGTGCGTTTTGTGCGTTAGGGGCTTTCGGTGTGGGAGGAATCCGGAGGACCCACAGAAACTTTACGAGGTTCTCTATTCGACACCAGGGCACCTGACTCAATAACATTCGTTAAACCATTGACCCATGCAACCACTCCCTTTAAAACCTTCAACTTTGGCTGGGTACACGTTGTAACAAGTCTGTTTTTTCATATTTGAGACGTAAACACAGACGTACCTAATCTAAAGATTGCTGCTAAGTGGTGTAAAACATTCTCCGAATAAGCAACATTTTGTTCTATGTTCTGATCTACACAAAGAACATGACAAAACGTGTCAAACTCGTCTGAGTACCTTCACCTTACAACCCAGCATTATTATGAAGTTGAATAAGATTTATTTAACCTTTCTTTTTGTTGTTTTCTTCAACTATTACCATTTTCTATAGAAGGCTTGGTCTCGCTTTGACTACGTACATCAAGGCCTGAACGTACAGCCTGCATATTTCTGCATTAATTTCGATTGGGTACAAGTCCAACTTGTGAGCCTATCAGATACCTCGATCGTCGTGAATACCTGGTCTTGCGATTTCAAGCTAAAAATGTCTGACTGTGATAATCGGGTTGTAAAGTTCAAGGTTCATTCAAAGTCAAGGTTTCCCTGGAGGTCGCTATGTCACAACCTCTGACTGGACGCTACTGCTCACGTGTTTGTAGATAATGTAGCTATAAGTTCGGAAATTGTGAAGCAATCTTGCAACATCCAGATGTTGTAAAACTCATAGTAATTGCTTCAGGAACATGTTCTTGTGGTTGCTCTATGAGTAAAAGCCAGTTAATCTCAAAATGTTCAATTTAAGAAAAATTAATTATCTTAGCCATTAACATTTAACGCACCATTATACAAGCACACCATTGCAAATGATGGCTTACTATCAACCCAAATGACACCTCAATTCTGATCAGGCATTAAATATAAAACGAGTTGTTTTTTTATGTATCATAAACCAGGTGTTTATGGGCTATGTGTCAAAAAACGATTTGTTTGTGTGTATCAAAAAACGAGTTCTTTGTATGTATCAAAAACGAGTTGTTTGTATCAAAGAACGAGTTGTTTGTATCAAAGAACGAGTTGTTTGCATCAAAGAACGAGTAGCTTGTAATAAAAACAGTATGAACCGATGTCAGCAAATGTGACAATCTTTATTGCTTTAATGCATTAACCATCAGTTTTAATAATATTATTAAAAGCCGCTTGACTCAATACGAAATACACGTGTCATGAGAGTTTTTCCGGACGAAAATTGTATTATAACAATATAGCGATAACTAAATTTGCACATCATGTGATCAGTTGGTTTAGATAAAGATGGCTGATGTTAATGGCCCTATAATAAGATTTAAATATCGACAAACCAGAAATTAATACGGTCACATCAATAATATCGTGTTTATTGTAGCGAGGTTACGTGTATTTCCCAAACCACTAATGAGATTTTCTGCGGCATGCGGATTGTCATTTATCAGGAATCAGCGGGGCTTTAATAGAATTGTTTGACATGTACGTATAGCTCAAAACTGACAGTGTCGTCATTCAAACCTCCACCCGCCAACCCAAACTATCAATTTTAAAGGAGAAATACCAGATTTGTTTAAATGAATAAATATGAAAGCCGCGTGAAATCTGTGACTCCTTAAAAATTTAAAATATAAAATTTGTGACTCCTCTTTTATGATGTGAAAAATATGAAATGGGGTTTATAACGACCTAACTTTTTTTTCAAAAACTGGGTAAACGAAGACGGTCATACCCAATTGTGTACTCGGAGCCTCGAATGACTAGACAGTTTCCTTAGTTGGACCGACATAAGACCTTGAATGACTAGTCAGTGTCAGACCGGCAGTCCAGCACCATTGACATGATTGTGGCCTTGAACATCTAGACAGCGCCCCCTGTCAGGCCGGCACCACCGACATGAGGGAAACGAGAATGAAATTTCAGAGAAACTGAGATTGAACCCGGGACCTGCAAGCGACTATATCATCAAGACAGATGACGGGTGGTGTGAGACCGTCCCAGCACACCCATGCCGCTTTCATACACGGTTCTTTACATGTTTGTTCGTTCTTGGGTTTTTTGTCCACTTCCACCTTAGATGACATCACAGACACACTCTAATGTTATATTGCTCCTCTTAAATATTATTCACGCGACATTTTTATATCGTATTTTTTCTCTTAAATATTTTTCTTGCGACAACTCAACGTTTAAGACATCCGACAAATTAGCGTGTATTGTCAACCAATTTCTAATAAATTCCTGGTTCTAAACAACATGGCGTCTTCACACTGACCGGGATCTAATATAAACCGGAGATTGAGTTTCAGAGGGGGTCTACTTTTCTTGTGTGTTTTATCCACGGTTTTTTTTTGTCATATATTTAATATCGTGATTCTTAAAAGGAATAGATTCTACTGTCATGATCATTTGTATCAGTTTCTTAAATGAGCTTTATGGTATTAAAAGTCCGGCGAGTTTCCGGAAGTTGTCAAATACACGGTAATTTAAGCATTTTTCTGTAACGAATTCTTACGAGTACTACTTAAAAGGTATAAAAATTTGCATTATTCGCGCGCGCGAGAGAGAGGGAGAGATTAAAGTACAGTCGACAAAAATTCTGGTCTAACACATTATATAATTTCATTTCAATAATTCTAAGATAATTCAGAAGGTTGGTTAGGTGATCCCGTTCCTTGTTATGTACACGCTTGAGGTTAAAATTACGTAACTTGACTCAATGACAGACCTTATGATCTAAAGCGCTCCTATTTTCGTTAATATATGGTATTTTGAATTTATTGGAAACATCCAAATAAATGAAATGATAGGTAAGATGGTTTAATGGCCAATAATATAAACCCAGGGAAATGTTTCCCGAACAATAGCGCTGCAACCTAATCTTGTTTCGAATTCCAGCTGTCAAGGATACCCGGACATCGTTTTTTTTTGTTTTTTTTTTGTACCATCTGTGAAGAATCGCGTGCAAGAATGTTTTCGCGAAATGAAACGACGTCAAGGAATAAGTAAACGTCAAGGATCGCATTCAAATTTGACTCTTCGCGTATCTCACCGAAACGATTGAATGTAAATCAGTTTATATTACACATTTATATGCGTTGCGACCCATTTTTGCCCATTTCTAGTTGCCAAAGAATAGAGATTTAGCCCCTTTAACACTACTGTCATTGTTGGCATGATCATGAACATTGCGGTCTAAAAAGATCACCGGATGTAGCGAATGTTTATTCCTTCCGCTTCCGAATTGGATAGTCTAACATCAGTATCTGGATCTCCACTTTTACTTAATTATTTGACACGACGCTTCACACTGACGCCCATTAACTAAGCCATAGTCAATAGAATATAAAAGCGTTGACTTGTCTAATTAATAATAAGAGGGGATATGGTTTTTTTTATTAATAAGTCTTTGTTATCGATTATCGAATATCGATACATGTTTCAACCATATCGATATCCGTCATGTTATAAAAGTAACTCATCCCTAATACAAAAATTGTCATTAATAGAAACATTATTATTAATAAATCGTAAACTATCTCAAAGATATCAGGAAAAGGGTGAAAAAAACCTTGAAGGGTATTGGAAAATATCAAGAAAGGAATTACCAATATAAATTTTTAAAGGAAATGAGAAAGTCTAAACCCAATTTATCTTGTTAAATTGTTTTTTTTTTTTATAACTTCGGTTGTAAGTGGCAAGGAGTAAGGTCGCTTGTCCAACATCGTGGGGTTCCCCAGGTCCTCCGGTTTTCTCACACTGCCAAAGTCCCCTACACGCAAGCGAATTACTGAAATAAAATTTAACTGAGTGTTATTCCCGAAATGACTTAGTTTGTGTCGAGTTGACGTTACAGACCCCCCCTCTCTCTCTTTCTCTCTCTCTCTCCCTCTCTCTCTCTCTTGATAACTTAGTGTTTCTGGATTGAAATTAATAATCGATAGCTAATTTGTGAAATTTGACTGGTGTCAGAAATAATTCTTGTGAAACGGAAAGGACTATTTCTCTCCCTCTCCCTCTCTAGAGAATTGGTATAATGGCTAGTTCGGGTGTTTGGATATGAAATGAAATGGGATCCAATAATGTCCTGTCTTACTTTTCAGGACCATGGCTTCTACTCCATGAAGTGTAGTAAAAACAAATAAAACGAAATTTTAACCATAAAAAGCGAAACGAAATAGGATCTATGTTTTAATCGGATCAATCGGTTTCGTATGACGTGATAGGGCCGAAAATAGGACGTTAAACCCCATTTTATTTTAAATATTTCCAGGTCAAAGAATCAGAGCTCGCAAAACTCATTCGCATGAGTCTGTTTCGTCTAACCTGTATTTAAACACATGTATTTATCAGTCTGTTCGTGTCAGTGAGCAGTCATAGACAGATGTCGGTGATAATACACAGTCAAATTATTAAAAATCATTAGAATTGGAAACGTGTTCCCCAGTGGACATATCATGATGGTTGAGTGAATATACTCATGTGTTAATTAAAGCCTAAGCTTGGATTCTGCTATTTGATCCCAGTAGTTTTCATACGCCATGATGAATTAGCATCATTATGGAAACTTGTCGGCTATCATTTATATCCTTATCAATAGTCAGGTCCGATGGAAAATCGGTAAATTGCAGTTTTTTACGAGTTATCCTGAAAGTGGTTCCAGTTAGCATATTATTATGTATTTGGTACTTAAACCTCCGTATAATATGTGTCTCGGATATATAGAGGAATAGAAATGGGGTTTAACGCCCATTCGACACAAACTAAATAATTTCGGGACTAACATTTGATTCAGTTTCATTTTAGTTATTGACTTACGCGTGCACACGATGTTGGGTAGACAACCCTACTCCTTGTCACGTACAAGCTTGGGAATCGAACCTAGGTCACGTTACCCAATGACAGACCCTTTGGTCTAAAGTGAATGCATATAGGCGTTCATATACAACGAAAAACCGAGATTCTGTGTATAAATTGGTGTTGGAAGTTGATATAAGAGTAAGCCGTAGTGCCGCTGTTCGGGCAAATTTTCCCACTGAGCAAAATGTATGGCGGTTACCCATCTTCATTAGCCTAGTCGATGTAGAACAATAAATCGTTCAACTTACTCCATTTCATTTAATTTCAAATTCATTAAGGGTGGAATGGTCGACTGCTGCGTTGAGGAAGGGGTTAGCGTCACGGATCTTTAGCTTCGATTCCTGCAGTTAGTTATGCAGCTGTGATCCGAAAGTTTTGTCTCTGAAACAATTATTGACAACGGAAATAATTCATTGGCTTCTTCTTTCGACGACCATACTTTCGCTCTTTTATTTGCTATTATAAAACTCCCCCCTCCCTTTATTGCCGCTTTAGTTCACGCTGCTGCTCAACGTTCACTTGCTGTAGAACGTAGCTAATTAATTATACGTGCAGTGCCCATATAGAATTTGTATTGGTAAATTATGAAGTGTACACACGTGATGCTAAAATATAAGGTATCATTACAATTCTTGCAATTGTCATAGTACAGTCTGTTTCAGAAAAGTAGAACGAATTGCCGCTAGTGTATACTGGATGTTCGCTGACTGCTATATAATCATGGCAATCTACGATACACAGTACCATACATAGCAATTTTTAAAAAGAATGCCTAGCAAACTGCTAAGTTCCCATACGCGCGAGCGAATTATTGCATTACCATTGAACCATATATTATTCCCTAAATGACCTAGCTTGTGTCGGGTGGAATTACTGAAACGAATTTGAATCGTGTGTTAGTCCTGAATGGCTTAGTTTGTGTCGAGTGGACGTTAAACTCTCTCTCTCTCTCTCTCTCTCTCTCTCTCTCTCTCTCCATTTTATACTACTACAACTACCTGGTGTTTTAACGTCTGCTTCCACAGAAGTGATATCGCAGACAAGCTCTATTTCATTATTCAACTACAATTTTATACTTTGGCTACAGTAAGATTATTAAATGGTTATATATTTTTCTATGAGTGTGTTCAATACAGAAAAGTATGACGGTAAACCCCATCCAGATGTAACCCATACTTTGGTTAGAGTAAGATTAATAAATGTTTATATATATTTCTATGGGTGGGTTCAGTACAGATTCATGCTGCGCTAAAATAAAATGTGTATAAAATGTGTTTATAATTATATACCCCAGAAGGCGACAATACCAATTATTTATACAATATATATATTTTTTATCTCCAATGTGGAATCGTAGTAGCCAATTTAACAACAGTTGAGTATAAAACATAGAATTACATTTAGTCATGCAATGAACCAACCCGATAAAGACCCGTGGAAGTTGGTGAACCCATTTATAAAACAAAAATACGAAACTATGGCGTAGGTTGTTAATTATATATCTAGGATACCATTAATCTCTGTGTGTTATCATTAATTTCTATGTGTTATCGTTCTATGATGTGCACGGGTGTTCAGTTTGTTGTGACGTTGCCTTGTGGCAATGCTTTTGCGTATATGAGAAGAAAAATGAAATGAAATGAAATGAAATGGGGTTTAACGTCCTACTCTTTTGCACCTAACCTGGGCTAATGGAAGACGCACTCGGCTAATCTCGACAGATTCCGTAAACTACGTAAACTACATCTAGTCTCGGATGTATGACAGTAAGTGATATGTACCTACGCCCATACATTTGCGATGCGGCTACCGGTTTACTTTAACAGGAAAACTTGACGCTATCACACAAATTGGGAACCTATTCGACTAGCGACCTATTCGACCGATCGAGCTGCAACCTGTTCGTTGGAAACCTGTTTAGAGTAAAGACAACAGTCTCTATTTATCAACCCAATAAAATCCAACGTTATGTCTATCAAATGAAAGTAGAATATATTTTTTTTTATCCATTCCTTCAGCTCAGAATAGAAGTGTAATTTCGTCATTATCTTACAGCTGGATCGGTCGAATAGGTCGCTAGCCAAATAGGTCGCCAACTTGTGTTTGGAATGGGCGCAGCCATGTTTCATCCGGGACCTTTAAAGTAGTTCCAATATGGCGGAATTCATCATACAGCCGAGTTTAGATTCCCGAAATCTTCCGAGGTTTGCCGAGTGATGGAAGACGGGCATACGCCATACAGTATGCTATGAGGGAAATTTTGTCCGTGCAGCGGAGCAACGGCCTACTCTTATATCGAATTCCAATTGCCAAGGGATCTTTTACGTGCACTCAATGTGTACGCGGAACCTCGGTTTTTCGTCCCATTCTCACGACTAGGCCGCTGTCCTTGTCAGGTCCTCCTTCTGCATCCCTGACAAGAGGAAACGACACCGGTAAATCGAGATGAACTTTCTCGGCCAATGCACGAATCGAACACCGAAAAATGAAAAGAAATGCGGTTTAACGTCATATCTTTCTTCACTAACCAATCTAACGAAGACGGGCAGCGCCCAATCTGAAAGGCTAGACACGTTTCCTTGTCGGTATTTGGGGGGTTGGGATGGCCTAGTGATCTAGAGTGCCGCGCTTCGACCTCTAGCTGGCCGGTCACCTCTGACTTGCGGCTGTGGTTTCGAGCCCTGGTGTGAGCGTATGTGGCATGGAGATAGGGGCGCCTTCTCAACCTCGTGGGTTTCCTCCGGGCACTCTAGATCCCCCTCTCTCTCTCTCCCTCCCTCTCTCTCTCTCTCTGATTGATAGAATATATGATAAAATATCCAACCACCAATTTCTGATATGGAAATTAGAAAAAGAAATGTTCTCTTCTGATATAATACAAAACAAACATTTTTTTAAAAATAGTAATTATTTCCTTTTAATGGTTCCTAGGGGTCCTATCATTCTTGAATCTGTTTGCTCGAGATTCAAATAAATCTAGGCAAAATATGGATTATTATGAGAATACACATCACTAATTTGGCCAAACCGACATCGTAATAATAATAACGTCGTACATATTCAATATATTGTCTGTAAAATTATCAATTATATTTCAAGAAAATCTTTGTATTATTTCCGCCTGGATAGTTGTTTTGATATTTTCAAGTCATTGTCTGGTGGTCCTCATTATCGACAATTATCTTTTAATTTCCATCAATTATGGCAGAAGATTGAAGATATCGGCATGTAGAGAATAATACGCGATCTATAGATTTATCAATTAATTGTCTTTTATCTCTTGTGTTCATATATTTATAAAATCAGGAATCTTATTAAAATAGACTTGCAATTATTTTTGATATTTATTTTTACGGTTTATATAGAATTCTCTTAAATCTATTTAGAGACGAAATCGTACACACGGAAGCATGAAAGAACTATTATAGTCAAAGTGTCTCGCGTATGTTCTAAACACAACTATGTTTTGTGAGTCAGTTTCAATATTTGCCCTGTGTTCAAAAAATGAAATGGGGTTTAGCGTCCTACTATTCTGCCCCTGTTGGGCTAATGTCGGCGGGCATGTGGGACATTTTGCCAGTACATCGGCGCTATGATTCACTCTTATTTCGAATTCCAACTGTCTTGGGCTCTTTTCAGAGGCGGATCCAGGATTTTCAGAAAGAGGGGGCGTGCTGCACCAGCTTGGGAGTGCGAAGCCCGGGACCGTGATTTTTGAGTGTAAAAAATGCCCACAAGGACTAATTTCGTACTAGTACTGTAAATGACGATTTCCAACCTAAACTATTTTCGTTCTCCTTTCTCGCGAGAATATATGAAGCTAAAAATTGTTCGACACCTCAAAAAATAGAGGGGCGTGCGCCGGGTGCGCCCCCCACTGGACCCGCGCCTGCTTTTACGTTCATTCCGATGTGTACGTTCATACCGCGCCTGCTTTTACGTTCATACCGATGTGTACTCGGGACCTGGGTCTTTCGTCCCATCTGAACGACTAAACGTTGTCCCTTGTCAGACCCCCCGTCCTACACCACTGAAAATGGGGAAGAGCGCCGGAAAATACCGGTGTCTCGTGCTAATAAGTTGGGATTATAACCCCACCTCGCCTTTCATATACATGTACTCAACTGCAAAGAGTCATGTGGTCCTATAGCCAATAATATCCCGTAACAAATGTTCCCATTGAAGTACAAAATTGCTAAATCCAAGAAATTTACAATTAGAAACAGGTGCAACTATTATAGCCGTTTGGGGGTGTACAACTTTCATAAAAAATCGTGAGATGTTCTCCGGAACAAAATATGGACGGGGAAAGTACAGAGCCCATCAGGGGCGGATCGAGAGGGGGGGGGGGGGTCTGCTTAGCTACATCAGTATAAAAACGATTTCCCTGTTTAAAAAGCTCAATTTGTATGTATGTATTTAGAGACGATGATGGCAGATTCCCGTAACCGAAACCTGACAAACCCCCTCCTGCAAAAATTCCTGGATCTGCCCTGGTACAGAGCCCATATCAGTATACCACTTTGAGTCAGGTGGCTAGGTTTCGATTCTTCGCTTGTATGTGATAAGGAGTAAGGCCGTCTGTCCCACCTCCGGGTCCTTCGTTATTCTTCCAATGCTAAAAGGACTCTTACGCGAAAGCGATTTAATGAAATATAATTAAACGATATGTTAGTCCCGAAATGACCAAGTTTATGTCGAGTAGACGTTAAACCCCATTTCTCTCTCTTACTCCCTCTGGAAGCAGGAAAATAATGAATACTTAAGAATATTATACAGATTAATTTAAAGTAATTTATATGTATTCGTTCTCAGGGTCGTGTCCCTTGCCAATGTGCCTGACACACCTGCTCTTCAAATTATATCATTTTTACTGCATAACTCATCTATAGAAAAACGATTTCGTTTTTCTTTTCTTTGAATTATGGTAAAAATCTCGTTTATAGCCCACATCCAATATTGACCATAACTATATTTTGAGCAATTAATAAGAAGAGGTCGTACTTGATTGCTTGGATTAGCTGAACCTATCGCCTTTGAATATAAATATTATTAGACTACACAGAAGAAAACTTGATAAATTCATATCACAACAGTATGCGCACGTGACAAGGTTATTCTTATGATTAATATAATCGCTGGACTCGGACCAATAGGTTTGTCCACTTTGGAGAATTGAATATAAATCGTGGAGAAGAAAAAAACAGCTCATCTGGCCGGAACTATATTTCTTAGCTTTAGATCGGTTACGTTTTATTGAATGGCACATCATCACTGATCTTTGAACCTTTCATAATGCACGGAACATTTTTTTATTTTTTTTTTTATTTTATATGGCTTGGCAACAGTATGCATATTTGCAAATGAAATGAAATGGGGTTCAAGGTCCTACACCGACTGGGACTATGAGGGAAATTTGCCTGAGCAGCGGCACTATGGCCTACACTAGCATCGAATTCGAACTAACAATAGATCGTTTACGTGCACGCCAATGTGTACGCGGGGTGTCGGTTTTCGCAAACAAAGTCGGAAAATCCTGAAAAACTGTCTCGGCCAATGCAGGGATCCAACACGAGACCCCAAGACTAGCGAGCCAACGTCTAACCCATTTAGTCACATATATATTTGGACTGTAAAATAAAATTAAATAAAACAGGGTTTAACGTCCCTTTCTTCTGAATAAAATTGGCTAATGAAGACGCGCATACACCGCGCAATGTATTATGCGAATTTTTTTTATGGTATTCTTGTTTCTAACAAAGAAATTGTAGCCCTTTCCAATAATCATTCATGGATTGTAACTTGTTGCGTTCAAAAACTTCTCTTTTTCAAAACAGGAATCATACAGGGGTTGTAACCTGTTTCATTCTCTGAAAGTAGAGCTTTGCTAAAATAATAGAAGAATTTAAAAGGCCCTTAAAATTAATCGTCTGTAAACAAAACTTTTCTAAATGTTTGCTGTATTAGATTTGATTCAAACAAGACTGGAAGAGACGTAATCAGTGATATCGTTGCTGATAAGCTATCTGCAAAAGAAGGGAATTCATGGTATTAGGATTTGAAAGATAGTTTACCAAATGTGGAGATAAATATTGTTGGGAGAGATAGGAGAAGACGTTTAGATTTTTAGACCAGGGGAAAGCATCAAATTAATATTTGTAATTTTCTATATTCGCATAAGGCCAATCAAGAAAGACGTGAACCGTTAATATCGCCCAATATTCTCGATCTGATCGGAATAGAGAAATAAACCGCATGATGACCATCAATATATGAATATAATATACTATATCAATAATTAGAAAGGGGATTCATACGATCTTAACACGAAATCATGGTCTTTCTTTATTTGACCGTGTGTAACACACCGTGAATATAGATGGTAATCTAATCTCAACCACTCACAATTTTATGGCTTTTAATAGTTCTTAATTGTGCCTTGTTTTTCGGTTATACATGTACTTGTAACAGGACAATATGCATTAATAACCTTGAAGTTCCATGAAATCCAATTTATTCCAATTAGACGTTAATTCAGATAGGCAAAAACAACAGCTAATACACCAAAAGTAATTATGTCTGGTTCTTCGATTTCTCATCCAGACGGTGGGGTTTTTGGTTAACGTATATGGTATTTGTCACATTTTTGTACACGATGAACAGTCCATTTGCTGCTATTTTGCCTATAACGTTTTTTAGGACTTCGAATTTTGTCTACGTACTTGGTTTTATTTTATTTCTGATAGTATACGACCCTTTACATCCCGCATGAAGACGAATGGTTTGTTTGTTTTTTTGGCTTTTTTTTTTGGGGGGGGGGGGTCATTTTATCAACAATTTTAGAATAAAAAAGGTACAAATTGTAAACAATACGTATTCATAGATTAGGATTTGAATGATTGTCTAAGGATAAATATAGTTGGGGTGTTCATTTAAAGGGACTCATGGTTGACGGAATGTTTACCGGAAGTGGCGATAAATGTAGTGTTGGCGGGGCAATGGAGGAAAATACTTCCCGATTTCAAGATAAGATGATAGCAGCAAATTAATTTTGTACTTTCTGTATTTAAGGCCATTAGCTTGAGACCAATATTCGTCTAATTACTATCTATATACACAAATCGTTGTCAGATTGGCTGTGTGCGGTTTAGGTCACGTCTGTGTTTGATTCAGTTGACGTAGTTTGGATCCCAAGTTTACAGGTGACAAAGGGCACGGTCGCTTGACCTGTTTCATGCCACACTGCCACTGCTAAAGACTATTGGATTACTGACTAAAATTGAACCACCGTGTATTAGCCCCAGGTGGTCATGCTTCTGTTAAGTCGACGTTAATCCACCCCCCCCCCACCACCACCACCCGTCTCTCTCTCCCTCTCTCTTCTCTCTCTCATTCTCTCCCTCTCTCGTAATAGCTGGAATACGTTTCACAGACATCACAGGCCATATCGTACGTATTAATATTAGGTCAAATGATTTTATGTTCGTCGCTGTTCATTTGGATGATTTGTAACTCGTATTAAATGTTATTTCTGACTATTTACCCCCGAGGATCATGCCATCTGTATCATATACTCCAAGGCGCCTATTGTTTTCAAGACTGCACACTTCGTATGGCTTCTTCTTAACGCAAATAACACCAGTGAAGTCATAGTTGGAGACAATTAGCTACAGGGAATAAGCTATATTGTTTAATTAATAGACCCGGACAGGCTAAATAGCTAATGGTATATGTGTTATTTGGATAAATAACTGGTATAACGGGACATCGCGTTTGGTCTTGTGGACCCTGTTTCTCGAAATCTTAACTAAATATAAAAATCCAAAGTGTACTAGATACTTCAATTTTAGCAATTTTGATTTTCTAAGCACTAACATCAATCTAATATTATCCAATCAAATTACTAAAATTTGGATTTTATCTTTGTTAAAATTTCGCGAAACAGGCCCAGTTTTGTTTGTCTGTACGGCTGCTATCGATGAACCAGACTTCACAATAGGCATATTAACCGAGACATTTGTATTTTGGCTAAAAGTTATGATCGCATGTGCTTGCTTTTTATTGGATTAATAATGGCACCGGGTATTTATATTAAATGAACTTTGCCTTTTGTATTTCCAGGTAAATGATAACAGAATTTTGAAAAGATCCCTTAGAGAGGCATACGAATCTCATTTAGCTATGTTACAAGAAGCAGAACAAAGTTTAACAAAACAGATAGAAGAATTGAAAGCCAGACGAGAAGAGTTATCCAGCCGGAAGCGCAGCCATGTTATGTGCCTCGTGAATCTGATCTCCTGTTTCCGGAAACGATAAAAGCTTGAAGGAAAGCACGATGGACAATAAAAATGACATTTATGCCTTTTTGCTGTTTCGAGTGTTAGATTTATTTGTATTTATCAGGCCACAATCGTGGATGCCACCATAATTTATCGAGTTTAAAACCAAGTTATTGACAACAAGGAAATTACAGTCTTCATCAAGCCACGTTATCAAAACTTTACATTCCATTCTGGGTAATTCTGACATAATTTCTGGTGAGGTTATAGTGTGAGAATCTGCTTAGTTAACGAGTTCAGTGAAAGAGATTGTTTGTTGTTAGGCGATTTATAGTTTATTTAAGAAAATTGTTCGACATTTTAAGTGTATGTTCTAAATTGCTATACCCTTGATGAAATCTGTTAAATAATATTTAACTGGATGAAATCTGTTAAATAATTAATATTTAACTGGATAAGATCTGTTAATTAATTAATATTTAACTTGATGAAATCTATTAATTTATATTGATGAAATCCGTTTATTTATATCGAAATTGATGAACTCTGTTAATTAATATTTATCTCCCGATTTCTGTTAATTAATTAATTGAATAAAATCTGTTAATTTATTATTTGAATGAAATCTGTTAAGGAATTAATTGAATGAAATGTGATAATTCATATTGAACTGGATGAAATGAAATTACGTAATGAATAGTTAGAGACATGGAATGGGCGATTACAGTGGACGATTGTGTCAGTGATATGTTAATTAAGTTTTAATAAAATAAAAAATATTACCTTTATTAAAGTCTCATCTTTTAATTCAATGTACTTCATCTAAGAACTATACATTTTCGACAACCGTTCTAGACAATTCAGCTTATACTCGATACAAAAAATATAATTTGATCTCATGAGAATGTTATTAATTCGTGACACTAGACTTATTAATATACAATATGTCCATCTGCGAATATGTCAAATGTGTAGGTGGTTTAATGTTTAGGTGGTTTTATGTAATACCAATACACCAGTTAATGTCCAAACTTATCGTATAACGGAATAATATATAACTTAATTGTCCAAAATTATTATATAACAGAATAATGTATAACTTAATTGTTCAAAATTATCAGATAACGGAATAATGTATAACCCTATTATCATATAACAGAATAAAGTATAACTTAAATGTCCAAAAGTTATGGTATAACAGAATAAGTAATACCTTTTGTATAACTTATTGTCCAAAATTATCGCATAAGACAATAAGTATTACCTATACATATTTATCATTTCAAAGAATAAGGAATACCTATTCATAATATAATATTTTGTCCAACCCAAATCTTTCAAAGTAGAGACTTGGTTAAATAAGAGAGAGAGCTTTAATATAAATTTGTTTCAATGAATTTTAGTAATTGAACTGGAGTTTACAGGTCACAATTCTATGGAATACAATTACTGCTTATTATAGGCTATGTCTGTTCCTCAATCTCTATTTAGATACAAATCAGAATAAGAATATGGCTTATAAAAAATAGTATTGATTAAAGTATTATATGTTATATTTGGAGTCATTTCGCAACGTGAACTTTCTAAACGAACAGTTATTGCAGGCAAGCATGGTGGTGTGACATTAAATGTGTCTTTCTCCAGAGGTAAATGGCAGGAGCAGCGTTCCGTGATGAGCACAAATGGTTCTATTACCACTTTCATTCATGTTGTTATTGCTGTTCAGCAAATTATTATGTTTTAATGTCCTCTAATTGTGTCACTTTGACTGTCATGTAGTCGTTTAAATGTCCAATGCTTCGAGTTATTATTTTCTTTGAAAGATATAACGGTAATAAATCTCTATAAATTGAACGATAATTTCAGGAAATGAAAACCTCATCTGTTGAAAACATAAATCAAATACAAAAGGATATTTTATTGTTTTGTTTTTCTGTGTGTCCCAAGTGAAACCTTCCAATAAAGTGAAAGTTCGCTCTTTAGAACGGCTGCTTGAGGGACGGTGTTGAAGGGATGGGGTAGGGGCTCTTTCGTTATGTCTAAATAAAGTGTTAAATTGTGTTAATCTAATGTGTTATTTCAATAAGTTCCCACGGATTTTTATCAGCAGGATTTCTCCTTTCTAGTGGGCCTTACAAGGAACAGCCCCTAATCGGTCGAACGCGGCGAAAAACCTTGGTGTGTGCGTAAAAGTGCTCTTGACATTTGGAATTTCGTTGCTGTCCACTGGGATTTCCCCTTGCCAGTTGTGTAGGACGGATGGTCCGACAAGGGGCGGAGTCTAGTCGATCGATTGGGACGAAAAACCAACGCCCTGTTTACACCTTAGTGTGTACGTAAAAGAACCCTTGGCAGTTATAATTCATTTGCAGTCAGGCATATTTTTCCTTTTAGCACACTGCATGTTGGCCATAGCACACTGCAAGACCACCCCCACCCCCCGCGGGAAGGGGGATTTTGCAGCGTCGTTACTCCTTATCGGATGTGCAGTTGTAATTCAAAATAAGAGTATGGCGCAGCCCCACTGTGCGGACAAAATTGTTCACATAGCACACCGTATCGCGTACGTCTGTCTTCATTGGCGCAGAACAGACCAGTAAGAGGTTTTACCCATGAAATTGAATGATTATGAATGAAAAGTGGTTTAACCCCCTACTGTTCAACTCCTACCGGGTTAGTGAAGACGAACAGGCGCCATACAGTGTGGTATGAGGGAATTTGTTCCCAGACAAATATCAAATTCCATCTGCTAATCGATCTTTTGCGTGCACGTCAATGTATACACGGGACCTCAGCTTTTCATCTGGCGAATGCCCTTTTTAATTAGCCCATTTCGGAGCAGAACAGTAGGACGTTGAACCCCATTCTATTTTTTGTGGCTCGTCAGCCTTGAGGTCGGGTGTTCGATCCCTTCTTTGACCGAGAAAGTTCATCCAGATTTTTTCCGGCGTGTTTCCCCCTGGTGTCCAGTCGTGCGGATGGGATGGAAAACTGAGCTCCCGAAAACACGTTTGCGTGCAAGTTAAAGATCCCTTGACAGGTGGAATTCTACAGAAGAGTAGGGCTATGCCAGTTCGGAGCAGAACAGTATGACGTTAAATCCCATTTCATATCATTTCCATTTCTTTGTATTGAGGGTGGGATCTACTTAACTTCATTCCTGATGAACCACAAGCGCGTCCTAAGGCTACATTAATTAAAATGATCAAGTCTATTGTTGTGGATGGACGGGTACTATATGGATGAGAATGGGGAGATGAATAGCTATTGTATTACGACACAATGTGGGGCCACTAGGTAAGACTCTGGTTCAATAGCCTGGAGATTGGTGTTCGATCCCTGGCCGAGAAGGCCCATCCCGATTTTCCATTGTCAGTGATGGAGGACGGAGGGCCTGACAAGGACAGCTGTCTCGTGGTCCTGTGTACACATTGGCGTGAATGTAAAATATCCCTTGGCAGTTGGAATTCGATATAAGAGTAGGCTGTAGCGCCGCTACCCGGACAAAGGTTCCCTCTTAGCACACTGTATGGCGTAGGAACAGAAAGTCCTATGACAGTGGCTACCCAGACACCGTTGCTGCCTGCGAAGCCTCCTCATAACAAATCACGCGTTAAGGGACACCAAAATGGGAAGATGGCGAGTGATCTAATACGTGCGCCATAGATTATAACGTCACGTACCTAGGGATGTCATGCTTTTGAAATGGGAGCGACGAGAACATTAAATATTTCGACACGTGTGGTTGCCTTGGTCACCCAGAACCTCCTAATCTTCAACCTACGGGGGATCATGGACCGTTGTCAATATTTGATGAAAAGTTTCAATGCCCGTGCACGTAAGCCTAAGTTTGTCTTTTATGTGACTGATTATCCAATAAGAGTTGCGACCCTTCCCGCAATAAATCCGACAATTCTTGCGTTATTATAAAAAAACAAAACATAAATCGTGGCGACGAATGAGGGTTAGTTAAAATGTTCTCAAATGTTCACAACTCATCCAGACTAATATTCTTCTGGGTGATAAAAAGTACACATGCCGACAGGTGTGTGTTGCGAGAGAGACAGAGAGAGAGAGAGAGAGAGAGAAAGAGAGGGGGGGCAAACATATGGTTCAATTCATTTTATTATTTCGCTTGAGTGTAAGGGGAATCGAAACCACGCCATTTGACTCAGTGGCAGACCTTATGATGCAGCGCACACGCGTTAACCATTTGACCACCCAGCCCCACACATATAGAAGTCATCGGTGGAATGTTGTAACACTACATGCAGAAAATATCGGAATAATTTCTCCTTCAAGAGAAACGTATAGAGACCAACGTTTTATATTTGTACAGGTAGAATGAAAGATTGCTCTATGTCGTCATGTTATGTAAAATGACACTTCACTGATCGCGTATGCTTTTAAATCTGACACGTGTCCCATTTCTCTGTTAAAGTCCTCATTTCGTTGCTGAATGATCCTTCAGGGTATATTTAGATATATGCAAATATTTACATAACACAGTCCAAACACAGTAGTCTCGAATAGTGTAGTAATAAAAATCATCCAGACGCTTAGATATTATGTCCGCAATATTAACTTTCTGAACCTTGATGCCGGAAGACACATTTGGAATAGGACAAGAATATTAATCTGATCACGCAATGCCAACCTTTAAAATTAGATATACCAGCAATCTCATGTTTCTCCATAGGGAGTTACGACACATCGTTTTCGTTTAATTAAATTGCGAAATTTTTGTAATATGAAACCCCAAACTCTTCGTGGTTTTGCATCTCCTATATTATCTACTCCTCGTTTGTCTATAAACCATGGAATTTTATGTAATTTGGACTTAATTGGACCCAGTGAAATGGAATGAATGTGAATACATTAATTAATAAGCTCAAACTGAAGGTGTTTAAATTTCAATATCTCGGGACATTGGCATAGCATTGGGACATGGGCAGTTCAGGGCATACTATATAGAAATGAAATGGGGTTTAACGTCCTACTGTTCTGTTCTGAACTTGGCTGATAAAGCCGGATGGCGGCACTACGGCCTACTCATATATTGAATTCCAACTTTCAAGGGATCTTTTACGTACGCTGATGAAACCGGACAGCGGCACTACGACCTACTCGTATATCTAATTCCAACTGTCAAGGGATCTTTTACGTGCACACCAATTTGAACACGGGACCTCGGTTTTTCGTCCCACCAACTTGACAGCTGTTTTTATCAGGCCCTCCACCCTGCATATGGTGAACCACGCTGGAAAAGTTGGATGAACTTTCTCGGCCAATGCAGGGATCGAACACAGGGACATCGACATGCGAAGTTCATGGCAAAAATTCATAAATAACCAGTATGTCTTTCTCGTTAATTTGTTACTTTTTTGCATAGGGAATTCTTGGGGTTGGGATTTGAAAGAACAGTTATGGTTGCAGTACCCTAGTTTCACATACGTCTAGTCCTTCGGATTGGACGAGAAATCGATGAACCGTGCAAATGTTGGCGTGCACGTAAAGCAGCCTTTGACACCTTTAATACAATTGCTGTTCGGGCAAAAATCTCCCCGTGGGACACGGTATGACGTTTGTCTGTTTTATTAATCCTGTTGGAGCAGAGAATTCGGACATTAAATCCCATTTCAATTCATTCATTTCATAATGGCTATTGAATCTCTGTATTATGCGAGACTAAACACCAGCTCAGCATAGTCTTGATCGTATATATATATATATATATGTTGCCTTTTATCTTGTCCGTCCGTCTGTCCGTCAGTCCGTCCGTCTGCAATTAATGTTAACACTAAAAACAATTGAAATGGGGTTTAACGTCCGACTGGGCAAATGAAGACGGACATACGTCATACAATATGCTAGGGGGGATATTTTGCCTGAACAGCGGCACTATCGCCTACCATGATTTCAAATTCCAGCTGTCAATGTGTACACAGGACCTCGGTTTTTCTACGCGTTCCTTTCTGAGAACCACGTCAGAAATCCCCAGGGAACCTTTTCGGCCAACAACCAGATCAAACATGGAATCTCCAGGTTGACGAGTCAAAACCTTACTCACTGGGCCACTGCGACTCCTAGCACGTACACTTAACTATATCATTTGTGTACGCTGTGTACTTATATATACCAGTAAAACGTAAAATAATTTTTAAAGTTGACTTGCGGGGTTATGCTCTTATAACGAAACATCCGACTCTTCTGAAAGTAATATAATGGCTCGTCATTAGGAAAAAGTCTATTTTACTAACATGGTTATTAATTACTTCTGGTCTGACGCCATCTAGTGTCAAGTCTTGTCATAATCCAAATACGTAATTCGACAAAGAAATTGAGCAACAGAGACAGGGGTTCATCAACCATTAAAATAACTACGACAGTTCTACGGAAGGCAATTACTGAGTTTTAATCGGAGTTATCAATCGAAATACTAATATAGCCAGAAAGTACCCTATTATAGCCACAAAGAAATTGGAACCGATGATCATCATTCGACGGACACTCTTGTAAAGTACGATATTGTGGAAGGTGATTCTAGAACGACCCATGTTTCCTTTTTGATTCATGCTATCGATGGAGAGAGAGAGAGAGAGAGAGAGAGAGAGAAATGGAGTTTAACGTCCAATCAACACAAACTAGATCATTTCGGGACTAACATATGGTTTTAATTTTATTTCAATAAATCGCATGCTCGTATGGGTCTTTAGCAGTGGGAGGAAACCGGAGTGCCCGGAGGAAACCCACGAGGTTGAGAAGGCGCCCCTATCTCCATGCCACATACGCTCACACCTGGGCTCGAAACCACAGCCGCAAGCCAGAGGTGACTGGCCAGCTAGAGGTCGAAGCGCAGCACTCTAGACCACTAGGCCATCCCAACCCCCCTTCTATCGATGGCCTCTACTACATGAAGGTCTGACCGGTTGTAGTGGGAGGTCGCGTCAGGGGTCATACGAGCGGCTTTTGACCCTATTACGTCAGATACGTGATAAACGTTGATGTTTCTCGTAGGATAACCACAGTTCCGTGCATCGCACACAAAGACCTCACTGCAACAGTCTGTTTCACTGGCTAATCCCTCACACCAACGATTGGCTAGTATAGTAAAGACAAGCAAAACAAAATTTTGGACTATAAAAAACGAAGCGAAATAGGGGATCTTAGTTCAAACATGATTCGGTTCCGTTCAGTATTTAGAGATGGTTAATTGAGAACATCCCTTGCAGACGATTTAAACAAGTCATTGCCTCCTATCAGTGATGGGCAATGGACCCGTATTAAAGTAGCTTGAATCCAAGGCAGGGAGATAATCTGCCGTTAGATAATATAGTGTGGTATTGTGTTCTAATGTAAAATTATATAATCAATTTAAACACGTTAAATATGGCCTGAAACATACTGATCAGCGGCGTTAAGAAATAGAAGCACGTGGTAAATGTTTAACACCACGTGGCAAATATGTAACAACACGTGGTAAATATGTAACAATTCGTAGTTGGTATATAACATACTAATCAGCGGCTTTAAGCTATAGAACCACGTGGTAA
Source organism: Patella caerulea (assembly GCA_036850965.1). Taxonomy (NCBI): domain Eukaryota; kingdom Metazoa; phylum Mollusca; class Gastropoda; family Patellidae; genus Patella; species Patella caerulea. The sequence continues at coordinate 67,972,159 of JAZGQO010000010.1, read as the reverse complement.
ATTTTTAACACCACGTGGTAGATATGTAACAATACGTGGTCAATTTGTAACAACAACACAAAGATACTAACTATTTATTATCCTTAAAGAAAAATCTGAGAAAACATTATTAACAGTTGCCATTTAAATATCTACAAAATTTTCTGGTATTCTCGATCTATATATTCCTGGTCTTGGGGGTCGCCATATTTAACATGTCCTTAAAGGTACCAGGTATACGACACCGTGAACCCTTGACATTGCAGTATTCCAGATAAATATCTGATTGGTCAATTGTATTATTTTATTTATTTTTTGGCAGAAAATGTATCCTTTAGTCAAGAAAACATGACCCTCGCGGAATTTCTAGGTAATCACGCGAGACTATGAATAAATCTAAGCTGGGTCTAACCAAACTGTATTAAATTACGACTCTGAAAGAAGACATTAATTTCCATTGTTTGTCAAACATCAAGGACCGATAACTCATCGACTTTATTAATATATAGGAGTCGGGCCACCATTAATTTTCCCATTCACTTCAATGTTAATTTTGTCTCTTTGCCCGGACCCACCTTTCTTCAAACTTTGGTTGGGCTGAATGTTTTTCACCGCAGACAAAGGAATAAACGAACTACAATTTGTTGATACCGTGAAGGATAAATTTAAACGGTGGTCTTCCTCCTTATTCGTATTAAGTGAATAATACAGATGTTATAAATCTCCTGAATTTGGGGCATATTTATAGAGGGGCCTTTATTAGACAAAATAGCTTTACTTCAATACCCAGTGGTCGGTATATCAAGGACACAGTTTTTTATTTTTACTTCAAGTACATAAGTTTTCTTTACTCAAGACTCAGTGATCGGTATATTAAGGACACAGTTTTCTTTACTTCAAGACCCAGTGATCGGTATATTAAGGACATAGTTTTCTTTACTTCAAGATCCAGTAATCGGTATATTAAGGACATAGTTTTCGGTATATTAAGGACATCGTTTTCTTAGCTTTAAAACATGCAAATTATCTTGAACGTTAGTCCTTTTAAACAACTATATTGTTGCGATGGTCCTTTAAAACAGCTGTCCCTAACCTGTGTATCAAGTCGGGGCTAATGTTTTGGATTTGGGAAATATTTCATTAAGACAATAAAAAAATAAACAGCCCCAATGACATAATAATTGTATCCATGTCAACCGAAAGTCGTTTTAAACACCAGAAATGGAAGATACGTTTTGAGCAAAGTCAATAAATTTAATAACTGTTCAATTTAAAGAGATCACCGCGTTGTTTTGTTTATTAGGGTTTCAGTTACGACACGGTTCGTCATTCATCTCTGAAGTAAAGGCTGTAAAGACTGTGTAATCAATAGCGACCGTTTCTTCAAAATACATAATATCAGGGATGGACTGGTAAGGAGCATCTGAGTGTGGCATGTTCCAGGCCCTCTAAAGAAGTTAATGTTCCAGTGTAATTTGGGGCATTTTAGTCTTAAAGCTCATCGGCACAGTTTTATAAATCGTTTAAATAATGTTAAGTAATTATGTCAACATATCCTTTTACCCTTATGGAAAGTTAATATTGCAGTGTAATTTGGGGCATTTTAGTCTTAAAGCTCATCGGCACAGTTTTATAAATCGTTTAAATAATGTAAGTAATTATGTCAACATATCCTTTTACACTTATGGAAAGGATATGTAGATATAATTACTTGTATTATTTAAACGATTTAAGAAGATTTTGCGATGAGCTTTAATTTTAATGTTGTTGTTGATGAAATGGTATGATTACCACACGCTACGGTTTGATACTCGGGATATACGCTAGAAAGCTTCATTTACAGACATATTTTAAACACATTTTCAGGGTGAGGGAGAGAGACCCACTACCCCCGCCCACACCTAGAACTAATAGGCTCTCATTGCACCAGACTCAGGACCCCGAAATATCCCTGCATGATATATAGTTGTGCTGGTAATAAAAGTAAGAGGATAAAAAGTGATTTTAAAATTAGTAAAAGTCCGATAGAAATTGTACTGTTCATAGATATGTTTTGTAATTGCAGCATTTGGATCCACAAAGAATCGACGTTGGACATTTTGGTTACACGATCAACCACGTGACACCTCATTAGTAACACGTGACGACTGACCAGTAACACTGTCGTTGCCTCTTTTTCACTTTCACTGTCCGTTCCACGTCATCCAAATACGAATCTGAATTTCGAAGACCTTTTAAAATTGTCACCATCAACTTTGTTCTTAACCAATTTGGGTAATCTTCCACTGGAAAAATTTCCTGAAAATATCATGAAATAAGAGAAGTAATTATTTGACCACAACCAAATATTAATATTAATGGAATGCGACAGATTTGCCTCCTAAAGGCCTACACACACCAAAGGTTCTGCTCTCAAAAATGATACTTTCAATGATTTTCAAATGGAACCTTTACAGAGACCACTGTTAAAGCCGAGGACCATACGAGTGAAGCGCCTGTTCATCGGTCAAGCTTAACCCATGTCCCACGCGGTATCTTGTCCGAAGCAGCAATTTAATTCGTATTCCTCCTTATAGCTGTGAATACTGGTGTTATATATGCACCAGTTAACTATTATTTCCCAGTCCGGAGTTTCTCGTTGGACTAGATTCACTCCCCTTAGATATGAAATGCCTTCCTTGGTAGCCAAATGCATCTTGTTTCAGTATCACGGACTTTCAAAATAGATGGTGTGGAAGCCTGGTAACGGAAGTACATTTTAAACAGTTCCAATAGTTGTGTAGACATCGACAGTGAACATATCGAAAACCATGTTTAATTATTGACAGTTAATGCGTTATAAAATTCAGCTCTGGACCGAGAGTCTACGGAGTTGTCTATATTCAGGCCGGTAGAGGAGATGGGGTTGGTTCGGTAAAAATACCACGTGCATCACGCCGTGCGGGACACTGCAATGGTTAGCGTTATGGGAGTAACGAACCCCCATAGACGACATATTCGTATGGAAATGCCCCTCTCTCCCCAAGAGGGGTTCACTCCGCCACAATAAGAAATACTATAAATATGGCTATCAATAAAGCCTAATGCCCCCGTCAGACCGGAGTGGTGACCCTACTGCGCTCTGAGACCGAACGGCGGCCTGGAAATACACAAGGTCGTCGGCAAGCGTGAACACAGCGCGGAAAAATGTCCCAAATTTACAAACTTAAACAAGTCGCGTTCTTGCTGCGACCTGTGGGCTCATCACGATCTCTCCGCTCTCATGACGTTTCTATTGAGATTTATAAGCTTGGCAACGGCAAACCCGCGTCGCTCAACCACACGTCTTTTCTGGACTACATGTGCGTTTCCACCACGTGATCACGGCGACTATATAAGCTGGTTAGATATTTTTTCGAAATTTCAAGATGACCTTTGAATCGCCCGTTTTCAAAGCAAGTCGTACAATCTTGGTAACCGCGCTATGGTCGTGTTAAGAACTCCATACACGTAGTGGGAACCTTATAACATCGCAATATGCTTAGAGGTAGCCCCACGAGGTCGTGATGCAATCGCGCAACAGTGGTGGAATCATTGTAACATCACCATGACAACGCCATAAGGACTCAGAACGCTTGGATGGGTCGCGGTCGACGCGTGAGGGTTGTGGTGAAGACATCATGACGTCACCGTTGCAAATGTTCCAATTTTCGCAGCGTCTTTGCCACGTGTGTACTTGAAATTTGGAAAAGATATCTTACCAGCTTATATCGTCGCTGTGATCACGTGGTGGAAACGCACGTGTAGTCCAGATAAGACGTGTGGTTGAGCGACGCGGGTGCGCAATGACCGCCGTTGGCAATATTATAGATCTCGACAGAAACGCCATAAACACGGAGAAATCGTGAGGAGCCCGCAATGAGAATGCTCTATAAACGCACAGGGCGCAGTAAGAACGCGACTTTTTTAAGTTTGTAATTTTAGGATATTTTTCCGCGTTGTGTTCACCCTTGCCGACGACCTTGTGTATTTTCAGACAGCCTTTGGGTCACAGAGCGCTGTAGGGTCACCACTTCGGTCTAACGAGGGCATAAGCAATTATATCATGGGCATTTTTTAACAGGAACATCTCAATGATACCAGTTCCGAAATGCCAATATTATTTTCAAGATATTTGTATAACAACATCATCTCAATTGACAGTATAATATGGTTAATATTGACCTTTAAATTATAACCACACAACAAAAAACATTGTCCAATATTCCACCAGCGTCAAAAACATTTGCTTTTTCATTAATCATTTGTTTAAACAAGACAATACTTCAAAACCACTTTTCATCAAGAATGGAAACAATTGTGTTTTGCTTTTCCCAAGACAAACAGTTTGTGTAAGAAATAGAACCATGACTATACGTTTTTTTAATAGAAAATATTAGTGTCTATCTCTGAACGCAAATTAGTGCTAATAAGCAAGTAATGAATGTCAGGGTATTTGAAAGTTGATACGAATTTAGCGCGATGTATCGTGTCTAAAAATTTTATCTAAAGCGACAGATGTGTGGAATAAAACGTACAATAAATATCACGTGATTCCATTAGCTGCACTATTCGAGTGTTGTTCGAGAGGTTTTGGGCAGCCTAGTTTAATCGTTTTAATTAGTATCTTTAGACAGTCGTTAAGGAAATCAGTTAAACCATCGTTGTCGGGGCAATTATCCCAATTTATGTATTTCATATTAAAGAGCCATTGTATCACAAGTAGAAAAAGAGCTGAACGTTTTTTCTGTGTAATACTTCTAAAATATACAATGAAAATATTGAATTAAATGAAATTTCAGTCAAATAACTTTATTTTGAGCGAATTTATGAATGGCTACTTTTATCGGGTTCCAGACAGCGGATATAATTAAATGTGTCTTGTATTATATTTTAATCCAAATTAGCCTGTAATACACAAGAATAGGAAGCGGTGTATGACTCCATTTTCCGGCCTTTTATTGACGATCTCCATGAATGACATCATGCATTTTCTGAAAAGTCAGCCTTGGTCGGCCCGGGCAGTGTATATTCCACTCAAATGCTATCCAATGGCCTTGGGGGTTGATTATGGGCTTAAATGTCTAAATAATAATCTATAAAATATTAGAAGCCACATATAGACAAATAATCTCTCTCATAACATAACACTTCTTTAAGTTCAATGTCCCTATTGTGCATTGTCCCCAATCGTGTTAAATACAGATTTCTAGTGTTCTTATGAAGGGTGACCCCAACCTTTTTACAGAAGATTGTGGTCTAATCGGGGTCTCTGTGGGACATAAAGGCCATCAAGTTTCATTTACGATGCATTTGGTACTGTTATTAAAAAACATGGTATTTACGAATCCCTGTTGTATGTTATAGTGAGTGGTAGACATTTCTGTTTCCCCTCAGTGGCAATATTACTCGTAAGGTACAGATTGTCTTTTCGATACATCATAATTAAGAGGGGGAAATGGGATTTCACGTCCACTCGACACAAACTAAGTCATTTTGGGACAAACATGCTTTTTAGCATACATAAATTTTAGGTTTTTGGCATAAATAAATTTTAGGTTTTATTAGGCTACATAAAATTAATGTTCTATTAGCCTACAGTTCTATTAGCATACATAAAATTGCGGTTTATTAGCATACATAAAATTACGGTTTATTAGCATACATAACATTACGGTTCTATTAGCATACATAAAATTAACGTTTTATTAGCAAACATAAAATTATAATAACGTTTTATTAGCAAACATATAAAACAAACATAAAATTATAATAACGTTTTATTAGCAAACATAAAATTAACATTTTATTAGCATTAGGGTTTTGTTAGCACTTTAGCGGTACACATCTTGATGCCCTTGTGGGCATGTCCGAGGCTCCGCCAATGTCTTCGTTTACGATCATGCATTGGTAATAATAGGAAATCTCAGGAAAATGAATTTTGAAAAAAAAATTGCAAAAATCTACTGAAGGTTCATCAGCATATGAGATAAAAACAAGATGTGATATTGAATTCAGCTGTAATTATCGTGTACACTAACGTATTATCTTTCTTCTTTTAAAAAAATAAAAACAGAAATTAAAAATCGTTCTACGTTGGCGGTATAATTTGACAATAGAAAAAAGATTACAAGATCATCATCTTGGTACGATTATGAAAAAACACGCTTGGCACACGTCACTAGTTTACGGGGGACGTACGAGTAGGAAATTGTGCCGTTATTGCATTCTACGCATTACAAAGACAATTCACTAATTTCTGATCAGCGGTTTGCAAGAAATAAAGAATTGATTTCGTTCTTATTGCGATGTGTTTAGTACATGTGTAACGCAATGTAAACATATGGCTTGAATGCGTATTAGATACGCCCCTTTTCCGTCGTGTACATTTAAGATGTTTTTCGCTAGATTTTTACTATTCGCCATCTTGGATTTCATGATTATAGGGTGAAGAGGCTGTCATTGACTCAAGGACACCTGCTACATAAATTTAAATTTTGATTTAGGATATCGTTCTGGAAACCAAATGAAATAAAATGGGAGTGTTACATCCTATTTTTCTGCACCAACCGGGCTAATGAAATGAAATGAAAATGGGGTTTAACGCCCTACGCTTCTGCGCCTAACCTGGGCTAATGTAAGACGGGCATACGCCATACAGTGTGCTATGAGGGAAATTTTTCCCGGGCTACGGCCTACTCTTACATCGAATTCCAACCGCAAAGGGATCTTTTACGTGCACGCCAATGTGTACACGGGACCTCGGTTTTTCGTCCCATCCGAACGACTAGACAGATGTCCTTGTCAGGCGCTCCGTTCCCTGACAAGGGGAAAACGCTGGAAATCGAGACGAACTTTCTCGGCCAATGCAAGATCCAACACCCAACCTCAAGGCTAGCGAGCCAGTGTCTTACCCACTTAGCCAGGTCGGGTGTTCATATTCTACTGAACGGTATCTCCTAGGAGAATTTAGTTGCTCAATTAAAAAATGATGGACAGGGTTGGGTTATAAATAAAATCTTGTACTCGGCTTTTTTGATATCAAAAAATGAATCGTAGTCGATTCTGTATTTCACTCCCATAGGTAGAGAAGTAATATATATATAATTTGTTTCGAGAGAGAGACGATCAACCGGTCAGTGATTGTGCTGTATACTCCATACCCCAGACAAACCAGCGTCTAAACATAAATCAATCAACTATCAATCTGCAATTTAATTAGCTAGCTAGTTAACGCCATAATGAAATAAATTAGCTGGGAAATTCAGGTTAAACGAAATCCGCTTGAATAAACGAAAGAATCAATTGAAAGTTTACCAACTCGGCTACACGTCTTAAGAGGTCTTTGGTTAAATTTCCGCCTGTTTGTAACCTTAATAACACGCGGTGCCACCGAGTGACAGAATCCAATGACACACGGTCAGTTGGCCAGACAATGGTGTCGTTACTGGCCTAATAGTGTTAGTAAAATAAGAACTAGCCAATGAATGATTTCCACGTTTATTAAGTCTTATTGTCATTCCCGCGAAATTTCGTAAATGCCGTCATTAGTAGAGAGACGAGTGGTGACCATTAAACTGTATACAAGCAAATATTTATTAGTTTTTGGACTTTTACAGGCGGAACTACAATACGTTCTGAAGAAGCTCACTGGTTCACCATTCTTTATAGAATGTATTCAAGTGTGTTTGTAGTCTGACCCCGATTCAAATGAATCTGTAACATCTTATATAATAATAATGCACGTTCAACGCGCTGAACTCTATCTACAAATGATGCATTCACACTGCATGCACATTTAACGCGAATTTCGGGGACCGACCTTCGCAATTCGGATTGGTTTGCCTTGGATTAAAAGCGATTTGTACATTACAGTTTATTCGGATTGAATTAAAATTAAAACGCGCCACACTGGATGCGCATAACTAGCAGACTGCCGACGAAAGGCCTACCAATCGAGGGTATCGTAGCGATTGATAATGTTTTTTGATAATCGAGAATATATGGGTGGAGTTATCGTCTGTCAATCAAACGATCGGCAATTCTCGGAGACGGCGCGGAGACAGTTGATGCCTACTTCTGGTCCAAACGTCTAACAGTATCGACTTTAATAGTTGTCTTTACTACACTAGGATCTGGAAGAGTTGTTATCATTGACGTGTTCTGGTTGGTCTGAGGGATTAGTCAATGAAACGGTCTATTACGGCGAGTTCTTGGTCTTTTGATGCACGGAACTAAAGAGAGAGAGAAATGGGATTTAACGTCCACTCGACACAAACCAGGTCATTTCGAGACTAACATATGTTTTAATTTTATTTCAATAATTCGCTGCGCGTAGGTGTCTTTAACTGTGGGAGGACCCGGAGAAAAGCAATGAGGTTAGACAGGCGAACCTACTCTTTGTAACGTATTACCTGGGATTCGAAACCACGCCAGTTGACTCAATGACAGGCTTTATGATACAGCGCGCACGTACTAGCCATTCACACCTCTACGGATAAAAGGTGAGCCGCTAGAAACCTCAACGCTTATTGATTAATTAATGCCTGACGTCTTCGCGTCAAAAGCCTCTCATTTGACCCCTTTGGTGAACACCCACTTAAACTCATTATGTAGTGCAGGCCATCGAAGGTTAAAAAAACGAAACGAAATGTAGATCTGGGCCCTGTTTCACGAAATTTTAACGAATGATAAAATCAAAATTTTAGTAGATACTTCAATTTTGATTGGCTAAGAACTAAAATCAATCTAATATTGTCCAATCAAATAACTAAAATTCAGATCTTATCTTAGTGAAAATTTTGTGAAATAGGCCCCTGTATCTAATCAGATTGTGGTACCCACAAATCACATTTAAATGTACACGAAGGAAAAGGGGGCGTAACTCATACGCATGCATACCATACGTTTATATTGCGTTACACATGTACTAACACACCTCGCAATAAGAACCAATCTGATTAAAACACAGATCCAATTTCGTTTCGTTTTTTATAGTTCAAAATTTCTTTTTTACTTGTCTTTACTACTCTTGGATCTGGATGACTTGTTCTTTAACCCACGTTCTGCCTGAAATGAGGGGGTCAGCCAATCAAATGGTCTGTCGAATCGACCGTTTGACCTTTTCATGCGTGGAACTGTGGGGATCGAAATCAAAACAAAACAAAAGTAGATTTTAAAAAGCATGGCGGTCGCTAATTGGTTAATCAAATGACTGACGTTATCGGGTCAAATGTCGCGTGCTTGATTCTGACGTCATAGAACGTGAGCTCCCACTATAACTTGTTAGATCTACATGAGTGTAGGCCATCGAAAGTATAAAAAACGAAACTAAAAATAGATCTACATGTATATTTTAATTAGATTGCAATAAGAACGAATCAATTATTTATTTCTTATCTCAAAGATAATCAGAGGATTGGGAATATTTAACCCCCAAATCCTAACCAACGAGCGACGCTTATTTGAAGGTGTTGGACATGGCGACGATTAGATAAAGATGTTAGCTACTTCGCATTAATTTTTTTTTTTAAATTGGGTTTAACGTCCACTCAACACAAACTAGGTCATTTCGGGACTAACATATGATTTAATTTTATTTCAATAATTCGCTTGCGCGTAGGGGTCTTTTAGCAGTGGGGGGAAACCGGAGTGCCCGGGGGAAACCCACGAGGTTTAGAAGGCGCCCCTATCTCCATGCCACATACGCTCACACCAGGGCTCTAAACCACAGCCGCAAGCCAGAGGTGACCGGCCAGCTAGAGGTCGAAGCGCGGAACTCTAGTCCACTAGGCCATCCCAACCCCCCACTTCGCATTAAAAGTAACTATATTTGAATATACAAGGCGAATAGGTTGAATCGAGTGAAATGAGGGAATGTAAGAATATATTGCCACATGGAAATTCGATATAAACTGGATGAAAACTGAAGACTCCAATGCCAAATCTAGCGATTCTTGACGTATTTCCTCCACTCCAGGAACAATACGAGGACCAATTAAAGGGACAATAACATTCTTGCTGGCTTGGTAGCTCCAGAAAATAAATAATACACTTATTCTAAGTACTTGTTGTTTAAGTGTCCTACCTGTTGTGTAAATTATCCATTACAACCTATTTCACTTGTCCAGAGGATTCGAAAATATTTTAAAATCCAAGTCACATTTGAAAAGGTTTACGTTAGACTTTTCAAATCAATTGGTTCTATTTTTCCAATTTTTTAAAATAGATGTGTTAAGACGATATTTATATCATCATTTAATTAGAATATTCTAAAATAATACGATTTGTTGACCAGAATGAAAATTGGGACATATTATTCAGTTTTAACAAGAGTGTTATTGGGGCTTTAAATCCTAGATTTAAACAGATGTAAATTGTATAAAACAGTTGACCGGCTATTTTTTCAAATGTATTTTGTCTTTGTGAAAGTACCATCACTAATAATTGACGAGTCACTTTCAAATTCAAACTCAACAGAAATTGCATGCATATAAGGTCATGTAACGACTTCTATCAAACACGGATGGACACTTTAATATGGAAGCCTATAGCTACCATTCGTAGTTTTAACTGTTCTCCCCTTCAAAACCCAAAGTCGAAAAGTAACAGATACGGCAATATATGAAGCGACAACGCGGTATAAAAGCCAAAATCTACTCGAAAACAGGAAATTAAGAAAAAGTAAATACACTGCGATAATAGCGCCCCTCGTTTTTTCCTAATTAATTATTTTCGACTTGCATTATGGCTTGTGTTTCGACTTTCGACTTAATCATATTTATTTTGTAATTATTGATATCAGTAATGCCCCCGTCAGTCCGGAATGACAGCCTTACAAACAGCTTTGACGCTGGTCAAAACAAACGCCACGACTTGGCGATCATTGGCGACCATGGAGCTCATAGTACCATTTCTGGCGTTTCCACCATGCTTTTACCACGCTTAAGACGATCTTGGCGCACTCAGAGATCATTTTCAGTCGTCGTAGCAGCTCAGTTTGGACGCCACCGGCCTTACGGGGGTATTAGAAAGCGCCAACACGAAGACCAAGCCATAATGTAAAGCCCCCGTCAGACCGGAGTGGTGACCCTACTGCGCTCTGCGACCGAACGGCGGCCTGGAAATACACAAGGTCGTCGGCAAGCGTGAACACAACGCGGACAAATGTCCCAAAATTACAAACTTAAAAAAGTCGCGTTCTTACTGCGACCTGTGCGTTTATATAGAATTCTCGTGGCGGGTTCGTCACGATCTCTCCGCGCTTATGGCGTTTCGATTGAGATCTGTAAGCTTTGCAACGGCGGTCATCGCGAGCCCGCGTCGCTCAACCACACGTTTTATCTGGACTACACGTGCGTTTCCACCACGTGATCACGGCGACAATGCAAGCTGGTTCGATTTTTTTTCGAAATTTCAAGATGACCTTTGAATCGTCGTGCATGAAATGCATGGTCGCCATAAGCGAATAATGCAAGCTTGGTAACTGCGCCATGGTCGTATTAAGAACTCCATACACGTTGTGGGAACCTCATAAAATCGCCACATGCTTTAGAGGTAGCCCCATGAGGTCGTGATACTGTCGCGCAACAGTGGTGGAATCATCGTAAGATCGCTATGACAACGCCATAAGGTCTCAGAGCGCTGGGTGGGGTCGCGGTCAACGCGTGAGGGTTGTGGTGAAGACGCCATGAAGGCACCGTTGCAAATGTTACAATTTTCGCGGCGTCTTTTCCACGTGTGTACTGCGCGTGTGCTACGTTCATAGAGATGTTACCACGCTTATCTCGCGACCCACCACGTTCTCTCGGTTTTCAATGTCATATGACTGGGCCTTGGCGTTTGCTTTGAACATACTCAAAACAAACGCCGTGACTCGGCGATCATTGGCGACTATGGAGACCACAGAACGATATCTCGCATTTCCACAGCGCTCAGCGTGATCTTGGCACGCTCTGGAAACATTTTTTGTCGCCGTAGCAGCGCAATAAGGACTTTTGTATGGAAGCGTATAGGGGTCAATAGCGCGATAGATACCGCAATATTAAGTTGATAATAAGACAACATATTGTGATTTTTCTGACGATTTTATCTCTGAAAAGGCAATTTTTGCGGAGTTAATTGAATAACTCGCTAATTTGCATGTCGTCATATTGTTTTAAATGCACACGTCGACATAGCGCAAGGCAATATTTTGCGAATATGTCGACATATACTACGGCGAAATGTAATATGTCGCCAAAGCTTCCGAATAGCAATATCTTACCGCAAACGTGTACATTTAAGACGAAATGGGAACATAAAACATAGCGTGTTGACTCAATTATCTCGGCAAAAATTGACTTTTCAGAGATAAAATCATCAGAATAATCACAATATGTTGACATAATACCAAATTAATATTGCGGTATCTATCGCGCTATTGACCCCTATACGCTTCCATACTTTTGCGACCACATCACGTTCTCGCAGCTTTCCAGATCATATGCGCATGTTCAAAACAAACGTCGTGGCTCGGCGATCATTGGCGACCATGAAGACCACAGCACGATATCTAGTGTTTCCACCGCGCTTTTACCACGCTTATGGCGATCTTGACTCGCTCTGAGACCATTTTTTGTCGCAGTAGAAGCGCAGTAAGGACGAAACTCAGGTCTGACGGGGGTATAACTCGAAAAGTAAAAATTAGTAAAAAAAAAAACACATCGCGCTATTAGCAGCCTATCATTTTGGCTTGCTGTCGCATTGGCGCCTTTTCGAGTTTCGCCTCGGAAGTTGTAGAGTAAATCGAAGTCTCAGTCAATCCTAAGCATATATTTAAAAAAAACATTCAGCATTTTTAAGTCTGGCGTCCATGCAGTTCAAAATCGCTGACTAAAGCTGCATAGAAAACACCCCACCCCTCCCAATACCCGGAAGATGGGACAGTCAGAGATCATCAACCTTGATTTATTCCAAAATTAGTTTGAGAATTGTTTTTAATGAAGACTTGTTACCGAGTTCTGTTTGGGTCGGCATTGTAACAAACCTGTATCACAATACAATTAGAACTTATTCAGAAGATCTTGGCGCCTTTAAAAACCAATTAAGGAAGAGAGTATTGAAGAAAACACTAATTGCAGGATATTCCTGGTACAATTACGGGATATTAAACTCCTTTTCGTTGTTTGGGTATATTTTGATCTAAAAAATTCTTTCTAGCCTTACTGAAAATTGAGATTAACGGTTTTACCCAAGGGCGTTTTAAGGTTTATCATGGCGTAGGCTATACTATTTTTCGGGCCCTCTTTCGCGGAGTTCCGGCGGGGGGGGGGGGTCTTGATTGATTATTTTCACACCAGTGCAATGACTCCATTCTCATTCAGTGGTGAATTCGACTGTAACAGTGTAAAGAAAGCGATTGACTCAGACTCGGGGGCCCTTCCCTTTGGCCGGGGGGGGGGGTGTTGTCAGACGAGGGGCCATTTTGTCTGCTTTAAGGGCCCTCCTTAAGTAGAGTACATTTCATTTTTCTCATCGGTTTTAGCATTTTTCTCCCGATTTATTTGTTCAACTTTTTTTATTTATTTTTTCGCGAGGAGGCTGGCGCCTCAGCAATAAAACTCCTTTGGCTTTACCTAAGAATAGCTATGCTCAAATCGAACCGCTAATATAGCACTTGTCACATTTATGTCTGTTTATGTAATAATTTACGCTCGATGTTTGCAGTGCACTAAACAAGATTTTAACCTATTTGCAACCAGTTCTAAGAGAGTTATATCCCTTTAATTTCACATAACATTAATAGAGCACAAATTGAAGGATTGTACAAAAATGGTGATAATCGAAAACTAGTAAATATTGCGCGAATTTCTGCCATGTGAGAGGTGCCATGCGTCTACCAAAAATAATTAAAAATGTGTTTCGGCGTTAAGTGAGTGGACAACCTTTGAACCAGAGAAGGGGGGGGGAGGGTGGGGGGAGGGTGGGGGGGGGGGGGGTAACGTCCTTCTGTTGTGCTCCCAAATTGGGCTGATGAAGACGGGCATACGCCATACAGTGTGCTTTGAGGGAAATTTTGTCCGGACAGCGGCACTACGGTCTGCTCTTATATCGAATTCCAACTGTCAAGTGATCTTTTACGTGCACGACAATGTCTACACGGGATTTCGATTTTTCGTCCCATCTGAACGACTAGACAGCTGTGTTTGTCAGACCCTCCGTCCTGCATCACTGACAAGGGGGAACCACGATCGAGTTCAAAACACTTAACAGTTTATATTGAAACCTATAGGAGGCATTCTTGATGATTCAGCTCAAGGTTTAAAAGTGTTCGTAAAAAGGGATGGACGAGGTATGTAACGCCTTCTCTCTAGACCATAAGGTTTGTCATTGAGTCAAGCTTTTCGATAAAAAATTGTACGTAGTAGTGATGGTGCCTAACGTTGTGGGTTTCATCGTGTTCGCCACGGCAAGTTATTGAAAAGAAATGTACATTTCTTCAGGACACCCAGAGGGTTAAAAAAAATGCTCATACGCTAAGTTCGACACCACACACACCAAATTATACATAGACAACAACCACGCCAAGTTAGACACCTCCCAAAACCACCCTCAAAGTAGACAACACCAAGAAATATCTCTCATTTTTTTTACTGTTAATCTGGATTTATCTCCCTTTATTCACTCTACTATCGTCTCGAACAAAGCAGACATATGAGATTGATCAATATATACAAGTATAGAAGGGTTTGATTATCTGAATTTGAACACGTAAACAAATCGGTATAAGTTTTGTCATCTTGTCCACTCTTTTGTCTTATTGGACAAGCAATAAACGCTTTAATTTAAACTCTTATTCTTTGTTGCAATTTTGTCAAGATCCTTCTTGGAACCCCTGCAGACACAGATATTATTGCCATATTTATTTTTCAATTTATTTTCCTTCTCTCGATTTCCTTTTTCAATTCGAATTCAAATTCCATCGTTATTTTTCTCAGTCAATTCCATTCATGCCTTTAAAGGTCATCTCTTTTGTAAATTGCCCTTTTTAAGCGTCACTTAATGCAAATTTCGTCCCACTATTATAGGGGATCCTGCAGCGACCTGCATATGACCTTAGGGCTCTTAGACCAGTAATTTTGTCGCGTCTGAAATTTACATATATCATTTCGGGACTAACATACATGTATGATTCAATTTTATTTCAATAATTGGTTTACGCGTAGGTGTCTTTAGCATTGGGATTAAACTGGAGGTCCCGGAGAAATCCCACGAGGTTGGACATGCAACCTTAAACACCTTGACTCAATTCCAAACCCAATGATGCAGCACACACGCGCTAACCATTCTGTCATCTAATCCCGCATCACAATAAAGACAGTATGTCACAATAAAGGCATTCGGCCACCCCCACCACCCTGTAAGAAAGAATGGACAACGTAATTTGAAAATATAGGAAATCATATTACAAAATTTAGCATGACTGTTTTAAACATACTATATGCAAGAGCTAAATCTGCCTATTGCGGGTCTTTCTTTCTTTGGGCGGGGGGGGGGGGGTGGCCGAATGGTTAGTCATTGAGTCAACTGTCGTGGTTTCAAATCCCTGGTTGTACGTGGCAAAGAGTTGGGTCGCCTGTCCAACCTCATGGGTTTTCTCCCTTTACTTCTTTTTCCTTCCACTGCTAAAGCGAATTATTGAAATAAAACTAAACCATATGTTAGTCCCGAAATGACCTAGTTTGTGTCGAGTGGACGTTAAACCCCATTTTTCTCTCTCTCCTCTTTCATTTATATTATCTAAACTATTGATTTGACATTTATTAACATAATCAACTGTCGATACCACCTGAGGGCTCCGATTTTTAAAAGATTTGAATCGGAACTGAATCGAAAGTTTATTATCGTCACAGTGCTAACAATGAAAACCGATGGTATACAGCATATTCCCCTTACATTATATTTTTAACTATTATAGCGAGAACTGCCAACTCTTTATCTAATCTCCGCAATGCCGATTTAAAAACAAGATCAATGAAAGGCTTGATTGAAAGAAAAAAAGATGTTTCCCTTCCCATGTCCTAAAGACTAGACATAATACTTGTAATTTCTTTGTCCTAATTATATTTGTGTTTATCCTTAAATCACACAGATAGCCCAAATTACCACGGAATCAAAAACAAGAAAATTGAATATAAGAAGTCTAACTGTATCATTAATACCACATACTCTTTACTTGTCTCTTTGACATTGCTTCAGGAAGATGGAATGAAAAAACGACCGAGACAAATAAAGTAGCGTTCTAGGCTCTTAATTAAATCTGACTTCTTTATAGGCTTGTGAATTGCCTGATTAGGCCTCAGATTCAAATAAAACGGTACAATATTCAGCGAGTTGCAAACCGTTTTATTAATGAGTATCATTTATTTTTATTGGCCATCTAACGATAGAGTACCGGTTGCCGGAGCGACAGAATTAAATCCCGTTCTTGTCTATATAACTCAGTTGAACAGGTTTTAATTCATTCTGTTTGCTCCGACAGATGGCATGAAGGATAGTCAATTCAGCTACATCAATTATTGGCAGATTGCAATTCAGATACAATCTGATTAAAACACAGATCCTATTTCGTCTCCTTTTTTATAGTTCAAAATTTTAGTTTACTTGTCTTTACTACACTAGGATCTAGAAGAGTTGTTATCATTTAAGTGTTCTGGATGATGTGAGGGATAAGGCAATTAAACAGTCTGTTGCAGCGAGTTTTTATCCTTTTGATGCAAATATCTGATGAAAATATAAAAGAAAACCATAAGTTGATTATAAGGCAAACTCCTTGCAATGCTGAGTCTGATTATAAATCTACCAGTTTCGAAATCATAATTAATGCAAAGTTTTTAATTCCTATAAGATTCAAAATTCAAAAGCGTCCATTCTTCGGGAAAGAAATGAAATCGTGTTTAACGTCCGATTGTTCTGCTCCGACGATGCTAATGAAGACGGGCATACAGTGTGCTATGAGGGACTTTTTACCCGGACAGCGGCGCTTATATCGAATTCCAACTGCCAAAGGATCTTTTACGTACACCCCAATGTGTACACGAGTCCTTTGTTTTTCTTCTCATCCTTGTCAGGCGATCCGTGCTGCATCACTGACAAGAGGAAACCACGCCCGAAAATCTCAACCTTCTTGGCAAACAACGGGAACAAACCGACTACCTCAAAGCTAGCGAGCCAGCGTCTTACCCAATTCACCACCGTGGCTTTTAATGTTTTCACGTTATATAAACAAAATTAACAAACGGCTATTTAAGGTTTTCACGTTATATAACAAACAAACGGCTTTTAAAGCGATAATTTCATATACCTCAAAGCTAGCGAGCCAGCGTCTTACCCAATTCACCACCGTGGCTTTTAATGTTTTCACGTTATATAAACAAAATTAACAAACGGCTATTTAAGGTTTTCACGTTATATAACAAACAAACGGCTTTTAAAGCGATAATTTCATATTTTCAAAGAAATTCAAAACATATTTATTTCTATGTCTTTTGCTCAATAGGTTGTCAACTCACTATTATACGATCATAGGCATTATTCCCCACGCTTAAACTTCATTGACACAGGAAATAATTACCCCCCTTGTTTCCTACCCCCCTATGGTATAGCTAGCTATCTTCAAACGTTTGAATTTGAAGTTGAAAATGATATATTTGCCAATTTCTCAACTGGCAATATGAATTATTGGATTAATAGGGGGGAGAGAGAGAAATGGGGTTTAAAGTCCACTCAACACAACCAGGTCATTTCGGGACTAACATATGGTTTCAATTTTATTTCAATTATTTGCTTGCGCGTAAGGGGTCTTTAGCCGTGGGAGGAAACCGGAGTGCCCGGAGGAAACCCACGAGGTTGAGAAGGCGCCCCTATCTCCATGCCACATACGCTCACACCAGGGCTCGAAACCACAGCCGCAAGCCAGAGGTGACCGGCCAGCTAGAGGTCAAAGCGCGGCACTCTAGACCACTAGGCCATCCCAACCCCCCTGGATTAATAGGATTATTCTTTAATATGGTATGGCTGTTTATAGATACCATCTATTAAAGGCGTTTTTTAATGCATTTTAGAAATATAAGTTAAAAAATATGAAATTGCAGCTTTAAAAACTACAATAATTACCGAGAAAACCTAAACAAAGTGACCAACATAGTGATTACAGGGCAACATAGTGACTCAGTGAATAATTGAGGTTTGACAGTTAGATGTATGGAAGTCAGTTGTTACAAACACCTCAGTCCTGACCTACTCTGAATTTACATAGGACAGATGAATATGGTAATATACACACATTAATGTCAAATGACCGGGGCGCGGTTGCTCAAAGCTCCGTTATCTTTTAACGATCCTCAGAGGGATTGTTGTTGGAAGATCTGTTAACTTTAACGTGTTGTAAACTTGGCGTTATATTTAACGGAGGCGTTGAGCTCCGTTATCTGTTGAATGATGGCATTTGTGGGATTTTGCAAAAAGTCATGGATTACCAATGTAATTTTATATAGAATATTCTAGAGGGATGGACGATGCGGGCTATTGTCTATAGGATAAAATTCTATAGTTTTCTGCCGAATTTTGGTGGCCTGTAGGAAATAAAGGCCCGAAATATTTTGTAGTTCAAATTCCATAATTTTTTCTACAAATTTATGCTAAGATTTCTAAAGGAAAAGAAATAAATGTATTCTATAGCGTTTTTTGTAGTAAAGTTGTCTCACTGTCTTCAGTTTTTTGTTAATGCTAACTTCACTGTAGTTGTTATGTACATTGAATTTAAAATTTTTAAATTCAGCCAATGAGCAAATAGTCTTCTCTTGGATTAACTTTAATGAACCCCTTAGCTAACGGGGAATGGAATTGACTTTCCAGAAACAGAAATTTAACGGACCCTTAATAAACGACACGTTAGCAAGATAACGATCCGTTAGAGTTTAACGGATCGTTAGAATAACTTAAGTTTTGAGCAACCGGTCCCGGGACTCTGGGGTGCTCACCATAGGCGTGCCCGCTCGATGACAGTTTGGGGGTAGAACCCGAAATGCCCCAGAAAAATTCGGGTTTACAGACAGCGGCGCCGATTTTTTGCGGGAGGGGAAGGGCGGAGCGTACGGTGTATGGAACCCCCACGATAATTTTGTAAAATTTGACGACCGCAAACGCGTTTTCCTACTATTCCAGCCAGTGAACAAAGCAACTACAAAGTGGTCTGATATAGCCTAATTAAGATGGCTAACTCGAATTCCTGTCAACCAATCAGTCGTTTACAGTCAACGATGACGGGACCATTGAGAGAGAATTTGGAAAATTTAACTGCCGCAAACGCGTTCCCTGCTATTCCAATCCCCACTTCAGTGGGGTCCAATATTGCCTACCTGATTGACATGATTCCCAAACAACCAACCAATCGTCGGGGCCTCGCCCTCCCGCAGAAAATTTTGAAAAAAAAACAACCGCAACGAGCCCAAAGATGTCCAATGATTTTATAACCGAAATCCCACTTTGCCGACATGAATTCCAACTATTCAATCAAACTGTAGCAGCTGCATTCACAAATAATAATCGATGTCCGAAAAATGTCGCACAAAGCAGAGTGGCTCCAGACTCAGTACAAATTTGTGGTATTCAATTAAAAAAAGTGAAATTAGTTTTTTTTTGTTAGATTTCGGGCACTTTATTTTGCCAACTAGATGAAATTAAAAAAAAAATCCACTTTACCCGTCTGCCCGAAACCCCCGCAGCCTCGGCTCGTATGCCTATAGTGCTCATAATATTTCATAGCAAAAAAGAATAACCTGGAATGTACTACCGAAAATTGTTGGGACTTATTCTACAAATAGGAACGACAGCTATTAAACATTTCAGAAAGATGGTGTAAAACGTGCAACCTGTAGAGTGTCTATAAGATATCGCAATAAAAGGACATAACTCAAGGGGATAAAAATATAGTTTTTCATATCAATTAGGAGAAAAATTAATAGTCTGAAACCATAGGTAATATTGTAGCCTTTATAGTGCGGATGGGAATGAAATGAAATGGGGTTTATCGACCTGTTGTTCTGCTCCTACGCCATACAGTGTGCTACGAGTGAAATATTGTTCGGACAATGGCGCTACGACATACTCTCATATCGCATTCAAACTGTCACGACTTTTACCTGCACGCTAATGTGCACACGGGATCTCGATTTGTCGTCCCATCCGAAAGACAAGATACTGTCATCGCCAGGCTCCCCACCCTGCATCACGGACATGCATGAAACCCAAGGAACCCAAATCACGTTCTCACCCATACTCTGGATACATAAGGTCATGGTTATTAAGCCAGGAGGGGAGGGGGCGCTGGGGGATGGCCGAATGGTTAGCACGTGCGTGGTGTATCATCGAGTCAACTGGTGTGGTTTTGAATCCCCGGTTGTACGTGACAAGGAGTGGGGTCGCCTGTCCAGGCAAGTGGGTATCCTCTTGGTCCTCCGGTTTCCTCCCACTGTTAAAGAACCCTACGCGCAAGCGAACAATTGAAATAATATTAAACCATATGTTATTTGTTACCCAATTGATGATATATTATTGAATAGCCTCATGAAATCAATTCGCAATATATGTTACAGAATGCCAGATGCTAGAGATGCGGCATGTCATCTTGACAGGTGATATCGACACCCCTTGGTAGAATTCCTTACGTCATTATGTAACCTTAACTTGTTTTATTTAACATATCTCATCTAACTTTCTTTGTCTGATAAACGGTACTTAATGTTAAACCTGATATGATGCTTGATACATTAGACAGGTGTCTAATGAGCTCCTTTGTTTTGAATACGTTTATAAACTAAGAACAGAAAAGAATCGTCAGTGGGGTCCAGTCAGGGCTAGGAGTTAGGTCCGATCAGGACTGAGCGAAGGCCATGGGCCAAGCTAATTAAGTCATGATTCCCTCCATATAGTTAGTTCTACGGTCGTTTACATTACGATGTTTGTACCTATTGTAAGTGGCAGAATAAAGTATTATTAGAAGTTTATAGAAGTTGTTTTAAAGAACCAATACTGTCACATATTCCCAAAATGCCCTAGTTAGTTAGAGTGGACGTTAAACCACATTCTCACTCCCACACTCTGTATCCATAAGGTCAGGGTTAATAAGCGAGAGATTTGTCGACGTAACATATTTGGTAAGTACAATGTAACAATTTAATAGGAATAACTTTGATCAGATCATTGATAATTAATTGTTGGTCAAGAATCAGATCATCGATTGACGCCTCAATAATGATAATTAAGTGTTGCTCAAGAATAATTGATTGAAAGTGGACGTTAAAGATCGTATTAAGCAGAGAAGAGCTAAGCTACAATTGTTGATAAGGAATTCACTTTATTTAATGGATCTAGATGTTATAACAGATGAAGTTTGAAGAAGGAAAGAGCTCAGCCACAATCATTACAAATATGTTCCTTAAATAGCATTTGAATTCGTTTCTATACTCGCACTCCCTTAAAAATTGCAATTTGAATTCGTTGTTGTAGGAAGTCACGGTGACTCAGTGAAGGAAGTGCTAACTCACTGATCATGAGATCCCGGTTTCGATCTCGCCGTTAATCAATGCACACCGTTTAGGTCACCGACATTTCGATCACAAAAACACCCATCTGTTAGCATCTAGTTAAAGATATACTATGTGAGGGTTAAAGACAAACAATAGACAATGCATATGACGAATATTGAAGAGTTTAGACAAAGTACTTTATTCGAAGCGAAGTTATGAATGTTTGAAACTCTGACGAGAAATAGCAATAATTGGTAGCTTGAAATTTGGCTCACAATTCATATTCTCGATTGTCTAGTACCATTGCTAAGATAATAAACAAAGTTTGAATTATCAGTTCTTTTTCTAACGTAGACTGTTCCTTTAACACAAGCGTTCTTGCACTACTTCCCCTCTCCGCCCTATTTCTAACATAGACTGTTCCGTTAAATCGCGAATTCTTGCACTGTTCGACCTACTTCTACCAAAGACATGAATTGTTGCACTGCTACCCCCCTCTTTGTCCTATTTCAAACAGAACAGCCATGTCGTGAATCATAATTAACGGGGTTGACAGAAATTGCGAAAGATTTTGTAATATCTTTATGGATTTCTTTACTTAAGACATATAATATCTATTATTAAGAAGCACCATTACATCAAATGTCCCGACACTTAATTGGTACTGTCTATTCAGACTGATGTTAATTGCAGTGTGCGAAATGCCGTTATCTTTCATTTAACAGGCCCTAACGTGTTAAATCTCTTGATCTGCAAAACGTTAAAGGTGTCTCTTGACACGATATATGACCATCCGACTCAACTGGGGGTGTTAAATGCATGTCTATAATTTACATCTCGCGCGTGGAAAGAACAATGTTGGTCAGGTTTTTTCATTAATTCAATCTAATTAAAACCCATATCCTATTCGTTTCGTTTTTATAGTTCAAAATTTCGTTTTACTTGTCTTTACCTACAGTTGTTATCATTGATGTGTTCTGGCTGATGACAGGGATTAGCCAATGGAACGATCTGTTATGACGAGCCTTTGGTGCACGGAATTGTGGGTAAACCACTAGAAACTTCAATGTCTGATGTCATAGGGTCAAAAGCCTCTCGTTTGACCCCTGACGTGAACTCCAACTACAACTTGTCAGATCTTTATGTAGTGTAGGCCATTGAAGTTATAAAAAAAGAAACGAAATATAGATCTGTATCTTAATCAGATTTTTATTAATTGTGATTTATATAAACGTAGTGTGATATTCATGGGGTTGGATGGCCGACTGGTTAGCAAGTGTGTGCTTTATCATAAAGCCTTTCACTCAGTCAACTGGCATGGTTTCGAATCCCGTGTTGTACGTGACAAGGAGTAGGGCCGCCTGTCCAACCGCATGGGTTTTCTCCGGGCCCTTCGGATTCTTCCCACTGCTAAAGAGGCGTCTTTTTCGGTGGGGGAAACCGGAGGACCCCAATTAACCAACGAGGTTGAATAGGCGACCCACTCATTCTCACGTACAACGTGGAATCGAAACCATGCCAGTTGACTGAGTGACAGGCTTTGCTGTGTCTAGAGAAGCATGATAATGTGTGTTTATCCTGTTATTGTGAATAACGTATTATTTATTATGAATAAGGTTAGGTGCTGTGAAAAGGTTGAATCGTGACTTTATTTATAGCCACCCTTCTCGGCGTCAACTATTTAATGGCTTTTTTTTTTATCAATATGTTGATCTGTAAGAATCCATAAACATGCTATTTCAAACATTTTAATTCTGTCCATGTTTTGCAATAAGGTAAATGAAATGTGGTTTAACGACCTATGTTTCAGCACCAGATCTGTAGTGTACTACGTGGGTTTTTTTCAATTTTGGGTTGTTTTTTTTTTTTTTTTTTTTTTTTTTTTTTTTTTTTTTTGTCGTAGTTGTGCGTGAGAAGGAGTGGGGTCGCCTGGTCCTCCTGCCCCCACCCCCCACCCCCACACTGCTAAAGACCCCTACAAATATGCGAATTCTTGAAATAAAATCGAACCATATGCTAGTTCCAAAAGGACCTGGTTTTTGTCGAGTGGAGTATTCTTTCGGCAGCACGATTTTTGAAACCTTTGGTCTGGAATACCAATTATTGTTTCAGTGTTCTCCGGCACCGACCAGACTGTAGTAAACCAATATGAGATTAATAATGTCACTTAACACTTCTTCGTTTATTGGTTTACTGGTGATTTACCCTAGCGGCAATATATTATATACAGTATTAAAACATATTTCATAGATAGCTATGGTTCTGTCCGTCTTACAATTTTACTATTTACTAGCGGATTCCAAATTATCCTTACTTATTAACTAAGAGAGAGAGAAAGATTCAGGAGAGAGAAAAGCGGATTTCACGTCCAGTTGCACAAACTAAGTTTTTTCGGGACTAATATCCGGTTAAATGCTTTAAAATAAATTCAACGTCCAGTAGGCATAAACTAAGTCATTGCGGGACTAACATTTGAAAAATAAAACAGGCGTCTTTAGGAAATCACACACAAACTTGGACTCGATACCACGCCACTTGAAGCAATTACAGATCTGATGATCTAAGGCTTATATACTAGACCACCCAACTCCACCCAAACGATACTGACAAGATGAAATTATATCCCATTATTAATAACATGATAAATAAGAGCAATATTTCTGGACATACTTGTATGAAACCATTCAGCATCGTTAAAATACACGTGACGTTTCCCTTTGATGATGGCGTACCATTATTTCAATGGTACGGGCAACTTGCCAATAGTTCTTTACTTGTGAAATATTGGATTTGTGTGACGTATTTCACTGTAAAAGCACGTGCATGTGTCTGCATTTTAAGTTGTTTAATGGTCTAGAGCATAAAACTTTGCGTAATATATATTAAAAATACTCTGGCCGTGTGGCCCTCTTGTGATTACAATATATTACTTACTCACTCTCGACTATTAAACAATATATATGGGCCATGTTAGCCCATTGCTAACCATTTCTCGAAATTTTCTGAAAATATGAGAACGCACTTAACTATGAAAAATAAGTACAGTAACTATGTTTATTACTATCGTTTCACGCTTAAACCGGTTGTGTCCAAAACACTCAAAACGTGCTGAAAATGGAGCTAGAACTTAACTATGGGTACATTATGTTTATAACAACCGTATCCGTCGGAGAGCAAGCAACGCTTCAACAGCTTTTGCCAAACACAATCAAAATTGATAGATACCATTTGTAACCCAATACAAAATTTGATGGGTACGGCGAGGCATCAGGGGCATTAATTTTTAAATTACTTTTTTGAAGGCAACCTTCCATTTATCCCGATAAAACCTTGTAATAAACTATATCATAATTATCGCTGAAACCGGAATATATCCGTGGGATGAAGTTTCACGTTTTCAGCTTTTGAGATTTTTTTTATTATTATTTTTAGCTGTAGAACTCAAAATTGCATTATTACACACACTTTTGAATTGTTAATGTCGTGATGTGTGTTCATGTAATCTAAAATATATATTTAGCCACACCTTAATTAGGAAACATTAACAAACTATGACACATATTTTTTAAATATGTTAGAAAATATCGTCCATTCTAATCAAAGAAATAATATCAATTCCTAGCAATTATGAATGAAACTAAATTTACGACATCAAAAGAATTCTCTTTTTTTATTCCTGTAACCTCCTTTCTGGCGACCACGTACCACGTGTAAATGACGTCAATAAAGCTAGCTTCTTATATGGATCGTTTCGTACGTACATTAGTTTGGAAGCAATGAACAAAGTAAAAAGATGAAAAATCAATTATGGCGACTGATCTTTCTGCATATAACACGCCATTTCCTGTCATATCAAAAAGACATTTAAAATAAACAACCCGGGTTTAAATGAACAAAGGAATAGAATCTATAACTAACTGAATGCCGTCTTGATCGTTTGATAGAGAAGCCATTTTCCCCCAGTTGCGTTGGTATTGCACAACTCTAAAAATAAAATTCAATAGAATGTTAAACCTCCATTTCATTTCATTTCCCAAGATCAACAAAACAAATAAGTATACGTTGGTATTGCACAACTCTTAGAATTCAATCTTGTAATAGAGACCCGCCCCCCCCCCCTCTCTCTCTCTCTCTCTGTCGCTCTCTCTCTCTGTCCCTCTCTCTGCCCCCCTCTGTCTGTCTGTCTCTCTCTCTCTGCCCCTCTCTCTGCCCCTCTCTGTCTGTCTCTCTCTCCCTGTCTGCGCCTGCCTCTCTCCCGCTCTCTGTCTCTCTCCCTAATTAACAAGAATACGTTGGTATTTCACACCTCCAAAAATCCAACTTTACGTTACACACCATTTCGGTCAATTCCTGATATGCAACAAACTTTGAAAAATTCATCCATTCTTAACGATCCCCTGGCATTTGGAAATCAAAATCAGATTAAGACCGTGCGTCCTCTCTTTGTCCAAACAGAATATCCACCATAACTTTATGGAATAGTTTGGACATTGCAGAAAAGTGAGAAGTTAAACCCCACTTTGTTTCATTTGTTATAGTTTGTTATTTGAGACCATGCTAGTTGATAACGCGGTGATCTTTGTCCCCTAAGCAATATGAGGATAGATTATGAAATTAGTCGTCACTTTGTTCAAGATGGATTAAGGTATCAATCGTACATCCTCAAAATAAATCTTCTAATTCGACCAGACTCAGATTAGAATAAAACGATGACTTCGGGTGCAATAAATTGTCTGATCTATTGCAAGATTTTACATAATCCGGAAATCAATTAAAACCCACTATACTCATCGGGATGCGCTCAGTGGAAAATTTATTAATAGTTCTTTTCTCCCTTTTCCCCAAGGGGTTGGATGACCGAATGATAAGCACGTGCGCGCTGTATCGTTAGGTCTGTCATTGAGTCAACTGGCGTGGTTGTGATTCCCCGGTTGTACGTGACAAGGAGTGGTGTCGCGTGTCCAACCTCGTGGGGTTTCTCCGAGTCCTCCGGTTTCCCCCCAATTCCTTAAGACCCTACGCACATCCGATTTATTGAGATAAAACTGAACCATATGTTAGTCCCGAAGTGATCTAGTTTGTGTAGAGAGGATTGACCAATGAAACGGCTTCTGGCTTGTGGTGCGTGGAACTGTGGGAAACCCATTAGAACCATCAATACTGATTGGTTAATCAAATGTCTGACTTCAAAGGGTCAAAAGCCGCTCGTATAATCTGATGCGACCTATCACACAATCTTCATGTATTGTAGGCCATCGAAAGTATAAAAACACGAAACGAAATATAGATCTATATTTTACTCCGATTGATGTATAACGACTTCCGAAAAGAGAGAGAATTGAAGTGGGCGGTCATTAATTTCTAGGCGAATCTTCAGTGCACATCGACATTCAATTTAAACTCAACAAGAATCATTATCGGTTACGAAATTGTACTCAATAGCAGTTTGTGAACATCCAATTCCAATTCAATTTGAATTTCATACTACATAATGTTACCATTTCAAACGGGGAACAATTGAAATTTAAAAAAATGTTGATTACCTAATTCCAATTCAATTTATATTTATGTCCATTAAGTATACTAAATACGTTACCATTTCAAACGGGGAACAATTGAAACGTACCCTTATCGGTGATAAGATCAATGGATTTTGTTGTGGGATCTAAATTTCAATTTGATATCATTGATTCAAGCATTCTCTCTGGTGTGCTTCAGCGAAGATAATTATATATACGGACATTTTTGGCCGTTGATGTCTTCACATACGAGGCAATTTAAGATCTTTTTTTTTTTGGATGAAATAACTAAATCAGGAACCAGGCATTTTCTAAGCAACATTGTCCATGAAATACCTTCATAAAAACACTATTCATAATATATATATTAAAGAATACCTTAATTAAGCCAGGCTGACACTTGCACGACTTTTGGCCACGATTTTGTCGTGCCCATCAGTGCCCCATTGACACGAACTGGCACGACGAGTTCACGCATAGTTTGCGCATAGTTTGAGCATTGTTTACGCACTTCCCGCATTGGCACGACGAGTTTGCGCAAATCGGACGGTGTCGTGCCGATTCGAGTCGTGCCAATGCGTACCACGGAATCGTGCAAGTGTCAGCCTGGCTTTACTCGTTAGCATGGAATGTCTTGTTATTTTTGTTTGTCATTGTTCATACCTATTATAGTTGCGCGTGTGTCTTTAGGGGCAGGGAGTCTGGAAATCAAACGGGTGTGCGTTGGAGCATAAGGTCTGTTATTGAGTCAAGTGGCGTGGTTTCGATTCCCCGCTTGTACGTGACAAGGCGTAGGCTCGCCTGTCCAACAACTTCCGGTGTTTTCTCCACGTCCACCGGTGTATCCCCCCTGCTAAAGACCCCTACACGCATGCGAATTATTGAAACGACTCTCTCTCTCTCTCTCTCTCTCTCTCGCCAACGGGGAGTCAAAAGGTCGATTACTGGGATTTTCGAAAAATTGTCCAGGAGAACCAAAGATCGCACAAAGTGTCAAAACTTTGCATGTAAATTGTCGTATTTCTGAAGATTTTCTCAAATATTGTACTAATTCGGTTATAGACGCAAAGTTGATTTATTCAAGAAAATGCGACATTTTCGCTCTTAATTGTTCTTTATACCACATTTTGATACAAAATCTATTAAACTCTTTTTATGGCTTAAGCAACTAGATGAAAAGACCACCAAGACAAACTATATGAACAGATGCGCAAGAAAAAAAGGTGAATTTCGTAAAATATGCCAGATACGACCTTTTGACTCCTCATCAACGAAATACAATTTCAACAAGATGAATGACGTGTGCAAATATTAATAAAATATCCATATATGTACATCATGTGATCTCTACCCGGTAACCAGTCGAACTGGACCCACCCTAGGGGCGATACATCAGTTGAGAATTGATAGAAATACTCCAAGAACTATGTATATTACAGGAACTAGAGACAGGATCAATCGATCTAGAATAATTAATAAGATTAATCACACAAGGGTATTTTCGTCGATTCGTCAAACACAAAAGGTTCTCCAGTTTTCAGATCAGGGTAAGAATTAATTCCCCCCAAAAATTTATTCATGGCTCTCGTCTGTACTGACAGTTGATACAAGGTGGCGTTATCACTTTGACCGAGGAAATAAAATTCCTTTCTGTATTATCAATAAGACTATATTGGAATAACCTATATACATAAAATGCTCAAAAAACCGACCTCCTTCCAGCAGTTCCCCCAAAATATGTGGAACTTGTAAACTTGTCTCAAATGACTATTTTAAGGTTGTTTCATCAAAATGACTACTTAAACATACATTATGCAAGAGCTAAATCTTTAAATTGCAGGTCTTTCTTAGGCCTGAAATGTTATCTAAATTTATTATGTTATCTAAATTAATGCTATGTAATTAGGGATGCTTGCACAGTTCCCACATCATTCTGTTTCACACAGGATTAACAAAGTTTTCTAAAATCTGTAAAAGATGACTATCTTCAACACGTGACGTCACAGCACGCGGCGTCAATCATTGGCTAAATGGTGCGTGCATTGTTTACATAATAAGACGTTTCTGGTTCGCGCAAAATGGTGCTTTTTACTAATTTTTATACCCATTAACACTCAATAGGAAATAATTTTTACCTACAAATTATTCAAATGTCTTTATTTGTTTTTCTAATACATGAAAAAAAAAGATTTTAGAATTTCATTTGTCGGTGGAAAAAAAGTTAATATTTTTGGCCAATTAAGTCGCGTCGATGTCATCAGATGTGATTGTAGCGGTCCAGCGAATTATCACTGCTGATCAGCGTGTTTTCACATCTGATCCATTATATACCTTAACAAAACTAGCATTCCATTCGTTTTCACAGATACTTACTATGTTATATTGATAAGTTCCAGTTTATAGATTTTTGGAAGGGGGAGTGGGGCATATACGCTATGGGGGCAAGACGCTGGCTCGCTAGCCTGGAGGTCGGATGTTCGATTCCTGCATTGGACGAGAAAGTTCATCCAGATTTTCCGTTGTGGTTTCGCCTTGTCATTAATGCAGGACAGAGGGCTGTCTAGTCGTTCGGATGGGACCGTGGACACATTGGCGTGCACGTAAAAGATCCCTTGGCAGTTGGGCCAAATTTCCCTAATAGACCACTGTATGGCGTATGTCCGTCTTCATTAGCCCAGTCGTAGCAGAATAGTAGGATGTTAAACCCCATTTCATTTCCAACTTAACGATTGTGTATCAACATGGCGACCACGGCCAGAAAAGATGACGTTCACGATAGTTATTCATCTGTCCCAGCCTGTTATTAAGCTTTTCCTGGTATCAAGCAACTATCACAGCAACAAGCTATGTTGGTCTTCTTGTAAATGGGGGACCAGTTATCACACTTAATTTACGTCCAATAACGTGAATAGTTCTTGAGACGGTGATTAAAATGTTAAGTGTCTTGTACTGCGACAATCTTACTCACAGCAGTTCATCCTCAACATGGTTAAAACAAATCACACAAAATACAGTTTCAAAAATGGTGTATGCAGCGGCCAACCCATTTTGTTTTTTGTGAGGCGAGGGGAGGGAGTGTCTCTGTAACTCGAGCTTTTATTGGAGTCGCTCGTAACCAGCGATGAGCCCTGGGCAGCCACTGTTATCTTCTTCAATGGGTTGTTCTACGTCAGAAGAAACCACATAATTACTACAGGCCCTATTCTCTTCCAAATCAGGCCCTCATATGACAACACTGCCAAATGCATCAAACTACAGTATAGAACCGTTTCATCGCTAAATTTCACTGAAGTACATGTATTTAGGATAGCGGTCCTGCTAGTGAACCTCCAGGATCAAGGGTTCTGTGTTTCTTTAGTTTCATAGTATATCCCGACCATAAGCGTGTGTGTATGCTTTATTAATACGCATGTTGAATTCTGTAGCTTCTTTTTTTTTATATCAAGGCAAGGTCGAACTGAGGTGACATCAATTACCTGACCTACGGCAAATCAACCATTGGAAACTTCACAACCACATTCTGGCGCCGATTTCCCAAAGGTAAATCGTTGGGCATAGATAGATTGTAAGCTCGAAGTTTAATGCTGCAATTTCTGGTGTCGTTGTACAACTATTCATTTTAGAGCTTTTGCATTCGTGTAAATTATAATTTGCTAGAATATTTACAAATCCCTGCTCAACAGCAGTATAGAAGGAGGCTTGGGTAGAAATGAGGGGTCTTTTATTCATCTGTATTGCAGCTACCCAGAGCTACCGTTCTGCCGATGCTCTGCTATTCTTTAAATGCGTTACTGTCGTTCCCTGACACCTGACACCATAGATTACACGACTAGTCTACTGATTTTGAAATGTTCATTGTGTATTAAAGATAAGATGGAAGGATCTTATGATTCCACGGTAACATATCAACATCAACATTGATTAAAATGGACCATGGATAATACTTAGCTCCTGAAACGGATCCGGTACCAATACAAAATAAGATGATATTGGATTTAACGTCCTATTGTTTTCTAATGAAGAGGGACATACAACTTTTCGAATAACAACTGCCAAGGGTTCTTTTATGTGCACGCTTATCCACCAAAACGACTAGTATGCGATCAGTGTATGCTTGATGTTCTTGGAGTAGAATAAATTTGATTCGTTTCTACTTAATGTCTAGAAAATTGTTCTAAGCCTTCAGGGCCGACGTCACCGCATTAATATTATTATTACATTGCAGTCTCAGACTACAGCCTGTACATCATAAAGTTATCGTTGACCCAGTCGTGGTATAAATTACCTATTGTATACCATATTCCATCATAAAGTCATCTTTAACCTTTTGGCGGTATATAATACGGTTTGATCGATTTTAAACAATACGGTCTATTATAGACTTGATGCGTACAAGTAAACCAGAAAATAATAAACTGTTAGGTTTCTACTATCGCGATTCGCGCTACCATTGGAATCGTGGTTTTAATTGCGCAGTGATTGTGGTGATCTTTTTCAAATCTTATTATATTTTGTAGCAACCGTGTTGATGGTATCCGAGAAATGGGGTTTAACGTCCACTCGACACAAACTAGGTCATTTCGGGACTAACAATAATTCGCTAGCGCGTAGGGGTCTTTAGCAGTGGGAGGAAATCGGAGTACCCG
The DNA here is from genome assembly GCA_036850965.1 of Patella caerulea. Lineage (NCBI taxonomy): Eukaryota > Metazoa > Mollusca > Gastropoda > Patellidae > Patella > Patella caerulea. The sequence goes on along the minus strand of JAZGQO010000010.1, from coordinate 67,940,428 downwards.
GAGAAAACCCACGAAGTTGGACAGGCGACACTAATCCTCAAAACCACGCTTGTTGACTCAATGGCAGGTTGTATGATACAGCGCGCGCACGCTAACCATTCGGCCATCCACCCCGAGAGAGAAATGGAGTTTAACGTCGACTTGTTGCACTCTAGATGACACCACTTGATTTGATATTTGTTTATTTTGTTCAATGTCTAGTTTCTGTCTTGTCCGCAGGTTTATTTTGTATATTTTTGTTTTGCGTGTGGTGCAGTCCTTCTGTACTTACTATTGGGAAAGGGCTAAATGAAAATACCCGATACAGTTCGGGTCTCTGATACGTTTTATGGCATTTAATAGTCAGGCATTTTAATATTTTGTACTTTAAAGAACATCCTAAGTTTTCAAGAGCACCAGCCTTAACTCTTGTATATCTTCCGATTGATTGGTAGAAACAATCATCTTCAACTTATATTTGATAAACACAGAATGCACTATTAAATGTTTGATCGAGACTGTTTTCCCATAAGTAAACATGATGATTGTTTCTGTTGTCATCCAGTTACCATATAAACATGGTTGCTATTGTACCCAGACTAATCTCCCCTTGTAGTTGAAGCGGAAATAAAATAGGCTGGGGTGATCACGATGATCAATTCTCTTTCCACGATGCATCGTTGGCTTTTCAATAACTTATGTTATGGAGAATAAATATCTGCTGTTAGCAATATGAATAGACCTACATTTGGTCGACATCGAGGGAGAGAGAGAGAAAGGGGGTTTAACGTCCACTCAACACAAACTAGGTCATTTTGGGTTTAACCATGGTTCGATTTTATTTCAATAATTCGCTTGAGCGTAAGGGTCTTTAGCAGTGGGAGAAAACCGGAGGTCCCAGAGAAAACCCACGAGGCTGGACAGTCGACCCTATTTCTTGTCACGTATAGTCTTGGTCTACATTGGATATCTTGCATATTTATATATCTACATTTAGTTATTTCTTTTATAAATGGTAGCTTACATATCGAGCCTAACCGGGTGCCGACAACCACCGGATTTTTTTCAGCTTGGTTTTTCATTAGCATTAATGAAGTGGAGCACCTGTTAGGTAACAGCGTATAGTCGTTCGGGTGGTATGAAACACCAAGGTCCTGTGAACATGTTGGTGTGCACGTAAAAGATCCCCTGACAGAATTCGACGAAGGGTATGCGAAAACGCCACTGTCCGTACAAAATGTCTCCTATAGCACACTGTATGGCGTATTATCCCGTTTTCATTATCCCAGTCGGAACAGAACAGTAGGACGTTAAACTCTATTTAACTTCGCCCCACTTATGTCCTTTTTAAATCTTAGTTTTGATACCGCGAAAATCAGTAACTCTGTCAATAAGGGGCAAGCTCACAAACCAAGCGATTCGGGTGTTCAGCTGGAAAACTCCTCAGGATTTTTTTCAGTTTGGTTTCCCTGTCAGTAGTATAGAACAAGGAATTGAGATATGAACAACGCCCAGTTGTCAAGATGGGATAAAAAAAAACAAGGTCTCTTGTAGACGTAGATGTACACGTTAAAGAAGCCTTGATAGTTGGAATTTGACGAAGGGTGGGCAAGATGTCGCTGGCTAGACAACATTAATTACGCACTGATTTATATTCAGTCGTTTCTGTTTTTACTGTAATTTCTGATCAGTTATGTTCGTCGAAATGTATTTATTGCACACGCTCTCAAGATAAAAATTTGTCTACGATATCACCTTAGGTGGAAGTGGACGTTAAACCCCACGAACGAACGAACGAACGAACGAAGATAAGAATATGAGGTCACCGTCTGACAAATATGTCTAGCCTCCTTCTTCGAGTCCGTTGTTAGAAATGGAGCTGAAACGCAATACATTAGTAAAATGTTTATTTTGTCTTGGGGGGTTAGGATGGTCGAGTGGTCTAGAGTGCCGCGCTTCGACCTCTAGCTGGCCGGTCACCTCTGGCTTGCGGCTGTGGTTTCGAGCCCTGGCGTGAGCGTATGTGGCATGGAGATAGGGGCGCCTTCTCAACCTCGTGGGTTTCCTCCGGGCACTCCGGTTTCCTCCCACTGCTAAAGACCCCTACGGCTAAAGACCCCTACGCGCAAGCGAATTATTGAAATAAAATTAAACCATATGTTAGTCCCGAAATGACCTAGTTTGTGTTGAGTGGACGTTAAACCCCATTTCCCTTCCCTTATTTTGTCTTAAATGTTGGATATTGGAAGCCCATCTTTTCCCGGTAAGATCACAACATCAATCTTGATTTAAATTGACTAATAATTCGTGCTTTCAATGACAAAGAATTTGGATGATACTGAATTAAATACTTAGCTACTTTAAAACTAACAGAATAATCATGTTTTGCAAAACTAGATTACACATCCATAATAATCGATAGTGGTCTCCTATAGTAAACAAACGTTAAAAAAATTATATTATTCAGAACTCTTAGTAATATCAAGAATTTAGTGTCGTGCAAGACATCATTTCAAAAAGCGTTAGTAGTAAATTACCTAGAAATTGAGACTCATCTTTTTGCATGGAAGAATTACAAGGACTATTATCTTCTTGGTATGTGGTTACTTGATGCCTCTTGTTTTTACAAAGGACATCGTGATATTATTGGTGTAGTTTATCTAATTGTAAGGTTTCTATCAGAAATTACGGATCTGTGGTCCATTCAGTAAAGCGCCATATCTGGTGACCTTAGACAACCAACGATTGGCGTAATTCCGTATAACAAGATATTTCGTTACCCCCGCCGGCTATCCAACCATCGTCCATATTCGGGGGAGTTATTGTACTCGAAAATAGAAAACCTAGTAAAAGGCTTAGGTAAATAGTTTGTCGTGTCAAACGGGTGACGTCCAAGATGGAAGTGCGTCTTATGTAGTGGTGTGTTAAGTATCTTTGTATAGGACGCGCTAATCGGGTAATTACTGAGTGTAGAAGTCATCTTAAAGTTGGTTATCTATCTGGTAAGATTCTAACCGCCACATAACATGAAATTGCAGTGATTATACTCGGCCTTAAACTCTAGAATTAATGTTTCACAAATACCACTCTATATAGCTAATCATGCGGTAAATAACACATTACACGCTATTCTACAATAAAGCCACAGATACAAATACGACCCTCTTTGACATGCCATGACATAAATTTGAATAATGTATATATTTATTTATATATACTTCCGTTTTAAATCCCATGTGGGTGTTTTTGTCTTACGAAATATTTGAAATGTCTTTGTACATTTGTTTTAAATAATGCCGATTTATTTCTTTATCTAATGGGAAATTAGATAAATAGCTGGCAGTTCTCACTACAATAGTTAAAACTATACGATGTAAATGGAATTAAAATAGCATTATGCAAGAGCAAAATCTGCTTATTACAGGTCTTTCTTTAGGCCTGAAATGTTATCTAAATAATCAATTGGACATTAATTAACTTATCCAAGCCATAATAAACTCTTGATGTTTAGGCTAGCCTTCGATGTTGGCGGATTAAATTCCTATATGCCGCTCAATGGCCGTTGATAATTAAATCAATCAAGTGGATAATCGAGACTATGCTGTTTATATTAATGATGACCGAGGCTATGTGAATATTTCAAACGCTTTTTTCTCGGCTAATAGTGAATCAATTTGACTGACATTTTCAGCAAATTACCTTTACACTATCTAGTTTTTAACTATTATAGTGAGAACTGCCATCTCTTTATCTTATCTCCCATAATGTAACTTTAAATGTAGTCTGAACCGAGAATTTGGCGATGGAATTTTCGGCCTAGACTCGATCATCATTACTAAAGTCGGTACGATATATAGAAAAAAAAACAATGTGTCGATTATCCATTTCATGATTAAATCATGAAAGAAAGTTGAGCAGCAAATCGGATCCCAATCCAGTAAATATCGCAGGCTAGCGATGACACCGAGAGTTGATTGTGGTCTGGATAAGTTATTTAATATCTAATTAATAAATAACATTTCAGGCTTGAAGAAAAGGCCTGCAATAGGCAGATTTAGCTATTGCATAATGTATGTTTAAGCAAACTCTGGAACTCCACTCTTCTTGAGAAAGTAGAAGTCCATCTACACACGAGTTATCTTTCCAATATCTTCAGCAGTTGATCAACAGTTTCTAGCCGTTGGGCGAGAGACTTCCGTGTGATAAATATTAGCTTTACATTTCGCATTATTGAGAAATGAACCACTGGAGTCACGGTGGCTAAGCTGGTAAGACGCTATCTCGCTAGTGTAGGTGCTCATCGCGAATTTTCAACGTTGTTTCTCCTTGTGGACCAGGACGGAGGGCCTGACAAGGACATCTGTCCCGTGTACATATTGGCGTGCGCGTAAAAGATCCCTTAGTAGTTGGAATTCGATATAAGAGTAGGCCTTAGCGCGGTTGTCCAGGCAAAATCTCCCTTATAGCGCATTAGCCAAGCCAGGGCAAAACAGTAGAACGTTAAACCCTATTGCATTTCATTTGGCGGTTGAATTTTAAGTAATAACCGGTAGTAGCGCCCGCCTGCATTTGCCCTATTGATGCAGCAAATTAGTACCTTTAACCCCATTTCTTTACCAAATAAGTTTCTAGACAAAAATATTATTTATTCATAAAATCATTGTCGATTGTCAATCTATTTTTAGGTAGAATGAAGTGCCATTGGAAGTGAATTGAATTAAATGACTTCCCAAGCTAATTTTGATAACATCCAGGGTAATGAAAGTCTTCGAATAATTGACGATTCTCGTTGAATCAGTGTCAATCACTTGTGTTCACATTTGAGGACACTTTCAGGATTTCATTAATATAGGAACAACAAAACCAGTTTTATTAAAAAACCAATGAAATGATTTCAAAAGCTGTTTTTGACTGAGTTAGGGTCAATATCTCTGCAATCAACTGGTGAATTTTGTTCAAATTTAAAGTCGATTAGTCGGTTTTAAAAAAATCTATTTTTCAATTTGACACTAAGCAGTTGAATTCGAGATTTCATGAATTTATGGCAGAAAGTGTCATGGTAAAACGGACTACCACGTTCCAAAGCTATTCAGACATATATTTGCTAAAGCAGCTAAAACTTTATTCTTTGGGCCTAAAATGGCGCCTCATTACAAATTGCACTCGAGAGATTTTAAAATGATTCACTGTGACTAAAATATTAGATATCAGGAGACCATATTTTCACGGTAAGATAAAAGCACTATTGAAAGGAATGAATTAATAAGTCATGTTTGTAATGTCGGAGACTGTGGATCACATTGAGTTAAGAACTTTACCCCCTTTAAGCCAGTGAGGTTGGGTGGCCGAATGATTAGCGTGCGCGCGCTGTATCATACGGCCTCCCATTGAGTCAACTAGCGTGGTTTCAAATCCCCAGTTGTACGTGGCAAGGATTAGGATCGCCTGTCCAACCTCGTGGTTTATCTCTGGATACTTCTGTTTCCTCCCACTGCTAAAGATCCATACGCGCAAGCGAATTATTGAAATAAAATTAAAACTATATGTAATTTAGAGACGAGGGTGGCATTATGCATTGTAAACTGTCAAATTTTCTTAAGAGTAATCTGGCAAACCGCCTTTCTATGAAAATTCCAGGATCCCCCATGAAACCCCACTGCATTTCATTCCAAGACTCTCAGTCCCTAAACACGCGCCCGCAACTATAGTCTGTATCAACAATGACAAACAAAACCATTACATGTTCACAGGATAATTAAAGATATTCTTTAATATTGTGAACAATGTTTTTATGAAAGTATTTCATTGACAATGTTGCATAGGAAATCACTTGATTGCTATTTTAGTTAACGGATGTTTCTACCTTGCTAGACGTAATCCATATTATCAGGTAACGATTCTCGACGATTTTATTAAAGTCACAGGTAGTAATTGTCATTATCAACTATTAGACTATATCAGGTGTAAATATGATTATCGGGCAGACATGGTTCCATGATTAAATAATTGCCTACTTTATATCTGGTTTATTTGATTGATTTCTATATAAAAACAAATGTTGACATCAAAATAGATCTTTTGATTTATGTTACTTGTTTAGTATCGTTATGTTTCGTCGTCCTAAAATTAGTAATTATTTCTATTTAAAACGGTTTTAGAACCTTTAAGTTTATTTTTGAAACTTGTTAATACTATTAACAGAATAAAATTGTCATATTGAAGAAGTATGACGTATGAGAATACGTGTGGGATGGGGTGGTCTAATATTTCCAAGAAATAAAATGAAATGGGGTTAACATCCTGCTGCATTGACTGGGCGTACACAATATAGTGTGCTATCTGTCAAGGGTTATTCTTTATGCGCATCCAAAATGTACACGGTACCTCACTTTGTGGTCCATCCGAGCAGTCCTAACCCACTGGGTCACCACGGCTCGTGTTAAAAATGAAAGTTCTATATTTAATAAATAGATTGTGGTCGAGTGTATGTTAAAATCTCTCTCTCTCTCTCTCTCTCTCTCTCTCTCTCTCTCTCTGCTTTGTCAACATTTCAATGATACATAATTTTCTCAATGTTAAGTGAAATCGTTTAACTTTGTATAATATGCATAACAAATAACATGGCTATATTTAAGGCGCTTTTTATAAAATAATCCTCTTGTCGATACTCATCTAAAGGATTCTATATTATCGGCTTCAATAGTTCTCCGGGGATTTGGCAATAAATAAATTTGAATATATATTCACTATTCGACCAAAATTAAGTTTTTATTAGCATGTCCAAAATTAATTAAAATCTTTTTCTTTTTTTTTGTTCCCAGGAACTGCTTTCAAAGAAGCACTATTGAACATGTTATTACGTATGTTCTTGGGGGCGACGATCTTCGAATAAAGTTTAAAGTAGCTAAGACTCTGACTCAATATGATCCAAAATCTTCAACTTTGAAAACACGAATTATTTGTCAATTTAAATCAACACTGATGCTGTGGTGTTACCGGAAAGGGTGAGCTTCTGATATACAATATTTAAGACAAAATAAACATTTTACCATTGGTACACGAATCGTGTACCATATTGCGTTTCAGTCCCAGTTCTAACAAAAGACTCGGGGAACGAGGCTAGGTACATTGCACCAAATCAAACGGCGTGTGTAGACGGGAATAACCAGACGCTAGAAATTTCCATTGGATTGAGGTTACTGGCTTATTTCGTGGAACATAACTGATTTGAAATTAGAGTAAAAACGGGAACCATTGAATGTAAACCAGTTTATATATACATTCATATTACACTATTATATGCGTTGCGACACACTTCTGTCAATTTCTGGGTCCCAAATGTTTAGCATGTAACTTGACAGTTTAATCAATAAAAGTGAAAATAAAGTAAGTTGGGTCATGTTGAAAATTTGCCCAAGAACCAGTTTTAAGTTCTAGTGATGTGTCTCTATCAGAAAATGTCCAACGTGTTTTGTTTTACCTCGGGTAGGGGTATCTCGTTATTTCAGCCCCTTGTGGCGCCGTGTCCGCCAATCTGATTAAGCACAGGTCCTATTTCGTTGGTTTTGATTGGGTTTTTTTTTTATATAGTTCAAAATTTCGTTTTACTTGTCTTTACTACACTATGATCTAGACGAGTTGTTATCATTGACGAGTTCTGGACGAGTGAGGTATTAGCCAATGAAACGGTCCGTTACGGTTTTACACGGAACTGTGGGTAATCCACTAGAAACATTAATGCGTATTGGTTAATTAAATGTCTGACGCCATAGGGTCAAAAACAACTCATATGACCTCTGACACGACCTATCGCTACAATCGGTCGTATCTTTATGTAGGCCTTTGAAAATATATAAAAAAAGGAGCAAAATATTGACCTGTATTTTAAACAGATTGCTTGGCCGATAAACTATTGTTCCTAGGACATTTACGAATGATTTTGATATGACGTCATCATTCCAAGATGGCTGAGATGACATGATACTTAGTTCCTGACCCACAGTACGGTGGTACTTTCTGATATAATATCAAGAACAACAATAATATTAAATATTAGTCTGACATTTCAACAATAAGTAGGACTTAATTAAGACAAATGGCCTTGAATAGGGTTTTTTTTTGCTACTTTGACCAGACTTAGTTATTTCATAATTAGTCTTGTTATTCAACATTTTTATATAGTTCCTTATTATTTTTGATGTCATTAAGATACCAATTAGACAGACATCCATAGCTCTAAGCTATAAAACCTGTGACCAGTACAAAAACGAATGATTAGTAAAATTGGTCACCATATACAATAATACTTCTGAAATGCGTTGTAATTTAGACCATTATTTTTAGTATTACACTCGCATGTTGAATCCGTAACTGTGGTCAAGTGTCCCTTAAAAACTTATTAGACAAGCAAATATCTCTAAGGTATACAACATGTGACGATCACAAAAGAAAAAGAAATTAAATGAAATGGGGTTTAGCGTCCTACTGTTCTGCCCCGAGTCGGCTAATGAAGATGAGAAATCCTGAGGAACTTCCTCCATCAACCCCGGAACCCCCTGGTTAACGAACCAGCGTCTTACTCACTGTGCCATCGCGGCTCCCTTCAAACACGAAAATTGGGGGTTGGGTGGCCGAATGGTTAACGAGTACGCGTTGGATCAGAAGGTCTGTTATTGAGTCAAGTGGCATGGTTTCGATTTCCGGCTTGTTCGTGAGTACGTTCCCCTGACCCCTACGCGCAAGCGAATTATTGAAATGAAATTGAACCAGATTTTAACCACCATCTCTCTCTCTCTCTCTCTCTCTCTCTCTCTCTCTCTCAATATCGGATTCAGTGTGTGTTAGGATTGACCTTGTAGTTGTACTGTACACAGTTTTGCAAAATCCGGTGCAACGTGACCCAAACACCATTCACGATACCCACAACACATTGTTTCAAGTCCCTCAACTCATAATCCAGTCCACTGGCCCTTTAAAATTTGTTCTACTTTTAATTCGGAAACCCCTGGATACCGTTTAAAATATTATTAAGACAAGACGTTTGATTGAATAGTTCGGTCTGTTAATCGCTAAATCCTGGATCATTTATTGTACATACATGTTCTAAATCATTTAAATTAGTACTATTTATAAGTCTGTGACTGGAAGCAAGGTTCTTATTGCTGATAAGAAAATGTCAAAGAACTGTCTATATGAAAGCTTGTGAGCATCAGTTGTTCAAAAAGGCTTAAGGCATAAATAGAAACAGCCCATAAAGGACCGTTGGTGATTATATCATGAATTGTTTCAGAGTTGGTGGGTAGATTATGGAGCGAGTGTTATATTCATATGTACGGCTATCTATCCCACAACTTCCTGAATTGCTTTCAGAAAGTACCCGCCCGAGGGGCCACGTATACCTTATTTCAATCGGCGGTTATATGGGTTGAATGTACTTAAACATACATTATGCAAGAGTTAAATATGTCAATTGTAGTTTGTTTGTTTTGTTTAGCCCTAAATTGTTATTCAAATTATTAATTAGAAATTATTAATTAACTTATCCAGATCATAATCAACTCTCGATGTCATCGCTAGCTTGCGATATTTATTGGATTAGGATCCGATTTCCTGCTCAACTTGCATTCATGATTTAATCATGAATTGGGTAATCCAGACTATGTTCTTATCGCACCGACTTTAATAATGATGATCGAGACGAACATTTAATCGCTAAATTCTCGATTCGGAATGGATCAATTTGACTGAAATTTTCAGCAAATTTCCTTCACATGAGAACTAGAAGCGCTCAATCTGGTCTCCAATAATGTGTCTTAAAGCGTTGGTGGTTATATTATGAAGCAAGTGTTGTATCTGTATGTACGCGATCTATCCTACAATTTCCTGAATTGCTTTCAGAAAGTTCCCGCCCGAGGTTCTACATATACATTAATGCCGTCGGCGGTTCTTGGCTGGATTTCCTTAACATTCGAACAAATATAACATACATAAGGTGCGCATAAATGAATACATCGACCTTTCCGTCACCATATGGGCTAACTTGCTGCGATAGGGATTAAAAACTGTCGCTAACAGGTATGAGTCAAGCGGGTGATTAGGGTGAAAGTCGTGAGTTCGCCTAAAAGTAACAGGTAACTGATGCTAACAGGAAATGAAATGGGGTTTAGCGTCCTACTTTTTCCTATATTGTCCGGGCTGATGAAGAAATGCATACGCCTTGTATTGTGCTATGAATGAAATTTTGGCACTACGGCTTAATCTTATATCGAATTGCAATTGTCAAGAGATCTGTTGGTGGACGCCAATTTGTACACGGGAGCTCGGTTTTCCGTCCCATACAAACGACTAGACGCTGTCTTTATCAGGCTCCCCGCCCTGCATCACTGACAAGAGAGAGAGGGGGGGGGTAACGTTCACTCGATACAAACTAGGTCATTGTGGGACTAACACATGGTCCAGGTTCATATTTCATATCAATAATAAGAAGAGCTAGGAAACCGGAGACGTTTGAGATTTATGGTCAACGATATCGCTTACTGAGCTCTTAATATGGAGACAAAAGGGTAAGAGAGAGAGGGAAATGGGGTTTAACCAGGTCATTTTGGGACCAACATAATATGGTTTCATTTTATTTCAATAACATCCACTCAACACAAACTAGGTCATTTCGGGACTAACATATGGTTCAATTTTATTTCAATAATTCGCTTGCGCGTAGGGGTCTTTAGCAGTGGGAGGAAGCCGGAGTGCTCGGAGGAAACCCACAAGGTAGGGTAAGAGTTAATGGACAGAAACAAATGGAATCAAAAATTCAAGAAGTTTAACCATCAATTAAAATATAATAATCCACGACATCTTTGTCAGTAACCCCAATTCCATTCTTTATAACTTACTTAATTTTGAATTAATGGAATATTATGGAATATTATTTATGTTATTTCTTTATTTTTTTTATAAAAGGAAACGATTCCAAACAAAAACGTTTCGATTGTATACATTGGTATTGGTGAACGTGGATTATTTCATCCGTGGCAGTTTTAAAGAATGAATGGAAATGCGGGACCTCGTTTTTTCGTCCCATCTTAACAAATAGACGGCCCTGAAATCTACACGTGTCACTTATTAGTGGAGTAAAAAGTGTTGGCACGAAAAAGTCTAATTTATCATAACGGGAAGGGGGGGGGGGTCTTTTAACTCCATTTCAATGTTTAAAACATATTGATTTATTCCTGATATGCTTTGATTTTAAATCCTGGCACATTAAAAAAGTTGAACCTAAGGGGATAAAACTAAAATATCTGAATAACACGACAATCAGTAGAATAATTTCTAGGAATAAAATTAGAGCATTTCAAATCATTAAATGAAGGGAAAAATCATATAAATAAAATTATTGATAGTGTATGAGTCTGTCCACCAAAGGCCAAAATAATTCAGTTTTAAGGCAACTCATTAAATCTCTTGAAAGATTTTTTTTAACGGAAATTAAACAATAAGACATCAACGTTTTCACGAAACAAAAGAAATTAATAAATCTGAGAAATTTTTAATTTAAAAAAAAAGGCATATCTGATAATATAGACTAGTGTGCAAAGTTTCATAAATACATCATGACAGGGTTTGGGCCATGTATCGTAAAAAAAAACCGGAACGAACGGACGGACGGGCGGAAGGAAGGAAACCATTTTAATACCTATTCCTTAATTTTGTTCGATTCGAAACGGGAATAATAGCAGTACCAGAAGGGTGTTCAATTCGGGGTAGGGTGGAGGGCACAAGGGAAAATATAACAGAAAATGCAATTAAATCAACGCTCATTTGCATATATTATCATGTTTTAAACCAAGCGTCGCATTTGAAATATTAAATTCACTCACCTCCAAATTACTGCCATAATTGTCTTTAAGTAGTAAGTCTGAGTACGGTCGGGAGTTCACTAACGACCATTGATAGGTAAAACAAAATAATAATACACCCACAAAATATGTTGTAGGCATTTTGTCTGTTTTTTAGTCTGTTTTTCTCCTCGAGGTTGTAAACTCAAGACTAATTATTTCTTGAGGTCTGAGCGCTAACCGTTTCAAGCTATATAATATCGCCGCTCCTCTTTTTTTTATTTTTCGTTAATTAATAAAGCGATGATGGTAACTCCTCTTGCGGTGTTTCTTTTCTTTCCGTCTGATATTCAACTCCTTATTTTGGGATTATTATCAATTCTTTACACCATAAACCCCCAGTACACAAAACACCGAACGTGAACGATATTAAAACACCAAGTTTTAAACTTTTTAAACAGTTCTTTCAGTTTCCATACATATTTAATATTGTAAATAACTCATAAGGTACAAAAGCTCTTATAAGTTCTCGTGACATCAACAACTTGGTATGTTCTTCAGAATCAATACAAGCGACGACTCAATTGTGAAGCTATTAATTTGCAACCGAGAATACAGACCGTTTATACCATCACGCCTACTTAGCGTAGTCAAATCTTTCTTTATTCATCCCCTGATTGCCGAGGCGGATAAAACAGGCCCACGAGTTGATTGTTTCATTTCAAATAACCCCCCACTTTTAAGTAAACTGACAATGATAAATAGCACTAATAGAATTGCAACATTTAAATAGCCAGATTGGCCATTTTATTCTCCTGCATATGCATATATTGTAGTCTCGAGACAAAAGGCGTAATTCCGCTTCTTCAATTGACATATCTTCCAGGCTTAACTGTGCTTCTGCACGACATGGCACTTAATAGCTCTATTTACCAGTCTCAGTAAATATTCCATAATAACCGATATACGTAAATGGAATTGTTTTAGACTCGTGTTTGTATCTTATTTATGTAGACGCATGACTGTCAAAAGAGCTTTCTTGGATCAGGAACTGTTCCCTAAGCGATACTCCAAAAAGAAACCCCCTAAGGCTCCGGCAATTCAAGTACGATCGATATTTAACTTGATAAGTTTTTCCTTGGACAATTGTGCATCGAATATTGACATGACCAGATAATTTCGAGATGCTTGACTCATATTCAAGTACGACCGAGCAAAGCCCAGCTTAACTGAAGCGGGGCACTGAGCCTGGCTAGAATCGCGGAGCCCTGGGCCTGAGTAGAATCGCGGAGCCCCTAACACGACCTAAAGATTATTTCATATCTTTTTGATTGGGGCGCATGCGTAACACATAATTACACGATCTGTAATACAAGAATGATTAGACCTACATAATATCTGATCACATACGAAATCTATTCATAGTCCATGTCACAGAAAGATTTTCATTACCAAATTGGTGGCCTGGTGCCTGCAGTGTTCAAATTTAGTTCATGGCGGCCATCTTTGAAAATCAACAAAAGTCTTGCGTAAACTGTCAATTTTAAAATGTTGAATGTCGACGGGGCAGGGTAACAGCATAGTGAGCGTTTGACTCGGGGACTGACATCGGATAGTTGGGGTCAGGTTTATTACTGAAGACGATTTTTGAGATTATATCACTTCTGTGACGTCATTTTCGGTTGGAATCTATCCGAAATCCAAACTGGCCGCCAAAATTTGACGAAAAATGAATTTCTTGTTGGAATCGGTGAGTATCACACAAGAAAAGGCTTGTGATATACCACATATCGGGTTTTCATAGTCATTGATCTCAAAACTGATGTCTAAAATTAATTCCCCCGAATCCAAGATAGCAGAAATTCAAAATGGCAGCCAAAATATGCCTAAAATGGTCGATGTTTCAGGTAATCGTCAATCGGTCTGTCACATGGACTATCAGTTCCGAAAATCATACAAGTCTAGAAGACTAAACCGCACAGAGAAGGTTGAGGGAAAGTTCAGTCTCGGCCGTCTCACCGCTAGATGATTAGCGTGAACATTTCATCTGGAATTTGAATTTTTTCTCTTTTTGCCATGAACCGCGGGGCCCCTCAAACAACGGGGCCCTGGACCCCTTCACGAGCATGCCTAAGCTGGACTTTACGATCGATATGAAACTTGGCATGCGTGTTCCATAGACAACATAAAGCATCAATATTTGCTATGTAGTCCCAATTCCAACATGGTTGCGAAATGGAAATGAAATGAAATGAGGTTTAACATCCTACTGTTCTGCTCCGACTGGGCTAAATAAGAAGTTTATACTCTGTGCTTGGAGGGAAATTTTGCCCGGACAGCGGCGGTATGGCGTACTCTTAGGGATCATTTACGTGCACGCCAATGTATACACGGGACCTCGATCTAGGTTCTACAAATATTTGAAAAGTGATCGTTATGTAATTACGAGTTGTTAGAAGTGACTCCAGGAATAGCATAATTTGCAGGGGTCGGCGGGGGAGGGGGTTTCTTCTAATCATTAGGACAAATGTTCTTAATAGGCGATTTTATTTGTCCATTTAGAAAATGACTAGCGCTATTTAGACAAGATGTCAACTTTAGTTCGCTTTGTCTGAACTGTCAATTGATCTTTAGTCACATGTAAACAGTTTTTTATGCCTCAGTAACTGTCGTACCATTAATCATTTTCGGTAATTTCTAAAACAAGACCATTGCGCACTGTGCATTCTAAATTCATTACAGAGTTTCATCAAAGGAAGTTTGAAATAGTAGTTAAATGTCAAGGATGTTGTAATGTTGTCCGCCGAAAGAAGCAACCGTAAATCAGATAATTTATTTGAAAAAAAAAAACAGAAAAGCGCAACCATGTCATTGACATGGCGCGCAATGTATTCTGAATTCAAAGACTGCCACTTTGGGAACAAGCTGATTAAGATACCGATCTATTTTCGTTTCGTTGTTGGTTTTTTTTTTTTTCTTTCTTTCTTTTTTTTTATACTATCGATGGCCTACACTACATGAAGACCTGACAAGTTATAGTGATAGCTCGGCTTTTTTCTCTATAACGTCAGACATTGAATAATCAACAGGAAGTATAAAAAACGAAATTAAATACGTTTATAGCGGTTTGACCACAATTCCGTGCACAAGAACTCGCCATAGCAGACCACTTCATTGACTCGTATTAACCAGAAAGCGGCTTATATAACAACTCTTCCAGATCCTAGTGTAGTGAAGACAAGTAAAACGAAATTTTGAACTATAAAAACGAAAAGAAATAAGGATCTATGTTTTAATCAGATTGCTTTGGAAACACCCAAAAAAACGTTGGAAATCGTAACGCAGCGTCTGGGATGTTGTAATTGTGTTCGTAAAACACAGACATTAAAAATTCTTCGTTCGTGATAATACATTTATAACTACAAAAAATGATTCTAATTAAATGTCGCGAAGCTGTTCTATTAGTCTAAAACTGTCGTTCGTTCAAGCATTGCATCAGACCGGATTATCATCGAGATAGATCTTACGGAAAGGAGTTAATGAGCTTAATTAAATATATCTTTTATAATCATATCGCCCTTATCTTAACCACCTGCAAGTGGGTCTAATTAAAACTACACTTTAATAATACAGATCCATTTCTTCACGGTGGTTAGTGACGGTGCCTGGCTTTGTCATGCGCATTAAATAAGTATCCGAGGTCGAATTGTTTGTCAAATTAAAAGAGATTTTACTGATTTTCTCCGTGACGCTTAGTGATAGCGGATGGATTTGTCATGTGCATTAAATATTTATAAGTTATCGAATTGTCTGTCAAATTGTAGAGATTTTACCGTTTTCCTCTGCGGGGTTTAATAATGAGGGCGGGCTTTGTTATGCGCATTAAATAGTTACAAGAGATTTTACATGTATGTCAGACTCAATGTTTGGTATTCCCCAATACAAGTCGCCATGGTTATTACGAGACTGCGTGGTTATTTCATGAAATAATAACTTGTAGTTTATCTGAAAATTCATAGAAAATTAAAGAAATAATTTGATATTAGTGACATTTTAAATATCATTATTATTGTTAAGAATGACCATAAGCTTGTACGTGGCAAGGAGTACAGCTCCCTGTCCAATCAACCAGTTTTCTCCGGGTACCCCGCCCCCGATTACTACCCCTGTTAAAGACCCCCTACGAGCAAGCAAATTATTGAATTAACATTGAACCATATGTTAGTCCCGAAGTGACCTAGTTTGTGTCGAATGGAGGCCTTTTAAGAACATTGATGACAACACTAACGTGACACCTCTCTCTCTCTCTCTCTCTCTCTCTCTCTCTCTCTCTCTCTCTCCTCGTTTAAGAACCTTTAAGAACATTGATGGCAACGTGACCAGTTATAGTATAGGTCTAGTCCTTCGTATAGGACGATAAACTGGGGTCATGCATACACGGTATCGTGCATATAAATTAACACACTAAATTTATTCATTGGAAAATAAATATTTAGAAATATAATAGGCTGACACGTACGCATACTATGTTTGCTGAAGATATTTTGAATAGTAATGTGATCTGACCCAGAATGTTAAGGTCAGAATACGTTAACATTAAAACCACATTCTATTCATCTCCCGAAATGTAGATTTATTTAATGGTGTCTGGGAAATTCTACGGAATATCAATTTGTATTCTGTTTAATTTGTTTACTATAACAAATAATCAACCAGAAATTTTCCCAAAAAGCATAAGGCGCAAGAGATAGTGACAGATAGAAATTCTATGGAATTATATCCGTGTTTCCGGACCAAGTTCAATAACCCCCTTGCGCGTAGAGGTATTTAGCAGCGTGGGGAACCCGAAAAAACAGTTGAAGGGGACCCTACTCCTTGTCACGTACAAGTTGGGTATCGAAACCACGCCACTTCGTGTTTCACGCATTCAAATTAGACAAGGTCCTCACAAGCCCATGTGGCACCCCAGGGCAGAAGTATCAGTGATCGTGTTTCAGTCTTTTTTAAAAATCACGGCTCATGTATGGTGATGTTGATGAAATGTCTAATCAGTGTTTCTAAACCAGTGTGCCGCGAGATCTTCCTAAGTGTGCCATGAACAACACACTAAGTGTGCCATGAACAACACACTAAGAAAATCTGAAAAAACATGTGATCCTAATTTTGATCGGCACACTAAGAAAATGTGAAAAAAAAACACGTGATCCCAACTAAGCATTTACTGGTGCCTATTGGTAAGTTCATAGCTGTGTTTAAGTCAGTCGATGTGTCAATGACTAGTCCGTGTCTACGGCTGTATGCCGTCTATATGTTTTATTTTTGCAAAATTCAGATATTTTCCATATATATTTAGCCATGCGTGCCGCTATGTTTCATGTGTTCTAAGGTGTACCATTGGCAAAAAAAGATTGAGAACCGCTGGTCTAATTATATAAAATGGAAGGACAAACCAAAGACTTGTAATTTGCAGATTTAGTCATTACATAACGTATCTTTAATGATCAGGATGCATCATGACCTCCTTTGTAATTGTAACGTATCCTATTGAGTATACTTAGTAAGTAAGGCGTTAGCTCGCTAGCGGTAACTCAGTGAGCAAGAGAGAGAGAAAGAGAGAGAGAGAGAGAGAGAGAGAGAGAGAGAGCGCGAGAGAGATGAGGTTTAACGTCCACTCGACATAAACTAGGTCATTTCGGGACTAACATATGGTTTGATTTTATTTCAATAATTCAATTGCGCGTAAGGGTTTTTAGCAGATAGGGGAAACTGGGGTGCCCGGAGAAAACCCAGGAGGCTAGACAGCCGACCCTACACCTGGCCACGTACAACCGTGGATTCGAAACTACACCAGTTGGCAGGCCGTATGACACAGCGCGCACACGCTAACCATACGGTGATCCAAACCCACCCCCTCCCCGGTGAGTAAAATGTTGCCTAGAGATCCCGTGTACGATCCTTGTGTTGACCGACAAAGGTCATCGGGATCTTCAGGCATGACGCCTTATCAGTGGTTCAAGGTGGAGGGCCTAGCAAGGGACAGTCGTTCGGATGGGGCGAACAACCGAGTTCCCGTGTACACATTGGCAACGGGAATACGAAATAAGGATAGGCGCAGTGCCGTTGTCTTATAGCACACTTTATGGTGTAGATCCGTCTTCATTATCCCTGTCGGTGCCAAACAAATTTACACTGGGTGGATTGTCTCTTTAACGCTAATTATTATGATTGAAACATGGGGTAGTCCCAAAATGACCTAGTTTGTCTCAAGTGGACGTTACACCCCCCCCCCCTCTCTCTCTCTCTCTCTCTATCTATCCATCTCGGTTACATAATCTCAAGTTTCATCTACATTCATGGAATTGAATGTCAATACTAGAAATATTTGATGTTTTCGTGTTATTGCATGTGATCCATCCAGTAGTAGTATTCATAAATAAACACGAATTACAATATTCATGTTTCAACTAGGCCTATAAAGATATTATTTATCAAATCATTTATGTAACAGTTATGAATTACACATCTCCAATCAATAAAAAAAAAATCCCAAACCAAATAAAACCACGTTCATTCTCTCTCTGGTCCATTAGTATCAACTTTCAAATTAACGGAGTCTTTTTCAGTCTTTATTCAGGAGACGTCGCGTCTTCCCGATTTGATTCACGTCCATACTCTGGACACACTTAAACAAATATGGCTTCAGGTGATTGAGGCGCGATAAGGTCTATTGAGATATGTATTAAGCGAAACCTGTAAAACGATCAAATCTATCAACCCACGATTCTACTTACGCTGTAGTTGATTAGCATAAATTTGTGATTTTCTTTCAACGCGAAACGAGAGTTACGAGTTTACAGCGTGATCAATCCAGACATACCCATTCAAGAGTTTACGGCCTTTGAAATACAACGTAGGTTTAGACGAAATTGCATAATAATCGTTTTGATTTTGTTTTAAAAAACGGACCTATACTTTGACAAAAGACCCAAACAAACTAACAATGTGAGCTAGATTAATGCAGAACAAATTTACACTGGGTGGATTGTCTCTTTAACGGTAATTGTTGTGATTGAACCATATGGTAGTCCCAAAATGACCTACTCTCTCTCTCTCTCTCTCCCTCTCTCTCTCTCTCTCTCTCTCTCTCTCTCTCTCTCTCTCTCTCTCCCTCTTTATCTCTCTTTAAGTGTCTTATTTATTAACAAATTTCCACTGGTTCGATTGTCTCTTTATGGGTAATTACTATGATTTGTGCGTTTATTGTAGTAGAAAATGTGTAAATTATGAATTCATATTCACTAGAATGATAAGAATCCCCTATTATGATTTTATGGTTTCGCTATGAAATTAACGTTGATTATTTACGCTATTTGACCCTCAATGCTAATCAATCATAATAAAGTTACTACAGATGAAACATTGAAGGGGCTAATTAACAAGAATCTGTAGGAGTAGCAGAACAGCGATAAAATATTTCTAAACCATGTAGATTTTTTTATCTAAATTTTGATCGAATGTGGATTGCGTAAATATCGAGTGGCCCAGAAAACACGAGTAAACTGTTTAATTGGAATAATTAAAAGGTATTGTACAATCTGATTTAAACACGGATCCTGTTTCGTTTTATTTTTTATAGTTCAAAATTTCGTTTTACTTGTCTTTACTACACTAGGATCTGGAAGAGTTGTTATATAATAGGCTTTCTTATTGATGTGAGAAATTAACCAATGGGTTCTTTGGGTAAACCCCTAGAAACATCAACGCTGATTGATTAATCAATGTTTCGCGTTATAGGGCCAAAGCCGCTCGTTTGACCTCTGACGTGAACCCCCAATATAACTTGTCTTATCTTCATGTAGTGTAGGCCATTAAAATATAAATGAAACGAAATACACATGTGTATTTTTATCCGATAGGTATATTGTACTTATATCATTATCATTTTACAGGTGGTACAATATGGATGGGTGACTATTTCACTCCAAATAACAGATCCATCGCTCACATAAGATACTGAGAAGTCAAAACACACTCTCATAGGCTTGCATAAACAACTTTTTCAAGTCCTAAGTATTGCCAGAAGACGTTTTCCATCACAAATTGAATTTCGTATGTCTTCTAGGCTTATTCTGCCCATTTTCACCGAATTGTATTCTTCAGGTCATTTTCAGTAATGCGTCCTTCATTCACCTTTTCCGGGAGACGGTTGGAATGGAATCAAAAGTATTACGGATAAGGTTATGTAAACAAGTTTCGTTCGAGAACTTGAAACAGCCATTCTAATTCTTAGTTTTAGAGTGATGAGGTAAGGTAAACAAATTTCTATTCCAGACGAGAGGGATACTAGAACAAGTCATCCTACTTTCTGGTTTTAAAAGAATCTGAAAGAGTCGTCATACTTCTTTCTTTGGGACGCCACAGCATATCGTAAATTTCCATCACCACCGAGAGAAGGGAGGGGGCACAAGACCATGCCGATGTGTGTTTCATATTTTAGGTCAGTTATGGAGATCAGAGTCATTTATCAGATATTCTTGGAAGGGTCAGTTATTGCCTTTGTGACAATTGACTACTGAAACCGCGAAATTTGCAGATGAAATGGGAGCATTTTGACCTTTGCACTCAAATTGGTCACTGGGATTAGCTTAATATAAACGTTGTCTTTTTTTGTTGGGGGGGGGGGAGAGTCGGAATTCCTCTTTTAATGTAGCCAATTGCGAAATATTAATTACCCTGGAAACATAATTCTTATCTATTCATTAAATATATGATTTATACCACCACAGTTGTTGACATCTAGCACCATAACAACACCACGGTTTTACTCCCGACCTTTGAGTCAACAAATTGCGAAATTTCAATTAGCTTGAAGACATTACGCTAATGTAATAATTTAAAATGATTTGAATAACCACCCATGTCGTTGTTAAAACACCTAGCTAATTCCTCACATCAATGAGAAAGCTTATTATATAACAACTCTTCCAGATCCTAGTGTAGTAAAGACAAGTAAAACAAAATTTTGACCTCCAAAAAAAACGAAACGAAATAGGATCTGTGTTTTAATCTGACTGTACAATATCTTTTTTAATTTGTTTCTCTCAAAACATGTATGTGATAATTATAATATTGTGGAAATGGCGCTATATAAACCACTTATAAATAAAAATAATAGGTCAATTTTATATAATAAACATCCCACCTGTAAGCATGTGATATTAATTACACTAAAGACTTCAACATGTGACGTTTATCCGGCTATTGGTTATGATTTATATGCTATTATATCATATATGTATGTAAATATATATATATATAAATATATGACGTCCCACACTACCAACATATGAGGGGGCACGGTGACTGTGAGTAAGATGTTGGCTTGCTAGTCTTGAGGTTGTGGGCTCGCTTCCGGTGTCGACCGAGAAGGGTCATCGGGATTTAAGGCGTGGTTTCCTCAGGAACAACTGTCTAGTCGTTCGGATGGTACTAAAAAAAACACGTCCCGGGTACACACGTAAAGTTGGAATTCGACTTAAGAGTAAGCTGTAGCATCACCGTCTGGGCAGGAGTTCCCCCATAACACCCTAGATGGCGTATGCCCGTCTTCATTAGTCCAGTCAGTGCAGAGCAGTCGAACGTTAAACTCCATTTCATTTTAATTTCTGTCAAGCTTTGAATGATCAGCGGGATATGAGAGAGAGAGAGAGGGGAGGGAGAGAGAGAGAGAGAGAGGGGGTTTAAGGTCCACTCGACACAAACTAGGTCATTTCGGGACTAACATATGTTTTTCTATTTCAATAATTAGCTTGCGCGTAGGGATCTTTAACAGCGAGTGGAAACCGGAGGACCCGGAGAAAACTCACGAGGTAGAACAGGCGACCCTACTCCTTGCCACATACAACCAGGGATTCGAAACCACGCCAGTTGACTCAATGGCAGGCCGTATGATACAGCGCACGCTACCCCCCTCCCCCCTTGCGGGATATGGATGTACAGCTGGTATACGGATAATAATTGTGTATAAAGAATAAAAAGGAAGTCGTGGTTACAGTTTTGTATATTTTATAATATCTGATTTATGTCATTTATATGGCATATTGATGACGTACGTGTATCGTAAAATTCTATTAGGCCAAGACTATAAATACATGTGTTGACGCATCTTCAATAGAAGGCTTGATCTGACTTTGTTGTTGTTGTTGTTTATTACAGATTTAACGTCCAATCCAATGAATATGATATTATGGACCGCTCTAGCTTTAATTAACTACGTAAATCTTATCGAGGCCTTCGTGTGATACCCATCCTCGGTTACCCAGTGTACTCATTCCGTTCTACTCTAATATACCCTGGGTTAATCCATAAGGTGGATTCCAAATTATCTGCCCTGGTGGATTGTGATATTTTTATCCTTCAATCCCATAACGCGTTACTTGGAAAGGTAATAGGCGAAGGGAAGTAACTCTCATCGCGTTCTAACAAAGAATACCTCAAACATGGCTACCTCAGTCCGTTCTTGCACACTTTGCAAATATGTCATTGGGGAAAATACCTACCGCGTAGTAGAAAAATCACTGTCATGATTTAAGCATTTCATGACAGAACTTTCCCTGTCATCTTTTAGTGAGCATGTCAATTCTTTTACATCAAATCATTTACAAGCTTTCTCATAAACGACCAAACAAGCCGCCATATTGTTTGTAAACAATGTAGTTCTATGACGTAAAAAATGACGCAAAAGAGTCTACGTAAGACTGGTTTGTAAACTTTATTTTGATTGGTTCGTACACTCTAACTACAATCAGATACTTTGAATTTGTGGAAACCCTATGGATTAACCCAGGGTATGGTGGAGTAGAACGGAATGAGTACACTGGGTAACCGAGGATGTCGAGTGGTTGCAACCCGGGCTTGTGAGCTTATCAGAATCCTTGGTCGTCGCGAATACTAAATCACGCGATTTCAAGCTAAAATGTCGACCTGTAATAATCGAATTGTAAAGTTCCAAGTTCGTTCAAAGTCAAGGTCTCTCTCTTTCTCCTCTTATTCTTCTTGATATTTGTAAATTTTGACTTATTGATTTATATCTCGACGAAATACATGTAAATTCTGTAATAGTTATTTTGTGCGTATTTGTAGATTTTTTTGAATTACAGATTTGAAATAACATGCTATTGTTTTTGGTTACACTATCATGGTATGATGATATCTAGTATGACGTACACTCTCTATTATTAGAGATACTGTTGATCGATTTGATCAGATGGATATTGCTTGTATTAATTATATTTCCCACAACAAATTACCTATATTTAAAGTTGTTAATCGCCTATTGTTATAATAAACATGGATTGCAATGGCTGTGTAATGACGCTGTGCATCGCCATTGGTGCTGGATCAAGCCTATTTTGTGGCTTCCTCTGGTAAGTCTACGATATCACCCCAGGTGGAAGTGGGCGTGAAACTCCAAGAATGAACGAACGAATGCTGCCATTGATTGTCTACAATATCACCTTTTGTGGAAGTAGGTGTAATACATTTAATTAAAATAGTAATCCAGAATCGTAGATTGAAGTGGTCTATATTTCAACCGCTGACTGTCAGATTTCACGCTAAAGTCAAGTGACCTAAAACCCCAAACATCAGTAGTAAAACAGATAGGAAATATTGTGAAATTGTAAAAAATTTAATAAGAAGAACAAAATTGAAATAAAAATGATACAGAGAAATCCCAATCATATAAAGGCAAATATTTAATCTACAAAATAATTAATTATTAAAACATCAAAAAGGGTAATCTCTCTAAAAAAAAACGGCAACAAATCACGATAGAAGTATCAATTTAGATCACTAAAGTATCAATTTAGGTCACCGAAGCCAACTTGGATCAATAAAACAACAGCTAATAACGATAACAAGTATGTTTATTAATGACAGAATTCTAACCAAATACGTAATACTTTTTCCAGAAGTGATAAGTGATCGGGGTCTTCCCATATCGCCGACTCACCAGAATTTGGACTGCGGCACTGTTTGATGGGTTAAAACAGTTTAAAGCGTTAATTAGGCAGAGACCCGTCATTATTAATATAGTTCACTAAAATGATCGCGACGATGAGAAAATGTTAGGATTTACTACACGACAGAAACTTGAGTCTTTGTGTGACTCGAATGTAATTTTTGGCGATGGAACATTTCATGTATGCCCGCGAATATTTTATGAACTATACGCCATCCACGCACTGATCTAAGACCGTTATGTTCCATTGTTTTTTCCTTTTACCTGACAAGAGAGTGTCGACATACGGAGACCGTTTAAACTTTTGATGCCATTGAGTCAACTGGCGTGGTTTCGAATCCCCGGTTGTACGTGGCAAGGAGAAGGGTCGCCTGTCCAACCTCGTGGGTTTTCACGGGTACTCCTGTTTCCTCCCATTGCTAAAGACCCCTCAGTGCAAGGGAATTATTGACATAAAATTAAACCATATGTTAGTCCCGAAATGACCAAGTTTGTGTCGCCATCTCTCTCCCTTTCTCTCTCTCTCTGGAACGTTTGAAGCAAGTGGCACATGAAAACTGTTTCAACCTTGAACAATCCATTTTTAGGTAAGAATATTTATAACCAATGTACACGATACACCGATTAATATATCAAATTCTACATTTATTACGATAACATCGTAGTATGACCTAAATATGTTTCTTATTTTTAGATGGAGTTTGAGTTGGCGACAAAGAATGCTAGTGAGACAGTTTTTCCTGGTGTAGTAAATATAAACAATCTATATGTATCTTTCTTGTATTCACAGACTGACGAAGCATGGAGTCAAATAATGATCGAAGTACCAGATAATGAGAAATATAGACAATTGAACCACAACCAATACAATGGAACCACAACCAAACCACGTGAAGAACCAACAACTCTTTAGAGGGATGTCACGGACGCCTAAAAAATTGATTGGAAAAGATGATCCTAATAAGTAATGGCATTTTTGCAAGAAGCGCAAAATACGATTGAAATTCAGTTATTGCTGTAAATGGAAAAAAATACGCCGATATCAACGGGAAGATTGAAGATTCGAAACATAGCTGGAAGAACGAATTTGTTAGAACTTTTGGACTATGTTGGACACTTTATGCGTGCAAAAAGTTAAAATTATGTGTTATGTTATGTGTTAAAGGTTGTTATGAATTTAGAAAAGTAAATGCTCCCAAAATTATCTGCTTAATTAGTTTTTTCCTTCAGCTTAGAGCTATTGTTCTTGGCCACTCAACCCCTTCACACCGACCAAAATTTTTCCCATAAAACTCGGCGAGACTGCGATATCACCTGGGTGGAAGCGGACGTTAAATAAAGCTATTTCACACACACATGATATGGTAATTTGTCTGCGATATCACCAAGCGGACGTTAAACGCTAAGAACAACAACGATATGGGAATGAAGATATAGGTTCTTTGTTAACGCTTACAACAGTTTCGGACATGCGCAAGTGCCCAGGAGCAAACAAAAACCAGGAGTTAATTCAAACTGGCACGCGGGGACTAACGAGCGCCACAGCTGCTTGAGCGTATGTGGCTTGGAGATATGGGCACCTTCTGAACAGCGTCGATTTACTCTAAAGCACGGTCCATATCACTACGACTTGCCCAGACTCTACCCAACGCAATGTCTTGTCTCAGATAATCAGTGCAGTGTGGACAGTCCCACGACCACGATTCAAGCGATTTCCGTTGCTCGATTGAGCATGTTCAATCGTAGCGGTATGAACCGGGCTTTAGGGTTTGCGCTAAGATAATAAAAACAATAAAGCCCTGTCCATACCGCTGCGACTACACACAGCCCGACAGGACTCAGCGTCTTGGGTAGTTGTAAAGAAAATAGGGTCGCGTCTTTACGTCACTTGCTTACGACGGTACCAGTCCACACAGGCCCGACTCTCTCACAGATTATGCGTCGTGAGTTACGCCACTTCCCTCTAGCGAGTGGTTCCAAAAGTAAACCCGAAGCATCAAAGTGACATTATATTTTGCCAAGATGCCGCTGAAGTTCACTGCTCCTGAAAAGAAATGTGCTGCACATGACCTGCACAGTCACATGACTAAATGCTACTCTCTGATAGGCTAAACAACAGTAAGACAATTTATCCTGTCGTGTGAGTGTCCACACAAACACGATGGGTTACGATTGCATCCAACTGCATCCGACTACGATTGAACATGCTCAATCGGGCCGACGGGCAACGACGCGACGGAAATCCCTTGAATCGTTGTTGTGGGACTGTCCACACTGCACTGATTATCTGAGACAAGACGTTGCGTTGGGTAGCATCCAACCGCATCCGATCGAACATGCTCAGTCGGGCCGACGGGCAACGACGCGACGGAAATCCCTTGAATCGTGGTTGTGGGACTGTCCACAGTGCACTGATTATCTGAGACAAGACGTTGCGTTGGGTAGCATCCAACTGCATCCGACTACGATCGAACATGCTCAGTCGGGCCGACGGGCAACGACGCGACGGAAATCCCTTGAATCTTGAATCATGGTTGTGGGACTGTCCACACGGCACTGATTATCTGAGACAAGACGTTGCGTTGGGTAGAGTCTGGGCTAATCGTAGCGGTATGGACCGGGCTTAAGACAACTTATCACTCTTGTCTGAAGCTGACGTTAAATACAATACAATTCGGCGAAAGCTGCCATTGATCACTCACCAGTCAATTAGTACTCGTACTGACAACACGACACCAGAGCTTCGTAGCTATTGCTGAGTTTATTACAAAGTATCCTAGCTAAGACCCCGAAAAACTCTGAAAAGATCCTTCGGTCCCAAGTTAATTTAAGGTTGTCTTTTATTTGTTTCATACCATTATATGGCATAGGTTTTCTTCATTTTTATTTCTGCTTTACTCCTCTATGCTTCTATAGCTTTCCTTTCGGTATTTTTTATTCTCTATATTTGGTTTAATTTTATAAATAAAACTGACGAGGTTGGACAGACAACCACACTCCTGGTCACGTACAAGTTTGGAATCAAAGCCACATCAGTCGATACAATAGCAGACCATACAAAGAGAGATGGAGATTAATATCCACTCGACACAAACTAGGTCATTTCGGGACTCACAAATGCGCGTAGGGGTCTTTAGATGTCGGAGGAACCGGAGAAAACTCACGAGGTTTGACAGGCGACCCTACTCTTCATCACGTACAACCGAGGAATCGAAACCACGCCATTTGAAGCAATGACTTACCTAATGATACAGCGCGCACACGCTAACCAATCGGCTTCCCAACCCCACCCACCCCTTTAGTGCAAGCCGTTTACCATGGGGTATAAAAACTGACGAAGTGGGACACCATCCACTCAGTTTTAACAACGTTGGCTCTGGGATTGGGAGTATGGCATAACATTACATTATGCTTTTGCCATGGGTAGCAAAACTTGGCATTGTACGTGCCATCATTTGTACTTTGATTGCACCGGTGACACAGTGAGTATGGTATGGCTTGTGAGTCTTTAGTCATTCGGATGGGACGGCGACCAATTTCCCGCGTACGGGTTGGTATTCACATAATCGAACCCTTGACAGCCCGGGCAAATTGCCGCAGACTAGTGATACACGTGTCTAATGTTTTTTGTATTGCAGCTGACTAGTGATAGCCGTATTTATAGTAGTTTGTATTGCGGCGGACATCGGCTTCAACTGATTAAATTATTCATTACACCAAGAAAAAATCAAAGTTACCACGCTCAATCTGAGAGAGAGAGAGAGAGAGAAATGGGGTTTAACGTCCACTCAACACAAACCAGGTCATTTCAGGACTAACATATGTTTCAGTTTTATTTCAATAATTCGCTTGCGCGGAGTGGTCTTTAGCAGTGGGGGGAAACCGGAGTGCTCGGAGGAAACCCACGAGGTTGAGAAGGCGCCCCTATCCACATACGCTAACACCAGGGCTCGAAACCACAGCCGCAAGCCAGAGGTGACCGGCCAGCTAGAGGACGAAGCGCGGCACTCTAGTAGACCACTAGGCCATCCCAACCCCCCACGCTCAATCTGGAATCTTGCACCGACATGAGCCTAAATCAAGTAAGCACTAAAATGGTCTATATTCTAATACTAATCAAAATACACCATTCTAGCTCACACGGTTAGCATGTATGGGCCCTTTGCCAAAGTTTGTCGTTTTTCTAAAACAAAATTCAAAACAATTATCATGCAATTTCGTCAAAACCTTCGTTGCATTTGAAAGGCCGCAAACTCTTGAATGGATATGTCTGGATTGATCACGCTGTAAACTCTTAACTCTCGTTTCGTGTTGAAAGAAAATCACAAATTTATGCTAATCAACTACAGCGTAAGTAGAATCGTGGGTTAATAGGTTTGATCGTTTTACAGGTTTCGCTTAATACATATCTCAATAGACCTTAACGCGCCACAATCACCTGAAGCCATATTTGTTTAAGTGTGTCCAGAGTATGGACGTGAATCAAATCGGGAAGACGCGACGTCTCCTGAATAAAGACTGAAAAAGACTCCGTTAATTTGAAAGTTGATACTAATGGGCCAGAGAGAGAATGAACGTGGTTTTATTTGGTTTGGGATTTTTTGTTATTGATTGGAGATGTGTAATTCATAACTGTGACATAAATGATTTGATAAATGATATTTTTATAGGCCTAGTTGAAACATGAATGTTGCAATTCTTGTTTGTTTATGAATACTACTACTGGATGAATCACATGCTGCAATAACACGAAAACATCAAATATTTCTAGTATTGACATTCAATTTCATGAATGTAGATGAAACTTGAGATTATGTAACCGAGAGAGAGAGAGAGAGGGGGAGAGAGAGAGGGGAGAGAGAGAGAGAGAGAGGGGGAGATGGATTTAACGTCCACTCATTTCGGGACTAATATATGGTACAATTTTATTTCAATAATTCGCTTGTGCGTAGGAGTCTTTTAGAAACTTGGAAATTAGACTGGAATTTTTAGCAAATTCCCTTTACATTATTTTGTTTTCAACTATTACTAAAAGTAAGAACTATCAACTCTTCTCTAATCTCCCATAACGTATCTTTAATTAATCAACTGATCAGATTGGAGAAGGTCAATTAAAATTAAACCATCGAGTAGTGACTGTGGTCCTAACGATACATGTATATTCCAAGTTGAATCAAAATCGTGTAAAGGAAGAACCAAAAGACCAATCCTATAGGAACTCGGTAACCTTTCGTGCAAACCAAACAAACTACCAAAATAATTTCTGGAATTAGCCAGATGTATCATTATAGTTCCCAATCACATTTTAATAAAAAGGGACGAGAAGTCAGAGTAAAGAATCCGTAAAAACATTATCAGAATATACCTAATTATAGAGTTGATATAATTACATCTAAATTACAGGAATGTACGCGACCAGAAGAAAGGGCAAGTGTAGATTTCAAAGACCAGACAC
This sequence comes from Patella caerulea, assembly GCA_036850965.1. Lineage (NCBI taxonomy): Eukaryota > Metazoa > Mollusca > Gastropoda > Patellidae > Patella > Patella caerulea. Next base: position 67,911,138 of record JAZGQO010000010.1, on the reverse strand, counting down.
AAGGAAAAGTGGCAGTATTATCAATTTCAATCCACAGCCTTTTCTTTTCGAGGAAATGAGGGGAGAGGGAGCGTCCAGTCAGTGAACACCCTTGTCTTCTTCAAGAATTGTTGATGGTTTGAGATTCATGTGCGTGCGTTCTTTGTCGGAGAATTAAAGCAACGACCCAAAACGGCATTCGGCTGAACTGCCATTATGAAAGAGTAATATTATGTTTGCCACTTTTCAAAATGTTTCTGTCATGCGTCTATTCAGCAAATTCTCAAGCACAAAACACCCGCGGACGGATCTGTTACGTGCTAGTGGTTTAACGCTCGCGTGTGAAATCATTCAGTCAAGTGGTTTGGTTTCGAATCCCCGCCTGTCCAGCTTCGTGGATTTTGTCCGGGCCCCAAGATGTCCTATCACTGCTAAAGACCCCTACGCGCAAGCGAAATATTGAAATAAAATTGAACCAATTGGTACTTCCGAAATGACCTGGTTTGTGTCGAATGGGCATTAAACAGCGGTTTTTCGTTCGTGCACCAATGACAAGACGAAACCACACCGGAAACTCCCGATGACCTTTCGCGGTCAACACCGGGATCGAACCCGTGACCTTCAGAACAGTGAACCAGCGTCTTACTCACTTAGCCATCGTGGCGTATCTTGCGATAAACGAAACGGATATTAATTTAGTACTCAAAGGTTAACCAGTGATGTCTAAACGAATATAGGACACTTTAACTAACACAGACTATGGAATTGATGATTACGTCACAGCTTTCGTGGTTTCTAAATTGAAGCTTTGTGGCTTTGATCGTTTGATGTTGGGGCGTACTTTCACCGGATTCTGAGAAGCGGTTATCCTAACCAATCTTGATTAAGGGTATTATCAGCTCCGATATTTTGGAAATACCGGCTTTAACATGACGGATTGGACATGTCTTGTTGATAATTATAGACACTATACATATAACAAATTGATTCTGCGTGTTAGTTGACCTAAGTCCTCTGCATAAAATTAGTTCCACGTAAAGCCAACCGATACATTCAGCATGGCGTTTCTTATAACCGTCTTTGATCCTCCGGAAAGTGAGAACACAGCAAAAGAGTGATAATATGGCTTGATGATCGGATTATGTTTGTTTCCCGTGTATATTTTAAACTGGAATAAAAATTAGAATTACCGGAAATAACACAACGAAACGACGAAATGCCACTGCATTAACGCTAATGTCGGCTTTTGCAGTTCACACTTTGCGAGAGGGGATCTATAGGTTTCTGCCTGTTCTCCAATCCAGTTTCTGTGAATAAATATTGTTTAGAAGAAAAGCAACACTTTGCGAGGGTCGCAGACTTCGTATAGTTCGAGTGGGACTAAATACCGCTGACAGTTGGAAATCGAACTATTGAGGAATTTAATCAATGCAACTGACTGTCAGGCCTTTACAGACTTAATCAAATGTGTGTCAGACCAACAGTCAGTTGTAAACCAAGGTTACCATTAAGTTGTCCGTCACTGGATGCAGGTCAGCATTGTCTATAGTCTCTTAATACAAGTCTTTAATATAAGTCTGTTGGTTGCGTTAAACTCGGGTAAGTGCCTATTGTCTCGTTATGGATTCATTCGGTTACTTATAAATTCCTATATCGTCAGAAAGAGATAAAACACCATTAAAAAGCTAATGAGATAGTCGGAGATTTTCAGATACATATATAAGGTGGTTCATCATAAAACTAAAAAACAGCCAAGGACTAAGTAAAGGGGACACGGTGATGCGTTTTGCGTCATGGTTTTTTAGTTTAAGCGCCCACTCTAGTCGTTCGGTTGGTGTGCACGTAAAAGATATATAAGAGTAGACGTAGTGCCGCTGTCCGGGCAAAATTTCCTTCATAGCACACTGTATGGCGTATACCTGTCTTCATTAGCCCAATTCGGAGCAGAACAGTCGGACGTTAAACCCCATTTCATTTCGTATCATTATCATTTATGTTATTAACTTAACTTACTTATATAATAAGGTTACACAGTCCGACTTGTCTTCCTTGTTTTTAGCATTTTCTTGGTTTCGAGTTGGCACTACTTTCTCTGTTTTATTGCTTATTGTGTTGAAGGTATTCTTATTATGAAAACATTTCACTTATAATTTGTTGCTCAACTAATATAATAGAACTAGTCATTTATTAATGTCGGAGGTTATTTGGGTCATTCATGGCTTAGTGTACGTGACAAGGAGTAGGGTCGCTTGTCCAACCTCATGGGTTTTCTCCGCGTCCTCCGGCAACGCATTCGACCGCCACGGACCTCGGACAGCCTTATTAATGAGCCGTGTTCGGATGGGATATTTACGCGCTCGGACCTCGGTTTTTTGTCACATCCGAACGATTAGACAGCTTTTCTTGCCAGATTTCCGTCAGACACGTCTGGTCAACATAATGCATTTTCCATTTTGAAACTAACAATATGGTAATTATTTTCTATGGTGTGTAAGCAAAGAGGAAGTCGTGGTGGGGGCGACACGCGGAGTTTCTGTCCACCTCTCTTCATTTCAATTGCCAATAAGTACACATGCAACCTTGGGTTTTCGTATCAACTCAACTACTAGACCCACTGTTCATGACAAATAGGTTATCCTCGAACTGGAACAGTTGACTCTTTTAAATGACCTACCAACCCAGATTTTTCGCTAGAATCATCTGGAAGCATTGGCACGGTGTTCTATTTAACTTAACGTGCGTGTAATCCTTTACTTCCTTGTACCCTGCATGTCCTTGTAATATAAATGCTTCACTTCATTGATATGTTTTCAATATAATCTATATTTATGTTTGTAGGTCTATAGGCTTCTGTCTGTTCTCTTATTTAGTTTCTGTGAATATATATTGTCTAAAAGACAAATGTTGGGTTGGGGTTGTGTGGGGGGGGGGGGACAAAGTGAGGACAAGCGTACTTCTTGCATATAATGTGTGGGCGTATACACAGTGTAAGCGTGTGCGGATAAAATGTGTGGGCGTATGCAATTGGAAATACAATGGGGCTTAACATCCTACTGCTCTGGCCCGACTGGGAGAATGAAGGTACCATACAGTATGTCATGCTACGAGAACAATTCCACCCGTACAGCGACACTACGACCGAATCTTATATAGTATTCCAGCATACCTTGTCCATTGTCAGGTCCCCTGTCTTACACCACTGAGAATGGGGGCGGGGGGGGGGCACACCGGAGTTCCTCGATCAGCACAGGGATTGAACACGGGGCCACCAGGTTAGCGAGCCAGCGTCTTACTCACGTCTATATCTCTTCTGATTCCAATGCAGTAGAAAAAAATATGTTGATATAAATATATTCCACTTTAAAAAAAAACCATAGTGTCGCAATAAGCCCATAACACGTCTCTATTTCTGAGGGCTGCTGCTTCGGAAAAACGTCCTTTAGCTGTAATACTTAAAACACAGATCCTTCGTTTCGTTTTTTTATAGTTAAAAATTTTGTTTTACTTGTCTTCACTACACTAGAATCTGGAAGAGTTGTTATTAGGCTATCGGCGTTTTGGTTGAAGTGAAATGAAACGATCGGTTACGTCGACTTGTTGGCGTGTTATGTACGGATTTGTGGGTAAAACCACTAGAAACGCCAACGCTGATATTGATCAATCAATGTATGACGTCATAGGATCTAAAGCCGCTTGAAGGACCCCTTTCACGACCTTCCAATACAATTGGTCTGATCGGCATATAGATCTGTATTGTAATCAGATTAATGTGAAGGAGGGAGGGAGATGGGGTTTAACGTCCACTCAACACAAACTAGGTCATTTCGGGACTAACATATGGTTTTAATTTTATTTCAATAATTCGCTTGCGCGTAGGGGTCTTTAGCAGTGGGAGGAAACCGGAGTGCCGGGCGGAAACAAACGAGGTTGAGAAGGCGCCCCTATCTCCATGCCACATACGCTCACGCCAGGGCTTGAAACCACAGCCGCAAGCCAGAGGTGACTGGCCAGCTAGAGGTCGAAGCGCGGCACTCTAGACCACTCGGCCATCCCAACCCCCCTCAGATTTATGTAATACGAAGTGAATATCACAAACTTGTAAAATGTTCAAATGTGTTCTACGGTCTCTTAATATTACACTTTCTCATTTTAAATTAAGCTAATATGGTATTCATACACCTGGCACGGGAGTAGCCGTCAAATATATGTATTGGACGGGGGTGGTAGGGCCTTAAATGAAATTATATAAAATGTTGACAATCTTTGACGCCGGTGCACGAGGTGCGCTAGCTGCGATAGGGAGAGTGTGGAAGGGTCATCTTCCCCCAGGGAGGGAGGGGGGGCACTCCCATAAATAGTTTAAAGTTTCAGTCTACTGTAAACACTGTTTTTGGCATATTTTACATCACACCAATACAATGTTTATCATGTTTAAGTCAGGAGGTGCCGTATTCATATTTTTTGTTGACTTTTACATATTGAATGTTACGCTTGAGCTATGAACAAAAGAACAAAGAGAGTTTTGTTGGGAAATTTTTTATGAGGACGATCCAAATGAAACAAAATTTGATCACATAACTTTAGTTTATAGGAGTGCAAATTGACAATCACCTTGTCAATTACAATACTAAACACATTGACACATTGACATTTACAAGAAAGTTGTATATATATTTAAAGTATTTTGTGTATTATAAATATGGATTTCCAAAGTAAACATAAGTGTTTGTTAAAATAGCATAAACCTTGTAAGACATTAACTTTTTTTTTTTTTTTTTTGGGGGGGGGTATGTAGATTCAGACCCCCACTCCCATAACCGGACAACCCCCCCCCCCCATGTGTGACGCTCATGACGCCTGTTTTTTGGGGTGGGTTTTTTTTTTGGTTTTTTTTTGTGTTTTTGCATTTCTGGACATCTTTGTCATATTCTGTAATTTTTATCTTATCACGGACTAGTGAAAGGGAGAGAACTCTATCCATTTCAATCCGGGTATTATTCTCGTGGATAGAATGAAGATGTTTCTACAAAATCCAGGTGAGTTAATAGATTATACTCCGTTAAAGGGCGATTTCCATTCTAACAAACAATTACTTGCCTTAAAGGGAGATTTTCAATCTAACAAGCTTACAATATAATATATTATAGATAATCTGAATTTAGAAAACAATAATTTCCAGACATATTGGATAATTTCTGGAACTAAAATTAATATTTGTTTATATATTTGACGGTTTTTATTATTTCGTTTTCTTAGAAGTCGCCATTATTGCTTGTGATGTAATGTTTTGACGTCAAAGTCCATTTGACGTTTTTTCTGTGTGACAGGTGATTGTCTATTGCCAAACAGAACTGGAGAGAGAGAGAAATGGGGTTTAACCTCCACTCAACACGAACTCGGTTATTTCAGGACTAACATATGGTTTAATTTTATTTCAATAATTCGCTTGCGCGTAGGGGTCTTTAGCGGTGGGAGGAAACCGGAGTTGCCGGAGGAAACCCACGAGGTTGAGAAGGCGCCCCTATCTCCATGCCACATACGCTCACAGCAGGGCCCGAAACCACAGCCGCAAGCCAGAGGTGACCGGCCAGCTAGAGGTCGAAGCGCGGCACTCTAGACCACTAGACCACCCCAACCCCCTAAACAGAACTGGTGTTTAACATCCTATACTGCATCATACAGTGTGCTATGGGGAGAATTTTGCCCAGCTAGAGGCACTGTGGCCTACTCGTATATCGAATTCCAACTGTCCATTTTTCGTTTACGTGCATAACAATATGGTTTTCGTTCCATCCAAATGGCTATGCGTTGTCGCTTGCCAGACCCTCGGTGCTACACCGCATTGACAAGGGGAACCATGCCGTGTACATAATGTTGTGTACATAAAAGATCCAATAGCAGTTGGAATTCTATATAAGAGCAGACCGTAACGCCGCTGACTCGCAAATGGTCTCATAGCACAGAACATGGCGTACTGCGAGGGTTTTTGCACCTACACCCAAAAGCTCCTGTACAGTCGTGGCCAAAAGAATAGGGCCACTCTTGAAAATTGTTGGATTTCTTACTTGGCTTGTAAATTCATTTGATCATATATCTGCCACCTGAAGGCCGATTTGCACAAATGAGGTATCGATGGATAGGTTATTTGAAGTATGCTCATTACGCATGCACATGCATGTTTGATTGATGACGTCATCACGGCTATGACGTCATCAACGACGCCCTAAATCGGAGCAGAAGCAAGCACCTTTTAAAGCCAATTGTGGGGGACACACGAAGTATTGACTACTGATCATCACCGATGTTAGTTTGCATGTTAACTAATCATTTAGAAATGAAATAAATGGTCCTTGATCGAATTTTATCTAAGTTTGGTATAATTTCTGCCACCATCCCGATGTTGCTAGATTCTAAATCTCCAGTACACTGTCATGACGTCATAGTCGTGATGACGTCATTGTTCAAACATGCATGTGCATGTATGATGAACATACTTCACATAATCTATCCATCGATACCTCATTTGTTAAAATCGGCCTTCAGGTGGCAGATATATGATCACATGAATTTAGATGGAAGAAATCCAACCATTTTCAAGTGTGGTCCTATTCTTTTGGCCACGGCTGTATATGTTATTGTGTTAACGCATGAGTAAATGTTGTTTGAAAGCCATCTCACCTTGTCAACCCGTTGGCTTTATAAAAGTTGTTTGAAAATCATCTTATCTTGTCAGCCATACTTTGTAAAAAGTTCAATGAAAGTAGCAAATAAATTGTAAGGTTTGTTTTACTCGAAAATTGCTTTTATATCCGTATTAATACAGGTACGAAACATTATAACGCAAATCATATTTTGCTATGGTTAAGAACTTGGGTTTAAAATACTTCCTCTTTTTTTAGTATAGAAAAAAAGTCGTAAGAAAACTCAGGAAATTGGAGTTGTAAGAAAGCAATTAAGTATCACATTTTCTCCTTATGAGTTTTTTATATGTTTAATGCCAAGATTCGTGTTTCCCTAAATAACAGTACAAAAAATATAACAAAGAAAATAGAAGATTTTGATTAACTGAGAAATGTGGTTTATTGGTTCTTTTTAAAAACGCGAGAATATCAATTGCGTACCCAGTCAATGTAGGATTTAAATTGTTAAAGCTACATTATGTAAGATTTAGATAAACTGACCGTTCTTGCTAAACAGCTCTAAAATAGATCATGAAAAATTAATGAATTGAAAATTTCTGTCAAATTACTGAATTCTGAGTCAAGTTGTAGTTTTGACAAGATCTGTGCTTTGTGGTAAGCTGGGCACTGCTATATAGGAGAGAAATGACCGAAATAAATTCTGGTTTAAAGACAGCGGCGCCGGTCTTCTGTGAGAGGCAAAGGAGCGTGTAAGGAACCCCAAGAACATTTAGGAATATTTGACGGCCGCAAACGCGTTTTCCTGCTATTCCAGCCCGTCAACAAAGCAAATTCAAGGTGGTCTAATAAAGCTTAATTAAGATGGCTGACTCGAATTCCAATCAACCAATCAATCGTTTACAGACTAAGAAAAACAAAATTTAACTGCGGCAAACTACATTTCCTGCAATTCCAGCTCGTGAAAACAGCAACTCCAATGTGGTCTACCTGGCTGACCTGAATCCCAAACAACCAAATAATCGTTGCGCCGCAAATGCATTTTTTCTGTTATTCTAGATCAATGATTTTGTATCCGAAATCACACTATTTTTTATACTTATTAAAGAAAAAGGGGGTGGGTGGATTGCCGAATGGTTAGTGCATGCGCGTTGTAGCATAAGGTCTACCTTTGAGTCAACTCGCGTGGTTTCGATTCCCCGGATCGCCTGTCCATATGTGGACCATATGTTAGTCCCGAAATGTCCTAGTTTCTCCCTCTCTCTCTGTCTCTGTCTCTCTCTCTCTCTCTCTCTCTCTCTCTCGCTCTCAATTAAAGAAATAGCGTATAATGACTTAAATAGCTCCACACCGGTGATTAAAAATTTACTAAGTAATATAAACGTTCATTGATGAATAATGTATAATATATGGCTTTGTATGTTATTTAAATTGCCAAAGGTATTAAATACTTATAAAAGAAAAGATTGGATAATAACTTAAATAGATTGTGATCGGTGTAGTTGGAAATGCTAAGTATAATATAAGGCTTCTTTGTTGAATAATGTATATGTATATATATGTTTGTATGTATAGTGGTTTAACCATTGCCTAACACAGATTGTCATTATTGCGGTCTTGGTTGGGGATAATTTACCGTAAATGAGAAAAATTACACCCAGATATTCAATATAATAGACAGTAATTGCCACATTAGCCGACCAAACTGTCTTAGGAGCTTTTATAATCACTTCTTTAATACGATGGAATGAGAAAAGAATCGGGCTGTTTGGCGAGCACTTGAGATCTCTCATTTTATTCACGATTCGTCTGTGCTTAAATCCTCTTAGTCGAGTCTTCACACGAAATCTGTCAAAACTTAGAAAAACTAACAAATGTCGATAGAGACAATGTGCCTGTGGAAAAACTTGTTAAAAGTTCCCAAGATGACCACCCTGTTTCTTGCCCTTTCTTCTCTTAGCTCTGATTGACTACTAAATACGTTACTTTTATTCTTACATGTCGTATTAAGTGATACACGGCTACTTATTTAGAAGGTTATACAATAAGACTGTCGTTTCATTCAATAATTACTATCACTTAATAATAATCGACAACGTGTCTAATTCTAATATATAACATTTATTCGGTAATTATTATTTTGTCTTTCTGTATTTTCTTGACTCGGCCCTAGAGAAATTTCATTATCAGTTTATAAGGATTTCTTATCATTTTATGGTGTGTTTTGTTTTTTGTTTTTTTTTTGTGTGTGGGGGGGGGAGTATACACTTTAATAAGACGTTTCGGCCAAACATGTCTGTATCCCTAACCAGTTGGCTCCTATTGGGATCTGTTTACCCACTGTGATCGAATCTTCGATTAAGTAAAGCTTAGGCCACTCTTTAAAACCTAAACTTAACGATATTTCTCCGTTATTAGATGCAGGCTTCCGGTGTGGCTCTCCAAGTAAGAACGCTTGCTTTAAAACAATTTTAACAGTGCATGGGAATTATGAACATTGTTATTATTTTGATGCAAGCGCGTTTAAGGACCTTGATCTATTAACATGCATTGGAACGGGACTTTATATGTAAATCAAATGTAAATCAAACATTTTTACTACGGTATCTGGTGAACTTACCTGCACGTACCTTTACGTATGCATCGGGAAGAAGGTGTCTGGTGATAATGCAGATAGCTGGTGTACACGCGGAAAAAAAACCTTGATATTTGGAATTAGATAAATGACAAGTGGAAAAACCATTGCCCTGACAAAATTTCCCCATAACCTGAAGTCCGCCTTCCTTACCTCGACTGGTGCAGAAAAGCAGGGCCTTAAAATTCATTTCATTGAACAAAACAAAAACAAAATCAGAAAGAAAAAAAAACCCACGATATAATCATATCAAAGTGGTTTAATTTAGAAAAGACAGTTACACGGTGGTTCCTGTTATCACTTTGTAAATTGGCTTGTCGTAATCAAATTATATTGTTATATTTCACTCTTTACCGTCAGTATAAAAATCACACGCAACTCATTCCACCATGCTAGTGCATTTCACCATTTTACGTGCGTTGCGTTACAAATGTGCTGTTATTTTCTCATTTAAAAGCTAAAAACAGTCATTTAACGATAGCGAAGTGGGTGATCATTATACTTGCTCTCCTTGATCACCGAAGCTTGATATTCAAAACGCTGTTTGGTGATTTATTACAATTTCTGGACAAGAATTAAATTATCTATTCCCGATCTCTTTAAGAATGCTTATCTTTGCTAACGCTGTTCAAACCTCTCCTTTCACAGACAAAATGGCGCAAGTGGGAAATGAATATTCATGAAGCAAAAAGTTTAATGTGCATTTTGTGCGAATGCACAGGAAAAAACAATCCTTTGTGGTAGACTTCTGTAAAATTTGAATCGACAAATTGCATAATAACACTTAATGATGCCGATGGCTAGACACCTTCTCTTTGGTCAACACGTTGCGTTTGTGTTTGCTACTGAGATGATTTTAATCAATTCTGTTTCGTATTTAGTATAGGATGGCCAAAGTATTCCGTTATACGGACCATTAGGCATATCCAAACGAAATGAAATGGGGTTTAACGTCCTACTGTTCTGCTCTGACTTGGGCTAATGAAGACCGGCGTACGCCATACAGTATGCTATGAGGTAAATTGTGTTCGGCTGTTGTAGGTGCACGTCAATGTGTACGCAGGATCTCAGTTTTTCGTCCCATTCGAACGACTATACATTTACCCTTGCCAAGCCCTCTGTCATACACCACTGACATGAGTGATCCATGGCGAAAAGTCCCGATGAACTTTTGCGATCAACACAGGTATCGAGGTGGGTCTTCCAGGTTAGCGAAGCAACATCCTACTGACTAAATCGCGGCGGCTCGTTCCGGTGTAAATAGGAATAGTTTACTATGATGACAACTTTACCCAGACTACTCTTTTTTAAAAACTCCTAACTGTCAAGGGTTCTTTTACGTGCATCCCGACGTGGTTTAATGTCAATTCAACACAATATTATAAAACAATTGTTTCATTTACGCTTCTTTGATTTGAACTGCCAACGGTATTTTTACGTGCACGCCGATTATTGAAGACTAGAAAACAATCCGAAACGTTTATAATCAAGTCGGGGGGTTGGATGGCCGAATGGTTAGCGCGTGGGCGTTGTATCACAAAGTCTGTCATTGAGTCAACTGGCGTGGTTTCAATGCCCCCGGTTGTAAGGTCGCCTGTCAAACCTCGTGGGCTTTCTCCGGGTCCTTGGGGTTCTTCTCACTTCTAGAGATCCCTACGCACAAGTGACTAATCGAAATAAAATTGATCCATATGTCAGTCCCGGAATCACCTGGTTTGTCTCGAGTGGACGTTAAACCCTATCTCTTTCCTTCTCTCTCTCCCCCCCTCTCTCTCTCTCTCTCTCTCGCTTGAATGGCGTGTTCCGCAGGGGCGAGGACATCCTGCCACCCCAGGGTCTGTAAAGCAATGAAAATTGTGTACATTGCCTCTAGATCGTGGTTCCATAAAGAATGACATAGAAATTAATGTATGCGGTGAATGGGAAACTAAATACCGTTTAGTTTATAATTGAGAGAGCCAGCGATTTGTTGGACTAGACACTATAAGATGGTCAATTTATTTTAATTTAAATGAATCTGTCTGATCCATTGCTCAAGGCAACAGAAAATGAAATACTTGTTCATCAACGACGAAGGTAGTGTTCGAAGATTAAGCCAAACTTTCTTTAGTAATTAAAGGTCACATAATTGTATGGGATTTGTATCTCTCGAAGGTTTTACTATTTAATGTATACCACACTATTACATGGCATGTGGACCACGGCGAATCAGACAGTATCGCAGTTGGTACAGGGTTCGAACTCGAGATGGATTGTGAGAAAGAGTGAGGAGGGGGTCGTTCACTCGACACAAACTACAAACTAGGTCATTTCGAGACTACCACGTGGCTCAATTTTATTTCAATAATTCGCTTTACACGTAGGCGTCTTTAGCAGTGGGGGGAAACCGGAGAAAACCCACATGATTGGACGGGCGACCCTACTCCTTGCCACATACAACCGGGGAATCGAAACCACTCCAGTTGGCTCATTGACAGACCTTATGATATAGTGCGCACGCGTTAACACCCCCCCCCCCCTCCCAATAACTAGACTTTAAATCCAATTCTTGTCCTGTAAACTATCTCAATCTTAGTCTTCCAAATGACTCTATTTACTTACCATGAAATTGTCATTTACTGAGCGCCATAGAAGACGCATCACTTAGTTTTTCGTATAACAAAATGATCCTGTAAACATATCTTATTTATTTTGCTTCTTATTGTGACAATATTCAAATGGGAACACATCAATAATAACACATTTGCACACTTATGAATGTTTAATCTGTAATCAACGGTACAAAGTCTGAGAGGTCAAAACGAAAAGTACGACAAAGATGGTTAATTGTCAGTAGCTCGTGTGTCCTCCACTGGCTCTTACACACGCTGTGCAGCACAATTAACCATCTTTGTCGTACTTTATTTTTTGGCCCCTCTGACTTTGTACCGTTGATTACAGATTAAAACATCCATAAGTGTACAAATGTATTGTTATTGATGTGTTCCCATTTGAATATTGTTCACAATAAGAAGCAAAATAAACAAGATGTGTTTACATTATCATTTTGTTATACGAAAACCTAAGTGATGCGTTTTCTATGGCGCTCAGTATATTATGGAATCAACTACTTCTAGAATTAAGACTTAAAAAATCCATGGAAACCTTTAAATCCCAACTCAAAATACTCCTGTTCCGGAATCCCTTGTGGTTTATGTTTCTGGAACCAACAGAGCATTAGAAATTGTTTAAGTATTCCTACGCTTTATAAATGTTGTTATATTAGAAGGTATATTATATTTGATAAGCCATGAATGAAAGAACATGATCAAAATAACCGTAGATACTGTTTTAAAACGACTATAAATAGACATGTTTTCGTAGGGAATATATCACAAACCATTTGCAATTATCTAAATTAAGCTTCATATTAGATTTCCCCCCTTATTAATAAAATTATGTTACAAACCATGAACTATCGATGAAACGTGAAACGTGAATATACACACGTATCGTGTTTATACTGCTGGAAGGGGTGTATAGCTCTTATCGTTGGAATCTTAAAATTGATGGAAATGGTTTAAAGGACACATTAATGTAATTTTATTTTATATAAATTGACTTGCATTCAATTTCATGCAATCTGATTCAAAAACAGATCTATATTTCGTTTTGTTTTTGTTTTATATACTACCTGGAGATCTGACCGGTTGTATTAGAAGGTCGCGTCTGATGTCATACAATCGGTATTTGACTCTATGACGTCAGACATTTGAATAACCAATCAGCGTTGATATTTCTAGTGTTTTACCAACAGTTCCTTGTACCTCACGCCAAAAATCCACCGTAACAGCCCGTTTCATTGGCTAATCTCTGATATCATCCAGACCAAGTCAATCATAACAACGCTTCCAGATCCTAGTATAATAAAGACAAGTAAAACGAAATTTAGAACTATAAAAAGCGATACGAAATTGGATCTGTGTTTTAATAAGTTTTTGCAATTTTTTGCAGGAATTGGTCGCTAACCGCTATTCATCGTGTTCTAGTTCTTGTTTTTTGGGTGACGAGCTTCGAAGAAAGTCTGAGGCTCCGTCAATTCGAGTCCGCTGCACATGGAAATTGGCATGCTTCTGCTTTGAACAATTCTGCATCGATTTGGTGATATTCTATACAACAACATGGGCAATTCCCGGTCCATAGCACGCGATCGTGTACATGTACTTGATTTTTTTTTTTTTTTTTTTTTTCTTTTTTTTTTTTTTTTTTTTTTTTTTAGAACGAGCATTTTCTAGTTTTTAGTTATTCTCCTGAGGGGCGAGTGATATTTGGTTTTATGTGTTATTTTGTACGTTTGATCATTTATCTTAACTAAAACTTAATAAACCTCTATCGACGTGCCAGGAATTACGTTGCGCACAATAAGTTAAAATACCAATATTTGGTTCTTACCACCTGCTGCTAAATGGAATTCGCTCAAGTGAATACATTCCACACAATACTACATACACAAGGAGGTTCCCCCTTGTCAGTGGTGCAAGGGTGAGGACCTGACAAGGAGCAGTGTAAGTGTATAGACCTTCGTACGGAACGTAAAGACATTGTATGGTGTATGCCCGTATTCACTAGCCCAGTCTTCAACTGTTTTTCTTTTGCTTCACGTTGTGTATTACTTCTTACTGGTTTCTAAAGACGTTTGTCTTACCAGGAATAACAAAACAACTGTTTGTTTCTACATTTTATATCAAGCTCGATACATACAAGCATAGTGACGATTACAATACAAAAATCATTCTCAACCACTAATATAGTTTCCTTTATAGCCTCATGGGTATCACGCACAGTCGTGCATGTTCATGACCATGAACCTGTGCAGTCAATGATATGATTGGTTGAATTAAGCCAAATGACGCAATAGGAATCTCTCGAATCAAATGTATTTTGTTGAAAGATAGAACCAGTTTGTTATGTCTCTATAACTCTTTTTATATAACAATATGTCACTCAATCGCTAGTTTGATTTAAGTACATATATGTGAAGCTACAATCTAATTAAAATTCAGATCTATATTTCGTTTCGATGGCCTACCCTACATGTAGATCTAACAATTTATAGCGGGAGGTCACGTTCGGCCAGTTCAGATGTCAAGCACGCGACATTTGACCCTATAAACTCAGTCCTTCGATTAACCAATCAGAACCATTGTTGCTTGATGTTTAGCACGAACCATAATTAACAGTACAACTGACTTCAACTTTCAGGCAAATTAAGGTTAAATAAAGGGTACGATGGACCTGTATTTGTCCGGGAGGCCATTCCAGAGGGGCCTTGGTTCGATGTGACTCCGATCAATTTTGCCTAAAATTGGTTGTTCCACAAAAAGCTTATCCAATTAGCTACCAGATGGCAGCATTAACTGGGGTTCGTTGAAAAAGTCACTTAGATCGTTCTTCCCCTCGACTCTTCAAATGCATTTTGTGTTCCAAAAAACAAATCAAAGCGATATTGTAAAAACAAAATAATGTCTATAAAATTTCTTATTTCCCTATAAAATTTTCTATCTTAAGTTCTCTTCAAATTAGAAATCTGCCAACCCAATACACCGCCTGGTGACAAACACTCCAAATTGGCACTTGTTTTCATTTAATGTTCCTCCGCGACGAAGATAAAGTTCACAATAAACAGTAAATCATGAGCTGAATTTGAAATTAACTTCGTTTATTGCCACCTAACTGTACCGTACAAGCACGTGCTATATAGAAAAACAGTTTCCCGTGTTAATGAATGAATTGCTTTTAGAAGAGAGTCAAGTGAGAGAAGACTATAAAATCCGACGATTAACTGCTGAAGTAAACCCGCCAATTTCACATATTTCACACACTCGAGTAAATCGAATTGAAAAAATGGGTGAAAAGTAAAATGGGAATGGATTTTTTTTTTATGCTTTTAGTCTTCAGGGCCAAGCACACAAAACGGCTTTAGTCGTCACCTTTGCCCGCTGTTTTTTTAATTGAGACTATGATAATTTCTATCATTTTTTTAAAGATAATGTCCACCGCAAATTGGTTTCTACTTTTGAATGAAATAGGGCTTAAGACTTCACTTAATTCAGTTTGAGGCGAACATTAAAAATATATTATGCAAGAGCTAAATCTGCCTATTGCAGGTATTTCTTCAGGCCTGAAATGATATCTAAATTATTAATTGGACATTAATTAACTTATCCAGACCATATTCAACTCTCGATTGCCTCGGACTTCTCATATATTAGATAGATTAGAACAGCTCAGCCATATATCGATTTGGCTAAAAATGGAGTAGCGAAACTTAACTTAAGTACGGTGGTTTAAATTATTGCACACGTTTTGCCAAAACCTTCAAAGACAATTTGAATGGAATTTTCAAATTATTCATTTTAGATTATTTTCGAACTATTCTAGCAAGAATGGCTAGCTCTTTATCTAAATCTTAAATAATGTATCTTTAACAAACGACAATTTCTTCTTCTGTTTTTAAGTCTACAGGACAAACCACACGGAAATGAAATTTGTCTTTAATTATGCCCGTCGTACATCTATTTGGATTTTTTAGGTTTCTGTTTCGGAATAGGAGGCGCGGTAGCTAAGTGAGTAAAATGCTGGCTCGCTAGCCTGGAGGGCGCGGGTTCGCTCCCAGTGTTGGCTGGGAAAGTTCATCGGGATTTTCCGGCATGCAGGACGGAGGGCATGAAAAGGACAGCTGTCTAGTCGTTTGGAAGGTACGAAACCCGAGGTTTCGTGTACACATTGGCATACTCGTAAAAAATCCCCTGGGAGGTGGAATTCGATGTAAGAGAAGGTCGTAGTGCCGCTGTCCGGGCAAAATTTCTCATAGCACACGACACGGCCTATGCCCGTCTTCATTAGCCCAGTCGGAGCAGGACAGTGGGACGTTAAACCCCATTTGAATTTCTTCTTCGGACTTTAAGACTTTGCTGAATTCATTTTGAGGCTAACATATTTCAATTTCTATTTTTGTGGTTACTTGTACAAAGCGCGAGGCGGGAAGAATCTTGCCCTCGTCGCGGTGGTAATTCTAACTACCGAGGTATCTCTTTAATGCACGCCCGGATTAAAACCCTGGACATTTTGTTGCGATCCATTATCCAGAGTTTATGTATAGCAGATGACTTCACGGACTCCTTATCCTGGCCACCATTTAATGTCCTACTGTTCTGCACCCACCAGGCTAATGAAGATGGGCATACACCATACAGTGTGCTATAAGGGGAATTTTGTCCGTACAGCGGCATGCCCGTCTACTCATCATCCAATTCCAACCGCAAGGGGTTCTCTTACGTGCACGCCAACGAGTACATGTGGCCTGGGTTTTTCATCCTTGTCGGGTCCTCCGTCCTACACCACCGACAACGTTCTTGATCACCACGAACCCCGCACGGCCTTATTAATGCGCCAGCACCTTACTAATGATATATTTGCGCTCCGGTCTGTCTACACGCGTCACACAACTAGGGTTAGCACCCGCGGTAAGTCGGTTGGTGGATATTTTCTGATATCGCTCCAAGTTAAGTATTTTTCTTTTCTAGTAGTTCATCATATTCTTTCTTGTCAAAATCTTAACCGTGCTTACACTTTAAACCGTTGAGTAATGAAGGCCCTTAGGCCTCTTAAGTAAAAACTATCTTTGATTGAATACAAGCAATATAAAAGAAAGGTTAAGAATAGTGTCGATTTAATTGGCCAACTTTGATGATGTATTGTTGCCTAGAGACGCTCACGAACGATTGGATGTCATTCATAGCGGGGTTAATTTGCATATTGGCTACGTTCGATTGGTTTACCCCTGATTGGAGTATATAGGAATGACGAGAGGTTGGCCAACACTATCTTGACGATTCCCAACACACACTGTTTTCAGTTTAATCAGTTAGACCACGTCATTACAAAAAGCACAAGCAACAAAACTTTCCGTCTACTTTCAACAAATTATTTAATTAACCTGAAATATGAGTTCGGCAGTGAAATTGGTTCTTCTCTTTGTTTTGGCATTAGATTTACAAATGGCTTTAACTTCACCGTCATCAGAAAGAAGCAGAAATGAATATGAATTGGCAGCCAAATCTCAGGTAAGAGGTTTTTTTATTTGTATCAGTTTTAATTGACCGGTAGTGACGATTGTTAATATTTTTCTTTTTAACTTTTTCCTACCTTTTATTGATTTAGGATAAACATATCTTTAAATATAGCTTATGAAAAGTTGCGCTCAAAACTAGTGGAAGAGAGGTGGGGTGTTCTTTGCTGGTTTAGATTATAAGGCCTGTCAATGAGTAAAGTTGCGTGATTTCGATTCCCCGCTTGTTCGGGAGAAGGAGTAGAGTCTCATGTCCAACCTCGTGCGTTTTCCCCGGGTCCTTCGGTTACCTCCCACAGCTAAAGACCCCCTACGCGCAAGCAAATTATTGAAATAAAACTGATCCATTTTACTCCGGGCATGACCAAGTTTATGTCGAGTGGACGTTAAACCCCCTCTCTCTTTCTATCTAATCCCGCCGTGTGGAAAGTTCGTTTGAGTCCGGGATCTGCCATCCATAACCGCAACTTGCCGAAGTTCGCTAAAAACCACGTGGCTGTAAAGCCCCCGTCAGACCGGAGTGGTGACCCTACCGCGCTCTGCGACCGAACGGCGGCCTGGAAATACACAAGGTCGTCGGCAAGCGTGAACACAACGCGGAAAATTACAAACTTAAAAAGTCGCGTTCTTACTGCGACCTGTGCTTTTATACAGCATTCTCACGGTGGGTTCGTCACGATATCTCCGCGCTTATGGCGTTTCGATTGAGATCTATAAGCTTGGCAACGGTGGTCATCGCGAACCCGCATCGCTCAACCACTAGTCTTATCTGGTCTACACGTGCGTTTCCACCACGTGGTCACGGCGACTATACAAGCTGGTTTTCAAAATTTCAAGATGACCTTTGAATCGCCCGTTTTCAAAGCAAGTCGTACATGAAAAGCATGGTCGCCATAGGCGAATAATGCAAGCTTGATATCTCGCGTTTCCACAGCGCTTATGGTGATCTTGGCACGCTCTGAAACCATTTTTTGTCGCCGTAGCAGCGCAATAAGGACTTTTGCGACCCCATCACGTTCTCGCAGCTTTCCAGATCATATGAGCATGTTCAAAACAAGCGTTGTGGCTCGGCGATCATTGGCGACCATGGAGACCACAGCACGATATTAAGCGTTTCCACCGCGCTTTTACCACGCTTATGGCGATCTTGACTCGATCTGAGACCAATTTTTGTCGCAGTAGAAGCGCAGTAAGGACGCAACCCCGGTCTGATGGGGGTTTTACGGAGTTGAGGTAGTTTTCCCGATTTCCACTTACCCGGGGCATTCACATTTAAATTGCTTAAATTGCTATAAGTTCCCGTTTCTGCTCTTCGCTTTCTTGGACTATTCACATCTTTAAATGGTTTGATATGTTTCCTTCACAAGACAAGATTTCAGCTTTTTCTGATTTCCACTTACGTTCCTGGGATATTCGCAAGTTTTAACTTACTTAATACAGTTATGGAATTCGATATTATAAGAGTAGGCCGTAGCCCTCGGATTTTTCGTCCCACCCGAGTGACCAGACCTTGCTCCTTGCCAGGACTTGAAAATGTCTTAAACTACGTAATTCAAATGCCAACATATGACGAAACAGACTACTTACCTTTGTCTGAAATTTCAAATCAAAGCATTGAACCGTTGGAAATGATCGTCATACTTATTTAAACATATATTATGCAAGAGCTAAATCTGTCTATTGCAGGTCTTTCTTTAGGCTTGAAATGGTATCTAAACTATTAATTAGGCGTCAATTAACTTATCATAATCAATTCTCGGTCGCATTGCTAGCCTACGATACTGTATTAGTATCAGATTTTCTGCTCAACGACCATTCATAATTAAATCAAGTGATGTATAATCGAGACTATGTTTTGTCGCTAAATTTTTGGTTCAGAGTGGGTCAATTTGACTGAAATTTTCAGCAAATCCCCATTACATTATCTAGTTTTTAACTATTATAATGGGAACTGCCAGCTCTTTATCTTATCTCCCATAATGTATATTTAACAGAGTTACGCAACTTATTTATGCAATTTCATGTTTAAATGTTTGAGTACCTTTATAATCACCATCCTCATTTATTGTTGTAACCTAGAAAAACGTATATACGATATTATCCACACATGCACATAATGCAGAAACAAAAATAAAAGTGTTATCTGTGATTTTTTTTATGTACACGCCAATGTGTGAATTGGACCTCGGTTTTTTATCCCATCCGAACGACCACGCCACAGAAGTGAGTACAACGTTGGGTCGCTAACCTGGAGGTCCCGTGTTCGATTCTGCTGTTGGCAGAGAAAATTTATCGCTTATGCCGGACCGTACCCACTTGTCTTTGGTGCTCAGACTGATTATGTATGTTCCTTCCAGTGACCCCTCTTTTCCATGCTCTTCTTTGTGAGCAATCGGTCATTTAACTAATCGACTATTGAAAAGTATTTGTGTCCTTTCGTAACGTACAATTTCGCTCTTTTTTGAACAGTCGGTCATTAATTTTAACCAATCTTACTGTATAGTATTCGATTTGTGTGCTTTCATAACGTATAATTTCAATTAAGACGTCTGTGTTGTGACCCAAATGAGATATCTTTGATAGGATTAACCCGTTCCTCATACATACACTAACAATTTCCGTCGGTAATCTGCCTAATTTCAAGCTTATCTTTTTGGGGATCACGTTCCAATTTGGTAGGTGATTGTCGACGTACGTAGAAGACAACAGAAAGTAGCTCTGGTAAATCGAAATAACTCTGATTGACAAGATCACCCAGTTATCAACCTCCAGGCTCTTGGAGTAGTCGACATGAAATAAAATGGGGTTTAACGTCTTACTGGGCTAATGAAGAAGGGGTATACACCATGGAGTGTCTTATGATATAAGGGAAATTTTGCCCTGGCAGTGGTGAAGTGATGAACTGGGGTTTAACGTCCTACTCTTTTGCACCTAACCTGGGCTAATGGAAGACGGGCATACGCCATACACCATATGAGGGAAATTTTGCCCGGGCAGCGGCGCTACGGCCTACTCTTATATTGAATTCCAACTGCCAAGGGATCTTTTACGTGCACTCCAATGTGTACACAGGACCTCGGTTTTCCGTCCCATCCGAACGACTAGGCAGCTGTCCTTGTCAGGCCCTCTGTTCTGCATCCCTTACAAGGACAGGAGGAAACCACGCTGGAAAATCGAGATGAACTTTCTCGGCCAATGCAGGGATCGGACACCCGACCTCCAGACTAGCGAACCAGCGCCTTATCCACTAAGCCACTGTGACTCCCCACACCGCATGGCAGCGGTGTTTTGCATAATCAATTAAAGCAAAATGGGGTTTAACGTCCTACTGTTCTGCATCAACTGGACTAATGATGATGAACATACGCAATGCACACATTCTTTGTCAACCCCACACTTTTCTTGTCAACTCTAGAGGATCACGTGGCTAAGTGGGTAAGGCGCTGGCTCGCTAGCCTAGAGGCCGGGTGTTCGATCAAGAAATGTATAATAGAGACTATGTTTTTGTCGTACCGACACTAATAATGATTCATGGGGTCTCGAAATTAAATTAAATACCAATGGGTAATTCATTAGGTTATAATCGGAAGTGTTCTAAAATATTTCTTAAAATTATGTCCTCCGATTCGGTTTTAGTAGGGACATGCACGACCATTCTGAATGTTTTTTTGTTTTTTTTTTAATTATTTATGTGCCTGGGAGAATGTCGTCCAAGCAAAAAGCCTTCGACAATATAATCCAATTTTAATTTATCTATCTTTGGCGTCGAGGAATGAAAAAGCCAGATATTTTACATCTTAAATTATTATTATTTATGCGTCCTTGCCACGGTGGAACTGGTGATTGGGGACTTTACCCTTCTAAGCACACCCGCTCGCGACCTCACTCATTTTTTGGGGAACTTTCACATATGGGATGGACGTCGCGGAATTCGATTCTTCCCATCCTTCAAAATGTGTCAATCGAGCAACCACGGGAATTCTGGACGGTCTCGCCTAATCACGTTGTATTGCATTGCGTCATTTCGGAACGTTCGGCCGCGACAATTTACCTCCCCGAAAATTCCCAATGAAGAAGCTTTGATTATCATTGCCACCCCCTTAATCGAAACATTGCATTGACTTCTTATTGCAGAGCTGACTTTGTAATTGTTTTCATTATACCCAAGTAATTGACATAAACGCGAATTTGTTTTGCCAGCGTATAAATTGAGACATCAATGTCGCCCTAAGTAGTTTCCATTTCTTTGAAGCATCATTGCTACCAGACGAACTGAAATAAATCAACATCATTCTACTGGTAGAGTGAAGCCCTAGCACTAGGATGTGTCTGACACTATAGATCTTTGCTGGATTATGTATGACCTATAATAAGTAAGGAATTAGACATGCAAGAAGGCAATTACACAAGAACACGCCGACACAAAAGCATAATGGCATTCACTTGTTTATTCCACACATGCGACGACGTTTCGACATGTGTTTCCATTTCGGTATTGGCCGAGAAAGTTCATCGGGATTTTCAGTGTGGTTTCTTGGTGTAATGACAGAGGGTCTGGGAAGGACAGCTGCCAAGTCGTTCGGTGAGACGAAAAACCGATGCCCCATGCATACATTCGCATGCACTTAAAAGATTTCTTGTCAGTTGAAATTCGATATAAGAGTAGGCCATAGTGCAGCTACCCGAGCAAAATTTCCCTCATAGCACACTATATGGCATATGCCCGTCTTCATCAGCCTAGTCAGGGCAGCACAGTAGGACGTTAAACCACATTTCATTTCATTTCGACATGTGTTCCCTTGTCCCTCTCAAACTCAAGTGACGATCGTAATTTAGGGTTCCGTGTCTCCTTTAAACACCATATTCCTGAAGCAATGGCGCGAGAAATCCCTCTCTTACCAATGCTGGATAGAAGTCATATTCTTGAAATTGGGCGGGGCGTGTCTCTTTTTAACGTCCAATCAAATCCCTCTTCTCTTCTCGCATTCGGCATAATTTTCAAAATGTCCGACGAAGAAAACATGTTGGCACTGGATAATCGAGCATAATAAATTTCGCGGGTTATGACGTAAACAAGTCGCGATTGTCACTAGATACATTGCGGTAACATATTTTGAGGTCTGGTTAACCCCGATATTGTTTGTTACAATGTAGGTCATTGGTTGGTAATGGCACTACTGACCAATAATAATTTAGCACAACAATGTTCACTCAAGATAGTGTGAAGTGGTTAAACACATGTATAAAAAAGAATATCGATTCAAAAATTAAAATCATGAATTAAAATTTTCTCATCATTCGCCATCCTCTACAAACGATTTAAATAACCCAGCACCGCCGATAACTGCTGGCTTAGGTTTCGATGGTCGAATAGTGCGCGTTGTATCATAAGGTATGTCGGGGTTTCGATTCCCCTGTCTGTCTAACCTCATGGGTTTTCTCCGGGTCCTCCCGTTTCCTTCTACTGCTAAAATACCCTTGCGCGCAAGCAAATTATTGAAATACACTTGAACCACGTGTTAGTGCCAAAATAGCCTAGTTTGTGTCGAGTGGACGTTTGTGTCGAGTGTTCGATCCCTGCGTTGGCCGAGAATGTTCATCCAGATTTTCCGGCGTGGTTTCCCCTTGTTTGTGATGCAGTCGTTCGGGTGATACGAAAAACCGAGGTGCACGAGGTCCTGTGTACACATTGGCGTGCACGCAAAAGATCCCTTGGCAGTTGGAATTCGATATAAGAGTTGGCCGTAGCGCCGCTATCCCGGCAAAATTTCCCTCATAGCACACTGTATGGCGTATGTCCATCTTCATTAGCCCAGTTCGCTTCAGAACAGGAGGACGTTAAACCCTATTTCATTTCTGAAACATGCAAAGAACGATCAACGACTTTAAAGAGCACCAAAAACGTGAATTTATCGCAAGGGAACAACAAGTAGCCATTTTGTGATCTTAGCCATATCTTTCTGTACTTCTTTGTTGAAAGGAATCAAGATTTTAACATTGATGTTGTTATCTCATCGTGAAAAGATATTTAAGACAAAATGAAAATTTTTAAGATTGGCACACACACATTACGTGCCAGAATGCCTTCGAGTGCCATTTTCATGAAGAGATTCGATGAACGAGGATAAACGTATCACCTATACTTTATTGTGCCAACTGGGATTATGAAGACTGGTTACGTCATGAATGGTGTTAGAGCTGGGGTGTGGGGATTTCGCCCGAACAGTGGTTCTTATTTCGAATCCAACTGTCAAGGGTTCTTTTACGTATACGCCAAGGTGTACACCAAACCTTATTAGTTTTTCGCCTCATCCGAACGACTAGACACTGTTCCTTGTCAGCCCGGTTCAAAGTGCTTGTAAAGAAAATTAACTAGGAAATATGTTATCAGGTTAGGGAGCTAATCCAAAACATCGATTAAAAAAATCTCACTAAATAGACAGACAGACAGATTACGATAAATTCTTTAACCAGAAATCGGCGGGCTGTCTCGGTACCTCGCCTCTAGCTAGTTCCTTCATTTTTTTGTTATACAGACTTCCGTGGGCTATAGTCAATATAATATTATACTTGGTCTTAGAGGTTTTTTTTATTTGTTTTAGAAGTAATAAAATAAAGCAGTATGGAGAACAACTCAAATAAAACACGATGTTTATTAAAATAAATACAACATTGTGTGGTGGCCAACAAAACATTCTGCTCACACAGATCCGTGTACTGCATACTTTGAGAATTAAACTCTGTCCTGGATGGCCGCCATATCTGAAAATTGTATACTATTTTATAATGCGGCTCTACCCCGTTTCTCATCTGGCATACACTCAAAGACTACATAAACCTATTCAATTCCGTTGAATGGAAGTAGAATAAAAATGTCTCAAAACTGTCGAAGAATTCAGTGCTTTCAACTAAAATCGTCGATTTAGGACCAAAAAAAATGTCGGTCAACTAGCTTAGTGTCTGTCCTTAAACGGAGCTTACTATAGACATACAGCCTAAGTTTAGTATGCGACAAGTCATCACTCTCAAAAGACAGACTATGGTTCTATTCTTGGGCCTCTTATTCCACATTTCACGTTCTTGTCTATGGCACCCCATTAAAATCCATCTTCAGATCTACACCCATGTTAATTGAGCTCTTATGCATTTTGGCAGGAATCACTGTTTAACTACTAAGGATTTGATATCAATAAAAGAAAATCCACTTTAACATTTTGCTCAAAACTTGTTTGTGGCGCTGGCTTATTCATATCATTTTAAGATCTAGGAATTTTGAAAAAGGGGGGGGGGGCGCTTCAAAATGAGGGCACTGACCGCGGAGACGGAGAACGCCGCTGGGGGGGGGGGGGGTCCCCAAGAAAATTATACGTCATTTCCTTGCATCTGTAGCCATTCCAAGAGCTATTTGGTTGATATTTTCGTCGAAGTAAACGCTTATAACGGACATATTTGGGTCTGGGAAAAGGCACTTTCAGCAGTAAAAAAGGGCACTGTCGAAAATTAGGGGGGGGGGCGCCCCTCGCGCCCCCATTGAATCCGCCTCTGACACCGGATGTGACTTTTGGCAAGTAACTGCCTAATTTGTCTAAAGCTGTTTTCCTTTCGTGGGCCGCCGATTCACCTTTTGAATACCCCACCCTACTATCTGGAAATACTGTCAATGGATATTATTTCTCTCGATTCGAGTGAAATTTACTTTGGATTAAAATCTAAAAATCTAGATATTGTAGAAATAATTTACGATCGGTGACCTCAAAAATGAGCCCAAAACACGAAGCCGACTAGACTGATTAATCTAATTTTGCCCTCCTGTTTCTATTTTCAGGAATTGTCACGTGAGTTGGAATTAGCCAATAGATTATTACACCGGCTTATGGACGTGGCTTACGAAACAGCAAAAGATTTTGGTGCCAAAGAGGACGATTTGAAAAACATAAAACAGAAACGTAATATTATTACGGCCTGCTACTTCCAAGCAATCACCTGCTATTAGAAGACCCCATTTTCTTCTTTGTAAAAAGTGCTCACCATAAACTTTTGTTTTATTTTATTCTATTTTGTTTTAATTTTGCCGGGAATTGTACGATAATTGAGTTGTGAAATATGCGCTCATCATAAACACCTTTGTTGTTATTTAATGTTGTTTTATTTATACTGAGAAGTGTGCCATATTTGAAGTTTGAAATATGTTAAAATTCGTTCAAGGCGCAACCGTGGGTAGATCGGCTTATACTTCTTAAGACAACATTATCCGTATCCCGAACATCGAATTATTGTCTTTATGTAATTATAATTCAGAAGCAAATAACATACCTAAATTGCAATATTTCCTATTATACAATAACGTCAGCAGGGATTATTTCCGCTATTGTTTCGTGTTGAAGTGATTCAACCATACATTTGATTTAATGACACGAGTTTTACGGTCTATAAAATTGAAGGCCTTTTATATCATTAAGCATTAGCATGTTCTTGAGTGCTAATAAATCGAATATCGCTATAAATATCACAGAAACAATGTGTTTATGTCTTGAAATATTGTATTGATTTTGAATTTGTAATAAATATGGGAATCTAGCAATGTGAGTTTCATTCCAGATGTCAAAGTAGCGAAATGGCAGAGAGAGTGAGAGGGAGAGAGAGAGAGAGAGAAATGGGGTTTAATGTCCACTCGACACAAACTAGGTCATTTTGAGACTAACATATGGTTTCATTTTATTTCAATAATTCGCTTGCGCGTAGGGGTCTTTAGCAGTGGGAGGAAACCGGAGTGCCCGAAGGAAACCCACGAGGTTGAGAAGACGCCACTATCTCCATGCCACATACGCTCACACCAGGGCTCGAAACCACAGCCGCAAGCCAGAGGTGACCGGCTAGATAGAGGTCGAAGCGCGGCACTCTAGACAACTAGGCCATTCCAACCCCCCTAGAGAGAATGAGACATAGAGTTTAACGTTCATTTGACACAAACCAAATCATTTCACGTCTTACATTTGGTAAATTTTATTCACTTATGCGTCGGGGTCTTTTAAGTAGGGGGACACACGAATAAGCCCCCCCCCCCACACACACACACACCCACACACAATATTTCGCCCAAAAAAGTGATTTCTTAGGAGTGTTCTTAGTCGGCAACATCTTCAATCCCTCCAAAACATTCCGTACCCCCCCCCCCCAAATTTCAGAGCTGGCTACGGGCCCGGACACCTGCAGGGGCGGATCCAGGATTTTCAGAAAGAGGGGGCGTGCTGCACCAGCTTGGGAGTGCGAAGCCCGGAGCCGTGATTTTTTAGTGTAAAAAATGCCCACAAGGACTAATTTCGTACTAGTACTGTAAATTACGATTTCCAACCTAAACTATTTTCGTTCTCCTTTCTCGCGAGAATATGTGGAGCTAAAAATTGTTCGACACCTCAAAAAATAGAGTGGGCGTGCGCCGGGTGCGCCCCCCACTGGATCCGCGCCTGACCTGGGTGGAGAAAACTCACGACAGTTGACCCTACTCACTGTCACGTTCAAGCCGAGAATCGAAGGACCATGTCACTGACTCAATGCAGACTTTATGATTTAAAAGGACTGCGTTAGGCACTCTACCCCGCTCCACGACCAACACCCACCCCCCCCCCCCCTTTGTCGCAAAGGGGACTATCAACTGAACGGCAATGTGTCCTTGCTGTTTTGGATGTAACCAATACTGTCAACAATGTATTTCCCGTACATTGATAGGGGCGGGGGGACTTCCATATTTCCAAATAGTTGTTTTATTTATTTTGTTTTTCACGTTCACACGATTTTATACGTAGGCTTTCTGAGACAAAAAGAACCACTGTTACCATTCTTGTTACTACCCATCCTGAGCAATAATCGATCCATGATAGGTTTTTACACGCATGGCCCACGTTGTAATTAGGAATAACTATGAAATTTCACGAATAATTCTAAACATCTATTAAGGCGGGTAACTGCGCTAATGATAACTCCCGTCAACCATTAGAGGTCATGATGCATGGAAGGTCTAACATTTAAACGGTTTCCATGAATACCAAATGGTGAAGCTAATAACATAAAACTAAAACTTAGACTTGAAAACTGAGAATAATTCCGTGTTGGATTCGTCTAGTGTTTACGGTAATTACCAGTTTTAGAAACTCGTGTGTCAAAATAATTTTAGGGAGTTTGCAAGTAAAATATATCGTTTGTAACGTAAATTTAAGAGCTGATTCTGCCTATTGCGGGGGTTCTTTCTTGGGGCCTTAAATGTTATCTAACCTAATTCATTAAAGATACATTATGGGTGATAAAGAGATGGCAGTTCTAACTATAATAGTTAAAAACGAAATAGTGTAAAGTTAATTTTGCTGAAAATTTCAGTCAAATTGATCCACTATTAGCCGAGAACGAAGCGAATGAAATATTCGCATAGCCTTGGTCATCATTACTAAAATCATTAATATAAACAGCATAGTCTCGTTTATCCACTTGCTTGATTTAATTATCAATGGCCGTTAAGCGGCATATAGGAATTTAATCCGCCAACATCGAAGGCTAGCCTTGGCATCGAGAGTTTATTATTGTCTGGATAAGTTAATTAATGTCTAATTGATTAATTAGATACCATTTCAGGCCTAAAGAAAGACCTGTAATCGGCAGATTTAGCTTTTGCATAATGTATGTTTAATATGATATTTATTAACATGACAACACAACACTCAACCATCGACGCTATCGGTTGACTCCGATTTTAAGTAGTTCGGTCATTTAGTGATTGAAATTCACCAATGGAGAAGCGAGGCTAAGACTCGATTTGCATTTATCTATATTTGAAATAGTATAGCGATAACAGCCAACTCGTTATCTAAATCTTACATAATACCCCTTTAAATAAACTGAGATAAATGGAAATGGTATTTAGTGTTTTACTCTCCATTCTGCACGATTCCAACTAATGAAAACAGTCATACGCCATACTGTGGATTTGCCATAACTTTTTTTTTGCGGGGGGGGGGCGGCGGACGAACCCGGGAACCTTTCATTACCAAACAAAAATAATAATTACGAACAGTTTACTGTATCAGTGTTATTTCGAGGAAAGCTGTAACTGCATGTATCGTGAAGATCAGTAACTGTACCGAGACTCAAGGCAGTGGTTAGAAAGCCTTCAGAACGGGACATTCATGTGAATTTTGTGAATATATACCTGAAAATCTATCCTGGCCATCAAAATCATGGGGGGAGGGGCAGAGACCTATTCGCCCCCCCTCTTCCGATTCTAAAGGAGGGGGCACATCCACCACCTCCCCACCCCCTAAATCAACGCCCATGACTGTGGAATATAAGCGGAAATTTATCCTCGATTAACAACTGTCAAAGTATCTTTTAACATATACGCAGAACGATCCAATGTTTTTCGTTTTATCCCGACACTGAAAAATCCACAGGAACTTCCTTGGTCAACAACAGGGCGGACTCCAGCACCTCCTAGTTAGAGGACCAGTACCTTACTCTCTGGGTAATCTTGACTCCCAATTTATATCGTTATTTGGCGCTGTTTTAAGTCAAACATTCGCTATACAAAGACAGCTTCTGGTTGAATTGAAATGAAATGGGATTTAAAGCATTAAACATACATTATGCAAGAGCTAAATCTACCTATTGCAAGCCTTTATTTAGGCTTCAGATGTCATTAATTAGAGAGAGAGTGCGGGTTTGGGGTTTAAAGTCCACTCGACAAGAAACTATGTCATTTTGGGACTAACATAGTGGTTTCATTTTATTCAATAATACGCATGCGCGTAGAGGACTTTAGCAGTGGGAGAGAACCGGAGTGCCCGGGGGGAAACCCACGAGGTTGAGAAGGCGCCCCTATCTCCATGCCACATATGCTCACACCAGGGCTCGAAACCACAACCGCAAGCTAGAGGTGACCGGCCAGCTAGAGGTCGTAGCGCGGCACTCTAGACCACTCGGCCGTCCCAACCCCCCTTATTAATTAGACCTTTATTTATACGACAAGTTTAAAATGAACTTTGTAGACCACTGGATGGCTTGGATACAGTTTGGATTAAACAGCCTCGGCCATTAAAAATTAAATCAATAAATGACGGACCAAGCTAATGTTTGCCGTTACTCGCTGATGTCACAAGCGAAAACTGGTGATGAAAAGCCTGGCAAGCGAGGCTACCGTAGCCATTGAGTATGTTACTTGATAATCGAGAATATGTGAATGGATATATTGTTTGTCATTCAAACGGTCGCGAATTCTCATAGTCGGTGAAGACACAATTGACGCCTATGTCTTGTCCAAACTTCTAAAAGTGACAATTTCGTTCGGAACAAAATAATTTGATTGAAATTTTCAACATTTTCTTTTTTTATCATGTATTTTTGAATTATTATAGCAAGAATCGGCAACTCTTTATAAAACTCTTAACTGAAGTATCTTTAATAAAACCTTCTTGGCTTGACTGTTCTGCACCAGTGAAGACTGGCAAACTCCAAGCAGTATACTGAATGGTGTATGCCCGTCTCCTTTAGTCCAGTTTAGGAGCAAAACAGCGTAAAACGTTAACCCCCCTACCATTTCATTTCATTGCGATGCGGCTACTGAGGAAAACTTGCCGCTTTCAGAAAGAAGTTCTGAAAATGACGTTGTTCGAAGATAGTGTAGAGCAGTACTTCTCAACCTTTATGATACAATTCCCCACTTGAGAAATATTTTCTTCGCTATTCACCCCTGGCACTATAAAACATCAAATTACTAAAAACTGAAACATGCTAATTAGGTATCGTTTCAAACACATATTTAATGAACAGATGCCATGGATTTACACATTCAATGCATGATGGAGATGTCATGACCCTTGTTTAGTGAGCAAATCGTGCTTAGTGTTTTTGAACAAGATACTAAAAATAAGCGATCGACGATCTATCTTACCTAGCTGTCTATAGTCTATTTCCCATTGAGATGAGACTAGGTTACTCACTTCCCGGACAATCAACAGTATAGCGAGATAGGATAAGCCCCATTATACTCAGCGTCGAAATTAATTATGCTAGTGCTAGTCAGTCATTTAGTTTCCGACCAATGGCTACGCGGGTTTGTGGTCGGTATGCAAATTACCCCTATTCACCCCTTTGTGTATAATTCACCCTCAATTCCTCCTTTTTCCAAATTTCACCCCGGGCATTTTGAATTCACCCCTGGGAGTGCACATGGTGTAGAGTTTTCATTGCGAGGTTGTCCTTTTTTAAAGAAAATCGGATAAACTTGGAAGAAAAACTGTTTCAGACATTGAAAGTGTTGTAACCCGGGAACTTGAAAGTAGTTACAATGGTTTAATTCGCCATACAGCTGCGGTTAAATGTAGGGGACCGGAATCTGCCGAGGATTGCCGAATAGGCATAATATATTAAAGTCTTTATTATCATTCAGGCAAGTGTAGAGACAGTTCTTTGGATTTGGTGTAAACAGTATCATAATATTACTGCTCTTGTTTGTTTTACAATATAAAACTACTCTCGTCACCGGTTTTTTTTTCAGAGTAACATTTTAAAGTTTAAGGTAATTACATGTCTTAAATCCGATGTCATGAACCATAGTAAATCTATGTCTGGTGCAAGGTATAGGGTCGCCTGTCAAACGTCGTGGGTTTTCTCCGGGTCCTCCACTTTTTTCCCACTGCTAAAGACCCCTACGTGCAAGCGAATTTCTGAAATAAAATTAAGCCATATGTTAGTCCCGACATGACCTAGATAGTTTGTGTCGTGTGGGCGTTAAACCCATCTCCCTCTCTCTCTCTCTCTCTCTCTCTCTCTCTCTCTCTTTCTCTACATTTATCCATACAGCTGAGAGCACTGTGGCCGTTTCAAAATTCTCAAAGTCTGATCGAGTTTCATAAAAGTATAATTAAACAAACATACAATATGCAAGCGCTTAATCTGCCAATTGCAGGTCTTTCTTTATTTTAGTGAGAGCTGCCAGCTCTTTATCTAATCTCCAGTAATGTATCTTTAACAGATGAACATTTTATGATTGAAGAAGAATGTTCACTTCTATTTTTTTTTTTTTTTTTACGATAAACTTCTTTGAATTTTCAGAAAAACTTATGGTTGTCATCGCGTGGTTAAATATCTTCGGCCATGTCGTAAAATACCGTTATGTGCTCCTGTTCTCTGGAGCGCAATTTCCAATTAAATCTGTTAATAATACCAGAATGAAAGAACGTGACAATAAATATCAAATCACAAATTCATTCTTTTTTTAATATTCTAAGAAACCTCTGGCACCTAGTGCTGTAATACATCGATCACCTATATGTTTGATTAATTCGGTGAGAAAAGGTTTTGCGTATCTGTTAAATGCCTCGTGGTTTTAATGCCAACGAACACGCAATCTCCGAGTTAATAAACATAGAATGTAGAGTTGGTTTGAGACAATGAATTCTTTACTCAATCTGTAAAACCGTTGGTGAAACAATGGGTAGTATTTTATTGTCTACTAGGAGACAATGAATGGATGAAACAGTGTAATATATTTACACGGTAAACATATATTGTCGGGGAAATAAGTTTTGTAACCTTTTCTAGAACTCTATAGACGGACATAAACAGGACGGGATTGATTGCGTACTGTAAGTTCAGATGTTAGTTGATATGGCGGACATTGGTCTAAGATATTTCATTGAGTCATGTGTGGCGGAGTTTCAAGAGACACAAACTGGAGATGGAACTTGACACGATCGTTCCTTTGATAATTGGCGTATTTTGATTCCTGATATACTGTTTTAAGTGCTAGTTTTAGAACCAGCAGCTGGTTGCAAATAGTTGGTAATTTACGTGTTCTTATTCTCCTTGGGGCACCGCCCTTCAAAAAGAAAACGCAAGGCGTCGACATAAAACTTTGCTTGCTTGCTCTTTGTACAATTGTCCATCGGTCTACGGACTTCGATTTTATACGTCACAATTCCAAAATGGCTGCGACTACGTCATACTACATCTTTGGTGTGAACCTGTCGCTCTGTGCCTGACGGTCGACGGACTTTGAATTTTATACGTCACAATTCCAAAATGGCTGCCACGACGTCATACGAGGTTGCTGGTTCATATAGAACACTGGTACTTGTGCTTGATCAGGAAGCGATCGATATTAGGCAAAAAGGCTGATAAATTTCCATGCCTCGGGTTATTTTATAAAAGGTCACTTGTTAACGGTTGATAAGACGAGTACCAGGGTGATTCTAATAGCACCAGGAGACCTGTCTGTTAAAAAAAAACATCAGAAAACGATTGAAGACGGTGACAGCCACACGGATATGGTTTTACTGCCTGGAGGTAATAAGTTTAATGGTTGATTTCATGTCACTAAAACTCTATAACAACTATTTAATATCACGTTTAAAGACCCGTCCCTTCACAAATAGGAATATAATAGAAAGAGCCTCCAAATTCTAGGCTAGATTTAGTCTGGTTCGTTTTTTGTAGAATCCAAGTCATGTGCCAGACTGACCTCCAGCCTAGGAATGATATAAGTTGATCGTGGGTTATTTTTTTTGGCGGGGGGGGGGTGGGGGGATATTTTTGTTTTTGTCTTTCTTGTTCGTTTTTTTATGGTCTTTTCTTAGCGTGGAAAGTTTATGTGAGAACTAGCAGCTGGACGCACATCGATTCAAATAAACATTAAACGGAAAACGAACGTGTGTAAAGCTACTTGTTATCGTATGTCGGGCGATAATAAAAACAGTAAACAACTGTTTAGGTGAACGCTAAACACACATTTATTGCGTTTCATTTACCTGAGAGAGATATGGGGTTTAACGACCACTCGACTTTAGGTCAATTCGGGACGATCATATGGTCCAATTTTATTTCAATAATCCTGTTGCGCGTTGGGTTTTTTAGCAGTGAACGGGGGAGAGAGAGAAATGGGGTTTAACGTCCACTCAACACAAACTAGGTCATTTCGGGACTAACATATGGTTTAATTTTATTTCACTAATTCGCTTGCGCGTAGGGGTCTTTAGCAGTGGGAGGAAACCGGAGTGCCCGGAGGAAACCCACGAGGTTGAGAAGGCGCCCCTATCTCCAAGCGAAATACGCTCACACCAGGGCTCGAAACCACAGCCACAAGCCAGAGGTGACCGGCCAGCTAGAGGTCGAAGCGCGGCACTCTAAACCACTAGGCCATCCCAACCCCCAGCAGTGGACGGAAATCGAGAGATAAGGAGAAAACCCACGAGGTTGGACAGGCAATCCTACCCCGTGTCACATACAACCGGCGAATCGAATTTCTTTACCTCATAAAACCATTAAATGTAGTTTAACGTCATACATTTCTGTACACCAACAGTTTGTTTCCAATCCGAACGACTAGACAACCGTCCTGCACCACTGGCAATGGGGAAATTTCACTGGAAAATCCAAAAGTACTTTCTCGGATCCGTGAGATCATGGTTATGGAGGCGACATCTTACTCATCGTGTCCTCCTCAACCATGGTGATATTTGGTTGTTTCATATGACTTTGTAGGATGCGGTTTCTTTTTTCTGATTAGCGGGTACTAAATAATCAACAAGAAACTTAGATACAGAAACCTGTTTATATTCTTTTTTTATTTCATGCAATATGCGCCAATTGTCATCAGATGTCTTCGTCTTCTATTGATGTTTAACGTCCGCTTACACCGGTAGTGACGTCGTGTTCGGAGTCAAATGTCTGGACATTAATAGTCTTAACGTAAGAAAGGGAAACAACTCTACAATTTGATGACACCAGCAGCTTCTGAAGATGAACAACCAATTGACGCTGGGCGTTTAGTTTGTTGCCGTTTTGACATCTAAATTATTCCAGGTAGTATTTTAATATCAATCAAGGTTAACTTCTTTAAATTGAATTATTTATTCCATTAAACAATCCATGAATGTAATAATGTAATACGAAGGGTATGATACTTTATAGTTTATAGGGGGCCGTGTTGGCTCAGGGAATACTGGGGGTCTGACAAGAAACGGCGTTTAGTCCTCCGGGTGGGACGAAATACCGCGGTCTCGTTTACACATTTGCGTACATGTGCATTGGAATTCTATAGCGCAGCTGCCCGGGCACAATTACCCTAAATGCAAACTGTATGACATATGCCCGTCTAAACCAACAGGTGCAGAACAGTAGGACGTTAAACCCCATTTCATTTCAATTCATTGTTTATAAGACTTTGATAGATGGGAAGTAACTGCCCGACTGAAATTTCAGTTCATTTATTTAACCGGGAGAAAAAAAATAGAGTTTAACGTCCACTCGACACAAACTAGGTCATTTCGGGACAAACACATGGTTCAATTTTATTTCATTAATGTGCTTGCGCGTAGGGACCTTTAACAATGGAGGAAACCCCTTGTCGCAACCCCTTATGATGCAACGCACTCACGCTAACCATTCGGCCAGCCAACCCCCATTGTTAATAGAGTTAATACCGACGATAATACCTTTTACGAACACAAGTTAAAAAGGATTAAACATAATATAAAACTCATGTACATGTACATCAAAAATAAATTTATTTTTGTCATTTTCATAAATAGATTTTTTATACATTTATTTATATGAGCACAATATCACAGACAATAAATATTATGAATATATTACATAACAATACAATAAAACATTTAACAAATAATAAATATCAATTATAAGCACTGTTACGTATCCCAGCTATAATAGATCCCGTCTTCATTAGCCCAGTCAATGCAGAAAAGTAGGACGTTAAACCATATTTTATTTCATTTCACCATTATAGGAAGATGTCAAGCTAGAATGCGCAGATGCCAATCCAGAATAGGCAGATGCCGAACTATCATACGCAGATCCCAGGCATAGACAGATACCAAGCCAGAATAGGCAGTTACCAACCCTATTGTTGGTAGGTACCAGACCGCAAATACCAAACCAGAATAGGCAGATACCAAAATGGGCAGATACCAAAAAATAGCAACAACAGATGATCCCTAAGTATTAAAAAGGCCAGTTTACTGCTTCGTAGAAATTCCAAATAAAACGTAGCCTACCCATTGCATTATGTATTGCACGTTAAATTTGTAATAAACAACAACAACAACAATGCTTTTAAGTCTTTCTCTTTTTAATGACCTGTCGATTCGACACCTACACTTCCAGTCTCCAAAGATGAGTTGTCTTCCCTTGCAGTTCACACTCACGATTACTGGATAGTGAGACTTGCACGGGAGAATGGTCAACTTAATGACTCATTAATCTGGATAACCTGTTGTAAATGACGCAATGCTTGTCCATACGCCACGGCGCTCTTCTGACTTAAAAACAAGTCAGAAAGAAGTGGACTATTCTGACGTATTAGAGCATTAGGCTCGTGTGTCCTGCGGAAATTTCTCGAATAATTGCCCTGACGGGATTATTCAATGTCACTATTGTGTGCTATAGTCCGGCATTATACCATCACAGTAGAAAAAAACAAATGTGAAATGAACCTTTGTGTGTCGGATTATCAATCGATAGTTAGCTGGCTAACAATGTTTGGGATTTTTACATTGATCTCTAATAAATATTTATATTAGGCCTTGTATTTTCTAACCTACTACAACCATTACAACAGCGAATAACTTCTAACTGGCATTATGCCCTATGAGGCACTGCATACAATCACTGAACATGGAGCATAAATAGTGAAAAGTTTTGGCAATGTGGATAAGTAGCAAAAAGGTATAATTCAAAGCCCTAATAACAATATTATTTAATAACTTAGCACTACTTTTTTCGAGGTTTATGGCTGTATAAACTTAATGGAGTGTCTAGCTAAGGACAAACTGTATGGATAGCCCAGCTACGGACAAACTTTGTAGATAGCCCAGCTACGGATAAACTTTATGGATAGCCCAGCTAAGGACGACCTCTATGCCTAGCTACTTTATGGATAGCACAGCTAAGGACAACCTCTATGTCTAGCTAAGAACAAACTTTATGGATAGCCCAGCTACGGACAAACTGTATGGATAGTCTAGCTAGAAATAAACTTTATGGATAGCCTAGCGAATGACAAACTTTATGGATAGTCTAGCTAGAGACTAGCTTCATGGACAGCCTAGCGAAGGACAAACTTTATGGATAGTCTAGCTGGAGACAAGTTTCATGGATAGCGTAGTAAAGGATATACTTTATAAACATTATGGATTGCCCAGCTAGCCAAATATGTTTATACAGTCATTAACCAGGATAATTCAACACCCAATTATAATATTTACAATGCATGCAATATATATAGCGTATATTGATAAATTGAAAATAATAATTTATCACAAACGTTGTCTATTGGAAATAACAATTTATCATGGTGTTGTTTATTGGAAATAACATTTTATCATGACGTTATTTATTGGGTTGAAAGTGTCACGAATGGGCGGCAATATGACCACGAAGATGGTGTATTCGTGACAGGGGATTTTTGAAGTATGTCGTACGTTGTTTCGAATGGCTGACATGGAAACAGGAGTTTTCCGAGTAGAAAATTTGACATTTCATGCAATTCGGTGGTCTGAATCCATATGCTGAACATGATTATTCCCCCTGATATACTGTTTGTTCAAAATTACAGATATCTGCACTATATATGGACAAATATCATACTGAGCTGTTACATGGACAAATATTATACCGAATTGTTAAATGATTAGGATAAATACCACTGTTACAAATTGTGGCATGTAAGTTAATAAAAATCAACCATTTTTCCAGAAAATTTAAATTCTACTATTTAAAACAAAAACATGTACCAACGTATTATGGACTGAATGATGTCATCGCAGACATCTTGGAATTATGTTGTCATTAAAAGAACTTTAGACAGTTGATGTGTAATTGTTCAAAGAATAAGCATACCGTGTTCCATGTCGATCGTATCTGAATTGGCGGAGCCTTGGGCTTTTTTTCCAAGGGCACCCTCACCCTCCTGTGAACAATAACAGAATGATCAGCGCTTGGGCCCCAGTCTCTGGCCCAACCAGGATTCTATTTACTAACTGAGTTGTTTGATCAATCAGAATAAAACACAGATCCTATTTCGTTTCGTTTTTTATAGTTCAAAATTTCGTTTTCTTGTCGCGCCATCGAAAGTGTAAAAAAACGAAACGAAATATAGATCTGTATTTTAATCAGATTGGTTGTTTGATAAGAATATAAAAACAAACTAATTATAAATAATACAAGGTATAAACAATTATTAATCATAGGTTGGAGAACGCTAGATCGGGGGACCGGACTGCACATATTAGCATATATGACGTCATATGTGGATTGTGGGCTAGGGTAGACTAAGGACAAGGGCCTGTAGTCGTCAAAGTCTTAAGATTCTAACAGGTCTGACCATACCCCTAATCCTGTCCTGGGCCAAGCATAACCCTAACCCTAACCCAGAATCCACATATGACTTCATAATATTTTCAGGACCGTCTCTGATCTAGCTTTCTCTTCATAGGTTTTGATTTAGGTCTCTACTTTTACAAGGCTGTGATCAATAGACTAATTCAAATTAAATAGTGGTTTTACACAGACTATACCAGGGTCTGTATTCATGAAATATTTTGAGAATGCAACTTTTTCATTGGATAAAAGTTAAAATCCTGATATAAATTTTAGCTCCTGGCCAAACGAAAGTCTGCTAACGTAAATTAATTTAATATAAGTTTTTAAAAACAATTAACTTTGTAAATTCTAATTAAAATGGTGGTTTTACACAGAATATAACGGATTAACGAGGATATGATTCTAATTAAAATGGCGGTTATACCATGAACATATAATTCTCATTAAAATGTTGATTTTTCCATGATTATATCGGGTAACGAGTATATTAAAATGTTGAATTTACCATCAATATATCGGGCAACGAGTATATATCTCTAAAATGGTGAATTTACCATAAATATATAATTCTAATTAAAATGGCGGATATACCATGAATATATCAGGTAATGAATATATAATTCCAATTAAAATGTTGATTTTACCATCAATATATCTAGTAACGAGTATATAATTCTAATTAAAATGGTGATTTTACCATGAATATATAATTCTAATTAAAATGGTAGTTTTACCATCAATATATAATTCTAATTAACATGGTGAATTTACCATCAATATATAATTATAATTGAAATGGTAGTTTTACCATCAATATATAATTATAATTAAATGGTGGTTTTACTATAAATATATAATTACATGTATAATTAAAATGGTGCTTATATAAATAATATCATAGATAAGTAATGACGCTAAAATTTATATACTCATATTGATTATTTAACATTATGGTACAGTGGATAACGAGCTGGCAGTTCTTACTATAACAGTTAAAAAAAATAAATAACATAATGGAAATTTGCTGAAAATTTCAGTCAAATTTGTCCACTCTGAAAGAGAATTTACCGACTGAAATTTCGGTATGTCTCGATTATCATTACTGAAGTCGGTACAATAAAAGAAACCATTGTCTCGATTATCCATTTCATGATTAAATCATGAATGAAAGTTGAGAAGAAAATAGAATCCTAATCCAGTAAATATCACAGGCTAGTGATGCCATGGAGAGATGATTGTGGTCTGGATTAGTTGATTAATGTCTAATTAATAATTTAGGTAACATTCCAGACCTAAAGAAAGACCCATAATAGGCAGATTTAGCTCTGGCATAATGTATGTTTGATTAAAGAAAACAATATCAAATTATCAACGATAGATACCCCACCGGCATGGATCAGTTAGATTAAAGATACATTTAAGAACTAACTTTGCCTAGTGCAGGTTTTTCTTTTGGGCCTTTAACGTTAATGATCAGTGGCTTTAATCTGTTCTGTTTTAACCTTTAAACTACTCACACGCCCGAAGTTACCATGCAGTCACATAACTACTCACACACCCGAAGTTACCATGTAATTACACAACCGCTATCGCACCGGAAGCTACCATTATTACATACCCTTCCATTACCATTAACACCATCAGATTCTGATAATCGCGTCACTAAACCTACAACTTTCTGTGTAAGAGTATACGGGTCAATAGCAAGAGAGACAGGGAGAAATGGGGTTTAACGTCGACTCGACAAAACCTTGGCTATTTCCGGACTAACACATGGGTAGGGCTCTTTAGCAGTGAGGGGAAACCGGAGGACCTATTCCTTGTCAAGTACAACCGGAGATTGAAACCACACCAGGCTCAAAGGCAGACCTTATGATACAACGCGCACATGCTATTGTCTTTGTAATCCAAACCTTTACATTATTAAAGAAACACCCCCCTGCTCAGCTACATAAAACAAAATAATGCCTTGCATCAATGAAATTACATCACAAAGTGATCCTACATCAGTATAAATATGATTTCTCTGTTTAAAAAGCTCAATTTGTATGTATGCCTATGTAATGATGGCAGATTTCCGTGACAGAAACCTGACAAACCACCTTCTGGAAAAATTCCTGGATCCGCCCCTGAGAAGTATTTGACTTTTTGTAAATAAGTTTTTTACAGGGAATGAATTTATAGTAATTTTACACTATTTTCAGATCCCATACTTATTTATAACTACATATTCTATTTATTGAAAAAAATAATGTTAAAATTAAAATTAAAATCCATAACTGCATGCGGACAGACACCATATTGTATAATAATAATAAAAACCCAGTATCTTACCAATAATATTAAACTAAACCTGTTGATAAGAGAGGAGAAGGGTTATAATCGATTTATTCTAATCGAAAATAAATTAACAACATACTTAGTAGTCTTGCACTTAAAGTCACTGATCGTCCATTTGAGGGATTCTGGCTACCTTTCAAACAATAATTTCGTAAAAGTTGAATCTTTAAAGTGAATGGTCCAATTTTGTTGGGTATTTACAAAGATATGATAAATCGAAAATTTTGCAAAATTGGACATCCACTCTTGACGATATAAACAAGCCAACACCATCTATAGATGTTAGCTAAAGCCTTTAGGTGAGTCTCTTTCAAATCCAATGTAATCCACGCCGGAAGATTGTCTGTCATTGATATTTTGATTTTGTTTTTTTAATCACCTGTTAAATAATTTATTTGAGTATCATTTTAGCGTGAATTAAGCTCTGGACAGTTTGATATTCTCCGAAACATATAAATGACGCACATGGGCTTTAACCTATGTTTTAAATGACGCACATTGGCTGTAAACTATGTTTCAAATGACGCACATGGGCTTTAACGTATGCTTTAAATGATGCACATGGGATTTAAACTATGTTTTAAATGACGCACATGGGCTTTAACCTATGTTTTAAAGCATCACATGGGATTTTACCTATGTTTTAAAGCATCACATGGGATTTAAACTATGTTTTAAATGACGCACATGGGCTTTAACCTATGTTTTAAAGCATCACATGGGATTTTACCTATGTTTTAAAGCATCACATGGGATTTAAACTATGTTTTAAATGACGCACATGGGCTTTAACCTATGTTTTAAAGCATCACATGGGATTTTACCTATGTTTTAAAGCATCACATGGGCTTTAACCTATGTTTTAAATGACGCACATGGGATTTAACCTATGCTTTAATGAAGCAGTATGCTTTAACCTATGTTTTAAATGGTGCAAATAGGCTTTAACCTATATTTTAAACGACATACATAGACTTTAACATTTGTATTAAGTGGCGCATATAGGCTTTGACCTATGTTTTAAATGACGCACATCGGCTTTATTCTATGTTTTAAATGAAAAAAATCTTTTTTTTTTTTAAATTCAAGTTCATTGTACTTGACAGTTTGATCAGTTTCCGTTCACGGTTTTCAGATTACATGATTATAATAAATACATTATTATTTTGGGATCAAAACAAACCCTCGTCTTTCCTAGGTGGTTGTTGTTCTCGGATATCTTCATCTAAGTTTGGTATTGCGGCTCCAGTGACGGTATCTGTTGGTAGCTCTACAATATGACCATAACCACTGGCTGCACGGTTTTCTCGGCTGTGATGCATTCCATACAAGAAATACACCAGTAGACCTGCAATTAATTGATAAAAGCGATATGAGAGATGTTCCTATTGGGTGAGACATATGTTTACAGTTTTGCAATAACAACCAGATTTGCAATAACAACCAGAGCCCTGTTTCTCGAAACTTTAACTAAAGATAAAATCCACATTTACGTAGATACGCTAATTTTGATTGGCCAAGCACTAAAATCAAGTTTATACTGTCCAATCAACTTATTAAAATTTGGATTTTATCTTAGTTAAAATTTCGCGAAACAACAGCCAGTTTTGTAATAACAACCAGTTTTGCGACAACTCGCTGTGTCATTTTTCTCACTTACAACCGCTAGCCATTCGACCATCACGTACGAAGAGTTCTCTACGTTACCCGAGTAGACAACAGGCCCCTTGGGTGTTTAATCTACTAAGATTGAATATTATCCAAAATTCTCCATACTTTTATTGTTGATAAATATTACAAGGAATTCATCTTTAACATACACTAAATGAAATGAGATATTTACTGTGTCACACATCGTAAATTTTAAACGGATTTTCTCGATTATGAACAAACTAGTTAACCTTGGTTGTTATAAACTTATAAACTGCTGTGAGTTGGGTGACACAGTAAGAAAGTAAATTAATAAAATGTTAATAAAACCAGCTATAAATATATATTACTGTATAGAGACAGATGTGACAGGTAAATCAATAGTAGTTTTACTTTGATTATCAAATTATAACAGTTATTTAAATACATAAAACAAAGCAATAAAGTTCAATGAAATACGTTGGTTTAAAGGGAAGGAAAGGAAACAGGTTTTAACGTCCTACTGTTCAACTCCTAAACAGGGCTAGTGAAGTCCGGCACACACCATATAGTGTGTTATGAGGGAAAATTTTGCCCGGGCAGCGGCGCTAGGAAGTACTCTTATATCGAATTCCGATTGCCAAGGGATATTTTACGTGAACGCCAATGTGTACATAGGAACTCGGTTTTTAGTCCCATCCGAACGACTAGACAACTGTCCTTGTCAGGCCCTCCGTCCAGCATCACTGACAAGGTTAGCGAGCCAGCGTCTCACCCACTTAGCAACGTGATCCCACAGTTTAAAGGGCGTATGGCTCTATTATTTAAAACATTAAAATAGACAAATGTTGTCTAAAGAGATAAATTAATATAATATGCGTGTGTACTTTCAATTTTAATTCTTTGTATTGTAGTTTCTAATCAATTATGTTCAGGAAAATACTCAAACATTCCAATCTGAACGGCAGCAGTTTGCGAGTGCTTATTAGTTCATTTTTCAATCATTTTGTTTTCTGCGCATCAGCCATTATTAACTACTTTGTCTTGTGAGACATGTTTCTCTTCGCTCAAAACCATAGAATACACGATTTGTTCTGGTTTTAACTGTTTATTTGTCTGTTCTGGATTTGTCTTGGTTTTTTTGTCTGTTCTGGTTTTAACTGTTTATTAGTCTGTTTTGGGTCTGACTGTTTGTTTGTCTGGCCTGGGTTCGCTATTTTGTTTGTCGTTTCTGGGTGTGTCTGTTTGTCTGTGCTGAGTTTGTCTGTTTGTTTGTCTGTTCCGGGTTTACCGTTTTGTTTGTCGTTTCTGGGTGTGTCTGTTTGTCTGATCTGAGTTTGTCTGTTTGTCTATCGGTTTAGGTTTGTCTGTTCCGGGATGTCTGTTCTAGTTTGCCGCCTACTATTATATGGTTACACCAAAAACTTTTATGAAATTACTTGTTTATTTTCATGCAACATTTCGACGATGATACGCTCGTCTTTATAAAATTGTTACTGTGATCAATTACTAAATGGTAAACCAAGTAGTTTTTTTATGGTTATTCATTGGTCAGTTAACCAGCAGAGATTCAGCACGACAATGGTCTGTTTTTGAATGAATATTCATTCAGATTCTGCCCCTTACACTCTCAAAACACCTATAATTTGACATTTTAATTCTCCAGATTTGAATCTCAAAATAGTTATATTGATGAGATAAAGTGGCAATCGGACAGATACACCCCAGCAGTCGAGTATTGATTAGTTGGAATTATAATATCAAATAACCAAAGGCCATGGAAAATA
This sequence comes from Patella caerulea, assembly GCA_036850965.1. Classification (NCBI taxonomy): domain Eukaryota; kingdom Metazoa; phylum Mollusca; class Gastropoda; family Patellidae; genus Patella; species Patella caerulea. The sequence goes on along the minus strand of JAZGQO010000010.1, from coordinate 67,867,638 downwards.
TTTAAACTAATGTAACATCTGCCAGCCTTTACTTTTAACCTTATCTCAGTATTGATTAAATTAAATGAAATTGGTATTTAACCTCCCTTTTTATCTGCTCCATCCGAGCATACACACTGATGTGCGCCACGGCCTACTCAGATTCATAACGTCAAGGGAGCTTTTACTTGCACGCCATCATATACACTCGACCTTGTTTTTTGGCCACGTCAATGCAGGGCGGATCATGAGCCCCCCCCCCCCCCCTGCTCAGCTACATAAAATAAATAATGCCTTGCATCAACGAAATTACATCACAAAGTGATCCTACATCAGTATAAAAATGATTCCTCTGTTTAAAAAGCTCAATTTGTATGTATGCCTATGTAATTTAGAGACGATGATGGCAGATTTCCGTAACAGAAACCGAGCAAACCCCCTCCTGCACAAATTCCTGGATCCGCCCCTGCAATGATACTCGTACTGTATCACTGACAAGGGGAAACAAGAGGAACTTTCTCTGTCAACACTAGGATCGAAGTCGCGCCTTACTCACTGAGTTTTCCGGTTTACCAATACCGGATTTACCCTAACCCCCTATATAAACTCTGTGACCCCACAAATGGGGTTAACATTCTACTTATTATTATATTCTTACCTATGGCCATCCATATTACCAGACGAATCCAGGTGAGGTATGACAGGGAGAACATCAGAGCTAAGTTAAGAAATATACTGACAGCAGGTAGCAGAGGAACGAACGGTATCTGTAATTAAAATTAACATATTATAAGGGGGGGCAATAGAGAGACCAAACCGTATCTTGAATTTGAAATTCAACATATTATAGAAGGCAATAGAGAGATCAAACGGTATATGTAATTGAATTTAGCAGAGAGACCAAACGGTATCTATAAATAAAATTAACGCATTAACATATAGTTCTAGCACAGAAACACGGTATGTCTAATAAAAGTCGAACAGCTTATATTTTGCTCCTTTAAATGTGAAAGGGAGAGAGAGAGAAATGGGGTTTGACGTCCACTCAACACACACTAGGTCATTTCATTTGGTTTTATTTTATTTCAATAATTCCCTTGCGCATAGGGTCTTTGGCACTGGGAGGAAACCCAAGGACCCGGAGAAAACCCACGAGGTTGGACAGGCGACCTTACTCCTTGTCACTGGGGATTCAAAACCACGCCAATTGACTTGACAACAGGCTTAATGATACAGCGCGCACATGCTACCCATTCGGTCACCCCCCCCCCCCCCATAAATGTGGAAGATCGGCCATCCAGGTTTAAGCTTATATGGTAATTTAGTACTTACCTGAAATGTCATGAAAGCGTCATTCTGCTCATGCGCTATAATAATCATGTAGGAGAAAACCACCATGGCGCCAAACAATAACATAAATATGACCAGCCACCAAGTTCCCGCCTTCAGTAACGGCATTCCATAAATCAAAGTAGACGTGAACAATGCCATGGAGATTGTCATTAGAACCACTGCGATAATAACTGCATCGCCGGGTTCATAATTTCTTAATATGGGTATATTTTTCAATCTTTGTTTTAAGCGTCCGAAATCGTCATGGCTCTTGGACTTTTTAAGAATAGTACTATTTTCTGTCGCGAAATCTTCTTCTTTGCCAACAACTTCTTCCGGTTTCAGTTCAAACTGGCATTTAGAGACGGGTAAATAACGTAATATAATAATACAGGCTGCTACTATGGTGTAAGCGGTTAAAGTTCCGATAGACATAAATTCGATCAAAGTATCTATGTCAAAAAATAATGCCATCAGGCATGATATTAACCCAAATACCCCCACGGCGTACAGAGGTGTTTGCGTTTTTGGATGTACTCGAGCGAAACATTCGAACAGTAAGCCATCGTTAGCCATAGCATAAACGGATCGGGGTAATGAAAACGCTGTTCCCAACATTGACGTAGAAAGACCAAATAAAGTTCCCAGGGCTACGATGTATTTCGCCCAGTAGGCGCCTCGAGCTGCGAATGCCAAAGGGAAAGCTGCCGACGTGTCAGTCATTGTGTACGGTATCATTAAGGTCAAGGTTACACTCACTAGCATGTAGATAAAGGTTACAACCAGAAGAGATACTCCAGTTGCTATGGGAATCGACTTCTCGGGATGCTTAGACTCTTCGCCGGATACAGCGATACCCTCAAATCCGATGTAGGCGAAGAAGCAAGAAGCTGCCCCAGCCAAGGTTCCAGTGAATCCAAAAGGAAAGAAGCCACCGTTGTCTGTATTTGACCAATTATTGGTATCCGCAAAGTATAGACCGGCGCATATAATGAACAAGATAACACCACCATTGAATATGGTAAACACCGAATTGAAGCGGATACTGAACTTCGCACCCGTTGCTACGACGCAAAACATTACTATGGCGAACAAACATGCCAGGAAGTCTGGATATTCAGAAAACCAAGCACTATCTCTGCTAAGGTAACCAACATGAGTTATCGTTCCATTCCGGATTGCTTGGTGAAGTAGAGAATCGAAAGATGCACTCCAGGCTCGCGCTACAGCAGCTGCGCCGATGATGTGCTCCAAAAGAATATTCCATCCAATTACAAATCCCCAAATTTCCCCGACTGTAACGTACGTGTAGGAATAGGCTGATCCAGCTTTTGGTACTCTGGCACCGAATTCTGCATAACACAAAGCCGACAAAAAAGCGGTCATGCCAGCAAAGAAATACGAAAGTACGGTTGAAGGACCAGCTTTAAGTCTAACTACGGCCCCAGTAAGAACGTAGATACCGGCACCTACCATGTGCCCTATGCCTAACAACGTGATGTCGAAGGTCGTCAAACATTTTCGTAAAGATGTTTCATGGAAATCTTCGGTGATGGTCTTCTTTCTGGTGACCTGATCAACAAACCGTTGTAACACACCCATTTTAACCTGAAAAACAGCAACATACAAACTGAGATAATTCAAGCTGGATGGTCTAGATAACAGCTACATATGCTTGTGTTGGACAGTTGAGCCGTACAGGACTGGCCTCTCGAATAAATTGTACCAGTTTTGAATTCTAGCGTAGGCTAAAAAGAACATTCGGGTGTTTTTATTAAAAGTCCATAGAGTTGACGACAAAAATGTGCCCAGATGAAAGGCCTCTGGCACGGACTAAACCTACAAGTTATAATAAATATGACCGTTGAAACACGTCACCATAATGTCTGTCTCCAAATTGTTTATGGGGGCTCCAATACCATTTCATATAAAATCATTATTAATCCTATTCGTAGGAGAGTGTAAAATTAAAGACGGCAAGTCTCTAACTAAATATCATCAACAGTCTTCGGCATTGCAACACGACTTATTGGTCAATTTAATAATAATACTGTAATACATTCTTATTTAGCGCATTCTAAAACATAACAATTTACACTGTAAAAAGAATGGCACATTTTCAACGCGCTTTACAATAAAATAAATATTTAAAGTAAGATTGTTACAGATAATAAAAACTAAAACTACATAACGATGTCATAGTTCTGAAAGGTCTTAAGTGGCACTTACAACCTTCCAGAACTATGGCATCGATAAGAGGAAAAACTTCGGTAAAATTGCAGTAAGCTACGCTCTATACAAAATATAAAAATTTAAATAAGATTGTTACAGATAGTAAAACTACATAAGTGGAAAATTCAGTAAAACTTTAATAAGATATGTAAAATAGTAACTATAAGAGGAAAAACTTCAGTAAAATTACAGTAAGCTGTGCGCTTTAAAGATATAAAATCTAAAATAAGATTGCTACAGATAATAAAACTACATAAAATGAACAGTTTAGCATTTGAAATGGCGTCGGAAAAGACGAGTTTTGATTAGTTTTTTGAAAGTTTCAATGTTCATCACAGCTCTAATTTCGCATGGCAGTCCATTCCATAAGATAGGGGCATATCGTGAGAAGATTCGGTCTCCGTAAAATTTGTTGTTCGCTCGACCTTTTGGGTAGGCAAGTGATGGTGCTTGGGTAAAAACGGGTGGCTTTCTGTGGGCGTCTGACGTCGACGAGTTTGCAAAGATATGACGGTGCCATATCGTTCACAATCTTAAATATAGTAAGTAACACTTTAAACTCAACACGTTCAACTACTGGGAACTAATGTAATCTGAACAAAACGGGTGAGATAGACTCACGTTTTCTCGGTTTCTGGAAACCAATCTTGCTGCAGAATTTTGAAGACTTTGTAACTTTTTCAACTGAGTTTTGCCAAGGTTATGATACAAACTGTTACAGTAGTAGAATCTCGATGTTACTAGGGCATGTACTAACTTTTCTGTTGTCTCTTGACTTAACAGACGTCTAATGCGACCGATCTTGAATAATGCAAAAGAGACACTCTGACAAGTTTGCTTTATGAAACTTTCTAATGAACAGTCAGAATCGAAAACTACACCAAGATTACGAACACTGTTAGATGGTGAAATAGACTCGTTACCAACTCGAACAGACTGACTGGGAATGGAGTTACCAAAACGCGATTTAAATCAACATTGGTGTTGTTACCTTTCTGTGAAAAATTGATCTTCTGGTATTTCAAACAAAATGAAAATTACATTAAAAACAGAAACGATTGAATGTAAATCAGTTTATATACATTCATATTACATTATTATATGCCTTGCGGTCCATTTGTGTTCATTTCCAGGTGCCAAAGAACAAGAAATTTAGCTACTTTAATATCAAATTAATATTTATACCGACATACGCTGATTGGTTTATCGCATTGATTCCCAGCCTGTGTGTCGCGTGATCTGGCCTATTGTGCCGCTAAATTTTGAAAGACACACTAAAAAAAATGCGAACATCCACGTGTTCCCAATTGAATATTTTTGTAGGGGGAGATTTGCCAGGTTCTTGTTAAGGAAATCTGTCATCATTGTCTCTAAATTACATAGGTATACATACAAGGCGAGCTTTTTAAAGAGAGAAATCATTTTTATAATGATGCAGGATCACATTGTGATGTAATTTCATTGATGCAAGGAATTAATTTTTTTATGTAGTTGAGTAGGGTGGGGGTTTGGACACCCCTCCTCCGTCTGGATCTGCCCCTGCTCATGACTTAGTTTGAGTCATTCTATTACTTGTCTCTATTTACGGTTGTATGCCGTCTGATTTTCAAAATTCAAATATTTTTCATAATATATTTAGCCGGGTGTGCCGCTATTTTGTCATGTGTCCTAAGGTCTTACGTTGACAAAAAGAGTTGATACTACTGGTTTATCTTCGTGAATCTTACGCTACATTTCTAGACCGGTTATTCTATGTGAGAATAGACAGTACACGACGCCAGATTTCCCTAGCGACATAACAAAACATACTGACAACGTGAAGGATTACTGATTGCAAATTTATAATTAACTTTTAACTCACGCAACAAAGAAAATCAATAAAGTCAAGGAGAAACTAGACCTTTGCAAATTATCCCCAAGCTTTGAAGAAAACAAACGACAAAATTCTTAATTATTTTTAGACGGGGCCAATGCGATTGAACCGTTTGAAATTCCATTCTTTGTTGAATAGGTTGTTGTAGGAGTGAAGGTATCGGGTGCAAAATGCCGTCGAGAGTAAGAAGCAGAAAATCAGAAGAGAAAAATTTGTATAATATTAAAATCATATTTTTGTGGAGGAAATTACCGATAATTTTATGCATTTTCTACATTAGACTTTCCACACATTTTCTTCCGCAGATGATACAAGAATGGCTGTGCATTCCCTTTCAGCGAATTTGACCTTTGGCCCCAAATATCTGGAAAACGCCCCAACTGCGGACTGATTACCACTCAGCATCGTATTCTACGCACAATTTTACTCTAGAAAAGTTGCGTGTGGTTTTGCGTCCATTTGATGGACACCTCCCCGCACTGAGCCTCCAGACTATATAACGGGAAGCTAGTACAGGAAACACGGATAAGAATCCATCAAATTTTGGCGGATGGTCGATTGCCGTAAGATAATTCGTATCATTACTGGAGTATTCTGATGCTTAATATATTATATTAGAGTAACCCTATGGTCGTATTGGGAGTCACAGTAGCTTAATCAATCTGATTAAAACACACATCCTATTTCGTTTCGGTTTTTTTTTTATAGTTCAAAATTTCGTTTTACTTGTCTTTGCTACAATAGGACATGAAAAGGGTATTATGTAACCTGAGTTCTATTTGGTGTGAGGGATTAGCCACTGAAACGGTTTGTTGCAACAAGTTCTTGGCGTGCGAAGCACGGAATTGTGAGTATTCTACTGGAAACATCAACGCTGATTGGTTAATCACACGTATGACATCATAGGGTCTAAAGCCATTCGTATGACCTCTTACTCGACTTCCCGTTATATTTGGTCAAATCTTCATGTAGTAGAAGCCATCGGAAGTATATAAAACGAAACGACATACAGATCTGGGCCCTGTTTCACAAAATTTTAACTAAAGATAAAATCAAAATTTTAGTAGATACTTCAATTTTGATTGGCTAATAACTAAAATTAATCTAAAATTGTCCAATCAAATTACTAAAATTTGATTTTATCTCAGTTAAAATTTCGTGAAACAGGCCCCTGCATTTTAATCAGACTGTGGCTTAGTGGATATGTCGCTTGGTTACTAATCATGGCGTCCCAGTGCTGAGCGAGGTATTTCCTTGTGATTATCCTGTCTGGATTCCCCTTATCATCTGGATGAAGTTCCTGACACGAAAACTCGAGACCAGATACCTACCCCTTCACAACAAGACGAAGAACCTGACACGAAAACTCGAGACCACATACCTACTCGCTACCATGTACGTACACGGACGCATAACCGCTTGGCAAGCCAAATTTTGTCTCCAAGCACACTACATGGTGTATGTCCGTTATCAGGGCCGTATGTAGGATTTTAAAAGTGGGGGTGCAGCCTCCGCGTACGTGATATAAGAAGGTTTGGACCAGGGCGGCCTTAGAAATGACCGACTGATCAGTCCCTTAAAAACATCAACTGTGTGATCTTAATCAACTATTGTATAATTGAAAGATTGTCAAAATATATTTTTTTTTTTTTTCGGAGGGCGGGGGGGCATTTCTCGGGGCGCCTTATTTTTCTGGGCGTGCAATGTACCCCATACACCCCCGCTAGATACGGCTCTGTCCGTTATCCCAGCAGCAGGACGTTAAACCCCATTTCATGTCATTTCTGTTGCCCCAGTCGGTGCAGAACGCTAACATCATTTCATTTCAGGGGGGTTGGGATGGCCTAGTGGTCTATAGTACCGCGCTTCGACCTCTATCTGGCCGGTCACCTCTGGCTTGCGGCTGTGGTTTCGAGCCCTGGTGTGAGCGTATGTGGCATGGAGATAGGGGCGCCTTCTCGACCTCGTGGGTTTCCTCTGGGCACTCCGGTTTCCTCCTACGGCTAAAGACCCCTACGTGCAAGCGAATTATTGAAATAAAAGTAAACCATATGTTAGTCCCGAAATTACCTAATTTGTGTCGAGTGGACGTTAAACCCCATTTCTCTCTCTCTCTCTCTCTCTCTCTCTCTCATTCCATTTCATCTGGTATGATTGTATCGATTTTTTTCAGTCTGATATTAAAACTAGATTCAGATTTCTGTATTTGATTGAAAAAACGATCATTAGATTTGAGATCAGTGAGACGAAAGGCAATTGGATTATTTATATTTTTCGAATATTCTTACACAACTGCAGCTGCTCATATGCATGCGATTTCTTTGTGGTTTCCATCTCGATGGACTTTTTTATAGTTTTCTGGCACGACAACAGCATATTGATAGTAATTGGACATCGATTATTGGTAGCGGGGGCGGGGATTCATGTTGAGAATTATAAACGAAGTATAGACATTGTGGTAATATATCTGTCAGCTCTAGCCATCCTTCTTATCCAGACGTGACATGGTTCAGTATCCAGGGAATAGTTTTACAGAACGGTTAACGCCTGTATCGTTTTATCAACCACGGTATACAGTTGGACCTCTGTTAGCTGTCTCCTTCTATGTGTTTTATGTCATTCTGCAGAGAACTGTCTACTTTGAGAATATATCTGTACACTGAATGGCCGCCATATTGAAAATGAGGTCTACTTTTACATCTTTCATACACACAAAAACTAAAATAAACATTTCAATATCATTAAATATGAAAATGGAAGCAATATAAATGCTTTTCGGAATTAATCTCAGTGTTTTCTTCTAAAAATCCTCGACGTAGGAGTTAAAATGGCGGTCAACTGATTTCGTGTCTATTCTGAAGTTCGGCTGATTCTAGACAGACAGCTTATGTTTCGTATCGTTTTATGGATTATAAAACATTTTCCATTACGGTGATACTTCTGTCAAATATGGTCTCGAATAAGCTAACGGTACAGCCCCCTGAAGAACCCGGGGGTTTTCCGGCTCAGTTTCCCCCTGTCAATGGCAAAGGACGGGGGGTCGGGCACGGACGGTGCACTAAAACCAAGGTCCCGTGTGCACGTAAAACAAACCTTGTCAGTTGGAATTCGAAATAAGAGTAAGTCGCAGCGCCTCGTCCGACACACTACATGGCGTATGCTGGTCTTCGTTATCAGCGGCGTATCCAAGGGAGCCCCCCTAATTTTCGACAGTGCCCTTTTTTACTGCTGAAAGTGCCTTTTCTCAGACCCAAATATGTCCCTTCCCAACGTTTACTTAGATGAAAATATCAGCCAAATAGCTCTTGGAATGACTACAGATACAAGAAATGTCGGATAATTTTCATGGATTCCCCCCCCACCATCGGCGTGCCCTGTCTCCGCGGTCAGTACCCTCATTTTGTGTCTCCCCCCCCCCTTCAAACTTCCTTGATCCGCCCCTGATTAGCTTAGTCGGCACAGAAAAGTACGTCGTTAAAGCCCATGTCATTTTTGCCAGACACACTACCATAAATGCTCGGTTTTCCCTCTCACCTCACGACACGAGACTGGTTCTAAATTCCCTCTAGCCGACTAAATTCGATATCCGCATGTCAGTTGTAGTAAGAAAGGTGTCGATCGTATGTCACGTTATGGCGTCATACAGACTTTGCTCCAACGCCATATCAATTTAAACGTGTAAATTGATCACCTACAACTCTATAGTTACAAACAAAAGAAACCTATCTGAAATAAGTTTATCTCTGTTTTTTAAAAATTTGAATATCACGATACGGCTAAATTAGGAGATTAACAACTGTGAAAAAATAAATGAAATGTGGTTTCTGCACCAACTGGGCTAGTGAAAATTGTCATACGCAGTACAGTTTGCTTAGACGGAAATTTAACCCAGAACAGCGGCACAACGGCCTACTATTACATCGAATTCTGTCAAGGGTTATTTTACGTGCACGCCTCGAAAGACTATACGTTGTTCCTTGCCACATCCCCGCTAAACCGCTGAAAACGCAGGTAAATTCCGATAAATTTCGGAATTAAACACGAAACGTCAAGGTTAGCGAGCCAACGTCTTACTCACCGAGTCACCGCGGGTATACGCCATGAAGGGAGCTAACACGTGAATTTGACCAAGAACAGCGGTATCTCGGCCTACTCTTATTTCTCTTTCCAACTGCCGGGTGGTCATTAACTGGCTGCGAATGGTATCTACAGGACCTCGTTTTTGTCGCATCCGAAGACAAAATTAAACAGTCAACACGTGGATGTTATCAACCTGATTCAAACACGGATTCAAATTCGTTTCGTTTTTTATAGTTCAAAATTTCCTTTTGCTTGTCTTTACTACACTAAGATCTAGAAAATTTATCATGTAATAGGCATTTTTATTGTTGTGAGGAATTAGCCAAGTCTGTAACGGCGACTTTTTGGCGTTCTCTGTACGTAAACCCCTCGAAACGTCAACGCTGATTGATTAATAAGTCTGACGTCGTAGGTTCAAAGCCACTCGTTTAACCCTCAACGTAAACTCCACGATAACTTATCAGATCTTCATGTAGTGTAGGCCATCGAAAGTATAAAAAACGAAACGAAATATAGATCTGTATTTTAATCAGATTGGGTGTAAAATGTTTTTAGTTGCAGGCGAGTCAACAAATCCCATTGAATAAATGTCGTTAAAATTCCAACGATAAGTTTTAAATATACCATAGGGAAAACATTATCCAGTGTCGAGTTCACGAGCTTTAAAAGAGAGGGAGATAAATGGGTTTTATATCCACTCGATACAAACTGGGTCATTTCGGTACTAACATATGTTTAAATTTTATTTCAATAATTCGCTTGTGCGTAGGGATCTTTAGCAGTGAGAGGAAATTGGAAGACCCGGAGAAAACCCACGAAGTTGGACAGGCGACCCTACTCCTTGTCACGTACAACCCAGGATTCACGAGTTTTAAAAGTCAAATGTCAACTAAAGGATATTTTCCCGATGATTTTAAACAACCCCACCAATTTTTAAGAACTTTATAGGCCTCGTATCGCTTTCGCTGGTTCACCTCTGAGCGTAAGTCTCGTTACACTCGCGTAGCGTTCTACGCTAAATAACGCGGGACTATTGGCTCCTTGTGGGAATTATTTGACCAATATGTGCGACAAAACACGTTGTTAAAAATATCTGGCAAGTAGCTTGGGCGCCGCCATTGGAGTCGAAATATAAGTCGACGCACAAATTTAAGAACGTCGGCAATACGAAAACGAAAGGAAATTAAGGTAACCTGGAGAAAAAATTGAAATTTTTGAAAAAATTAGAATCTTCCGTCATTTATTGCTTTGCATAAATTTTAATTCGAAATATTCGAGTAAAGCGTGGACATTCAAAACATTCGAGTAAAGCGTGGACATTCAAAACATTCGAGTTCGGGTAAAGCGTGGACAATGAAAATATTCGAGTAAAGCGTGAACATTCAAAACAACCGAGTAAAGCATGAACATTGACAACATACGAGTAAATCATTGACATTGACAACATTTGAGTAAAGCGATGACATTCAAAACATTCGAGTAAAGAGTGGTTAATTCGTCGATATACACAAATGGTTAATTAAATACAAAATAAAACAAGTTTTGTCATTAACGCGAACCGCAGTGAAATTGGTATTTTCAAAATGTCAAAGCATCCCTCAGAAACCAAGTAAAAATAACTGACCTTTTGAAATTGGAGTTGATCACATTATTACATTGTATATTATTAGATATACATGTTATAAAACATGATTATTGGTATACTATAGATATATGAATACGCTGTAAATGTGTCTACACGTCACTGCTGTTTCATACATGATTAGATCTTGCTCATCAGCGAAGCGTTAACGACGATAACTAGTGGTTAGTTAGGCTTATTTGCACATTTTAATGAAACGCCTACTTTTCTTCGCCAACCTGCACATATTGAAAGACAACCTTTAACAAAAATAGCAACTTTACCAACCTTATGAGGTGTTTTCATTTAGATTTTAGGTTGTTTGAAGGCCTCGAGGGATGTTAGTGTTGTTTACAGTTGAAATACATTCACCATTCAAAAATCTTTAGGGCTAATTGTGAAATACTTACAGAGATTTATCTATGTACCCCTTATATTAATGATCATATTGACATTTTTTGACGTACGTTTGTTTTTAGAACTGATTCAAGTATGCAGCCTCCCTTGGACGTTTTTATACAATAAAATTCATGACATCGTATCTCATATGAACTAATACGAAGGTCATTGCCTTCATTTTATTAGCGCTGTTATACAAAAAAAATTACATTAAAATTCATGACATTGTATCTCATATGAACTAATCGAAGCCATTGGCATTGCCTTCGTTGTATTTCCGCTGTTAAGTCAGCTTGAAAACAACCATTTGACTACAGATATCTAGTCGCAGTTGATGACTTTAAACAATAATAGAATCCTCGCCTGTATTATTGATAATATAAATGTGGCAGTTAGCTCACCTGTGCTATATTTTACATAGATCTAATCTCTATTATTGATGATATAGATGTGATAGATAGCTAATTGACACGTTAAACAGATGAAGTATGATTTATACTATCGTTCTAACCTGATAGGTGTGGCAGATAGCTAATTGACATGCTGCATTAAAGTCAACTTCATTTGATAGATTATTAATCCCCTTGCGAATTGCAATATTGAATTTTGTGAAAGTCAAAAAGCCAAACGTAATATCTCAATCCAAGAATTTCGAATGGACCAATTACAATCGGAATTCATGAATTGTGATTTGTGTTTAATTAAATGCTAAATAAACAATTTGAGTATATTTTAGCGTGGATCAAACCGTGGAAAATTGACGCAAACAGCCTTTATTATGCTAGACGTACATTACATTATTATAATATGTTAACTTGTGTTTATGAAAGTATGCATAGAGATAACCAATTGAGACAGGTCAAACGTGTGCTGTGCATAATAAGGAAATGATATGAGGTTTAAAGTCCTGCTGTTCTGCTCCGACTGGAATAATGAAGTCGGGCATGAGGGAAATTTTGTCCGGACAGCGGCGCTATGGCCTACTTATTCGATCGAATTCCAACTGCCATGCACGACAATGGGTACACGAAATCTCGACTTTTCGTCCCATCCGAACAACTATCCATTGTCCCTTCCCCGGTTCTATTTCCTGCGCCACAGACTAGAGGGAAAACGCAGGAAAATCCAGATGAACTTTCTCGGCCAACACCGGGATCGAACACGGAACCTCCAGAAAAGCAAGCCAAGGTCTTACTCGCTGAACCACCGCAGCTTCTTCAAAATTGGACGTAATAATTAACCAGTTGACACCGTGTATTATATACAATGATGACATGTGCTAATTACAACAGGTGACCACGGTGGGTAAGACGCTGGCTCGCTAGCCTGGAGGTCGGGTGTTCGATCCCTGCATTGGCCAAGAAAGTTCATCCAGATTTTCCGGCGTGGTTTCCCCATGTCACTGATGCAGGATGGAGGATCTTGCAAGGACAGCGGTCTAATCGTTCGGATGAGACGGAAAATAGAGGTCCCGTGTACACATTGGCGTGCACGTTAAATATCCCTTGGCAGTTGCAATTCGATATATTGGGCAGCACAGTAGGACGTTAAACCTAATTCCATTTCATTTCATTTAATATACAATATGTATATTGCAGATCGCCAATTGCTAAGTTATGATTAACAATATAATACAGCGCTGACATATGATGTTCACAAGAAGGAAAACAGTTTCTAATTGACAAGTTATGTTAATAATCAATAATTGCAGGAGGACCGCACTACACACAAACAAAAGCGATAAGACAAACATGTGGACAGGACCAACCATACAGGTAATATGGATGTGACAAGCATGTGACCCAGAAATGGACATAAATGGGCCGCAACGCATATAATAATGCAATATGAATGTATATAAACTGATTTACATTCAATCGTTTCCGTTTTTACTCTAATTTCTAATCAGTTATATTCGGTAAAATATGCGAATGGCAGTCTTTGGTGTCTGGTTGTTCCAGTCTATACATGTTGTATTCTCCTGTGGGGTATGTTAAGCCTCGTTCGTCGAGTCGCTTCACTACAAATGGCACTCGAAAGCATTCTGACACGCGATTCGTGTGCCAATTTGAAAATATTCATTTTGTCCTACATATTTACCAGAAGCCTTCCTTTTCACATTAAGATACCAACATCAATTTTGATTTAAGTTGACCAATAAGTCTTGTTTGCAATATTGAAGTTTACATGGGGATGATACTGAGTTAAAGACTCGCCTCCTTTAATCGACTTATATTATTATATTACACTGTGAGCAAATCTAAGCAAAACCACTACACAATTTTTATGGCAATCGGTTGATTTTATGTAGTGTTTTTTTAAAGTGCTCAATCGCAAATGCCACTCTTATCAAAGATTATGTGCAAATCTATTCGAAGGTTTAAATAAACACAAATAAGACATTGGTTTTAATTTTGAAAGAAAAACTAAATAATATTGTGAATAATATTGAACAACAACACATACCATATGGTGTATTTTACACACTGATATTCGTCTGAACTGCCTTAACCAGTGTCAACCCAAGTGAATCGATATTTACTGCTTGGCGTTAAATACAGAACAATACGGTCACATATGTCTCGTAAATACCTTGATATAAGAAAACTCTTTCATAAAATATCTTACCGGTGGGGGTTCACTTGCTGGCACTGCGCTAGTCTCCGACATTCAGACACAAATAACAATATTCAAATCACTGCCATGCCTTCTAATGACATGCCAAGTGCGAGGAAAAGAACGGCCCGACTGTCTATAACAGATCAATCTCTGGCTGGATAAACGGGGCAACACTGGTTCTTATGATTGGTAGCCTCGAATTAGTGTGTCGTAGTTGATGGAATCGATAAAGGGATATCAGGAGAGATTACTAGACACGCTGGCCGAATGGAAATACACGAAGACGGAAGTGTCCAAATAATTAGATTATCTGTCGTTCTGTATTCGTAGGTCGTGAAAACGACATGACAAATATTGGAGTTTTGTCCCACCGGGCTAATGAAGACAGGCATACGCCAAATAGTTTGCTATGAGGCAATTGAATTCCAACTGCCAAGGGTAACTGTACGTGAGTACCATCCGAACGTCAAGTCGCTGTTCTTTGCCAGGCCCTCAATTCCGCACTTCGGACTAGAGCTCCTAGGCTGACCGTTCCAATCCGTCCCAATATAGCTGCAGTGTGAAAATTTCCGCTCTTCTCCGCCTCTGTTCGGGCAAAGAACTACAATAATTCAACACTATTTTCAAGTAGAATTTTGCGATTAGAAACATACATACAATACGTTTGAACTGATCAGCCATAACGAGACTCGAACATGCACAGACCGCATGTTTTAATCGTAAAATTCTACCGGAAAATAATGTTAAACTAATATAAATTTCTGCCAGATGTGGCGAGAAATGATTTCTTTTTGGCAAATAAATAAGAATCGCGTGGAAAAAAAACGGTAAGGATTCAAAAATAGCCTTATAACAAAGCTTATTTAGATACGCATGATCAGCGGAAATCGTCCGACCAGAGATCGTTCTTAAAGGAAGACTCGAACCCCAGAACCCTTGGTCCGTGAGTCACTGTTCCGGTACATCTATTAAAGCTTTATATCAAGCGGAAAATATCATTTGCAGACATGGTTCTAATCCAGTATATATCACGGGCTATCGATGTCATCGCGTGTTAATTATGGTCTGGACAAGTTAATTAATGTCTAATTGATTTATTAGATAACATTTCAGGCCTAAAGAAAGACCTGCAATAAACAGATTTAGCTCTTGCCTAATGTATGTTTAAATCATAAAGAAACTGGTTTTATCTAGTTTTATAAATAATCTATTGTTATCTTGGTAACCACGAATCCGTGAGATTAAAGCCGATTAATACACCATGACATTTTCCACAGACCTAAAAATAGCCGACATAGAAGAATTGAAATGTAATTTCGACATATCCGACAAGCGTTAATAGGGATGGGATTAGAGGACTAAAGGCCAATTGGCTTCTCGTTAGTCACTGATAATTAGGTAATAAAATTCATTTATACTCAGACTTGGTATTTGGCCTGTATTTTTGGGATATATGTTCTTGATTGTCTTTGTTGTTCATTTCAAACGGAGCCTGACAAAGAACATTGTCTAGTCGTTCGGATGGAACGATAATCCGAGATCCCGTGTAGTGTATATAGTGGCGTGCATGTAAAAATAAAACTTGGCAGTTGGAATTCAATATATAAACAGGACGTAATGCCGCTGTCCGGCAAAAGCATACTGAACGGCATATGCCCGTTTTCATTAGCCAAGTCGAGATCTATATTTCGTTTTTTTGTTTATACTTTCGATGGTCTACACTACATGAAGATCTGACCAGATGTCCTGAAAGGTCGCGTTAGTGGTCCCACAAACGGTGTTACTGGGTGTAATCTCTGTTGTCCTTTTGACTTATCCTCTCACCGGTAATTAAATTTACTACGGTGCTGCTGTCACCAACATCAATACGATTATTGTAAGAATAAGATACTGCCATGAGAAATGGCCATGTCGGAGAACCCGCTAACCTTTAAGTACATATATACTAGTGTTCGGATGGCGCTATAGTTATTATATTTAAATCAATAATGTATGTATATATGTATACATGTAATTAATAAGTTCTAATATTTAATATCAATAATGTATGCATATACGTATACTTAACTTTTTACCTATAAATTGGATACATTTTTTTTTTATACAAACCAGTTGAGTTTGAAAGCTCACCAGAAAAGGGTCTCTCTCTCTCTTGGAATTCTGTTGTATACATATACATCAAGAATGAAATTAATGTTGAATCCAGAACGTGTTCTTCTGTAAACTTGTAATTATGTTATGGGGGCTTTTGAACCTATGTGGTCAGACACATTTGATTAATCAATCAGCGTTGACGTTTCTAGTGGTTTACCCACAGTTCCGTGCATCGCACGTCAATAAGTCGCCATGGTTTCATAGGCTAATCCCTAACGATACTGAGAACTCAGGTTATATAACAACTCTTCCAGATCCCAGTGCAGTACACAGCTCGCGTCCAGGATTTTGTCGAGGGGGGGGGGGGGGTACACATTGAAGCAAAAGGTAATATGTTAAAACCTTGGATTGTTTGGGCGGAGAAAATGCGTAAATCATGTTTATATCATCTATTAAAACGCCCCTGATGTGAACTACAACAGTAACAAAGCAAACGAAAATGAAAAACAACTATGTCACTGGGGCTGACGGAGGGGCCACGGTCTCCTGACCCCCCCCCCCTCCCCCTGGATTCACACCTGGTACAGACAAATAAAACGAAATTTTGAGCAATAAAAAACGGAACGAAATATGATCTGGTTTTAATCAGATAGAGGGCGTTAAACCCCATTTCATTTCATTTCACATACTCTTTAAGCTTGACATGGCTTTCACTTTAATTATGGTGATCGCCATTGTATCATGTTAAATTACCCATTCTATAATTGACTGGTAACTATAACATTTAAATAAACATAGGCGTATAGGAAGGTGTGGGAGGGAGCTGCCCCAGATTCTGTGAACCCTCCATTTTTAGGCAATGTTTTTCTGTTTTTCGGGCAGAAACATCAGTGTATGGGGTACAGTAAGGTGTTTTCTGCTTTACATATTGTAAATTTATATTTTGTGTTACTGTGACATTAATTAAAAATAACCAACCATCACATCTTTATGGAAAAGTTTCTGAGGGTGATACTGTAACACTATTGTAGTTATCACAGAGATCAGTTTTGTAAATATAGGATTTATTTACATCAGGCATATTACACAACTACATCAATACTACAGAAACTAGAATATACTGGAACTAGACTACATCGAGAACATATATAACTGTACCAAATCCACCATTCTGCCCTTCTGCCAATGCAGCGACTGAACTCGGGTGAGTCCATATACCGGTCCCTGCGTATCTCTCTGTCCTGTCTTTAGTTGTATCGTCATCTCCTGATTGGCATATATGGTATTGTTTATTTATAAATTATGGTGTCTGAAATAACATTGCATATTTCCCTGGAAGTCATTATCGGGTAGTTGTATGTTGCACTGACCGCTACTACATTCTCTTTGAAGTTCTGCCGAGTGTTGTACACAGATCATGTGTAGCTTGTAAAGAACATATTGAATAAATTAGATGTTTAATAAGATTTACCTTAAAGTTTCAATAGCATATTTTTAAGTTATATTTTTAAAATGTATTAAAATAAAGCCCTAAAATAGATTATACCTATAAACAGTCCTACCTTGTTAAAGAATAATCCTATTAATGCTATAATTCACTATTGCCAGTTGAGAAATTGGCAAAAATATCATTTTCAACTTCAAAGTCAAACGTTTGAAGAAGGCCGTCCATGGAGAGGAATGGGAAAACAAGGGAGGTAATTGAGTTACTATTTCCTCAATCAGCCTGTGTCAGCCATTTTAACGCCTGTGAATTTTTGCCCATGATCGTATAATAGTGTGACAAAGTGATTTTTACATGGAACTTTGCTTGATTTGACATTATATTATATTGGACGTTTTCAATTGTGTTTGTTATGTCCTTTTGGTACATAACTCATGGGTGATGAAGGAATGTGACAAAGTTATTTTTACATAGAACTTTGCTAGATTTAACATTATATTATATTTGACGTTTTCAACTATATACAACTTCTGCTAATCTGTTCAATATGTTATTTACGGGCAACACACGAATGACCTCTGCTCGTTTTGACAAAAGGCACGATCTCATTAAATATCTTATTTATTTATATGTTATTTATAACCTACACATGATCTATGTGTTTAACACTCGGCAGAACTTCGCGACATTAAAGGGAAGATGCAGTGCAGTTATAGAAACTATACTCTCAATTCCAAATAAGTTAATCTGTCATGTATCATTATTCTTAATGGCTGTATGCTTTATAAAGCCAGAATTAACTGACAGTAAGTCAGACTTGAATAGAGCTCCTTCCGATCTATGTCTATTCCATGTTCTCAATAAAAGATCTACAACCTATGCTGATGGTCTGTTATCTGTAGTGTTACAATAGTGAGTTGACAACGTTTTGAGCAAAAGACATAGAAATAATTATGTTTTGACTTTCTTAGAAAATATAAAATTGGAACTTTAACAGAGAGTTGAAACATCAATATCATATATTATCAAAACTAGCAGAGGTCATACAGTTCTTTGCACCTAAATGATTGTTCAGTTTATGAAAGGTATAGACTATCAGGGGCGGATCTAGGAATTTTAAAAAGGGGGGGGGGCGGCGCAAAATAAGGGCACTGACCGCGGAGGCGGGGCACGCCGCTGAGAGCGAGGTGCCCCCCCCCCCCAAAGTTATCCGTTATTTCCTTGCCTCTCTAGCCAATTCAAGAGCTATTTGGCTGATATTTTTGTCTAAACGTTCGGAAATCGTAGAAAAAGAGCCTCAAAATCGAGAAAAAAGGCTAGTTGAAAGGCACTATCAGTAGTAAAAAAAGGGCACTGACGAAAATTAGAGGGGGTGCGCCCCTTGCGTCCCCCATTGAATCCGCCTCTGATAGATCACTTTGTCACATATCGTGTAACATGTGCGTTTTAGTGTTGGGTCAATAAAGAGATTTTTTAATTAAAATCTTATAATACAAAATGGAAATATAGACAAAATGTATCGAAAATACCAAATTTGGCCTAACCAATTTTTAAAAATTTATTTTTCAAATCGGACATTTGTTCAAAATGGTAGCTAAATTTGGTAATAAAGTGCCAATGTCAACGTAAAAAACCAGTCACTATCTCGTAAGATATGACCTTTACTATGTCTTTTATATGATTTTCAATGTTTTAGGATTTAAGAATAAAGTTTGAAATCCAGCATTGTAGAAATTCAAAATGGCTACCAAACTTTAATCCAAAATGGCGGATTTTCAATTAATCGTTGTTTTTCCGTTTGGATATCATTTGAAACATGTCTTTCACATGGTTTCAGTTGTTATTTGGTGGTTGAATTCGGGTCTCAAAAACATTAATTTCGAAATTCAAACTGGCTTTAAAATATACTCTAAAATGTGGGATTTTTAATTAATTACCATATGCTTCCGTTGGATATCTCTTATATAAGGTTGTTGAGGTTATTGGGCTCAATTTTGACTCCTAAAACTTTGAATAGCTAATTAAGATAGTATAAATTTAAAACGGCAATCAAAATAGAATCCGTAATGGCGATTTTTTTTTTGGAAACATATCCAATAATGTTTCCAGGGTAACTGAATTCTATTTTTGGTTCAAAAGTAAATTTAAAAAGTCTTTGCATCATCAATAGTAAATTTGAAATGTATTTGCACCTTCTTCAACGGGGTTATAAGTTGTTTCGATATAACTAATTGTTAAGAATCTTTACCCTAATATTAGGTTACAGCCCTCGTGGTATCAATTCAAGGGATGGACAAGTTAATGTTCTTGCTAAGTTTACCTTTTCGAAATTTATCTTTAAATTCAGAGACATCGAAAGCCATATTTCGCTGGCTATATGCATACAAATTTCATACAGTTCGGATGATAAGTATTTTCGTTCGAATATTCACAATTGAACAGGATTCTTCGTGTCACTAATTTAAATGATGTGTATAAATTTCATACAGATCAGATAATAAATTTTGTCGCTCGAGCGTTCGTAAGGTTCAACAAGTGAAGCAATGGTCAAATTGTATTATTTTACAATTTTCCAATTTATTAATGATACAAATTTCATCTTAATACGCCTAATTTAAAAAAAATTCAACTAAATGATTTGAAAAGGTTAACGTAAACCTTTTCAAAATGTGACTTGGATTTTAAAAAAATTTCGAATCCTCTGGACAAGTAAAATAGGATGTAATGGATAATTTACACAACAGGTAGGTCACTTAAACATCTAGTACGTAGAATAAGGCAATTATTTATTTTCTGGAGCTGCCAAGCCAGCAAGGGTGACAACGTGTTTCCCGCTCGTTAAATTCCACTTAAAGATATGTTAAATAGCTTAGTCTGTACAACTAAGTGGGACCGTGCCTTCATTAGTCCGCGGGGGCTTCACTAGTTCACAACTTCACTAGTCCGCTGGTTCATTGGGGTTAGGTGTGTGTATGTGTGAAATAGCTTTATTTAACGTCCACTTCTACCGAAGTGATATCGCATACAATAGGGTTAGGTTTATTGATAGACATATTTATAGTATTTCTTATAGCGGCGTACTAGTCCTATGGACTATGGTGATAATTTGCGATGGGCCAACTACCTCCAGATCGTGTTGGATTAACGGTTTGGCCAATGAACATTGAATCAGTTTGTGATAGATTAATGTGCCCTAAGTAACTGAGCATTCATTGTGTCGTCGGAAATCATATCAATTAGTGCTGCAAAAATGGACGTAAAGTCGTTACTATTCTATCAAAGGGCATAAGCTGGCCAGGGGACATCAAATTAGTTGGTGCTAGATCACAAAGTGACATCAGATCAGTTCCTTTTCGACAGAAGAGCATTAGATCAGTTGTGCTGGTAGATATCAGGACCCACATCACTACCCAACTATCAGAAGTCAATGGGTACTATCACAAACTGGCAGCACTGAAAACACTTTGGACCATGGGCGTCTATCCTAAGTAGATGTGGTCCAATTATGTACAACCATTTTACTGGACACATGACCAGAAGAGGGCGTTGTGTTGCAAAGCTTGTATTGCTACATTAATGGATTACACACCAGTTGTTTCAATGGACGCCGAATCAGAATCGAATCATTTTTTCGTGTGTTACATGTAATTTCAACGTTCTTTTAGTTGACGTCATTTGGGCCTCAGGTCAGTAACAGCCTGGAAGGACGTGGTAATACTGAGTAGCCTAAAATCGCTATGGGTTGAAAATGAAATGACACGGGAGTTTGGCATCCTACTTATATAGACGGGCACGAAGAGCCGGGAGATTGACAAACCAGCAGCATTTCCGTATAGTCTTCGTCGAACTCCAACTGTGATTAGATCTTTTACCTATACAACAAAGTGTGCGCAGACTTCGTTTTTTTCTTTGCCCTATCCGAATGACTGAACTATATTCCTTTCCAGACCCTCTGCCCTGTCAGGCGCTGATCCAGGATTTTTTGCAGGGGGGGGGGGGGTCTAGGTTTGATAATTTGGTAAATTAGATTCAATTTGGTGCATTCTAACGTATTTCTGGAAGGTAAATTTCAAAATTACAGGTCTCAAAATCACCAATAAAATCGCATAAAATTTTTATAGGTCTGAGCAGGGGGGGGGGGGTCCTGACCCCCTGGACCCCCCCTCTGGATCCGCGCCTGCCTGTACTACTGACTAGGAGAATCCCAGTTCACTGGGTGGATTAGGGAGTCAGATCAGTAATAGTTGAATCAATGGACATAATTCTTTCATCATGGAGCACATTCGGGAAGGGACGTCTCTTCAGTTAGGGTTGGGTGTATCAATGGATGTCAGTAACAATTGGATCAATGGGAGAGAGAGAAATGGGATTTAACGTCCGCTCAACAGAAACCAGGTCATTTCGGGACTAACATATGGTTCAGTTTTATTTCAATAAATTGCTTGCACATAGGGGTCTTTAGGACTGGGAAGAGACCGGAGGACCCTGAGTTAACCCACAAGGTTATACATGTGACCCTACTCCTTTTCATATCACGAGAGAGAGAGAGAAATGGTGTTTAACATCCACTCAACACAAACTAGGTCATTTTGGGACTAACATGGTTCAATTTTATTTCAATAATTCACTTGCGCGTAGGGGTCTTTAGCAGTGGGAGGAAACCGGAGTGCCAGGAGGAAACCCACGAGGTTGAGAAGGCGCCCCTATCTCCATACCACACACGCTCACGCCAGGGCTCGAAACCACAGCCGCAAGCCAGAGGTGACCGGCCAGCTACAGGTCGAAGCGCGGCACTCTAGACCACTAGGCCATCCCAACCCCCCTTTTCATATCACGTAAAACTGGAAAATCAAAAGCATGCCAGTTCACTCAAGTAAAAAGAAGCCCTCGTTAAAACGAAAATAAAAAGGATGCATAAATTTAAAGAGAATTTTTGTATTTATCATTACAGACAGCAAATAGACTTGACACCTGATTCATGTCACTATACAGTTAATATTTACACGGGGGGAGTTACTCCCCTTATTTAAACATTTACAGCAGTAAGAATTACATGTATTAAGTACTATTAACTCTATTATTTCAACGTAACATAAGAACACAAAATTTCCTTCAGATTAGAGTAGATTTCTAGATGTACACTTGTCAGAATTTTTAAACAAAAAGAGAAAATTTCTTTTATAATTTACTAATTATCTGAAGGAATTAGATATTTTGGCAATTTTTGGAGTTGGGTTAAACCATTAACGGATGAAATACTGAAGAAATCAAATTTTTTTGATAATTTTGGGAGAAACAATAGAATCTACATGTATTTCGAAACAATGAGGGGAACTACTCTGATCTGAATGAAATAGTACACCTTTGTTGCCAATATGACACACAAGACGTTGTTTCTCCTTTTGTACATAAATATATACTTGCGGGGGAAAAAAATATACAATTTGTACACTAAACAATCTCCAAAATGAACTACACAATTCACACCCAGTAAAACTATTCTTACAAGAAATAAACATCTTCAGCAACTACAAATGAAAAGATGAAATCTAGAGACAGAACTAATGAAATGATGAAGATAAAAGAATGAAGGATGAATAAGAGAGAGAGAGAGAATGATAGAATGACATGAACATGATATTTATATACAACTACTAATGAATGAATGAATGAAATTGGTCATATAAATTATTTTCATCATGGAAGATGTTGATAGATGATGAAACAAATGATACATCTTTTTTACAATAAATTAAAGAACGACAACAAAGGTTTTTTAAATGTTAAATAAAGTTGAGACTAATTATTCAAGAAACGTGATCATAAGTAGTCTCAATCAATGCAACTCATAAAATAATAAATAAATTCAACAATACTCTGCCAAAGTGTTTAGTTACATTTTGAGAATATTCTAAATTTACAGTTTAAATGCATATGACAATGCCATTAAGAAATCATTTGAGAATTGGTCATGGAGGAATTTTTTTCCTTTTAATCCAAATATACTACTCCATAAATTCAGAAATTACACAAAAAAAAAATATTCTTAAATGAAACTTGATTCCATATTTTCAAATATAAACAAAAACTTCCATGAGATTTTTCGAAAACATCAGTATTTATAATGAAAAATAAAACTAAGAAATAGTTTCATCGTTATTTTAAACTATAGAAGGAGTGCTTAATTATAAATATAATGACGCCATATTTATGTTATAAATAGTTGACAATTTCTTACAGTTTTTAGATTATGCGAGTTATCAGAGTTGAATTCATAGAAATTTGAATGAAAAATTACATACTATGTACATAGCAATTAACAGTTAAATTTAAAACCTTTGCATTATTGTACAATTCTATAACAAAATACTTAAAAAAAGAACTAACAAATAATCTCTAACAAATCTTTATCTTTAGTAAAGTCTATTAAACAATCAGAATTAGAATAAAAAGAATAAACTCTTTTTAAAGAAATTATGTGGAAACTAAGAAAAGTGTCAACATTTAATGGAAATTGACCGATAGGTTATTCTTTATTAGCCATGCTTGATTCTATTCATCCTGTGATCGGGATTCAGCAACGGATACAGTTACAAAAATAACATGGAAAACAATTAACATTGCTTTAAATTAAAATAGTGATCTATTGACATTGTGTTCTATATTACGTTATTGAGTTTATAAATAATCCAGCCTTGATTCAACCGTGTTAAATTCTACATAATAGATGCTGTAAAGATAAGTCTTTATTAACCAGACTTGATTCAACAGAATTAACTTTTACTACATGAAAGATGCTGTAATATTAGTCCTTATTAACCAGGCTTGATTCAACAGTATTACTAGATTCAACCGAATTACAGGTGCTGTAAGATTTTTCTTTATTAATCAGGCTTGATTGAAGAGTATAAAATTCTGCTATGATAAAAGGTGCTACCGAATACAACCTGACTAAATCTACTGTACACAACTACTATGGATTCAATGATATTTACTAGAGTAACTACTACGTCGACTGCTCGACCAATCGCTTCTAGTATGGGAATCAGATGAGTGATTATTATTATTATTATTATTATAAGAATGAGAAGATGAGTAGGGGTTTTCTCTCCCCCCTTTATGATTCGTCTGTGATGGCGATGAATTTCTACGATATCTATTGTAACTATTTTTATTAGATGCTGAGTATCCCGGACTTGTACCTTGTGTTGATGGAAATACGGATGACGCGTTAACAGATGATGGGTAAACCATGGCTTGAGAAGATGATGGCTGAGGAGTGATTGTTCCACCATTTTGTGCTGCAAAACAAATAACAATTGAATGAAGATCAAGTACTGATTTATAAAGAAATAACAAAAAAATCCAGACAAAAAAACAAATCAAGCAAGATATTTGTTTCAACTGTCTAAATGATGATCTAAAAAAGACTTTCTATAGCTTATTTTTGACTTTCCATAGCTTATTTTTGATAAATCCAAAAAATGTGTGAGAGAGAGAAATGCGGTGTAACGTCCACTCGACACAAACTAGATCATTCCAGGACTAACATATGGATCTATTTTATTTCAATAATTTGTTTGCGCGTAGTGGTCTTTAGCAGTGGGAGGAAACCGGAGTACCCGGAGAAAACTCACAAGTTTGGACAAACGACTCTACTCCTTGTCATGTACAACCAGGGAATCGTAACCATGCCAGATGACTCAATGACAGACTGTATGATACATTGTGCGCGTGCTAACCATTCGGCCATCCACCCCCCCTCCAAATAATGTAGATGTTTATTGACCTTGTGAAGCTATGCAACTTTAATTAAAATTGAAATATTTTTGAAATTCTTATGGCAAATCTTATACTATATAAAAAGATATTTAGGAAAGGGATTGTCAAATGAATACAGTAAATTGATAATTTAAAGAATTTCTACCTTGATAGTTAATAATGGTAGCTGCAGTCGGATTGACTATGGCTTGAGGTGGAAGTGGCAGTACAGATTGTGGGCTTAATGTCACCAGACCACTACTAGCAGTTTGTAGAGGTACTGGAACTGGTCGTGTTGCAAAGGTGGGTATGGATAGAAGTGAAGGAATTCGCCCAGCATTTCCTTTAGGTGGTGGAGGTGGTGGTGGTGGTGGAGCTGCAGAATGGGCAAGTCCTGGATGAGGTACTGATGGCGGTGGTGGAACACCAGAAGCTGATAACTGTTTGTCTTCATCTGAAAAACATAAATACAATTTCTATATTCATTTTAAATCCAGCAATCACTTTCAAATAACTATGTTCATCAATGCAATGATACTGCAATAACTAATCTTACTTAAGTTGAATTACATTTTTGTAATAATATCCTTCATATTCAATCTGGTCTGACTGATGTGAAAAATCAGAGACACTGAAAGGAACAAAATGATACAAGGATGTCAGTAGGAAATTTAGTTTCTTTAGAAGTGAGATGAGATCATTTTCATCTTATTTCATAAATGATGAGTTACAGGCAAGCAAGTTGCAGTAAAATAACATCCATTCAAAAAAGATACAAAAAGATACAAAAAAAAAGTGCAAAAATTGAAAAAGAAAATAATTGTACAACATTTAATTACGGTACTAACATTTAACCCCACCAACGATAATTAAACATACATTATGCAAGAGCTAAATCTTCCTATTGCAAGTCTTTATTTAGGCTTCAGATGTTATGAAAATGATTAATTAGAAATTAACAAACTCAAAATCAACTCTGTAGACCCACGGATGACTTGGATACAGTTTGGATTTAAACAACCACGTCCATTTAAAATTAAATCAATAAATGGCGAACCAAGCTAATGTTTACCGTTCCTCACTGGTGAAAAGCCTGCCAAGCAAGGCAACATGCACCATTGCCATAGAGCATGTTACTTGATAATCAAGAATATAGTGGGTAGAGTTATTGTTTGTCAATCAAACGATCACAAATTCTCACAATTGGTGCCTATTTCTAGTTCAAACTTCTAACAGTGACAACATTTTCCTTTTTTATAATCTATTTTTGAATCATTATAGCAAGAATGGCCAACTCTTTATAAAACTAATGTATCTTTAATAATAATTACAATCTCATTAAAATATACATGTAGATCTTAGTAAAGACAAGTAAAATGAAATTTTGAACAATAAAAACCGAAATAAGATAGGATGAAGATCTGTGTTTTAATCAGATTGTTATGATTCTGAAATAACATTTTATAATATGTGAGCCACGACAGCAAAGTGAGTAAGTCGTAAGTCAATGTTTACCATATTTGAATAAAAAATGGTGAAATAGACGAGATATATAATGATTCAATTTTATTTCAATAATTCGCTTGCGCATAGGGGCCAATAGCAGTGGAAGGAAACCGGAGGACCCGGGGAAAACCCACAAGGTTGTACAGTATTGGCTTAAAAGCGCATGCATTGTTTACAGAAGACATAGCAACATGAACTGGTTCGGGCAGAATGGTGCCTTTTACTCATTTTATATAC
Source organism: Patella caerulea (assembly GCA_036850965.1). NCBI lineage: Eukaryota > Metazoa > Mollusca > Gastropoda > Patellidae > Patella > Patella caerulea. Next base: position 67,840,461 of record JAZGQO010000010.1, on the reverse strand, counting down.
CTATTTACACTTATAGGAAATAATTTTTATCCCGATATACTTTAAACACCTTTATTTATTTTTCTAAAACTTCAAAAAACTATTCTAGAATTTAGAAGCTACTATTAACATACACCGGTGTCATCCCTTCCACACAGGAAAGGGATAAATCGTATCAATTGGTTTCTAAAATAAGCCATATACTCTAAAGTAAAAAGACATCACATTTTCAATATTTTAACATGTACATGCTAATGCTGGGATCCCACGAACACGTTATGAGCTGTGATTGAAATTGTGGTTTTAATCGTGGAGTAATCGTGGTGGTCCTATCAAATTTTGAGGGCAGTCGTAGTAATCGTGTTGATCATATCAAAACAAGTCCGAAAAAATCCTATCGTAACGCGTCGTACGACAGTGGGAAGGAAGCTAGCATAAAGGGGTAAAACTATTCTATTAAAATTTTTAATATTTTGAGGGCAGTCGTAGTAATCGTGTTGATCATATCAAAACACGTCAGAAAAAATCCTATCGTAACGGTAACGCGTCGTACGACAGTGGGAAGCTAGCATAAAGGGATAAAACTATTCTCTTTTAAAAGTTTTAATATTTTGAACATTAGTTAGAATAAAACTACTTAAATATATTGAACATATAATTAGAATAAAACTACTTAAATATTTTGAACATATAGTTAGAATAAAACTAATCAAATATTTTGAACATCTAGTTAGAATAATAGATATAAGCTTGTAAAGTATACAATATTAAACAAGATAGTTATAAATACAGTCAATATGGATGAATATATAAAAATTGTGAAAGAATAAAAATGATGCAAAACTATTTAGCAGACAAGTAACATGCAAGACAGGCAACGATATATAAACATCGAGCTGTCGCACATAACTCACCCTTAAATTTCATTAATCTAGGCGAGGGACTTGTCCGCGCTGGGGGTGGTGGAGGTGGGGGAGGGGGAGTAAGTGATCCTTCTCGAGAGTTATCTAAAAACAAGACAATTAAACAATAAAAAAGATTATTTGTATTAGCGATAATTTGGTAGGAAATACATTATTATTATGGATATCATTATCATACATGTACATGTACCATACCAATCAACGTCAAGAAGCCTTAATGACGTGGAGGCGGCATGAAATCATTTTGGTGAAGTACGACACAGGTGGTTAATTCCGTGAGAATCGCTGCACAGAGTGCATAAGAGCCCGTTTAGGACACACACGCTACTGACATCTGTGTCATACTTTTGGTTTTGACCCCTCTGACTTTGTACTTAGTAATAAGCAGTAATTGTATTCCATTAAATTGTGGCCCGTAGACTCAATCAATGTAGTTATATATGCAGCTAATAGAACGTGCTGTTGGTTATTTATTTACAAACATCTGAAAGTTCCTCTACTAACATCAGAAACAGGATCTAGTTTGCACATCGGTTTGTACATAGCTGAAATCATTTTAACAACCGATGTTGAATAACGGCAATAATCGACAATAACAGAGGATCATCCTAACAGGTTACCTAGGAAACAAGTTTTAAATAACCCAATTTCTTGATTCTTTGCCATTAATTCAGTATTAATAGCTTTGAATGTCAAGTAAGCCCAGATTCTTGAATATCCATGATGTCCATTGATTGTTGTGAAAGCCATGAAGAAATGAGAATGTAAGATTTATAAAAGTCTATGTAATACAGTGTTCTTTGTAAACAAGGCTGGACATAAGACACCTGGACCCTGATTCACGAAATCTTAAGATAAAATCCAAATTTGAGTAGATACTTCAGTTTTGATAAGCTAAGCACTAAAATCAATCTAATATTATCCAATCATATAACTGAAATTTGGGTTTTATCTTAGTTAAAATTTCATGAATAAGGCCCCAAAATGTCTATGTTCTTTATAAACAAGGCTGGACATAAGACACCAGTCACAGACTTTGTCTTACCAAAGTAATCACACAACAGGTGCTTTATGTTGTGTGATAACTGTGACGGACAATGTTTTAGACAGGTGTCCGGACTTGTTATATATATAAAATATTGTGTGATAATATGAGACGGCCAATGTTTATGACAGGTGCTTTATGCCCAGTCTTGTTGACCAATGTATAAATTCATATGTAAGTTTAAACCTACCAGATTTAATTTCCTCCTCACTGGCTTCAACACCAAATTCTTGTCTTAATCTTTCTGTTAGACTTAACCCATGCCAACTCTTCTTCTGTTTCACTTCTACAAAGTTATCAATATACAAAAATATAAAGCATTTTTACTTGTTACGATAATTCCTTTAAATATATCTAATATCAGTTTACTCAGGGTGACAATGTCTGACAGGTGCCTTAATTTCGCAGGTAAAAGACTATTGACAGAAATGAATAGAATTATTGAGTCAGTGCTTACCATTTTTTTTACTGTTTTTATCTACGAATAGCGGTAATGATGGCAGTGATAGTGGACGACTACGTATGTGTGTTAAAGAGCCTGTACCAGATACACGAGTAGGGATACGGTGAACATTGTTGGGTAAAGATGATTGATTTTTGACAGGTTCCTTCACTTTGGTCTTTAATCTCTTTCTGTATTCCAACAAACTCACCTATAATAATAACAAACATTATAGTATTTATTTAAAAAATAAGTTGATACATGTATATAATACTTAATACAACTGATTGATTCCTTCTCATTTCGAGGAAACTATTTTTCCTCAAACATTTAAATAATTCTAAAAGATCTCATCCAGAATCATTGAAGTTCAAATTGGAAAAGTAAACCATATCAATATACAATGTGTATCTGAATATTCTGACAGAGGGAGACAGAAATGTGGTTTAAAGTCCACTCAATGCAAAGTAGGTCATTTTGGGACTAACAGTTCAAATTTATTTCACTAATTCGCTCGGGTGTAGGGGTTTTTAGCAGTGGAAGGGAATCGGAGGACCTGAAGAAGAGCCACGAGGTTGACAGGTGATCCTACTCCTTGTCACGTACCGAAACCAATGACAGACTTTATGATGCAATGTGCACGTTAACCATTCAGCCACCCAACTCTCAAATATTCTGAAGAAAAGAGACCATTCAACATAACACATAACAGGGCATATTGAGACTAACATGCTACATGCACATTGTCATGTCAATATCAACTGTATGCAGAGTAGATACATGTAGCCATGGCAGTGGGAAGGAACCTACATGTATACAAGCCTGGGATGCAGACCACAACTTCAACTTAACAAACATGATCTAAACACAACAGGACTAATGAAAGATGAATAGCCTACCTTCTTTTTACAAGGTTGTTCAGCTATATTACATGACGCTGATGACTGAGGTAAGTTATTTTCTGTTGGTGATTCACCACTGGTTAACCCAGACAAATCTTCACTGGACGACAGTGAACCAGGAACCATGACATGAGGTTGTGTAGTGTTAGATGGCATGACATGCTCAGATGATACATCAGATGATATTGTTGAGGAAACTGTACTATCAGATGTTAACGATGACACATGTTCACTTGTACTATCACAAACTGACCAATCAGATTGATTTAAATTACTACATTCACTAGGATCTAAAACCGTGTGTTTGTCCGTTAACTGTGGAACAAAACCAAAACTTTCTACTTTGTCTATGTTACTCAACGGAGGAATTTTTAATTCATTAATGTTTACTATGGCAGTTGATTCTATCTCTCGGCAGTTATCCGAACTTTCAACGACGTTCACATGGTCAGTTTCTTTCTCCAGATGAACCTTAACAGAACATGAGGTCGTAACCTCTGAACTATCGACACTTTCTTCAGTATTTATTGTTAACACTTTACTTAAAGATTCTGTTTCCCTATTTTCACTTGGATGATCGTCTGATTTTGAAACTTCCATACTTTCGACAGAATTATTTAATTTATCCGAACAACTCGTAACTGTAGAATTACTAACTGGCTCTTGAAGAGTTTCTTTAGATCTAACCTCGTCACTATTAGTTAATAATTTTGAATTTATTTCATCCTCTACATCTACTGACGAAGAAGAAGTACTTTGTTCTTGAACTTGCGATGAAATGACTTTATTTGACGTAGTTTTTAAATCATTATCCTGCGTATTGAGATTGTTTTTAACGGCACTGGAAATCAATTCTTCAGTTTCAGCAATCACATTGTCTGAATCTTCTTCCATTTTTTCCGGTATTGTTTGTATATTTGTTTTATTATTTGTATCCGTTTCGACACCCGAATCCGTTGTTATATTTAGAGCACTGTTACTATCTGAACTAAACACATCAGATAAATGACTGTTTTCAGCACTTTCACTTAAAATGTCCGTTTCCATAGAAAGTCGCATTATTGGAGGCACAAGAGTCTCTTTCTCATTCTCTAAATCTTCTGAATCTGTTTTATAGCACTTTGAAACATTCTGAAATTAATATCAATTCAATTAAACGTTAAACGAATATCAGCTGAGGAATGTTTTAACCTCCACTAAATACAAACTAGGTCATTTCGGGACTAACATGTGGTTAAATTTTATTCATTCGTTTGCGTGCAGGGGTCTTAAGCAGTGGGAGGAACTGGTGGACCTGGACAAAACCCATTAAGTTAGACACACGACCCTACTCACGTACAACGGAAAATCAAAACCATGCCCCCCCCGACTCAATGATAGACCTTATGGTTTCACACATACGCCTATTCCAACGCCAATGTCTACACACGACCTCGGTTTTTCATCCTATTCGAAGGACTAAACATTCCTAGCCAGACACCCTTTCCTGTAAAACAAACATAAACTTACAGACTGAGGTTGATCATCATCTAGAGTAGGAAGGACAGGTCGGAAACCATTTTTCCCCTGTAATTCTTCAATATCAATGGTCTCCCGTTTTGTTGAATCAGGCCGACATTCTGGCTCAGTTGACTGACCAACAGAAGGAGAGTTTGTGGACGGAGTTGATATTACTGGTGCGTCTTGTGACAAAGACTCTCTCGCTAATCGACGCTTTTTTAAAGGAGTAACAAAATCTGAAACAAGAAGTTATTGACAATTTTTAAATTTTCTTTACATGAATATCAAATCTAATAAATAGTATCGAGTTTTAAACAATGTTTAAATAAATTCTCTCATTGACATTCACTGTCAATCAGTATAAAATAATCAAATTTGATTTGATTTCTCATTCCAATCATACAATGCACCAGAACGTCTTTTTATAATATGCACAACTTAATATATTATATTGTTGCCACTTTCCCGATCATACAATACAGGTCATAGTTCTTAGTACATGTACTTTAATTTATTGTTGTCATGTTGTAACCTTTACTTGAAGAATAAATAAATAAATAAATAAATGATATGTAATGCTGTTTAATGTCTTTCAGCTACCACAGAGCTAATGAAGAAGGATAATGGCACTACATCCTATACTTTTCATTCTTGATGTTGGCTGGGCAAGTTCATTGTGGTTTCCCTTTGTCGGTGACAGAATCGAGGGCCTGACAAGGACAAGTGCAGTCGTTTGGAGGTCCGAAAAATGAAGGTCCTGTGAACACATTGCCATGCACGTGAAAGATTCCTTGGGAGTTGGAATTTGATATAAGAAAAGGGCTAAGCGCCCTGTCCGATCAAAATTATTCTCTTAGCACACTACACGGTGTATACCCGACTTCATTAGCCCACTCGGATCAGAACAGTAGGTTATTAAACCATCTTATCTGAATCTTACATAATATTATTTTAAAATAAAACAAATATTTCTTCAAATTTCCAAGGATATATTACCTATAGGTGGTGAAGAGCCTGGACTTGCTACACTATGTAGAGGACTACCAATGGCTGGAGTTGTACCTGGTGTCGGACTACACATACCAGGATTAGGGCTGGTACATCCATGTACTGGAGACGCTGAACCACTATCACACGATGGTGGAACTTCATGCATGGCTTGTCTTAACCAACGCTGTAACAGATAAATAGAATTACACACATACTAACTCAATCCATGGCCTTCATTTACCCAGAAAATAATTTTTGAATATCATGTTTATTTTCTTTATTGCCATCAGGGTTTTTTTTTTACATTTAACATCAGGAATTTAAATTGAGGAATTTTGAATTCCTAAAAAACTACTACGTTGTGAAAGTTGAATATCTAAAAGGAATATCAGTCCAAAATTTATTCCACTCCATTCAGTATTTACAAAGATATATACAGCATCCCTTGCCAATCATATAAACAAACCAGCAAGTGTCACTAGTAACTATCGAGTAAAGTCTTTTGATGGCCCCTTTTCTTAATTTGATGGATTCTAACCGAGAGTATATTTACTGTTGATATTTGGATTTGGGTTTTTTTTTTAATTGAAAGTGATTGATCAATTTGATCCTGAGTATAATGCTGTGAAAAATAGATAATGATTGAAAAATGTACAATTTGGATCAGCCACTTGTATCTGTGTAAAAAAATGTAAATCTACCTTCTTAGCTGAACCTCGACTTGATTCAGCACCAGGTCGCCCGGATCCTGAACTCTGCGAATTGCGTCTTTGAAGATGCTCCATGGCATTCCTAGGACTTGGTAGACATGGTACAAATATTGTTTCATCAACTTTAACCTCTAAAGGAGGTGGAACTGCTGCAGGTTTACCATCGTTGCCTTTCTCGGTCAGCCATTCATTAAAGAGATGCTATAAAAAATAACACAAATGAAAACAATATGAATGATATATTCAAATATGAAAGCGACAATGTACTACAATACAGGGCAAATATGAGATGACACGGCACCAAGAATATAGAAATTAAATGTAGTCTTGCCAAAAATATATTGGTGCAACATTTTTTCAAATCAATCAATTCCAATAAATCCTAGTAATGTACAATCATGGCATGACAGTATAAAAAAGAAAACATACCTTTTTAGTTTTGATAAATTTGAACCCAGAAGAATTAGAAGCAGAGATATCAGCACTCATAGTTTGGGGCAAGGGAGCACTGTTTTGGGTAATTGTTACAACAGCAGAATTACTGCTTTCATCAGTCGACACCACGGATTCAGCGGCACTTGTACTGTTTACACGACTCCTTCTACAATAAGATCAGAGAGTAAAACAATTAATGAATGGTAACAAGATAGATTGCCAGGCAACAAAAATACACCCACTAGTATCTTTGTTAAATGAAGCTATAGTATGTTACTATGTTATCAAAGCAGCAGTAACTCCATTTCACAATCAATGATTTTACATCTTTTGGGGGAAATTGATTCAGTAGCTTTTAGTAATTGAACTGAAAATACCCAAGACAATCCCATGGAATACAACTAATGCTTATCATTATTTTAAATCAACTCAATTAAAATATGTCCACCCTTGTGTAATATTCTCAAAAGCAAACATAAAACTCTACATATATAAATTGTATCATTGTTTTGTGATAAATTGATTAATAGTTCTCACCTGCGTAGAGGTCTTTTTCTTCCTTTGCGTTGATTTTTTACAGGTGTTTCTGGCTTTGGCTGTTCTTCTTTGGCATCAGAAGTTTCTTCACTGCCAGCCTGAAATAATATTCAATCATGGAAATAGAGAAGAACAATAAAATGAGCCTGGACTTTATATTCAGATCTACAATCTACCCTAACATGTTTGTCACAGATACCCCATCTGTAATAGAAGGCTTGATCTTGCTCTAACTACGTACATCTTGTCAAAGCTTTCAGGCAACACCCTGCATATTTCCGCTTTCAAGCTGAAATATCTATCTGTGATAATCTAGTTACAAAGTTTGTTCAATGTCAGGGTTTCTGTGGAGGTCCTGTTGTCACAACCCCTGACTACGATACTGTTCATGTGTCTGTAGATAACGTAGCTATAAGTTAAGGATATGTGAAGCAATCCAGCAACGTCCAGATGTTGTAAAACTCGCAGTCGTTGCTTCAGGAACATGGGAATACTTTTGTCATCAAATCAAGCAAATTATTTTTAAAAGAATCAGAGATTTTTTTTTTTTTTTTTATAAACAATATTTTATTCAGGATGTCTTAATGGGATTGGGGAACAGGCTTAGTCTATGTAAAACCCCTCTCCCTCTCAGAGATCTTGCCATAATCTGTACGAGACAATCAATTATAGCTCTCTAATAATGGTCAATATTTCAAAATGATTAACATACCTTGCAGTCATCTTCTGATGAAGTTTTAACCTCAGGAATAACTTTCTTAGGCTCCTCCTGACTTTTTCTATGCCCATCAATACGAGCAAGAGCCTCTTTTCTCCTTTCTTCACGCTTTTCTAACTTTTCAAAGGCTTTCATGATGGCATTCATTTTCCTTTCTTCTCTTGTCTACAAAAAAATATTATTAAATCAGTTAAATTTTTTTAATCATGGCATCTTATTAAAACATAGATCCCATTTGGCTTCCTTTTCAAAATTCAAATTTCGTTTTATCCGTCATCTCCTGGATGCAAGAAATTAGTCAATGAAGTCTAGCTTTACGTAAAGTGAACAAAGGGTTATGGGAGTAGAAGAAATAAAACAAAGTTAATAGTTTACACAAGTTACCCAAGCCTTGAAGGCACCTCGCTCACAAACTGATATAATCAATGCGGAGTGAATTACTTTCATAGTAATAAATGGAATCTTACGGAGAAGAGCGAATCTAATACTTACTAATTTATGATCATTTTCATCCATATCATGTTTTTCTGGAGAATTTGTCTCGGGTGTTGTAGAATTGTGTGGAGCATGATGACTATCTGAACCAGATTCATGTTTAACTCTAGTTGTAGTAGTTGTTGTAGTAGTGGCAGTGGTGGAGGCAGGGGTAGGAGTAGGAGCTGTTACAGGTGGGGGAGCTACAACAGGTGCTTTCTCAGGGATAACTTTAGGCTAGTAACAAAATAAAATTTTATTATAATATACTGTTATTTGTGTTTAAAAGTCAAATTTAGCTTTGGGCTAGTACACAAAAATCCAATTTGATAATAGTACATGCTTATTTTTACTTTACATTGAAAACAAACTTTGTCATTTTCTTTTCATAGTGTCTGATTATTAGCAAAATGAACACAAAAATATCACCAATAGACAATATCGGCTAGTGCATATGTAACTATATATATATGAATATTTGATATAGACCGTGACTAGTTAATAAAATACATTATAAGAGCATCAACCTCTTGTTTAATTGTTGTAGTTTCTACATGTACCGCTTTCTTTGTTACTTTAGGTGGGGATTGTTGGATAGACTCCTTGATTTTCAATATTTCACTCTTCAATGGACTAAGTTCTGTTTTCGCTGGACTATTACCACTGGGTCTTTTTAACCTTGTTTTCTTTACACCTCTGAAATAATAAAATTTAAATAAATAACAAGTGACTTACAGAACAGAATCTAAAATCTCATCAAAAAATATATTTAAACTTTTCGTTTTGTAATAAAACAGCACTGAGAAAATCATGGTGGCCAATCCGCTCAATTTCAAGAAAAAGTTAACGAAGAAAAGCAATGACATTTGAGAGATTTTATGTTTTTATATTCGAAATGGGGTTTTATGTCCTTTTTTTCTGCACCAACTGGACTAGTGAAGGTCAGGTGTTTATATCCAGGGAAAGTCAGTGACTACAATGTACAAGAAACATACTTACTTATTTTGAGCATTCTTTGAAACTTTTTTCCAAAATTTTGAGACAGTGCAAACATTTCTAAGACAGGCACATTCAACACAAAACAAACTGTAATATAATAATAATTGTAAGTTCTTTTGGAAGCATTTAAATCTACGTGTATCCAAGACACAAATACATATAATGTTAAAAAGTAGTCTTAAAACTATTTCACAGACTGTAAATGTTATCAAATTCCAAGTGGTTTAGTGCCTACAATATGAAGGCTCTAGGGTAAGGCAAATAATTTTAATAATACATGAACCAAATATATAATGATTTTTCAATAAATAAATTTATTTAGCATGTATTTCCAATATTCTATGGCTAATGATGTTTAATTAAAAGCCACCTCGATCAGAAAATAGTACTCTACCTTTCAACTTTATGTTCCTAATAAACAATAGCAACATTTGACAATGAAAGGGTCAAGGGAATGAGGAGAAATCGACTTAAAGTTATACTTTTCAGCACCAATTCAGCATAATACAGACATTGTACTATGAGGAAACTTTCGCAAGGTTTGCACTTTCCGTCTACAGACACATGCACGCAAACAAGTACAAAAAATTTGTCATTCTATTTGCCCATTTAGACACTTTTGCTCCCCACAAAAAGGGGAAAATTTTCTATACCAACCGACAAGGTTATCCTGGGAAATCCAGGTTAGTGAGGTATTACAATATCCACTGAGCCACAAACTGTCAAAACTGAAGAGTACTAACTTTATCATAGAAGAGAATTTTGTTTTCAATCATCTAGATATCTTATAATCGTTCTTACTCTGAGTAATATACATATATACTTACCATTCTTGATAATTAAAGTCGAAGGGTATTGTTATCTCTTCTCCCTTTTCAATTTCTTTCTTAGAGAAAATCACAAAATGTATTCTACCGTGTTCCACTAAGTGTCGAACCTGTACAAAAAAACAAATTAACTGAATAAAGTCTAAACTAATTTATGTATTTATAAGAAAGTCAATAACATGGTTTAATGTTCATTCAACACAAATTAGATCATTTTAGAACTTATAAACATACACTATCATTTTAATAAATCATCTTAACACAAAGAGATTAAGGAGAGAACCCCCTATATTGTCAAGAAGATGACCCTACACTTTGTTATGTGCAAGCATGGGATAGAAAACATACCACTGGACTCGAGACAGATCTTATGCAATTTAAAGAACACATGTTAAACCAGTGTCCCCGCCCTTAACTCATAAAAGATATTCTTTATCATCTTTTTATACCACTAATATATTGAGTAATTAATAGAAAAATCTATCTACCTCGGCATTAGGAGAGCAGGATCTACGAATATATCTAGCTTTATTACCATAGCAACTAGAATCTATACAAAGATCTATATCTTCAAATTTAGAATAGAACAAAACATGAGGGTGGGCTCTGTAAAGAAAAAATAAATTAAAACATCATTAGACTGACCCTAGACACAAAATCGGGAATAAGATGAATATATTCAATAATTCACTTGCCAATAGGGTCATAAGCAGTGTGAAGAAAGTGCAAACCCGGAGACAACACATGATATTAGAATGGCAACCTTTCTCTTGTCATTTATAAGCTGGATATTGAAACAACACAGCTCAATGACAGACCTTATGATCTAAATCAAACACATTATATTATTGAAACTGTTTCCTACATAATGGGTTAGAAAGAACTGAAGAATATTGTGCTAATTGTAACATACTTACTTTTTGAAAAATAAATTATTTTCTACAAAATGTTGTCGTAACATAACTTTTCCTTTATATTCTAGGACAGCTAGCCCAGGTAAAATATTTTCTTTAGCTTCTATTATCACATGATTTTTACTCTGACCTAAACACCATAGTTGATCTAATAATCTGTCACTATCTGAGTGTAAATCATCCAGCTAAAAAAATAATACAGCATTAAACATCATTTAAGGGACATTAATAGTAAGTGCAGGGGGACTGCACCACACGTAATTAACACAAAAACAAATATATCGACAAAACAATAGGGAATACAACCCAAAGAAATCATTGTATTATGTCAGCATGGTATAATTTTTTGATATTTCTATGGAGATAACTTGTAAACAGAAAACTTTCTTTGTAAACTTACATGAATTCCATTGACGTTCGATTTAGAAAAAAGTTCTTGTACATCACGACTATATTGGTTCTCTTTGGCATCTTCAAATTTTTCGGTACTAAAAAACATAAAATAATTAACATCATGGGTTAAATATATTCCTTCAAGGTTTAATACAGGGGGAATGGATTGCCAAGTGGTTAGCGTGTGGGTGTTGTATCATAATGGCTGTCACTAAGTCAGTTGGTGTAAATTTAATCAATCAGTAATCAACAGTAATTGTATTCCAAGAGTATCCTTGTATATAGTTTTAAAATGTAGTCAATTTCTCTTTATATATTCATTATGTAGGAGTATCTTGTCCATCCCATGCTTTGCTATATGATAAAGTTTAGAGAAGCCTATTCGAAATGTCATTCAGTTACAGACAGTAATTGTATTTAGTAGAGTTGGTGTACATAGAACTTACCTTTCAGACTTGATAACGCTCTCTCCATTCACTTTACATACTGTTTGGGAAGTGCGACGATTCTACGAAAAAATATAATTAGACATAAATGTTTTTGGTTTTCGACTTTTAAAATACAATTATTTAAAAATCCAACATGATATAACACATGTAAATTTGATGTCGTGACTTCTTCAGAAAAGACATTTAAAATATTTCATTTTTCATCAAAATATATGACGGATCACAGCAAAAATTAACCTGTGACAATTGCTACAGCTCTTCTATTGCCCATGTATTAAAAATGGAATCTTACTTTAGGTTTAACAGGTTTCTGTGTGCCATCTTTCTCCGTCTGAAAATAGATAATATCTTGATTCAAATAATTTCACATTGCATATGACAAATTAGCATGCGAATAGTTTGTTGGAATAGCCTTTAGGCAAAGGAAATGTTAATTTGATCTGATTTGTGATTTCTTTCATACACTAGATTGAAGGGACAGATATCTAATCATTGACAGAATTTTTTCTCCAATGAATAAAAACTTTTATTGACATTACCTGCAAATTGATGCCTATCAAACGAGATCAATTTCCTTAGCACCAAAAAATCGCCAAAAGAGACCAATTTTCTAAGCAACAATTTTCAATAGCAAAGATTGCTTGTATACAATCTAATAGTTTCTGTGCATATTTTAAACTAAGAAGAGTAAATGATATTAACCTTAAATTTGACTTTCAAATTTCCATCCTTCAAATTTTCTTTTTCCTTCTTCAAACCCTTCTTTTCTTTCAATGTTTTTTTTGTGGAGAGTTTTTCTTTAAGCTTTGAGTTGCGTCGCTGTTTACTAACTTTTTTGGTGGCTGGAGATTTCTTATTGAGAGCTGCTAGACGATTAGCTACCTCTTCTGGATCAGTATCAGTAGCACTAGTATCTACAAATACAACGATATACTGTTTTAAAATAGTTACACATTGACATACAAATATAAACCAAATGAAATGGGTTAATGAAATAATGTCACCTATATTATCTGCATCAACCAAGATAATGATGGAGGCCTACACCATGCTGTGTGCTATACAAGGAAATTTTGAATTTCAACAATAAGAGGTTGTTTCATGTGCATGCCAACGAGTACGCTAAGGAAGATCAGTCTGCAACATCTTACAGGGAAATCCCAAGAAACTTTCTCAACTAAAACTGGGAACAGCCAACAACCCAATACACACTGAGTCACTGTGGCTCAATACGAAGTACCTGTACATGTGGCAGGATTTTCACTCTGGACAGATATGTTTCTATCTTCACTTCATTGATTTCCATATGTCATGGGGTTTTTTTTTGGTATCATCCAAACATCCAAACAACTTAGCTCCAGGCTCTCGGGCACATTTGATAATATACTTTTCAATATTCTTTTACGAAAAATACAACTGCTGTAATTCTCCTATCTTAATATTTGGTCTTATTACTAACAAGTCTTACCAAGGTTAGCTATTTCTTCCTTTTTCCTGGCTTGAATGATTTTCGCTCTTTCAGCATCAACTGGTCGAATCTGACAACGCTCGCAAAAATAACTGTCTGGTATACTGTTTCTGTCTATCCCCATGCAATCTATATGCTGCCATACACTACAACAACAAGTGGATGAAATAAAACTACATATATACTCTGCATATATTTTTCTATCAAAGTCATTGAGGGATATTTAAAGCCTTTTCATTTACAATAATGTTTAAGTTCAATCTGTAAAGGAGTGCATGTTTATGTCTTTAGAGAATTTTTCGACTCCTGATAATTTTAATTGTGTTTTGTCTAGTGATAAGTGGAGAGCTACATACGCCTTGAGCATAAACTTTGAGGGAATTATGTGCAATTTTAGAACTCATTATTATTATTAATAACAATTTTGTTGAAACAAATGTATGTTTAACATACCTGCAGCGATCACAGCAAATCATATAACCATCATCGTGCTGAAACTCACAAATACAGCGTGTTATGCTGTCATCAACTATCTCTTCTTTGGCTATTACTGTAGGTTTCGACAGATCATCTATTAGTTCTATGTGTCCATTGATTTTAATAGGCGGAGGTGAGGGGGGTGGGGTGACTGGAGGTGGAGCTCCATAGTTGTGATCCTGTAATAATTTAGAAGTACATTTACATACAATAGTGTTCTTCCTTTCATTTATATATAAGCTCAATATACATTTTACAAAGATGGGTACATGTAAATAAATACAGCCTTTATAACAGCCAAGATTTCGTACAAGGGGAATAACTCTGGAGGGGCTTCTTTAATTTGAACAATACGATAGACAACTTGTATCAATTTTAAAGATATAGGGATCACTGAAGTATTTATTGTGCTAACAAGAAATGGATGAACAGACCTGGGTGATGGCAATATACGTTATAATTTGGACAGTCACACCTGTATGCAGTTAAAATCATTTGCCATTATTTGAACAAAAAAGATTTATTTACCTGATATGGCAGACCAAAACACCCTGGATAGGTTTGAACAGGGCGTCGATGTACTTCTTCAGATACTGGTGACATTTCACTATCACTGAAAAATTCAAAAATGTGATTAGAGACAAATAAGAGACATAATATTTTGAGTTGAAATTGAGACAAGGTAAATATATCATTCCCGTATATTATGGTGCTTAAATTTCACACGCACAATGCCTTTTATTTCTGAGACTGTTAAAATTGGGATGGTCCCTTTAAAATTACACCATATTAAATATGACATGTATTAATGTTAAATGGAATGATTTCACATTTGAGAAACGTCTTACTCGTGATAAGTTGTTGAATGTTGTGGATGTGACAATGTCCTATCCGTTCCTGCTGCCAGTGATCTTAAAGCTCCAAGTTGTACTATTATACTCATCTTAAGAATGACAATTTTGTAATAGCATCTTCACAGTTTATATCATTTCTTGATATCATCTCAAATTCAACCTCACCTACAAGAAACATACAAAAATTATAAAATAATTGTACAATTCATTCTGTTTATTTTCAAAATAGTCTTGGATGTGCAATATAAGAGTACTATTGACATAAATATATATATATAGTACATGTGTATACCCCTTATAAATGCACTGTTCACTATGTCAAACCATATCAATTATCTAAGCAAAATTAAAGATCTGTTTCTTCAAGCAAAATTACATGTAGGTCATCTCTTCCATCCACCCATAATCTTGGTGTATACAGTCCAGTACATATATTTCTGATCACAGACATATTTACGAATATAACTTGGATAATAAACCTATAATAAATTAATCTGTTATTACAAACTATCAATATCATCCACCATTTGGTCATCTAGATATCAAAAGATAGGCTGGCACTGCCAGGCAGGATACGCCCACATTTTCGAGAGATGGATAGAGAACAAACAATACGGAAAGTGATTTTTCCTACATCATTAAGTCCTGTATTTCATACTGTATTGGGAGCAGCCATTTTGTTGGTCAGTTCCAGTCTGATATTCATGAAATTCGAAGTCGACAATGATTATGGTGTGACGGTACACAAACTAGAAATGTGACTTTTCGTCAAAATCGGATAAGAATTGTGACCTGTACAGAGTCAACAACCATGATATACCATATCTTTACACTATTCGCGTACAAACGGCGACCATTTCGTCCGGCAATTTTGGTACCATTTTCACGAAATTCGAATAATTCAGGAAGTTACGATCCGATATGCGCAAATACCGAAAGGAACCAAGATCTTTGGGTTTTTACCATGCATTTCAAGTTTCATCAAAATCGAATTAAAATTGTGACCTTTACAGGGTCCACAACCTTGATATACCATTTTTTAACAGTATTCACGTACAAACGGTGGCCATTTTGTATGGCAATTTTGGTCTGATTTTCCCGAAATTCGAACTCAACCTTCCTTACGGTGTAACGGTAATATAATCAAACGTTTTTTTAAATCGGATAATAATTGTGACCTCCAAGCTAAAAAAAAAAGGCGATTTTGCGTATAATCAGGGGCCATAATTCAGGAAGTTACGATCCGATATGCGCAAATATCGAAAAGAAGCAAGATCTTTGGGTTATAACCTTGAATTTCAAGTTTCATCACAATCGAATCAAAATTGTGACCTCCACAGGGTCCACAACCTTGATATACCATTTTTTAACAGTATTCGCGTACAAACGGCGGCCATTTTGTATGGCAATTTTCGTCCGATTTTCCCGAAATTCGAACTCAACCTTCCTTAGGGTGTAACGGTGATATAATCAAACGTTTTTTTAAATCGAATAATAATTGTGACCTCCAAGCTAAAAAAAAAGGCGATTTTGCGTATAATCAGGGGCCATAATTCAGGAAGTTACGATCCGATATGCGCAAATATCGAAAGGAAGCGAGATCTTTGGGTTATTACCATGAATTTCAAGTTTCATCAAAATCGAATCAAAATTGTGACCTCCACAGGGTCCACAACCTTGATATACCATTTTTTAACAGTATTCGCGTACTAACGGCGGCCATTTTGTATGCCAATTTTCGTCCGATTTTCCCGAAATTCGAACTTAACCTTCCTTAGGGTGTAACGGTGATATAATCAAACGGTTTTTTAAATCGAATAATAATTGTGACCTCCAGAGGGACCACAAGCTAAAAAGGGTGATTTTTCGGACAATCAGGGGCCATAATTCAGGAAATTACATTCCGATAGCCGCAAATATCGAAAGGAACCAAGATCTTTGGGTTACAAACATGCATGTCAAGTTTCATCAAAATCGGTTCAAAATTGTGACCTCTATAGGGTCCACAAGCTAAAAACGTGATTTTTCGTACAATCAGGGGCCATAATCCATGAAGTTTTGATCCGATACATGCCAATATCGAAAGGAACCGAGATCTTTTGGGGATAAACCTATATTTCAAGTTTCATCAAAATCGGATAAGAATTGTGACCTGTAGAGAGTCCACAAACAAATTGTGGACGGACGGACGTCCGGACGGACAGGGGCGACGACATAATACGTCCACATGAAAATGTGGGCGTATAACAAAAACCTAACATATATATTTAACATTCAACAGGTGTACATGTACATGTACATGTAAAAGAAAAAGGCAAAGCAAAAAAACACATTAGTATACGGGAAACAAATTTTATATTCTGTCTGAAAGTAAAATATTATCATCAGATGCATTTTATTACAAACTGGAAGATACATGTACTAGTGGGAAGTATACACTTTGTTACTGAAATTTACCGAAAGCACTACCAAAAAAAAGAAAAGAAGGGGAGAATGGAGTTATTTCCCTTTAAACATTCTAGATTTAACCCTATGACTCATTCCAATGACATACATGTAGAATAGCCTGCTAATTCTCTAAAGGGAGGGCTTTTTATTCTATGTGATCACCAGATAAGTTCTGTATAGTTTATATTGTAAATGCATGTTAGTGTTTATCAATATATTCTATCTCACAAAGATATATTGTCAACAAACTTTCATTGTAATGCAATGGAAAATCCCCAGCAAAATATCAATAATAAAATGACCTTCACCTGAGCTGAATACATTTGGAAGCCTTGACATTTAAGTTCATGGATTTATGTACTGTACATAATATACTTTAGAGTTTTGTTTAAAAAAAAAAACAAGATCCGTTTATTTGCTTACATGTACTTTTAATCTAAAATAAGCCTCAAACTTTTAGACTGAATAAATAAAATAAGTTTATCCACTCTAAGCTTTCACTGAAATAATTTTTACATTTGAAATTCTGCACTTTCAAACAGTTAAATAATGTGCAGAATGAACACATACATTACTAAAACACTAATTAAAAAAACCTTTACAATATACTTTATTTACATATTGTAATTTATAATTATTCTCTGAGAATATGAGCTTACATGTACATGTAATTGTCTGGATGTACATTTCTGTATCCCAACAGATCTCTCTATTCAATAGATAAATTTATAAAATTTGGGGTTACAAAATACTGGCAGGTCAAAATATATAAATATGCTTTCATCTGCACACTGTGCACAGTATTCCATGCTTTAACACACATGCAATGCAAGCTGTATAAATAGTCCTACATGTAGGCCTACAAGTATGTTTCATTTTAAAGTGTTATATATATATATCATGACTGACCTTAAGTTACATGTACAATATTTACAATATATGTAGCGAAAGTTTATCCACGTGTACAGCCATGTTTAATACTGCAAAGTGCAAACTTTATACATAAAATTTGTAATTTGAATTGTACTAAGCCAAAACCAAATTAAAACGTGCAATTTTACGTTGCAAAATATTAACATAAACGTATATTTAAACTACCAGATTCTTAGCTCTTTAAAAGAGGTCAATTGCTATTCTTATTTTTTGTAATAGTAAAATAAACATTGTGTTAATTATAACCTACATGTATTAACCTGTCAGTCAGTCTTAATATCTGCTTCCACCTAGGGTGATATAGCAGACAGCTTATTAACCTTGTATTAATTGGTTTGTGATACATTTAATAACACAACAGGCATCATATTACTTATAAGTGATGTACTTTGGTGTAATACGTAATTACCCCCAATTAACTACATGTAACTTGACATGACAGGATTACTATCAACTATAAAACATCTGATAATGATTATCTAATCTTGTAGGCCTTTTTACACCTATTATTAACAGTGTTAATCCAATCAGACGAAAATTCAAATAGGTGATCTCCTGTCAAAACACAATGATCATTGTACTTAAAGTAGTTTGAAATAGTGACAAATCTGTGATGAACATTTAGTATTTTATTATAATATGTACACTATGTTTAATCAAAAATATTTGTGACATTCCAAATTAATTGCAATACAAATGTACATGTATTTGACAATTTCAATTTTGTCTTCTCTTCTTAGATACAAACATATTTTGTGTATGTTTTTTTAATCGCAAATTGATACTTGGAAATAGTGTTGAATTATTACAGATGTGGGAGAAATGATTCCTTTTGGTCAACTAAGAAGAATCACAGTGAAAAGTAGTTGGTAAGGATTCCAAAATAGCCGTAGTAAGTGGGGAAAAGTGGTATTTTCATATTCAGTGTTGCAGCTATACGGACTTATGGCCAGGTGTACCCACAGAGTACGTTCCTAAAGAAACCAGCCCTACTGTATTTTATGAAGAACTTTTTAATATACGCTGGATAGGAAAAGGGATTTCAGCTTTAAATATAGAATTGGCAAAAAAAGATAATATTTGGAGTTTTAATAAGTACCAGAAAAAATGTGTTTGTTAATTTATGTGGACGATTCAGGTAGGTCAGGGTGATGTGCAGTAACAAAGTCTAACTCAGTAGAGCAGCAGACAGTCAGCCATCTTTTTACTTGGGATACTCTAATGAATAAATTATGAAGAATTCAAAATCTCAACCCTTTTTGGTCTACACAACTTTAATGACAATTCCAAGAACGAGGATTCCATTATAATTGGTATGATAATAAATCATAAAATATAGATAGACCAGTTTTTTCTGCAAGGTTTCATCTCAAAAAAGCTGAAAGAAAAAGTACATTTTTCAAAACACAAAATGGCGTCTGCATTAGCACTTTCAGTTCTGCATATAATGGCCTCCATGTATTCAGCAAAATCTGCGACGAGTCACAGCCATATAGGCCAATGTAACTGAAAATCTAATCACAAGGCATTGCAAACAAGGGAAATGCAATTTAGCGGGATGCTGAAATTGTATTATTGGGAGAAAGGATTCGTGGTTTCACTCAACAAACAATGCTAAGTCGTCCATCAAACGTCGAAACCAGTCGCCATGTCTAAAGCAATTACATCTGCCATTGATACTTCACACAACTGTCATTCATAAAATGCTCAGCAGTGCGATTTATGTCGTCAGTTATGTCCTTTGAAATAAGTATACCGTTTGCAATAATTAACAAATGTATTATTCTATTAGATGAAACAACAGTGAGCACGACCTTTCGTCTGAAACGAGTCGGGCGGTTGAAAATGTCCGATTTCTGACAAAATCGCCGACAAAACTAACCATAAACTAAGAAGATTGTGATAGTAAAATAGACTCACCACACAAATGCTTAAACTGTCCTCAAATATAGAATTTGTAAAAACATTAAACGTATCGTCTGAAATCACAAATAAAACGATTCCAAACAATTTAAACTGTCACTGTCAGTGAACACAAAATGGAGTTGTCAATCTTTCACTTGTTTGTTTACAGTTATAAAACGAGAGTTTCAAGCATATAAAACAAGGAAAACAGGCTTATTCGTCGACGATCATAATTAAGATGCATCCCAATTTACTTTGTTCAAAAATATATTCCACATTTGAATGCTGTCTCCAGTTGATAATTTGGAATAACACCACAATTCCATTTCAACGTTTGAATTCCAGGTTTCCATTTCCAATATGGCGTCCAAAACAACTTCGGGGTTTCATCTTTGTCGGAAAAGGGCTCCTCATATCATTTTACGTCATATTATAATTTTATTTATGAACAGGTGCGAGGAAATTCCCAAAACGTTTTCTCTTTAATATTTAATTATTATCAAATTTAAATAATTTGGGAAAAAATTATGATTGTAAAAAAATGTAATATTTTTCATTTCCGTCGTCTGCTAACGAGTGCGCATGCCCAATTGATGCGACTGGGGACTTGATTGACATTTTGGGCATCTGTGATATGAAAATTGTGTAAATAGACATAAATTTATGCCGCCGTTCGTTTTCAACTTGTTTTGTTAATTTTCTAATATGCTTGATCCGTCGTCAAGCGAAGAGGAATCGGAAAATGATACCCTTGAAGACGAAAATTCGGATGTTCTCAGTTTGCCAAGTGCTGAGCAACGAAGCTTGTCAGCTAGCGGGGATAACTTGAGTGTGGTTGGGGGACATTCACGGTCCAACAGTATTCGTCCGTCAAGTCCTAGTCCATCATTAATAAGTGACCGTGAAAAAATAGAAGATGTGGAAAAACTCGAAAGAGAGGAAGAAGAAAGAAAGAAGCGTCTTCAATTGTATGTTTTTGTCATGCGATGCATCGCTTATCCATTTAATGCAAAGCAGCCGACAGATATGGCAAGAAGGCAAACCAAAGTAACTAAGCAGCAATTACAAACTATTAAAGAAAGGTTCCATTCTTTTTTAAATGGTGAAACACAAATAGTGGCGGACGAAGCATTTATAAATGCTGTTCAGAGTTATTATGAGGTGTTTTTAAAAAGTGACCGTGTCGCCAACATGGTTCGAAGTGGAGGGTGTTCCTCAAATGACTTCCGTGAAGTATTCAAGAATAACATTGAAAAACGTGTGCGAAGTTTACCAGAAATTGATGGGTTAAGTAAAGAAACAGTACTCAGTTCTTGGATGGCCAAATTTGATGCAATATACCGTGGGGAAGAAGATCCTCGAAAACAGCCCCAAAGAATGACAACTGCTGCATCAGAACTCATACTCAGTAAAGAACAATTGTATGAAATGTTTCAAAACATATTAAATGTGAAAAAGTACGAACACCAAATTCTGTATAATGCCTGTCAAGTAAGTATCCAATATTCATACAAAAGCACAACTTTCTATCTTAATCCATATAAAGTATAAAGTGTAATGCTTGACTTAGATTATCAGGCAGTAAGCATTATGGTACATTGTAAGTCTGCACACTCTGTATAAATTTGTATTTTGCATATCATATAGCCTACTACACTACTGTACCCTAAAACTACAAATTGGACAAATTTTATTTTGAAATTATGAAATTCAAGCACATTTCAATAAATTTTTTGAAATACCGTATTAGATGTCTAAAACTACATTTAAAAAAGTTACCGCTAGGAAGCAGGAGCCCAAATGACAAGAGATAACCTTTTTATATGAATAAACCATTTTTAAAGAATGTAAATAGAAATTATACAAATTTTGTTTAATAAAAATCTTTTGTGTCTGGCTTCAAGTAAAAATAGATACACATTTTATAAAGCATGGATTATATATTTGCTGTGAGTTATGGGGGAGATACACTCTGATACTGGGTTATGGTATATTTGCTGTGGGTTATAGCGGGAATACACAACAGTAATATATAAGAACTGTGAGTTATTTAAGAATACACATAGTATGATAGTAATAATATGTACATGTATGGGCTTAGTGTATATTGATCTTATAAACTTGTGTATTTTTAATCATGGTTATATTTGGTTTATTTGCTGTTATGGAGTTCTTTGAAGTTTTGTATGGAGGGGGATCCTCGCCAAAACTCTCAATTTGTGAAAATACATATGTCGTTTTGTGAAAGTACATTTGTTAATTTGTCAAAATACAAAATACATTTGTCGATTTGTGAAAGTACATTTGTTAATTTGTCAAAATGCAAAATACATTTGTCGATTTGTGAAAATGCATTTGTTGATTTGTCATACAACAAAAATACATTTTTTCATGTGTGAAAATACACCTGTCGAACCTACAAAGCACAAATTTTGAAATAACACAGCTTAACTTTATAGTTTCCACATATGTAATTTCAACATTTGTATTTTCAAGATATGTAATTTCAACATTTGTAGTTTCAACAGTTGTATTAACGACACTTGCATTATCGAACCTTGCATTAGCAAGCCATGCATTAGCGAACTATGACCATATTTGGGTTGATGACGTTGATCATTATGGAGGGGGATCCTTGCCAACGATGCTGCAAGGCCTGGATGCCGGTCAGGAAGAATTTCTTTTATTTTTTATCCCCTCCGTCATCTTAACTAAGAAAATGAGGGCTGACAAGTTACTTTTGTGTTAGGGTTAGTCCTTTCAGTGGCATATACTCTTTCAATTAACATTAGGTGGCACTAGAGTAGGAGCCCAGAGGGTCGAACCTAGACGAACGAGGTACCAATATCTGACCATATATATAGGCATCTACATACTAACCTGGGATGCACAGAAGTGGGCGTCTGTCGGGCCCAGTCCATGGGTGTGACCCTGGTGACCCCTATAATGACCCCAAAAATGGTTTTAAACTCATACATTCGAGATACCGGTCAAAACCAATCTTAAATGAAAGAATACACTCTACTGAGTACGAAATTGCCCATAACAGACGATTTTGGCCTTGGGACTGCCCAAGCTGACACCCCAAATATGACCCCCCATCCTCCCTGGGCGGCTTAAAAAAAAGGGTTATATTCATACATTCGAGTTATTAGTAGACACTAATGTTAATTGAAAGAGTATATGCCGCTGATTACGGAATTGTCCATAACAGACGATTGGGCCCATGGAATGGCCCAAATTGGCGCCCTAAGACGATGGGGCCATAAATTCGCGGTACCGGTCAAAACCAACTCTAAATGAAAGAGTACATCTCACTAGGTACGAAGTTGCCCATAACAGACGCTTATGGCCCTTGGACGGCCCAAATTGACACCCTAAATATGGACCGCAAAGCCGAAGGGTCAAAAATAGGTTATACTCATATATTCGAAGTATCAGTCAAACCAATTTTAAATGGAAGAGTACATCTCACTGAGTTTGAAATTGTCCATAACAGTTGGTTTCGGCCCTGGGGGCCAAGCTGACACCATAATATCGACCCCGAGGCTCGAGAAAAATTTATATTCACACATTCGAGGTATCAGTTCAATTTAATTTTAAATAAAAGTGTGCATCTCGCTGATAACGAAATGACCCATAAAAGATGATGGTTCAAACTGACAAAATGCATAAAATGGTATTGTGAGGCGAGATTGAAGCAGACTTTTGACACCAAGAAAGTACAATCATGGACAGGTGCAGAAGAGTAGGACGTTAACCCCCATTTCATTTCATTTCATTTCATAAGAACTGCACCTGTAGTGTTAATATTGTTTTCGTACCAGACCATCTTGTGTGTGATTAACCCATCAGGAATCACCAGAAATGGACAAAACTGGCTATAGGGCAGCTATCAAATACCTACCACTGAAAGGATAACCCTAGTACAAAAGTAACTTGTCAGCCCTCATTTTCTAAGTTAAGATGACGCCATTTCAGCTATGTGAAATTTTTTAGGGGGAGGGGATAAAAAATAAAAAATATTCTTCCTGGCCGGCATCCAGGCCTTGCAGCATCGTTGGCAAGGATCCCCCTCCATAATGATCAACGTCATCAACCCAAATATGGTCATAGTTCGCTAATGCATGGCTTGCTAATGCAAGGCTCGATAATGCAAGTGTCGTTAATACAACTGTTGAAACTACAAATGTTGAAACTACAAATGTTGAAATTACATATCTTGAAATTACATATCTTGAAAATACAAATGTTGAAACTATAAAGTTAAGCTGTGTTATTTCAAAATTTGTGCTTTGTAGGTTCGACAGGTGTATTTTCACACATGAAAAAATGTATTTTTGTTGTACGACAAATCAACAAATGCATTTTCACAAATCGACAAATGTATTTTGCATTTTGACAAATTAACAAATGTACTTTCACAAATCGACAAATGTATTTTGTATTTTGACAAATTAACAAATGTACTTTCACAAATCGACAAATGTATTTTCACAAATTGAGAGTTTTGGCGAGGATCCCCCTCCATAGTTTTGTACTACATCATGTCTTGACTGTTGGTGAATAGGGTTATTGTAGATAGGCCTACCATGTATGTAATTAACAGTTGTAACACAGTTTTAACAGGGCTTGTAGCTTGTTTGTCACACCAACATTTTGAACATTGCATCATAGATATAATATTTCTATTATATTATTTTTTTTAAATGAAATGCGGGCCTGAAAACGATAAATGCAAAGTATCCACTTATAGTATCTGCAGTTATTTTTCTATGATTTTCTATTTTTTCCAATGTGTTAGCTTAGTTAAGCATAAATATTTGGCATAAAAAGTACATTTGTACAAATGTATGGGGAAAAAAGAATCAACCTTTTTTTATATAGGAATACATGTATTATTTTTCATTTGAAATTGGATTGAGAAACGGGCTGAGACTACATGTGTATATTGTTAACCCTACTCCAGAAATTTTTACATTGACATTTCATGGTAGTTTTTGAAGTGCTTCTCACACAAATATCCAAATATCGTTGTTTTCAGGGTTAATCAAACTGATCAATTCTTTCTTGGTTTTCATTATTTACAAGTTTTGCAAATTAAAACAAATGGAATTTGGTCAGGGTTTTTTTTTTTGTCTACTCTGTGAAATTAATGATGCTAATTCAATGAAATCAAGTTACATGTAATATTAAGAAATAAAGAGATTAAGGAAGAAATATACTGATTTTAAAGCTTTCATGATCATTGTAAGAAATCTGAAATGCAACGAAATGGGTTAAAACTTGATCATATCAACTGAATTGAATATCCAACACAAAAACATAATAATGTCTTAGAGTAGACTATATTTGAGTATTTGGTAAAGTCAGAATTGAATGTGACCACAAAACTTTCGACCATAAAGCCATAATATTACAAAATGAACCGTACATTGTACTTGTTAATTTAGAGTCTAAAGCGACTGATTGTCATTTGTCGGACAAAATTTAATTTTTCATGGCCCATCCACACTAAAAATGAACTCATTTTCATTATTTGATATTTCCATTAAAGATGCATAATGCAAGATATAGATAAAGAGCGTTGAGAGAGAGAGAGAGAGAGAGAGAGAGAGAGATGGGGTTTAACTTCCAATCAACACAAACTAGGTCATTTCGGGACTAACATATGGTTTAATTTTATTTCAATAATTCGCTTGCGCGTAGGGGTCTTTAGCAGTGGGAGGAAACCGGAGTGCCTGGAGGAATTTCACAAGGTTGAGGAGGCGCCCCTATCTCCACGCCACATACGCTCACACCAGGGCTCGAAACCACAGCCGCAAGCCAGAGGTGACCGGCCAGCTAGAGGTCGAAGCGCGGCACTCTAGACAACTAGGCCATCCCACCCCCCCCCAAAGAGCGTTAATAGATAATGCAAAAGGAATACATTGAAAATTTCAGTCAAATTACTTTTTCTTGAAGTTATATGAATGTTTTGATAGCAAATAGTCTTGATACTGAGAATGGAATCCAGTACGTTTCTAGTAAGATTGTATATTTCTATTTTCCATATTCCAAAATTGCTGTGCTTTTATTGGAAATGACTTCTTGATAAATATTTCAGGTGCGGATCCAGAGGGGGTGTCCAGGGGGTCCGGACCCCCCCCTGCTCAGACTTGAAAAAAATTTTATGCGATTTTATTGGCGATTTAGACCTGTTATTTTGGAATTTACCTTCCGGAAATACATCAGAATGAACCAAATTGAATCTAATTTACCAAATTATCGATTGAGCGCAATTAGTTAAGCAATTATCAAACCTAGACCCCCCCCCCCCCCCTGAAAAAAATCCTGGATCCGCACCTGTATTTTCATTGGAATGTATCTTTAAGTTGATATTGATATCACACCGCCATCATTCTTGTATGAGCCAGCCCATTTTTCATGACAGTTTTTATAACATTTAATATAGTTTTCTGTGATCTAACTTGTTGTGTATTTCACATGCAGGACTAAAGGTTAAATGGAATATGGAGTTTATTTGTGCATTTAACACGCAGGATTAAAGGTTAAACATACATTATACAAGAGCTAAATCTGCCAGTTGCACATGTTTCTCTAGGCCTGAAATGTTATCTAAATTATTAATTCAACATTAATTTACTTATCCAGACCATAATAAACTCCCAATGGCGTCGCTATCTTGCGATATTTACTGGATTAGAATTCTATTGGCTTCTTATAAACATTCATTAAAAATTAAATAGAAAAATGGATAATTGAGACAATGTTTTTAATCATACTCATTTTAGTAATGATGATGAAGGCTAGGCTCAAAATTCAAATGCAAAAATCTTGGTTCAAAGTGAATCAATTTGACTAAAATTTTCATCAAATTCCATTTACATTATCTAGTTTTTAGCTATTATAGCTAGAACTGCCAGCTCTTTACATAATTTCCCATAATTTATCTTTACACAAGTATGGATTTTAATACATGTTCTATATAATTAAAAGTAAATTTATTTAAATAAAAACTATATCATTTTGGTTAAAACATTGTTCAATTCAAGCAGTTGTAAAGTTATGGCCATTGTAAGTATCCAATCGTTTCACAGGGCTAATTGTGGCTGTTTCTCTAAGGCAGGTGGTAATAATAATTGTGCCATCTTTTCATACTAGCCAGCTCATCGTTTGGGAAAGCCTTATTTATACAACTTCATGGGTTGTCGAGTCGTTGTTTTTTGTATTTCAGAGGCGAGCCCAAGCAAGCTCCCCTCAATCAACAAATTGAAAAAAATGACTCTCCTGAGAGGTTCTCCCAGTTTCGATAAGAGGAATGCTTTAGAAATTAAGGAGAGTGATTTAGAAATTAAGGAGACTGATCTGATATTAAGGAGAGTGATTAGTAGATAAATGTTAATAAACCCCCAATGACTTTGTACAGGAAAGTGATTTTCAATTTTAAGGGGAGGGGAAAAAAACTCCCCTAGGTCGACATTCAGGTGAGCTGTATGGGCTCGAGAGCGATCATTCGCCTTAAAAAACAATGACTGGTTTTCTCTGTGTTGTCTGGTTTCTTCACACTGCTAAAGACCCCTCCCTTCGCGCAAGCGATTATTGAAATAAAATTGAACCATACATGTATGTTAGTCTTGAAATGACCAAGTTTGAATCGAGTGGAGGTTAAACCCTGTTTCTCTCTCTCTACATGTATTTATACTCAGATGTCCTTTCTTACATTACAACAGTCTTCACATTAATTATTAATTTGAAATATACAACAACGAATTGTTTGTCTTCCAAAGAAATTTTAAGGTTTTCTTCTCTCCCCCCCCCCCTGCCTATTACTCGATACATGCAGTGAACACATAGATTTAAAAATGCTAAGAAAAAGCACTATGTAACCTAATATATTCAATATCACTCCAACCCAGCACACCATTATTGTTTATGCAATCATAGAAAGATTAACTGTTTTGATCCTCAACTGAAATCTTTCTGTTTTTACATAAAATGGATATTACTTTGATCAAGATGTCAGAACTATGAATAATAAGCTTAAATTATCTTTGTAGTTTGTTTTTATGCAATCATTTAGAAAGATTCCTGTATAAAAACCATGATTTATAAGACAAACACAAGTCAAGCTATACATACATGTATGTATTTTTGTCTCGATTTCAGCTATGCTTAATTAACTCTTAGGCAATAAAATGAAATGGGGTATAATATCTTACTGCTTTCCAATTACAGTTCTTGAGATGAGACATTAAACCGAGGTCCCATGTACACATTGGTGTGCACGTAAAAGAACCCTTGACAGAATTGAATTCAAAATAAGAGTACATGTAGACCTGTAGTGCTGCAGTCTGGGCAAAATGTCCCTCATAGCAAACTGCAAGGCATATGCCAGTCTTCATTAGCTCAGATTGGGTCGATATTTAGGATACTCAACCACATTTCATTTCTGCATTAACTAGAGGCATGATTAGAGGCATATCAGAGAATCTTTGACATGATGCCAACATTTTTTTTTTAAGCCATCAAAGGAACTGGACACTTTTTTGTGCATGGCAATGCCTGCATTCAGCACCATCTTCATGTATTAAATTTTATGGACTATAAATTATATATTTATTCTATATGGGAAATAGACAATCAGCTTTAATTGAAAGCTGACTTGTTATGAACAATAATTTATTTTGTATCATGCAGTGTCACTGACTCGCTGTCGGTATCATTGGACAACGATAACCAACAAAATACATGCTTGCCTGAAATTGCTTCCAGGGCTAACTGGAATTATTTAGATAAGAGACAGATATACACATGTACCCTACTGGCACATGGTATAACATTATTAAAAGTTTGTAATTACTATAGAATATAGATTCAATTATATAAAAGGCATTGCAGGGTAGTAAACTTTGTCTGCATGCCTGTAAATAATCTTAATTAAAATCAACCTGTGAACAATATCATAAAAAATATATTGTACGTTAATAAACATTCGTTAGGTAAGAGCTGATTCTGCCTATTGCGGTCTTAATTTGGCTTTAAATGTTACATGTCATTATGTATATAAACTATTATTTAGACATTTATTAACTTGACTAGCCTATAATCAACTTTCTAAACCATTGAGTGGCAGAGATTTAAATGGATTGAAACGCTCGTGAAATTTTAAAATTTAACAATAAAATGGATAATCAAGACTTGGTATTGTTTTCCACTTTGGATGCTACATCTTCCAACGATATAACTTTGCGCAGAATAAAGGAATATGAATGTAATTTTCAATATATTCATTTTTTTATTATCATCTAATTTTGAACTGTTATAGCAAGAACAGCCAAAGCTACACTACATAGAAATTGTAATATAAATAAACAACAGTAAGCTTCACAGTTTGTAGGAAGTTCACCACATAGCTACATGTAAATTGAGCATCTTACCTTCTATCAACTAGCATCAAATTCTGTGGACAATACAGGATACACTCCTTCTCTCTCAAGTTGTTTTGTTTATTTCTATATCAATCATGCTATATTAATTTTGAACTTAGAAATTTTTATCGTCACGTTCGATTACATTACATGAACATTCTTAGTGTTATTTTATGTTAATTTCGTTGTCAACCTACATTTATTGTTATTTTATTGTCGTATTGAATTTTAATTGACCATTATAATCTATATTCTATTAGCCCAGGTTAGGTGCAAAAGAGTAGGATGTTAAACCCCATTTCATTCATAATCTATATTTATTCAAAATTCAAATTAGTAAATATATTTATTAGTATTGTGATCCTTGATTCAATAAACAGTAATATTAATAACTAATATGATTAATGCAAATGGTCAATATATCACACTCAATTAAAGGGGTTATAGTCACTGACAGTATTGCATTTCTAGTCCTTTAAAGATACGTTCCCAGAAAATTATTTATTCGGTGGTTATTTCCAATAAAGGTATGGAAATTTTGGTATGAAAGTAGAAATATCCAATCTTACTAGAAAAGTACTGGATACCCAGAAAAACACTCATGGAGCTCGTACAGAGCAAAAATGAGGGGGTGGCACTAGAACAAAACTGAGAGGGTGGCACTAAATCGAGTTACATGCATAGACTGTCTGACTGCTTTTCATTAGGGAGTGATTAATGTATATGTTGATGAACATGATCTTGAGCGGACAAAGAAAGAGTGAGAAACTTAAACGTAAATCAGATTCTGATACTAATCTCTGGAAAAAGGACAGGGGATAATCCCAGAATTTTATGGTAAATGGACAGAAATTAATGACAACATTCTCTTCTATATACCATGAGTTATTGAAGGGCTTCAACCAATCTGTCAATTAGCTGCATTGCAAATATGATCAAGTTTTTATACTTACTGCCCCTGAAAGTCATTTTGGCACAACAATGTTTATTTCATATTGCTGAAGGGAACCAATGAAATCTGTCATAGCTGCATTGCAAATGATGATTATATGAAATATTTATTTCAAATTTTTGAAGGAACCGATGCTTTGTAATAGTTTTATTAGTTTCTAATTTCTTGTTAATTTTAATTATGTATTGAGTCACCTGGCATGGTTTTGATTCCCCAGTTACATGGTAAGGAGATTCAAGGGTCATCTCTTCATTGTTATGTGTTTACTCCGGTTTCCTTCCACAGCTAAAGACCACTACGCACAAGCGAATTGTTGAAATAAAATTGAACCATGTGTTAGTCCCAAAATGACCTAGTCTGTTTCGAGTAGATGTTAAACCCCATTTCTCTCATGGTCTAATTACCTATATGGCACTTGTATTTACTATTAAATGTTTGTGTACTATTTTGTATAGTAGTGAAGGTCTTATTGACATAATTCCAGGATAGTAGTAGTAGAATCGCTTAGCTCCTTGTGAATGAATGACCCGTTGTCATAGTAACCATTGATTCAAACACTTAATTGTAAATGGGCAAGAAACTGTTGTATTTACCCTGTACAAAGTGGAATAATATCACATGCGATTCTACACATTAGTGAGCAAACATTTCTGTTGTCTAAACATAACATGAGCAAATCATGTAATTTCCCCAATTAACATATCTTGTTGCAGTATAAGGCCAATTTTTGTCAGAGGTACGGTACATGTACTGTATTAGTGAAATATAAGAAAGAAACTTGGCTATGGAGACTTAGCCAAGGTTTGCATTATTTTAACTAAAATATGACCTTTCTAAAACTTTTGTTTTAATGTATCAAATACATCAATACGAAACTGTGCAAACTTTTGCGTTTCTGGATCAAAGATATTTCTCATAAACAGTGATTGAATGTTGAGTAAAGTATTAACTGAAGCCAGAGACTGCTGTGTGGATTTTGGGGTCTGGTTAGGCCGTGTAAAATTGATACCTTGTTTCGTCTTGTCCATGCGTTTAGGAACTGGGACACAAAAATCCCCCGCACAGCTTCTCAACACAAAATAAAAATGAAAATGATTATTTTTTTTTAACAGAATAAACTTTCTCTGAATGTTTAAAAGTTAATATTATGCCATAGAGCCATCGCTTATACATTTGATTAGCCGATCAGCATTGGTGTTTCTAGTAGATTACCAACAGTTCTGTGCACCGTATGCCAATAACTCGTCATAACAGACCGTTTCATTGGGTAATCCCTCACATCATCCAGAACATGTCAATGATAACAACTCTTCCATATCCTAGTGCAGTAAGACAAGTAAAACGAAATTTTGAACTATAAAAAATGAAATGAAATAGACATTATCTTCAGCAGTTAAATATCCCATGACAGTTGGAAATCAAAATAATACTTTCTGTCAAATACGTCTCTGATGGCACATGGTGTGTCTGTCTTTATTAAACAAGTTGGTTCAGAAAAATAAGACCTTAAAAGGAGCTAAATCGCTAATATTTGAGACATAGGAATTGCCTCAAATGGGTTTCAACGCAAACTGATTTATATTCAATTGTACTCTAATTTCAAATCAGTTATGTTCGGCGAAATACGCCAGACATTTCAATGTAGTGGCTATTTCGAGTGTCTGGTTATTCCAGTCTACATATACCATTTGATTTGGCACAATTGTCTAGCCTTGTTCTTCGAGTCTCTTGCTAGAACTAGGACTGAAACACATTATTGTACCAATCTTTAATGTTTATTTTGTCTTAAATATTGGATATCAAAAGCCCCCATTCTCCCGGTAAAATGGCAACATCAGTGTTGATTTAAATTGCCAAATAATTTGTGTTTTGACTTTGGGCGATATTGAGTTCATGTCTTAGCTACTTGAAATCATATTTCATGTAATTTGGCACCTGAAATTTTATGTGGTATTGGTGAAGACAGTATCAATATCTTTTGTTGAGAGACAATACATGTATCTAAATTGTATGCTTTTTGGATTGATGATGGGGGGTTGGGATAGCCAAGTGGTCTAGAGTGCCGCGCTTAGACCTCTAGTTGGCCGTTCACCTAGGGCTTGCGGCCGTGGTGTGAGCGTATGTGGCATGGAGATAGGGGCGCCTTCTCAACCTCGTGGGTTTCCTCCAGGCACTTCGGTTTCCTCCCACTGCTAAAGAACCCTACGCGCAAGCAAATTATTGAAATAAAATGAAACCATACTTTAGTCCCATAATGACCCAGTTTGTGTCGAGTGGACGTTAAAACCCATTTCTTTTCTCTCTTCTTCTTGGATTGATGATATTCCTTTAGTAGAGATCCAACTTTAAACATATTATAGTTTTTAAGAGATTAACAATCCCACAAATCAGGATTAGTGACTTGAATAGGCCTGTAGTT
This sequence comes from Patella caerulea, assembly GCA_036850965.1. Lineage (NCBI taxonomy): Eukaryota > Metazoa > Mollusca > Gastropoda > Patellidae > Patella > Patella caerulea. The sequence continues at coordinate 67,807,337 of JAZGQO010000010.1, read as the reverse complement.
TGCTAACTTGTTTTTGATAATGTTTACACAAATAAGATATAAAGAATACATTTCATGATAGCATGTAGTTTTCCTGCACGAAATCAATTTCAGTGAAAAAATAAAGGCAAATAATGTCTCTTGCACATCTTATAGGTTTATTATATTGGATATTTGTACAGAATTGAACCATTTGGGGATTTTTATTTGTTTTAGAATAAAACTTCTACAATATTGTGATTTTCAATCAGTCATCATGAATCAATTTTAGTTGCAAAATATACTCAGACATGTCGAATGTGGGCTCATCAAATTGAAGATTTGTTGCTTTCTTTCAATGTATGATATAGCGTAGGAGTAGAGGAAGTTGAACAATTCTAATTTATTACATGGATTGAAAAAGATTGTAGTGTTGAGAGTCTGTAGATTTTAATTCAATATTGAGGTCTGATAGTGTTGAATTACGGTGGAATCAAATGATTGTAATGCTATAAATAGACACAACTTAAAGATATTGATAGAGGCAAGCGTTCAATAATTACTATGTTTCTGGATCAAACTGACACTACAGCATCTATCAATCATTTCACATCAATAGTCGGCAAACTTACACAATTAAATTACCCTTGTACCACAATAAATGTTGTTTCACTAATAAGTAACATTTTATGGTTTGTTTGTATTCAAATGTGTGTATATTGTTACCCATTGTCCATTCGTCGGTGGTCCACAATTTTACTTATTTATGGTACTTACTTCATGTCTCATGTGTTGTTATTCTTGATGGGTTTTTTTATTTTATATGCCCTCATTGAAATGTTGTTTAATATTGACGGTGTATGGCCGCTGTCAACAATTTCTTGTCAACACTCTCTACATGCTACATAATTTGTTGTCTGATCTTTTTGAAAATCATATAGGGCAATTATTTCTTTTACTCCCGACTTCGGTGTCGACACGGGAAAAACCCGGATTTGCTTAACGTTGTGTATTAGGCGCACCCCTTCTAGAACTGTTTTGAGAACTGTTCAGAAGATTTAGCTGCTGTAGTGTGTATGTTGGCAACCTATCTTATTTCTTAGTACAAGAGAACACTATAATATTTCTAAGGTTTGGTTTCTGTTAAGAGGAGAGTTGCGGATTTAGCTTAATGTATGTAAAATGCCTGACAGACAAAATTATTAATTGTAGCCTATGTGTACTTGTATTTTTTAGCAATGACAGCCCTTATCTAAGTTGTATGTGACATTTTTAACTCTGTACCCAGGCCTGGATATACATGTAAGGCACCTGTCACTGACAATGTCAGGCACAAATTCAGGCTTTGTCGGGCACACAACCTCAATTTAAAGATCTCCTGACAGTTGGAAAAAAGAGAGGGTTCTGGCATTACTGGCCTGTCAAAATTTCCTTTACATGAATACAGATGTAGCACAATGCATGACATTATAAGTGCAGGAAAGTAAAATGGCCATCCCTATTTCTTTTTTACTGGTATGGTACATAATATATGGTTGATAATATTAGAGCGTAGAGGGAATCATTAATATTACATCCATACATCTAATTCATTTTAATGTTGACTTATAAGAAACGGTGATTAAAATATCCTGCTGTATTATTTGGTGCTTCAATAGGTAATTGGAATTTATTGGCTTGGAAATTCAAGATAAGTTTTCTAGACGATCCCCATGAACACCTTAGGGGATAAAATCCAATAAAATTTGTCTGCTTTGAATGATTTAGAGTGATTTATTACTTGTCCTCACTTCTACCTCAATCAATAAGAACTAAGACTCACTCTTTCAATAAATATTACTTTTTTCTTTATTTAATTTTCTCATCAAGCAATGGAACGCTAGGCTCTTGACTAGAATGTCTTGGGCTCAAATCCTGGCCGTGATTTCACAAAGCATTCTCTGAAATTGACATTTTTAAACTTCTGTTTATGAAATTAATCAAATGAGCATTATGTCAAACAAGAGAACCGAGTATCTGCTTCCAAAATATTTTAAAATTATTACAAATGATTAAATATAGTGACTGTGTGACATTTCGCATTAACATTAAGTTGAACAAAGGTCACAAACCAGGGGAAAAAACACTGCCTTCCAACACAATCAATAGAACTATGACACTGTCTTGATTTTTTAAGTTCAGTTCCTCCAGCAGGTCTAAGAAGGAAATGTACCTAGTTTTTTGGGTGGGATAAAACAAAAAAAGGCTCATCTACAATATATTATATACACATTAACAGTAGATAAAGATAATGTTCATAGAGTTAATGTACACGTTTTAAATCTTTTAAACTACATACATTATGCAAGAGCTAAATCTGCCATTTGCAGGTCTTTCTTTAGGCCAGAAATGTTATCTAGATTATTAATTAGTCGTGTTAATTAACTTCTTCAGACCATAATCAACTCTTGATGTCATCGCTAGACTGCGATATTTACTGGATTAGAACCTGGTCTTCAGCTGATGATTAAATCAAAAAATGGAAAATCAAGACTCTGTTTTTTATCGTACTGACTTTAGTAATGATGATCGAGGCTAGGCCAAAAATTCAATCACTAAATTCCTTGTTCAATTTGAAATTTTCAGCAAATTCTCTTTACATTATCTATTTTCTAACTATTGTAGAGAACTTCGCCAGCAAGTTCTTTATCAAATCTCCCATTATGTAACTTTAAGCATAGATTTTTAGCAGTGGGCCGAAATTTGGGAAAAGATTTTAATATTGTGTTCTTCAACTAGGAGGCGGGATTGGATGACTGAATGGTTAGCGCATGTGCATTGAATCATAAGGTCAACTGGTGTTATTTCCATCGCCCAGTTGAACCATGTTAGTCCAAAAATGACCTAGTTTGTGTTGAGTGAACGTTGAACCCCATTTCTCTCTTTTTCTCCCTCTCTTCCCCCCCCCCCCTCTATCTCATATAAAACATATTCATAAATTTTGGAAAGAATTTTAATACTGTGTTCTTCAAGTATGACAGTGTGTTTATTGATCATATCAAACCAAGATGTCAGGATTTTAAAACATTTTCTATTGCTTCCTACACCTATCAATCTACTGTATCCATAAAGTAAATATATTTGTGTGGTTTCAAGTCAATCATTGAAAGTAAATAAACTGGTTTTATGGAGTTGATAGATTGTTCAGCGACTGCATCAGATATAATGAGGAAGGATGAAATGCCGTCTAGATAAATGTGATAGATTTTCATATCTAAGCTTGCATAGCTTACAGAAACACACAGTGTGTGGGCACAGGTTTTAAAATGGATTTTTCTTAATAATAACATGTTTGTATGTGTCTATCTACACTCCGTGATCAATGTCACAATATAGATTTCTTAAAGTTAGTTGAATTAAAAGCCCAAGGTTGGCTTGTTCTAAAGGAAATTTATCTGAGATAAAAATCTAAAGTCAATGAAACTATGTTTTTTAGTAGTTTCGTTAATTAAAGCTGATGGGCATTGTTTTGCATTTTATGACAATATCTAGTTTTTCATGGATTAATCGATGAAATGTACCCAGATTAATTCCTTAAAGATGCTTTATGCAAGAGATAAATCTGCATATTGCAGATCTTTAATTTGGCTTTAAATCTTACATAAACTATTTAGTTCAGTCAATTTATGATTTTACCCCTAACAAATTGCAAGAAAAGGTTTTTATGCATTTTTGCGTTTATTTGGTGTACTTTATAAAATCCCCAAAGTTTACCTACCAAATTTTGTGCACCGGCAATTAGTAAAAAATCCAAGATGGCCGACATTTGCCTAATTTATAATGTTAAAGAAAATCCTAAACTGTTGGTTTAAGACCCTTTAAATGTTTTATGAACATATAAATTAATGCTTTTAGGTTACCTTTTCATACAAAGATTTAACCAGTAGTGCTCACTAGTCCCTTAAAGCAGAAAGATGCTACCAAAAACCATCAAAAAAACCTTTTCTTGCAATTTGTTGGGGATTGACTCCTTTTTTTCATAAATTGACTGGACTAATTAAACATTGATTAACATGTCAAGGCCACAATCAACTGTCTAGGCCATCAGTGAACTCGGATTTTAAGTTTTAAGAAGATTAATACACCATGGCTATTTTTAAGGATTTCATTCAAAAATGAAGAAGCAAGGCTAAGACTTGAATAACAAGTACCGTTGTTACGATAAGAAACAATAAATGCCACATCTTGTCAAAATTCCAAATAGTGATATTTTCGCTCTGGAGAAAGTAATGAAATTTTCAATATATTCATTTTGCATTATCTGTTTTTGAAATATCATAGTAAGAATGGTCAGCTCTTTATCCAAATCTTACGTAATGCATCTTTAACAAAACAAAACTAAAACATCAATGGTAAATAATGTGGTTCATGAAGATCTATGAGCATCATCTAAGGAGTTTTTATTCCATTGCAAACTACAATATTACAAATTATAAAGGAACAATGATACAAAAATGGTTGAATTCCGTTCTGTACTTTTACAAAGTTTCACAATTGGTATGTTCATTGTCACATGGTCAATTTCGGTGATACAGGGCACCTTATTGATTTGGTGCATAGCTAAAGGGAATATTTTTTTTTTTTTTTAGGGGGCTGATATTTCAATTCAATGGTAACCTTGTGAATTATATTAGTAGTTTAATCTTGGTGAACTTTGTGAATCATACGCCAAATTGTAGTCTTGGTCAAGTATATTTAAATCTTGGTGAATTTTTTGGTATCTATAGCATCGTACTAAATCATTCTATATGTTGAATGAAATTAAATATCATAATTTTAAAGGAATATTGAATAACACTCATTTGGAGAAGATATTTGTTTTGAAGGCTAAAATTACTTTTTTTGTCAAAATGTTCGGTAAAAAATAATTTTTTAAATTATTGGTTTTATGAAATCACAAATGGCATAAGGCATTAAATGGTGAAACTTTTATGAACCAAAAACTGTTAAAAGTGACATGCAGAAAATTGTCTATTTCTCCGCAACTGAACAAGTTAGAAACCTTTTTTTAGTGATATCTATATGATCGTATGGGTTCATTTTATTTGTTGAATGGAATTAAATACATACTGTCAAACATACTTTAAAAATACAGTTTTGTACAGCATGGTGTCCTTTCCAGTGTCAATTTTAAATTCTGCTTAAATTGATATAATTCACATCTGCTTTATGCATCAAATGGTGTTTTATGAAAATCCAATAATAATTGACTCTTTTACAGGTAAAATAACTTGAAAAGTGAATCATGCAAAATTGCCCATTTCTTTATAACTGCTCATATTACAAACTATTTTCAACATAGATTGTCTTCATTTAGATATATGCTACAAGTTTATTGACATTACATAGAAATATTTTAGAATGTGTAAAGCCTGAATGGGTTGTAAATTACTTAAATTTAAACTCTTTTTTCCCCCATAAATCGAAATGCGCAAACACAAAACCAAAATTGGTTATGCAAAAATGTATCGCAAATTAAAATCTGACAATTATTGTTTAAATTACAGCAATATTTTTAAGAACGACAACTTTGGTGATTTTGCAAAAATGGCTTTATTCTCTAAGTCACATCCACTTTCCCAGGAAAACAGAAGACATCATAATGCTGCGACAAGTCCCAGATTTAATTAAAATGATAAAAAAAAAAACATAAAAATAATATTAAGAAGGAGAAGAATCCAAACAAAAACAGTAGTGTTTCACACAAGTTAGGCAGTGTGAAACCCTAATTAATAAGTTGTGTTGTATGTTGGAAATTGGGAAAGAGGGTAATTATTGAGCAGACAGTAAGGTCTAAATAGTAAGGCTAACTGCAGACTAATCACAACAAATTATTATTGCATACAGTTATTGCCACTTTATATGAAAAGAAACGTTTTTGTTAAACAAAAATAAAAATGGTTGGAGTTGGAGCGCCCAATTTTAGATTTGTTTTTTTTGTTAGTTGATTGATTAATTAAACATGATGTAAGTTAGACAGACAGTAGTCTCAGTATGTCATACAGTTTATCAATGCAATCTTAGGCCACATCAATTTAAATTTCTGTTCTTCATGAAGATTTGGAGGAGGGAGGGGCGCGAATGATTAGCGTGTGGTTTCAATTCGCCAGTTGAATGTGACAGGAATAAGGTCGTTTGTCCAGCTTCGTGGGTTTTTCTACATGTTCCCTGGTTTCCTCCCACCCATATGTGCAGGCAAATTATTGAAATAAAATTGAACCATGTGTTAGTCCCGAAATGATCCAGTTGTGTCAAGTGGACGTTAAACCCCATTTCTCTCTCTCACTCTATTTTCTTCATGAACACCTCTTTTATCTACCTCGAATTTCTTCAGCAAAAAAATTGATTTCAAAATCGAATGTACTTAGTTGTTCTTATCAAAAGCTTTTAGCTACAATTGTTTAAAGATGCATTATGTTAGAGCGAAATCAGCCTATTGCACATTTTTATTTTGCCTTCAAATACTATATAAACTATTAGTTAGACAGTTATTAAAATATCAACTCTCTAGAGCATCGAATGGCTGAGATTTAAATGGATTTAAACAATCAAGGCCAAGTCTCAGTTGTCAAATACTTTTGCTACTATATAGTATAATAATAGATTTTATGCTACATCTTCAAGCAGCCTATCTTCACTCAGAATAAAATAACTTAAAAGAAATTTTCAATTTATTCATTTTTCATTATCAAGAATGTCCAGCTCTCTATCTAAATCTTGCATCATGCATTTTTAAGTTTTGAAATTTTAACGATACATTGAGTGTGTTAATTATTTATTAAGATCCTGAAGAACTAAAAATACCTGAACAAACTGGATCAATGACGACTCCGATCTATAGGCCTTAACACACTGGATCAATGACTACTCTCCGATCAATAGGATATATATAGGCTTTACTATGTATTAAAAATTAACGGGTTTGTTTCTGTAAGCAGACTGACCAATCAATTTTCTTGTAATATCAGTTCATTAGGAATACTATTCAGCAAACCAGTCAATAAAGAGATGTGAAAACTACATGTGTGACCCACACGCTATACACTAAGGGTGTTGGCTAAGAATGTTCCAAGTCCCGAAATGACCTAGTTTGTCCTCACTCTCTAATAGTCTCCAAGAAAATTCCTCCGGATTTTCCTGCGTGGTTTCCCCTTGTCAGTTGTGCGGGATGTGAGGGCCTGACAAGGACAGCTGTCGTTCAAATGGGACAAAAGACTGAGGTTCAGTGCACATATTCAGTTGGTGTTCTCACTACAATAGTTACAAAATGAATAATGTAAAGTGAATTTGCTGAAAATTTTAGACAAATTGATCCACGGGAATTAAGTGATTGAAATTTAAGCCTAGCCTCGATCATCATTGCTAAAGTCAGTACGATAAAAAAAAAACATAGGCTTGTTTTTCTCTTTTTTGATTTAATCCCAAGCAGCTGACTGGATTCCAATCAAGTAAATATCGCAGGCTAGTGATGCAATCGCGAGTTGATTATGGTTTTGATATGTTAATTAATGTCCTATTAATAATTTAGATAACATTTCAGCCGGGTCCTAACGAAAGCCCTGCAATTGGCAGATTTAGCTCTTGCATAATGTATGTTTGACTGCTCAAGCTAGCCAGTTTATGATTGTTTAACTGACAATTTATCATAATAACTTCCTAGTATAACAAAACATTCTCTGATATTGTTTAAAATTTATTTAGCTATAAATCACCGTTTATGAGTAATATTTTTGATCCAGAAACATAAAAATTTGCACATAATTTCTTATTGATGTATTTGGTACATTAAAACAACATAAGTTTTACAAAGGGCTATATAATATGTAAAAATTCTTAATTCAAGTGTGTGAATGTATGTGAAACCAGGGACTGACGCGGAAAAACCCCCAATTCAAACCCAAGCAGACAAAATGTCTGGAACAACTGAACTAGTACCTGCCATATTGACATGTATTAATAAAATCAATAAAAATCACAAATCTGTGCCAGGCCAGGCCCTGAGTTCACAAAACATTCTCATGATTAAGTTAAAATTTACTCAAAATTGTTGCCTTATCTTAACTAAAATGTAGCTCGATCTGCTTCGTTAACATCTTGTTCAATTTGTGAGGTTTTCATGAATTCAAATTATCCGCCCTGAATCATAGGTTGATTCTACGAACCAATCAAAAAACAGCTTACATACCAGTCTTGGAGTCATTGTTTACACACGGTACAATTTTATGGATACACAATTACTGAGATTGATGCTAAGCGACGTTTCGACGAGGATACTCTCGTCTTTATCAAGCAAATAATACAAATATGTAAATGGTGGGTAAATATATTCACCACAATAAACTAAGTTGCAATAAAATGTAAGTTACTTCCCTTCGCACAATCCATGGGTCAGTTTTCTAAGGAATAAACCTATTGTATTATTGTATTTTTCAGTTGGATAATGCTGATGAGCAGGCTGCCCAGGTTAGACGAGAACTTGATAATAGATTACAAATGGTGGAAATGATGGCAAGAGTAAGTTCTCTTTGAATACAGTCTACACAGGACCTGTACAGGACCTTTGTGTTTCGTAGGATGTTAAACTCAATTTCATTTCATTTCACCTTGTGTTTCAACATTCAGCGTGATTCAAATACTTAAAATCTAATGCAGCTTCTCAAATTAGGTTGAATATTAAACACATATATATTTATCATGCAAGAACGTTGTGCTAGAGCATGCTCATTTTATGACATATTTTCAGTATTGTGTTGTTGCTTGAATATGAGCATATTTTGTGGATTTTGCACTTCAAAAGGACATTTATTATATTTAGATGACTTTATTGTTAAAATCAACATTTGTATCTTAGAATTAATATTTGTTTTAAGAACGCTTAATAAATAGCTTTTTGGTCTTCCATAAAATGCAGAACCCGAAACAATTTGCTTGCTAGAGCACCAAAACCTTTTGTTGTGGATTTGACGCTTTATAAGTGGGCATTCATTATATTAACTCTGTGATGCCTTTATAAAAAGATGAATGTGCAAGTAATTAATGAGCATCATTTTATTATTATGTAATTGATGTGGTTGACGTCAAGCCTTTCAGTTACTGAATTGGCATGTTATAAGATCAATCAGTTGATATTTAAAACAATATTTATCTGTGGTGTTCATATTTAAGATAGACTGTGCATTGTAAATATCAAAAGTTAATGCATCATTCCTTTGCTTTGTTCTTGTGAAAATGTCATCCATTGATTTGTTTACCCCTATTCAGTTCTTTGTTAAATTGATGTTTAAATTTCAGACGAGACGTCATCCAAAGTTCGTTGTAAAAGAGATGGAGAGTATGTACATAGATGAATTAAAGGCATCAATTAATATGTTAATGGCTAATCTAGAGAGTTTACCTGTCTCCAAGGGTGGAGCAGATTCGAAATATTCACTACAAAAACTCAAACGATACAACAGGTAATATAACAATAAATAACATATTTTATACTTTATCCAATGTTATCACAGGGCCAAATCATTGGAAAACCAAGCAATAGTCTTAAAATGTTTGTTAAAATCTATGGTTTGAAATTTTAATTTTGTATTTCCAAAATTATATATTTTTAGATTTTTGTCTGCAATATGTATCCCTAGTCAGGTGTAAAGAAAAATCCCAGGACAGTTAAAGATAAACAGACATGAAGCTGACTGGGAAAATGTCTTCCCAACTCATAATTTGTTGACTGAATCCATAGACTTAATATTCTTCTTCTCAGTTCTTGGTTCGATAAAGTGTGGATCGGCCAATTCAAGTACAGCCGATATGAAACTTGTCCGCTTTGTTCTTAGGACTGTGTTTATTGATATGACCTTACAATTCCAGGATGGTTACAATAATGTCATATTATGTTCCATATTCATATGTATCGAATATTTGTTTTTCTTTCTTTTTTTGTTAATTACTTTAATGACAGTATTGAATAAAAAATTTAATTTGTTTATTTCAGGGCACAGCATTCATCTTTGTCTAAAATAGACATGAATGATACAGACACTGATCCTGGTTTATCGAAGTTAGATGTTGTCCTTTCCTTTACATTAGAGGTAAATCAACATCAATTTAATTTCTTTTGTCAGTTTCAAACTGCATTTCTGTGGGATAAAACAAATCTCATCCATGATAATTACTACATGAATTGTTGCCCTTGATTAGATTTTATATCTTGTAAATGCTCCTGTCACCTACTAAAAAATAAAAATATGACAGCTTTGTGTCCGTTTGTTGACTGCTTGTTCAAATGACTTATTTGTTCACGAATTGCTGCCCTTGATAAGATTTTAGTATCTTGTAAATGCGTCAGTAACCTACTAAAAAATAAAAATGTAACAGCCTTTGTGCCCGTTTGTTGACTGCTTGCTGGAATGACTTAGTTGTTAGGGTAGGTTAGTGGAGGGAGGTGTGTTTCATTGCCTGGTAATCCATCCTTTATATCTGCATTATGTGATTCAAATATTATTACTTTTTCCATTGACCAGGTACACGTGATAGAGGTAAAAGGATTAAAGGCTTTAGCATCCAATAAGATAGTTTATTGTACCATGGAGGTAGAGGGAGGAGAAAAACTACAAACAGATCAAGCGGAAGCATCAAAACCATGGTAAATAATCTCCTATGATTATTTCATAGGGTTAGAGCCACGTTTCTCAACCTTATCTCACCGCTCACCCCTAAATGAACTCTCAACCAACCCATTTACCCCCAGAGTTTTGAGGAGGTTACTGACCGCGGAGCCGTTGGCTTCAAAGCTGGTTACTGCGAGCGCCGTAGGCGCAAAGCCCGTTGAGGAGGGTCAAGGAACCCTAGGAAATTTTTGGAAATTGGAGCCCGGAAATGTGATTTCCAGCCATTTCCGGCACTCTTCAGGCGTTTCATAGGAACTTGAAAATGGCCTTTTTCTATAGAAGCCATCCGACATGAACCGCGGATCCTTGCACGCGACTGCACCCCCTGACCACATTGACATTGAATATGGAATGAATAATGATCGAAGGTGAGATTTAATAATCACCAAATTTATATTTTAATGAAAATACGTTGTTTCCAGTTCAGTGTGAAGTTTGCTCCTGGTGATTGTCACAAACGATTTTTTTTTATTCTCAGGACGGTGTTTGGGAGTGCTAATCTCAACTGCACAACCTTTATATGATCATTTTTATACGCCCACATTTTCATGTGGACGTATTATGTCGTCGCCCACGTCCGTCCGTCCGTCCGTCCACAATTTGTTTGTGGACTCTCTACAGGTCACAATTCTTATCCGATTTTGATGAAACTTGAAATATAGGTTTATCCCCAAAAGATCTCGGCTGCTTTCGATATTGGCATGTATCGGATCAAAACTTCATGGATTATGGCCCCTGATTATACGAAAAATCACGTTTTTAGTTTGTGGACCCTATAGAGGTCACAATTTTGAAACGATTTTGATGAAACTTGACATGCATGTTTGTAACCCAAAGATCTTGGTTCCTTTCGATATTTGCGGCTATCGGAATGCAATTTCCTGAATTATGGCCCCTGATTGTCCGAAAAATCACCCTTTTTAGCTTGTGGTCCCTTTGGAGGTCACAATTATTATTCGATTTAAAAAACCGTTTGATTATATCACCGTTACACCCTAAGGAAGGTTGAGTTCGAATTTCGGGAAAATCGGACCAAAATTGCCATACAAAATCGCCGCCGTTTGTACGCGAATACTGTTAAAAAATGGTATATCAAGGTTGTGGACCCTGTGGAGGTCACAATTTTGATTCGATTTTGATGAAACTTGAAATTCATGGTTATAACCCAAAGATCTTGCTTCCTTTCGATATTTGCGCATATCGGATCGTAACTTCCTGAATTATGGCCCCTGATTATACGCAAAATCGCCTTTTTTTTAGCTTGGAGGTCACAATTATTATTCGATTTAAAAAAACGTTTGATTATATTACTGTCACACCCTAAGGAAAGGTTGAGTTCGAATTTCGGGAAAATCGGACGAAAATTGCCATACAAAATGGCCGCCGTTTGTACGCGAATACTGTTAAAAAATGGTATATCAAGGTTGTGGACCCTGTGGAGGTCACAATTTTGATTCGATTTTGATGAAATTTGAAATTCATGTTTATAACCCAAAGATCTTGCTTCCTTTCGATATTTGCGCATATCGGATCGTAACTTCCTGAATTATGGCCCCTGATTATACGCAAAATCGCTTTTTTTTAGCTTGGAGGTCCCAATTATTATCCGATTTAAAAAAACGTTTGATTATATTACCGTTACACCGTAAGGAAGGTTGAGTTCGAATTTCGGGAAAATCAGACCAAAATTGCCATACAAAATGGCCACCGTTTGTACGCGAATACTGTTAAAAAATGGTATATCAAGGTTGTGGACCCTGTAAAGGTCACAATTTTAATTTGATTTTGATGAAACTTGAAATTCATCGTTATAACCCAAAGATCTTGGTTCTTTTCAATATTTGCGCATATCGTATCGTAACTTCCTGAATTATGGCCCCTGGTTATATGCAAAATCCCCCTTTCTTTAGCTTGTGGTCCCTCATGAGGTCACAATTATTATCCAATTTAAAAAAACGTTTGATTATATCACCGTTACACTGTAAGGAAGGTCGAGTTTGAATTTCGGGAAAATCGGACCAAAATTGACAGACAAAATGGCCGCCGTTTGTACGTGAATACTGTTAAAAAAATGATATATCATGGTTGTGGACCTTGTATAGGTCACAATTTTAATTCGATTTTGATGAGGAAGGTTGAGTTCTAATTTTGTGAAAATCGTACCAAAATTGCCGGACGAAATGGTCGCCGTTTGTACGCGAATAGTGTAAAAATATGGTATATCATGGTTGTGGACTCGCTACAGGTCACAATTCTTATCCGATTTTGATGAAAAGTCACATTTCTAGGTTGTGTACCGTCACACCATAATCATTGTCGGTTTCGAGTTTCATTAATATCAGACTGGAACTGACCAACTAAATGGCTGCTCCCAATACAGTATGAAATACAGGACTTAAAGATGTAGGAAAAATCACTTTCGGTATTGCTTGTTCTCTGTCCATCTCTCGAAAATGTGGGCTTATCCTGCCTGGCAGTGCCAGCCTATCTTTGAAGTTACTGGGAGTGTGGTCATTCACCCCCTGGATGCCAGCCATTCCCCCCTTTGGGGGTGAATTCACCCCAGGTTGAGAAACGCGGGGTTAGAGGATTTCAAACATTTCTGTCACACTCTAACTGAAATCTCTGTGAATGAACTGGTCTGTCACTCCCAACTAAAATGTCTTTGAATGAACTGTTCTGTCACATTCCAACAAAAGTATCTTTGGATGCGCTTTTCTGTCACATCCCAACTAAAATATCTGTGAATGAACTGTTCCGTCACACCCTTACTAAAATGGCGGGCGGCACACCCTTGACTAAAATGTCTATGAAGGAACTGTTGCGTCACACCTCAACTAAAATGTCTGTTACATCCTGACTAAATTATCTGTGAATGAGCTTTTTGTCACAGCCTAACTTAAAAGTTTTATTTTATTTGTATTTTTTTAGTTGGGATACACAAGGGGATTTTACTACAACACACCCACTACCAGTTGTTAAAGTGAAATTATTTACTGAAAGCTCTGGTATGCTAAGTTTAGAAGATAAAGAGCTGGGCAAGGTAGGATGAGTTTCAATGTTTACTTTCATTCTTGTATTTAAACAAATGAAATGGAGTTTAACGTCCAACTGTTCTGACACGAACTGGGTTAATGAAGACTGCATACACCTTACAGTGTGCTATGAAGGAAATTTTGCACAGACTGTGGCACTACTACAGGTCCAACTACTGCTAAAGATCCCTATGTGCAAGCAAGTGTTTGAAATCAAAATGTGAGTCCCAAAATGACCTAGTTTATTTTTAGTGGACACTAAAGTAAAGCCTCATTCTCTCTCTCTGCAGCCATTGCAACCTAGTCATGTATTAGTGTTTATTCAGTAAGCTTATTACCTTGTTATGCGTGTTGTTTTTGTTAAATATCCTTTACTGTTATTTTAATCCATGTAGAAAGTTTCACTGTGAATTCATATAAATTGACCTCAAGTTTACTAAATGTCATTATGCTTGATAAACTATAAGTGGATATTTGTTGAAACGTCGTGCTTTAAGAATAAAACTATTGTTGTACCCATTGTTGTTTTATTTACTCAGTAGTGTAGATTAATTATTAGATGTCTGTTCATGTGTTCTTATAGTCTTCTATTGTTTTTCAGGTTGTGATTCGTCCAACGTGTAATAGTGGGCGGATACCAGAATGGTTTAAAATGACCACCACGAAGAATTTTCCTGATGATCTCAAGATAAAGATAGCAGTGAGAATAGATAAACCAAATAACCTAAAACACTGTGGGTACGTATTGCTGAGATGATATGTTCTTCATCTTGGGTGGGGGGGGGAGAGATGGCCACAATGGTTTCCTTCCATGTGTTAGTCCCCAAATGACCTACTTTATGTTGAGGATGTTAAACCCTCCATCTCTCTCTCCATCTCTCATGCAAGCCTGGAATCGAATCTTCGATACCATGGCAATAGACTCAATGACAGGCCTTATGAAATAAAGTATAAGTGTTTGAACACTTGGCATACCAATCTCAAGCCAATTGCTGTAGCGTTAAGAATTTCATAAATACTAATGCATTTATCTATCCATTTTGGTTCTCCCTTGTCAGTGATGCAGGACGGTCAAAAGGGTCTGCATGGGTTTCCACTAGGAATAAAGGCGATCTTTAAAAAAAGATTGCCAAGTAAAATTCAGTGTGAAGTTATCGTACCATGAATTTCTGTACAAGAATGACATTGATAGGAATGGTGATTGTCTTGCTATGGGATGTTCTGCCAGGCTTTTGTTCAGATTCTCAGATTGTTTGTATCAAGTTGACATTAAGCCCCATCTCTCAAATCTATAGGAATGTACCCTACTAATTGGTTAATCCTGGCTGATGTAACTGATTTATTCATTACCTTTTGTATTACAGAAACCTGTATGCATTAGGAAAAACAGTTTGGAAGAAATGGAAGAAAAGATATTTTGTTTTAGTTCAAGTAAGTTATCATGTTCTCTTTACCAGGTACTTCAAATTACTATTCAGTTGGAACCTTGCATTAGATAAGTTTCAACTGCTCACAGAACTCTTTGGCTTCCCATAAATCTTTAAGCTGCCCACAGCCTACAGATATCATTCAATCATTCAACCCGTTACCATTTTTATGCACCCAACAAGATCGTTTTCCTATTTAATGTGAATTTCTAAAATTTGGTACCTGGTGGGTTTTCTCCGGGTCTTCCGGTTCCCTTCCACTGCTATAGACCCCTACGCGCTAGCTAATTATTGAAATAAAATTAAACCATATGTTAGTACCGAATGGCCTAGTTTATGTCGAGTGCACCTTAAGCCCCATTTCTCTCTCTCTCTCTCTCTCTCTCTCTCTCTCTCTTTCTCTAAAATTTGTATTAATCACTATTACAGGTATCGCAATATACGTTTGCTATGTGCAGTTACCGTGAAAAGAAACCAGATCCAACAGAAATGATGCAATTAGATGGATTTACTGTGGATTATTGTGAACCATTACCAGGTACAGATAACAGGCTATATAATCAATTTAAATGATATTTTCAGCAAATTGCATTAACATTATGTAGTATTTAACTGTTATAGTGAGAACTGCCAATTCGTTATCTAATCTCCCATAATGTATCTTTAAGTAATTGATTTCTGGTCCTTTGATCTCTAGTCTATGACAGAAGCTTATCCAATTAGTCAAGTATCATGAGACAACTAGTATATCTTTAGACATGAAGCCAGTCTTAACAAGCCTCTTAGATAAAGCTGGGCCATGGTGCTTTAACCTTCATCTTCAGTGAGGCTGGTCCTATTAGGGTGGTTGGGTGGTCGATTGAAGGTTTATCATTTAGTCAAGTGGCTTGGTTTCAATTCCGGGGGGGGTGGGATGGCCTAGTGGTCTAGAGTGCCGCACATCGACATCTAGCTGACCGGTCACCTCTGGCTTGCGGCTGTGGTTTTCGAGCCCTGGTGTGAGCTTATGTGACATGGAGATAGGGACACCTTCTCAGCCTCGTGGGTTTCCTCTGGGCACTCCGGTTTCCTCCCACTGCTAAAAACCCCTACGTGCAAGCGAAATTATTGAAATAAAATTAAAACCATATGTTGGTCCCAAAATGACCTAGTTTGTGTTGACTGGACATTAAACCCCATCTCTCTCTCTCTCTCTGGTTTCAATTCCCCACTTGTAGCCGGTGGGGGGAAGTGATGTCCGAATTGTTAGCGTGCTGTATTATAAGGTCTGTCATTGAGTCAACTAGCATGGTTTCGGTTCCCCACTTGTACATGACAAGGAGTAGTGTCGCCTGTCTAACCTTGTGGGTTTTCTCTGGGTCTTCCTGTTTCCTCCCACAGCTTAAGAACTTTAAGCGCAACCAAATTGTTGAACCATATGTTAGTCTCGAAATGATCTAGTTTGTGCAATGTGGTTGTTAACCTCCTGATAGTTTGAATTCTTGAATTCAACAGTCCAGACAAAATTAACCTGCAGTAAAGTAGGAAGTTAAACACAAGCCACGGTGCTGGCTAAGTGAGTAAGTCTAGCCTGGAGGTCACGAGTTCGTTCTGGCAGAGTGCTTGACCAGAAAACTGAGGTCCCATGTACTCATTGGTGTATGCCCATTAGCCCAGTTGGAGCAGAACAGTAGGACTTTGAACCCCATTTCATTTATATATTACATGCTGTGGTTTCATTATAAAGCTGGTTTGTTTGTGACATTCTACAAATTTAATGCATATTCCAGAGAGTATAACTGATGATACAGCTATAATACGACCGTCTGTCTGATCTAAATATGAGATGATTTTATTAATATTGACATATGACCAATTATTGACTTTGTTAAATGACATAATGACTACTTCAAGCTGTTTGAAGTGCGCAAAGTATTTCCTATTTTATCTTTGACAGATATTAAGTGTCATGATTTATTGTCATATATGAGAATAATGTAGTATAGCTGTCTCGGTTAAATAAATATAGACTGTTGTTCTTATTGTTCTAGTTCTCAGCATTTATAGATAACAGTTTTTAACATCCACTCGACGCAAACTAAGTTTTTACGGGACTAATAGATGGTTCAGTTTTATTTCAATCATTCAATTGCATCTTTAACCGTATGAAGAAACCGGAGACAGTCATTTCGGGACTAACTCATTGTTCAGTTTGTTATCAATACCTAACTTGTGTGTAGGGCAGAGGGCCTGACAAGGACAGCTGTCTAGTTATTTGAATGAGGAAAAAAAATCAAGGTCTCGTGTACACATTGGCTTGCATGTAAAAGAACCCTTGACAGTTGCAATTGAAAATAAGAAAAGGCCGAAGGGGCACTGTCGGGTCAAAATTATTCTCATAATAGCCCACTCTATGGCATAATCCCTTCTTCATTAGTCCAGTGGATGCAGAAAAGTATCATAGTGCGCGTCACGAATGAAGCTGCAAGTGAAACTTATCTGGCAATCTCCATTTATGTAAGATGTATTCCCTGGTTGTACATGACAATGAATAGGGTCGCCTGTCCAGCGTTGTGGATTTTCTCCGGGTCCTCCAATTTCCTGCCACTGCTAAAGACTCTTACTCGCAAGCGAATTATTGAAATAAAATTAAACCATATGTTAATCCCAAAATGACCAAGTTTGTGTTGAGTGGATATTAAACCCCATTTATCTCTCTCTCCCTCCCTCTCTTTCTCTCTCTCTCATTGATATAATATCTCTTCTATCTATATTTCAGAATTAGAAGGTGGAAGATATTTCTTTAACTTAGTAAAGGAGGGAGATAATGTTACGTTCGCTACTGAGGATGATGCAGAGAGAGCATTGTGGGTACAAGCCATCTATCGAGCAACGGGACAAACTCATAAACCAGTACCACCTGTTGTACAAACAAATAAAATCAGTAACACCCAAATATCCAGAATGCAAGGAGGTAAGAAACATGCTTCAGTGACGTGCAGAGATTTGACCATGTCCAGGGCCAGATCCTTGATTTTATGCCCCCCAAAACTTACGCATAGGACCTAGTACTGATGAAGGAAGACATTTTGAATATGTAAAACAAATAACTTTTTTTTATGTAAGGCAACTTTGTTCTACTCCAAGATTAACAGCGATTATTCCAAATTTAAAAAAAAAACTTGATTTAATTTCAATGTTTGATTGGATGCCCACTGATGTAGATTCACAGGGTTATTGGGCATACTCTGCACGCCACTGACATGCTTAGATATTATGTCACAATGTAGTTATTTATATATGTAGTGTTTTTATATGGAGAGAGAACTTGATTAAGGAAAGGTAAAAAGTTCGGGTAATGGTTTATTTTCAATATATCTACAAAAGTCTAATATATTTGATGTTTGATATTTTATTATAGATGCTGACCGAGCCAGGAAACATGGTCTAGATGAGTTTGTTCAGGCCAATCCATGTAATTTTGAACATCATGAATCATTTCAACTGTTACAAACCCTGACTTTAGATTATCGACTAAATGATGCTTATACATGTTTAGTAAGTATATTGATTCTTTAGATCTACTAGTAAATGTAAGGCCATAGAAAATAAATATCCTGATTCTCAGACAATCTGGGAGCCCGGAGTTGAATGGTCAAAGCCAGCATTTTATTCACAGAGTCACTGAGGCTCTCTTCATATGATGACAGGTGAACACAAGAAAAATAAGAGTTTGAAGTGAGACGGTTTTTTTTGTTTTTTTTAAATGATCTGCTTCTAGTTAATCCAAGCATCTATCTGGTCTAAAGACCTCTACTTTCAAGCGAATTATTGAAACAAATTTGAACCATGCATTAGTTGCGAAATGTCATTGTTTGTGTTGAGTGGACTTTAAACCCCATTTCTTCCTCTCTCTCTAATTAAATAAATTGTTTATTACAGGGATGGTTTAGTCCAGGTCAAGTATTTGTATTAGATGAATATTGTGCTAGATATGGTAATCGTGGCTGTCATCGTCATCTGTGTTATCTCAATGATCTGTTAGAGCGAGCAGAGAAGGGCATAATGATTGACCCTACTCTCATCCACTACAGTTTCGCCTTTTGTGCCTCCCATGTCCACGGAAATCGGTAAATACTCCTCTTCCTTTTAATTAAATTTTTTATTGGTGTCTTCGATCGAATATTCTGGAATTGAATTGTTGCAGTCAGAATTGAACAAGCAACATATCAAGTGAAAAAGAAGAAAATATCCCCACCTTTGAGTGCAGCGTATACATATTCTATGTTTGATTACGTTGTGAATCTACTCATATCACATTTTGCTATCATATTTCAGGGATAGAAATTCACGCAAATCTCAGATTATTTTGGCTTTGACATTTTCTGATACTGGCAATAAACAATAAAAACAATTTTGTTTTTAAGTCAGTATAATTAAGATTCACCCAGGTTGCGTATATGAGAATCCTATAAAGATTGTAGCAAAAAATGATGAATTTGACCCCATTTTAAATGAAATGTGGTTTAAGGTCTTACTTTTTTCCTGCACCAACCGGACTGATGAAGACCAGCATACGTTATGCTGCTTTATATGAAGTAATTTTGATCGGAAAGCAGGACTACTTATATCAATTTCAGGGTTATTTCAAATGACCTTGGTTTTTTGTACCATCCAAATGACTAGACACTGTTCCCTGCCAGACCCTCCCTTCTATACCACCACCGGAAAATTCTTTGAGGAACTTTATCGGCCAAAACCGGGATCAAATCTGATTATTGAGCCAGTTAATCCACTCCCAGCCAACACCCCTTCAATGGAAAATATTGTTGCGTTCTATGCACAGACTTAATTGGCACTATCAAAGAGATTTTAGTTCTTTACTTCTATCTGATGTTCTAAATTTCCATCTGTTTTTCCAGACCAGATGGTATCGGAACAGTTTTATTAGCAGAAAGAGAAAAATTTGATGAAATCAAGGAAAGATTAAGAATATTACTGGAAAACCAGATTACACATTTTAGGTAAAAAGCTTCTTTTTCTTCTTTTTTTTTTTTTTTTTTTTTAAATTGTGTTTTTCTGTATGATAGAGGAGATAATGGTATGCTCGACTGTTAGTCCAGAACATCCAGAAATAACAAAATTACAATCTAGTTCAGTTGCAGTTGGTGGTGTTAGTAGAATTGTGACATAATAAAAAGCAATAGATATGTTTCATCTGCATTGTTGGTTGAGATTTTTTCTCATGTAGTCAACACATATATTGTAGACCAAAATCTCCCTTTTCACTTGATTGTCACTATTTTGGGGATGGAGAGAATTCAATTCCGAAACTTTCAATCCAGTATCCCCCATAATCTGTGGACTAAGGGGAGATAGTATGATGATTAGGTCTGCAAATAGAATTGTTTCCTATGTACTATTATTTTTCCCAAACTCCAATCAAATACATTTTGCTCTTACAATCTGTGTTTGTCGAGTTGAGGGTTATGAAATTGCAAACTGTGGTCTAAGGGGAGGTAATATGATGAGTACGTCTGCAAAAAGAGTTGTTTCCCTTGAATTATTTTCCAAAACTCCCAAGTATATTTTTTTCTTACAATCTGTGTTCTTCGTTGATGTTTAATGTCTTTTTGCATGATAATGATACAGTAGTGAAACATATTTGAAGGTTCATTTATATTGCATAATTTTAAAGAATTTTTTTTTATTTACTTATTAAATTTTCTGTTGTTAATTGTAGATATTGTTTTCCATTTGGTCGTCCTGATGGGGCATTGAAAGCAACACTGTCTCTCTTAGAACGGGTAAGTCTATAATGAATAAAATTGATAGATATAGGTTGCAGGAAGACTGCACAAAAAACACAGATAGAAGAGAGAATTCAGAGAGACATAACTGTAATTGATGTATGTAATTTGATAATGAAGTATTGCATTGATTAGAAATTACACCTCTTTCTATTCCTTTCCATGGTGGTTGTTGGATGGCCGAATTGTTTGCATGTGCACGCTGTATCATAAGGTCTGTCATTTAGTCAACTGACATGGTTTCGATTTCATGATTGTGCGTGGGTTTTCTCAAGGTCTTCGGGTTTCCTCCCACTGCTAAAGACACCTACGCGCAAATGAATTATTGATCTATAATTGAACCATATGTTAGTCCCAAAATGACCTAGTTTGTGTCAAGTGGATGTTAAACTTCATTTCCCTCTCTCCCTCTCTCTCTCTCTCTCCAATGTATGAGATTTTATGGAATAAAATTGAACCATGTGTTAGTCTCCCTCTCACTTTTGTGTTTCTGGATCAAAGATATTTCCTGTAAACCATGATTGAAAGTTGAGCAAATTCCCAACTTAAGTCTGAGAATGCTTTGTGAACATGGGACCAGGTATTTTTACGTACCTTGACGATTGTTGGTAATTATTTTACAGGTATTAATGAAAGACATCGTTACACCAGTACCACCTGAAGAAGTTCGACAGGTTATTAAAAAATGTCTAGAAAATGCAGCACTCGTCAATTATACTCGAATATCAGAATATGCTAAAATCGAAGGTTGGTGTCTCTGTCTATCATATCTAGGAGTGGTCAACTGAATGAATACAAGAGTAGGACTTAAAACCCCATTTCTGTTAACCAAATGTTACTTAAATCTACTCTTACAGTCACAGAACCACATTTGAGTCAGTTTTAACCCTTTGCAAACTACGATATAAGTTACATCTCTGATGGAAACATCAATCCAAAATTAGTTCATTTCTATTCAGTATTTACAAAGATATGATGAATTGAATTTTACAACATTCAGCATTCTGTGCAGATGACATCAACAAGCCAGCACCACTTATAAATCTTTTGATCGAGGCCGGGAGAATGTTAATTAAATGTGAAATATTCAATTTGAGTAGATATTAGCATGGATTAAGCTTGTAGAAAATGAGATTTTTTTCAAACAATGCAGATGACAATCATTGATTTGAAGCTAGTCAATGTAAACTTAACCTGCATCAAATCTTTCCCTGTCTATTATATGTAGTTTAATGGTCGAGTGCGAGACATTAGAACTGGGGCAATATCTATATATTACGCAATGTCTTGCACGAGACCATTAAACAACTTAAAATACAGACGCTATCCAGCTCGTGCATTTCAATGAAATACGTCACTCGGGTACAATATTATTTCAACTAGTATGAATAATGAACACTTGGCACATTTCCCGTACCATTATTTCAAATAAAGGTACGTCAACATCAAAGGACGACGTCACATCTGTATTTTAAGAACTATTATTGTATAAAAAAAAAAGTATTTAAAATTTATCATTTATCCTGGAAATGAATTTCTTGTTGCTATATTTTGATTGATATCTATATGAAACATTATATTGCTTGGTCATGGAAAATGTTTTAAACTTGCTTGGTTCTTGGTTACTTTTCTGTAATAACTATATTCTATGGTTTTATATATATGATATAGCATATTATTTGACCCGCAGTGTTCTATGGCTGTCAAACGTTAACTTATTTCTTTCTTTATTCTATTCTGTTGATTGCTTTACAATACAGGACGTAAAAAAGGTGACCAGCATAGATTTAGAATTTAGAGTAGTATTATCGGACTGATTTCACAAATAGTAGAGGCCTTATTTTATAGCTATCAGCAGTCGAATTGTGTTTTATTATTAGACTTATTTCACAAATAGTATAGGCCTTGATTTCACAAATAGTAGAGACCTAATTGTGTTTTTATACACCCACACTGAAATGTGGTCGTATATTGTCGTCGTCCCTGTCAGTCGGTCTGTCTGGCATCAACAGTTGCATGGGGATGCTCTTGTGGCTAAAGTTAATACCTGATTGACTTTAAATTTATACGCAGTGTTTAAGGTCATGAGACAAAGAATCCTATTGATTTTCAACAATTTCGAGTAATGTCCCTTGATCACTTTGAAAAATCTTGTCAATCACGGTTTTCTGATAATTACTGCCGAAGTTATATCCCTTAATCACTTATCTTGTCGACACTCTAAGGGTAAAGTAATTTCAGATTGACTTTAGCTTTATACACAGTGTAAGGTCATGAGACAAAAAAGCTTATAGATTTTGCATAATTACTGCCATAATGTTTTGATAATGTTTTGTATACTTTAAATTAGAAGATTCGATTTAGTGTGTTGTAAATGTTTTCATTTCTGACAAAAGGAAAATATTGTTATAACCCTTGTTGACTGCTTGGACGATTTAGCTGCTGTTGGTCATATGTTTTGTTGCCTGGCAACCTGTCTTTATTATTATGACACATCTGATTTCAATAGTAGTAGAAACTTTATTTTGTAGCTATCAGCAGCCAAATTGTGTTTTTATTATTATGATTTTGAAATAACACATTTTAGTTCATTTATTATGATTGATTTGATAATATCATTCAGAAAATAAAAGAGTTCACTACCTTTTATTTGAGGGCTGTCTTATTACACCACTTAGGTTCAGGGGCATAGACGTGTAAATAATTTTATGGGTATATTCAAACTAAAAAATTATCCAAATGCGAAAAACAAAAATAGATTATTTGTATAGTTTGACTTCCATTAGCAATACCTTTTGTTTTAATTTGTATTTATATATGATCTAATTTACTGTTGTAATTTTTGATTTGAAAAAATTTACTGCCGAACTGTCAAAAGCCTACATTCACTGCATTCAGTATTGGGAAACGTTAACCCTTAGAACCCGAAATGCCGCAAAACCGGCTTGACGTTGTATCGCATATACCCGAAATGTCGGTTTTGCGGCTTGGGGCATGTTCAAGCTGCAATTACGTTGACGTCATAATTAATATGACGTCCTGTAAATCCAGGGAGGGACGTGCAACACCCCATGTAAAGTCAGTGTTCAAAGGGTTAATGTGTTTGTGAGACTGCGGAGGCTGCCATTATTTTTTTTATCTTACTAGTATCATACTAATGAACCGACCCAAGTAACTGTCTATCATAATATGAGAATTGTCCTTTGTCTTATATTCAGTAGGAGTTCGCATTCAATCAGATCTGACATATAATTTGTCTGAAACTTACATTTTTCATAATCTATTTTTGAACAATTATAGCAAGAACGACCTGCGCTTTCTCGAAATTTCACATAAGATATCTTTAATATATTATATTTAGTACTGACATTGCTTATATTATTCATTCCGCTTTAGAATATAATTAGATTAGAATATATATAATCTACATTTACTAATGCATGCTTCTTTTTTCTCTTTTTTATATCATATCATATTGGATATATCACAGGAGGTGCTGGTATGTAATATATAGATGTTGTACATTTAGTTGGTGGTTTTAGTATATATATGTTGTAATCAATGTTGTTATACGTCACAGTCCTGCATATCTAGTCCTTCGGATGAGATGAAAAAACTGAGGTCCTTTGGACAAAATTGGCTTGGTAATTGTAATTCAAAATAAGAGGAGGCTGTAGCACCACTGTCCAGGCAAAATGTTGTTAGGACAAAATTTCCGTCATAGCACACTGCATGGCGTATGCCTGGATGGAGTAGAAAAGTAGGAGAATAAAGTCAATTCTCTATTTGGCTTCTGAATATCAGCAATACTGGTGTGTTTTGTGACATGTATATGAAGACATGAATACCAAACAATTACCTCCATAGACATTCCAAATAAATGGGACGTTGTATAAGATGTTTTAGAAGTAGTTAGAAGGTTCTGTGTTATATGGCTCCGATTTCCTCCCACTGCTAAAGACCCCTACGCGCAAGCGAATTATTCAAATAAAGATAAACTATATGTTAGTCCTGAAATGAACTAGTTTGTGTCGAGTGGACATTGAACCCCATTTCTCTATCTCTCTATGTCATATGGGGGAGGGGGATGGCCAAATGGTCAGCACGTGGGTGCTGTACCATAAAACCTGTCATTGAGTGTGAACTGACGTGATTTCGAATCCCCTGTTGTACGTGACAAGTAGTAGGGTCGCCTGTCCAACCTCATGGGTTTTCTCTGTGTTTTTCGATATCCTCCCACTGCTAAAGACTCCTACGCTCAAGCGAATTGAAATAAAATTAAACCATATTTTAGTCCCAAAATGACCAAGTTTGTGTCGAGTGAACGTTAAACCCCATTTCTCTCACTCTATATTGTGTTTATTGTTAATTTATTATATAAGTCAATATCGTCATTGTTAACATACTGTATACTTTGGGGAACAGATTACTCAATGTAAACTACAAACGTTAATCAGTATCATAATTCTCTAGTGGCATTTAGCGATTGGGCACAGAAAAAAACACAATACAGTTTATATATATGGAAAAGAATCACTGGTGTGTACACATATTCCCTTGATAACTTTAAGAATATACTTTTAATGACATCTAGAAGCACGGTTAACTATTCTTAACAAAGCACGACACAAGGTATAAATGGATATAACTACTTCTCTATTATTTAATAACGACGTTTCGTAACACCTACTGATCACGTTTTTAAGTTAATGATAAATATCCATGGAGTCAGCATATTTATACAAGTATATATATAGATTCAAACCCTCTTGCCATTTAATATTCAAGCGGTAAAATGGATGCATCAAGACTTTGTTTATTATCGTAGCAAAGGTAATCGATCAGAATAAAGTTATTTGTGAACTATACAGCAAGAACAACCAGCTCTTTATCTAAATATTACATAATGCATCTTTAATGATACCTTCTGATATAGACATACACCACTCATGTAATTCTAACTGTTAATAATGGTAACTTAACAACTATAGCACCTTGTTTTTATCCATGATCATATTCTAAAGGTTCATTCCCATTTCGACTGCATCCCATTTCGACTACACTTCATTTGGACTACTCAAAATCCTGACCGCCAACTAATCAGCCCTATAATGTGTTGTTATAAGCTGTAGTCGAAATGGGACATAGGAAAAATGGGAGGGTACCATTCTAAATCCTATCCTTATGCATTTGTGACCGAATTTCTTCGGATTATCATTATATACAACTGTTTCTTCGCTTCCCTTCTCTTAACTCCTTAGAATTGGACCCACAAGAATAGATGTGAATTATTTGATTCGTCATATACCATATCATTGTAATATTTATCTATATAAAACGAAGATTGTTAATATGATTACAGATAGTTTAAACGATGAGGTCCCTCCTAAAAAGAAGTTAGATGATGTTATGCACCTAGCAGAAAGGTGTATTGAAGTATTGCAGCAGAACGAAGAACACCATGCTGAGGTTTGTATATAGATACATGTATTCGAAACAATCGGAGCACACCCGCTAATTGTGGTTCTGTGACATTGGGCCCCATCATATTGTTTTGTTGCTATGGTAACCAGTCCCCTGAGTTCTGTTATTTTTCTTGTCCCCCTCCCCCTTTCCCCTCCCCCTCTCTTTATCCCTGTCTAGTGATCTTTTCTGAAATCTGAAGATTGTTTGGGAGAATTTGTGGCATTGTTTATTAAAACTGAATGTTAGATTTAAGAAATAAAAAAAATGAATAGATATACTTTTGTGATTTTTTTTGAAATTTGTCTGCATGGTGACGTGAAAAATCTGCTCCATGGCTATAAATTGAGAATTGTATATGTTATGTTATGTATGCTGATCTGTGTATCTCTATATTTTCTTCAACTTTATCGATTGATCGAAGCTGTTAAAGCCGCTCATGGCCAATGGAATTTTTGGTCAAGAATTAGATTGTTACAGTTTGATCCATGCTAATATGGACTCAAATTGATGACACTTAATTAACTTTTAATTAAGACAGCAAAAACCGAAATAACACTGATAGATGTCCATAAAAAGATATCAGGCAAAATTAATATATCATGGACACTGGTTGGTTTGTTTATATACTCTGCAGAGAATGTTGCAAAATTTCAAGTCTTCATAACTTTGTAAATACTAAACAAATTAAACCATTATTGGACTTAAATATATTCTAATTACAGATTCAGCTTTCATAATATTGAGATTGATCTGTCACATTATTGAGATTGATCTTTCACGATATTGAAATTTTCAAAAGATCAACAACCCTCAAAATTGGCAATCGGCGGCTTTAGATATGCTTATTGTGTCAATTTAAAAAGAGATTCATATTGAATTTAAATAAAATGTGATAAACTCATTATGCACAATCAATTTAAAATAATAACTATTTAATTCTTCATTCTTGAACCCCAACGCCATACAGTACTTGATTGCTGTAAATTTCAATATGTCGAAATATTCATTTACGAAGTCAATTTCGATCTGTCCTAAAAAATCACCCCCGTTGTTATTTATGTTAGGTTGAGAAATGTTAATCCGCCCCCACGCCCCCATGTACGTTTATATATTTGTGAAACAGCATGGTTGGTCGTTAATTTTTCTATATTGTGATTTTCTTTATCTGTATTTTTAGGCGTATAAATCGGTGAGTCTGATTGGGTGCTTGCACTATGACACAAAAAACACATCTTCAGTTCCAAATGAAATATGCCTTGGTTTAATTACGTCTTATATTATTATTATTTGATTTTTTAAAACTTCATTATTTGATTTAATGAATCTTTTTTACACTTTTCCAACTATTTTTTATCGTAGTGATTTTATTAGCGGAGAGAGTTACTAGTTAGGCTATTATCATACATTAACACATTGCTTTATAGATCTTAGAAAATCACTGAAAATAGTCAGATATTCCATAAATTGAATATTTTGAAATTGATTTTTGATTTTAAAAGTTGCATGATTGCCTAAAAGTAATTAAAATGGTCATTAAATTGAGACAAAAAAAAAATTGTAGATTTTTGTATATAATAATTATCTGCACATTATTAAGCTTTTATTTTTTTCTTCCTTTTTTTCAAATTTTTTAAATAGATGACAATTTGAAATAATTAAAATATTTTGCATGAATTTTAAGAATCTTATTTTTTCTTTTATATAATTGATTGATTGAAAGTAATTAATTTTAAAACTTTAGCACTTTTTGATGTAAAATCATTCTATAAAAAGAAGTCAGACACTCAAAACAAAGATAGTATAAAATTGACTTTGAAAGGCTATGGTTGAGAACTTGGTTTTTTATGCCATTTTGATTGGTCAATGTATTTTGTATGCTTTCACTGTCTGGATTTGATTTTTTTCTCAGATTCAAGCTTTTTTGTGTGAATTTTCTCACAGTTTTCACATTTTAGACAAACTTTTTTTTATAATTGTAATATTTTTCATAAATATAAGATCCATCAAACATTCAATCAATACAAAAAAAAAATCAACTTATTGAAACTTTGAAAAATTAATAAATATCTCCCAATATTAGAATTTCTTCTGCATACAGAAATTGCTTCTTGCCTTCATCTAGCTGGTTATTTGACAAATTCTTCTCCTTTTTTACTCTTTAGTTTTTTGATAAAAATTTGAATTAGTTAATCAAAAGTATCATGTACCTTATTAAAGTAATTAAATGATTAACAAACTTAAATGATTAATTACAAATTTTCTCTTAGGCATTTGCATGGTTTAGTGATTTGCTAGTGGAACATGCCGAGATATTTTGGTCGTTATTTGGTGTGGATATGAATGCCGTGTTAGAATCTCAGCCACCAGATACCTGGGATAGTTTCCCACTCTTCCAATTACTTAACGATTATCTTCGTTCTGATGGTAAGGTTATTTCATTTTGTGAGTACCATAAACACCCCTGTCAAACCTTGTGGGTTTACTCCAGATCCTGCGGTTTCCTCCCACTGCTAAAGACCCCTACGTGCAAGCGAATTATTGAAATAAAATTAAACCATATGTTAGTCTCGAAATGACCTAGTTTGTGTTGAGTGGACATTAAACCCCATTTCTTTCTCTCTCATAAGCATCTATGTATAACGCGCTTCGGTGTATAATGCGCTGCCATAGATAACGCGTACCTTATTGTTTTGTTTCAGGACTGATTTGAGACATTTTCTTATATTCTTGTTGTTGATCTTCTTGGGGCAACGGACTTTAGAAAAATGGTGTTGGGTGGTTTAAATAGTACGTGTTGAATCATTAGGTCGGTCATGGAGTCAAGTGGCAAGGTTTCAACTCCCCACTTGTACGTGACAAAGAGTAGGGTCACCTGCCAAAACTCGTGGTTTTACTCTGACTGCTAAAAACCCCCCAAGCGCAAGCGAATTATTGAAATAAAATTGAAACGTATTTAAGTCAGACAATGTCTGTAACAGGTATCTTATTTCTAGGCTTGTGTATTTAATTCAACATTTCTTGCTGTTCGTCTTCTTCCTCAGCGACTCTCCAATTCAAGTTCAATCGATATTAAAGTTGACGTGCTTTTTCCTTAGACTTTTGGCCATCGAGTTATACTTCCATTTTTGATACGATGTCACATTTCCCAGAATACAGCGATGATGTCCTGCTCGTTTTCTAGGTCATAAAGTATGTCCATCTGTTTCGCAGAAGATTGCAACAGTATTCTAATATCTCTGTAATAGGTGACTGTCTTGTACATGTTATTACTGTTGTCTGTTACAAAATTATTATTTTTAAGCATTATTTTCAGAAAATTTATGCAATGGCCGATTTCACCAACATCTTCGCGATGTATTTGCTCCTCAAGTTGTCCGCTACGTCGATTTAATGGAATCTTCTATCGCACAATCAATACATAAAGGATTTGAAAGAGAAAAGTGGGAACCTCAGGGGTAAGTTCTTATCTTGCTACAGTTTTCAACTAATTTGACTTAAAACAGATCAGAGGAAACAGGAGAAGCTTCACTTACATGAACTGCTTCCACACAACCAGGCGCTTGGTCATTTTTATAAGAATAGAGTTGACAGGATATTTGAATAGTCCACAACCTAAGCTTTCCAAAAATGCAGTTCTTTTTAAATTTGTTGCATATACTGGAGTTATGTTAGGCTCATTCACAGCAACAAGAAAGCATACATATGTTTTTGTGTCCGTAGTACAAAATGAATTTGTGCGAAAAGCACCTGGTTTCGTGGGAGCGGGTCACATCTTTATCAAACTCATTTCATCAGGCTTCTTAATCTTCTCATGTTTTTGTCCCCCCACCTTTCGAAAAAAGCATGGCATTATTAAAACGGATTTGTCCGTCTGTCCTTCCGTTACACTTTTTGGAACACAATAACGTTTTTTCTAATTGAGCTAGAATGTTCAAGCTTGATTGAGCTAGAATGTTCAAGCTTGGTGTAGGTCAATGCCTTGATAAGAGTTTGAAGATGAGCATTTTCTGGTGAGGGTAAGCATAAATAAACAATTTGATTGGTTGATGGTTTGGGACAAGATCTCTTTATTGGTTTTATGTTACGTAAGAAGGGTTTGAAGATTATAGTAGTTTCACTGATTATCTGGTTGTGCTTCATCATCAAACAGACATGGATCATACAAAGATTTCTTGCTCTACTTTAATCTAGAACTAACATGGGTATTTTTTTTTAGAAATGGTTGTTCAACATCAGAAGATATGTTATGGAAGTTAGATGCACTCCAGGCATTTATTCGCGATCTTCACTGGCCAGAAGAGGTTTTTGCTGAACATCTAGATCATAGATTAAAATTGATGGCGGCAGACATGATAGAAGCAGCAGCTAAAAGGTGAAATATTCATAGATTTAAATTTGAAGTACCTAATAATAACTGCAGGAGGACCATACTACATCCAAAACAAAAATCTACAAGATAAACTTGCGAACAGGACAGAAAATAGACATTGCACAAAATAATCAAATCAAGTGAATGGATCTGAAATATGTACTAACGCCTGAATGATATTACTCTTCCCTCTAGTGACTCAAACTGCCCGATACTAATACTTTGCCCTCTAGTGACTCGAACTGCCTGATTATAATACTTCTCTAGTGACTCGAACTGCCTGATAATAATACTTTTCCCTCTAGAGATAGTGACTTGCAACGTGTGATGATAATTGCTTCACACTCTAGTTAGTCAATTGTTTGGGTTTTTTTGTATGTTTATATGTAATCTAGTTACAATTGTATTTTTGTATACTTGTACATTGTATTTAAGCAGTTATGATTGTATTTTTGAACAGAACATTGTAAATTGAAACAGTTACGATTGTATTTTTGAACAGGACATTGAAGTATTTTGAGAGTTATCTACGTAAAGGTGGTAAAGGCTCCGACTATATATCACCAGGAGAGATCTGTACCATGATGAACGTCATCATAGACTGTAAAAATAAGGTAAATTACATCTCATCATTTAGCTACCTTAAATTCTTTCAATCGCATTTAGTAATTAAACTGGAATATATACAGGTCACGATTACTGCTTATCAATTTGCGACATTTCGACCAAGTGTGTCCAGTCTTTATCAAGCAGTAAATATAACAAAGCAATATATACATGTTAAAAACAATACTTAGTTTTAAGGCTGACGGGGGGTGGGGGGCATGGTCGAATGGTTTGTGTGCACGGGCTGTATCATTCGACCTGCCATTGAGTCAACTGGCTTGGTTTCGAATCCCGGGTTGTACGTGGCAAGGAGTTCAACCTCATGGGTTTTCTCCACGTAATCCAGTTTCTTCCCACGACTAAGGACCCCTACGTGCAAGCGAATTATTGAAATTAAATCAAACCATGTTAATCCTGAAATGACCTAGTTTGTGTTGAGTGGACATTAAACCCCATTTCTCTCTTTAAGACTAACCAACCAGGGACACCCTTCTAATTACCTTGAAAGAAACCGAACTTAATTAATGTAATAATGATTATGAAAGTGATCAAGATTGATTCAGGTGAAACTAATAAAGAAGTCTTATAAAGACTAGAGAAGCCTGGTCTAAACTTCGCTCATTAATTAACAGTAATTGTATTCCATAGAATTGTGACCTGTTTATTTAGCTGTGTTGTCATTTTTAACATTTTTTAAATATCTGCAGTATTGTAATTTTGTGTTGAATAAGTAAGAAAAACGTGTCATGATAGCTTTGTCAGTCTCATGATTTATATATGCTATGCAACGAATAATGCATGATTATGTCGTGATGCTGAGAAATATAAACGCAATAGAGAAAAGATATCCATGTTTACAGACAAAGTCTTTGTTTTACGTAGAATTTGTATATAAATTCACAAGTTACAATTTTTGTTCTGTAGGTAAAGTTTGATTTCGGATGGTGTTGTATTTTATAATTTATAGCAGTGCTTATCATGGCTATTAATAATACACTGGCCATTTTCTAAACAAAGTGCGTGTCTAGGTATTATCATTCAAATTGGTGATTAGCTTCTTGCTCCAATATCCCCACATGTTGTAACCATCATTATTAGATATAGGGACTTAAAACAGATCCAAACGGCTGGATCGTTCAGCGGAAGTCTTTCATAGTGTGCAAATATGTGTACATAGGTCCATGGTCTGTCATCTAGATGATGTTCCATGCAATTCCCCCCATATTACACCAACACGGGTAACCACGCGTAGCAATTCTGTGGAATTGAGTGTAGAGGGATAAAGACTAAGATACATATGAA
This sequence comes from Patella caerulea, assembly GCA_036850965.1. Taxonomy (NCBI): domain Eukaryota; kingdom Metazoa; phylum Mollusca; class Gastropoda; family Patellidae; genus Patella; species Patella caerulea. Next base: position 67,774,685 of record JAZGQO010000010.1, on the reverse strand, counting down.
GGGGTGTGTTAGGATTTCACACATCGATTACTAACATGTTGTTTGGAATCATTGGTTTGATGTTCAAAGTTTAGTACATCATTTATTTTCTGATAGGCTCTACATTTGTGTGCCTTGGACAGTGGTCAAAATATGGTAGGTATAAAGTATATATAAAGTTCAAATATATATTGAGCACATTTTATACTAGTAGCTAGTCTTTCTACTTTTGGTTTCTTTTTAGCAATTGGTGCATGGGCTGTGATCTTTATTTTTAGTTTCTTTATTCTCCATTCAAGGAAACCCATCAACTCACTAACTAACTTTTTATCCCAAGATATTAGGGAAGGATTTAGCACAACGGTTAGGACAGTAGTCTCTTTGTAAGACTTCAAGGGAGGTAATCAAGCTTTACCTGTAACCTAGGCAACGGAATGTAGACTATGTCAGGAACTGGCAACAAAACAGCAAGGTTTCAAGATCTTTGCGGTCTAATTTTACCAGTTTTTAATCTTGTCCATTATCTTTGAACTAACCAGTTATGATGTCTACAGTTAGGCTAGTCACGACCAGTATCAGAACTAAATGTCTTTGAGATGTTGACAGTTTGACCATTATAGTACAATAATGGGGTTAATTGTCTCCTTTTGGACTAACTAATGCATCAAACAATTTTTTTTCAATAATTCACTTACACGTATGGGTTTTAAGCAGTAGGAGGAAACCAGCACACCTCAAAAATTATTGCCAAAATCAAATTTTAATCGCCGCTTTCATTTTTTATCTCAAATTGCGACTTTGACGACTGACAACATAAGCAGGCAACTTGACTCCTTGTCAGGTACATGCCACTTAAGTCAATGTCAGATCTTATGAGTGACTATATTTCTACCCAACTCCCAGATTGGGATGAAGAGTGTGAGTTAGTAAGTTGATTGGATTTCTATTGGTTTTTATATTGGATCTTTTATTTTGTTAAACTATATTTTATTATACAGCACTTTTAATTTTTATACAGTTGAAGATGTATGTTGAGTTTAGTTATCAAACTTTTACTCCTGCTTCAGTTGATCTTTCCATATTTCTAAGAATATTTTTGACTTTGACTTGTGGAGAAATTACACTTCCTAGACAAAATGAAATGAAATTGGATTTATCGTTCTACTTTTGCCGGGACAACGGCTTTACAGCCTACTCTTATATCATGTTGCTTCTATCTTACATTCTGCACACAGAATGAATGGCCGTCATTATCCAGAAATTAGTATCCTGCTTCGTTTCTCGTCTGTTATACACGCAAATACTAATTAAACCTTTTCAATTTTATTAAATGAAAGGTAAATAAACATTATTAAATTGTTGCAAGCTATAATTATGTATAAATAGGCTGACTAGATGGATATTTATCATTAACTTGAAAACATGACCGGTATGTGTTACGAAACGTCGTTATTAAATTATAGAGAAGTAGTTATATCCATATATACCTTGTGTTGTGTTTTATTATAAATAAACATTTGTCAAAGTTTTCAAAATGTGCTTAGTGTTTGTGACTAAAATGGTCGGTCAACCAGCTTATTGTCTGTTTTCAAGCGGAGGTAATTCTAGAGAGACGGAGAGAAAGTTTAGTTTGGTATCTAAACTCTTTATATATTGTTCAATTTGTATTAAATAAAACCAGTACATGTCTTTATTTTACTCTAAGCTTTAATGTAAATATATATTTAAATATTATATCTTGGGTTAGTATTTGAGAAAATTGTAATTTGTCAGTATTATATTAATAGCACTAGAAAAACGAACCTCTGTTCATCATTACCGATCTAGAGTTGAATGAAACTGCCATTTTCTCCCTATCAATTGTTACTGCACAACATGCAAGTGAATTTGATTGTGAGAATTTGTAAATCATGGCTTGTAATGTGATATTATTTAGGACAATCAAAAGAAGAATTGATTCAGGTTTTCCACAAAATGTATAGCTATTAAACAAAATTTGGCTTAACAATATTTTTACTTAGTTTTCAAATATAATTTCTGAATTTATAAATGATTGAGTTGTGTGTAAATTTTACTTTAAAAAGTCCCATTATTTCATGCAAAATTATAATTCACCTGGTTGTATCACAATGCACCTTGTATCACAATACACCCGGTTGTATTAAAATATACTAGGTTGTATGAAAATACACCAGGTTGTATCACAATACACCAGGTTGTATCACAATGCACCTGATTGTATCACAATACACCCGGTATCATAATGCACCCGGTTGTATCACAATACACCCAGATGTATCACAATTAAGGTTGCAGCGATAACCCGGGGATGGCGATATATCGCGATAATTAGGTCAGACGATAAAATTATCGTCTGAAATCTCAAATATCGCCTTATCGCGATATACGCTATAATTTTTATAAAAAATCGTGACATTGAAACATTGAAATTATAAGTCATAATTCACGTAAAATCCGTTCAAAATACTCGAAAAATGGAGAAGAAATCAAACTTCAACAAGTGCCGACGAGCGAGATCTTTTCCATTGTGCACAACAGACATCAGCTTTTAACGCCAGGGGTCGACTGTCACTAGTTCACCTCATGTATTTTTTAAGTAGCCTATATTTCACTGAATAATAGTTTATTAGTAATCATAATTTTCCACGTGTAGGCAACAGCATCCACAATATTAATAATTATGACAGACTAAATGATGCACGCGACAATATACGTCGCCATAGTAACGGAAGTGGTGGTTTATCTTTGATTACCCAGTCTGTTGACAATTACATTGATAACATACATAGAAAAGCTGCCTGGATAATATTTCCTTTATTCTTTTAATAACATGGCTTCTAAGTTCTTCTGAGGCATCCCAGATCGAAAATGCCGATGTTCCCGGTGATAGTTCAATACCGCAAGTGCCAAAAGATGAAAAAAAACACATCTTCTGTGGCGTGGGAATATTTTAGTTTGAAAAACACAAATGGCAAGGACGTGGCAATGTGTAAAGTGTGTTAGAAGGAAATTTAAACGTCCGGTGGAAATACGTCAAACCTTTGGCATCAGTTGCGAACTAAGCCAGCTGATTAGAATAGAATTGCGGTCACGAACTCACGATACCTGCATGAATATTCTTACTCAAGGTTATACTTCTATCAATGCAACTCACATAAAATGCTAAATAGCAAACAGATATATACTTGATACATAATCCATTTATATACCTGTTAAACCACACTTATGTAAATTTCACATCAGTAATCATCATGATAATGAATTTTTGAACCACGATAATTCTTATTATCGCGATAGTTTACTCCAGACGATTATCCATGATATCGCGATAATTTTTTAAAAAAATATCGTGATATATCGCGATATTTTTTTTCAGTATCGTTTCAACCTTAATCACAATACACCTGGTTGTACCATATTACAACCAGTTGTATCACAATTCACCCGGTTGTATCACAATACACCTTATTATACCATAATACACCTTATTATACCGTAATACACCTGGTTGTATCACAGTACACCTGGTTGTTTCAAAATACTCCCAGAAAGAATGAAGAAAAGCATAAAGTTCATTTATTCTATTTAAATGTTGGTCATTGAGTAAGGGTAGCTAATCAAGTCCAATGAAATACGAAAAAAGATATATATATATTTGTAATATTTCAGCACCAGTATCACACAAAGATTGATGAATTTCTAGAGCGTGTACAGATTCAAATGGTTAAATGTCTCGTCGAAAAGGTATGGATATGTTATTTGTTTCTGTTTCAGGGTCAAAATATTTAGTCCTAAGGAGTGTATCAAACACTGGTATTATAATAATTTATTTTTCTAACTAAGTATAGCTAATTTAAAAGTATGGTTATTATGTATAAAAACCAACCATGTCCAGTCTTTACATAGAGTTAAAGTCGTTTTGAATCCCCGGTTGTACGCGGCAAGGAGTAGGGTCGCCTGTCCAACCTCGTGGGTTTTCTCCAGGTACTCCAGTTTCCTCCCACTGCTAAAAAGACCCCTATGCACAAGCGAATTATTGAAATTAAATTAAACCATATTTTAGTCCCGAAATGACCTAGTTTGTGTCGAGTGGACGTTAAACCCCATTTCTCTCTCTCTGTCTACATGGAGTTAAAACATTATATAATTATCATCGACAAAACATATTCAATCTTACAAACATCCACATCTAAACATTCTTAAACATACATTATGCAAGAGCAAAATCTAAATTATTAATTCAACATTAATTAACTTATCCAGACCATAATCAACGCTGGATGCCATCGTTATCTTGCAATATTCACTGGATTTGAATTCATTTTGTGATGGATAACTGAACATTAAACAGTTTGTGTCTCACTTATAATATGTATGTTTATTTATGTATATAACAGTGTAATGAATTAAATTAAATTGAAATATGTTATATTACAGTTATTAACGGTATTGGAAGCTGTATTAAGTAAACTAGCCCGTTATGACGAAGGAACTTTTTTTGCTTCCATACTATCTTTAACAGTGAGTATATATTGTTATCACAGACTGCTGGTCAATTGTTCACAGTCTTTGTGTTATTAAACCACGCTGTCGCATGCAGAGGGTTGTATGTGACAAGGACTAGCTTGTCCAACCTTGTTTTAATTTTCCGGGTCCTCCGGTTTCCTCCCACTGCTAAGGACCACAACACACAAGCAAATTATTGAAATAAAATTGAACCATATATTAGTCCCCAAATGACCTATTGTGTCGAATAAATGTTAAACCCTGGTGCTATGAATAAATGGTCATGTTCTTTTTTCTTTTCTTTTTTTTTATTGTAGAAACCTGTCAATGAACTGGGTAAAGCCTACGTTGATTTTATGAGATGTAACTTGGATCAGTTACGTCAGAAGATAACGGATGAGTTGTATACGTTATCTATGTTTGAGGAATGGTATACGGGACAGATGAAAATGATGTGCGATTGGTTAACAGATAGATTAGATCTATCATTACACCCTTACCAACTCAAATGTTTAATGAACATAAATAGAGTAAGTTGAATTAATCGTATGATGATAAAAACACAATTTATATAGAAAACTCGCTGATTTATACGTGTGCTTGATTATGAGATAACGGGGTGAGTCGCGGGGGCTCAGTAGGAAAGATGCTGGCTCGCTACCTGTAGGTCGGATGTTCGATACTGCATTAGCTGAGAAAGTTCTTCCAGATTTTTCGGCGTGGTTACCACTTGTCAGTGATGCAAGACGAAGGGCCTGTGAAGGACAGCTGTCTAGTCCTTCGGATGGGATGAAAAACCAAGGTCCTCTATACTCATTGGCGAGAATGTAAAAGATCCCTTGACAGTTGGAATTTGATATAAGTGTGCTGTCTTGGTAAAAATTTCCCTCATAGCACACTGTATGGCGTATGCCCGTCTTCATTAGCCCAGTGTAGAGCAGAACAGTAGGACTTTAAACTCCATTTCATTTCATTTTTACAAGATAACGATTAGAGAACATTGTCAAAACATTGTGCTGTATTTATGCAGACCGATGATTGTTTTCCATATAAATTGTGTTGTGTTTTAAATTGTGCTCAATCACTAAATGTCACTCAATAATAATCATATGAATATGATGCGTTAAAGCTACAATTTCATATTTATAAGTTATATTTATAAAATTTATTAAAATAAAGCCCTTAAAAATACATTATGGGAGATTTTGACAAGGAGTTAGCCATTCTTGCTATAAAAGTTCAAAAATAGATGTTGAAACAAGAATATATTGAAAATTTCAGTCAAATAACTTTATCCTGAACAAAGTTGTTACCACTATAATTTTTTACTAGAAATGGTAGTTAAATTCATCGACACCCTTTTCCCACTATGGCTGATTGTTGATTGACAGGCATTAATTCCGCCTACATAGTCTCGATCATCAAGTAATGTTTAAACTGTATCTAGTGAAGCTCGTGTATAGCCTCGGTCATCACTGTCTTTTATGAATAATTTCCGGAAGTATGATGACGTCAACGTCACGGAGAAACCCCACCCACGATGCCATAGTGATTAAATAAGTCGACGAAATCCTGTTTTAATCCGAGCCCTATCCAAGCCATCCATGGGTCTACAGAGTTCATTTTGGGCTTGTTGTTTAAATAAAGATCTAATTTATAATTTCTATGACATCTGAGGCTCAAAGGAAGACCGACAAAAGTCAGTTTTTGCTCTTCCATAATGTATGTTTAAATATATTGCATCTATAAACAGTCCTACCTTATTAAAGAATAATCCTGTTAATCGTATGATTCACTATTGCCAGTTGAAAAATTGGAGATAGCTATTCCATTGGGGGAAATAGATAAACAAGGCAGTTATTATTTCTGATGTAAATGAATTTCAAATTTTGGAAATAATGCCTATGATCGCTTAATAGTGAGTTGACAACCTTTTTGAACAAAAGAGGTAGAAATAATTATATTTTGACTTTCTTAGAAAATATGAAATTCTCGCTTTGAATTAACTAACTGGATTGTAATCTAATATTTTTGGATAGCTATCGAAAGTAGTGATGGGAGGGGATAAATAAGACAAGTATCATGATTACTGTCCAGTTGGTAACTGAAAAATTACATTATAGTATTATTATACATAAGAGTATTGAATAATATTTTTGTTTTATTTTTTAGAAATGTTACAGTGATTTTGAACTGCACGGTGTACCTGAAAACTCGTTGAATAGTAAAACTTATCAAACCATATGTAGTCGCTTACAGGTAATAATACTTAGATACTTACTGTGACATGAAATCGAGTTTAATGTCCTACTGTTCCGTTACGACTGGGTTCATGAAGACGGGCATACACCATACGGTGTGCTAGGAGTGAAATTTTGCTCGGCCTACTCTTATATCAAAATCCAACTGCCAAGGGTTTTTTTTTTACGTGCATGACAATGAATACATGGGACCTCGGTTTTTCATCCATTCAAATGATTATGCAGCTGTCCTGATCAGGCCCTCGATCTTGCATCACTGACAAGGTGAAACGATGTAGGAAAATCCTGATAAACTTTCTCAGCCAATGCAGGAATCGAACACCCAACCTCCAGGCCAATGATACAGCGTCTTACCTGCTCAGCAGCTAACATAAGTGTTATTATTTATTATGTTGCAGGTTGAAGAAGCAACCCAATCTGTAACTCAATCTGAGAGCAGTAGTAGAACTACATTCCTAGGAAAAGCAACAAGTAATACCAGCGGAGAAGAATCAGACTAGACACCATATAGCATGTAATAATTTCATTGGTTGTTGAGTTTTTTATTTTATGGTTTTAAGGGACGCTTTGTTTATGGTCCTCATCATTTGCATCAATCTGTTTTTCATTTTAACTTATTTTACTGAGCTTTGATGTGCCCCATTAACCCCTTAACCATCACTACCAAATTTCATATCCGCAATAGGACTGTCACCGTTTTACACCCAGACGTTGAACGGCCATGCAATAGGCAGTGGCACAGCTGCTTGGTCCCCAGCGAAACAAACAGGAATTTGGTAGTGAAAGGGGTTAATATGCTCTTTTGCTAAGATTACAAATTAGAAATGTTAAATTATCATGTCAACTGCTTGTCAAAGGGTTTTTTTTGTTTTCGGGGGGGGGGGTGGGGGTCCTTTTTGTCGAATACAATAACTCTGATTTAAATCAAGTGAGAGCGATGAGCATTTTCTGCTTAGGTTAAGCAAAGTGATAATCCATTCCATTGCTCGTTATTTTGCAAAAAGATAAATGAGCAATTGATTAATGAATACCATTGAATCCGGGGACATCAGACTCACTATTTTGGGGGCTTGATTATTTTTTTTTTTTTTTAAATAAAATTCATGGATGTATAAAGTTAAACAAAATCACGTTAAAAGTTTTTTTTGTAGAGAGTAACGAATAAAAACGATATTCCTTTTTCTTGTTAATACATTAAATATATGTATCATCGATGTTTTGTTCATATTTTATAAATAGTTATCATATGTTTATTACGACAAATGTATAAATAAATGTCCTTGTATAGTTTCCCGATTTAAAAAAAAAATGTCCTAAAACTTGTTTTTATTTCCCGGAATAATGTGGTTAGTGTAAATATTTTTGAGGGATTTTTTTCGTAAGTGGATCGTGACAATACGTTAATATATATATATATAAACATTGTGTGATAATTCCCCCTTTCATTAATAACCGCTCCTTTAAACGTTTTCTTGTATTCACAATTCTCTCCCCTTAGTAGAAAAGTTTATGATGATTATAAATGCTAGAATTAGAACAAATGAATGTATGGGTCATGAAGTATTAACCTTTAACCTTTTAGTTGAATTTCGAATAATTACTGTAGACTAAGTATTATTGTTATATGCATCTGTAAATAATAAACACAGTAAGATATAAGTAGTTTATTAGATATACATTATATATCAGTAATAAGTGTGTCAAGCTACTAGTATTTATAATACAAATCAAACCTTAGAATTCACTTATTTTAACTGATTTGATGTTAATATCAAAATTGTTACATGAAAATATCCATGATTGCCTGATTTAGATCAGTCTTTTTTTTTGTTTGATCAGACTTGTTTAACTGCCAATCATATTGGCAGACTGGAGAGCTAGGTTAGATAAGACTAAAGAGCCGACGGTTCTCAATATTATAGTTAAAAAATAAGTAATGCAAATGGACTATATTAAAAATCTCAGTCAAATTCCTTCACTTTGAGTCGAGTTATCACCATTAAAAGAACAGGGGTTTGGGATGGCCTAGTGGTCTAGAGTGCCGCGCTTCGACCTCTGGCTGGCCGGTCACCTCTGGCTTGCAGCCCTGGTATGAGCTTATGTGGCATGGAGATGGGGGCGCCTTCTCAACCTCGTGGGTTTCCTCCGGGCACTCCGGTTTCCTCACACTGCTAAAGACCCCTACGCGCAAGCGAATTATTGAAATAAAATTTAAAACCATATGTTAGTCCCGAAATGACCTAGTTTGTGTTGAGTGGACGTTAAACCCCATTTCTCTCTCTCTCTCTCTTAAAAGAACAGTGAGCCTTGATTGTCATTCCTACTGTTAATGTTATGATGAAATCTAATCATCAAATCTAACCAAATGTGTTAAATATAATAGAGTAGAGTAGGAGTGGATGGTCAAGTGGTTTAACTTAAGACCACAAGGTCTGTTATTGAATCAAGTGATGTGGGTTCGATCCCAACCTTTTACTGTCCAACCTCGTTGGTTTCTCCCGATTTTCTGGTTTCCATTACGAGCAAGCAAATTATTGAAATCAAATTGAACCAAATTTTAGTCTAGAAATTACATAGTTTTTATCAAGTATATATTAATTATAAAAATGATATAAAATCAAATCAGTTAGAATAACGAGTTTTTATTAATAAATGATATATGTATGTTATCTAGATAAGTAGAAAGATATTAATTAATTATGCAAATATCCCTTGTACATGTTCTACTACTTTCTAGCGCCCCCCTTTTCTTTATAAATTAGACTAACATTCAGTGTTGTTTGTTTAATATGCAACTTATTATTTAGGATTTTACAGAGGTAGACATAGTAGTAGTACCGTAGAAATGTGCTATTAACTGATCATTGTCATGTCATTTTCTACCTTTATTAATTAGGAATATTAATTAGATTATCAATCGTTAATTCTTATTCTCAATGATTGTGTTTCATCTATTTAAGAAACATTATTTACAGTTCATAAATTTTGAAGACAAAAAAAAAAACAACACAATTATATATAAATTGCTAGTGTTCTTTAAATGGCATTTAGTAATTGGGACTTAATCAAAATACACTTTTAATAGAATAACAATTTCTATGGTTTATCATGATGCGACATTTCAACAAGATTTTACAAGTCAATATCAAGCAAATTCACAAATAGATAAAATATAATCTGTTTATATGCTTTATGACGACTTGTGAAATCTTGTTGTTGTAAAACTAGGTTCGCACACTTCTTGAAACTCTGTGAAAATCATGGAAAAATGAAAATGTGATTTCCAATACCGGAAAAACCTGGAAAAACAAGATTACTCCTTGTCCTTGAAACTCCTGGAAAATTAAGATTTGTGCTTTTGCTATATATTTTAAGGTATATATATTTATATATAAAACTGAGCGTAGTCTTCGAATGTTTCTTCAAAAGTTCACAAGTTCGTCGCCATAAATGGTCTTCAAGCATAAAAAAATACATTATCAATGTACATGTAGAATTTTATACAGGGATTCCTGGAATCTGGTAAATTACTCCTGGAAAAATCCTGCAATTTTATGTGTTCTGAGATATGGACACCCTGAAATAAACCATAGTAATTGTTATTCCATAAAATGTGTGTTATTTAAATAGCTTGTTTGTTTATCGATCACTTATCGCATTCAATCTCTAAACAGAATTATTGTTAAATATGAAGAAATCCTACGAATGAATTATGTTACGATATATTAATTGTTTTTTATATATATATATATATTTAATTTTTGTTTTGTTGAATCTCGTTTTTATTTATTTATTATTTGTTTGTTTACAATCTGTCTCTCTGATTTTTTCAGTAATAATTTAAATTTAATGCATACTTTAAATAATTAACTATGTTGTCTATATATTCTGTCTCTCAAATCGCCAATACAAAATGAAGACATTTATAATGTGGACATTTATTAATAAAAAAAATGAAGTCAATCATTTTGAATTAAAGAATCCATTATTTTAGGGACTTACTACTCTTATATTTGTTTCATGCAACGTTTCTGTATTCATGCAAGTATCTTTATCAAGCAGCAAATAGAAAACGTATGAGCATTATAAATGAATATATGATAATATATTTGTCAGGTTTATAGGGAACAGCATTTGATACTATGACAGAATCGTGAATGTCTTTAATATGATTATAACCCAAGTATTGATAAAGGCAAGATAAAGTAAGCCACCACAATTATAATTACATTAAAAGGCAAGATAAAGTAAGCCATGACCATTATAATAACATTAAAAGGCAAGATAAAGTAAGCCATGACCATTATTATAACATTCCTGTTTTTGTTAATTTTACTTTGTATAACTGTTTATTTTTGTTGTCTGTTGTTACAATAGATATCAAATATATGTTCATATTGATATATTTAATTAATCAAACTTATTCCAATTATTCTTATAATAACAATTAACTTGGACCCATGTTCATGAAAATTTAAAGTGAAGTATTTTAAACTATCGATGTAATCTTTTCATTGGTTTGAGGTTGAAATCCTAGTGAAAGGTCTGCATTCTTAACAATATTTTTGTGAATTAGGTCCCTGATCATAAAGATAGACCTAAACTCTTTTTACGAATATTTAAACAAAACTATTTTACTAATGCTTCTTTTTCATTGATTAAACCGGAGTACAAATTTTAGCTCTAAGCCAGTAAAAAGTATGCATTCTTAAAAATATTTGAGTTCAAATTTGTGTGAACAATGTCTCTGAACTTAATAAATTAAGTGGGAGGTATAACTTTTTTCAGAAAAAACATCATGTTCTTTTAAAATTTGATTAATCTTTAGTACAAGGCTGTGATTTTAATTGTATTTTCATTGTTTATCCTTTATTTTGTTGCGATATAAACCTTTACTTTATCAAAATAATCTTTTTTAGTCATTAGTGAAATAAGCTTCTAAAATGAATAAACTGCATTTAATTTGGGAGGAGTGGGATCACAGACTTTTAGCAAACCCTGTTGCAAAATTAGACAAACCATGATTTTGAAACATTCCTTTTGATAACTACAAAAAGCGTCATTTAAATCCACTGATAGTTGAAGTTTCCATTCTGAATTTTGAAGTGTAAAATATTCAATATGAATAAATTGAGATTGGGGATTAAGACATGAAAATTTGGTATTGTCGGAAATAGGCATTGATCAGAATCAGCGAATCTCTGTTATCGTATCCAAGGTAATTGAGAAATATTGCCTGATTGTTTTTTCTAGATTGTGTATACTTTTATATATATTATATATATATTGTTCCTGTTATAAAACTTACCAATCTGATTCAAATATAGATCTATATTTCGTTTCGTTTTTTTATACATTCCATGACCTAGACTTCATGGAGATCTGACCAGTTGTAGTGATAGGACACGTCAAAGGTCATGTGAGCGGCTCTTGACCTTATGACATCTTACATTGATTAATCGATCAGCGTTGACGCCCTGCAAGTATAAAGTCGCCGTAACTGACCGTTTCATTGGCTGAGGGGGGTTTGGATGGCCTAGTGGTCTAGAGTGCCGTGCTTCAACCTCTAGCTGGCCGGTCACCTCTGGCTTGCGGCTGTGGTTTCGAGCCATGGTGTGAGCGTATGTGGCATGGAGATAAGGGTGCCTTCTCAACCTCGTGGATTTCCTCCGGGCACTCCGGTTTCCTCCCACTGCTAAAGACCCCTACGCGCAAGCGAATTATTAAAATAAATATGTTAGTCTCAAAATGACCTAGTTTGTGTCGAGTGGACGTTAAACCCCATTTCTCTCTCTCTTTCATTGGCTGATCCCTCACATCATTCAGAATACGTCAATGATAACAACTCTTCCAGATCCTAGTGTAGTAAAGACAAGTAAAACGAAATTTTGAACTATAAAAAATAACGAAACGAAATAGGATCTGTGTTTTAATCAGATTGAAAACTTACAGTTTATGGTTGTACATCTATAGTCAATGTTACAAACATTTCTTAAAGTTTACGGTTAGAAAGATATATTTATAATAATTTCTATTTTACAATATTTATAGCTAGCGTAGTCACAATAATAATTCAAAAAATAAGGTTGTCACAAAAACTTAATAAAATGTTTATTGCTAGTAGCGTGCAGATGTTTGGTGAGGCCGAGGGTCTACTCCTTGATATATAGGAGATTAGATAAGGAGCTGGCAGTTCTCACTATAATAGTTAAAAATAAGATATTGTATAGGGAATTTGGTGAGAATTTAGCTGTTGATCATCATTACTTAAGTTCCATACGATAAAAAACATAGTCTTGATTATCCATTTTTGGATTTAAGCAGAAGCAGCAGCAGATCATTTTCTGATCCAGTAAATATCACAGGCTAGCGATGCCATCGAGAGTTGATTATGCTCTGGATAAGTTAATTAATGTCAAATAAAGATCTGAAATAGCCAGATTATGTTCTTGCATAATGTCTGTTTAAATATGTAAATAAAAATCATAGTTTGTATTCCCCCAGAATGGGCCGTCAGCACCTCTGCCTCCTTCACTGCACGCTACTGTATATTCCAGATAGTCACAAAAATGAATAAAATGTATGTTTTGTTACAATTGAAGAGTCACACTTCTATGTCATATATCTGTCATAATCTATAATATTAAATGTTATTAATTATTGTTATTATATTACAAATATTTAATTGACCCCGTATCTATTTTCTGATACGGGGAATATTTCTACTAGTACTACTAACTGGAGATTTACATCTACTTCCATCTGGGGTGATATCGCAGATAATTGTTTCCATGGCAACGCGAAAATATTTTTTATCCTTGTATTATGTTAACCGATCATTGGTTTATGGTTTAAAATTTTCTGGAGATTTACATCCACTTCCATCTGGGGTGATATCGCAGATAATTGTTTCCATGGCAACGTGAACATATTTTTTATCCTTGTATTATGTTAACCGATCATTGGTTTATGGTTTAAAATTTTCTGCTTCAAATCAGTTTTATATAAGGATCTAAACTCTAAATGGTGTTGGGAAACGGAGCGGGGCGTGAAACCCTCATTATAATTACATGTAAATAAAGAGGTGTTATTGTTTTACAACATTACATTTAGGTTTCATAAAAGAGGCTTTTAGATGGAAAGGTGTATATTAAATTCTTTGAATATGTTATTTATAATCAGTACTTAATTATACACAGAAATTTGTTTGGCTCCTTAGTTAATTAATTATTAAATCTTGGATATTAGGATATTTGGGGGTTACTAAGCAAAAATTACATGTTATTTTTAAATCTGTTATATTGTATTAAGGGTGTAGGAAAATACGTCTTATTTCTTAATCTACAATATATGTTGAACAAGCTGTGTTTCCACGGTAATTAAACTGAACCTACACAACACACAATGGAATACAATAACTGTTTATTACTGAGCGTTGTTTCAATTGGAATTCTCTTTCTTTCATCATGCAAATGATACAAAATTATTAAATAAAAGATATGACATTATGTACATTGGTTAACAACAATGAAAAGACGCCTTTAATTACGTTGAATGAAATGAAATGGGGTTTAACGTCCTACTCTTCTGTACCTAACCTGGGCTAATGGAAGGCGGGCATACGCCATACACTGTGCTATGAGGGAAATTTTGTGCTGGCAGCGGCGATATGGCCTACTCTTATATCGAATTCCAACTGCCAAGGGATCTTTTACGTGCATGCCAATGTGTACACAGGACCTCAGGGTTTTTTTTGTCCCATCCGAACGACTATAGTTGATCTGCATCACTGACAAGGGGAAACCACGTCGGAAAATCGAGATGGACTTTCTCAGCCAATGCAGGGATCAAATACACGATCTCCAGGCTAGCGAGCCAGCGCCTTACCCACTTAGTCATGTGATCCTATTTGATTACGTTGAATAAAAGGAGGTACGAGGAGTAGTGTACTACACCAGCATCACTGCAACACATTGAGAAATAACAGAGAGAGGGGGAGAAATGGGTTGACAACAACTAGGTCATTTTGGGACTAACATTGTTTAATTTTATTTCAGTAATTCTCTAGCATGTAGGGGTCTTTAGCAGTGGGAGGAAACCGGAGTACCCGGAGAAAACCCACGAGGTTGAACAGGCGACCCTACTCCTTGCCACATACAACCAGGGATTCTAAACCATGCCAGTTGACTCAATGACAGGCCATATGATACAGCGTGCGCACGCTAACCATTCGGACATTCCTCTCCCTGAGAAACAAGAGAGTTACATACCAGGAACAGATCCATTGGTGGTTCTCCAGGATAGGCGACTATGGCATCTGAAGTGTTCCAATTTTCTGCAATGATAAGACTAAAGAATCCAAGTGGAACTCAGGCTCAGTAAGAAACAGTAATTGTATGCTATAAAATTGTGTCCTGTATATTGGCTTAAGATACAGATGTGACATCATCCTTTGATGTTGGCTTACCATTATTTACAATAATGTACATGCAACTTGCCAATCATACATTATCAATACCAGATAAAATTTTGGACTCGCGTAACGTATTTCATGGAAAAGCATGTGCGGGATAATATCTGTGTTTAAAGTTGTGTAATGGTCTCGAGCTAAAGACATTGAATAATATATTTGAACAACACTCAGCAAACACCTTGTGCAGTACCAATGTATTACTTAATGTCGCGCTCTCGATCATTAAATGATACATCAATGTGTTTGTTATTTCTAAATCTCTATTATTATTATTATTATATCTCCAGCTATATCTTTAGATGTTATTAATTATTTATTACATGTTAATATGCAAAGATGAAAATATCAACAATGATGTGCAATAACTAGATTTCTTTTCATTGATTTTTTCCTGAATTCGCATACTATTAAATAGCATTATAAAACATCTTGGTTTTCTTTTATCTGTTTTGTGTTTCCTATTGAATAAAGAGCAGTTTTAGAAATGAAATAGGGTTTAACGTCCTACTGTTCTGCTCCCACTGGGCATATGATGACGGGCATACGCCATACAGTGTGCTATGAGGGAAATTTTGCCCTGGCAGTGGCACTATGGCCTACTCTTATATCGAATTCCAATTGCCAAGGGATCTTTTAAGTGCACACCAATGTATATGCAGGACCTTGTTTTTTTGTCTCATCCAAATGACTAGATAGCTGTCCTTACCAGGCCCTCTGTCCTGCACCACTGACAAAGGGTCAAAGGGCATGTCAGAAAATCAGGGATCAAACACAAGACCTCCAGGCTAGTGACTCAGCATCTTACCCACAGTTTTAGAGTCTATGAATAGTTAATAAGGGTTTTTTACTAGAACCACAAGAGCGTTTTTTGTCAATAGGGTCGCATGTCCAACTTTGTGGGTTTTCTCCTGGTTCTCTGGTTTCCCCCCCCCCCTGCTAAAGACCCCTAAGCACAAGCGAATTATTGAAATTAAACTGAACCGTATGTTAGTCACAAAAGGATGTAAATGGTGTCAGAGCAAGGACTGCCCAATGATTGCAACAGAGGTAAAAGACCCTCAAAATAGTTCAGAGAGGTTTGGAGTTTGGACAAATTCCCTCCATTTTTAAGAGGTGGCTGACTGTCGGAAGACTTGTATAGTATCCGTTAAAAAGTAACTTTGTCAAGGGTTGGTTTGTGCTTGATGCCAGATAGAATCTTTGGAACATATCTCTGATTATACTGCGGAATTGTTGAGTTTAAGGTCAACGTTTTTGAAATTGAGAAACTAAAGTCACGTTTTCAAGTAGTTCTTCACACATTTTTGCGTACTCACAGCAGATTTATTCGAGGTAAAGAAAAATGAAGTCATGCATTATTTTTGAGGACCGTCTTACGGACTTACTCTCTTGACATCGGTATCAGCATGTCTAAAAGTGAGGAATGCAGGATTGCTTAATTTCGTAGTGAAAGTTTAGAGGAATACCCTTCTATAGACCATTATTTTGGCCAATGAAGTAATCTATTATAACGTGTTTGGTATAAAAAAAGAGGACAATTTAATGTCGGTTGTAGAGACAAACATCAGAGCGTGAGATGAAAATATGAATGTAAAATGAAATCGCTCGCGGTTTACGTTTTGAATTCTATAAGACCTCGCGCAATAACATTTGTGAAAAACTCTTTTTAGTTAACGATTGATTCATTCTAACAATTCAGGTGACAAAGAAAATTTTTGAGCAAATAGCCTCAGACCCCCACCCCCAACTGAAAGTGGCCCTTACGCCTATGACTATATGAACAATAACACTCAGACCTGCGATCGCGCCATCAAGATGGTAGAAAGGGGGATTTCGAAAAATGATTTTTAATCTTCCCAAAACAGCGTTTCCACCTGCTCTTCTTCGATTTCCGACTGCCGACGGTTCTTTACCACACCGGGATTGGAAATGACAAATTCCAGTCATTATTCCAGTGATCCAAGCGGTCGACTACCACGAGCAGGTGATAGTCAGAAAGCATCCGCCGTGGTTCAACAGCTAGTGAGTCATTGGCTCGCTAACCTGAAGGCCCTGTGTTCCATCCCTACGTTGGCCGAGAAAGTTCATCTGGATTTTCCAGGGTGGTTCCCTCTTGTCAGTGATGCGAGGGCATGAAAAGGACAAATGTCTAGTCGTTCGGATCGTAAGAAAAACCAATGTCCTGTGTACACATTGGTGTGCACGGTAAAGATCCTGTAGCAGCTGGAAGTCGATAGGCCGTAGCGCTGCTGTCCAGATAAAATTTCCCTCATCATATAGCACACTGTATGGCATATCCCTATCTTCATTAGTCCAGTTCGGAACAGAACAGTAGGACATTAAACCCATTCCATTTCGGTTCAACAAACTGTAAAATAAAGCCCATGAATCTAGTGTTTTGGTATTAAGACGTGTAATAAAGATGTAGTATGATATATGTGTCTGGATGTGATATATGAACAGTGATTATAGTATCTGGTTAATATCACACTGGTTATCACTCACTATAAAATAACACTACTTTTTAAGAGAGAGAGAGAGAGAAGATGGGTTTAACGTCCACTCGACACAACTAGGTCATTTCGGGACTAACATATGGTTTAATTTTATTTCAATAATTCGCTTGTCCGAAGGGATCTTTAACTGTGGGAATAAACTGGAGGACACGGAGAAAACCCACGAGGTTGAACAGGCGACCTACTCCTTGTCACGTACAACCGAGGATTCGAAACCACGCTAGTTGACGCTTCTTTTAAATGTCTTTGAAATGTCCAACTTCGTAGGTTTTCTCCGAGCCCTTATTCTGCTAAAACCCATAAGCACAAACGAATTATTGAAATAACATTGTACCATGTGTTAGTCACGAAATGACCTAGTTTGTGTCGAGTGGACGTTAAAACCCATTCTCTCTCTCTCTGAAATGAAATGGGGTTTAACGTCTTACTGTTCTGCTCCTGATCCGACGGGGCTAATGAAGACGGAAATAAAATCATGTATGTTTTATTTATGTTCGCCTATCAGGCTTCGTCGCTGCGATCCGACCCCACATAATATCTAGTAGCTAAGTCTCTAACTCAATATCTTCCAAAATCTTCAACATTGAAAACACGAAATATTTGTCAATTTAAATCAACATTGATGCTGTGATCCTACCGGGAAAAAGATGGGCTTCTGATATCCAATATTTTAAACAAAATAAATATTTTACCATTGGTACACAAGTCGTGTACCATAATGCGTTTCAGCCCGAGTTCTAA
This sequence comes from Patella caerulea, assembly GCA_036850965.1. Classification (NCBI taxonomy): domain Eukaryota; kingdom Metazoa; phylum Mollusca; class Gastropoda; family Patellidae; genus Patella; species Patella caerulea. Next base: position 67,756,188 of record JAZGQO010000010.1, on the reverse strand, counting down.
CAAGAGGCTAGAAACATTGCACCAAATCAAACGGCGCATGTAGACTGGAATAACTAGACGCCAGAAGTTTGAATTTGACTGAACGGCTGGCTTATTTCGCCGAACATAAGAGATTTGAAATTAGTGTAAAAACGGAAACCTTTGAATGTAAATCGGTTTATATACATTCATATTACAGTATTATATGCGTTGCGTCCCACTTGTGTCAATTTCTAGGTCCCAACTGTTAGCGATATAGCTCCTTTAACCATCATGACCCTATCATCGCCCCCACCACCACCATATGGTATCAAATTAACCAGCACGACACGTGAATGTTTTAGGCCATCAAATTTGGGCCCAAGACATGGCACAATGGTGTATACCCGTCTTCAATATTTCAATTCTTTAATAATATACTCTGAACTGTACACAGTTTATCTTAGGGGATTGAGATGTGGAAGTTTTATTTTCATTAATTTATTTCGTCAGCCATATTAAAGCAAGCTCTACTAAGATGTTTTACAAATAACAAGTGAAAAGGGTTCGAAATATTTAATTCATCGAGACATTTGTTGATATAAATATTCAGTTTCTCCACCATTCAAGTTTATTGACACAGACTTAAGCTAGGAAATTAAAGTCTGCGAATTTCTCCCTACAGTTTATAATAGGCAATGATTGCTGATAATAAACGGTGTGTGTTTTTAATCAGAGTTATGCCTCGACATTTATTATATTTGGTGAATTTGTTGATGGCTCAGGTAGTAATATGCTATGTCAATATTATTCTTTCTATTCATACCATGATGGACAGGTAGGTCTACTGTCGGTGTCTTTGAAGTGGTTAAGTGGAATGATATGTAATATAAGTTAATCAGGTGTCGGCTCCAGTAACAAAGGTGTAAACGGGCAGGTAATATTGATACTCAATTAACCTCCAGCGAATCAAGTATCCCCCTAGTAATATAAGTAGTGTGTGGTCATTGAATAAATCTCTAGATCAAATTCAGCCACTGTTATCACTTTAAGGGTGGGCCATTGTAATTTCATATAGGCGTAGGCCTTGTTAACTACATTGATTGACTCGGTTACATACAAATAACTTTCAAATAATTCAAAATATTTATAAGGTCGCCTAGCATACTTGGAATCTAGAAACTGTAGAACTGTAGAAATGAAGTGAGCTATGGGGTGAATTTTGCTTCGACCTACTCTTATATCGAATTCCAGCTGTCAAGGGATCTTTTACGTGCACGCCAATTTGTACACGTGGCCTGGGCAACTTACCTTGTCAGGGCATACGCTGCACCACTGTCAGGGGGAAAACACACCGGACAATACCGGGAATAAAACCGCGACCTCCAGGCTAGGGAGTCAACGTCTTACTAACTTAGCCACCGTGGGTTCCAGAAACTGTTATATCACATTACAACAAACTATTAGACAAGTATTTATTGAAGAAGAATTACTAAGAGTATTGGGTAACTTAAGTCCCTGGACAAACCTCAGAGAGACAACTCAACCCAACCCCACACCAACCAAGACAGACGAAGCAGACCTTAGTCACCTTACCCACAGACGAATCATGAAAAAAGCCCATTACATATCTGAAATTAAAACCCCTCACAAACACTCAATGGATAAAAAAAGGAGCAGGTTGTTGGCATATTTATAAACTAAATTAATTTATTCAACATAATCTAAGTATCGATATATTCATCATCTCTTTATATTATTATTATGTAATCGAACGATGCACGACAAATAATCGACACCAACTCTGGACACAGTTTCAAGTTCATACGATTCAATTAATTCGACCCACTACATAATCATATCCGTAGAGTTGACGACAAAGAAAACAAATTCACATCGCAATCTCCATCCACATATAGCTAGTACTAACGCATTAACTGTTCCCACATATGTCGAATAATTTCTGCTATGTTATTAATGTTTCATAATTGATGATCTCCGAGTTACGTAAATTCACTTTTGCCGTCGGTTTTGACTCTCTATTTTTTCTGTTGTAGAAGATGAAGGAGAGACAAAAGACGGAGATGAAGAAAGAGTTCCCTTACAGGTATGGACGTCAACAATCCGTGAACATTCTTTACACTTAACAAGACAGCACCAATGAAATTTACATTCACATTGTTCTAATTTTCTCTCAGTTTTGGTATCATAACCTCTACCACAACACATAATATCACAACCGTCAGTTCCTAGAGAACCCTTCTTACAAACTCTACCTGCTGTTCCAAGAGAACCTGTCAAAGATAAAGAAATAATTATCATAAAATCATTAAAATTGTGAAATGAAATGAAATATGGTTTAACTCCAACTATAGGATATTCGCTAATGATGACGGGCATAAGCTATGTGGTAAATTTTGCCCGGACAGCGGCACTATGGCCTACTCTTATACCAAGGGATGTTCACGTGCATGCCGAACGACTAGACACAGTCGCTATATCGAAAATTATACTTAAGAACACTGTCAAAGTATTACAGAACCTGTCGAATAAGAATCACAACACTATAATATAAAGAATTTATTACAATTTATACTATGTTATATTGAAAATTATGTTCAGATCATGTAGAGCAATGACAAGTATTAGAAATAATAAAGACCCTAATAAGGAACCTTGCGGCATACCATGAACCATGATACAGATTTATTGCGCGCATTGCGATACTATGGGCATAAATGGGTAATGAAGAAATATTTCGTGTACCATCGTCTTCAATTTAAATGCAAATAACATTCTTCAGATTATCTCAAATATTATTGTTAAATTAGTGTTATCCATAACACTCCTGTTATTGAAAGTGTGTTTAGCAACCGTGCGACACAGTTCAACCCATCTGTGTAATTGCACATCCAACAAAGAATTATTTTAATTTCAAGAACGATTTTTCAATTACATTATAAATTAACAAAAACCTTTAGATTGAATAATACAACTCGCCAGAAGCAACAATTTTATAGAATTTCTATGAAAAAATCAAATCTAATTTTCTCATGCAGTACATCTATATGGGTAGTGTTTGGGGATAACATTTTGTTCATTTGTTTGGGGTTTTTTTTCGCACAGACCATTCACATATTGTAAACACATACATACAAATGGCTCAACCGTTTTACTTCAAAGGTCATTAAGTGTTCACATGTTTGAAAAGTGTTTTCTAATTTATGTTTCAGACGAAAGAAAATTGATGGGAACCATACACAGACACCAGTGTGCACCATATTCTATTATAATGTGAATACTCGTATAAGATTACAAATTTAAATATTGCAAATGTTAATTTTGAGAAGTCGTGGTGGGAATTGCAGCGGCTCGATGTGTATATCGGTGACTCGGTGGGAATAGCGGTGGCTCGTTGAGAATAGCTGTGGCTCGGTGGGAATAGCTGTGGCTCAGTGGGAATAGCTATGACTCGGTGGGAATAGCTGTGGCTCGGTGGGAATAGCTGTGGCTCAGTGGGAATAGCTGTGGCTTAGTGGGAATAGCTGTGGCTCAGTGGGAATAGCTGTGGCTCGGTGGGGATAGCTGTGGCTCAGTGGGGAATAGCTGTGGCTCAATGGGAATAGCTGTGGCTCGGTGGGGATAGCTGTGGCTCAGTGGGAATAGCTGTGGCTCGGTGGGGATAGCTGTGGATCAGTGGGAAAAGCTGTGGCTCGGTGGGAATAGCTGTGGCTCGGTTGGCGGCTCGGTGGGTATAGCTGCAGCGATTTTATATAAGCTGATAAAGCTTGTTATCGTATCCTATATTTATTATATAAATTTGGTAAAATTAAATGAATAAAATATTGATTCAATTTAAAAAAAAAATGGCGGCTCGGTAGGTATAGCGGTGGCTCATTAACGAGAGGATCCGCTGCCGTTTCCTCTATGGGTCGAGAAAGTTTCCCGGGATTTTCCATCGTGGCTTCTCCTGTCAGTGCTGTTGGACAGGGGGCGGGGCTGGCAAGGACAATGTCTAATCGTTCTGATGGGACGAATATAAGAGTAGACCGTAGAACCGCTCGGCTGTCGAAGCAAAGTGTCCCCCATAGAACACTGCATTCAGTGTATGCCGTCTTTATTATTCCGGTCGGCACAAAAACGTAGCTTGCTAAACCCCATTTAACTTTTTGTGTTAATTTTCGGAGTAGGGGGTTGTTTGTGCCGGTAATTATTTGTTTTCCTTTATATATTAAAAGTTGAAAACAGCTTGATAAATCAAAATATTCCAATTAAGGCGATATATAATAACAACATTTATATTGTCCGTCATTTTTGACTTAAAAAGATCTTAAGTTAAATCAACCTCTGATTATATGTCTTATAATGTCATATAAGCTTTCAACTGTCAATCACTGTCACGTGGGATGTTTTGATATAGTTATAGGGTTGACAGCTGTGTGAATACAGGTAGTATACTACTAATTTATATAAATATTTACTTGGTTCAAATTACTAAAACAGACGTTCGTAGACAAGATGGCAGGCGTTATCATATTGAAATACCTCATTTATGAAAGGTGTATATTGAAGACTTATCTTACATATTTTCTATATTATTTCATATGAAGCTGACAGATATTTTAAGAATTTGAAATCTCTATTGATAAATAACATATCTTGTCATTTCAGCCGGAGACCACCGGAGAGTCTGAAATTATTAATGTCCCGAAATTATATCTGTATGGATAAAAATACAACCGACATTGTTATCGGTATGAAATTTCATTACAAGCGAGATTTGATGTACAAGAAAGGACAAGGAAAATGGCAGCCTGTCCTGCACGTTTTCACTAACTACCTTAAGCGGATGATTCGGGATGAATTATTGTTAGTCTTGTTATTGAAATCGGGTAATGACTGGGTTTCAAAAACGGAACCAGAAAAATGTAATTGTACAGACATGGTTAGGCAGATTCATGCAATCTGATTAAAAAAATACATCATTTCGTTTCGTTTTTTTTTATATACTTTCGATGGCCAACACATCGTGAAGATTTTCAGACTTGGTTAAGAATTTACTCCAAATTGTTCGCCTTATTTTAACTAATATATACCCCTTTACAAAACTTTTGTTGTTTTAATATATCATCTACACTAATAAGAAACTATGTGCAAAGTTTTGTGTTTCTGGGTGAAAGATATTTCTCATAAACAGTGATTGAAAGTTGGGTAAATTCTAAACTTAAATCTTGCAATGCTCTATGAACCCAGGGCCAGATCTGAGCACATGGAAGTGTGGGTAGGACTGTTTCCATAGACAACATATAGATGCGAAATTGAGTGAAAATTGAATATCCATTGGATTACTACTACGCGGCTGAATGTCATACTTACCAATTTCAATATCTTTTATACAGTAATCCGGCGATGTTTCAAAATAAACCAGATCAGAACGAGTGGGGCGTTTATGATTTCTGTTCGCCACGATTAATCCAGTACCCGCCTGGTTAATCATGATCTGTGTAGCACCATTATATTTGAGTTTTAAGTAGTCCCCGACCCGGCGAAATTCCTGCATAGCTAACCAGCAGGTTCTTATAGTACACGATCCACTCACTCCATGACATTTACACTCAAGTTTCCGGAATCTTTTTACTGCCTGCAAGAAATAAGAGAACATAGGTCAGACTTACTAAAACTGGTAGAAATCTCAGCATGGGACACATCATATCGAATACCTAATCATTTCTCTTAATGTCACTAATAGTGGTGCCAATCTCTGTCCATACTAGTGAGAACATATAGAATCGAGCAAACTTTAAAGATTACATGCGTAGGAGATTCCTGTGTCAAATTCCTCATAAATAATGATAATAGCGAGAGATGTAGTTAATTTAGATGTAACGTGTTATGCTGTTTTTACAGTATTGCACCTGCTGATTTACAGACAGCTTCAGTAAGACACCATGAGAATCTATGATGCCGTATTCCAAACTACGTGACGAAGAATCATTTCTGGGAATTCAACCCGCCACAATTACATATGATCATCAGGTATTTTAAAAGTATATTTTTGTAAAAGATACAATATATGTTGAGAATTTCAAATCGAATGAAAATCAAATGGCGGGTAATATTCTGCAACACCAACTAATCTAATAAAGACGGGTCTAAAGCTAGGCTGACACTTGCACGACTTTTGGCCACGATTTTGTCGTGCCCATCAGTGTCAACAATGACACGAACTGGCACGACGAGTTTGCGCATAGTTTGCGCATTGTTTACGCAGTTCCCGCATTGGCACGACGAGTTTGCGCAAATCGGACGGTGTCTTGCCGACACAAGTCGTGCCAATGCGTGCCACGGAATCGTGCAAGTGTCAGCCTGGCTTGAGCCATGCAATGTGTCGTGTGGTGTGGATTTTGACTGGCCAGTGGCGCTCTGGTCTACTCTTGAACTGTCAAGGGGAACTTTTACGCGCAATTATCTTGCACCACTGGCTGGAGAAACGAGTTAAAAAAAACAGAGGGTCAAACCCGGAATCTCCTGATTAGTGAGCAGCGCCATACTCTTCGAGCCACCACCAGGGGTTCTTTACTGTGCTGCGAATTGCATATACAGGATCTTGGTTTTTCATGCCATCCGTCCGAAGACCGGGACGCGTTTCCTTGCCCGACCCAGCGTCTTGCATCACCGACAAGTAAAAGTCACGCGGGATAGAGCCCGGGGACCTCTTGTAACTGAGCCCCAAAGGAATCCTCGCCGAGCCACCCATCTACATTACGCCTCCCCGTCTTAGTAATGAAAAGCGATACCAAGCACTCCTGCAAGGATTAAGCTCAGTTCCTGTCCCCAAATAACATCCAACTGTCACTTTCAACAGCTTATCCCATGGATGATTGCACGATTATCATTATGAGATATAATTTAAAGTCTCACCCGTCTACCAGCTCTGTTGTTGTGAAGATTCATCAATGCTCGGGCATCTCTTACTTTTCTTTCTTTAGCATCAACAAACATTCGAGCAAAATGACTCCCGAACCTAACGTTATCTGAACAACCTCCCCAATCGAATTCTCCCCTAGAATCCTTGCTGCTACCTCTCTTTGTGGGGTCACAGGCACAATGAAGAAGGTCACCTTTACTACAGGCACGAGTTATAGCATGGACAACTCCCGCTGACGATATTGAGTAGACAAATGCAGCTTCCCGACTTCCTGCAAATACAAAAAATATAATAACTTCTTTCAGGGGTGACGATCTACATGTTGCATGGAATGGTGCTTGGGTTTCTCGGCCACCTTTTCACGCGAAACACACCAAAAATATTGAGACTGGAACGACAAAAGCAAATTTCGGTCAACAAATCTTGAAACTATATTTACTTCTGACATGAAAAAATTAACTACAATACTTTCCAACGGAAGATACGTGATTTTTCTGTAAGCAATTGCAAGCGCTTAAAAGGTACTCAATCGGTACCATTGTCTGGAATTCTGGAGTTTTGTATTCGATTCTCTGTCGCAAATGAAATAAGAAAAAGGCAGCTCTATTTCAATGCAGTAGATCAAAGCGCCCCACCCCTACCCGCAAAAAAAAAGAAGAAAAGGGGGCTGTCAAACCTCTTTACTCGTCCATGTTTGCTACCTACTCTTACGATGGCAATTACTGATAGTTGTTCCCTCGGCAACAGTAGGTAATTGACATTTTAGAAGCGTACAGTATTCAATAATAATAATGTCTCAGCATTGCGTCGATATATTTACCGAGTGGGGAGTTTTGGTTTGAGGGGGAGTCCCGGGGGTATTCAAGGGGGTGATCGGTTACATTTTTAAATTTGCAAGTAGCAGACTTGATATTTTCGTCAAAAAATGTTTGTTGGGAACTGCCTGCTAGACATTCGTCTGTTCGTAAATACGTGTATGAATTCTTGAGGTCAGCATTCAAAAGTCCACCAAAATATCGTATTAAAACAACCACTTGGCTGATATCTATGTAACACAGAGGTTATATTATTAAAAGGCTAACTAGAGAGTTTTATTTAAGGTCATGCCAATTTTTAAAATCTTATTTTTCCAGCATAAATTTAATCAACTATAATCGGCAGAATTAAGATAAAACCTTATTAACAGCAGATATTTCTCCATGACACAACTCTTCCATTCATGATGCATAAACAAGCACATGGTTTTTATACATTTCTGATGAATATGCTAAATTTTATCTTTAAGGAACGGAATCATTCTTTGCTAGAAACGAGGGGGGCGGCGTCTTCTCGGATAAGAACTCTTCTCTTACAACATTAATTTTCAGTGGCGTACTTACAAAACTAATCCCCGACACAAAAACCAACCAAGGCGGGTTTTTGTTTCAATTTCATCCATAATTCTATCCCTTTTTTTTAAAATGAAATCAATTAATGTCTGGATGCAAAGATATCTATATTTATAGCATATCTTACTTTGTCGTTCACATTTTGAAAAATATTTTGGGCGATATTAACAAAATTCGATTCTTGTCATTGATTAGACGAACCCATCAGTGGAAATCGTTTTGCGTATTACCAATGCGTACTCGGTAATTCTGGGTAGTTTTTTTCACTCTCTGAAACGATTTGCCCAAATACGTGGCGGTGACCGACATTTACTAGTTCGACAACGTCTAGACAATCCAGTGGGTTCCAGGTAGCTTCGTCAAGAGCTGCTGGTTCTGGTCATGAACGGTTGTTCCGGCGACAAATGAAGTGTCCAGAAGAAAAGAACAGAGCACAAGAGTCGATTAGAGCCCGGAGTAAAAATCACGAATCTTCATCCAATACCCTCGAACCTCGACTTTTCAAACCCACTTTATATCCAATCTAATTAAAATATAGATCTATATTTCGTTTCGTTTTTTATACCTTCGATGGCCTACACTCATGTGAAGACAAGTAAAAACGAAATTTTGAACTATAAAAAACGAAACGAAATTGGATCTGTGTTTTAATCAGATTGCTTTATATCTTCAGACAAATGCCCCCCCCCCCCAAAAAAAAAAAAAAATAAATAAAAAAATAAAAATAAAATTACCTTTTAACATGACCTTTCCAAACACCGAAGCATCTCTGTCTAACGTGCTGCAGTTCCATCTTTGATCTTTGAACTGATTCTGACATTCTTCGACCCCAAGACGTGCCCCCTTTCTAAGGGAGACCATAACGTCGAGATGGTGTCGACACAATCTCCTCTGCCTGCCAACTAATCCTGGTATATTGTCACACAGTACTCCAGTACTTACAGCGTGTAGTGGAAGCTGGCTTATAAACCTGAAGTTGAAGAAAAAAAAAATCTAAAAATATTTTCTGTGCTTGAATCTTTTTAATTTGTTTTAAGAAAATAAAATCAAATTACAAAGATTCAAGCAGATAAGAAAATGAAATATCAAAAGAAACGCCACCTCTTAATAAAACAGGTGTGAAAAAGACGACATAACAAACATGAGTGCACATAGTACTTGGTCGAGTCTTAAGCCAGACTCACACTTGCACGAGTTTTGACCACGATTTTGTCGTGCCCATAAGTGTCCACATTGACACGAACTGGCACGACGAGTTCACGCATAGTTTGTGCATTGTTTACGCACTTCCCGCATTGGCACGACGAGTTTGCGCAAATTGGACGGTGTCGTGTCGACTCGAGTTGTGCCAGTGCGTGCCACGGAATCGTGCAAGTGTCAGCCTTGCTTTATGCTAAGGTCTCACTGTCGTGCAATACGTTACGATGGGGTGATCCCTAAATAATTCACGATCTGGTACGTGCAGATATGTTCGGATACGTTTCGGTGCGATCAACACGATTGCTACGATTGACTTCCATATATGATAAGACTTGATAGGATTACCACGATTACTCCACGATTTCAATGATAGGGCGAATCGTGATATAGGGAATCTAGCATAACTGGTTAAAGGGACAATAACACTCTTGCTGACTTGGCAGCCACAGAAAATAAATAATAGCCTTATTCTAAGTACTAGATATTTAAGTGTCCTACCTGTTGTGTAAATTATCCATTACGACCTATTTTACTTGTCCAGAGGGTTCAAAAATATTTTAAATCAAAGTCACATTTGAAAAGGTTTACGTTAGACTTTTCAAATCAATTAGTTGAATTTTTCCAATTTTTTAAATTAGGTGTGTTAAGATGAAATTTATATCATCAATTAATTGGAATATTGTAAAATAATAGCCTACAATTTGTTGACCAGAATGAAGATTGGGACATAATTTATGTACAACAAGAGTGTTATTGGGGCTTTAAATCTCAAAATTTCAACGCTTGCGGGTGTATACATCTTCATCCACCAACTCACATTTCATATTTTCGTTTGTAATAAAACATTTAATTTATCATTGTCTATCCTCGGTGGGAATCACGTGGTTAAGTGGGTAAGGCGCTGGCTCGCTAGTGTGGAGATCAGGTGATCGATCCCTGCATTGGCCGAGAAAGTTCATCTCGATTTTCAGGCCTGATTGCCCTTGTCAGTGATGCAGAACGGATGACCTGACAAGGACAGCTGTCTAGATGTTCGGATGGGTCGAAAAACCGTGTACACATTTTCGTGCACGTAAAAGATCCCTTGGCAGTTGGAATTCGATATAAGAGTAGGTCGTAGCGCCGCTGCCCGGGCAAAATTTCCCTCATAGCACACTGTATGGCGTATGCCCGTCTTCCATTAGCCCAGGTTAGGTGCAGAAGAGTAGGACGTTAAACCCCATTTCATTCCATTTCTATCCTCGGTGCCGTTCAACCCGCGTGTTATTCAATTGGACGCAAATATTGTAAATTTTCCATGGTCCTTTATTATATAGGACACACAATTCTATGGAATACAGTGATTATTGTCGGATGGCCGACTGGTTAGCACGTGCGTGTTGTTTCATAAAGCCTCTCATTGAATCAACTAGCGTGGTTTCGAATCCCCAGTTGTACGTGGCGATGTATCGAAATCGATATTAAACCATATGTTAGTATCAAAATGACCTAGTTTGTGTCGAGTGGACGTTAAACTCCATTTCGACAGCAATAATTTGTTGAAGAATAATTCTAAAATGTCGAAAGTTGAAGCATATGCCAAGGGATTAAAACAATTTAGGTCTCTAATTCTCTAATTAACCCATCCTATCGGGTTTATCAGGATCCATTATTCAATGTTCTGTAAATCCGGCTTGCTATCTATTTAAAACTAAGCCCAGATTCTACAACAAAACAATTTTAAAGGGAAGCTTTTCGTTGAACACCCTCTTCATTAGCAACGTCAGGGCAGAACAGTAGGATGTTAAACCCCGATTTATTTCATTTCGTTGAATATTAAAAATGGAAAAAAAAGTTGTTATAAAAATATTTGTAGTGGAAGAGAACTCAAAAATTTTGCCGGACAGAATAAGACCACCATATTCTGTATTAATTCATTAATAATTCGCTCCCGCTCCGGAAAAATTTCATGGATTTGATTATGACATAACAAGGTGACATTTATAATGGTATAATTTATATTCAGTTTGAAAAGTAATGTAAAGCTCTAACCCTAAATGGAAAACAGTTTATCGTTTACAGGGGAACCTTATTAAAATACAGATCTATATTTCGTTTCGTTTTTTATACTCTCGGTGACGTACACTGGTCACTCGGCTAATCTCGACAGATTCCGTAAACTACGAGGTTTGCCGAGTGGTACACTGGTGTGGTAAAGAAAAGTAAAACGAAATTTTGAACTATAAAAAACGAAACGAAATAGAATATGTGATTTATTCAGACTATGATTCCTATGAACAGTATTTAAATTCCATATAATTATGTTTTGTGTAATTCCAATTCATTTATAGTAAATGACACTGAACCAATTTTTTTTTTTATTCAATGACGAAAAAGTCGGGATAAAAAAATATAATTATTTTAATTTATACAAAAATGACTTTCTAAAGGGTGAAACATTGCATATTTTTCATCAGATTATATCATACCCTTTAGATCAATATGTTATTTCTTCTAACTCGATCATTTAATACAATTTTAAAGAGAGAGAGAGCGAGAGATGGAGCGAGAGAGAGAGAAAGAGTGAGAGAGTTTGTTTTACTTCAATAATTCGCTTGCGCGTAGGGGTCTTTAGAAGTGGGAGGAAACCGGAGTACCCGGAGACAACCCTTTATGTTGGACAGGCGAACTTAGTTCTTGTCACGTACAACCGAGGATTCGAAACCACACCAGTTGACTCAATGACAGAATTTATGATACAGCAAGCACTCGCCCCCCCCCCCACACAATTTAAAAATAATTGTCTCTTAAAGCAACATTATGGGAGATTAGATAAACTGCTGGTAGATCTCACTATAATAGTTAATAACTAGATAATGTAAAGGGGGTTTTGCTGAAAATTTCAGTCAAGTTTATCGACCCTGAACCGAGAATTTAGCGATTGAATTTTGGGCCTAGCCTCGGTCATCATTACTTAAGCAGCAGCAGACCGGGTTCTATGTTCTAATCCAATAAATATAGCAGGCTATCATTGACATCCACAGTTGATTATAGTCTGGATAAGTTAATTAATATTTGATTAATAATTAAGATAACATTTCGGACCCAAAGAAAGGCCTGTAATAGGCAGATTTAGCTCTTGTATAATGTATGTTATGAAAATGATTGGGTACCTCTTCTGTCCATATTAATCTACTTGTGCTATCGTTAAAGCGAGATTTTCATATTTTCTAAGAAAGTCAAAATATAATTATTTCTATGTCTTTTGCTCAATAGGTTGTCAACTCACTATTATACGATCATAGGCATTATTTCCAACACTTGAAAATCTTCCACACCGGAAATAATAACACAATTACCTCCCTTGTTTTTTTTAAATTCTCCTTTCCCCACGCAATAGCTATCTTCACAAACGTTTTAATTTGAAGTTGAAAATGATATTTTTGCCAATTTCTCAACTGGCAATAAAGAATTATAGGGTTATTCTTTAACAAGGTAGGACTGTTTATATATAGATACCATCTTTATTAAGGCATTATTTTAATATATTTTAAAAATATAACTTAAAAATATGAAATTGTAGCTTTAATAATGAATCGGTAAAATATTGAAATGCATAATTGTTGTTGATGGTAGTGTTTAACTTCCGCATCCACCGAGAGTCATATCGAAGACAAGTTTCATGTTTTATTAACTTAGGACGAAACCGGGGTACTCGGAGTAAACCCAAAATTGCTCACGTACCCGGGATCGAAACCACGACAGCTGACCGGCCAACTAGAGCACCAAGGCCACAATCCTCCAGAAGCTTGATAGTTTATCACTCCTTGATCATTCTCGATACTAAAATTAACCATTCCGGATTCGTAGACGTGTGTTGCCCATTTCGATGTCATAGTTACGAAAAGTGTTAAGTCTCAAAAATTGTCGGATTTATTTTTTGACATCTGAGAGAAAAACCTATTCCAATCTTAATAACACAATTAGGATATCAACATTTTTAAAAGCAATTTTTTTTTTTTGTGGAACTTACGACTTGACAGTATTGAAATTTTGCATAGAACAACCCCCCCCCCACCACCACCACCACCAATGTGATCAGTGATCCTATGCAAAAAAAACCAAACTATTTGGGTTAAAAGTGGCACTTATAACCTTCTAGAACTATGGCATCCAATATATATAATTTATAAATGTCGCATTGTCGCCCACAATCAGTTAATTCTATACATACTTTAAAAACACAAATTAATCCAAGATAAACTCAGCTATGTTCCCACAGATTGGGGTGTCTTACGGGTGCTTGTGCGCGTGCCCGGGCAACGGCACTCCAGCATACTCTAATTTCGAATTAAGATAAGGCAGATAGGGTGTTGGTGGAGTGGTCTATCGCCTTTGATTTAGATCATAAGGTCTTGCATTGAGTCAGGTGGTGTGGTTTCGATCCCAAGCGTGTACTTGACAAGAAGTAGGGTCGCTTGTTCATCCACGTGGATTTTCTACGGGTCTTCTGGTTTCCTTGCACTGCTAAATACAAGCGCGTTATTGAAATAAAGCTGTGTAAAGTCTCTCTCTCTCTCCCTCTCCCTCTCTCTCTCTCTCTCTCTCTCTCTCTCTGCTTTGTATTATACTAACCAAGTGTCAAAATTATCGGATTTACGGAGCAGAGTTTAGAAATTACTTTCCTTTCTTTACACACTACCCACCTTATTGTTTGCTCAATTAAATACATTGTTTAATAAAATAATCCGATTAATTTTCCCTACTACTTGATCCCCGTCTTACTTACTGGGAGATTTATATATACCTACATACAAATAAATCACGTGCTGAAATATATTCTAAAAATCTTTTAAATTAATCGGACTTTATTAGCGGCCATGTGTGGTAAACTTCATGAGTAATCCCAAGGCTGGGAGCTTTATAATTTATGAAAATGCTCATCACAGTGACATTACGCATAGCTCCGAAGATGAGCGAAAATGTTATTAATTCAGTTTGTGTCGGTGTACCCTTTCTCTTTTCATCGTTTACCGTGAAACAAAGTAGCGCAGTTTTACGGTTGTGTTGATATTTTTGGATATATGCTTGCATCTCTAATCACCGGAAGAGATAAAGCTGATTAATGTCACCGTTCTGATATAAATAAGTAGATTTGTTTTTGTGTATTTGTATATAGCAGTGCAGTTTATCTAAGAAATAAAAATACCCAACACTTCCAATATCATTAGAATGCCTATTGCGTATATCTTTCGTTAAAGTGTTGGTTAATACTATACAAATATATATGAAATATGATAAAAATGTAAAAGAAAAATGGCAACTTACCACCAAGTGGCTACAATTTCCTTTATTTGAAGGCTGACTAATAATAAAATGAACCCTTTAAGATAATTATATCCCGGTCCCATAGTTTTACAGCCATTTACAATTTTCAAAACTCAAACACACAAAAGTTACTCGTATAGAAGCAGACATGTCATAAGTTACACCTACAAAGCATTAGGTTATTGACAATGTCAGATGGATAAACAGTTACCATCGTGAATTCTTCAACAAATAGCAGATTAATATACAATAACAGCAAAAAAAAATCTTTCCTTTTAAACGAAACGAGTTGAATGTCGATCAATCCACTAAATAGCACTTGTAATAGCTGATTACATTTAAAGATGAGAAGGATACTCGTTAGACCCAAGATCGACTTCTTTCTTACGCACACTTCTAAGGTTTAATTCTGTAGGAGGGGCGACTATACACCGATTTTGTCAGACAGCCAAATTATTTACCTTGCGACCAAACCGTATCCAACCAATCATTGAGGACAAATTGTTATTTAGTATATTTATAATATACACGTGTTTGAAAGAGCGATCTGGAAATTATCAAATACCCGTTTACATTTATCATTAGTTCCTTCTCTTTATTAATATATCTTTAATTCCCCAAAACTCATAAATATTCTCAAGGGATTAATAAAATTTAACCGAGAATTAGCGAAAAGCTTCAGATTATTTTAGGATTTATATATAATATATCATTTTGATGAGTTGATATTATACCCCCACTCACTTAATATTCTCTGGAGACCAATTGAAATGTAGGCCTATAAATATTAAAGATGGAAACAAATTGATTTTAATAGCCCGTGGTGTTACAATTAAAACAAGATGATCGATATTTAAGTATTATTGATTTAATTATCTAGAGAATGCTCCAAGAAATAAATAACACCACAAAACATCAAAAACATATAATTTCAGCTTCTAAAAATATTATTTAACTTTATCAGATGTTCATTGTTCAAATATTCAATTTGTAGACCTACAAAATAGGACAGAAAAATTAAAATCTGTTTCGTGCAACCAATACTGAATTGTATATTCAGGTTTGTCCAGGTACATGGAATGTGATTTAGCTATAATACTCATTATAATGATATTAATGATAGGGCAGGAAAATTAAAATCTGTTTCGTGCAACCAATACTGAATTGTATATTGAGGTTTGTCCAGGTACATGGAATGTGATTTAGCTATAATACTCATTATAATGATATTAATGATATATTTAGATAATATCCTTAGACGTAGAGGTATAATATGCATATTAACTAGGTTTATTATATACAACGTTTCAGTATAGTTCAGGTATCTTTATCAAACAATGATCAATAATCCATGAGTATAACAATTATATACTATTGATGTTATGATTTTATTGTAGTAAATCCATAAAGTTGTGTTATTAAGAATCATTTTAGATCATGTCAAAATATGTTAATTGTCCAAAATTTCAATTTGTAGATCCACCAAATAATACACGATTGTTAGTACAGGTACACGAAACTACTAGTCTGGGCCCTGTTTTACGAAATTTTAACTAAAGGTAAAATTCAAATTTTAGCGGATACTTCAATTTTGATTGGCTAAGAATTAAAATCAATCTAATATTGTCCAATCAAATAACTAAAATTCGGATCTTATCTTAGTTAAAATTTTGTGAAATAGGCCGCAGTTCTCTTCTCTAAAATCGCCAAATTAAAATATCTTTCGTCTCCAGTATAAGCGAAGTCGAGGACGTTATCTTACTCATAACTGTATACGCTTACATGTATATGCTTACATGTACGCCTGATTGATGTCGTAATCCGGAAGATACATAGTCCGGATTTACCAGAGATTTTTTGGCTGAAGTAATAAGGAAATAAATCGGGACATTAAAATCATGTCGGATGTCACAGAGATACAGATTCATCAGAGACCGGTTGTGACAGAGTCCACTGTAAAATGAGAATATCCCAGAATTACGGTAAAAAAAACCCAAAACAACCCTTATATCGTGTTATCTTATCGAAAAAAACTACCGTGGGAGAATAACCCATTACATGTTTAAAGAAAAACTTTCAGAAAAATAACTCCAAATTCCCCTGTATATATCCAAAGTCAGCCCCGACTTGCAAACCGCAAGTTATTCCGGGCATAGAATACCTCAAAGATCAAAGAGATATACCGCTTGAGGTTTATAAACAATGTTAATATTGGTACAGTGCATGGAATGTGGCTGAGCTATAATACTCATTATGATAATTTAGAAATCATGTCAAAATAATGTCCATTGCCCAAAACTTCAATTTGTAGAACAACTGAATAATACAGTATACGAAACTAAGATTAATCGGGTATTTTTCGTAAAATCCCAAAATTAAAATCGATGTTATTGACGGCCAATACCGATATAAATATTTTCCAGGGAATGTGACTTAGCTACAATATCCATTTTTGTTTATTTTTACCGTAGTATGTACGGATTTATTTTAAAAACTAGAAACATTTAAGTCACCAGATAAGGACCTAATTTTCGGTAACATTTTTGCGATATTCTCACATTCAAATAAACACGAAAGTCACAAAATAAACATCGGGAAAAAACTGACATGAGCAACATGACCTCTATAAACAAACTTATTGACTATTTATATATTTATCAGATACATTTTACAATTTTTTAAAATGGTGTTTAACGTCCACTCGACACAAACGAGGTCATTTCGGGACTAACACATGGCTCAATTTTATTTCAATAGTTCGCTTGCGCGTAGGAGTCTTTAGCGGTGGGGGGAAACCGGGGGACCCGGAGAAAACGCACGGGTTTGGACAGGCGATCCTGCTCCTTGTCACGTACAACCGGAGAATCGAAACCATGCCAGTTGACTCAATGACATGCTGTATGATACAGCGCGCACGTGCTAACTATTCGGCCATCCAAGCCCTCACCATTTTACAAAACAGAGTAAAAAACTTTATTTGTTGAAATGTATGGAATAGTCAATTTAAATCCATGCCTTATTATTTTAAATTTACAAAACATTTTTGTTTCGAGAAATATCTGGGGGGTTGGGATGGCCTAGTGGTCTAGAGCGCCGCGCTTCGACCTCTAGCTGGCCAGTCACCTCTGGCTTGCGGCTGTGGTTTCGAGCCCTGGTGTGAGCGTATGTGGCATGGAGATAGGGGCGCCTTCTCAACCTCGTGGGTTTCCTCCGGGCACTCCGGTTTCCTCCCACTGCTAAAAGACCCCTACGCGCAAGCGAATTATTGAAATAAAATTAAACCATATGTTAGTCCCGAAATGACCTAGTTGTGTTGAGTGGACTTTAAACCCCATTTCTCTCTCTCTCTCTCGAGAAATATCTGGAAATCTATTTATTTAAGTAAAATGTATAAATCTTAATCCATTTTGGGAATTCGTATACAGAAATATTTTTTTATAAAATATAAGTTTTGACATTATTTTGCTGAGTTCAACACACTTGGGTTTTGTTTGGGGAGGGGGGGGGGTATCGGATATTCATTTGGAAAGTAAATATATTTCTAGTTTTGAATTGGTATAATATCAATAAAAAAAAATTGTAAGCTTTGACATTATTTTGTTTGGTTCATTTACCTGCTCTGTTGCTATGGTGTTAGAAATAGTTTCAATGTTCTATATCGATGTGAAATATATGTATTGGGTGTTATTTATGGTATAAAACTTAAATGTAACGTATTGTTGTTATTTGCTATTCAGGCCTATATGATGGTTAGTGTTACCTTTAACAATACCCCGGGGTGAACCTGACATATGGCTGATAATCAACTATTATTAGCGGGATGTCGTCTAACATTCACGCCAATGCTTCAAGCTACAACAGTATACTAAGTAAAACCATCTTTTCCAATTATAACAGTACCATGTAAACAAGACTTGATCAATTTCTACTGTTATAAAATGCTATTGCCATCAACGGGCACACACATGTCAATAATGTAGCACTTGTGCTAAAAAAGGACAACAGATATACTTCTCAATTCTAATTTCTGCGTCCATTTACTTATTAATGAAGTCTTATGCTTACAATTTCGTCAATATTCATCAATCATAGTTTTATTTCTTCGTATACATAAAATGGGTGGCCCAAGATGGACGCTTTGTAGCTCACCAATGACAACAAAGCCCAAAATCAACGAATGTAAATCGCGTTTAATCTAAGTCGCGTAATATCGTTTTGAAAGCATCAGTCAGCTGATATTATAGCTTTTTCTGCATTATTTAATGCGACCGATTTGCTACATAGGCGAGATGTCGCGCGTTATCGTTTGCCTCGAACATTTTTTTACGACTTCGAATTTTGACTTGGTTTGGATTGTTCGTACTTGGTTTTATTTTATTCCAATCTTCCTTATGTTTCAGGTACGAAAGAACAAGGTGACTAAATTGTTTAAAAATTAACAAATAACTACGGGACGTGTGTCCTTGATAAATGTAACTGGGTCAGGATTGAAGGGATGGTGACTGACGCATGCGTTTTAGATCATAAGCTCTGTCATTGACTCAAGTGCAATGGCTTCGATCCCCACACGGGCCTTCTCTGGGTTCACGCAGTTCATTCCACTGCTAAAGACCCCTACAAGCAAGCGAATTATTGAAATAAAAGAGTATCATTTCTCTCTCTCTCTCTCTCTCTCTCTCTCTCTCTATCTATCTCTCCCCCCCTCTCTCTCATAACCGAGCGAGAACCAGTTCTAATTGTTACTGAATAAGAATCATATTCTCTGGTTTGTAAAACATGAAAACAAATTCCAAAAACTGTAGGTGGTATGTGATTAAAAAGAGGCTTGAAGGTAAAATTCTACACCACGCAGCATGGCAGACACGTGCCGCTACAGACGATATAATATCATTCGGATTTCTAGAACACCCAAACAGACAGATTGAAGTCCGCTCATTCATCATGTCACGCTAATTTCTTCTTTACTAATTTCACTGATGTCAAAATACGACGTTTTCAACAAGCTCAGCCCGGTAGGCCTATCTGGTTTTCAGAGCGACGAGCCAGTCCTCTCTATTTCACCTTCGAAGATTTGTTTCAATTCTGACATTTCTAAAACAAGAAACAAATTACGTTCATCAATTACTTTCGTGACAAGCGAGGCTTTTAATTAGTTTTTCCAATCAATGTTTGTAATAACTTGAACGTATAGGTATACAAGTTTAAAACAATTCGCATTTCTTCAAGGTAACAGACATGAAGAAAAACAATTATTGCTGCGCAGAAAAGGAATGTTTGAAATATTTGAAATATTTGATATATTTTGAAATATTTTGAAATATATGAAATAATTGGTATTTCATATCATATTACAAAAAAATCAATTATTACATAATTTACATCAATGTTTAATATTAACAATAAATATTTGACATTGATATTATGAAATATTTGAATTTTGATATTATGAAATATTTGATTTTTTGATATTACAAAATCTTTTCTTTTTTGATATGTCCTAATAGAAAATAGTGACGTATATGTTTGGTCTGCAATATAAATTACTCTTTAGCAAAAACATTAAACATACCGACTTTAGTAATCGAGGCTAAGCCGAAAATTCAACCGTTAAATTATCGGTTCAGAGTAGATCATTTAGACTGAAATTATCATCAATTCCCTTTACATTATCCAGTTTTAATTATTATAATGAGAACTGCCAACTCATTATCTTATCTCCCATAATTTATCTTTAAATTTTCTTGATTTTATTTATATTACTGTTAGATTGTGCAATTGAATAAATCGAAGTTACTTTGGTTCATATATTTTTTTAAACGAATTACACATTTTCAACATGCAACTATTGTAATCTCAATTTCAAAATTTTTAACTCGGCTTTCACGTAGAAAATATATGTGAAATCAAAAGGCCATACCATATCCCGTGCACACGTTGGAAATAAATGAATTACATTTACTTAGCAATATTGTTTGCTTCAACTATTTAAAAGCAGCAATGTAATTTCCATTACATACTATAACTCATTGTAGTTTACCGAATTTGTATAATTAATTTATTTTCATTTTTTCAAATAACATTGAAAGGACCTTCAACAAAACGTCGCTTTAGATATAAATAAAATTGTCTTCTATATTATGTTTTGTGTTTATAAACTATATAAATTGCTAAATGCCACTCAAATAACCAACACGCGTTGTATTACGATGATCTAAAACAAAATCCTCTATTTATCAACAATTAAAACCCAATGAAAAAATAAAATAGATAAATAAATGATGGATGGTGCTAATTCTAAAATGATGCTAATTTTTTTATCAGAGTTTATCAAAATACTTACCATATTAGAAATGATAAACTACAAATATTAATTCCATGGAAAATTGAATGTTTCAACATATGTCTTCCACTAGAATAAAACTCATCACATTTTTAAATCCAGAGAATTTATGTGATTTTCTGTAAAGCCTACATCATTAATAAAATAAAACATATGCTTGTTTAGGCGAAGGAATCCCAATTTGATGGATCGGCAATAATCTAAATTTCATCATTCATTAATAATTTATAATATTCCTTGATATAGAATGCACGGAAGATTGAAAATGATTCAGGGTGAATTAAACGAAGTGAATGAAGTTAAATCAAATCAAGAACTAGATGGAGATGCACGGATTCGTGGCTTTTATATGTTTTACATGGAAAAATATACAAATAAACATGTGGCGGCGAGCACTGTCTTTTCTTTGATGTTTACGTCAGTCGGCGACTTCAAAGGTCTGTGTAAGAGAGTATAGTTTATATTTATCTACCGATACTTGTTGTGAGTCTGATAAAGATGTGGGGGAAACCGTATGAAAATAAACAGAAGTTTAGTAGAGAAGGTTGAAGTGGGTTGTTATCGCATCTGATAGAAATAAGATTCAAATATAGAAAAATGATAGACAGTATCGTTTAACACTATCACGATACGACGATTCGTTATCCTATGATACATCTACTGGTACTCAAGTGCTTTAGTGCTGGTTGTTTATTATGCACAAGACTCCCTCTCAACGATAAACCTAACATTGGTAATAATGAACTCAGTACAAAATCATTTAAAGTCCAAACCGTAGATTAAATATATAAACTTTATAGTTATCGCATAGAGAGTAATTTTATTGAGATTAACCAGGGAGTTAAACAAGGTGGCTCTCTATCGCCTGTACTCTTCATGGCTTCTATAAATGACATTGATTATACCATAGTTAGTGTACAGTTAGTGTTGATTGAATTACGCAAACGTTTATAGTGAACGATTAAAAATTTAAGTTTCTCTTAAGAAAAAAAAAAATAAATAAATAAATAAAAAACATCGAAAGTAAAGCATCATTAAATTAACCAGTTATTAATTAGACATATTATATTTTGTACAAATGGTGTATTTGCTTTCATCGTACGCAGTTTTATACGAATTCGTAAAAGGGGTGTAGAGTAATATCCATGGACATCCTTCTTAACAGATTCCATAAATGCCATCCACTATAGCATACCGTAGTTCGTTAATTTCGTTTTAACTGAATTACGCAAAAACGTTTATAGTAAATTATTAAAAATTAAGGTTTCTCTTAAGAAAAAGAAAAAAAAAATAAACGCATCGAAAGTAAAGCATCGTTAAATTTATTAATTAGACATATTTGTTCTTTGTACAATGGTATATTTGCTTTCGACGTAGTTATATACAAATTCGTAAAAGGGGCGCAGACTAATATCATAGATATCACTCTTGACAAATTCTATACACGAAATCGACTATACCGCAGTTAGTTAAGTTGGTTTGATTGAATTACGCAAACATTTATAGTGCATTATAAGTTCTCCTTTTTAAAAAAATTACCCCCCCCCCCCCTGAAAAAAAAACCCAACCCAAAACACCATCGGAAGTTAAACACTTCATTTATTAATTCGAGAGATTTTGGAGTTGTATAAATACTGTATTTGGTTTTCGTCGCAGTTGTAAGAGCAGAAATTTCGCCAATGGGCGTAGGGTGAAATCACTAAAATTTCGTTGATTGTTATAACAGGCCTATCAACTGTGTTAAGGGACCCTTTTTTATAAACAATATTCATTCAGAAACGGCACGGATTGGGGAACAGGCAAAACTTATATAAACCCCTCTCCCCTCGTCCAATTTTTTCACAGGACTCGCTCGCTACGAACGAAAATAAGATTTGTTATAATGAACTCATTTTAAGACATTTCAGGTGTCATTCTACTGAGATTATTCGGGTAGTCAAACAAGACGGCCTTCTATCGCCATTTCTATAAATGACATTGACTATATACAGTAGTTCGTTCAGTTGCGTTTAAATAAATTATATCGTAGTTCGTTTAGTTACTTAATAACATTGCTGTTGGGTTTTTTCCGTAATGATATTAACATTGACATATCTATCAAAAGGGGAACATGTCATTCAGTTCCACGGTGGCTCGGTGAGTCTTGCACTGGCATTTTGCACAGAGATTCATCTACTTCATATTTTGAGAACAGATTTCTGTCCTGAGTGGCCGCAATATGCAAAAATTAATATATTGTTTTGTAATGCGGTCCGTCTCAGGTTCACATATGTCAAACACAAAAGGACAATCTGAAAGCAGAATATAGTATTTAGGACTTAAAATGTCAGTCAAATAGCTTAGTGTTTGTTCTGAAGTGGTGAAACTTTAGGCAGACAGCCCAAGTTTAGTATGTGGTACTTGTTCACTAACCAAGAGAGAGAGAGAAATGGGGTTTAACGTCCACCCAACACAAACTAGGTCATTTCGGGACTAACATATGGTTCAATTTTTATTTCAATAATTCGCTTGCGCGTAGGGGTCTTTAGCAGTGGGAGGAGTGCCCGGAGGAAACCCACGAGGTTGGGAAGGCACCCCCATCTCCATGTCACATACGCTCACACCAGGGCTCGAAACCACAGCCGCAAGCCAGAGGTGACCGGCCAGCTAGAGGTCGAAGCACAGCACTCTAGGCCATCCCAACCCCCCCCCACTAACCAAGAGGTCCCTGGTTTAAACCAGATGTAGGTTAGAATGTTCCCCAGATTTCACAATTTCCAGCCGTTTTTCTCCTTGTCAGTGCTGCTGAGAGTAACACTTTGATTTTACGTCTACATGTATAGGATTAATTCAGCTAAGGGTATCTTTTGTACACACGGAAATATCTTTTATACATAATTCACGAGGAGATGTATTCACTATTTTCTAACTTATAACAAAATATAAAAACAGACAAATTTTCTTCTTTGGATTTTTATTCAACATAACAACACTTGAAACTCTCAGATTTTGACAAGTAAAAACATTCAGAGGCATCAAATTTACAAACAAAGACTAGTTCTCTTTAAATCTTAACATAAAACAAGATAAACCAGCAAATTTCTTAACATGATTTTCAAAATCTTTGTTAAAGATGCATAATGAAAGAGTTAAATCTGCCGATAGCAGGTCTTTCTTTTGGCCTCGTATTATGTAATATGAATTATTAATTTGGCATTTATTGACATGACAAGCCCATAATCAACTCTCTACACCATTGGATGGTTGTGATTTCTAATGGATTGAAACATGAATGGCCATTTAACAATTTAATCTAAAATTAGTGAATTGAGACTTGGTCTCGATTGACAAGTACTATTACTACGATAATAAACAATCTATGTAAGATCTTGTCAAAAC
The DNA here is from genome assembly GCA_036850965.1 of Patella caerulea. Taxonomy (NCBI): domain Eukaryota; kingdom Metazoa; phylum Mollusca; class Gastropoda; family Patellidae; genus Patella; species Patella caerulea. The sequence continues at coordinate 67,731,689 of JAZGQO010000010.1, read as the reverse complement.
TTAAATTCAAAGACAGAGAGCGCCTCCTTGAATGAAATTTTAAATATATTCATTTTTCATTATCTATTATTGAAGTATAATAAACGGCCAGATATTTATCTAAAACTTACATAATGCATCTTTAACATAACACAAAATAAACGAGTTAAACTTTTAGCATGATTGTCAAAAGCTTTCTTGATTAAGTGTACCAACACTGACGCTATTTCTTTGATTTCAAGAAATAACTGACATTTGGTATCGTCCCCATCCCCACCACTCAATTGGACAACAGTGAGAAGGTCTGATATGTTAAGTGTTTTTTTTTCTTCAAATATACGTTCATTTTTTTTATACTTCTCAATAATAAAGCGTTTAAACTATAAGCTAAAAAAAAGGCTTAAAACTTCATTATTCGGAGTCTGAACACAGAAAATTGTAAAAATAGAAAAACTTAAAATTAAAAGAAGCATTCCTCCGAAGAGATTTAAAGGTGATTGTCATTGCATTTTTTTGGACAATATCTTATTTTTCACAGGCTTAATTCACAGTAAAATTTATACAAATTGATTATTTGACATTTAATCCCCCCCTTTCCCCTGCGAGAAAATATCAACGCCAGATATTTCAACGGCTTGGATTAAATCAGATTAAAAAGATACCCATCAAAAGATTATGTGGGAAATTTTCAGTTCATCTGGCCCCCAGTTCACAAAGCATTCTCAGACTTAAGTTGAGAATTTGCTCAACTTTCAATCACTGTTTATGAGAAATATCTTTGATCCAGAGACACAAAACTTTGCACATAGTTTCTTATTGATGTATTTGATACATTAAAATGACAATAGGTTAATAAAGGACTATATTTTGGTTAAAATAAGGCAAACAATTTTGATTAAATTTATAACTTAAGTCAGAGGAAGCTTTGTGAACTCCAGGCCAGATCATTATAAATTCTAAACAAAGCTGAACCATTTTGGGCTGATATTCTGCTTAGAGAATATTCACAACATTGAAGTTTGCAAGGGATTCAAGATCAGAGTCTATAAGCCTATTCTCTAATTTACTTAATTAGAATCTTTGCATCAAAGAATACATCTGTAATTTTTCTATTTGAACTGCACGTAAAAAAATCTTTTTACATCTGTGTTCATTTTTGTAATATAGTTTACAAATATCAGAGGAACCCATATTAGGAGCGTGGACGCCAGGTTTCAAATTATTGATGTGTATCAGGTATATGATAAGAAAATAATGTATTGTACCATGATTTAGGTTTTAAACAATGTATTTTATCTGAACAACATAGATTTATCAAATATATATAACCTCTGTAATAGTTTTATTATTTAACAATGTCATGTAAAGCTCATTATATAGAATTCATGATACATTAATAGGATGAGAATGCTCCAGTACAATTATAGGACAAGACCCCTGTAGATCCCCCTAAAAAATTCATGATTTCATTATAGGACGAGAACCCTGCAGTCCCTCCAAAGGAATTCATGATACCATAATAGGATAAGAACCAATTCATGATACCGTTATAGAATGAGACCCAAAAGGAATTCATGATACTAATATAGGATGAGAAACCTGCAGTTCTGCCCAAAAGAAATCATGATACCATTATAGAATGAGAACTCTGCAGTTCCCCTCCAAAAGAAATCATGATACCAATTATAGAATGAGAACCTTGTAGTTCCCCTCCAAAAGAATTCATAATAGGATGAGAATTAATCCAGTTTCCCCCTAATTTTTTTTTCTTTTCTGACAACTGAAATTAATTTGTCAAGGCAAAACTAAAGAACTTGGTATATATATATTAGCTAATTGTGAAAATGTTTGCAGCCGTCCCCCAACCTCTGTTGTCCTCTATGGCGAGGTGTCAATATATTAAAAATATATATTTCAAAGAAATCTTCAAAAACCATGAATCTTTTCATTTAAAAACATTGACATACATGAAAATAATATCATAAAATTATATTTTCATCTGTTAATTGGAGAGTTCATCACAATAAAATGCCATAAGAATACCCAGATCGCAACTTAACAAAGGGAGGTTACTCCAGTAACTTAGCTACCATTATAGAATTCCAATGGTTCTACAAGTATTCAAATGGGGAGAGTCTATTGTCTGTCTGGTTGGGTATAGTGAAGATTCCTCATTTCTCTTCTCTCCAGTAACTTAGTTACCTTTGTAGAATTCCAATGTCCCCACAATAGAAAAGCCACCATTTGCAGTCTATTGTCTGTCACATTGGGTAAGTCATTTACATACAGAAAATTCATCTATCGTAAATTCTGATTATGCAATAACCCGAACCAAGGAAGGATACAACCAAAAGCTTGTTTTACAAGACATTCCAAGGACATCCCTTTTAATAACCACGTGGGTCTGATGTACATAAACATTGCAGACTAACATCTGATTGGTCAATATGTCCTCAGACCAGTTTGTACCTCCACACCATCTAGACAGTAGACCCTACCATAAAAATGATACCAATCCAAGCAATTAAACAATACTTGAAAATATATTGAAAGGATAGTCAAAAACAAAACATTGTAACTGATACCAGGTAATGTATCATCATGAAATTTGAAGAGAGATTTTAATATTTGTATGTTCTGATTGTAGTATATAATGTCCAACTTGAAGTCTATATCCGTGATAATTGATGTAATAAATTAGCAGGTAAAATGGCTTCTAACTTCTCAAGTATATAACTCAGCGGTAAATACAACCAACTCAACATCTAAAATTAAATATATCAAAAAAATTAATTATTAATTCCTATTAATTATAAAGATAGGTTGCCAGGCAACAAAACATATGCCCACAGCAGCTAAATCGTCCGGGCAGTCAACAAGGGTTGTCGCATATTTTTACTTTTTTTGGTAATGAAACATTTGTAATACACTAAAATCTGATTTAGAGTAACAACTTATTATGTAATTATCTGAAAATCATTAGAATTTGTTTGCTTTTTATAAAGTTTTGCCCCACGCTAATAATTAGTATAGGAAACATTTAACATCATGGATTAAGCTATTCAGTTATCAAAATTAATGGTAGTTATTAACGGAAATCGCTGAAAAACCATAGGCTTCTTCGTCTCATGACCTTAAACACTGTGTATAAATTAAAAGTCAATCGGATATTAACTTTAGCCTCTAGAGCGTCCACAAGCAATTGTGGATGCCGGCCGGCCAGACAGGGGCGACGACAATATACGACCACATTTCAATGTGGGCGTATAAAAACGTATTTCTCAAGAGTTTTATTCACAAAAAGTTAAATCTTTTAAAATCAATTGCAGTGGCAGACGCAAAGATATTTGGTAGCAGTGTGATAATTGGGACGTGGCAATTGGATGATGAGTGGGCATTCTGCATGGTGTATATCTTTTTTGATTTGGCCACCAGTTGCAATTTTTATACAGAGGTATTGCAAAAGCCTTCTTATACCTCTGTATAAGATGATTGACCTTCTTCATGTGACGTCACATCATACATTGTCGATCATTGGCTCAATGGCAAGTGCATTGTTTACATAAGAAGTCGTAGCATAAACTGGTCTGGGCAGAAAAGTGCTTTTCAATCATTTTAATACCAATTTCCACTCAATTGGAATATCTTTTATCCAGATATACTTCAAACACCTTTATTCAAAAAAAGTGTGTTAGAATCTAATTTGCAGAAGGAGAAAATTTAATACTGCAAGTTATTTAACAGCACCGGTGACATCTCGCTCAGTGATTGTAGTAGCCTAGAGAATATTCACTGCTGATTAGAGTGGGATGATTGGTGTAGAAAACCCCTTTGATTGATGACCACTTACCGTTCTAACAACAACACCCATTGGTTCAGGATATTGATGTGTTAATAATGCAAGAAGAGCAGTAAATGAACACAGACCAGCAGTAAATAAGATGAAAAATGGTAATTCTTTCTTTGGGTAAACAGAGACTTCATGAAATGCTGGAATAGATTAAATAAAGGTCTTAAAGGGACAATAACACTCTTGCTGGCTTGGTAGCTCCAAAAAATAAATAATACCCGTATTCTAAGTACTAGATGTTTAAGTGTCCTACCTGTGTAAATTATCCATTACGACCTATTTTACTTGTCCAGAGGGTTCGAAAATATTTTAAATCAAAGTTTTACGTTAGACTTTTTAAATTAATTAGTTGAATTTTTCCAATTTTTTAAATTAGGTGTGTTAAGATGAAATTTATATCATCAATTAATTGGAATATTGTAAAATAATATAATTTGTTGAGCAGAATGAAGATTGGGACATATTATTTAGTTACAACAAGAGTGTTATTGGGGCTTTAAAGATTGATCAATGCTAACGAAAGTTTATCATATTAAACATTATTTCCTATTGATAACATGTGCTACAAAACAACTCTAGCATATTCCATACATCTCAAAACTTTACTGAATGGGAGGAGTGCCCCCCAACCCCAGAATTTATATCAGAAATCTCATGGTTTAGGAACAGCTCCAAGTAAAACATGTCATACCATATATGTAACATATCACAAATCCAGTAACTGAGCCAAAGTTAACAGGGTCAATATTGAAGTGTGGAAAACAAAACAGTTTTACTTTTTTAATCCTTAAAAATAATTTATGGAAGAGCTAAATCTGCCTATTGCATTTTATTATTAGGCCTGAAAAGCTATCTATATTATTAATTAGACATTAATTAACTTATCCGGATCTTAATCAACTCTCAATGGCATTGCTAACCTGCCATGTTTATTGGATTACATTCCGATTTGCTGTTAAACTTCCATTCGTAATTAAATCAAAAAATGGATAATCAAGACTGCTTTTTTATCCTACCGATTTCAGTAATGATGATTGAGGCTAGCTCCAATATTCAATCACTAAAATCTTGATTCATAGTGGATCAATTTGAGTGAAATTTTCAGCAAATTCCCATTACATCATCTATAATAGTGAGAATTGCTCTTTATCTCTAATCTCCCATAATGTATCTATAAATAAGGGTCATCCAGTTTTAAATTATTTATATTGAAATGATATTATGAAAGAATTTGATCTATTAATTTTACCAAAAAAAACAATCTATATAAATACTTACTGGGTAATAATTCTCTATCTGTAGCTTCTGTACACGTTGGATAAGGATAAAACAAATGACCTTTCTCTAGTGGGTACGGAATCATTCTAAATGCTAAAATACATACAACAGTTTATAATATTAAAACTTAGTAAAAGACTTATTCTTATAGAGGTAATTAAATCATGTTTCCTATACATGTCAGGTCAAACGGGTTTGCAATGACAGAGAGAGAGAAACAACGTCCACACGACATGGTATGTTTGAGTCAGGCTAACTAGCTGCGCTTCGAGTCCTGAGCTCTTTCAAGTCATGAGTCGTCACAATTACTGAGTCTGAGTCGAATCTCAATAAATACTTCAAGTCCAGTCGAGTCTCAATAAATACTTCAAGTCCAGCTGCAATTCGGGTCTTTGATGTGACTTAAGTTGGAAGCGAGTCCGAGTCGCGGAACTTGAATTCCTACATCTGGACTTCACATCTGTATTTAAAGACAAACTAGACTTACTTCCTTCCCATGTACAGTGTAATAAGTTGAGTGCACCCTCCACTCGCTTCCAATGATTAATATGAAAAAATGCATATGCCAGGGCCTCACTATCTCCCCGTTTTAATACATGTTCTGGCGGTAATATGAGACTCTTCATTTCTAATAAGTACTGAAATATATGAAATAAATTCAATATTATTATAATGTAATGAAATCAAGCATTATTTATGCTGTCGCATTGGTATTTTTCAAAAACGTCAAATTTATACTTGGTTTAATCAATACAGATACCAAAATTGCTTACTTAACTTTAATTAAAGTAATTTAAAGACTCCCTGCATGATTCTAGCGCTATAAAATGCCATTCAAAATACAATATTGTGAAAGCTAAATCTCTAATAGGAATATCAGTCTAAAATGATTCAATTCCGTACAATGTTTACAAAGACATGATGAATACAAAATGTTATAGATTTATGTAACAAGACGGACGCCATCTTGATTTGCTGTTTACCTACCTTTGGTACATGCGGATTAAATTCTACAGCTCTATGTATAGCTTCTACAGCAGTCATCTCAGCTGTACTTAAACCTCTTTTACTAGCTATATCTGGAGAAAATCTGAAGTTAAAAATTAATTTCTTGTATATGTTTTCATAAAATGTCCTTTTAAATTGATTTGCCTTGTCTTAATACTAAAATACAACAGAAGGGGTCTTTAGCAGTGGGAGGCAATCAGAGAAAACAAACAAGCTTGGACGGGCGATCCTACTCCTTGTATCGTACAACCAGGGAATCGAAACCACAGCAGCTGACTCAATGACAGAGAGAGAGAGAGAAATGGGGTTTAACGTTCACTTGACACACACTAGGTCATTTCGGGATTAAAATATGGTTTTAATTTTTATTTCAATAATTTGCTTGCATGTAGGGCAGGGATCTTAATCGGCTGTTTTTTGTCGGCTTTAGCCGATTGATCTTTAATCTAGCCGAATCGTAAAACAATGAATCGGCCACTATGGTATCATATATCAATCTACTTTCGGCCGATTTACAAAGAGTTAATTATCATGCTGATTGATAAAACAATGAACAACAAGCCACTGAGACTACGGTGTCATATATCAATCTATTTTCGGCCGATTACAAAGAGGTAATTATTACTCGTTGATTAATTAACCCATCAAAGAGTCCATGAATACCTCAACTCATTTCGTAAATAAACAACTTCGTTGAGTTAATTCATGCCAAGTACGGTAAAAGAATAGCCGAAAATAATGGCGGCGTTGACCTTGAACTTCAAGCATGCACGTAGGCCTTGTATTTGGAAGTTCCAAAAGCTGGATATCCTCCCACGTCAAATACAGGTCACCCAAAGTTGAAGACTAGAAGATATTTTAGATCCGAATAGTTAGCTCCTTTCAAACGTCTTTTGTTTGATAAAAATTCATAGAAAATGTTTTGTTTCATATAAGTTATTAAAGTCTACTTTTTCCGAGTACCGGTAACACTAAAAATAAACTAATCTGAATCAAAATTGGCCACGTGACCTTTCGCCCGTACGGCATATTTCCGAGCCCAGACTATTCACGGAAAATAATTGTGCTACATTGTTTATTATTGACACGTGCTTACAAATATTCTTTTATATATTGATAAGTGTTTACTTAAAAACGAACTTATTTGTATTTGCTTGTAGTTTTTCTTTTTACTAAATTAATTCTAACTTCCATTTGTCTGGATGAAAGCAAAAGTAGATTATGCATTATGCAAGTTGCAAAAATTTGACTATAAATTTCGATAATGTATGGATATATGAATACTAGTATTGAATAACAACACAGACTTTGTTTATTAGAAGGTATTATTATAATATCATACGGAATACCGTAACGTTATGCAATTATTGACGTGAATAAAGTATGCATAAACCAACATGTCTGTTGACCACTGTTGTTCAAAGGACGACTATCCGTTAGGGGTGCCCGTGGACGATTCATTTCAAAATGGATTAAGAACCCTGATGTAGGGTCTTTAGCAGTTGGAGTAAACCGGAGGACCTGGAGAAAAACCCACGAGGTTGGAGACTCAATGACTCTAAAAATTCGGCCATCCACCGCCCCAGGCAAATAAGTGGTTAAATCCCATTTGGGAGGAGATCGATATAAATAATACGCAATAAGGAATTGTTATCAGGTTTTCTAGGTATAAATATTGATCTGATTATACATACTTGTCAGCCACAGCTCTGGCTTTTAATAATGCTGCTGTATAACATATAGTAGCAGATTTTGGTAAACTTATATCTGAAATAAAATCAAAAATACACAATCAAAACTACCGGTCATAAAACATTTTAAATCTATTGGTGGTAATATTCTTCAAATAATCCTATATATGATGAGTGTAATGGTAATTATTATTATGTGTAATCCTATATATGATATGTGTAATGGTACTATTATTATTATATGCAATCCTATATATGATATGTGTAATGGTAGACTGGCCCAGTCTCTTCTATTTATTTTACATTTCGATTTATATAAAAGTAGTAATTTTTAGTAAACCAATTTTCGTTTCCATTTGTATAAAAAGAAAATTTGAGTAAACCTGTAACCAGCACCAGAGACTGGACAATTTGTGAGCTTCACAATAAAATGGGCGTTGCTTATCCTGTTTTACGTTGTCTCCTTATTTGGAATGATTGACAGTTGTCAAGCAAGTCATGTGAAACCGTCTGCGGGCTGATGTCACGTTTTTGTTTCCAGTCGCCATTCGGCTTCGTCCCGATACGCATGAACTGGCTTCGTTAAGTTGTTATAATGATGTCGTGTGTAATTATTTATGTTCATTCACCTCATCTCATTCGTTGTATCCGTTCATTCGACAGATATTGTCCGTCAACAAAATTCTTAGATCGTTAAAGTATCACTAAATAACAATAATGTCAATAACTGTTATCCACAACAAACATCTCGCACCTACACCAGTTTGCCAGTGCAAATGCAGTAATCCCGTGCACGACGTCACACGACCTACATAATGCAGATTGACCAACTAGATGAGAATGAAGCTCTATTTGCCCAGTCTCTAGAGATTACGTTTTTTTTTCGTTTTTTTTTTGTTGAGAGGACTGGCCAATTTTTGGTGTGTGGAGAAGACTGGCCACCAGTCTAGTGTAATGGTAATATTATTGCATATAATCCTATATGATATGTGTAGTGGTAATCATTATCATTATATATATATATGTGTAATGGTAATTATTATTGTATACAATCCTTTATATGATATGTGTAATGGTAATTATCATTGTATATAATCCTATATATGATATGTGTGATGGTAATTATTGTATATAATCCTATATATGATATGTGTAATGGTAATTATTATTGTATGTAATCCTTTATATATGTGTAATGGTAATTATCATTGTATATAATCCTATATATGATATGTGTAATGGAAAGTACTATTTGTAGAAATGATAAACCTGCCCTAGTTAAAGACGGCACCATGATGTTTCCTCCCATCCAAACGACTAGACACATGTAATGGGGAAGGCCCTCCGTCCTACATCACTGACAAGTAGGAACCACGCCAAAAAATCTGGATGAACTTTCTCGGGCAAGTTAGCGAGCCAGTGTCTTACACACTTAGCCACTGTGGCTATTAATGTTTCGTACTCACCATCATATTTAGCTAATAATGTCTGTACTTCTGAGTATAACTGGGCTTCTAATAAACATTCTATTAAATTTTCATGGATATTAAAATTCATCATAGGAAATTCTTTTAATAACTGCAAAATATTTACAATGAATCATAAACATTCATTAATATTAACATTAACACAAACAGTCATTGTTTTTCTGTATTTGACTAGTGAGTTGAAAAAAAGCTTTCCTCAATTTGCAACAGTCAAAAATTTTCTCTCTTAAAAATGCGCTCAACGTTTGGACTGGCACAAAATATCCCAGTTGGAGCTGACGTGCATTAAAACAACATTTCATTTAAAGTTTGGAAATGATTACAGATTTTGTAAATCTTAGCCTGTTCCCCAATCCCATTCAGATATCCTGAATAAAATTATTGTTTAAAATGTATAAGGAAAGTAAAATCATAATAAGGACAGTGGTTGGACAGGTGACCCTACTCCTTGTCACGCACGTACCACCGAAGAATCAAAACCATGCCACTTGTCTCGATGACAAAACTTTATGATATAACGCACACATGCGTGATCTATGAGAAAAATCTACTGAGAATAGTGAACAACAGTGAACAGTGAACAATACTGAACAACAGTGAACCATACCGAACAACAGTGAACCATACTGAACAATAGTCAACAGTAGTGAACAATAGTGACAAAAGTCAACAATTGTCGACCATACTGAACAATAGTTAATGTTTGTCAACCATATTGAACTATAGTCAATGATTGTCAACCATATTGAACAATAGTCAACAGAGGGAGAGAGAGAGAAAAATGGGGTTTAACGTCCACTCAACACAAACTAGGTCATTTCGGGACTAACACATGGTTTAATTTTATTTCAATAATTCGCTTGCTTGTAGGGGTCTTTAGCAGTGGGAGGAAACCGGAGTGTCCGGAGGAAACCCAAGAGGTTGAGAAGGCGCCCATATCTCCATGCCACATACGCTCACACCTGGGCTCGAAACCACAGCCGCAAGCCAGAGGTGACCGGCCAGCTAGAGGTCGAAGCGCGGCACTCTAGACCACTAGGCCATCCCAACCCCCCAAATAGTCAACAATTGTCAACAATAACAAATGGCATAAAGAAATTCTCCTTTATCTTATCAAAATCAATTCACAACAGAAGATAAATTGACGAGAATTCAGCAAAAACTTACATCTTTCATCATTTTAATAGTTTCTTTTATTTTCCCCAGTTTTCTAGAACACATTGCTAATCTTCTTTTTATATATACAACTAAATTATTATCTCTTCCTGTAAAATATATACACAATTAAATATATACAACTAATGAAATTTAGGAAATGGGGTTTAATATTTTACTTTTTTTGGGCTATTGAAGATTGGTATATGTGTCATTCTGTATGCTATTTCTAACTGCCAGGGAATCTTTTGCATGCTAAATATGGTACATGTATACACAGAACTTTGGTTTTTTCGTCCTATCCAAATGACTAGACACTGTTCTTGCCAGGCCCTCCGTCCTGCACCACGGAAAAGGGGAAACCACATCGGAAAATCCCAATGAACTTTCTCAGCCCATGCAGGGACATGAATTAAAAAAATAAGAATGAAATGAAATGGGGTTTAACATCCGGGGAAGAAGAAAGAGAAGGTGAGAGTAGTACTTACTGTGTACAGATTCTTGTTGAGGTGTCATATGTTGACTAGGTATAGTTTTCTTATAATTTCCTTCAACTATTTTATACGCTTGTTTTAAAAATTTCTCACTCTGAAATACAAAGGAACAGTTATCCAAGTTATACAAATGTCTTTTACTTTGACCGGTTGGACATGACAGGGAGTAGGGTCGCCTGTTCAACTCGTGGGTTTTCTCTGGGTTCTCCGGTTTCCTCACACTGCTAAAGATTCCTACGCCAAGATTAGTCTAGGCAGGCAGTTTCAAAAATGAGCTTCAAAACTCAATGTAAAGAATATAAAGGGAAATAACTCACGTCTAATATAGTTGTTGTTTCTTCTTCTGCTAATAATATCAAAGCTGGTACACATCTAGAAATAAACAAATTATGAAGTGTAAAATGACTCATGTGTCCAATTTATTTCTTCAGGATTGATGTCCCTTTAATCTCATATACACATTATCTCCCCTGATCTGAGTTTAACCATCATTTTGTGAGTGCAAACTGTGACGGGCCTAAAGTTTTTGAGCGAGACATTTTAAGTAATATGTTGAAACTGCATGAATGAGGCCACATACATTCAAAATATTATACAAGGTCTCATTTGGAACTCTCAAACAACTTAGGATACAAATCACAACAATGGAATAATTGAACATCAGCATCAAAGGATGGTGTCACATCTGTATTTTGAAGAGAATGATACAGTCATTATATGTAGAAATAGTCTCAACAACAGGTCGTAAGGTCACATTAAACATTCATTTGCTTACTCAGGGTTTTTTTCTAATGCTTCATGTGCTGCTTTTATTCTAGCTTGAGGATTCCGCTCTCTCCACGCCATCTGCATAACTACAAATATAAACAAACACAAGATAAAAATACAATAATCTACTAAATATACATCCTATTTACAACATTTCAAATATCTTGATGGTTAAAGTAGCTGTCAGAACATATGAATAGTAGCTGTTGCAGATGATATATAGGATTATAGTCAGTGATGGGCCTTTTTTAAATCCAACTGAATCCAAACTAGGAGATTATCTTCCGCTGATATTTTGACATCATTTTGTTAACTAAATGATAAATATGCATTATGTAAAAGCTAAATCTGTGTATTACAGGCTTTTATTTTGGCTTCAAATGATATATAAACTTAAATGATTATATTATGATCAGTAGTGGAATACCGCATTTTATCAGTGAAATAAAAGTGTTATTCCACTGGCGGACAAAGTAGTCCATGTTGTTTTACCTAAAATGATTGTAAAATCATAAAATAAATAGAACATTTGTCGTTTTGTTGCGAATAACATATTTTATTTCATCTCTAAGCAAGAAAACGTTTATATTTTCACTCATGCTACGGATTCGTGAAAATATAAGTTTTCTTGCTTAGAGATGAAATAAAATATGAACGACAAATATCCTCTATTTATTTAGACATTTATTCACATGACAGTGATTTAAATGGATTTAAAAATTCAACAATAAAGTAGACAAACAGGGCTAAGTCTCTATAGAGTCTATTGTCCAGTGATGTTGTTAGGATAATAAACAATTGGAGCTACTTCTTCCCACATCCATAACTTTGCTCAGAATAAAGTAATTTGAATGAAATTTTCTATATATCTATTTGTCTTTGTCTATTTAAGAACTATTATAACAAGAACAGCCAACTCTTTATCTAAATCTTACATAATGTATCTTTAACTCAATAAAATCTGGATACATTTTACAGTGGATTAAGCCATGAACAAAATTACATTTTATCAAAAAAATTTTATCGGCAATAAGTGACTTTAACTTTAATATAAAAATAACTTAGATCTCAAATCTGAGCTTACAATATCAGAATTAAGAATGCATGATAAAAATATTTTACCAAATACAAATTATGATTTATGAACATAACTCATAACGAATTGTAATTGTCATCTATCAAACATGTAGATTCACTTAATCAGTGTTCACGACTTCCAAATTTACAGCATAAGACAATTATACAAAATCCCTAGGGAAAACAAAAGTGAAGCAACATCCTTTTGTAATACATTATACGTGTTCATCAATTTCAGATTTATAGATTTCACGGCAGACTCAGGACAAGTGTTTATTATTATTTTATAAGGTATGAACTGAAAATCGAAAATTTTGATATTGGCGAGAAAGAATAAGGCAAAATTGATGAACACCATCAGTACAATCTGCATACTAAACTTAGGCTGTCTGTCCACAGTTAGCTCAGCTTGAGAACAGACACTAAGCTAGTTAACCGACATTTTTAGTCTTAAATCGAGGATTTATTCTACTTCTCAGGCGCGGATCCAGGATTTTTTGCAGGGGGGGTCTAGGTTTGATAAAAGGCACTCAACCATGAAAATTTGGTAAATTAGATTCAATTTGGTGCATTCCGACGTATTTCCGGAAGGTAAATTCCAAAATTACAGGTCTAAAAGTCGCCAATAAAATCGTATACAAAATTTTCAAGTCTGAGCAGGGGGGGGGGGATCCGGACCCCCTGGACCCCCCCCTCTGGATCCCCGCCTGCTTCTATCTAATAAAATTGAGAAAGTTTATTTAGTCTTTGTGTGTTGTGTGTAGGACAGATGTCAAACAGAGTAGAAATGTTTCACAAAATAGTATACTAATTTTTCGATATGGTGACCATATAGTTTAAGGCAGAGATCTATTATCAAGGATTTACATAGATGGATCTCTGTGTCCAATCTGTAGATAATCCTAACATTCCAAAACATTAAACAACAACTGGATCATCAGAATATGAATATTTTGGGCCCAGTAACTTGGCAAGGTAAGGTTTCTACTTCCTGTAAGGTCTGAAGCTCGAACACAACCAATTTTTTGCATGGAAATTCTGCATTACTAACTCAAGAATTTTCTAATTAAGAAAAAGGTGTATGACTATAATAATTTCAGAACAAAGTTTCTTAAAGAAAGTAACAACTACCTAAATTTGTTTCCATGGAAACACAAAATTATTCAACTGCCTATTTTCTTCTTAGCAAAAGTCACAACTACTGTTGCAGGATGATGTGTTGTCTCTTGAACAGTTTCTGAGATGTGTTCCTTAACATAAATGGTCTTCCAAAAACTGAGTCATATTTGTTTCTATGGAAACAAAAAATCATTCACCCGAGAATTTTCTAATTAGCAAAAAGCATAACTATGTGTTTTATACACAATAGCTTGATGCTTGAACAAAGTTTCTGAGATTTGCTCTGGAATATTAATTGTAAAGCAATTTGTTTCCATGGAAACATAAAAATTATTAAACCGAGAACTTTTATAATTGGCAATTCCGAACATGATAGTCTTTTGGGAAAAGATACAAAAAAATTGTTTGAAGTGCCATTTTTGTAATTGGTCGCATTAAAAAAACATTAAACTTTATGGAATACAATTACTGAGTTTAACGGAAGCCATATTCATCAATCATTGTCTTGTCAATAAATTATAAAATATACTTATGGAAAAAAGCTACTTATTTATTTGTGTGACGTTTAGAAGAATATTCTAATATAACCATTATGGAGTAAAAGGAAATTGAGATTAACATCCTTCTGTTTTTATTGTGCTAATGAAGACAGGTGTATGAGAGAAATTTTGCCCAGGCAGCGGACACAACAGCGTACTCTTATATCAAATTCCAACTGTCAAGGGATCTCTTATGTGCATGCTGATGTATACACCGGACCTCCGTTTTTCATCCTATCCGAATGACTACAGAGCTGTCCTCCGTCCTTCACAACTGACAAGGGGAAACCACATCAAAAAATCCATATTAACTTTATCTGCCAATGCAGGGATCGAACATGTAACCTCCAGGCAAGCAAGCCAGCGTCACAAAAATGAGGCACTTTAGTCGTAATAGCAGATGGTTCAAAGTCTATAATCTGATTTAATCCAACCAATGCTAGTATTATATCTACCGTTAATATTTTGATTTTGTTTTCTGAATTTAAATGTCAATACAATCAGTCTGAGTGCATATTAGTGTGGATTAAGGTGTGAGAAATTCAATATTTTCCGTGAACTGCAAATCATGTCATGTCTCCTCACAGTTTCGATATCATAGATCTAGATAGCATTCGTAAAATGGGTTTTATTAACATCCTAACGTTTTGCTCCGACTGGACCAATAATGACTGGCATATGCCAAACAGTGTGATATGAGGGAAATATTTTGCACGTACAGCGGCCGTACGGTCTACTCAAATTTCGATTGCCAAGATTCTTTCTCGTAATGGTCAATGTGTAAACACAGGACCTCAGTTTTTTGTCCCATCCGAATGACTAAACACAATGTAAAATCAATACACCCTGACTGGTTGATAATTAGAAGGAAACCACCCTACTATCAATAAATTGCAACGACTATATTATGTTAAAATTCAAAATATAAAAAGAAACTACATATGTGACCCGAAAGCGAAATGAGTTGGAAATCTTTTTAAGATATATATAGAGAGAGAGAGAGAGAGAAATGGGGTTTAACCTCTACGTCCACTCGACACAAACTAGATCATTTCGGGACTAACATATGGTTTTAATTTTATTTCAATAATTCGCTTGCGCGTAGAGGTCTTAAGCAGTGGGAGGAAACCGGAGTGCCCAGAGGAAACCTACAAGGTTGAGAAGGCACCCCTATCTCCATGCCACATACGCTCACACCAGGGCTCGAAACCACAGCCGCAAGCCAGAGGTGACCAGCCAGTTAGAGGTCGAAGCGCGGCACTCTAGACCACTAGGCCATCCCAACCCCCTTTTAAGATTTAACACGAATGGTAAAAGTCTAGATTTCATAAATAAAGCAAACTAATTTTTCAGATATTTTTTAGCATATTTTGAAATTATTGGTCATGTATTTTAAATAATTCACTCATGACTTCCGATTCATATTGCTGTCGTGGGCCACAAGTGTAGTGGAATAACTTACTCTCATATTCAGCTTTCCCAGCATCCGCTTCACACGTAAAGAATGTCTGATGATCCTGAGCTGATAAATTCATATCATAATATGTTAGAGGTTCTTTATTAGTTGCCCACTGAAATCTCTGATATTCTGAACCTCGAAATAAATTCAGTGGGTTCCGCCATAACTTACAGTCTACAAGATGAAATATAAAAATAGGTTGCCAGGCAACGAAACATACGCCCACACAGCAGCCAAATCGTCCGGGCAGTCAACAAGAGTTGTCACATATTAAGGAATTATCAGAAAATCATTAGAATTTGTTTGGTTTTTATAAACCTGTTTTTTTTTAAATCAGATAATAATTGTGACCTCCAGAGGCACAACAAGCTAAAAAGGGTGATTTTTCGTACAATCAGGGGACATAATTCACGAAGTAATGACCCGATGGGCGCAAATATCGAAAGGAAGCAAGATCTTTTGGTTATAAACATACATGTCAAGTTTCATCCAAATCGGTTCAAAATTGTGACCTCTATAAGGTCCACAACCTTGATATAACATATTTTCACACTATTCGCGTACAAATGGCGGCCATTTTGTCCGTCAATTTTGGTCCGATTTTCACGAAATTCGAACTCAACCTTCATAACCATGAAACGGTGATATAATCAAACGTTTTTTTAAATCGGATAACAATTTTGACCTCCAGAGGGACCACAAGCTAAAAAGGGCGATTTTTCGGACAATCAGGGGCCATAATTCAGGAAGTTACGATCCGATTGGCGCAAATATCGAAAGGAACCAAGATCTTTGGGTTATAAACATGCATGTCAAGTTTCATCCAAATCGGTTCAAAATTGTGACCTCTACACTGTTCACAACCTTGATATAACATATTTTCACACTACTCGCGTACAAATGGCGGCCATTTTGTCCGTCAATTTTGGTCCGATTTTCACGAAATTCGAACTCAACCTTCATAACCATGGCACGGTGATATAATCAAACGGTTTTTTAAATCGGATAACAATTTTGACCTCCAGAGGGACCACAAGCTAAAATGGGCGATTTTTCGGACAATCAGGGGCCATAATTCAGTAAGTTACGATCCGATTGGCGCAAATATCGAAAGGAACCAAGATCTTTGGGTTATAAACATGCATGTCAAGTTTCATCCAAATCGGTTCAAAATTGTGACCTCTACACTGTTCACAACCTTGATATAACATATTTTCACACTATTCGCGTACAAATGGCGGCCATTTTGTCCGTCAATTTTGGTCCGATTTTCACGAAATTCGAACTCAACCTTCATAACCATGGCACGGTGATATAATCAAACGGTTTTTTAAATCGGATAACAATTTTGACCTCCAGAGGGACCACAAGCTAAAATGGGCGATTTTTCGGACAATCAGGGGCCATAATTCAGGAAGTTACGATCTGATTGGCGCAGATATCGAAAGGAACCAAAATCTTTGGGTTATAAACATGCATGTCAAGTTTCATCCAAATCAGTTCAAAATTGTGACCTCTACACTGTTCACAACCTTGATATAACATATTTTCACACTATTCGCGTACAAATGGCGGCCATTTTGTCCGTCAATTTTGGTCCGATTTTCACGAAATTCGAACTCAACCTTCATAACCATGGCACGGTGATATAATCAAACGGTTTTTTAAATCGGATAACAATTTTGACCTCCAGAGGGACCACAAGCTAAAATGGGCGATTTTTCGGACAATCAGGGGCCATAATTCAGGAAGTTACGATCCAATTGGCGCAAATATCGAAAGGAACCAAGATCTTTGGTTTATAAACACGCATTTCAAGTTTCATCCAAATCGGTTCAAAATTGTGACCTCTACACTTTTCACAAGCTAAAAAACGTCATTTTTCGTACAATCAGGGGCCATAACCCATGAAGTTACGGTCCGATACATGCCAATATCGAAAGGAACCGAGATCTTAGGGTGATAAACCTATATTTCAAGTTTCATTGGAATCGGATAAAAATTGTGACCTGTAGACTGTTCACAAACAATTGTGGACGGACGGACGGACGGACGGACGGACAGGGGCGACGACAATATACGTCCACATGAAAATGTGGGCGTATAAAAACATTTAAAATAGCATGCAAGAGCAAAATCTGCTTATTACAGGTCTTTCTTTTGGCCTGAGATGTTATCTAAATAATCAATTAGACATTAATTAACATATCCAGACCATAATAAACTTTTAAAGTCAAGGCTAGCCCTTCGATGTTGACGGATTGAATTCCTATATGCCGCTTAATGGGCGTTGATAATTAAATCAATCAAGTGGATAATGGAGACTATGCTGTTTATATTAATGATTTGAGTAATGATGACCGAGGCTATGTGAATATTTCAAATGCTTTTTTTTCTCGGCTAATAGTGGACAAATTTGACTGAAATTGTCAGCAAATTACCTTTACACTATCTAGTTTTTAACTATTATAGTGAGAACTGCCATCTCTTTATCTTATCTCCCATAATGTAACTTTAATAAATGAACTGATAACCATCCAATACGGTAAATGTATATTAAATTTACATTATGTAAGAGTTAAATCTGCCAAATGCAGATCAATTTTATGACAGAGAGAAATGGGGGGTTAACATTTACTTGACACAATTTAGGTTATTTTGGGACTAACATATGGTTCAATTTTATTTTAATAATTCGCTTGCGTGTAGGGGTCTTTAGTAATAGAAGGAAACCGGAGGACTCAGAGAAAGTCCACAAGGTTGGACAGGCGACCTTACTCCTTGCCACATACAACTGGGTAATTGAAACCACCGCAGTTGACTCAATGACAAGACCTTATGAATATGATACAACGCGCAAATGCTAACCATTCGGCAATCCCCCCCCCCCCCTTATGACTTCCAGTTTTAAATCATTATTTTTACATTTATTCCTCTGACAAGCCCATAATCAACTGTCTGGGATATCACAGTCATTTAAGAGTTTAACAATAAAAAAAATAATCTTGACTTAAAATAGCATTATGCATGAGCAAAATCTGATTTTTACAGGTCTTTCTTTAGGCCTGAGATGTTATCTAAATAATCAATTAGACATTAATTAACATATTCAGACCATAATAAACTCTTTATGTCAAGACTAGCCTTCGATGTTGGCAGATTAAAATCGTATATGCCGCTTAATGGCGGTTGATAATTAAATCAATCAAGTGGATAATCGAGACTATGCTGTTTATATTAGTGATTTGAGTAATGATGACCGAGGCTATGAATATTTCAAAAGCTTTTTTCTCGGCTAATAGTGAATCAATTTGACTGAAATTTTCAGCAAATTATCTTTACACTATCTAGTTTTTAACTATTGTAGTGAGAACTGCCATCTCTTTATCTTATCTCCCATAATGTAACTTTAATATCACACAGGGGCCTATTTCACGAAATTTTAACTAAGATAAGATACCAATTCTAGTAATTTGATTGGATAATATTAGATTGATTTTAGTACTTAGCCAATCAAAATTGAAGTATCTACTAAAATTGGATTTTATCTTAAGTTAAAATTTCGTGAAACAGGGCCCTGGTTATTACTCACTATAAAATAACACTACTACTTTTTAGGGAGAGAGAGTGATGGGGTTTAACATCCACTTGACACAAAATAGGTCATTTCAGGACTAACATATGGTTTAATTTTATTTCATTAATTGCTGGTGCGTAGGGGTCTTTAGCAGTGGGAGGAAACCGGAGGACCCGAAAAAAACCCAAGAGGTTTGACAGACCTGTTATTGTCTGTTGTTGTGGTACATGTATTTGTAAGTGTTGTGGTGTATTGTGACTGTGTAATCTATGAATACTGACCTGGTATTTTTAGACATCATGGAGTATTTTGTCATCTATGAATACTTACCTGTGTAGCCTATTGTTCCATGGTATTTGTAAGGATTGTGGTTATCTATGAATAATGACCTGGTATTGTGTAGTATTTGTGGGGGTTATGGAGTTTTGTGTTATGAAATCTAGGACTACTACCTGGTATTATGTAATATTTGTAGGGTGTACCGGTATTGTGAAATCTAGGAATACTGACCTGGTATTGTCTGTTGTTGTGTGGTATTTGTAGGGGTTGTGGTTTCGGGTGTATTGTCACTGCCACATAATAATGGAGAAATATGATTTAATGAAACTTGCTCTATAAATGATGTACCATACTTCTTAAAATACCACCATTCAAATATCTGAAAATATAATAATAACAATATTCTGAGTATCAAGAGTCAGAGACAGAGAGACAAATGAAATGAAATGGGGTTTAACGTCCTACTCTTCTGCACCTAATCTGGGCTAATGGAAGACGGGCATACGCCATACAGAGTGTTATGAGGGAAATTTTGCCCGGGCAGCGGAACTACAGCTTACTCTTATATCGAAATTCAAATTGCCAAGGGATCTTTTACGTGTACGCCAATGTGTAAACAGGACATCGGTTTTTCACATAATGAGAGCGATAAGACAGCTGTTCATGTCAGGCCTTCTGTATTGCATCACTGACAAGTGGGAACCATCCCGGAAAATCTGGATGAATTTTCTTGGCTATTTAAGAGAGAGGGAGAAATGGGTTTAACGTACAACCTAGGCCATTTTGAGGATAGCGTATGGTTTAATTTTATTTCAATAATTTGCTTGCGTGTATGGGTTTATAGCAGTGGGAGGAAGCCTGAAGACCAAGAGAAAACCCACGGGGTTGGACAGGCGACCTGGCTCCTTGTCATGTACACCAGTTGATGCAATGACAGAAATCATACAGTACTCATATGCTAAGAATTTGGCCATCCCCCCCCCCCCTCGAGAGTATCAAGAGTTCACTGTCATAAATGAGTGCTCAGCAAATATGGCACTGGCTTACTAACAAGGCGGAAATGAGTTGATCCAAGTGTTGGCTAGGCAAGTTTCTTAGAATTGTCTAAAGTGGTTTCCCCTTGTCAGTGGTGCAGGATAGAGGCTGTAGCAAGGCGATCTGTGTAGTTATTCGACTGGTTCTAAAAGCCTAATCATGTGATTATGATTGGCAGCATGTTAAATTGAAATAAAAGTAGACCTTAAAGTTGCCGTCTGGACAAAAATGCTCTTATCATTAACTCAGATGGATCCAAAATTTAATATATTAACCCATAATTAACCTTAATTTAATTTCCTTTTCTAGGATGTGATAAAAGCCATTAGTTCAAACCCATGATATTCATGTATTCACAGTATTTTGAAAGAGAGTTCTTCTAGTGAAACGAATGTCTTATCACTCAATACAAGTATATTTTAATACCCGTATTTATCTTGAAAGCCAGTAGTAAGATCAATAAAGTTTATTGACCTGTCCATTAATATGAGTGACAACCCTTGTCATATTCGCATCAACTCAGTCTCACTACATTTTTACTTCACTTACAAAGAGGCAATCTTTATTTCCAGATTACCATCGATAAATTTCATTTCCTATAATTTGTCTATACATGGAAGAAATGAAATGAGGTCTAACAACCTACTTTTCTACAACGACATGGCTAATGAAGTCAGGCATATGTCAAGCAGTGTGCAATGAGGGGAATTTTGCCCAGACAGTGGTGCTACAGCCTACTTATTTTTCTATCCCATCTGAATAACTAGACAGCTGTCCTTGTCAGGCCCTCCGTTCTGCACCACGCCAGAAAAACCTGAGGAACTTTATCAGTCAACATGTGGAGTGAACTGGAGAACTCTAAACTTGCAAGCCAGCATCTTACTCATTGAACCACTTTAGCTCTCTGTCTATAGATGTTACAGCATAATATGACAGAGAGAAATGGGGCTTAATGTCCAATCGACGCAAACCAAGTCATTTCGGCACTAACATATGGTTCAATCTAATTTCAATAATTCGTTTACGTGTAGGGGTTTTAGCAGTGGTAGGAAACCGGATAACTGGGAGAAAACCCACGAGGTTGGACAGACGACCCTACTCCTTGTCACTTACAACCAGGGAATCGAAACCATGCCATCTGACTCAATGACAGATCTTAAGATACAACACATATTGGCTAATCATTCGGTCATCCAACTCTCCGATATCGAACAAATGCTTCATGTTTTTGTGTGATAAAGAGAAAAGATTTGAACCTTTGTTACAATATAATGAATATCTCATCAATCTGTCTATCAAGCATAGTGTGTAAATAATTGGAGTAGGTTTGACAGTCTAGACAAGATATATATAGATATCAGTAATTATTCTCATCATCTAGTATCTACTTGTCAAAGTAGTCTGACTCCAACCTCAGTCTAATAATCAACAACGCTTTTTACCACTGTGGTATTTTAATACTTGTTTTTGTTAACGTCAGAAAGCGAGAAATAGGTGGTCAGAATTTAACAGAAACATGTTGATGGCTTGATGATCATTATTGTATCATTGAACTATTGTATCATAAATCAGATTTTAGTTTTGTCAACAGAAAATGAAGGTTTATTTGATAAGTGCTAATATGATTAAAAGAGAGATCCTATCTCGTTTTGTTTTTTTACAGTTTAAAATTTTGTTTTACTTGTCTTCACTACACTATGATCTGGAAGAGTTGTTATATAAGCTGTGTTCTGGTTAATGTGAGGGATTAGCGATGTATGGAACTGTGGGTAAACAACTAGATATGATTAAGCAATAGGCAGATGTAGTTCTTACATAATACATGTTTAAACTTAAAGTTCCAATAGCATATTTTTAAGTTATATTTTTAAAATGTATTAAAATAAAGCCCTAAGATAGATTGTACCTATAAACAGTCCTACCTTGTTAAAGAATAATCCTATTAATCCTATAATTCACTATTGCCAGTTGAGAAATTGGCAAAAATATCATTTTCAACTTCAAATTCAAACGTTTGAAGTGGCCGTCCATGGAGAGGAATGGGAAAACATAGGAGGTAATTGTGTTACTTTTTCCTCAATCAGCCTGTGTCAGCCATTTTAATGCCTGTGAAATTTTGCCCATGATCGTATAATAGTGAGTTGACAATCTTTTGAGCAAAAGACATAGAAATAATTATGTTTTGACTTTCTTAGAAAATATGAAATTGGAACTTTAAAGTTAAATGTTTTTAAATGTGTGTTGTTCATCTTGCATGGAATTAGTATAAGTCGATACAGGTGCAAGATGTAATATTGACAAGTAGTCAAGCTTTTTTATTCTAGGTATGGAGATTATCAGAAAAAAGCAAATTAAACATAGATAATCTCCTAACATCAAAATAGGAGCCATGGTGGCTAAGCGAGTAAGACGTTGGCTCGCTAACCTGGAGGTCCTGTGTTCGACCCCTGTGTTGGCAGAGAAGGTTTATTGGGATTTTCCAGCATGGTTCCTCCTCGTCAGTAGTGCAGGACTGAGGGTCTGGTAAGGGACGAAAAATCAAGGTCCTGTGTACATATTGGCATGCACATAAAAGATCTCTTGACGGATGGAATTCGAGTAGGACATATCGCTGTTGCCTGTGCAAAATTTCCCTCGTAGCACACTGCATGGCATATAACCGTCTTCATTAGACTAGTCGGAGCTGGGCTCCGTTTCACGAAATTTTAACTAAAGATAAAATCCAAATTTTAGTAGATACTTCAATTTTGATTGGCTAAGAACTAAAAACAATCTAATATTGCCCAATCAAATAACTAAAATTTAGATCTTATCTTATTAAAATTTTGTGAAATAGAAGAGTAGGAAGTTAAACCCCACTTCATTTTATTTCATTTCAATAAGCTGATTGTTTTCGGTCTAGTAGATAGGATGAAACTTAACTGTGCAAAGCAAGACATTTTCAGTGTTATTGCACACATCTGTTAGTTTACACCTGTTTAGCAGAATTCATACGGAGAAGTAAAGTGAGTTTTCTGTACATTAACAACTAAACCTGTTAACTCATGAAAGACGTGCTATAAATATAATATGTAAACCCAGGCTTAGATTTGTGAAGTATTATAACTTTTTTATGCCATTATATATCTTAGATAGTTGAACAAGTTTAACTCCGTATGGAAACCTCCACACCCACTCCTATTTAAAAAGGGAGTTTTAATAAGTTATGGTCATGAATGAAAGAGAGATACAGAGAGAGAAATGGGGTTTAAAGACTACTCTACACAAACTAGGTCATTTTGGGACTAACACAGGGTTAAATTTTACTTCAAAACTTTGCTTGCGTATATGGGTCTTCAGCATAGGAAGGAAACTGGAGGACAAAGAGAACACCCATGCGATTAGAAATGCGACTCGACTCCATGTCACATACAAACGGGGAATCGAAAACCGCGCCAGTTAACTCAATGACAGACCTTAATACAGCGTGCATGTGCTAACCATTCGACAAAAATCCACAATCATAAAATCATGTGGATGATTTGTGCAATACACTACATTTTCTCCTACAAATATCTGTTCTAAAGTTATAAAGGATTTTAAAGTTATTCCTCTTATTATATAGATCTATATTGTCGACATGATTGAAAAATTAGCAGAAGCCACCGACGCGTGTGCATGACACATAAATAAAATTAATGAGACTCAATTTAAGTAACAACTGGACAATCAAAGATAAAAATAACCAGGAAAAGGTAAAAGAAAGCAAGCTAAAATGGACTCTTCTAACCAGACACTCAGACATGCACTGACTATAAGGTTATTCTACACAGAATTCTACCAACATGAACGTGCATGACCCAGCAATCTGTATCAACTCTAATGTCTAGAGTTGATTCAGTGCGATTTCCATGTATTTATGTACATGTAAATATATTTGATTTTATCCAAATTGTATACGTTCTATTCATTTCCTTTATGTACACTAACGGACATTAAACAAATAATTATACTTTTGTGATTTGTGTGGAGGTGAAAAGAAAGGTTGAGATAATGCTTTCAGGAATCTCACGCCAGACAGAATAATGCTGTAGCATGAGACTGTTGATTTCCTGTGGTAGAAATAGCTTCTAGCTAATTACACAACTAACGGCACATAAAAACCCTCAACCATGTGACGGAAGAATATATGTCTATTTGTTTTATAGTAGACACTTACTGTAGGCTAAACATTCTCTATTTTCTCTTTTTTTTTTCAATATGCTACAAGCATCTTGATAAATATAATTAGACCAGTGGTTGTGAACAAAATTGTCAATTTTCTCGAGTTAAAGCCACATTAAAAAAAACACCCAAAAATAATCAAAGTGAAATTTTAGACAGACTGGACCTCGGGCAGAAACATGTTTTCTAATTTCAGTTCATTTTTAAGATGAATTATCTAAGATTATGACAAAGAGCTAGTTGTTCCTGCTATAATAGCTCAAAAATGAGAAATAAAAAATGAATTTTTTTTTCAAATTACTTTATTCTTCCCCTTCGGAGAGAGAGAGAGAGAAATGGGGTTTAACTCCACTCAACACAAACTAGGTCATTTCGGGACTAACATATGTTTCGATTTTATTTCAATAATTCGCTTGCGCGTAGGGGTCTTTAGCAGTGGGAGGAAACCTGAGTGCCCGGAGGAAACCCACGAGGTTGAGAAGGCGCCCCTATCTCCATGCCACATACGCTTACACCAGGGCTCGAAACCACAGCCGCAAGCCAGAGGTGACCGGCCAGCTAGAGGACGAAGCGCGGCACTCTAGACCACTAGTCCATCCCAACCCCCCCTTCCCCGTCGGAGCAGAACAGTAGGGAATTGAGTCAACTAGTGAGGTTTTAATTCCCCAGTTGTACATGATAAGGTGTAGGGTCGCCTGTCCAAACTAGTGGGTTTTCTCCAGGTCCTCTGGTTTCCTAGCACTGCTACAGACCCCTACGGTCAAGTGAATTATTGAAAATAAAATTGAACCATGTGTTAGTCCCGAAATGACCTAGTTTGTGTCAAGTGGATGTTAAACCCCATTTCTCTCTTATCCACCTACTCTTTATCAAATTCTAATATCAATAGCTCAGATCTAAGATTGATTCCCATGAAGCTATTTTAGTATTTATACGATAGTTAATTCCAATCATTATTAAAAGCATCACGAATTTGGTACATATGGGAAGTAGAGACACCCAATCATAATTAAAAAAATACTGTATTCACTAACTTCACACCCATGGGGCATCCAAGTGGACAAAAATATAAGGGTATTACTAAATAAGAGCCTGTTCGATTGTTGTTAGCCCGGGACTGTACAACGTATTGACTTGATTTGATATTGGTTTGTCTTCTACAATGTCTATTTTCTGTCTTGTCTGCAGGTTTATCTTGTAGATTTTTGTTTTGCGTGTAGAGTGGTCCTCCTGCACTTACTAGTAGAGAGCACTTACCTGTTGATTGAATATCAAGTCGTCGATATTTATGGTAAATGGACCCTCCCTCAATCAAGTGAGGTGACATACAAGGATGCTTAAAATAGATTTTTTACGGCTAGTAGTAGTTTTTTTGTGATTCAAAAATTTTAAGAGTGATTTATTAAAGCGAACCAGTGATAAATCAATTAGTACAAATATGTTTTTTTAGTTCAAATATCTCATAAAATCTCACAGCTGGTACGTGGGATGACATTTTTCACGAGTCTGTTGCAATATAGATGATGGTAATATATCAGTGGGTGCATCGAGATTAAAGCTGTATAATAATACCATATATAAATATAATCGGATGTCTCACATCACATGTGGGCGTTTATTCTCAATATCGTCTAATGATGTCAATTTACTACTGTGCATGACATAAAATCTTTCTCATGTGAAATAACTAAATTTTCTCCTCAATATTTCTTATATCTTTTTAACTTTTTAATCTCGCGTTGACTTTGAAGTGTGATGAATAATATTTCTTCTAAATAAATTTTCTCCGCAATATTTTTTTTATATCTTTTTAACTTTTTAATCTTGGGTTGACTCTGAAGTGTGGTGAAAAATTTTCTTTTAAATATTTTTGAAACCTTTCTAATTTGTAAGAAATAAATGATTTTTCATCTTGATATATTTTAAACCTTTTTATAACTTTTATAATCTTGAGATGGCCGTGAAGTAATGTTACCAATTTTATCTCTTTTAATTTTGGTCATTTTAAGTTGACTCAAAATGTAAAATAAACTTTTTTCGAATAGGTTTGGGGGTTGGATGGCCGAATGGTTAGCATGTGCACGTTGTACGATAAAGTCTGTCATTGAGTAAACTGGAGTGGTTTTGAATCCCCAGTTATAGGTTTCCTCCCACTGCTCAATACCCCTACGCGCAAACGAATTATTGAAATAAAAAATTAAACTATATGTTAGCCCTGAAATGACCTAGTTTGTGTTGAGTGGACTTAAACCCTATTTCTCTCTCTCACTCTCTATTGCCGTGACAACATAAAGCTAGGTGTTTGAATGTCAGCATTCCAGACATCTATCCAAACTGTTCTTCTTTTTTAATGTGTGGTTATTGCGCAACAGTCATTTGCTTGGTGCTCAAATACTGAACTTGCTGATTGTCATCTAGTGCTCGAAAGCATCCTGGCACGTGATTTGTGTGCCAATTTTAAAATTCATATTTTGTCTTAGGTATTTGATATCTGAAGCTTATCTTTTCACAGTCAGATAATAACATCAACATTGAATTAAAATGACAAATAAGCCATGTTTGCAATGTTGAAGACTGTGGATGATATTAGAGTTAGAGACTATAATCAATTTGTGTACATTTTAGTTTAGATTGAACCGCAAAAAACCATGATACAAACTGAAAAATGCAAATGATAAGATGCTTTTAATTGCTGCTGTAGAGCATTTGTAACAGTGTATATTCCATATGATAATAAATTCAACTTCCGGCATTAACAAAAAATATGCGTGTTGAAATTTAGAAAATAATTCAACTTAAATTACTGTCGTCATTCCTGTCAACACATTTCTGATTTTTGTCATCATTGCCTGGAACTATTTATGGCACTGCTGATCAATACGACAATAGTTGCATTTCTAGTTGGCCTCTTCTTATGAACCTAAATTAACTCACAGCTGAAAGTGCATGCCTCTGGCCTGATTTCTACTTGAGCAAAACACTGAAATTACTGACTCGTTATTATATAAATTGTCATCCTTGTCAACAGTCTTATTATCTTTGAAATAATCATATAGCTGGCAATATATTAACTCTTCGTAAAATATTAAACTAATCATTTAATTTTGGCGTCGATGAATCAATTGAAAATGTCAAGAGTATAAAAAATCAATTCCGATAACAATTTTAATATTTCTACATATAGTCAGTTTTATTAAATTCTTAGGAGCTTAAAGTCGAAGATTGTCGTTTATTATATCTTCCAGATAATATGTAATTTCAAGTCTTAATCCACACTATAATCTACTCAAATTGATTATTCAACATTTGATCAATAAACCAAAACCCAAATATCAACAGTTGATAATTTTCTGGAATGGATTCAATTGTATTAAAAAAGACGCCCATCAAAAAATATTACCAATCACAATCCACATTTTATAGCATGGTGTTTGAATAAAGTTATCTACATGGTATAAAGTTTAAAACTGAACCATTACCCTTACTTAAAGGGACTATCCCGATTTTAACACAAAATTAAGCAGTTTTATTCCCAAAAAAGTTATCGAGATTGGCACTTTAATCAATAGCCCGGAAATTTCAACAAGCTAAGATGGTTTCCGGTAAATTTGTTTATTTTCTATGTAAAAATTAACCATACTCTTATCTCTACCATTTGTAATCTACAGTCTATCCTTTGTTAGCGATAATCCTTAATTCAGGGAATGCGAGCAAGTGACATCATGAATCCAATCTTTAACCTAATAACTGTTGTTACGGTTAAGTTATCTAAGGAAATACAAAAGACAACAGACAACTCCTTTAAAGTGAGTGTATGCTCCTGTCCTACACAAGTAAAATTGACTCATTTTGTTCAAACACCAGGAAAGAAATTATATCTAGTTTCCTATTTTTATTCCTTCCCTGAGCACACTCCCACTTCAAAGTTAAAAATAGATGCTTTATTCCATACAACATCATCCATTACTTTACCGATGAACTGTACACAAGGATACTTTCATCTCAAGAACTTTAATGCAACAAAAGAAATTCTGGATAATATTGATTCTGATAATTTTAAATGATAAACATGCATTATGTCAGAGCTAAATCTGGCTATTATTACAGGTCTTTGTCTTAGGCTTCAAATGTTATCTAAATTATTATTTAGAAATTTATTCGATTGAAAATCCCATAAGCAATCTGAAGGCCAAGATATTAAATGGAATAGAACACCTGTGTTATTTAATAATCTAATGTAACAATGGATAATCAAGACTTATTATCGTAATAATGGTATTTGATAATCGCGACTATCTATGGTACATCTTGTTAAAGCCCCAATAACACTCTTGTTGAAACTGAATAATATGTCCTATTCTTCATTCTGGTCAACAAATTGTATTATTTTACAATATTCCAATTATTTGATGATATAAATTTCATCTTAGCACACCTAATTTCAAAAATTGGAAAAATTCAACTAATTGATTTGAAAAGTCTAACGTAAACCTTTTCAAATGTGACTTGGATTTTAAAATATTTTCGAACCTTCTGGGCAAGTAAAATAGGTTGTAATAGATAATTTACACATCAGGTAGGATGCTTAAATATCTAGTACTTAGAATAAGGCTATTGTTTATTAACTCGTGCTGGCAAGCCATCAAGAGTGTTATTGTCCCTTCAAGTGTGTAAACACTCGTAACCCATCTCTAAGACTATATTCATTGTTTATTGACCTGATACAGCAAGAATGACTAACTCTTTTATCTAAATCCTATTTTAATTCTATGAATTATTGAATATTTCATAGGTTATATTGATCCTATATGTAATAAACCACACTTTAAGTATAAACTGCAAATGTATACAAAATGAAATGAGGGTTTAATATCCTACATTCAACTGTTCTCTTAAGTGCAGGGGGGTTGGATGGCGGAAAGGATAGCATGTGCGCGCTGTATCATAAGGCCTGTCATTGAGTCAACTGCCATGGTTTCGATTCCTCGGTTTATAGTGACAAGGAGTAGGGTCGCCTGTCAAACCTCATTGGGGGAGAGAGAGAGAGAGAGAGAAATGGGGTTTAACGTCCACTCAACACAAACTAGGTCAATTCGGGACTAACATATGGTTTAACTTTATTTCAATAATTCGCTCGCGCGTAGGGGTCTTTAGCAGTGGGAGGAAACTGAAGTGCCCGGAGGAAACCCACGAGGTTGAGAAGGCTCCCCTATCTCCATGCCACATACGCTCACACCAGGGCTCGAAACCACAGCCGCGAGCCAGAGGTGACCGGCCAGCTAGAGGTCAAAGCGCGGCACTCTAGACCACTAGGCCATCCCAACCCCCACGTTTTCTCTGGGTCCTCCGGTTTCTTCCCACTGCTAAAAAACCCTACGTGCAAGCAAATTATTGAAATGAAGTTAAACCATATGTTAGTCCAAAAATGACCTTGTTTGTGTTGAGTGGACGTTAAGCCCCATTTCTCTCTCTACCATCAAGTGCATGCCAATGTGTTCTCCCGATCAAACGACCAAACACCCCTTCGTTCAAGATGGAAATGAAATGAAATGGGGTTAAACCTTCTACATTTGTGCCCAGGCACCGGTACTACAGCCTATTATAATTTCTAATTTTAAAAATTTTAAGTATCAAATTTCCCGTCCTGCACCATATATAAATGCCATGTCAGCGCAGTGGACATTTACAGCTAGCCCCCGGATCCATTCACTCTTTTTGAAATGTGTTGTTTGTTTTTCTCCGAGTATGATGTCTTATCCATATATTTTGTGTAGAATTGTGTGTGGTGTAGTCCCCCTGCACTTACTATTAAGTACAGCGTAAATCAAAAAAAGGTTCAGACTCCAGAGTTTATTAATGATCTTAAATTTGTGACGTCTTCACGTTAGAAGATAATTGAAATAGGAGTCTTTCCTCATGTTTCTTATTTCCATTTCTCAGGGTTATAATAATATGCCCTGTTTAATACAGACCCAAGTTAAAGAAAATCAATGCCATAAACAGAGATTGGATGACGTCAACATATCTTATTTAATTCTCTATTGATTTTTCTCTCCCATGCCTTGAAACAAGAAACTCGCAAAATGAATAAACTCCTGATGCAGCTCTTAGTTCTGGTATTTTAAGACCCATATTAGGCTATTCTTGACATAAAAAGTAGGTAAACGCAAACTTTGACATTATTCTTGAAGACAGTTTAATAAACCAAGGGAAAAGCTATCGGTTAATGATGGTGCTATTAGTTGTGGGATATGGGATGATATCCAGTTATAATAAATCAACAAACTGGTGTGAAATTATTCTCTCTCTCTATCACACTATAATAGGAAAGATTGCCTCTTTGTTTATTAAACATATAGTAACCTAGTATTAAATTCAAGATTTCCTAATTTTAAGATAACAATTCTTTAAGATAATAAATGAGCTTCTTAAGTGGGATTGAAAGTCTGACTTTTTGGCACCAAATCAGATAATGACGATGGGCATATATATGCCATACAGTGTACTATTCCCACTGTCAAAGGTAATTTTAAGTGCATGATCAATGAGTACATTAATATGGTATGGTTTTCCAACGTTAATATTAATATGGCATGATTCAAGATTAACATGGTATGTTACAAGATCAACATGACATAATCAAAGATTAACATGACATAATCAAAGATTAACATGACATAATCAAAGATTAATATGGCATGATCAAAGATTAATATGACATGATTAAAGATTAACCTGGTATGATCCAAGATTAATATGGCATGACCCAAGATTAACCTGGTATGACCCAAGATTAATATGGTATGACCCAAGATTAATATGGCATGATTTAAAGATTAATATGACATGATTCAAGATTAATATGACATGATTAAAGATTAACCTTAACCTGGTATGACCCAAGATTAATATGACAAGATTAAAGATTAATATGACATGATTAAAGATTAACCTAGTATGACCCAAGACTAATATGACAAGATTAAAGATTAATATGACATGATTAAAGATTAATATGACATGATTAAAGATTAATATGACATGATTCAAGATTAATATGAAATGATTAAAGATTAATATGAAATGATTAAAGATTAATATGGCATGATTAAAGATTAATACGGAGTGATTAATGATCAATCTGATATTATTCAAGATCAAGATGGTGTGTTTTAAGATTAACATATGATTTAAGATTACCATAGTCATGGTATGATTTAAGTTACCATGGTTTGTTTCATGGATAACAAGGTATGATATAAGAATAGCTTGTCCAGATGAAATCAGTAAATTTGATCTGAAAATCTCAATCCCAAAATAATTCAAGGAATCTTGATGACAATGACTTGTAGACTTAAAGTGCTTACTAGCAACTGTGTATGAACTGTCAGGTGGATATTTTGAAGAGAGAGAAATGGGGTTTAAGGTCCACTTGGAAGAAACTTGATCATTTTGGGACCAACATATGGTTCAATTAATTTCATTAATTTGCTTGCACGTCTCTTTAGCAGTGGTGGAAACCACAGGACCCAGAGAAAACCCATGAGGTTGGACAGACAACTCCACTCCTTGTAATGCACATGCAAGGAATCGAAACCACACCACTTGACTCAATGACAGACCTTATGATGTTACATGCACGCTTTAACCATTCAGTCACCCAATCCCTCCCTGAGGTCCACTCACATACTCAGTGGTGTGAATGTAAAAGAGCCCTTGACAGTTGGAATTTAATGAAGAGTAAACAATTGCTGCTACCTGGGCAAAATTCTCCATAGAGGACACTGCATGGCTATGCTCAACATCATTAGCCAAGTTTGTGCAGATATGTAGGATGTACAATGCCATATTTCATATCATTTCTTCAAATTAAATGGATGTTAAATGTTTCAGTTTTTCCTCGATGTCTTTTGTGTTAAAATCAGGAATCTCTCAATACAGACTTTGAGTTAGTCACATGATCACATCTAAAGCTTCCCTGCAGCTGCGCCACAGGATTTATTCTTTTAGTGACTAATAATGACATTTCAAAAGATGACCTCTGACTCATCGCTAATCGAGAGAAGAAAAGGTTTCACATGCACAGTGAATCTAGCGGTCATCAGCCAGAGGAGTTTAACACAACGTATTGAACAGAATAATAAGATGCTGTATTCTAAAGATAATTTATGTAAGACTTAGATATATAGAGTTTAGCCATTCTTGCTTTATAGTTCGAAAACACATAATATAAAATGAATAATTTGAAAATTTCTTCTAATTATTCTATTGCGTACGAAGATACATTATTAGCCTTTGAAGGTTTGACAGACGAGTGCAATAATTTCAACTATGTTACATTTTAAAATTAAATCGAAATATCACTGAACCAATCTAATCTATTCAATATCGGAGAAATCTGAAGCCAACGAGAGTTGATTATGGCCTTGATCTGTTAATTGATAAGAAAACATTTCAGGCCTAAAGAAAGACCTTCAATAGGCAGATTTAAAAGTGAATAAAATAAAATGTCGTAATCAAATTTACTTACAAGTATCAGGCCTGATATAAGTGATGATGTACCCGTCAAAGCCACATAAAACTTGGGGGTAAGTGTGTTCAAAAACATCGATGCTGAAATGAAAACAAAATACAATAAAGATATGCTTGATTTTCTTTTTTAACGCTCAATGAAGACATGGTAGACATTGTCTAAGCCACTTAATATCTAAGCCACCAGATCATCTAGAGAGATGATTATGGGATTCTT
Source organism: Patella caerulea (assembly GCA_036850965.1). Classification (NCBI taxonomy): domain Eukaryota; kingdom Metazoa; phylum Mollusca; class Gastropoda; family Patellidae; genus Patella; species Patella caerulea. Next base: position 67,697,942 of record JAZGQO010000010.1, on the reverse strand, counting down.
GTGTGAATAAATGTCTAATAATGATTTCTGTAATATCTGAAGCCTGAAAAAAGACCTGCAAAGATTAGCTCTTGATGGGATAAAGACTCTTTAAGGTGTTAATTACAGCAAAAGGAAAGGTGAAGGTCAGTTCAAGAAAATTAATATCAATTAATCAAGTAATGGCTTGTCGTTATATAATATCAATAACAAGAAAAAAATAAAAAATAGATTACAAAGCAAAAATATTCTCTTCAGTTTCGTGATTCTAATGTAGGCTTTGATAATTTAGCCGAGCTGATCATGGTCATCAAAGTAGCAATATTGTTATCAATATAAATAAAACCAAAGACGTCTGTCTTTGTGTATGTACATGTATGTGTGTAGGCCTATGTTCGGCCATTAAGCAGCATGACCCGTGAATATTTTAGGCCATTGAATTTGGGCTCCGAGTAAATAACACGTCATCACAGTGCTCCACCTCCATATATGTGGTAACAAATTAACCTGCATTACCTCGTGAAAGATCAGATAAGGAGCTGGTAGTTATCACTATAGTAGTTAAAAACTAGATAAGCAAAGGGAATATGCTGAAAATTTCAGTCTAATTGCTCCACGCTGAATCAAGAGATTAGTGATTGATTTTTTTCCCTAGCACCGGTATGATAAAAAAATAGTCTAGATTATCCATTATTTGATTTAATCATCAATGAGCGTTGATCGGCATATTGAATTCAAATCAAGTGACAATCTGACACATAAGAATGGTATAGAGAGTTGATTATAGTCTTTTAATAAATTTGTAACTAATTTAGTTCATATAGCATTTCTGAGAGAGAGAGAGAGAGAGAGAGAGAGAGGTTAACCTCTACTTGACACAAAATAAGGTCAGTTGGGACTAACACATGGTTCAATTTTATTTCAGTGTGAGGAAACCGGAGTACCTGGAGAAAACCCATCAGGTTGGACATGCGACACTACTCCTGATCATGTACAAGTGAGGCCTATAGATACATGTAGGCCTGCATTAGGCAGATTTAGCTCTTGCATAATGTCTGTTCAAACTATTGAATTTATTTCTATTACGGCTGTCTTGTATATACAGAGTACGTCAAAAGAAAAAGTAGAATTTGATGCGACCACCAGAGTGTATTGTTACTTTACGGACAGCTTAATGCGACCACCAGGGTGTATTGTTACTTTGGGAACAGCTCTACAAAGAATGTCTGTGTAGCTGATCACTTTTCACATCTTCCAAGTCCATTAAATTAATCAATTTTATATAAAACTTGAACAGTTAAATGTAAGCCGTGTGTAGAAGCTATCGGGGGTTTATCTGCCCGTTAATGTATTAATAAATTAATTCCTTTCTGCTCATATAGAGATTATTTCCCTAATGAAGCCAATTTAAGAATGTTGTTGAATGCAGATCAAAGCAAATATGGCTCACGATAACAGGTTTTTCATCAAGAAATGTTGTATGATATACAATAGAGTTTAACATCTTGTTCAAGCAATTATTTGGCCATGCTGAGACTAACTTAGCAATAAGAGAAAAAGAGAGAGAAATGTAGTTTAACATCCACTTGATACAAACAAGGTCATTTTGGGACTAACAAATAGTTCAATTTTATTTCATAATTCGATTGCAATAAATAGGTCATGTTGAGATAACACAGCAATAAGAGGAAGAGAGAAATGGGGTTTAATGTCCTACTCTTAACTATATATCATTTTGGGACTAACACATTGTTCAATTTTATTTCAATAATTTGCTTTTGTGTAGGGGTCTTTAGCAGTGGGAGGAAACTGGAGGACCCGGAGAAAACCCATAAGATTGGACAGGCGACCCTTCTCCTTGTCACGTACAACCAGGGAATCGAAACCATGCCAGGTGACTCAATGACAGACTGTATGATACAGCGCGCACGCTAACCATTCGTCCATTCCCCCCCCCCCCCAGAATATCAAGAAATAAACAATAAAACATATTTAATAGGCCCTATAGCTAAATGTGTAGTTTTAATATTTAAAAAAATTTATTGGGTTAACACTAAAATTTGTCACATCGTTTGAAAAAAAATGTCTTTGCTATCTGAAGTCAAAAACAAAATATGTAAACAAATTGTCCAGCTGGCAAATATTTTTTGTAAGGAAAGCTCTGCCTTGGTTTCAACAAAAGCTTGAGACATACATACATACATGTACTTTCAATAAAATATATAAATATAAAAAAGAGACTCTCTTTAAGCATACATGTACATTTGTATATTGATCCAGAATTCGATAAAATTCAGAATAAAATAATTACAAATTAAAATATATAAGAGTAAGATAAAAAACAATATTAAATCAATATACTTACAATCATACATTTCGATATTATAAGATAATTACGAGGTTTCAAATATGATGATTATATATATTATACAATCTTTTAATCAACACGTCTTCATGTCACTGGTAGCCTGATAATAACAGGAGATATATTATTTATATAACACTATTATGATAGACAGAACACCAACAGGATGTTTGTTGCTAATCCAAAATAATTCATTATCACATTTGGTCAGGCTAGAGGACAAATATATGATCATTTCAATTAAAAAAGCCATAAAATCTGATCACGGAATTACATTAATCCGATGAATTTTCCAGTCATTTTGCAGAAATATTGTAAACAAGTAAATATAAATACATTATTCTCCTGTAAGATTTAAAACCCTCTCTACACAAATTATTTACATATTCAGCAGAAAAAAAACATCATACGATAAATTTAATATCCCAGTTATTTCAACGAAAAACATGATCACCACTCAAATAAAATCTATTATCTGCCAGCCACTTAAAATTTGAAGTTCAAAGATTACATCCATGCATGCATACAGTTCATATACTTATCCAGTGTATCCTTAATATAAACTTCCATCAGTGATTCTAAAACATTTTATCACATTTTTATCACAACATATCAGAAACTTTCTGAAAGATTTTTATAACTTTTATAGAAATTTCTCGCAAGTAATGTGTTGTTTTTAACCGAAGTTATCATGAATATAATTTCATTTAATAGAAAAATTAATCCAGATTACACCAATATGAACCAGACTCTATGTTCTTAAGTAACATATTATAAATTCTCTTTGATCTAAAAGTACCTACAAGAAACCTACACACAAAATAGTGAATCTCAAATACATTTCTTAAATAACAGAAATTCCGAGCCTGGAAATAAGATACATGTTACAAGATATCATGAGGCACAAGTTCAGGATTTGTCAGGACCTAAAAGTTCTCCTATAAACCTTACTGAATCTCAAATGCATGTAACATTCTCAATAACAGAAATACATGGTGAGAGAAAGAGGTGGGGTTTAACGTCCACTCGACACAAACTAGGTCATTTCACGACTATCATAAGTGTGAATTTTTATTTCAATGACTCACTTATGTGTAGGGGGACTTTAGCAGTGGGAAGAAACTGGAGGACCCGGAGAAAACCCACACGGTTCGACACACAACCCTACTCCTTGTCACATACAAACGGGGATTCAAAAAACCACGCCAGCTGACTCAATAACAGACCTTATGATACAGCGTGCACGTGCTAACCATTCGGCTATCCAACCCCCCGGAAATACATGTCAGACACCTGCCAGTTACAAGACTTAATCAGGCTTTCCGTCACAATCCCTCGGATACCTATTATTTTTGTCTGGCAATGTTTTTACTTCTATAGTATTCAAAACGACAGACATTTTTTCATGCTTGACATTTTAGGATGTATAACCGAGATCATTTTATCGTAGCCGAAGTCGTTAAAACATTTAATATCAGCGAGTATTTTTTTCTCTGAATTAAATCAAAATTTTGAGTAATAAAAGGATTGAAAATATGTCCATTTTATAACTGATACAAAATATTTGTGTAAATTTTAAAACTAAGTTACACTTCTGCTGCTCTGTAACTCTTCTTACTTTTGCTAATTATCGTCAAGTATGAAATATATTTTCATTTATAAAACATTGTTTCTGTCATACCAGACCTATTTTTTTCTCAATTTGAAGAATATTATTTGAATTTTTGTATATGTTCATTTTTTAACTACAAGGTAAAAGGCAATCCCGCAAAAAACAAAACCTAATTTCAGAAATGTATTGAACTTCGCTACATCAGTACAACAGTCTGAAGAGCTTAAATAAGAACGAAACTAGTTACTGTAAAAAAGGTATAACTGATCGGTCCATTTTATCTTATAATATATATAATATATACATATTCACAAACTTCGAAAATAATTCTCACGTTTCAAAATATTTTTTTTCATTGATGTAGGAAATGTTTTTACCACAAACATCTGTAAAATTTTGTTCATTAATTTAGTTAGCTGTAAAATAATAAACAGTAAACATCCTAAATACTTTTCACCAAACCTGGAAATAAGGCATCTGTCACTGACAATGTCAGGCACATATTCAGGTTTGCATGGTCAGACACAAAACCTCTGGTGCCTGTCACTTTGTCCGGCACTGACTTGTCTTTTCATTGATATTATTTAATACATGTCCGGCACTAACTTGAAAATGTCCGTTACTTTTTCATTGGTGTCTGACATTTTGTCAGGTTTATCTAAAACCGTTATTTCTAGGCCTGCTTTTCACATTTTGAAATATTTCACATCTATCAAACAAATTTTGTTGCAAAATAATAGACAGAAAACATGGTGAATACTTTTCACATTTTGAAATATTTTTTCATTTATCGAACAAATTTTGTTACCGTATATATCTTCATGATCCATTGTATAACAAAATGCTTCTGTTCCGTCTAATTATCCATTTGGTACATGTACATGTATTTGAACACCTGGGAAATCTTTTAATGGATTTTCATATCTAAATAACCAATAATAAGTATCAAATCTTTGAAATCTATTCAACTGACATGGAAGAGTGTTGGTTTCCACAGAAAATAAACAATAAGTAAAGGACAAGAATCGATCCGTCTTTTCCCAGTGCCATACAGAATTACCAATTCGTGATAATTAATTAAGACAATGCCTGGGGGTTTCAAAAATAGTTGGAACAGAGCATGATGATTAGATCAAATAATGGTTTGAGACATTAATTAACAGTTTTTTTTGATTGAATAAAGCTGTATGAAAGGAATGGACAGTTACTAATTAACACCTTAAGCAGTTTCAGTAAAGTGACAATTAAGTTTTTCACAATTCATTTATAGTAGGTTTCAATTTTCTCATCTTGTCAGACATTTGTGATTGTCTTAGGGCGGTTAATGACACATCTCAGTTTTATACTTTTGAACATAAAAGAATGAGTCTTGAAAGAAATCAGACTATGAAAAGCAATGGAGGTTTATTAATGTCCTTTGAAGACAGGCATACGAGTGTGCTATGGGAGAAATTTTGCATGGATAATGTTGTTCATGCTTGTTGTTCGTTGTCAAGGGTTCTTTTACATTCTTTCTTCTTATCCCAAAACATCCATCCGACACGATGCACTTTTCTTGCCAGGCCCTTCATAATTCATCAGTGGCAAGCAAAAAGAAGACTGAAAAAGTCAAGAGGCAGTGCCGGACTGGTCGGCCATAGGCCCGCCCACCTGTCAGGTCAGTGACCAAGCCCAGCACAACTACATGCAGAGGGCGTGACACGAGCCTGCAGTGCGGCGCGTGAACGTCCGAGGGGGCGTGGAGGATCCTCCCTCCCAGTAAAATTGAGAATCGCAAACCCATTTTCCAAGTATTTCAGTCCAAAGCAGAAGAAGGCATTTCCTTAAACAATTAAATAACAGAATGACCTAAGAGCACGATCATATTTCTTTTTTCCTATTTCTTTTTTCCTTACAGGCTTAGGCCAACTTTTTTAATGAGCTTAAGCCAACCTGTCACCGACAGGTGGACAGATGGACCCAGTCCGGCACTGTCCAGAGGAATTTTTTCCACAAAAACTGGGACTGAAACCTGGGACAGTCTGGTTAGGGATCCGGTGCTTTACTCACTGAGAGCCACTTGGCTTTGAAAGAAAGATAATTTAATGATATTGAACGAATATCATTACTCAATTTTAAGGTTTTTGGGACTTGATGAATAAAAATCATGAGTTTTACCCTACAAAAACCACACTTTGCAATCAATTTTGAGAGTAATTAAAGCTTGGGATGAGATATGTCAGCCATCTGTGCCCACGTATTCATTATCACCCACAGACACAATTAGATGATTTAATCTGATTTATATATTACAAAAAGTATGCCTCAAGTCAAACAATATTGGAAGTCCTACTCATATATAGAGAGTATAGATTTACCCCTATATAATCTAACAAGAGAGAGAGAGAGAGAGAGAGAGAGAGAGAGAGAAGGTTTAATGTCCACTTGACACATATACTATGTCACTTTGGGACTAACATCTGGTTTAATTTTATTTCAATTTTTCGCTTGCGCGTAGGGGTCTTTAGCAGTGGGAGGAAACCGGAGTGCCTGGTGGAAACCCACAGGCGCCCCTATCTTCATGACACATACACTCACACCAGGGATCAAAAACACAGCTAGAGGTTGAAGCGCGGCACTCTGGATCACTAGGCCATCCCAACCCCCCCATAACCTAAAAGGAGAGAGGGAGAAAGAGAGAGAGATAGATGGGTGTTTAACGTCAACTCAACACAAACTAGGTTTTTGATTTCATTTCAGTAATTCGCTTGCTCGTAGGTGTCTTGATCAGTGGGAGGAAGCCGGAGGTCCCGGAGAAAATCCACAAGGTTAGACAACCGGGGATTCAAAACCATACCAGTGCCAGTTGACTCAATGACAGGCATGCCCCTGCTAACCATTCGGCCACCCAACTCCCCAAAAGGAGAAAGAGAGAGTATGGAACAAAACTACTATATAAAGTAATAGAAAAGAACTGTCATAGCAAAATATTCAACATATCAAAACATTTGAGATTTGTTAATTATCAAGATTTGAAATGATTCATGTAACAAAGAGTTTTAGCAGTAACAAAATATTATAATATATTAATAATAAAACACCACAGGGAAATAATATAAGACAAGCCAACAGTGAGGCTGATGTCCCCCGCCGAAATCCCAAAATAAATAGAAGACACATATTAATTAATCGCACATTTATTTTTTTCAATGTATCGAGCAATCAAACTGTACACGATGTGTCATCCAAAAGTGTTTTATAAAGTTATCTTGTCCCAAAGTATCAACCAATCAAATTGCTTATCTCTGCTTACCCTAAGCGGAAAATGCTCATCTTTGAACTCCATCAAGGCATTGACCTAATAAGCATATACACCAAGTTTGAACATTTTAACTCAACTAGAAGGGGAGTTATTGTGTTTCAAAGTCTCTGCAAATCAAATTGCTTATCGCTCTGCTTACCCTGATCAGAAAATGCTCATTATCGAACTTAGTCAAGGTATTACTGTAATGAAACTATACACCAAGTTTCATCACTCTCACTTAATTAGAACTAAAGTTATCGTGTCCCAAAGCATCAACCAATCAAATTGCTTATCTCTGCTTACCCTTAGCGGAAAATGCTCATCTTCGAACTCCATCGAGGCATTGACCTAATAAGATTATACACCTAGTTTGAACATTTTAGCTCAATTAGAAGGAGAGTTATTGTGTTCCAAAGTCTCGACCAATCAAATTGCGTATCGATCTGCTTACCCTGAGCAGAAAATGCTCATCATCGAACTTAGTCAAGGTATTACTGTAATGAAACTATACACCAAGTTTCATCACTCTCACTTAATTAAAACTAAAGTTATCGTGTCCCAAAGCATCAACCAATCAAATTGCTTATCTCTGCTTACCCTAAGCGGAAAATGCTCATCTTCGAACTCCATCAAGGCATTGACCTAATAAGCATATACACCAAGTTTGAACATTTTAGCTCAATTAGAAGGAGAGTTATTGTGTTCCAAAGTCTCGACCAATCAAATTGCGTATCGATCTGCTTACCCTGAGCAGAAAATGCTCATTATCGAACTTAGTCAAGGTATTACTGTAATGAAACTATACACCAAGTTTCATCACTCTCACTTAATTAGAACTAAAGTTATCGTGTCCCAAAGCATCAACCAATCAAATTGCTTATCTCTGCTTACCCTAAGCGGAAAATGCTCATCTTCGAACTCCATCAAGGCATTTACCTAATAAGCATATACACCAAGTTTGAACATTTTAACTCAATTAGAAGGAGAGTTATTGTGTTCCAAAGTCTCGACCAATCAAATTGCTCTGCTTACCCTGAGCAGAAAATGCTCATTATCGAACTTAGTCAAGGTATTATTGTAATGAAACTATACACCAAGTTTCATCACTCTCACTTAATTAGAACTAAAGTTATCGTGTCCCAACGCATCAACCAACCAAATTGCTTATCTCTGCTTACCCTAAGCGGAAAATGCTCATCTTCGAACTCCATCAAGGCATTGACCTAATAAACACATACACCAAGTTTGAACATTCTAGCTCAATTAGGAAGAGAGTTATTGTGTCCCAAAAAGTGTGACGGACAGACGGACAGACAGACAGACAGACAGACAGACGGACGGACGAACCCATTTTAATAGTCCCCCAACTTTCTTCGAAAGGCGGGGGACAATAATTAAAATGACAGAAATCGTTAATGGGAAGAAAACAGCTGTTTAGTGAGATTCTCGCCAAGCACCTTAATTAGGATATAATAACCCATAGTTTATCAAACGACTCCTTAAGGCTAGTAGTGGTCATATATCATACAGTTACAACATGGAAGCCATGATGGCAGTAATGACAGCAAGGTCAGCATAAGAACCACAGCTGTAGTGTCATTATCCACCACTACTAATGCTAATAGCTAGTGGGGAAAATAGCAAATAAATCAGTCTTTGACATCCAGTGTGACTTCCAGGAAGAGAACAACAAAACCTATAAAGACGTATCAAGTCATTTATATTCAACACTCTGAATCCGTCTCTATAATATATAGAAACAACCTTACACATTAACCAATCGATCCTTTCTGTTGGGATTCAACTATTTTAGTCAAGTCTATATCTCAAAATTGGAGTGTTCATCATTTGAGCATTTTTACACACACACCCCCACCTGCGAACTACAATATCGTGAAAAGTTGAATCTCTAAAAGTAATATGGGTCCAAAAATATGTCTAAGCTGTGCAAAATTAGATATTGGTACTCAGTGGCTTTTAATATGGAAGTCAAAAGCAATTGGATTATTTTGTCGACAGAGTCACTTCAATTCAAACCATTATCTTATTTTATGGTGCAGGAATACATGTACATGTACATCACAACATTAATTTGCGGCAAATTACATCATCAAAAGACCATTACGACAGGATCGCAGAATTCCTTTGTGATTATTATGGCAAGCTTTAAATATTTAATAGGTTAATGGTGAATTTGTCTGTTACGGAAGAAGAGATTGACGTCAATGATAGGCGATGCATTAGTTTTAATGCAGAGTGAGGAGCAGATAACTACGCTATAATGAAAAGACGTATGTTATAATGTCACAAGTCAAGTTCTTATAATGGTTATATATATACATGTAATATATTGTCGTGGGGAGTCAAATGGCTGTATCTGGCATATTTCACAAAAATTCATCTTTTTTGCTTCTTCAAAATAATTTTTTAATCTAATAAAAATATTGAAATGGTGTTTAACACCACACTTTTCAACACCAACTGTTCAAATGGAGACGGTCCAAGTCTAGGCTAATAAAAAGAGGTTTTATAAAACAAGACATTTTACTTTGAAGGTAACTTGTAATGTTGGTATTTTTAAAAAAGATTTTAATTTCTACTTTGTCAAATAAGTACTACATGTATTTCCTATTGAGATCGACAGTTGAGAAAAGAATACCAAAATAATTTTTGAACAGAAAGTCCAAATAATGCAAACTGCATTTTGATAAAAGCAAAAGCTCATTCAAGAAAATTTCCATCTGAAAACTTTAAAACCGCTGATACATTATTTTTTTTTTCCTTCTAAATATTTTTAAAAAGTTGCCGATTATTAAATTTGTATTTTTTTGACTATATTCATTTTCTTATGGTTTAATTCATGCTAAAATATATTCAAATTGATTAATTCACAAAACAAAATCAAAATATCAACGTTAGATAAAAAATGAAATGGGGTTTAACGTCCTCTGGCTGGACTAATTAAATGTAAGACGGACATGAGCCATACAGTGCACTATAGAGTTCAAATTGCCAAGGGATCTTATACGTGCACACCAATGGGACCTTGATTTTTCATCCCATTTGAATGATTAGACAGCTGTCCTCGTCAGGCCCTGAGAAAGGGAAACCACAACGGTTGATAATCTTCCGACTTGGATTAAATTAGTTTAAAAAGAGGCAGAGAGAGAGAGAGAGAGAGAGAGAGAGAGAGAGAGAGATTAACATCCACTAGGCACAAACAAGGTCATTTTGAGTCTAACACATGGTCCAATTTTATTTCAAAGATACATTAGTTATAAAGAGTTAGCCATTCTTGCTATAGTAATACAAAAATAGATGATTAAAAAAGAGAATATTGAAAATTTCATTCAAATTACTTCATTCGGTAGTGACAGTAGTTTTGACAAGATGTGTGCATAGTGGTAAGCAGGGCACTGCTATATTCGCGACTTACATGTAGCCTCGCTTTCCCAATTTTAAATTAAATTTTTAAATGGCAAACAGATCTATTCTATTTAAAATCTTGAGTATACAGTATACGTCTTTTTTTGTTAATGAATTTCTAATTAAGAGTTTATAAAACATTTCAGGTCTAAAGAAAGACCTGCAGTAGAAATTTAGCACTTGCATAATGCATGTTTAATAATAATTCTATGCGCGTTTTGGGTCTTTAGCAGTAGAAGGAAACCAGAGAACACGGAGAAAGCCTACGAGGTTGAACAGGCGACATATCAATTCCCCATATATTTGTAAATACCAAACAGGACTGAATTTAAATTTCATAAGAGCCACAGAGGCTAATTAAACCTTCATAATGTAGTTTGCAATCAGTTCAAAATTCCTCCACTAGTTATCACTATCAGCGACTTTAAGCTAGGTTAGGAATATATTTACTTTTCTGCTTTCTTTGTAATCTAAAATTTATGAACATTGTACAACAAATTTAACACAAACATTACAAGTAACGAATAAAAAACTTGCAGCAGTGTGCAGAATATAAAAGTCAATAATCAAATGAGATATATAACAAGGAATGTCGGTATTCATTTAAATTTCAGAGACGTCATCAACAGCTATTTTAAGATGTGAGAAGAACAATTTTCCACAGGGAATAGAGATAAAATATTCCATCAGTGTATATTCCTTGTGACATGTTCACACTTTAAATGAATTAACGTCCTAATGTGTTTAACGTTTTTACTTACAAAAAACATCCTGCTGTCACAAAACAATACCAGTTTTCTGCAATATGTATCGTAATACAAAATTCAGTGTATCAATATTTTCACTTTATTTAGTTTTGCTTGATTTTTAAAAATAATTTAAATAAAGGGAAACCCACTTTTTCTTATTCATTCATTAAAACTTTATATGTATACATGATGCCTTTAGACACTTTTTATTTCAACATAATAAAATTTTCATTTTGAATTTTAGAGGGCCTGGCAATGGACAATGTATGGTCCTTCCGGTAGGAAAAAAATCAAAGCCCTGAGTACACATTGGCGTGCACATGAAAGATTCCTTGGCAGTTGAAATTTAATATAAGAGTAGGCCATCGTGTAAAATCTACCTCGTAGCACACTATGTCTGTCTTCATTAGCCCAGTGTAGAGCAGAACAGTAGGACTTTAAAGCCCCAATAACACTCTTGTTGTAACTGAATAATATGTCCCAATCTCCATTCTGGTCAACAAATCGTATTATTTTAGAATATCCCAATTAAATGATGATATAAATTTCATCTTAACACACATATTTTGAAAAATTGGAAAAATTCAACCAATTGATTTGAAAAGTCTAACGTAAACCTTTTCAAATGTGACTTGGATTTTAAAATATTTTCGAACCCTCTGGACAAGTAAAATAGGTTGTAATGGATAATTCACAGAACAGGTAGGACATTTAAACATCTAGTACTTAGAATAAGGGTATTATTTATTTTCTGGAGCTACCAAGCCAGCAAGAATGTTATTGTCCCTTTAAACCCCATTTCATTTCATAATGTATGTACATGTAAAATAATTTTTCTAGTCTTAGATGATGAGAATCCGTCTGGAAAGAAATTTCACAATACAGTATTGCAGTATTAAATGAATGGGGCGTCCTATTTATTTCCACTGATTTGACTAATGAAGATAGATACAGTATTACAATACCACGCCTGGAAATAACGGTTTTAGATGTACCTGACAAAATGTCAGACACCAATGAAAAAGTACCTGACATTTTCAACTTAGTGCCGGACGAGTATTTAATAAAATCAATAAAAACACAAATCAGTGCCGGACAAAGTGACAGGCACCACAGGTTTTGTGCCTGACATTGTCAGTGACAGATGCCTTATTTCCAGGTTTGTGCAATACACTGCCCTGATGAAAATAAATTTTACCATACAGCTGTTAATTCTCGCAATTTCATTTTAAATTTTAATATATTAATCTACTGATCTGTAATAATCTATTTACTTAATCAAATTAAACGACCCGTATTATTAATAATTGAAATCTCCATCAAATAAATGATACGTATTATATTAATTATTAATAATTGAAATCATATAAAATATATTAATAATAATCTTAACCTCAATAAAATTCACGATTAATTTTTATAGTTTAAATCTCAATATAATAAATGTGAGTTAAATGGAAACGAATGAAATGGTGTTTAACATCCTACTCATCTGTACCTAACCTGGGCTAATGGAAGACGTGTATATGCCATATAGTGTGCTATGAGAGAAATTTTGCTCGGACAGCGGCGCTACAGCCTACTCTTCTATCGAATTCCAACTGCCAAGGGGTCTTTTACGTGCACGCCAAATGTGTAAACGGGACCTTGGTTTTTCGTACCATTCCAAACAACTAGACAGCTGTCTTTGCCAGCGTCTTACCCACTTAGCCAAGTGATCCCCTGCGTTAAATGGACTGTATTGTAATCTGTATTTAATGAAATGTAGGTTCATACAATATAATATACTCTGTATTATACACATGAATTTGTATCGAGAGAAGAGAGATGGGGTTTAATGTCCACTTGACAAAAACTGGGTCATTTCGGGACTAACACATGGTCCAAATTTATTGCGCGTCTAAGTTTTAGGGGTGGAAGGAAATCGAAGGATCAAAGGAAATGGAGAAAACCCACAAGGCTGAACAGGCGACTCTACTCCTTGTCCCATACAACCAGTGAATCGAAACCACGCCAGTTATGATACAGCGTGCACATGCTAACTATTCGGTCATCCAATGTCGCTACCTTTATGGAATAACCATTACTAACATATAGCTGATGAAACAAAAATCTACAAGATAAACCTGCTGACAAGACAGAAAATAGACATCGCAAAAAATATCAAATCAAAAAAGACGTAACAGAAATAATGCTGTCCAATCTTGACAGTCTGCCAGTTGGCGTCAAACAATTTCAACAATAAGGCAGATAATCGGAATAGAATCCCGGAAAACGCTAATATAATATGGGTAATTAGCAAACAAGAGCAAAGCCCGACAACGAGAACATTCGGCAGTACGAAGGTCTAAGACTCTACTCTAATAGTAAGTGCAGGTGGACCGCACTACACGCAAAACAAAAATCTAGTTGAAATTTTGCTGTAATAAAAGCTACATATATGTATATAATTGCTATTCCATATATTATTTTCTATTGAATTATTTCGGCTTGTCAATTTCTAAATGCCTTTTAAACAACACACATGTACCTGTATTATACATTTTATCTATTCAATAATAAACTTATATTGACCATCACCAAGTTCAAGGTCAATCCAGTTAACTTACGATTCTGTTAATTCATCAGAATAATCCCAAATCACTTCAATTATTCGATAACATCAAAAACAAAACAACCAACAAAAACAAAACTGCTGATCTGTATCCTTCACAATGAAGTCCATCTGTCAAATGACATGAAAACAATGAAACACTTCACTCACACCAACAGTCAATACATACGTATACACACACTAAAACCCATCAATAGCATCCCCTAAATTTGATCTACATATCTATCTATCATCTATTTGTCCTCTAAGACTAACACATGCTTTATATATATATTACTCGTAAAACGTAGGAAGAAGCGTCAAGGTTTCTGGAAGTCTGTGTCCTCAACTAAAGCCGGTATAATGTCAACTAATGCCTCTACAATACATGGTGTGGAAAAAAATCAATAATCAACTCTCCCTGTATTATGAAGACTGGTCGTCAGGAGAGGGCGTCTGGATAGAAGCAGCACCATTAGAAATGACGACCAGTGGTAACACATGGGAATAGGATAATTAACATTAACAAAAAACCATTAACATGTGAAAATAAAAACAGTGGGTAGTCTTGTCCATCCATTTATTGATTAATAAAGAGAAACAATGCCTTACCCATGTTCAGAACAACCAGTCTTCTACGTTATGTCCTGTAATAATCAAACAGCGACAGCGTATTTAAACATTTCCTTCATCAATTGATTATCTACAGGGAAATCTATGCTCAATGCAAGAGCGGAGTCTGATTTAAATTTCATGGGATCAATAATAGTGATACAGTTCAGTAATGGTAATACAGGGACATTTCCTATTAACATCTCTAATACATTATCTATTTTTAATCTAATATCAATTTGGTTCGTCTTATTACCATCTTTTACCGGTAATACTATTATCTAACGGAATATAGATAAATGTATCTATCTGTAGCTTAAAGGGACAATCCCGATTAGAACAGAGTCTCAAAAATTAAAGTCCGAGTATTTAAGAAATTTATGGACCAAAATATAGTGGCATGGTGTATTTACCTTGTCTCAAAATTTCAGCTCAAAATATCGAGTCGTTTGGACGTGAACGTCAACACTGTTTATCCGGACACGTAACCCTTTTAAGATTTCGGGTCAATTTTTTCATTGGGTGACCTGATAATCGATTAATGTTTCTTGAGAGGTCTATGACCCATGCCCTGTACTTGATAACAAAAGGTAAATTTCACCTACATATTATTTTTATAGAAAAAAGTCTGGTTTTATCCAAATACTGTATAATAAAACGTTCTCCATTTCCAAATGAAGACTGTCAGGTTTAAGTTATTTACAAGCGTATCACAAATATCGGGCTAGTAGGTGGGCCTTAGGTTATGGATTTTAAAGGATTTTAACACAAGATTAAGCAGTTTTATTCCCCCAAAAGTTATCGGGATTGGCACTTTAATCCATTTTTAATCTAATATCAATTTGATTCTTATTACTAGCTTTTACCGGTTATGCCATTATCTTGCGGAATATCGAAAAGAAATGAAATGAAATGGGGTTTAATGTCCTGCTGTTCTCAGAACTGGGCTAATGGAAGACGGGCATATGCCATATAGTGTGCTATGAGGGGAATTTTGCCCGGGTAGCGGTGCTACAACCTACGGCAATGTTTACACAGGACCTCAGTTTTTCATCCCATTTGAATGACTAGACAGCTATTATTGTCAGGTCCTCCATCCTGCATCAAGTGAAAAATTGAGTTGAACTTTCTCCGCCAATGCAGTGATCGAACACCTGACCTACAGACTAGCAAACCAGCATCTTATCCACTAAGCCACTGTGGTCCCCTTACCCGGTATCAGGCCCGTAGCCAGGGGGTGGCAAGGGGGGGCAATGCCCCCCTGAAAAAATGTTTTGCCCCCCCCCGAAAGAAAATTTGCCAACCATAACTCTAAAATACCTACTGTAGATTGTAACAAGTGTGCCCCTCCTAGAAACTTCACTGCCCCTCCAAAGCCAGCAAGCTGGCTACGGGCCTGCCCGGTATATGGAATATAGATAAATGTATCTAATATATTATATCCGTACCTTAATCCAAAATAAAATGAAGTAAAATAAATTAACATTTAAGAGGCATCATGTACATTCCAATCTGATTAAAACACAGATCCAACTTCGTTTCGTTTTTTCGTTAGTTCAAAATTTTGTTTTTACTTGTCTTTACTACTCTTGGATCTGGAAGACTTGTTATTTAAGTCATGTTCTGCCTGAAATGAGGGGTCAGCCAATCAAATGGTCTGTCAAATCGACCGTTTGACCTTTTCATGCGTGGAACTGTGGGTAAATATTACCAGCGGATAGAAATCAAAATAAAACGAAAGTAGATTTTAAAAAGCATGGCGGTCGCTAATTGGTTAATCGAATGACTGACGTTATCGGGTCAAATGTCCCGTAATGATACCTGACGTCATAGAACGTGAGCTCCCACTATAACTTGTTAGATCTACATGAGTGTAGGCCATAGAAAGTATAAAAAAAACGAAACGAAATATAGATCTATATTCTAATTAGATTGTGTACATTCTTGCTATAATACTTAAAAAATAGATAATGACAAATTAATATATTGAATTTTTCATTCAAATCACTTTATTCTGTGCAAAAGCAAATTTTAAAACCTAATCCAATTTTTATTACAGACATCTATCCTCAACATGCGTTTTTGAACAATAACAAATTTTTCACAGCCTCTGATAAAATGTAGTCAAATTAATTGACATTTAATTAATAAAAACAGAAACAAAATAACAATGATATATAATCACATGACTTGGATTCATTCGGATTAAAAAGAGGCGATTCAAGAGTTTAAGCGATTTAACAATCTTTTAACAGCATTATTAAACGTAGAGAAATGTATATAAGATTTTAAGAAATATGAAAATCACCAATTCAAATATTCTTTTATTTATTCTAAATAACGATAGATAATCTTATAGCTTGGACTCAACCCGATTAAATATTGAACCATCAAACAATTCTATAATCTTCTAATACCATTATAGACGAAAGGCAAGTGAATCAGGAAGTATGAAATGCAGACAATGGATTTTAAAATTATCAATATCTTGTATTTTATCTAAAATATTAGCTGTTATTTTATTAAAGTCACTGATCCTAAATTTTACATTTAAACATTCATTATGCAAGAGCTAAATCTGGCTATTATTTATTTATTTACATTATCAATTAGACAATAATTAACTTACTCGTACCACCATCTAAACTCAATGGCATCGAAAGCCTGCAATTTTTAGTGGATTATTACCCGATTTACTGCATAACTTCTCTTTACTATTAAATCAATAAATGGTTAATCAAGACTATGCCTT
Organism: Patella caerulea; assembly: GCA_036850965.1. Taxonomy (NCBI): domain Eukaryota; kingdom Metazoa; phylum Mollusca; class Gastropoda; family Patellidae; genus Patella; species Patella caerulea. The sequence goes on along the minus strand of JAZGQO010000010.1, from coordinate 67,680,571 downwards.
TTATCATACTGACATTAGTAATGATGATCGAGACTAGGTGTAAATTTCAATCGCTTAATTCTCCGTTCATAGTGGATCAATTTGACTTAAATTTTCAGCAAATTGCCTTTACATTATCTAGTTTTCACTATTATAGGTATAACTGCCAACTCGTTATCTTATATCCAAGGGCAAGGATGTATCTTTAATTAATAACAAAATAAATAGGTTGCCAGGCAACAAAACATAAGCCCGAGGCAGCTAAACCGTCTGGGCAGTCAACAAGTAATTATCAGAAAATCATTAAAATTTGTTTGGTTTTTATAAAGTTCTGCCCCATGCTCACTTTAGTATACGAAACATTTAATATTATGGATTTAGCTGTTCAATTATCGATTTTCAAGAAATTCAAACCTGATCATCATTAATGTGTAACGGGGAGCCAAGACCTTTAGGTTATAAACATGTATTTCAAGTTTCATCAAAATCGAATTAAAATTGTGACCTCTATAGGGTCCACAACGTTAACCTTGATATAACATATTTTCACACTATTTGCGTACAAACAGGAGCCATTTTGTCTGTCAATTTTGGTCTGATTTTCACGAAATTTGAACTCAACCTCCATTACCATGTAACGATATAATCAAACGTTTTTTAAAATCGGATAACAATTTTGACATTCAGAGGGACCACAAGATAAAAAGGGCTATTTTTCGGACAATCAGGGGCCATAATTCAGGAGGTTACGATCCAATGGGCGCATATTGATAGGAACCAAGGTCTTTGGGTTATAAACATGCATTTCAAGTTTCATCAAAATCGGTTCAAAATTGTGACCTCTACACTGTTCACAAGCTAAAAACATGATTTTTCGTACAATCAGGGGCCATAATCCATGAAGTTACAGTCCGATACATGCAAATATCAAAGAACCGAGATCTTAGGGTGATAAACCTATATTTTAAGTTTCATTAAAATTGGATAAAAATTGTGACCTGTAGACTGTTCACAAACAATTGTGGACGGAAGTCCGGACGGACGAAGAGGGGTGATGACAATATGCGCCCTCATAAAATGTGGGCATATAAAAATAATATAAGATTGGCAGGTAGATAATCTCACAGCTTAGATTCAATCAGATTAAAAATTAACCTGTCAAAATAATCTATAGTTTGCGTTGGCTTGTTTCATGTCATCTGAAGATACAGGAAGTTTGTAAGCATCAAACTGAATTGATCCATGATCTATTTTTTATGTTGGTTGACTAAGAGAGAAATGTTCAGCATGGATTTTAAAGCAGAATTTAAAGTGAACATTCTTGTTTACAGACCTTATGGGTACACCAAAACACACAAGCACCAAATAATTTGATGTTCAAAAGAGTTCAGCTTTTAATTCAGAATTTAGACACTGAACATTCCTGTTTTCGGACCTTATTATATGTACTGTACACCAAAACACACAACGGACAAATAGCTTGATGCTAATAACATGATAAAATCTTTACTATATCAGATTGTTGGAACAGTACATTAAATATCCAGTCTCAATGAAAATTTTAACATTTTTTTTTAAAACAATCACCACACTAGGCTTAGCACATCACTTTCTTTACATGTAGTAAAAGAGTTATAACGTGACAGATTATATACATGTAACCATCCTGTTTTGAAATTCTAACATTCCTTTTTAAGATTTTCCCTTATTCCAATTACATGTAGCACATGATTTACACTACATACCATACAGTAAAAGTTAATTGTATAGATACTTTCTTGCTTAGTTCCACTTGACATACACTTATACTTTACATACTGACATGTTAGCATATGAGAACTGAATATATTTTCAATGCTCGATAATTTTAGAAGGTAATAAAAAAAAATTACAACATCTGTGCTTTTGATGTATTGGATGTTGGGGAATCTAATTAAAAATTAGAATGTTTGCCAGAAATTACATGTAGTATAAAAATATCAAGAGAGACTCGACCCGACTCAGTACGGTAACATTTTCTTTCTGTACAGAATAAGATTCAAAGCTCGCAAATAGGGCTGTCAAAAAATACTGTTCTATCCATATATTGCCATATAATATGATAGTCTGCGATACACTGTATTGATATATTTTTGCTGCATCAACATATTTGTCTACTCTGAAAAATCCAGCAGAACTTTTCTTTTAATACCAGAAACCAGGGAAATTCTATGGCTTCTTCCTGTTACAGTAAATGAATGAAATGAAATGGGGTTTAGTGTGTTACTCTTCTGCACTTACATGTAACCTGGGCTAAAGGAAGACGGGCATACCGTACGTCATACGTGTGCCATGAGGAAAATTTTGCCTGGGCAGCGGCGCTACAGCCTACTCTTATATCGAATTCCAACTACCAATGGATCTTTTACGTGGACGCCAATATGTACACGGGACCTTGGTTTTTTGTCCCCTCCAAACGACTAGGCAGCTGTCCTTGTCAGGCCATCCGTTCTGCATCACTGACAAGAGGAAACCACATCGGAAAATTGAGATGAACTTTCTCGGCCAATGCAGGGATCGAACTCATGTTACAGAAGTCAAGAATAGATAATATAACTAGTTGTATTACTAGTAGACAATAACTCATCGTATCTTTTACATCACTAACCTTCTTGTACTTAAGTTGGTTTGACATAAATAAAATGCAGCGATAAAAACCATTTACATGGGCATGTAAAATACAAAATACCAGAAAATAGTGAAGAAATAAAGATGGAAACAAAACAGAACATAAGTATGAAAAGCATTCTGAGATCTGTCAAAAAATTCTATAAAGAAGTCTGCATGTGAGCAGGGAGAGAACTCTGAAATTTATAATAATTTCCCAAAAGTCCCAACCTGACAATCACACCGTGTTTGAACTTTATCCAATGTCGACAACTCAACAAATTGTTGAGAGTTCTTTTATGTACACGCTAACGTGTACACAGGACCTAGGGTTTTTTTTGTCCCATACGAATGACTAGACACTGCCTTTTGCAGATCATCCACCCTGCACCACTGAAATGGGGGAAACTATGCAGGAAATCCTGGCAAACTTTCTCGGTCAACCTTGAGAGAGAACCCTAGACCTGTTTAGCACACCAGCATCTAACGCACTGAGTCACAGTGGCTCCCAACATTTCTAGAAGAAAAATAGCTGCTATAGATTTTGTCCCATCACTAATCAAACAAACATGTCATAACAACCCAATTCAGAACATTTATTTTGACATAACTCCAAGGCGTTACTGTTTCGTTCCTTTAAAGGGACTATCCCGATAAGAACAGAGTCTCAAAAATTAAAGTCTGAGTATTTATGAATACATGTACGTCAACATCAACACTGCTTATCCGGACACGTAACCCTTTTAAGATTTTTGGTCAATTATTCCATTTGGTGACCTGATAATCGATTCCCGTTTCTTGAAACGTCTATGCAGTGAATGACCCATGTACTGTACTCGATAATAAAAGGTAAATTTCACCTACATATTATTTTTATAGAAAAAAGTCTGGTTTTATCCAGATACGGTATAATACAACGGTCTCAATTTCCAGATGAAGACTGTCAGGTTTAAGTTATTTACAAGCGTATCACAAATACCGGGGTTAGTTGGTCGGCCTTAGGTAATGGGTTTTAAGTTATTTTAACACAAAATTAAGCAGTTTTATTCATAAGCTGTATCATAAAGCCTATGTGATAAGGAGCAGGGTCATCTGTCCAACCTCTTGTTTTTTCTCTGGGTTCCTCCCACTGCTAAAGACCACAAATGAATTATTGAAATAAAATTAAACCATATGTTAGTCCCAAAATGACCTAGATTTTGTTGAGAGGACATTAAACCCCATTTCCCTCTCTCCCTCCTTCAAGTGAGACCATTATCTAATGGAATGACATTTGCGTCTCTTGTCACATCCATGATGGAAATAACAATGCTTCATGTTGTTCTGACCTTAAAAATCAAAGAGGTTTTATTCTTAGTTGAATCGATTCTCTGTCATTATTTTTTTTTTTTTTAGTGAGTGACATTTTATTCACATTTGTCATCAAAAAAACCCTGAGATGCTGTTAACAACCGAACATTGGAATAAATAGAGATATGAGGCATGCAGCCTGAATAATAATGGTTGAAATGAAAAGAATTGATTGTCACATTGAATCAAATGAGATGCCTCCTACATGCAAAAACAATCTATTCTAATTTGTTTCCACAAATGAATAAAATTAGATTTATTTTCAATTTGAGATCAAAAAATATTAAATCATATGTAAAATTGTTTGGTAAAAATATTTTGGAACGCAAATACAAAAAATGTTAAAATGCTCTCTTGATCTCGTTTCAGGAGAAAGAAAAACTGTACCAAATAATGTATAGCTAGATCTGCCAGGCAGAAAAAAAGCTTTCATATTCACATTCATTTTCTTTCAAAAATATTCATTACAATTGCTCAAAAACTCGCTATAATATAGCGAGAAACATTTTATCCGAGCAAATAAATAATCTGAAAAATAAAAGGAAATAACTGAGACATGTATTGCTGTAATCTGATGATTAACTTCCAGTTTCAGGAAAATCGATCAAGCCTTTTAAAAACAAGAGATAATAGTGGCTATGAAGACATGGTTATCCCGAATGTCAGTGACTAGTTTCGTTCGTATTGAACTCATCAGACTGGACTGATAGGACTCACGTGTTGGGCGTTTTTATTTATTCATTTTAGTCAACCTTGACACTCACACAAATAAACTATTTGGTACTGTTCCGTACCTCATCATATTAAACCCCTCGGGCGCCATGTTGAATCACACAATATTTAACGTTCTAAAACCTAACTTCCGGTACTTCATGGAATCAACGGCAAATCTAAACATTTTAGTCAACCTTGACACTCACACAAATAAACTATTTGATACTGTTCCGTACCTCATCATATTAAACCCCTCAGGCGCCATGTTGAATCACACAGTATTTAACGTTCTAAAACCTAACTTCCGGTACTTCATGGAATCAACGGCAAATCTAAACTTGGGCACTCCAACCATTTTTCTTTTTCTTTTAAAAACAAGTCAAATCATGAAATGAAAATGGCAGTAAAAAAAACTAATAAATGGTGAAAGATTATTGAAAGATGAAATGATATATTATTTTTAATAGAAATTATATTACTGGAATTAGATTGACCTCAGTTGTTTAAATATTTAGGTCAAATTTGAAAATTAAAGACACATTATGGGAGATTAGATAAGTTGGCAGTTCTCACTACAATAGTTAAAAACTAGCTAATGTAAAGGCAATTTGCTGAAAATTTCAGTCAAATTGATCCACTATTAACTTAGAACTAAGCGAATGAAAGTTCAGCTTAGCCTCGGTCATCATTACTAAAGTTGGTAAGACAAAAGCAGTAGTCTCTGTTATCCACTTTTATTGGTAAATCATGAAGGAAAATATTTCAGCGAATCGAACTACAATCCAACAAAAATCTCATGCTAGCCTCGACATCGAGAGTTGATTATGGTCTGAATAAGTTAATTAATGTCTAATTAATAGATTTTATAACATTTCAGGCCTAAAGAAAGACCAACAATAGGCAGATTTTGCTCTTGCATAATGTATGTTTAAGGAATTAATTGTCTTATAAACAACTTTTTCGGCACGAGCATAGGCGTACGAGCTGGGCACGAGAAAGGTCAAAAGCGAAATTCAAAATTTTCGAACATCAAAAATTTGACCTTCATCCCAGCTTTCCAGGTATGTATTCATTTCAGAAATAGGAGAGGTATTCTTTAAACTACGGCCATAGGCGTACGAGGCGGGGGGGCCGGGGGGCATCATAAAAAAAAAATAGAAATCTGAAAAGAGCTCAGAATTGTGAGATCGGTCATTAGCCGAGGATTTTTTGAAAATGGGGTGGGGGTAGGGTATGGCCTTGTCGGGGAAGGCTATGGCCTTGTCGGGATAGAATGCTCAGTTTGTCGGGAAGCGTCGCCCCGTCTGTCGGGTTTTAAATATTTTTAATAATATGGAAGTGGAAAGAAAGCAGTCCAGTCAATGATGATCACGTTCAAAGTTCTTGAGTACTGTGATCCTGTATACTGGCATCAAACACCATGCGCCGGACGAGCCCAATGATAGAAGTGAGCAGCTGAAAATTTTTTGTAATAATAATTGATAAGTTTGTAATAATATTGTACCGTATAGTCACAAATACATGTAATATACATGTACGATGGCTCAATAGGCCGTAAATAATTCAATATTGAGCCCCTTTCTTTGGAAATATATATTCATAGGTGAATGTAAAGTGCCACTGGCAAGAGTTATACAAAGATAATGTGCTCAACAATGCTTATTTTACTTATATAAATCTCTCCGGGAAAAAGTTCCAAAACCACTATGATGTAGCTGTTAAATATAATTAAATAAGTTTTTTATTACATTATGTAATATTTGAATCTAATTTTACTAAATTGTTATTAAATTTGATTAGTTTCTCTTAATCAATTTCAAGTTCAATTGATTTTTTTACCAGTTTTTACGGTGCAACTGACATAATTTGAATCCAAATTACTAGAAAGTATTCGAAATGCCTGGAAATCGCGTCTACGGCCGTCTGGTTTTCAAAATTTGCCTGGGGGACGCTTGACGCCACGAGCGCTCGCGTAAGTACTCTAAGGAGATATATCTGTCGGGAAAATATGCTGGCCCCCCTAAACAAGTTCGGCCTCGTACGCCTATGACTACGGCCTATTGTTTTCATTGTCATATTCAATTCAAAGATACAGTAAATGTAACTCCCATGTCTCTAAATAAAATATCGCAAAAGCCTTAGTGATTTTTCACTTTTCAAGCTGGTAGCACTTTGTTTTCAGCAACTAACTCCATATTTTGTGTAAGTATAAATAGTGTAATCTGACTTACTTTTTTTGATTATTTTTTTGAAAACTTTGATCCTTAACTTTTCCAAGGGGAGATAAGTTAGAAAATTAATAATGACATCGATCAAGTTTAAAATAGTTTAAAAACTCACAAAATTATGACTATGCATTGTTTGTTTTACAATCTAATTAACAATAATTAAAATAAACGGTCATCCATGAAAATGATGGATGTCATTCTGTGTCAATTCAACCAACAGGGTAAACCTTAGGCCTGTCAGTATATATGCTTGCTTTGGTCCAAAAAGCGGATATTCCATATTTAAACTTGATTGTTCTTGAAATATAGTTCCTGAAATATGGCCCATAGGTTTCAATATTCAAATCACAATAAATTAGTAATCAATTGATAAAAATTGAATGGGGCAAGGTTTAGTTTTTGCATCGGTTTAGGATGATTTGAAAGAGAAGGACCCTGATACTGATTTTATTTAGCAATATTTGTTATCAGAACTGCTCAATATAAATTCAGGTACATGTACCAGTTATTTCCAGTGTATCTACAGTAGCATATTCAAAGAGGCAGAAGGGTAAACTCAGAGAGGACAGCAGCTAAGAGGTTATTATTCACCATGCAAATTTAGGCCTTGGTAATTTCTCCCTTTCATAGACCCACTTTAGAGCAAATCATTAAACATTCAACATTGTACAAACCAGGGTGAAACAGTTGGATGAAATATCATTCATATATTTTACAACTTTTTAGTGAAAGAAAAATAAAAAGGGTACCCAAGTTTAGAATTGTTGATTCCATAATGTAGTTAGGTTTTTAAACGTCAGATACTGTGTAATACAATACGGCGCCCGAGGGGTTTGATATAGACGAATTAGTAATCAAGCTTTAGGGTTTACTTGAAATAATTAATAAGTTAGATGAAGATACAAGTATCAAGGAAAACAAAGGATATCAATTTTATTGGGTAATTATTTACACTTTTATAGTCTGGTGATCATGTTGATTTATGTATTCAAACAGAGATACATGTACGTGTGTTTTATAACATTTACGGTTATTCAAATATGGTATACACGTAGATTGATAAAAGTAGTAATCCAGTAGACTGTCTGTTAGTTATTCTAAATCCCTCAATTAAAATGGGGGTTGGGATGGCCTAGTGGTCTAGAGTGCTGCGCTTCGACCTCTAGCTTACCAGTCACCTCTGGCTTGCGGCTGTAGTTTCAATACCCGTTGTGTGAGCGTATGTGGCATGGATATAGGGGTGCTTTCACAACCTCGTGGGTTTCCTCCCACTGCTAAAGACCCCTACGCGCAAGCGAATTACTGAAATAAAATTAAACCATGTTAGTCCCGAAATTACCTAGTTTGTGTCAAGTGGACGTTAAACCCCATTTCTGTCTCTCTCCCCTCAATTAAAACCAAAAACTGCTGCTTTAAAGCCTCAGTCATTATATCCTATTGCCAAGTCTTAAAGTGAGAAATTAAAAAGCTTTCTACATGTACAGTTCCTTCCAAATTTTTGGGACCGGAATCGCGCTGACGTGCCGGAAAAAAACACTCCGAATTCTCTTAGATTTCACGGTGAAATTTCACTTAATTCCCCACCGATTTTTCTCTAAGATTCGCCGTGTTTCTCTAGGAATTCAACTAGGATTTCACTGTGTTTCTGTAGGAATTCACCGTGTTTCTTTAGGTATTCACCGTGTTTCGCTAGGAATTCACCGTGAAACACCCTATTTCGCGGTGATTTGGCAAGCTGCCGTTTCGCTAGCGATTCTCCGAGATTCCACCGTGAAATAGAGTGTTTTTCCACGGTGTTCGGTGTTTCTAGTCCGAATCTCCAGACACGTAGTGTAGGTGTGCCTCTGTATCAGGATATTTGTAGGCCTACTAGTATGTGGAGAAATTTCAAAAATAGAAAAGAAAATGGAATCACGATGTACATATGTATTAAAAACGGGATATGCATTTTTGAATTATTTGCATTATTGTCTTTTGCCTGTAATATCAACTCATTAAAGAAGCAGTATTAAATTAACTTGATGTATTTCACACACAGACACATTTCACATTCCAAGAAGTCACTCATAATTTAATATCATATTCTGATGTAGAATTCTAAATTGTTCAAACAATTTTATGCACCCCTACTGACAATTAAATTCATTAGGGTAGTAATAGTTTTAAAAGATAAGCTATGGTTTATGGTTTGGACAAGTACTATGAACTACACAACGGCTTGCACCAGTAAATATTCACTTGATAACTTGTTTAAAGTTTGCTATGTATACTGTGCGTCTTGCCCACAGCTTTGTCTGATGGGTTTTGAGTTATAATAGTGCTGTGCTTCTTGTCCTTCAGTCTGCAGAGTACATGTATGTCTGATTTCGACGAAATCTCGTGTGTGCAATGAAAATCCTTACTAAGTTCCATCATGCAACCTAACACTTCAAGCATGAAGGAGAAATATTCCTATTTCTGTCTGATGTGTAATTTCAAAAAACTTTTTGAAGTACCACGGAAATTCAAAATTATATGAAACGCGTACATTAGCCACACATGGCAAATCGATTGGGTCAATTTTCCTGGCACACTGAGTGACTTCATTAATTACTGTTATGGTAGTTGTCTCTCTAACTCAGCAAATGTAGGGGTTTCAGGTCATGTGAGTTCAGTGTGAAGTCGGACAGCCAGCAGTTGAAATATAGACCACTTCAATCTACGATTCTGAATTACTATTTTTTTAAATGTATTACTAGCAATTGTATTGTAATAGTTTAATGTCAATCTCGATATCTGCAAAGATTCAGGCTAAAATTTTTTCGAAATGTAAGCGAAATTACTGTTTGTTTACATGAGGCGACAGCAGGAAAGTCCCGCACTGACGTCACGCGACCTAGAATTTTCCATTGATACGACCCACTTTATTGGATTTCCGCACATTAATTTCCAGTGGATTCTAATATAGAACTAATGAAACGATAGATAACATTTTTCTGATTATTACGTCCTCTGATACCACGTGATCCGACAATTAGAACCGAAGAAAAACGGATTTATCTGTTTTGATGACTGAAATTTGCTAAATTTCAACTAAATATATCCTACGTTTTTCCTGGTATCTTCAAGATTATAAATATTTGACATATTATCATTCAAATTATTACGATTTTAATAAATCTTCTTAGCTGACAATAATGTTTGGATTTCAGTTTTAAAATTGGTACTAGCAATTCTGAAGGGAAAATACCCATTAAATCAGAGGTCACTCAGATATGACTGAAAAGCACTTATATTTGTGCCATTCCATGCATTGACTGGTATAGAGAGCATTTTGATTACATTTTTGACGTCGATCTTGGATTTTAAAATTCCATAACTTCGGATTTAATTGGAATATTTTGATGAAATAAAACAATTTGGGTAGCATTTTATGTATATTTTCACAAAATATTTTTAACAAAATTTTTTCTGTCATTTGAAAATTTGACCTGAACCCCCTACCAAATGAGTTAAATCGAACGTGGATCGACAATGCCATAGATTTGTCGTATAAGGGGGAAAATGAAATTAGTATTGATTAAAGTAAAGTCGCTGCTTGCAAGGTAAAAATTTCGCGTGCACCGATATCGGAAAAAATTACCCGTGCCGGCAGACTGGCTTGTCCTCCTGCATTTACTTTTACTTTACAATTTACAGTATAAAACTTTTACTAAACCCGGTAAATTCGGGGGTGCGTTTTTCATATCATGCGTGACTTATAAACTTATAATGATAATGCATACTTAATTTCAATGGTCCTCGAAGAATATAAATAACGAACATAACCAGGATAAACCATACAGCCCACAAGTATGTCCAGGACCATGCAATCCAAGATTTTAGCTTGTCGAAAAATCTCGACAGGAAACCAGCCATTTTGAACATCACATCCCGCGGAAGAAAATATTGCTAATTCCGGAAATAAGATAGGCTTCATTCTAAAATCTTTTATTATAAATTTTAACTACATAAATTCTTAATAAGAGATTACTGTGCACAATTTTAAAGTAGTTATTAAAAATTGCCATAATTACATTTTATTGACCAATCATTGAGCAATGATTTCTCTGTCTGCTTAGTTGGAAAACAACTATGGCGGAAAATTTGAGGTGAAAAATTACCAAGTTCATTAATGTCATATTATAACAAACACGCCTATGATTATAACAGTGACATTGCCCATAACATCAACAAAACCAGTACCCATTTTTGTTCTGATATTTGGTACATATTTTTTTGAATTCATTTCAATGGTTTCACTTTCATTCGTATGTCATGTCAGTCATGTGCGCAGTGAAAATGTTAGTAGATTAGAATGAACAATTTGTTGAACATACCCGATCTTTAAGTTACGCATCATGGTGTAATCTTTTACCGTTTTTATCATCATAGTTTAGCCCTGAATGTAGGGCTCATTACACATTACACTCGCCCTGCATGTTCAGGAACCGCCCTATTGAACGGTAGCACGATTTACCCAAATCTACCCAAATCCACCATTATTTCAACTGATATCACAATTATTTATATCGATAATGGATCATATACAGTTCTTTCTGTCAAATTGTCATTTTAAATTTAAAATTGTAGCGTTTTTGTGTCAGAATGTGATTTCCACGTAACTTTGGAAGAACTACAAATTTAATGGTTGTCTGCATCCATGTGGGTATATACACGAGTTATGTCCCTTACATACGACGACGAAAGACGCATGAATTGTTGGATTTTAAGACAAGAAGACCATGATTTTAAAGTAATTATGGCATATTTAGTTAAACGAATGATAGTATATTAAAAAACAATAAACATAATTGTGATATATGTGGAAATAACGTGGTTTGGGGTAGATTTGTGTATTACACGAGCTATTTCCTTGGTTACGACTTTCAAACTTGCTTGGAAATTGCATTTTGAGGGGCATATTTAAATTAAAAATGTCAATTCCAATCAAATATCAATATAAATTATAGTGGTATGAGTTGAAATAGTGGTGGATTTGGGTAGATTTGGGGATTTGGGTAAATCGTGCTACCCCCCTATTGAATCCTTGTCAAAAGAATGTTTAGAATTAACAATTTCTTGAACTTGAACATACCCGGTCTTTTAATTACGCATCATGGTGTAATCTGTTACCGTTATCATCATCATAGTTTAGCCCTGAATGTAAGGCTCATTAGACATTACACTCGCCCTGTATGTTCAGGAGCCACAGTATTGAATCCTTGACCTTGTCAAAAAACTTTTGAACACCGGTCATTTTTTGATTTTACTGGGCAACATTTTACTGCTAAAAGATCGTGTGTCAGTCCCTGAACGTAGGGCTCATTAGACATTACACTCATCCTGTATGTTCAGGAGCCACCATATTGAATCATTGTCAAAAAACTTTTGAACACCAGTCAATTTTAATTTCACTGGGCAACTTTTTACTGCTAAAAGATCGCGTGTCAGTCCCTGTGAACACCTGTACAATGTTAAGGAACATTTTAGTGAGAAAATAAGACTTTGCTTATCTCGCTAGAGTCAGTATGTTCGACACAAGATGCTATTAAAGTATCCATCCCCTTCTGCTAAACAGTTTGGCAGGAGCCATTAAAATCCAAATATTGGGTAACGCACAAATTTACGTAAATCGGCCACATATGATGAAACGAAAGTTATTTAAGCAGGGCGTAAAAAATTGGTATCATTGAAAAGTAGAAAATCATCAGACATTTATTGCTTTGCCTAGCCTAATTACAATCAAGTTTTTCAAAAATTCAACTTTTGTTTCACCTGCTTACCTACATACACATGTAAATTTCGTTTAGTCTTATATGGCCGAGTTCCGTAAATTTGTGCGACACCCCTCAATGTCCCCAAAACCTCCTAACCATTTGACCAAGAATTAACAAACGCTCCTTCAGTCAAGCTACATGTAGTACACAATAAGCTGGCAGATAACAGTAAGGTTGCTAGTTAGTGATATAATCTGACATTTTTCCCAGTGTTTGCCCCATGGATTTATGGGGTATTCCATTACTTTTCTAGTAAGATTGAGCATGTATACTTTCCATATATATACCAAATTTGCCATACTTTTATTGGAAAGGAACCCCCAATAAATACTTTTGTGACAATGTATCTTTAAGCTTTTCAAGTTATGCACAAAATGTTCTATAATTTTAATTTATATGAAATTAGTTTCATTGTAATTTAAATTATATACTGGTATTGGATAAATTACCAATTAATTTTGTTTATAAGTGAAATAGGATTAATTATGGACTATTCCATGCTTCTGTTAAAGGCACAGTATTCTAGACCAAATGGCAAAAAATATACTTTCATACTAAATGTGACCTTTGATTGGTAGCACGATTTACCCAAATTCAACTTATATCACAACAATTTATATTGATATTTGATAATATACCGTTCTTTATGCCCAATTGTCATTCTTAATTTAAAATCATATCATTTTGTGTCTAAATGCCCATCAATATTGTAGTACGTGTATGTCTTAGAGCTTTTATTATTTCTCTTTCAGGTTAAAGATGGAAATTTTATACATGTATATTGTCCATAGGTGAGACTGTATTGTAATACATGTACAATGAATAATCAACAGTTGTTTGGAAAGCCTTCACCTGGCACCAGCAATGTTTTTGGTTCTGTCACCAGCAGCACTGAAAACAGAAACCTTTCATTTGGTAATCCTACAGGGTTTGGATCTGCTTTTGGAACTTCATCTACACCAAGTAATCCTGGTAATGTATTTGGGAATCCACCCATGACAAGTTCTTCATTTGAATCAACACCGTTCGGCACATCTGGAAATCCAACTTTGGGACAAAGCAGTTTGTTTGGCAATCAACAAAGTTCTTTAGGGAATAGTGCAAACACGGGTGCTTTTGGGATCACTACATCGTCTGGTGGATTTGGGAACGGCACAACATCTGGTGGATTTGGGATCAGCACATCTTCTGGTGGATTTGGGATCAGTACATCTTCTGGTGGATTTGGCATCAGTACATCTTCTGGTGGGTTTGGCATCAGTAAAGCATCTACTGGATTTGGGAACAGTACCAAATCCGGTGGATTTGGGACCAGTGCAGCAAATTCTGGTCGAGTTTCAAGTAGTACAATCACTTCCCTGCTAGGTGGTTTTGGAAGTCAAACCAAAACATCATTTTCCGGGTCTGGGAATAGTATAACTTCATCAAGTACTTTTGGAACACAGTCATCAAATTCATTGAGTGGCACTAGTGGAGATTCAGTAAATCGTTTTGGTAACAGCTCTTCAACAAGTCAATCTACAGTATTTGGGGGACAGTCATCTACATCTGGATTTGGTGCCCCCTCACAGAGCACGCCTGTATTTGGTATGCCTATTAGTGCAGCAACAAGCACTGCTTCCGGTCCAACAGTCTTTGGAACAGATTTTGGTATTGCAACATCATCTGCCTCAAATGTAATCCTCTCAGTGTCTGGAAATCAACCTGCTTCTGGATTTGGAAATCAAGCTGCTTCTGGATTTGGAAATCAACCTGCTTCAGGATTTGGAAATCAGCCAGCTTCTGGATTTGGAAATCAGCCAGCTTCTGGATTTGGAAATCAACCTGCTTCAGGATTTGGAAATCAGCCTGCTTCCGGATTTGGAAATCAACCTGCTTCTGGATTTGGAAAGCCACCTAATCAACCTGCTTCAGGATTTGGAAATCAACCTGCTTCTGGTTTTGGTATTCAAACCACTAAAGGATTTGGCAGTCAGAACTCAGCCATATTTGGTGGACAATCGAGTCAATCTACAACAGCCAGCATCTTGTTTGGCACCACACCAAAGCCAATTGTTAGTACATCTTCAGATTTAGTATTTGGCAGTCAAGGAAATCAAGGAAATCCTTTTGCGCAGACTAAGGCTAGTGGTATCTCTGGTGCTAGTTCTATAAAGTCAGAACCAGGAACATCTTTTCCTTCATCTGGTGCTGTATTTGGAGCAGTTGGAAACACTGCAATTAAATCTGAAGATAAATTATTTGGTAAAGCATGTGGTCAGCCATCAGGTACAGGTTTATTTGGAAAGCCAACAGATGTTAAGACATCAGGTAAGAAATTAGTTATTGCTAACGTCCTGCTTTTTTGCACAAAGCCAGTGAAGATATGTCATGTAGTGTTTTGTGACTGTGAGAAGGGAAATTTTGCTCAGACAGCAGTGTTTCTGCCTACTCTTTGTGTAATTTGAACTGGCAAAGACTCTTTAAGTTTACAACGGACCTCATTAGTCTTATCACATCTACTAAACTTTTTCCAAAATCTGTTGGTGAACATTTGCTGAGAATTTGAGAACACTGTATTCGTATCATCCTATGACATTTGGGAGCCACGGTAGCTTGATGAGTATGACGTTTGATCCTGGTGCTGGCTGGGAAAATGTCTAGTCATACGGATTAGATAATAAATCAGTTGAAAATTGAATTAAGTGCAGGCCATAGCCTTATTGTCAGGGCAATATTTCCCTCTTAGCATACGTTTTCATTGGTAATTGGTGTGATTGGTGCAAAAAGCTTGAAAACGTTGAGAGAATACTCTTCGAAACGTCGCCTAAATAAATCAGTAGCTGTTTTTCCATAAGTATGTTTTTAGTTTATTTATCTACCCAGTTACTAAATGCCTCTTAAAGAATACTATGTACATGGTTTCTACTTGACTTCTAGAGTCCCAGAAGGTTTTGAAAGAAAAAAACCTGTTTGGTAAAGACAAGCCAAATACAGCTTCTATTAAATCTGAATCAACTGCAGATGAAAAACCAACTGGTCTTTTTGGCAAACCTGCTGTGTCTACAGCCGATTTTGGTATATTTAGTAAAAAGAAAGATAGAGAAGGTACATGTAACTTTTGTTAAATTAATTTTCTTTTTTTATTTATCATTTTCAAAACATTGTCTTCAGAAATGGATGGGTAATATATATTTTTATTCAGGGATTATGGAATATCCTAGATAACCTCCTCAGCCAACACCACTCCCGTAATCTGGGAAAAACTAGAAAGCAAATTTTGGTGAAAATTGAGTTAGACCCATATTTGGACTTGTATATAATAATAGGTTTTTTTCTCCTTCACCGAAAGGGCTTCTGATTGCCTTCATCTAAAAAGACAAAATGAAATTGTTTTTACTTAACAAAACAGTTTTCCTTTTTTACTCAAATCAACATTCAACAGTGTTACTAGGTTTTTCCAGATTACGGGAGACCGGGATCAAACCTGGGTCTCCCGGTTTAGTGTGCCACTGTCTTAATCATTGAGCCACCATCTATATTTTTGACTGTTGTTTGTCTGTTCCGTGGTGGTGGCTACACTAGGGCTGTTCCAATGCTGAAATTAGGTGTATAGGGGTAACATACCTGTATGCTTGGTGGCGTTGGCCTGTTGCTTCTGGTTTCTGAGTTACAGACACAGCCTGTGCAATGCCGGGTTATCAGCTTGCATGTAATAAGAAGGTTGTGTTTATGTACCAGATGCTTTCATATTTGTTGGTGAATGTCCATGTATGAAAGATCTAATCCAGCTCTGTTTGATAAATGTCAATGTCTATTAATAAGTGGAGGAGGACCACACAACACGCAAAATGAAATATATAAGATAAACCTGTGGACAAGACAGAATATATACAGTGCAAAAAATTGACAAATATCCAATTTAGTGTATTTATTGTAGGAACAAGTCGAGCTCTGTTTCAAGGTAAAGAAGAAGAGGATAGAAAGAAGGAAGGAAGAAAGAGAATCATCAGAAGAGATCGTGATCAAGATGAAGGTATTGTATAATTAGGCTCTTGTCATTGTTAAAAATACCTTGAGTACAAACTGGATGATGTATTTGGACTAAAAACATATTTAAATCCATATTCAACCTAGGTGCATGTTTGATAACAAGACGGTAGTAGATGATGGATGGCCGAATGGTTAGGATGTTGGCACTGTATCATACGGTCTGTCATTGAGTGAACTGGCGTTGTTTCGATTCCCCGGTTGTATGTGACAAAGAGTTGGGTCACCTGTCCATTCGCATGGATCCTCTTGTTTTCTCCCACTGCTAAAGGTCCCTACGCGCAATCGAGTGTGATTTCTATGGGTCCTCCGGTTTCCTGCCACTGCTAAAGATCCCTACGTGCAATCAAGTGTGTTTTCTCTAGGTCCTCCGGTTTCCTCCCACTGCTAAAGAGCCCTATGCGCAAGCGAATTATTGAAAAAAATCGAACCACATGTTGGTCCCGAAATGATCTCTGTTTAACAAGAAACATCTTTTAACTGCTTCGAACATCTTTATTTTATAGTACAAGAAAAAAGAGGACGTAATTTGTTTTCACGAGCGACAGCAGGAGTATTTGGTCACTCAGAAAAAAGAAGTCGAGAAGACACCAAAGATAAAGATGATGGTCATGAGAGCCAGAGAAGAAGAGTGGAGGAAAGAGGATTAACAACAAGAAAACCAAAAGAATCTCCACCAAAACCACCTGATAGTCCTGATGGTATGGGATATTTTTATGATAATAATAATAATATGAACATTTATAGTTCCATGCTAATATGCATGCTCACAGTGCTACATGGTCTGGGTGCCATAATAGATCATAAATAGATGAGTTTTTAAATTAGTTTTGAATGTTTCCAGGCTTGATGATAGTTCAATGTTCAGGGGTAATGAATTCCACTGAACAGGCACAATGTGAACAAATGATTTGTATTCAAATGATTTGAGTTTATATTTTGGGATTATAAGAAGATGTTCTCGTGGAGAACAGAGTGTACGTCCAGGACAATATGGTGATAAAAGATCTGCTAGATGGGATCGTACTTGAAACTTCACAGTGAAATTGATCTGCTGTGGAAATTACCTGCCAAAGAATTCAGTCTTGAAACACAATCAAGATAATTCTAAAAATTGTCATGTTTTGTGGAAAATGTATCTTGCTAATTTGAAGTTAACAAATTACATCAAAATATTGAAATGGGGTTTAACGTCCTACTCTTCCGCACCTAACCTGGGCTAATGGAAGACGGGCAAATGCCTTACAGTGTGCTATGAGGGAAATTTTGCCAGGGCAGCGGCGCTATGGCCTACTCTTATATCGAATTCCAACTGCCAAGGGATCTTTTATGTACACGCCCATGTGTACACGGGACCTCGGTTTTTTGTCCCATCCGAACGACTAGGCAGCTGTCCTTGTCAGACCCTCCTGCATCACTGACAAGGGGAAACCACGCCAGAAAATCGAGATGAACTTTCTCGGCCACTGCAGGGATCGAATAGACTGACGGACAAAATGTTGATGCCTTGCTCTTGTGCATGCCTTATCAATAATTTTACATGCTTCTTTTGATCTATTTGGTGCATGACAGGTAGATTTTTTAGGATAGTCCTCTAATTAAATTCATTGTTATAAGCGTATTAGAAAATCGGAACCTTTACCTTTAGATTTATAGTTCAGTTATTATTAAGAAAACATGATCGCACCATGAAAAAAGATAAAATATTGCTTCATAAATTTGTTATGGTTTCGGACCATCTTTAATTAAGGGTACCAGTATACATCACAGTAAGTGAAAACCCTAGAGGGTAATTCAAGAAATGAATCCTACATAATGAGATTCATCATAGTGGTTAACTGGGTAAGATGCTGGCTCGCTAGGCTGGAGGTCGGGTTTTCGAGCTGTGCGTTGGCCAAGAAAGTTCATCCAGATTTTCCGGCATGATTCACCTTTGTCAGTGATACAGGTAGGAGGGACTGACAATGACAGCTATCAAGTTGTGCGGATTGGATAAAAAACTGATGTCCCAGGTGCACATTGGCGCAAGCAAAAGATCCCTTGACTGTCTTTATTACCCAGTTAGGAGCAGAACAGTTGGACATTAAACCCCATTTCATTTCAAGGATCCTACATAAAGTAGGTCATAGTTTCAACCTACATTGTATCAGTGGCGTAAAAAATGTCTAAGCAGTTGTCTGTTGTCAATTAGCTATTGTCAGAAAACACACTAGGGGCATATTCACATTTTCATTTGTCTTGTTGGTGCAGAAAAGTAGTATTTTGAAACCACATTTCATTTTGTTTCATATCAAAATTGTTGTTTAGCCAATGTTGATCTGTGTCAGTAAGTTTCTGAGATATGTCCCTATCTGGCCGGTCACCTCTGGCTTGCGTCTGTGGTTTCGATCCGTGGTGTGAGCGTATGTGGCATGGAGATGAGGGGGCCTTCTCAACCCCGTGGGTTTCCTCTGGGCACTTAGGTTTCCTCCCACTGCTAAAGACTCCTACGCGAAAGCGAATTATTGAAATAAAATTAAACCATACGTTAGTCCCAAAATGACCTTGTTTGTGTCGAGTGGATGTTAAACCCCATTTCTCTCTCTCTCTCTTTTCTGAGATAAGTGACATATTAAGCGCAATGTGTGTTGCAAATGTCTTTTCATTTGTGTATTATTTTACAGAACCAAGAAGTCGAAGGAGAACTATTGACGATGTAGATTCTAAGGTTGCTATTGTAGTAAAAGGGATTCCGGCAAAGTTCAATAAAGTTCCTATTCTAAGACAACATTTTAAGAAATACGGAGATGTGAGGAAAGTGTATCCCAACATCAATAAGAACATGGCTACCATTCATTTTGATTCCCACGTAAGAGTTTTTCTCATTTTGGACTGATAACTTGCCTTTTTTTACTTTGAGTGAAGCCTGTGCCAGCACAGTGGATGTTTACGGCTGACACCCAGATCCATTCACTTGATTTGATATTTGTTTATTTTTTGTAATGCAAATAATCTGTATTGTCTGCAGGCTTATCTTGTAGATTTGGTTTTGCGTGCACTTACTATTAATTGATTCCTTCTTCACCACAATTCATTTCGTTCATTATTATATTAGATATTGTTATATTGGTGGTATTGTTTAAACAAAGTTTTATTTCAAGTATGATATGGGTATATATTTAATACAGGCCCTGAGTTCACAAAACATTCTCAGACTTAAATTGAGAATTTGCTCAACTTTGAATCAAATACATGTACATGTATTTAAGTAAACTAATTGTAATTATATTTTGTTGAAGGAAGAGGGGTGATATAGGCCTAGCCTGTTCCCCAATCCTATTCTTATTGAATAAAATATAGTTTTAAAAATAAAACAACTTTGAATCACAGTTTATGAGAAATATCTTTGATCCAGAAATACAAAAATTTTCACATAGTTTCTTATTGATACATTGAAACAACAAAATTATTATAAAGGGCCATATTTTAGTTACAATAAGAAGAACAAGTTTGAGTAAATTCTCAACTTAAGTCTGAGAATGCTTTGTGATATAATAGAATTAAGAAAAGCTAATGCTTATATAAATTCTTCTCCATATAATACTAACTGGGCCCTGTTTCACGAAATTTTAACTAAAGATATAATCCAAATTTTAGCAGATACTTCAATTTTGATTGGCTAAGAACTAAAATCAATCTAATATTGTCCAATCAAATAACTAAAATTCCGATCTTATCTTAGTTAAAATTTTGTGAAATAGGCCCCTGGATGTAACTATATTGTTGATGGTATATTATACTGTAAAACCATTTTAGAGATCATTAGGGAAGATTTCACTCCTGCTCCCCAGCTTCAGTTAGTGAAAAAAAAGAAGAGACAAAATCACTGAAATAAGAACAATATGAGATATTTTCTATATTTATTTAACATTTATTTAATTTTACTTATTTTTTGATTTGATGGATTTTTTAGGAGTCAGCAGATAATGCTAAAAGACGAGGACGTTATTTAGCTCATAATCAACCGCCATTACAAATATTCTGGAGTTCCCAGATGCCCACACCACCTAGATCATCTTCTAGTAGTAGTTGTACTAGTACCAGCATATCTCAATCGGTAAAAACATCTTCAAGTCAGGCAATAACAAAACAAGGTTTGTAGGACTTAACAAATTTTCATTTATCAGATACATCACATCTATCTTTATATTTTCAGAGGTTGGGTGGACAAATGATTTAATGCATTCACTTTATATCATAAGGTCTGTCATTCATTCCCCGCTTGTATGTGACAAGGTGTAGGGTCGCCTATCCAACATCCAACCTTGTGGGTTTTCTCCAGGTCCTCCAGTTCCCTCCCACTTCTAAAGACTCCTTCCTCCCACTGCTAAAGACCCCTACGCACAAGCGAAAAATTATTGAAATAAAATGAAACCATATGTTAGTCACTAAATGACCTGGTTTGTGTTGAGTGGACGTTAAACCCCATTTCTCTCTCTCTCTCTCTAAAGACTCCTACACCGAGCAAATTATTGAAATAGTATTGAGGTGTACATGTATGTTGGTCCTGAAATTACCTATGTTGTGTTTAGTGGACTATGAACCCTGTTTCTCTCTTTCCTTTGATATGATTAAAATGGTTGGACAAATGAATTAAATCAATTGTTGAGTACCATTGCTACCATTATCCATTTTACCGATTATTAGATTATTAAATGGTGTACTTGTTCTAATCGTTTCCAATATCACGGGCATCTGAAGATCTAGATAGTTCATTATGGGATTGTTGTGTAAATATATGTCTGAATAACAACTTATGAAACATATGAAGTGAGCAAAAAAGACTTGCCAGGAAATTTAACTCTTAGAAAAGGGTCATTTCGTGTCAATCTGTTGGAGGATTATTAATCTACATAGAAAGTGCTTCTAAAAGCCCAATTTCAAAGATCTTCTAATACCTAGAAGGTATAAAACTAGAGCCCTCTTTCTCGAAATTATAACTAAAGATATAATCCATATTTTAGTAGATATTTCAATTTCGATTGGCTAAGCATTAAAATCAATCAAATTACTAAAATTTGGATTTATCTTAGATAAAATTTCGTGAAACAGGCCCCAGTACACCAAAATCGAGTCATACAATAGTAGTTTCAAAACTTGCGAATGGGCACCATGATTGTTGGTCATCCATTGTCAGGGCACACTGCATGGCATATATTCAAATCTTTATCAGCCTAGTTGGTGCAGAAAAGTAGGACGTTAAACCGCATTTCATTTCATTTCGTATCCAAAATTGTTGTTTAGGACGTCACCAAATTTCGTAGATATGTGACATATTTAATATTAAGATAAATGTTTGTCGAAAACGTCTTTTCATTCAGGTTTTTTTTTTTTTTACAGAACCAAGAAGTCGAAGAAGAACTATTGACGATGTAGATTCTAAGGTTGCTATTGTAGTAAAAGGGATTCCGGCAAAGTTCAATAAAGTTTCTGATCTTAGACAACATTTTAAGAAATACGGAGATGTGAGGAAAGTGTATCCCAACATCAATAAAAACATGGCTACTATTCATTTTGATTCCCACGTAAGAGTTTTGATCATTTTGGACTGATAACTTACTTAGTATACCATCTGATTAAAACACAGATCCTATTTTGTTTCGTTTTTATTATAGGTCAAAATTTCATTTTACTTGTGGTCATAACACATTTTGGTCTGTGTCCTGACACCCATGAATGTGGATGTATATTGCAGTGATACCGATGCTCTTGTGTTTATTGTAAAGAACTTTTGAGCACTTCTGTGGAAATGGCGCTACATAACGATAATATATAACTTTCCTCTTTTTTTTTTGATTTGATGTTTTTTTCATGTCTGATTTTAGGAATCAGCCGATTATGCTAAAAGGCGAGGACGTTATCTAGCTCCTGAAGAACCGCCATTACAAATATTCTGGAGTTCCCACGTACCCACACCACCTAGATCATCTTCTAGTAGTAGTAGTACCAGCATATCTACAAAAACATCTTCAAGTCAGGCAATAACAAAACAAGGTTTGTAACATATAGTTAAAATAGTTGGTTAAATGAATTAGATCTGAGTTACCTCTGGATAATAAAATGAGAGAAAAGACTTTAACTTGAAGATGGTTTATAATTGTGTAATCCCTATTAAATATGAGTTTATGACCTTTGATTATTATCTTTGATAAAGGGTTGTTATTACTTTGAACAAGATTGTTATTATCTTTGATAAACATCTATTACCTTTGATTAAGAGTTGCTATTACCTTTGATTTAGAGTTGCTATTTCCTTTGATTAAGAGTTGTTAGTATCTTTTATAATGGGTTATTACCTTTGATTAAGAGTTGTTATTACCTTTGATTAAGATTTGTTATTGCCTTGATAAAAGGTTGTTGGTATCTTTGATAAACAGTTATTACCTCTGATAAAAGGTTGTTTTTATCTTTGATAAATGCTTATTACTTTTGTTAAATGGTTGGGTTTTTTTTTATTTTTGATAACAGGTATTACCTTTACTAAGGGGATTGTTTGCTAATTGCTATTACCTTTGCTATTTGATAAAGGGTTGTTGGGAAAGGAGTGTTATTCCCTTTAATATTGCCTTTGATAAATGTTTGTTATTCCCATTGATAAATTGTAGTTATTACCTTTGGTAAGGGGATTGTTATTCCCTTTGCAAAAGTATTATTACCTTTGATACACACAGGGGTTGTTATTACCTTTGATACATGGGTTATTACCTTTGATACAGGGTTGTTATTACCTTTGATAAGGGGATTGTTGATCCCTTTGATCAGGGCGTTGTTAATCCCTTCGATCAGGGGGCTGTTATTTCCTTTGATGGAGGATTGTTATTACCTTTGATAAGGGTGTTGTTTTAACCTTTGATGGAAGGTTGTTATTACCTTTGATAAGGGTGTTGTTATTAAATTTGATAAAAGGTTGTTATTTGTGTTGATAAAGGGTTGTTTTAATGTTATGCAACTGTTGTTTTATTCTACCCAAATCTGGGACTGTTGTTTTAACCTTTGATGGAAGGTTGTTATTACCTTTGATAAGGGTGTTGTTATTACCTTTGATAAAAGGTTGTTATTTGTGTTGATAAAGGGTTGTTTTTACCTTCATATGGTTTTGAGACACGAAAAATAATGTTATGTAACTGTTGTTTTATTCTACCCAAATCTGGGACTGGGGAACGATACAATCCTCGAGCTGATATTTTGACTAGGTAGTCTCGACTGTTAAGTACCATTACTACGATTATTCTTTTAAAGTTCCAATAGCATTTTTTTAAAGTTGTATTTTTAAAATGTATTAAGATAAAGCCCTAAAATAGATTGAACCTATAAACAGTCCTACCTTGTTAAAGAATAATCCTATTAATCCTATAGTTCACTATTGCCAGTTGAGAAATTGGCAAAAGTATCATTTTCAACTTCAAATTCAAACGTTTGAAGATGGCCGTCCATGGAGAGGAATGGGAAAACAAGGGAGGTAATTGAGTAACTATTTCCTCAATCAGCCTGTGTCAGCCTTTCTAATGCCCCAAAAAATTTGCCCATGAACGTATAATAGTGAGTTGACGACCTTTTGAGCAAAAGACATAGAAATAATTATGTTTTGACTTTCTTAGAAAATATGAAATTGGAACTTTAAATGGAGCACTTGTTCTAATCCTTTCCAATATCACAGCTATCGGAAGATCTACATGTAGATAGTTGATTATGGGCGTTATGTAAATATATGTCTAAATAATAACGTATATAACATTTGGAGCGAGAAAAAAAACCTGCGAAAGGTTATTTAGCTCTTACGTAATGTATCTTTAATTTTGACCTATAAATGTGGATTTAGAGGGTTGGGATGGCCTAGTGGTCCAGAGTGCCGCACTTCGACCTCTAGCTGGCCGGTCACTTCTGGCTTGCGGCTGTGGTTTCGATCCCTGATGTGAGCGTATGCAGCATGGACATAGGGGCGCCTTCTCAACCTCGTGGGTTTCCTCCGGGCACTTCGGTTTCCTCCCACTGCTAAGGACCCTTACGCAAATTATTGAAATAAAATTAAACCATATGTTAGTCCCAAAATGACCTAGTTTGTGTCGAGTGGACATTAATCCCCATTTCTCTTTCTCTATAAATGTGGATTTGAATAATTGACTAATGTGTTTCAGATGATGTGTCACCATTGAGAGAAAGAAATCAAAAAAGTAAATGGGATACAAGTGATGTGGAAGATGAATTGGCAAGTATGGCAGGAACAACAGATGTACAGGGTGGCGATATACGCAACTTAAATAGACCCAAAGAAGATGTCAAGAAAAAATCTGATGCTTACAGTCAACCGGTCGCTAGATCTGGACGCGTTTCTCCATCACCTAAAGGAGGGAAAGTGTCTCCTACAGCTAGCCCTGTTAAAACTACTAAAGGAGAGACAGGTATAAATTACAACATTATAATTTTTTAGACATTTTATTAATTATACGTATTTGAATACAGGATTTTATTGTCATTCTAATACCATGTACTTCTGTTTACAGTGTCATTTACAGCCTTATTTCAAGCTATATGTAAAACAGTTTGGGAAAAGAAAGAATTATTGGACCTCAGAGACAAGTTAATACGACAAGCAGGTAAATATTGTAGGTCTTAGTGATATGAAATAAGGTTTAACGTCCTACTGTTCTGCTCTTACGGGGTCTATGAAGACTTGCTAATGGGACATTTACCATCCTACTAATGAAGACAGGGCTTACTCTTATATTAAATTACAACTGTGAAGGGTTCTTTATCAGGTCATCTGAATGACTAGAAACTGTCTTTGCCAACCCCGACCCCCCACCCCCAATCCTGCGCCACTGACAAAGGGGAAACCTGCGCTACAAAAACTTGAGGAACCTTCTCGACCATCCCGGAATTGAACCCAGGTCCATCTGGTTAGTGAGTCAGCGCCTCACAGACTGGACCAGTAAAATTATATTAAAATGCAAGAGCTAAATCTGCCAATTGCAGGTCTATTTTTAGGCTTGAAATGTTATCTTAAAAGTATTGATTATACATTAATAATCAGCTCTCGATGTCATTGTTAGCCCGCGATATTTACTGGATTAGAACCCTGTCTGTTAAATTGTTGGTTCAGGATGGATCAGTTTTGACTGAAATATTCTGCTAATTCTGTTTTCATTATCTAGTTTATAACTATGACAGTGAGAGCTGCCATAAGTATCTTTAAATATAATCTTCCATCATTTATTTGTAAACATTGATGTAAAAATATGTTAAAGGTTCAGGTGATAAGAAAAAGAGCGATTTAGCTACTGCCAAGGCATTCACCGGAACTTGTCCAGATATGTGTCCGGAGAAGGAAAGATATGATAGACAGGAAACTAGAAGACTTAGTATTTATGAAATGATTCCAGGCACCGAAAATGTGGTAAGAATTTTAATAGTTGGATGTTAAATATTGCATATATAAAATTCAGTTTTAAAAGCTGTCGTTAAAACTAAAAGTTGAGAAGCATGTTACACATTTTTTCATCAAGGTGTGTGCATAAAAATTTCATGATATGAATTTTGTTGAAAGAAAACTTTTTTGTGGACAAAGGGGAGACAATAGGTAAATGAAGAGTTACCCCCCTTGACGGACTAAATTTGTGTTTGGGCAACATTTTATGGTTTATAGAGGATTGTTAGTTGTTTATATCAATATATATCAATCAACAACCACAGATAGACCATGCCACAGTTGTTACATTTTGTAGTGGATAATCAGTTATTATTGTAAACTAACACACTCAAACATCATAGATAGAGAGTTTATTAATTGTTATTATCGATGTATTTGTTATTATAGGCTAATCAACCATTGATTGTTATTATTAATAGACGTGTTTTTGTAGGCTAACCAACCCTCACCACACAGATAGAGAGGCTATCAATTGTTATTGTTAATATATTTATAGATAGTGAGGATTATTAATTGTTATTATTAATATATTTGTAGATAGAGAGGCTATAAATTATTATTATTAATATATTTGTTATTATAGGCTAATCAACCACCACAGATAGATCACAATAGAGCTGTTAAAGAATACAGTAGATCTTCAGCTGATCAGGTTAATGCCTTTCACCTTTATAATACCTTTTAAAATATTTTTATTCATTCTATCCCTTATAAAAATAATAATGCACAGACTTTTTCTGCTTTTCTTTCATGTTCTCTTATCTAGGAGCAATCAGTTCTTTTTATGAATTGTCAGATATCCTCTCATAGTCTCACACAACAACTTTTTGTCTTTGAGGGAATTATTAGTAAATCGAAAATCTCCCATGTATCTGTTATCACTTGTCATTTCAGTCAGTTATATAGAGGGATAACTTGTGTTTTCCTTTCCTGTTTGTCACTTCCGATTTTTAAAACCTTTATTACTCATCTATCGTAGAATTGATCTCTGTGTTAAAATTATATTTAGAAAATGTTTTTAAACCAGTCCTATCACATATGTGATAATGACTGACACCAATATTGTTCTCAATCAGGCGTGTAAGGGCAAATACCTTTCTTGATTTTTAGGGAGGTGGGGTGGGTGGATGGCCGAATGGTTAGCGTCTGCGCTCACTATATCGCCTTTCGCTCTCTCTCCGGGTCAAATATAATATTTTCTAGATTTAATGGTTTTTGTTATGATTAATTTTGTTATTTTGAAACCTATTTTAATAGACTGAACCCCTCCAACATGAACTGCGACCTGAATCGGTGTTGATGAGTACAATGACATATTTATTACGAGAAATAGCTGATCGTGGTGAAGAAGAAAGATGGGCTGATTGGTATGATTTCTTGTGGAACCGGACAAGGGGAATTAGAAAGGTATATCAATATTCTGATTACAAATTAACCAATTATAAAATCGTTAAAATGTCATCATGTAAGATTCAGTAAGAACTAAAGGTGTGTTTCTGGCTTCAAATGTTATATAGATTATTATTTGGACAAGTAATTACATGTCAAGCCCATAATCAACTCTCTAGACTATCTGTTGGCTTAGATATTGAGTGGATTAGACCATATCTTTTAGACAGTTATACAATCTTTAAAACGACAATATTTCCTATTATTTTATAAAAACTAACGAAATCTGGTCTTTGTGCCATGGAGTCAAGACACACCATTGTCATTGAATGTCAGAAACCTTCACATTTCCGAAATGCAACATTTGAGAACTTTAATTCTGGTTGGCTAAAGACCTCTACCCGCAAGCGAAATATTGAGCTAAATTGTTTTTAACCATATGTTAGTCCTGAAATGACGTAGTTTGTGTAGAATGGACGTTACACTCCATTTCTCTCTCTCTCCTACACCTCATCGAACAGTAAATAAATCTGTAACTCACGGTTTTCTTTTTGTAGGATATTACTCAACAGCAACTGTGTAATAAAAATGTGGTAGAACTGATAGAAAAATGTGTCCGATTCCATATATACTGTTCACATAGGCTCTGTGAACAAGACATGATGGTCTTCGATAGTAAAATAAATGATGAGAATATGACAAAATGTCTACAAACTCTCAAGGAGATGTATTATGACTTAGAGAAAAATCAGTTGATATTCTGTGAAAATGAGGCTGAGTTCCGAGCTTATATGGTATTAGCTAATCTGAATCAAGGAGATACTTTACGGTAAGTTAAATACATTAATTAAGATAAGTTAAATACAACATTCATTACGGTTAGTTAAATACATTAATTACGGTAAGTTAAATACATTAATTATGTAAGTTAGATACATTAATTACGGTAAGTTAAATACATTTATTACGGTAAGTTAAATACATTAATTACGGTAAATGAAATGGTGTTTTATATAGATTGATAGGTCATGAACTTCTTCTAAGCTTGGAGATATATTATTAAACCTGTCAACAGGCGTGGTTTCGAATCCCCGATTGTATGTGACAAGGAATAGGGTCGCCTGTCTAACCTCATGTGTTTTCTGTGGGTTCTCTGGTTTCCTCCCACTGCTAAAGACCCCCTACACCCAAGCGAATTATTGAAATGAAATTGAACGATATGTTAGTCTCAAAATGACCTAGTTGATGTTGAGTGGACGTTAGAAACTCATTTCTGTCTCTCTCTTGTATTCAAGATTGTATAACCATTCTGTTACAGCGAAGTTCAAGAATTACGAGATGTTGTACGCCAGTCTCCAGAAATTCGTTGGGCTTTGAAGATTTATTCAGCTTTAAACAGCAATAATTACGTGAGATTTTTTCGACTGGTACAGCAGGCGTCATTTCTAAATGCCTGTATAGTTCATCGATATTTTACACAAGTTCGTAGAAAAGGTTTACTGACTTTAAAGAAAGCCTTGGGAAAACACACAAAGGTAATTGGCAAGAAATTTAATAGAAAAGAAGTTTAATGCACACAAAACGATATCCTTAAACAACTTTTTGATGGAAAGATGTTTTTATGTCAGTCAAAACAGGCAGTGGCAAGTTGTTATGCTAGAAGGCGTATGAGTCGATAAAAGATGTTTTTATGTCAGTCAAAACAAGCATTGGCAAGTCTATGCTATTGGTCGATAAAAATAGCACAATCATCAAGGGCAAATAATTTGAATTTGTGTCTCCTCCATGGATGAACCCAGACTATATTGGTTTGGAATGGTATGAGACCACTGGTGATTAAAATTAAAACACAACAACCATCTGTATTGAATACAGTCACTCAATTTTTATACATGCATCGTGCAATATTTAACAATTATTCTCTTAACTGTTTTCAAACACAAAAATGGTATAACAGACCTGTGATGTATTCCATATAGATGGTAGTCATTTTGTTTTATTGTGCTCCATCTAATGTCACTTAAAGATTAAATATTAAATGATTATTGGATTTAAAAGATGCCTTTCCATGTACAAACTGGGTGATTTGATGAAATATATGCAATAAAACACATTCAAACTAATTAATCTTTCAAAAATTTGCTTCAAATCCCTTTCAAAGCATTGTATCCGTGAGGAAACACCCCAAGATATAAAAAATCTATTTTTAGGATCCGTGTTTGTCATGTAACTTGATTGGGGGCGGGGCATTTTCAGAATGTATTTGCCGTTACTTTACTGTCTATTCGCCATATATTTTGAAGCCTAAGTAAAATCTTGGATTATCTTCTGCCAACTTCCGCGGTTTGATTATTTTTATGTTTCCAAAACTATCTAACCATTCGATCAATTGGTGCAATGTTTTTTCTGTTAGTATGTTTCTGGCTGACTAACCGAGATCTCTTGGCATTTGGACAGAGAAGGCCATGGCACTATTATTGTCTGGACAAAATTTTCCTCATAGCACATTAGACTGGTATGGGCAGAAATGTTAGATGTTAACCACTTTCAATCAATGCATCAATATTTTGTACAGCAGGTTTGAAAAGCTAGGTACGTTTCTATGTATGAAGTATATCGTTGAAGTGCAAATGTCTGATTTTTTAAGATTTATATATTTTTAGTACCCACATCTTGTTAAAGTGTTTGCCTTTGAAGATACTAATGAAGCAGATGAATTTTGTGCTTATTATGGTTTACGTTCTAATAATGGTTATCTAGCTGTTGATAGTGGTCCTTTTGTTGATCCTGAGGTAGCAGTACCACCTAGACGATCCAAAACATTGATAGAGTCAAAACTTACAGTTCCAGTCAGAGAGGTGAATTCAAAACTTTGTGTAAAAGTTTGACAAATTATGACAGTGTTACGATACTCTATTTTCATAGGATTTCTGGTGTGGTTCCTCCTTATTAATTCATTCAGGATGTACAAGCCAGGGAAGGAACAGTGTCTAGTTGATAGGATGAGACAAAAAATAAAATGGAGGCCCTGTGTACACTTTGGAGTGCACATGAAATAACCCTTGACAGTTGGAATTCAAATGCAGTTCGAGCAAAGTTTCATTCCTGTCCCATTGCATTTTGTATGCCTGTCTTCATAGGCTCCATTGAAGTAACAGGATGGAGTGTCTGACAAGGACAGCTGTCTAGTCGTTTGGATAAAGCAAAAAACTGAGGTCTGTTTACTCATTGATGTACACATAACAGATCCCATGACAATTGGAATGCAATATAAGAATAAGCGGTAGTGCTGCTGTCCGTGCAAAATTTCCTTCTTTGCACACTGTATGGTTTATGCCCATCTTCCTTAGCCCAGTTCAGAGCAGAGCAGTAGGATGGTAAACCCCATTTCATTTCGTTTCCGGTTGGAGTAGATATACGATATTGTCGTGTATGTTATTGTTGATCAAACAATAAATTATTTTTATATTGGTTCTAGGTGATAAATGGTGGAGAGTTACCAGACCTGATTCTACCACCTCCATCAGTTAGTTTTGATAAATATGGGAAGTTTGTGTCTAAAAAGGAGATTCTATCCGAACGTAAGTACATCATATTATTTTTTCCAACCCAGGTTGTCATGAGATGGTTTCCTATGAGGGGGGTCGGATGGCCGAATGGTTAGCATGTGCGTGCTATATCATAATGTCTTTCATTGAGTCAGCTGGCATGGGTTCGATTCCCCGGTTGTGCATGGTAACGTGTAGGTGTTGCCTGTCTAACTTCATGATTTTTCTCCAGGTCCTCCGGTTTCCTCCTACTGCTAAAGACTCCTACGCGCAAGTAAATTATTGAAATAAAATTAAACCATGTGAGTCCTAAAATGACTTAGTTTATGTCGAGTGGATGTTAAACACAATCTCTTTCTCACCCCGTTTTCTTATGATTTGCAGTTTATTTTCATAGTCAAGCAATTCATGTTAATTTTTGGTTTGTAATGTACGGCGGGTGGCATTACAGTCTAGATCTCTATAAGGATCATTTTATAATCAGTATACCCTAATATAATTGGAAACCCTTGACAGTTAGAATTTGATATAACAGTAGGCTGCAGTCCTTCACGTTTAAAGTGAGCTTTCGCTCCTGCCACTGGATGCACATCAGCTTTCCTTCGTTGGAGTCATTAAAGATTCCTGCAAATTATATATAATAAGCTAAATCACTTTCCTAAATATTGAGATTAATAAACTACTTTCAGTTTTTGTTAATATATTAAAACTGAAGGACTGAGGCTGCAGCACCGCTGTTAGGGCAAAATTACTCCTCATGGCACATTGTCACTGTATGGCACATGCCCATCTTAATCCATTGCATTTCATTTAATCGAATACAAATGTTACATCTTTCATTTTGATATTCAACAACATAAAAGGGAAAAAATATACTGTGAGAAATAAAAGTAATATTGAATAATCCATATAAAGTCATGAAAATTATATATGGTTTGAAAAATGCAAACAAAGGTAGAAACCCTTGATTGTAATGTATAAAGGTCTGTGTACCCTAACAGCGGGGGGGGGGGGGAAAATGGCCTAGTGGTCTAGAGTGCCGCGCTTCGGCCTCTAGCTGGCCGGTCACCTCTGGCTTGCGGCTTTGGTTTCGAGCCATGGTGTAAGCGTATGTGGCATGGAGATAGGGGCGCCTTCTCAACCTTGTGGGTTTCTTCCGGGCACTCCGGTTTCCTCCCACTGCTAAAGACCCCTACGCACAAGCGAATTATTGAAATAAAAATAAAACCATATGTTAGTCCCAAAATGACCTAGTTTGTGTTGAGTGGACGTTAAACCCCATTTCTCTCTCTCTCTCTCTCTCACCCTAACAGGGAAATGTATATTTTTGAATGTATATTGAATGTTTATTTTATAGTTAATGTACAAGTACCAACTAATAGTAGTGTTAGTGAAAACATAGAGATACATATCCAACCATCCACAATCACTACTACTACTACTGCTACTACTGCAACATCAGACTATCTCTACTCAAACGAGGTAAATAATTACAAATATTTTCTATGTTCATCTTTCATCTTGATATTAAACAACATAAAAGAGACTCAAAAGTCATCCCTTTACTTCAATATAACCTCTTTTTCTGTGACAGACAACTGGGCGCCATTGAGCAGATTACAGGGTAAAAGGCACTTTATAAATAAATGGAAAATGGAAAAAATAAAAGTAATAGTAATATTTTATTTCAGGCTATTAAAGCAGTGACTCGAGAGATCTTCCTAGAAGTTATTAATGAATATGTATTAGATATAGCTAAAGGTCCTATTATAGCACAACAGTACTTCCATAGTATAGGTTCAGCTCTTATACAAGAAATGAGTTTTAATATACAGAAAGATATGGTCAGGTATGTTAAATCCTATCCAATATTCTCACTTACCACTGAATGGTTCGCATGTGCACGCTGTATCATAAGTCAATTGGAGCGATTTCGATTCCCGGGTTGTACGTGACAAGGAGTAGAGACGCCTATCCAACCTTGTAGGTTTTTGTCCGGGTCCTCCGGTTTCCACCCACTGCTATAGACCCCTACGCACAAGCAAATTGTTGAAATAAAATTGAACATGTGTTAGTCCCGAAGTAACCTAGTTTGTATCAAGTGTATGTTAAACCCCATTTCTTCCTCTCTCTCATCGATCTCAATCTATTTTGTAGAGAATTGTGTGAAGAAGTTATAAAAGATGAAGAAAGGATGAGAAAATTGGCGAAGGAACAAAGAGAACAAGATGAGAGAACAAGAAAGGAAAAAGAGAGAAAGGAGAGATTAGACAGACTGGCACAAGAAATATTGGAGGAGTACATGTCAGACGTCTGTCAACAAGACTCAAAGAACATGGCAGTCGCAGAATATCGGTAAATTTTGTATGATTTAATGTTAGGTTCCCACAGTCGTGCAATGCGTTACGATAGGATTGTTCCTATTATTGAGTACACGAACTAGTATTTGCAGATACAATTAACACGATTTCTACGACTGACCTCAATATATGATAAGACCTGATAGGATTACCATGATTACTCAACGATTGTGTGAATCAGGATAATGGAAACATAGATTAAAGAATGAAGCCTTACGATTAAATATCTCAAAATTGACAAATTAGGTACAAACTTTTTTAATGTAAGGACTTATAATCATGAACATCACAATATCAAAAATATGGTATTTCAATGTAAAGACTGTTGATGTTATCAACAGACCAATAAGATTTATGGACAGTGGGCTTGTATCTATCTGTTTCCATCCATCCATCCATCCATCATCCATCCATCTCACTATCTATCTGTTTTAGGGATGTGCAGAGTAAACTAAAGGCAGAGAGAATAGAGAGATGTAACAAGAGTTTAATGGAAGAGACAGTTCAAGATGTCGTATCTGATGTCATAGATGAAATCGCGGCAGATGTCTACGAAGTTAATGTTGTCCAAAGATTAGAACAGTTCCGAGAAGCAGAAAATATAATCAAATTAAAACGTTGCGGTTTGTATTTTCAAGTTTGGAAGCAGAGATATTTAGCACAGATTAAACTAAAACGAGCCATGTTGGCGTTCCCCTGTGGTCCATCTGTCCAAGGCCCCAGGTTTCAATTGCAGGATTTACTACCTGATAGACGAAATAATGAGATTTGTGATAAAACCATGTTTTTGGATCAGAAGACAAAATTAACGCTAGAACCGGCAACAGATCTGGAAAAAATGAATCTGATGTTGACAGCCCGACTTTCGATCACCTTTCTGCAGCAGCATCTACGACAGATTAAAGCGTGGCAGCCGTTAGACATCCCACGACTCATGCAACCAGAGCTGTTGAAAATATCTCATAAAGCTGATAACAACCACTTGTCTAAACGGTTGACATGGAAACTAGTGATGTCACTTCCTGACACAACAACCAGCAACATGTCCACTAATAAACACACTAAAGATTTCTGTGATTGGTTGAAAACTAAATTTAGACGAGGTGCTATTCCAGAATGCAATAATGACAATTACAAGGTATAGTTGATATTTTATTAATTTTTGTTTCATGGTGGTTCATTGAGTAGGACGTTGGCGTGCTCAGCTGGGGATCCCCTGTTCGATCCGTTCATTAGTAGATCATTGGGCTTTATCGTTGTAATTCCTCCTTGTAAGTGTGTCTGGCAAGGGACAATGTATAGTCGTCGTGATGAAAAATCAAGGTGTACACATTTGCGTGCACGTAAAACATCCCTTGGCAGTTAAGATTCTATGTAAGAGTAGGCTGTTACAATTGGAAGCTGCAGATGTAAACAGATTCAAATATGATCGCCATTAATGATTTAATCTGAAAATTGAGAAGCAAGGTTAAATTTACGTTGCTACGACAATGAACGATCAATGGCAAAACATCAAAAGAATAAAGTAATTTGAATGAAATTTCGAATGTATCAATTTTGAGTTATCTGTTTTGGAACTATTATAGCTAAAACCTCCTGTTTCTTATATAAATCTTACAAAATACTTCTTTGAAAAGATGTGTTAGAAAATAGGATATTGGTAAAATGTTGAAAAAATACGTCAAATTGTTGACCATCTCGACAAAATTTTCAAATGACATCCCTTATAAATAAAATGAAATAGGGTTTAACATCCTGCGGTTCTGCTCTTACTGGGCTAATTAATTCATGGAATCAAATGGTGTTATTTCGATTCCAAGCTTGAAATGAAATTGAACTATGTTTTAGTCCCAAAATGACCTAGTTTGTATCAAATGTACGTTAAATCCCATTTCTGCCACTATCTTTACAACTGTTGGGCAGCTTAAGTTTTGAGAGAGTATTTATTAAATACATTACTATAAAGATGAATATCGAAAACCTTTTTAATAATTTTAAAATATTTTCCCAACAGGGAGAAATATTAAGTCTGTATAATACTAGTATTAATGGTAACCATGGCAGGCAGCCATTACAGTTTGGCTTCTGTGTTCAATGTTTAACTGGAACACTTGAAGCGGAAGAGATAGAAGAGTTAGAGGATGAACGAGTGTTATTGGGCACTGGTGGTTTAATATTTGTACTACCAACTGATTCCAGTCCAGACCAAGAACAGGTAATAAACATTTAATATAGATAACTTGTTAGCTAACTGCCTATCCTATCCTATCCTACTATCCTATCCTATCCTATCCTATCCTACTATCCTATCCTATCCCTATCCTTATCCTAATCCTATCCTTATCCTACTATCCTATCCTACTATCCTATCTTATCCTATCCTATCCTTATCTTATCCTTATCCTATCCTATCCTATCCTATCCTATCCTAATCCCATTCGTCCCCATCCCCATCCAATCCCCATTCAATCCCTATCCATCCATCAACCCATCTTACTTTCATCCATCCATCCCCATCTATCCATCCACATCCTTCCCAAGCCTTTAACTTTTTTTCATTTTTCACATCCACCAGATGGATTTCAGCCAAATTTGGTAGGCATTAAGCTTGAGAGCATCATGAAAGAAGTGAATTCATATGAAATAGGGTTTAAGGTCCTTCTGTTCTGCCCCATTCGGGCAAATGAAGATGATCAAACACCTTGTAGCGTACTATGATGAAAATTTTGCCAGGTCAGCAATATATATTGGTAGCATAACAATGGGCGATTATGCTCAATTGGGCTCAGTTCTAATTAATGCCGATGGGGTTTACCCTTGTCAGTGGTGCAGGATTGGAGAGCCTCACAAGGAAAGTCACGGAACTGGCATACAGATGATTCATAGCTATTTTCAGATGCTAGCCTAGAGGAAGCAGTTGTTCTAGGTGGTCTAGTTGGTCCAGGCGGCAATGGGTTATGATGGTCCTATTAAATTCTATATAAAATTGTTTCTTCATATGAAAAATTCCACATGATTTTACTTTTTACTGAACAGGATGATATCTGGTTAGAAAGTCAATTACGATTGGCTAGAATTATGCAGGCGAAACCAATGTATCCAAGTTTACCTTTGGTTGTTATTTGTTCAACAAGACAACAAGAGATGTTAGGTCAAGATAAAGTAATAGAGCAGTTGAATTTATCAAGTTATATAGAAGACAATCTAATATCAGATGTATATTTGGTGTTTGTACCGACATCGAGAGGTGGTCAAATTAATATTGAAGATCCAAACATATCTGATCAGGTAACAAAATTGGTTGTTATTGCTTGTATTATATTTGCTCTGCGCATTTGTTACCCTACTTGCTGGACTATGTAGCTTTGTTCCTGTGTAAAATGTGTATTTGTATTATTATAGCTGTGTTAATGCATACAATGTGTAGTTGTTTTATTATAGCTATGTTCCTGTGTAAAATGTGTATTTGTATTAGTATAGCTATGTTCCTGTGTATAATTTGTATTTGTTTTATTATAGCTATGTTCCTGTGTATAATTTGTATTATTATAGCTATGTTCCTGTGTAAAATGGTTGGGGAGGAATATGCCAGCACCACCAGCTATACAGTCTAAATCATTACAAGAGTTCCTCAATGATGTTTTATTAGAGGAATATTTTACACCAGTTTTACAAGATTTACGAAGCAGGAAGAACAAGAAGTTATTACATCAGGTAAATAAACAAAACTGGCTTATTTTTATCCTCGACATCCTCAATACCCCCAGTGGTCTCATTCCATTACCCCTTTGGTTGATCTATGGGCGTGGTGAAACGTTTTCAAGTTATCTGCCTTGAATGATTGTGCTATTTCTAACGACCAATCCTATAAATTGTTAAGGAAGTTGACAAAATGAAATAAATTTCAACAGGTAAAGTAAGCAAAAACGCAAAGGCTCCTCTTCAAAAGACAAGGTTAGGAATAAGCCAAAACGTAGCCAAGTTATTTATATGGCAATATAATTTTTTGTTTAAAGAATGCCCCTATTTGTAAACACTTATACATGGCGGGGGGCTTGAGTGGTTTAACACATGCATGTTACAAATACACTTGTACTTGACAAGGAGTAGGGTCACCTGTTCAACCTCATGGGTTTTCTCCAAGTCGTCCTGTTTCTTCCCATTGCAGAACACCCCAACCCTCAAGTGAATTATTCAAATAAAATTAAACCACATGTTAGTCCCAAAATGACCTAGTTTGTGTTGAGTGGATGTTAAACCCCATATCTCTCTCGTTCTTTAGTGTGACACTGACTTCTTTATTGCTCTGTGGGGGGTTGTCCTCTGGTTAACCATAGATGACATGGATTAAAATACAAAGAATGTAAAACCGCATGTGAGATCAACCATGGTTATTAAATCTCTCTAGTCTGCACGTCCAAAGATTACATAATGGGAGATAACTCCCAAGGACTCCAGTAACTAATAAAGGGGAGGGAACTCTTCCATGAAAGGTGGCATTTGCACACAATGTGTGAAAAAGAGAGAGATGGGGTTTAATGTCTACTCGACACAAACTAGTTCATTTCGGGACTAACATATGGTTCGATTTTATTTCAATATTTCGCTTTGTGCATAGGAGTCATCCAGAATGCGGGTGATATTGCAACTTCTCCAGATCCTAGTGTAGTAAAGACAAGTAAAACAAAATTTTGAAGTATAAAAAACGAAACGAAATAGGATCTGTGTTTTAGTTTTAATCAAATTGTTCTTTTAGAGAAATGTCCAATGATTATTTATTTCCAGTCCCCGGAAGTATTAATAGAGCTGTATAACAGTGTAATTGATTATCTGAAAGATGTTATACCTTCACCAGGATTGAAGAAATTTTCTTGGCCAGTTCCTGAATTTTCCTGGTTTCATCATCAGAATGGTATTAAATATTTCTATTGTTGAATATTATAGAAATAATTTTGGGTATCTTTAGCCACATCAATTTGAACTTTGGGTTTTCTTTTATTTTTATTCCATTTAATTCCAAATTGATATTGATAAGTTTCTGAATTCCAAGAAAAGGAATTGTTCACAGGACTTAAAGGAGCTAAACTGCTAATATTTGGGGCTTAGAAATTGACACAAATTGGTCGCAAATGATTTACATTCTAAAGTTTGCGTTTCGACTCTAATTTCAAATCAGTTATGTTAGGCAAAATCTATTGCACATGCTCTCTAGATAAGAATATGTGTCACCATTTGACATGACATGTGGAATATGTCTAGCCTCATTTTTCGAATCTCTTGTTATAAATGGTGCTAAAATATTAGATATCAGATGCCCATCTTTAGATGATATTGAGTTATAAGAAACTTAGCTATTCCAAGTGAATATCTATTTATCAATACTGTAGAACTAAAAAGTAATGTTGTTCCGTGGTTTCTGTGGAAAGCTTTGTAAAACTATTGACCACACATTTACACAACCGAGACATAAGATTGTAATTTAGTGGGAGTCACTAACCAGGTGCTACATGATTCTATCTCGATGGTAGCTGAGAATGTTGGAGGATGTGGCAAGTCATTAAGATATTATGTAAAAAGTGAGATCCAGTTTCTACAATCAGCAGCATGTGCATTAAGTGTAGGCCATAGAGCCTCTGATTTACCTCAAAGTACACTGCTTGTCATATGCCCATCATTGTTGGACCAGTTGGTGTGGCAAATTAATGTACAAAGTACACTCTTTGTTGTATGTCCATCTTCGTTACGCCAGTTATGTTTGATTTGTTCTTCTGTTTAGATCAACCACCTGTTCACTGGAATACAGATCAACATTTAGAATATCTTTCAAATCTGGTATCATCATTATACTTACCAGACTTTTATTACCTTGATGAACAGACAGATAGTTGGCAACAAGTCTGTCAGGATGTCTGTTATTTTGTAACCACGGTAACAGAAGGAGAAGAGGGATCAGCAACGGTAGATCTTGTCACTAGGTAATCTATATTTCTAACTCTTTATTTTTGTTTTAAAATATGAAGAAATCAGGTTGTTTGAATTAATTGTCCAGTTGAGAGGAGTGGAATGAAGTCCAGTTGAGAGGAGTGGAATGAAGTCCAGTTGACCGGAGTTTTCAGCAGTCAGTTATATTCTTAATGAAAGGTAAATTGTTAACTATATCCTTTATCTATTCCAGAGTTAAATGTCTATTGAAAAAAGTTAAAGATGATTTTGAAGATACATGCTTATTGGTGGAAAGAGAAGAGAATTGTCAACCCACTTACGTGAATATGCCTTGGACGGATCTTCTACAAGCTTGTATAGATTTTAAACTTAAAACTATTCATAGATTAAATCTCATGAATAAAACTTGCAAGGGAAAGGTGAGTATTAAAAAAAAAACATTAATCATTTCTTTTGT
The DNA here is from genome assembly GCA_036850965.1 of Patella caerulea. Lineage (NCBI taxonomy): Eukaryota > Metazoa > Mollusca > Gastropoda > Patellidae > Patella > Patella caerulea. Next base: position 67,640,664 of record JAZGQO010000010.1, on the reverse strand, counting down.
TGTTGTGCTCGATTGCTGCTGACATGCCTTTAAACACCATTTGATTTCATTTTAATACCCCCACATTTTCATGTGGACGTATTATGCAGTCGCCCAAGTCCGTCTGGACGTCCACAATTGTTTGTGAACTGTCTACAGATCACGGTTCTTGTCCAAGTTTGACGAAACTTGAAATATACGTTTATCTCGGCTGCTTTCGATGTTGGCATGTAACGGATTGAAACTTCATGGATTATAAAAACAAAATAATTTAAATTCATATTTTTTATTTATTGTAGGGTATCATAAATTCACGGGTCTATACCACTTTGTCAATATGTATTGGACTAAGAAATAAAATATTAGTAGGGTTTATAATCATCATTTATTAATGAACTATTCCCTTTTGGCTCTTTTTTTAGGACAACCCTGATGAGTTGCATGTATTTTATACTGATGAAACATTTACAAAATACAATCCACCATTTTTATGGAAGACAGCCTTACTTGAAACAGCTGGGGGAGGTAAATTTTTAGACCTTAAAATATTAAAATTCGTATCAAAAATCGACTGATTGGCGATTATGATTTATGAAACCAGGTTTATGAAAGCTCTATGTAAGACTGTATTTCTGAATCTCATTTATGAAAGCTCTATGTAAGACTGTATTTCTGAATCTCATTTATGGAAGCTCAATGTAACACTGTATTTCTGAATCTCATTTATGGAAGCTCAATGTAACACTGTATTTCTGAATCTCATTTATGGAAGCTCAATGTAAGACTGTATTTCTGAATCTCGTATATGAAAGCTAGTGTAAGACTCTATTTCTGAATCTCGTTTATGAATGTTGTTTTGAAACCTGGATTAATTTAGTATATGAATTCTGGTTTAAGACTGTTTTCATGAACCCTAGTTTAAAACTATATTTAGTACTGTTTGTTATATATTAAACCTGGATTAAGACTGTATTTCTGAATCTCATTTATGGAAGCTCAATGTAAGACTGTATTTCTGAATCTCTTATATGAAAGCTAGTGTAAGACTCTATTTCTGAATCTCGTTTATGAATGTTGTTTTGAAACCTGGATTAAGTTAGTATATGAATCCTGGTTTAAGACTGTTTTCATGAAACCTAGTTTAAGTCTGTATTTAAGACTGTATTTAAGACTGTATGAAACCTAGTTATAGACAATTTATGAAACCTGGTTTAAGTCTGTATTTATGAGTACTGATTTTGAGACTAGTTAGAAAACGTGGTTTCAGACTATATTTCTAACATCTGGATTAAAACTTTATTTATGAAGCCTGGTCTAAGGTGGTATTTATAAAACGTGGTTTAGGTTTTGTATGTATGAAATATGGTTTAAGACTACTTATGAAACCTAGTTTCAGACTATTTATGAAACTTAGTTTCAAACTGTATTTATAAAACCTGATTTAAGACTGTATTTATGAAACCGGGTTAAGATGGAATTTATGACTGTATTTATGTCATAATTAAATGTTAAATAATAAATTTGGTTGCATTATGTGGCTTAAAGAGTGAAATTAAATATTCCATCAAGTATGCAGGATCGACAACTTTAAGTAGTAGTTTCCCTACCAGTGTAATAATTCATCCAATTTATGTTTTTATAGATAATCCTACTGTAGATGACACATTTCACAGAGCAGTGGAAAGAGTGAGAGAAGAAGAAATAAAACAACTAGAAATAGAAAAGGCAAAAACAGGAAAAATAGAGATCGTTAAACCACTTTCAGATGAGATAATCTTTTCTCGATCTATTATCAATAGGATACAGAATGAAAGAAAACAAGCCACTGATTTTGAGAAATATTTAGAGTCTGTTGTCAATGACGATACAACGAAAACTATGGCAGATTTTGATGACGATAATGACATTAGTATGATAGATGAAAAATCTGTTGCTCCTTACGAAAGTTTAATGGATAGAAGTGTCAAAGAGTATTATGAGGATATTGTGAAAAATGGCACCATTTCTGAAAGACTTGCTGCACTTCAGGATAAAATGGAATCTGATAAACAGGCTAATCATCTATTTGAACAGAAATTAGAATATTTATTGAATTCTTGAGAGGACGTCTTGCACATTCAATCAGTTCAATATATTATGACTCGGATATGCCACTCTGTGTAAGATGTACGATATATTCGTAGCAGGATGTGTATTTATCATGTGATTTTCTACATAGATCAATGGACAATGTTGTATAGAATAAAATCTGTTAAAAAAAAATAAATATGGTATGAAAAACGAATTGAAAACATCTGATATTTGGTTCAGATTGGGACATCTTTATACAGTAATAATTTTTTACGATGGATCATAAACTATTCATATTATTGATGGAATAAATATTATGATTTCTATTGTGTTAGCCATGTACTTTCCACTTGTCAGTGGTGCAGGATGGAGGACTCTCTAGTCGTTCGGATGGGACAAAAAACGAGGTCCCATGCACACATAGATGTGCACATAAAAGATCCCTTGGCAGTTGGAATTTGATATAAGAGTAGGCCATACAACTGTCGTCATTAGCCTTGTTAGGAGCAGAACAGTAGGACGTTAAACACCATTTCATTTTGTTAGCCATGTGAGTCACAAATTTTAGCCTGAAATGTAGTGATCCAGTGGAAATACATTCAGGTGGCACACTTTTGCCAAAAACTGAATCATGATGTAATCAAGGTTAGATCTAAATATTAAGGCAACCTGAAATTTCATCAAGGTCGTGAGATGTAGACAGGGCTAGTGAAAACCCTAACCCTAACCTATATTCCTCGGTTACAGTCACGTGCTCTAACACTGTTTATATCGCGTGATCGTAACACAATCTGCAGTTGGCCTTACTAATTAGATCTGACCCTGTAACCAGGCATATATTTCAGCTCCGATGTTTGGTTAATACAGTATCATGTTAAGATAGTGCATGCTTTATCAGCCAAAATTCTTGTGTTTTCTTGTTTGACATCTGGGTCCGTATTCCAAGAATTTCTAAAAATTAATTTTTCCACTTAACTGACGGTACTACCTTGAATCGATATCCAAAGGTTGTACATGTATTTTACATATACTTGGCTATGTGAAAAACTTAACTTCACACTTAAACTAATGCTTACATTCGCCAAAAAGCATGAATTTTCAATTTATGGAATACCCTCCACTGCCAAAAAATCACGAATTCCTAACATTGCTAGCAAGTTATGCCACCTTAAGAGCATCACTATATTAAATTCTTAGTTTACATTACTGTAAAAATGTTGTTGAAATAGTATATTGTAAAGTATGAAAATAGTATGATTATAATTCAGGATAAATTATAGTAGCGTGCATCCTTTGTGGGAACAGCTGTTTTCAAACACTGTTTTTTTGAAAATTCAATTTCAATAGATTACAATAAATAGTGGTAGGTAGCATAGTGATGAATATTGTGAACTTTGATTTGTTAACAATGTATCATGAATAGAAAACAACATATTAGCAATAAAAAAGATGTCCCACTGTTTCAAGGAATCTAACATTATGGCTTATTCTTCATATCAAAGGAGCTAAGTCTCTAACTCAATATCATCCAGAGTCTTATACGTTGAGGGGGGTTGGGATGGCCTAGTGGACTAGAGTGCCGCGCTTCGACCTCTAGCTGGCCTGTCACCTCTGGCTTGTGGCTGTGGTTTCGAGCCCTGGTGTGAGCGTATGTGGCATGGAGATTGGGGCGCCTTCTCAACCTGGTGGGTTTCCTCCAGGCACTCCAGTTTCCTCCCACTGCTAAAGACCCCTACACGCAAGCGAATTATTGAAATAAAATTAAACCATATGTTAGTCCCGAAATGACCTAGTTTGTGTTGAGTGGACGTTAAACCCCATTTCTCCCTCTCTCTTATACGTTGAAAACACGAATTATTTGTCAATTCAAATTAACATTGATGCTGTTATCTTACCTTCAAAAGGTAGGCTTCTGATATCCAATATTTGAGTCAAAATAAACATTTTACCACATTGTACTATAGTGCGTATCAGAGTCGTTTGTAACATGTGAACAGAAAGAAAGAGGCTAGTCATATTTCACAACTTACAGACTGGAATAATCAGAAACTAGAAATTTCTATGTCTTTGCCATGCAAAACTTAATACATTTATAGAAAATTATAGAGCACAATTCTATGAAATACAGCTACTCTTTATCACTCAGCGATAGTAGTATAGTGGTAATAATTATTTTCATTTACCAAGTCCAAATAATGACATGAGAGAGAGATTTTGGGACTAACATACGTTTCAATTTTAATCCAATAATTCACAGCGGGAGGAAACCGGAGAAAACTCATGAGGTTGGACAGGCAACAGGAAATCTAAACCACACCAGTTTCTTAAATAATAAATACATGATTTAATCAAAACACTAACAAGTAAAATAGTTTGCATATAACTCAAATACTATTGATCGTGGGGGGGGGGGCTGTGTGGACTGGATGGCCAAATGGTTAGCGTGCGCACACTGGATCATACGGCCTGCTATTGAGTCAACTGGTGTGGTTTCGAATCCCCGGTTGTACGTGGCAAGGGGTAGGCTTGCCTGTCCAGCCTCGTGGGTTTTCTCCGGGTACTCCAGTTTCTTCTCACTGCGCAAGCAAATACACGCAAGCAAATTATTGAAATAAAATTAAACCATATGTAAGTACCGAAATGATATAGTTTGTGTGTCTCTCTCTCACTATTGATGTAGGCCTATCCATTATCAGTATTACACGACTATGTAATGGAGTCTGGTTTAACAACTTACTTTTTAGTTCTGATGCAACTGGACTAATAGATAGACGCACATACACCATACAGTGTGCTATGAGGGAACTTTTGCTCATACAGCGACATGACAGCCTACTCTCGTATCGAATTCCAACTGTCAAGGGACATTTTACGTGCACGCCAGTGTATACACAGGACCTAAGGTTTTCGTCCATTATCACAGCTATGAGTTTGCCTTGCTAGACGTAGGCCTACAGTCATGTACCACTACAAGAGGGAACCACCACAGAAAATCTCCATGGCTGTTCTCGAAAACACCATATTAAAAGTGACAAAAACATCAATTCAGAATGACATAAATTTGAAATTCAATGATATGTAATGCCAAACCATACTGAAAGTGATAAGAAAATTAATTTAGAATGATACAAAATAATTTGAAATGCAGTAATATGAAACTAACTAAAACTTAATTAAACAAGCCAACAGCCCGACTGATCCCAATATAGGCCTATTATGTAAATGACACATATTAAACGTACATTATGCAAGAGCTAAATCAGCCTATTGTAGGTCTTTCTTTAGGCCTTAAATGTTATATTATAATCTATTTATTAAACATTTATTAACAAGACAAGATTATAATCAACTTTCAATGGCATCAGATTCCTGAGATTTTAACTAGAGTAGAACGGTTCGCCATTTAAAAATTTAATTTAAAAATGTGTAAACGATGCTAAGTCTCGAATATTACCCTATGCATACATCTTGTACATCTTGTCAAAACTAGTAAGAGTGATAACTTGGCCCGACATAACGTAATTTAAATGAAATTTTCAAGATTTTCATTTTACATTATTGTTGAGCAATTATAGCATTATTTACACTTATTTGCAGATGGACAGACCTAGAAATATATACTAATATATAACATGGTTTAAATCACCTTTTCATCATCCAATTGTAGACATTGGAACCCCCCACCCCCGCTAAACTCCTGATCGCTACTCAGATTCGGAATCTACGCAAAAAATTGGTCATAAATTCACAACTCAGGTGGCAATCACCGCCCCTTCAGCTACCGACCAAGGATTAGATCGTGGCATACCAAGTTCTCCACGAACGATAGTGAACTCGTGGCATAATACCATGCTCTCCACCTGCCTATCGTAACCCAAACACGCTTTTACTGCGATGTAAACGACCTCCCCGAGTCTATGCCGCTCTCAGTCAGTCATGGTCTGGAAAGGTTGCGTCGTATGTGTCAAGGGTGTATAAGCAATAAATGAAATGAAATGGGCTACACCATAAATTGTGCTATGAGGTAAGTTTTGCCCGGGCAGTGGCGCAAAGGCCCACTCTTACATCGAATTCAAACTGCCAGGGGATCTTTTACATGTACGACCCATCCGAACGAATAGACAGCTGCCCTTGGCAAGCCCTCCGTCTTGCATCACTGACAGGTAGAAACCACGCAGTGAAATCTGGATGAACTTTCTCGGAAAATGCACAGATCAAACACCCAACCTCCAGGCTAGGAGCCAGCGCCTTACCCACTTAGCCTCCGTGATCTCCTATAAGCTATAAAGAGAGAGAAATGGGATTTAACGCTTTCTTGACACAAACTAGGTTATTTCAGGACTTACATAATATGGTTTAATTTTATTTCAATAATTCGCTTGCGCATAGTGGTCTTCAGCAGTGGGAGAGTGGGAGGACCCGGACAAAACCCACGAGGTTCGACAGGCCACCCTACTCCTTGACATGTATAATAGGGGATTCGAAACCACGCCAGTTAACTCAATGACAGCTTTTATATATATATATATATATATTTATTCGTACTCAAAGTACAATATTATACAATACATTTACAAAAATAAATATTTGTCTATAAACTTAATTTGTACACAGGTATTCTAATATACAGTTCAGATGATCTTTATTTTCATTACGTCTATCAATGAGATAAATCATATCAGAAATAGCACCTGCAGTCATAGTAACATCAATATTAGCATTATTTTCATCACATCGAACAACTTTGGACAGAATGCAATTAATGTTTGTTACAGGAATATCATAATTACAGAGGTTGTATTTAAAACAGATTAAATTTAAATTATTACAAGTGCTAGAACAACTTCCATTGAGAGCAAGTAGGCCACTTATTTTGGTACATTCATTAGCACTTTTCAAGATATTTTTGAAAAATTTAAGAAATCTTTTGAAAAGTTGAACATCTACGTTAGAGTCATTACATATTAAATGGAGTAGGTCGCTGTGAGTACGGGGGGGCAGTTTGTATAGACGCCGTATTGATTTCCTCCATGTACAATAGAAATTTTCAATGCTATTGTGAGATAAGTCCCACAGTTGACAACCGTACAGAGGCATACAAAAGGTTTTAAACAACTTATAACGAATATCAGAATGGACATGTTTGAAACTAGAAAAAACTATGTTGAACCTGGTTACAAAATTACTGACACATTCATTAATTTGACCAGTTTTGTTAAGAACATGAATATAGTTACCTAAATGTAATTCTGAACGTGATATTTGTATAATTTGATCATTAAACAGTATACTCTTGATTTTAACATCTTTGTTATTTGAGCTGAATATTACAAGTTTACTTTTTTCGGGGTTAAAATCAACACAGTATTCTTTAGAGAATTCATTTACTATAAGAAGCATAGACGTCTTGGCGAAATTAGAGTTATGTCATCAGCATATGCAAGAGCACCGACAAATACGTGTCCAATATGGCAACCCAACTTGCTCTTTTTTAGCCTGGTCAGTAGTTCATCTATATAGATACAGAATAATATTGGAGAGAGTACTCCACCTTGTTTCACACCATTAGTGGTATAAAACGTGGGACTTATGCAATCCGCCCATTTTACTCTCACTTTGTGATTTATATATGAATTGAGTAGAAATCTAGTTTCTAGCGGACATAAGCCCTTTGATAATATCAATCTAAACAATTTAACATATTGAATCCTGTCAAAAGCCGAAGACGCATCTAAGTACGTGACGTAAACATCAGATTGTTTGGATTTATAATAATTGATAGTTTCATCCAACACAAATGAACAATGTGATGTCGAGTGATTACTTTTAAAACCATATTGTAGGTCAGATGACTTCAACACAGAACAGTTACGTTTAAGCAATATTTTGTCAAATAGTTTGCCCACAAGACTACTGAGGGCGATACCTCTGTAATTTTTAGAACTATTAAGGGATTTTTTCTTGTTCTTTGGTATTGGAATGATTGTTGAGAGTACAAAATTATGTGGAGTAAACCCATGTCTAAGCATGGCGGTCAAAACAAAAGCCAAATGGATCAAATAAATATGGGGGGCGTTGCGTAGGTGCTCGGTTGATTGTCCATGATTTCCATCTTTTTTATCAAACTTAAGTTTTTTTACACCCTCAGCAATCTCATTAGCAGATACAATATGGCAATAGGTACATGTATTGTTTTGACAGTATTCTATCTTGTTATTAATATCACCAATTAACTCTTGCATTTCGTGACTTTGAAATGATACACAATTAAATAAATCTTTATATTTGTTGAAAAATACAGAACTTATTTCTTTAGGACCAATTTTACCATCAATGTTATTACTGAAACAACATTTTCTGCCTTTGATCTTTTTAATTTCAGTCCAAAAGTCTCTATTTTTGTTATTAAGAATAGACTCGGCCATTTTATTAGCACTTATTGCGTCTTTTTGTGCTATGGTCGATCTTAGAGCATAATGATACTTTGCCCTTGTTCGGTTTCTTATACACGCTAACTGCCCATCACGTGGTCGACCATTATCTTTCCATATAGTATGCCATAAGATTGCAGTTTCCCTAGACGCCCTAACGTGATCATTCCAACCAGGAATTGTTTTTTTGAGAGGGGGGCTTTTGCGTATTCTATGTGGTATAGTGGACTCAGCACTATCGATACTAAGAAAAAGTAATTTATCAAAATAATTCTCAATGTCGTCATCATGATCTGTACAGAAATAATTATTACAATACAAAGCTTCGCAAGGCACATTAATTGCCTTTAGTTTTTGAATTAATTTTGCTTTGTAATCAGATATATTCTTATCGGAAGCTTCTGACCATTTTAAGATATTTTGTTTGACAGATGATACAGGTGGTTGGTAATAATTTACAGATATACTTAATTGAAGAACAATGGGGATATGATCCGAAAGATTGTCACCCTGATGTAGAGATTTGTGTTTAGTTATGTTGCAGAACAGATTCTCAGTCATCAGGAAGTGATCAATTAACGATCTTTCGCCATTGATCTTGCTTTCATATGAATAATCACACTCATTATGTTTAAAATCTATACCATATTTGAGATTATTCAAATCTACAAAACGCTTAATATGCTGCAGATTGACCGAGTTTACTCTATGTAGGTCAACGTTTAGGTCACCACCAACTAAAATAAAATCAGCTTTTTCTGCACAGAAAAGGTAGTTAAGGTCAGATAGAGTGTCCTGATATACGTAGCTGTGAGTACCATCACATGGCATGTAGACACTACAAAGCAGAACACGCAGATTGTCCCATTTTAAGGAAACCGCACATATACGTTTCGAAGATAATTGCACTGGAGATACTTCGCAGATGAGGGAAGTTTTCCATAAAATGGCGCATCCGCCGTACGGCCTTCCGGAGAGTAGACATCCGTCTGGCATACCAGACACCCCATGGGCATTAACATTTAATTTTGATTCAAACAATGATATCTCATCCTGGAATAACCAATGTTCTTGTATACAGACAAAGTCAAATGTTTGACACAGAGAACTAATATATTCTAGACGACCTACTCCGTGACCATTGGAGTTGTAGGTTGCACAGGAAAACTTAACCATGCTTTAATGAACAGCTGAGCGTACCTCTTCCTTAGGAGGGACATATTTTCGAACACACACGCCACTAGGCCAGACTTTGTCATCAAACAGGCCTCGGAATTCATAGGCAGGAACACTGAGTTTAAAAGACTTAAACCTGGAATTCGGGTTGGATATACAGCTCACATCTATTACATTAAACCTTTGATTTTTAACATGCTCTGAAATTTGACTCACGGTTGTATCTCTATCAACATTGTATATAAAGAGATCTTTATGGAATTCTGGGGCACTTTTGAAACTCGCACCTGTTGTATTCGAACTGCCAGTAATAATTTTACGACGTCTGGTTTCTCGGCGCTTTAGTTCCTTCTGTACGTGCCTGGGATATTGAAAACCTTGATCGGTGTCAGGGACATCCTTTGTAACATCGAAAACTTTGAGTTCAGTATTTCCTCTATCTACAGAGGGGTCGCGACTAAACATGGGCGTTTTCTCCGCTGAAGTACATATGATTTCGGGTCTTCTAGGGGGCGGTTTCACTGTCTGCCCATCTGTATCCAGGTTTGGGGATCGTTTGAAAACTGTTTGGGTATATGAATCTTGAGACTGAGACCTACAGACTGACACCTTATCAAGTCTGTCTTTTATAGAAATATTGTCACATACCGTATGATCAAGAACTTCTTGGAATAATTTGAGCTTAGATTCTAATGTGTTCATCCGCTCTGCAAGTGAGATGGCATTGATCTCCTCCGGATATGACTTAGGTATCTTCCCTATATCAAGGGCATTTATGAGAACAGTTGGCATATTGTCAGCTTTGTCTAACTTGTCGATGGCAGAGAGAATATCACTAATATGAGCCTCCTTTTCCGATGGAACACTAGAATCCTTTCGACGAAGTTTCTCTCCTATTATCTGAATATCACATTTGTCCCACAGCAACGTTTTACTTTGTACTATTTGATCAATGTGAAAGAAACCCATAACAGCGTTTTTGATATTATCCACTGTGCTATTTTGTGAGGCATGTACGATATAAGCTAACAGAGGGTCAGTTAGTGTGACCTTGTTGTCAGGGCTATCCACAGTTGATGAGTTGATATCATTGCTATCTCTGTTGTTTGAGTTAATACTAGTGACATCTTCTAAAGAACCTCTGGCATCTTGTTTTCTACTATTAGTTGACCTTCTATTTTATTTCAATAATTCGCTTGCGCTTAGGGGTCTTTAGCAGTAGGGGGAACCGGAGTGCCCGGAAGAAACCCACGAGGTTGAAAAGGCGCCCGTATCTCCATGCCACATACGCTCACACCAGGGCTCGAAACAACAGCCGCAAGCCAGAGGTGACCGGCCAGCTAGAGGTAGAAGCGCGGCACTCTAGACCACTTATGATATAGTAGTTCTTTACAGAGTTGTAGTAATTCTTCATACGTTTGTATTGGATCACAAAACTTGATGACACATCATGTTCAGGTTGAGATGACTTTCCAGCTGCATTTCGCCACTAAAGATAAAATGTCATTAATAAATTGTTTTTGTCTTATATTAACACATCACACATATTAGGTTGACATATTCAATAAAAAAATAATATTTAATAACGTGTTTATCCACATTACGCTATTTACTTCAGCTAAAACAAACTAATTTAACAAAATTCAAAAGCTGCTGCCATCTACATGGTTTTAAAAGAGACTGCGACTACCGTACTACCATTGACTACAGGTTGAAGATTCATCAAGATGTATACTTTGTGGATGATTTCCGTTGCTGTTGTGCTTGCTTCCATGTTGCCAAGCTGTAGGCCTACCGAGTGTAAGTATTACTATTTTATAGCTAGGTTTACATTTAGTATTTATAATTACCATAAATCAAATGCACTACATTTATTTTGATATAAAAAACGTTAATAGCAATGTCGACCATGTTTTCGTACATGTATGGAATCAGTTGAATGTATTCTGCAAGTCTCCAACTTTGGAAGTCCACTACAGATTTTTTTCTTACGTTTTATGTTTAGCTTTGCTTCCCTTGAAAGAAGTGTCATTATACACAAAACGAGCTTATTTGAACACTCCCACAGGTATCTATATATCGGGTGGTCCAAAACATTAACCCCAAATTCTCCTTTATATTCAAAGCCACCCCGACTGCCGGACCGCAAATTATTCCGAGCATAGAATATACCCAAAAGATCAAAGAGATTTACATGTACCGTTATAGGTTTATAAGGATATTTTTTGTCTGAAACAGTTGCGGATCCAGGATTTTCAGGAGGGGGAGGGGCGTGCTGCACCCACTTGGGCATGCGACGCCCGGCCCGTGATTTTTGAGTGGAAAAAATGTCCACAAGGACTAATTTCATACTAGTACTGTAAATTACGATTTCCAACCTAAACTATTTTTGTTGTCCTTTCCCGCGGATGCGCCCCCCTCTGGGTCCGCGCCTGTGAACCATCGTAAATTTTATACGGATCTCTTGGATTATGAACAAGCTACTTAACTTGTGACACTACGGTGTCGTTAAATAGATGAATTATGCATTATTTCCACGTTGTGTCTACGGCCCGTGACACTAGGGTGACACTTTGATCAATTCGGAACTAATTATAACTTTGACTTCACGTTGTGCATATGATCAATAACTGTGGGACACTTTGTAGGTTTCATACTGTTTATACATCAAATACAGGAAACAAAAACATGTATGATAGTACATTGGGATTTTTTTTAAATGTCTACAGTCTGAATTTAACAAGCCTAGCACTCAGATCTAACGGCTGAAACGATACATATTGTTTCTACCCTAGCCTCGAACCAGAGGTAAATTTTATGGAGGTTCCCCTTTCCCACCAATACATATGACTGGGCTATTCTCGGTTTTTTAGAAATTAAAAAAAAAACAACAAAATAATAGGGCTGGTCTGTAGAATATAATACTATAATGGCAAGGTTGTTCTATTTTTAGTGCTTCCGGGGTTTCTCTTTTGTTTTAACACAGTATTTGCTTTGCCAGCAGAATATTGATATAAATATAATAAAGTAGTATATACCATATTTATATACTGTATGATCAGATGTGGCGATGAACACGAAAACACGAATTATTTGTCAATTTATCAACATTGATGCTGTGATCTTACCGGGAAAAGATGGGCTTCTGATATCCAATATTTAAGACAAAATAAACATTTTTGCATTGGTACACGAATCGTGTACCATAATGCGTTTCGGCCCAAGTTATAGCAAAAGACTTGAGGAACGAGGCTAGAAACATTACACCAAATCAACCGGCGTATGTTGACTGGAATAACCAGACGCTATAAATTTGCATTCGATTGAGACTGATGGCTTATTTCGCCGAGCATAACTGATTTAAAATTAGAGAAAAAACGGAAACCATTGAATGTAAATCAGTTTATATACATTCATATTACATTATTATATGCGTTGCGACCCACTTGTGTCAATTCCTAGATCCCAAATGTTAGTGATATAGCTCCTTTAAATAAGGATTTATTTACGATATTACAATGTTATAATTATCTTACAGTGAGACGATGTAACCTGAAGGAGTGTAAAAAGAACGGTGGGGCCGTGTGTGCCCTAACAAAATGTACAACCGACGGTAAGATACCTAGTCTTTTATCATCTAGTTATTATCCACATCACACTCATGTATCTGAAACAACGACTGCTAGTTTTACATCATCTGGACGTTGCTAGACTACTTCAAAATTAACCAACTTATAGCTAAGTTATCTACAGACACGTGAACATTGAGCAACCTTGAACTTGGCAACTCAATCATCAGGTGTAGATATTTTAGCTTGAAAGTGCGAGACTTGGTATTCGCGACGATTAAGGAATCTGACAGACTGACACGCTGAGCCTGTACCCAATCGAAATTAATGCCGAAATATACAGGGTATTACGAGAAGGCATTGTAATCATTTTTAAAATGGCGGAATAGGTAAATTGTAACTCTTTCCTCGACTAAAATATTTAATGTGTCAATTGTCTAACCTGTTATCTTTTTATATTCAGCTACAAATTGTGGAGGTAAAAGCTGTAATAGAGCTAAAAGGGAAGTGTGCATTGATAATATGTGCGTATCCAGATGTAAGTACATATGTATAACGTATTGCGTGGTTAAAACTAAATATTAAATCCACCTGTCTATTTCGTCAAAGTCACGAGGTGTAATAAGTGCTAGCGCTAACCCTAACTCGAGAGCTAGCCATACCCCTAACTCTAATCGACAATCAGCGACAACAATTACGTGCCCTAACCCTAACTCTGTCGACATCTCGATGATCTCGTGAACTTGACGAAATCTGCAATCGGAGTAATGAAACCGCCTCTTTAATACAAATATGTAAAGTTCAGTCAAAATTGTGACAATATTAAGTATAGGATATTAACCTACCCGAGGTTGATATGATAGAGAACACGCGGGCGCAGCCCAAGTGTTCTCTATCATATCAATCCGAGGGAGAGTAGGTTTATATCTGACATATACAACGTTCACCCTTAAATTTAATGGACTCTTCTAAAAAAAGGCAACAGTGATTGGTTAATTGCTCGACAGCACGTGACGTGTTTGTTTATACGCCGCCATTTTGTAGTAATTGAACTGAAGAAAGCTAAAACAAAATGGATAGTAAAACGAAGTCAGACGAATAATCAATCCTTTTTAGTCATCATATTGACAATAGAATAGATGTGAATGCAACTATGATGAGGATCTATACAAAGCCTGAAGAAAATTTGGATCAAAAGGCAATCTTTTCCGATAATTCTGACAATGAACCGTGACTGAAGGTTACTTTTCGGTATGTTCAGAGAAAGATTTGACCGACTGTTTTGAGTGGATTGTAGCCGTAGCCAAAAATACTTTAGAAAGGAACTCTTGGGTGATAAATACTTTCACGTCTTGGGATGTGTGGAGAAATGATTTGGGCAGAAAGAAAATTCTGAAAGATATCTTAGACATGGACTGGAGTGTGGATAACCGATTTAAATAAGCCGATAAGTACGCCGTCTATTTAGGTCCTGAATGCTACAAACTGTACCAAAACAATTTTTTTTTATTGTCAAAAGAATAAAATTTTATTTCTGTGTTCTTTGTATTATTTCAATCATCTACATCAAGAGCGGTTGATATGAGCCGAATATATCGACCTGTAATGACGTCATCAGCGGTTGATATGTAATATCAACCTCTCAGGACGTCATCAGCGGTTGATATGAACCGAATATATCAACCTCTGATGACGTCACGAGAGGTTGTTATAAGATATAACTGCTATGGACATCAAAGAAAAAAACTACTACCAGTTGTATATTTTTAAACATTGCCCTGATGTCACACAAGTCTTAAAATCTAAGTAAAAACTATGAAACTTTCAGACTTCCAGATTTCACAATATTTACAAATTTTCGATAGCAGTCTGAAAACAGGGTGTGTCCATCTTTAATATACTAAACAGCAAAAAAAAAAAAATAAATAAAATAAAAAAAATAAAACGTCATAACAATTTCAAAATCTGAAAGCCACCTTAATCAAATCATTTTAGAAAACGACTTATTTATAGATCAAAGAATTTTTTTTGTGAACATTATGTTGACACGTTCGAAGACATTACGAGAGTCTGTAAACAGTCTATACATCAGTATCTTGTGTGTCCACCACGAGTGCCAATAACAGCGTAACAGTATCGCAGCGTCTGTACATGGAGTGGACGAGAAGAATGATGACAGTCATTGGCACCTGGAACCACACTCTCAGAAAAGCCTGGCGTAATCCATCGGCGGTGTTTAGTCTCAGTACGGCGATTTTAAGTCCCCTATGAATTTCAC
This sequence comes from Patella caerulea, assembly GCA_036850965.1. Lineage (NCBI taxonomy): Eukaryota > Metazoa > Mollusca > Gastropoda > Patellidae > Patella > Patella caerulea. Next base: position 67,625,161 of record JAZGQO010000010.1, on the reverse strand, counting down.
CCCAAAGATGTTCAATCGGGCTTAAGTCTGGGCAAAGTGCTGACGCTGTTTCTGCTGAAGAAAGTCCCGAGTAACTCTAGCGGTGTGGACAAGGGCGCTGTGATCCCGGAAAACGTTGTTTCGATGACGTGCGAAATGTGGTATGCGGTCGGAGAGCTGTGTTGCCGCCTCCTCTCCCTGCCCTGGGCCAAATTTAAGAACACCGCAGGACCCACTCTTTGATTCAGGCCTATTCCACCCCTAACCACGACACGTTTGTCAGAATAACGCTGGCCAAGTCGATACCATATCCTGGTCCGGCTATCTGCAATACCGACTCTGTGGAGAGAACAGTTCTCCACTGCCAGTGTCGCCAGCTCTGGTGTTGTTGGGCAATCTGTAGACATTTACGTCGATGGCGAGGGGTGAGGATCGGTCCACAGAAAGGTCCACGGCAATGGATGTTCTCTTTGGTGAGACGTCGGCCCACTGTATCGGTACTGATTGGTCTTTCATGTGTTCCCATTGTCTAACGTGCTGTCTCAGATGTCTGTGTGAAGGGATTCTACACGTGCTGCCACACAGCACGGCGTTCTTGTCGCCTTGTGGTTACCCTTGGTCTACCAGTGGTGTTGGTGGACCGAAAGCGTTGCTGTATCCTGTAGATGAACACTGACCTGGAAGTGATTGGCAACGGCTTGGGCAGTGTGACAAGCATCGAGCCTTCCAAAAGCCAGGTTCCTTGGAGGTTTCGTGAGTCGTGGCATGCGGCAGACTTTGTAGTATTAATAATTCAACCAGGCAAAGGGGTGAACGGTGAACAGCGCGCGCAGCATGAAAATCATTGAGAACACATTACATCTCAGAAGTTAGGTTGCGTTTTGAGAACATGTCCTGGGTTCAATTCTGTGTTTGGGAAGGAGCTTTATTTCTCATGTAAAATTGCCGAAGTGGTCACAAAGATACAATAAAATCATTTGGCAGACGTTTCTTTTGCTGCTTAGTATATTGATCATATGAATGTAAGACACTGAGAACACCCACAAAAAGGTTTACTAACATGTCACACACAATACGTTAAAGTTGGGTTCCCAGATAAGTATTTATCGGGTGGTTATTGCCTGTAATAGTATGACAATTTTGGTTTGTGGAAAGTACGGATATCCAATCTTACTAGACAGGACAAAAATGTTAGGGGTTCCTTTAATAGTCAACCCGACAATTAAGAATACCTGCTCGCGTGGCGTCGAAGGCGCTTTGTGTACATGTTGATAAACTTTATGAAGAGTTAGATGTAGAACACTTACTGGGATAAAAATCACGGAAAAATACGCGGGCATTGGATAATCCGAGAATTTAATTATGATTTGTATTTGTAGTAAATAGTCGGCGATTACAGACAACATGGTCTTGTGTAGGCTATGTAATGAATTACCCCATGTCTCCCACCTCCGGAGAGGGGTAATCCCTCGACGCAGACATGGCCTCTTTTGATAGATTTTTATAGCAGGCTAGGCTATACTATAGCAATTACAATGTTTTGAGAACGATTTCGAGCAAAACTATGATAAATTAATCAATTTGAATACGTTTTTAGTTCTAATATATCATCAAATCAGTCAGTTTGTACCCGGGAATGTAACTTTAATTGGGCGTTCTATTTATAAATTCAATTTCATATTTGTTTTGTATTTCAGCTAAAAACTGTCGTGGTAAGAATAAAGATGGCGCTTACGTCCGATGTGCTAAAAGGGGTATGTGGTTTATTTTACTAACTTACAATATTATTTAACTTGACAATATCTAGTTGAGCTACATTCATGTTAGCATGTTAGGAATTGTATGATTAGATAAACACTGTAGCCACTGATTTTTTATATATTCATTATTTAAGAGTTGCTATAATAATTCAAAAATAGATGATAAAAAAAAAAATATTGGAAATTTCAGCTCAATTACTTTGTTCTGAACGAAATTGTCACTGTTGGAAGTTTGGACCAGAAATAGGCGTCTGCACCATCTGGCGATCGTTTGATCTCCACGCACATATTCTCGATTATCAAGTAAGATGCTCATTGGCTATGTTAGCCTCGCTTAGCAGGCCTCTCATCACCAGTTTCCGGTAGGGAAATCGGCGCTTGGTACCCTATTTAAAGCCCCAATAACACTCTTATTGTAACTGAAAAATATGTCCCAATCTTCATTCTGGTCAACAAATCTTATTATTTTACAATATTCCAATTAATTGATGACATAAATTTTATCTTAACACACCTAATTTAAAAAATTGGAAAAATTCAACCAATTGATTTAAAAAGTCTAACGTAAACCTTTTCAAATGTGACTTGGATTTTAAAATATTTTCGAACCCTCTGGACAAATAAAATAGGTTGTAATGGATAATTTACACAACAGGTAGGACATTTAAACATCTAGTACTTAGAATAAGGGTATTATTTATTTTCTGGAGCTACCAAGCCAGCAAGAATGTTATTGTCCCTTTAATGATTTTATTTTAAATGAACGACTGTTTAAATCCAAAATGTATCCATGTCATTCAATAGAATAAACTCCTAGCAACATTAGAGGGTGCCAGAATATTAAAGTCATTTAAATCATCCGTGGAGACTCGCTTATTTAATTGTGGATACTAAACGTAGCATTGCGACTCTATATTTTGTTTAACCATAGCTATATTTTTATTCATGTTTCATATTTGAACATATTATGCAAGAGGTTAATCTGCATATTGCAGCTCATTCTGGAGACATGAAAATTTTATCTAATTTTGTAATTAGACATTAATAAACTTACCCAGACCATAATTAACCCTCGGCTGCGAAGATTATCGGTTTAAGTTCCGATTCGCTGTTCGACTTCCATTCATAAATAACTAATCGAGACTATTTTTTTTATCCTAACGACTTCAGTAATGATGATCGAGGCTAGGCCGAAATCAATCGCTAAAATCTCTGTTCTGACAGGCATTTACAGCAAATTCTCTTTACAGTATCTAGTTTTTAACTATTTTAATGAGAAATGCCATCTCGTTATCTCATCTCACCGAGTGCATCTTTAAGCCCAGAAATGTATCGTTATAGCGTCCAACACTTTAATAGTTCAATTATTTCAGGTGAACAATGCGGGGAAGATCAATTCTGTGTTAAATCTTATGGTATCAATAGCAAATGTGTAAATGGCGTGTGTCGGAGTAAGTATAATATAGATATATGTTATTCCATATTCCTGAAGCAATGGCCCAAGAAATTCCTCTCTGGACATTGCTGGGTTAGCTTCTGATTCTTGAACGTTTGCGGGAGTGTGTCTATTCTTCCCATTCAAGCAAAGCTATCACCATACTCCGCGCAGTGTTTCGTTTGATTACAGCTAATCTCACTACTCACTGCTGTAAAGAGCGAACATTCTTCTTCTAAATTATGATTGGTCAATAGCCCATTAACAACCAGTAGCTGGCAGAGTTACAAAGGCTTTACCTTTAAAACAAAGCGCCAAATTGAACCAAACATGTTTGCATAACGTTACGTCATGGCTCACGATTTTATTATTCTCAATTAACCAGTGCTTAGCAGAATATTCCAGTAAAACTAATTGCGTGAAATCGATTAAAATGTAAACAATACTGTTTGGAAACGAACATACTTTTACCGTTTTTAATACCATAAATCACTGTCCAAAGTTTTAGTGAAGACCCAGATTAAACCAAGGATTGTCATGTTGCTGTACTCAAGTGATAGCTTTGATTGAACGGGAAGAAGAGGCACACTTCTCGGGACATTGCTTCATGAATATGCCCCCTCCCCTCCAAAAAAAATCTTTAGAAGATATGTTCTATAGAATCCTTTTGATAAGGGTATACTTCGACTGACAGTGGACTAATGCCATCGTAAACCGATAATGGTACTCGACGTTTTCTTTTAATATAACGGTACAGGTCTCCCAGGAACAGACGATCTCTCTGTGCATCATTTATACGGTTAATATTCCGAGAGACGATAAAACGGCCCTTTGAACGAAATGAAACGTGACAAGGGGTTGGGGGTCCCCGGTACACCCCCTCCCCTCCCCCGTCGGAAACCGGCGTAAGCGAATTATTGAAAAAAATTTTAACTATATATTAGTCCGAAATGACGTGGTTTGTGTTATGTTTTAAACATATTGTAAATTGTATTTATTGTAGAAATAGGTGGCTGTAGTGGGAAGTCTTCTGGCACTGATTGCAAGTCTGGTTTTTGTTCAGGTGGCGTTTGTCTCGGTAAATATTATTTTTATACGCCTATATTTTCACGTTGACGTATATCGTCGTCGCCTCTCTCCGAACAGACGTCCATCGACAATTTGTTTCAGGACACGTCAACTTTTATCCGATTTCGACGAAACTTTGAAGTATATAGGTTTATGCACAAAAGATCACGGTTCCGTTCGATATTTATGCATATCCGACATAATTCCTGGATTGTTAAAAAAAAAAACAAAAAAAACCACAGGTGTATCTTGCATGACTACCGCTTGTTATGAATAATAGTGAGTCATTAATACAAAACGGGTGTATTTATTTATTTTATAGATACTATGTCTAGAAATCTGTAAATCTCTATTGGCTTGTGATGAGTACAACTGTCTGGGATATGATCATTATGTACATGATGTCCTGGGAATTCTCAAGCTACATTTGGTTATTGAAATAATCCGATTTAAATACAGATCCTATTTCGTTTCGTTTTTATAGTTCAACATTTCGTTTCACTTGTCATTACAACATTAGGATCTGAAAGACTTGTTATTTAACTCATGTTCTGCTTGAAATGAGGGGTCAGCCAATCAAATTGTCTGTCGAATCGAAGGTTTGACCTTTGAATTGTGGGTAGGCATTATCAGCGATAGAAATCAAAACAAAGCAACAACGATTCTGATTGGTTAATCGAATCAATGTGGTTATAGGGTCAAATGTCGCGTTCTTGACATCTGAACTGTCTGAACGTGACCTCTCGCTATAACTTGTTAGATCTACTTAGTGTAGGCCATCGAAATTATAACAAGCCAACAGTGAGGCTGATGTCCCCCGCCGAAATCCCAAAATAAATAGATGACACATATTAATTAATGGCACATTTATTTTTTTCAAACGTATCGATCAATCAAACTGAACACGAAGTGTCATCCAAAAATTGCTTATCTCTGCCTACCGTAAGAAGAAAATGCTCATCTTCGAACTCCATCAAGGCATTGACCTAAGAAGCATACACACCAATTTTGAACATTTTAAATAACTCAATTCGAAGGAGAGTTATTGTGTTCCAAAGTCTCGGCAAATCAAATTGCTTATCGCCCTGCTTACCCTGAGCAGAAAATGCTCATTATCGACCATAGTCAAGGTATTACTGTAATGAAACTATACACCAAGTTTCATCACTCTCACTTAGTTAGAACTAAAGTTATCCTGTCTCAAAGCATCAACCAATCAAATTGCTTATCTATGCCTACCCTAAGCGGAAAATGCTCATCTTCGAACTCCATCAAGGCATTGACCTAATAAGCATATACACCAAGTTTGAACATTTTAACTCAATTAGAAGGAGAGTTATTGTGTTCCAAATTCTCGACCAATCAAATTGCGTATAGCTCTGCTTACCCTGAGCAGAAAATGCTCATTATCGAACTTGGTCAAGGTATTACTATAATGAAACTATACACCAAGTTTCGTCAATCTCACTTAATTAGAACTAAAGTTATCGTGTCCCAAAGCACCAACCAATCAAATTGCTTATCTCTGCTTACCCTAAGCGGAAAATGCTCATCTTCGAACTCCATCAAGGCATTGACCTAATAAGCATATACACCAAGTTTGAACATTTTAACTCAATTAGAAGGAGAGTTATTGTGTTCCAAATTCTCGACCAATCAAATTGCGTATAACTCTGCTTACCCTGAGTAGAAAATGCTCATTATCGAACTTGGTCAAGGTATTACTATAATGAAACTATACACCACGTTTCGTCAATCTCACTTAATTAGAACTAAAGTTATCGTGTCCCAAAGCATCAACCAATCAAATTGCTTATCTCTGCTTACCCTAAGCGGAAAATGTTCATCTTCGAACTCCATCAAGGCATTGACCTAATAAACACATACACCAAGTTTGAACATTCTAGCTCAATTAGGAAGAGAGTTATTGTGTCCCAAAAAGTGTGACGGACAGACAGACGGACAGACAGACGGACGGACGAACCCATTTTAAACGTCCCCCAACTTTCTTCGAAAGGGCGGGGGACAAAAAACGAAACGAAATATAGATCTGAATTGTAATTAGAGTGTTATTGAAATAATTCAGACCCGGTTTCAAACATTATGTCTGTTGAGACCAACATTGTGAGGTCTATAATAAACATTATATAATATAAGATCACCGCCTTCTCATCAAAGTATTGACCGATATTATTTTACCTTTTTGTTGACAAATAGTTTGATATTGTTTTGTGTAATGATATATTACTTATTTGTACAGAACAATGCGGTAAGGACAAGGGGTTAGCTGCAAATGGTGATGAATACTGTGCAGGTAAACAATATCACTATTCTATGTATAATCACCTTTAAATATGGTCTGTCGAACCTCGTGGGTTTTCTCCGGATCGGGGAGTTGGGATGGCCTAGTGATCTAGAGTGCCGCGCTTCGACCTCTAGCTGGCCGGTCACCTCTGGCATGCGGTTGTGGTTTCGATCCCTGGTGTCAGCGTATGTGGAATGGAGATAGGGGCGCCTTCTCAACCCCGTGGGTGTCCTCCGGGCACTCCGGTTTCCTCCCACTACTAAAGACCCCTACGCCAAAGCGAATTATTGATATAAAATTAAACCATGTGTTAGTCCCGAAATGACCTAGTTTGTGTCGAGTGGACGTTAAACCCCATTCTCTCCCTCTTTTTTTCTCGGATTCTCCGGTTTCCTCCCGCTGCTAAAGATCCCTACGTGCAAGCGAATTATTGAAATAACATTAAACCATATGTTAGTCCCGAAATGACCTAGTTTGTGTCGAGTGGACGTTAAACTCTTTTAAATATGTCCTGGTTTGTTTAACATCGCGCCTGTCCAACCTCGTGAGTTTTCTCCTGGTCCTCCGGTTTCCTCCCACTGCTAAAGATCCCTACGCGTAAGCGAATTATTGAAATAAAATTATACCATATGTTCTTCTCGAAATGACCTAGTTTGTGTCGAGTGGACGTTAAACTCCATTTCTCCCACTCTCTTCTTTTCCATCTTAATTTGAAAAAGACTAAATATTCGAGCACTCCACGTCATGACTTTTGAGCACTCGGCAAACCTCGGAAGATTTCGGGAATCTAAACTCGGCTGTATGATGAATTCCGCCATATTGGAACTACTTTAAAGGTCCCGGATGAAACATGGCTGCGCCCATTCCAAACACAAGTTGGCGACCTATTTGGCTAGCGACCTATTCGACCGATCCAGCTGTAAGATAATGACGAAATTACACTTCTATTCTGAGCTGAAGGAATGGATAAAAAATAATATATTCTACTTTCATTTGATAGACATAACGTTGGATGTTATTGGTTGATAAATAGAGACTGTTGTCTTTACTCTAAATAGGTTTCCAACGAACAGGTTGCAGCGCGATCGGTCGAATAGGTCGCTAGCCGAATAGGTTCCCAATTTGTGTAATAGCGTCAAGTTTTCCTGTTAAAGTAAACCGGTAGCCGCATCGCAAATGTATGGGCGTAGGTACATATCAATTACTGTCATACATCCGAGACTAGATGTAGTTTACGTAGTTTACGGAATCTGTCGAGATTAGCCGAGTGGACTTTTGAGTATATTCGCCCAAAAATGTTATTGATTATCTACCATGTTCCTTTCGTTTTACAAACATGTGATTCATAGTCGGTGAGAGTGCGGGGGGGGGGCATGTTCCACATAGCGAACCCTAGGATTGGATAGGATTCAGAATGGAAGTCATTCGAATGTTTTAAATAGGAAAGCCCCATTAAAGACAATGATTCTGATACAAGGCATCGAGTAATCTCAAATCAGAGAGACTTGAGCTTGGACAAAATGGCGTAATAATGTTGTTTGTGAATTGAAATGAAATGAAATGGGGTTCAGCGTGCTTTTGTTGAACTCCGACGAGGGTGATGAAGACGAGCATACAGTGTGCTATGAGGAATGGCTAGACAGCTGTCTTTGTCCGGCCCTCGATCCAATCTGTTTCACAGAGAATTACTTACGAATTTTCTCTGTAACAGATGACTGTCCATAACACGTTCGTTGACTGCACGCGGCCTTAGTCATTGGCTCAACGGCTCGTGCAATGTTTACTTAACACCTAACTGCTTCGGGCAAAATGATACATTTTACTCATTTTAATACCCATTTACACTAAATAGGAAATATTTTTTAACTACAAATACTTCAAACGTCTTTATTCATTTTTCTTTTAGCTCAAAAAAATCTTTGAGAATTTAATTTGTCGGAGTAAAAAAGTTAATATGCCGTACTCATTAAGCCTCGTCGATGTCATGCTTATCAGTGATTGTAGCGGCCAAGCGAATATTCACTGCGGGATCAGTTTGCCCTCGATCCTGCACCACTGACAAATGAAAACACACCGGAAAATCCCGATGAACTTTCTCGGCCAATGCAAGGACCTCCTGGCTAACGAGTGATCGTCTTTTTTACCCACTCAGCCATCGTGGCCCTCACGTAATAACACGTCATACTTGGACCCCCTGATCCAAACTGATCCCGCAGTGAATGTTCGCTTGGCCGCTACAATCACTGATAAGCATGACATCGACGAGGCTTAATGAGTACGGCATATTAACTTTTTTACTCCGACAAATTAAATTCTCAAAGATTTTTTTGAGCTAAAAGAAAAATGAATAAAGACGTTTGAAGTATTTGTAGTTAAAAAATATTTCCTATTTAGTGTAAATGGGTATTAAAATGAGTAAAATGTATCATTTTGCCCGAAGCAGTTAGGTGTTAAGTAAACATTGCACGAGCCGTTGAGCCAATGACTAAGGCCGCGTGCAGTCAACGAACGTGTTATGGACAGCCATCCGTTATAGGGATAATTCGTTAGTAATTCTATGTGAAACAGGTTGCCCTTGATCAACGCAGAGATTATTCGTCAACATTTGTATCAATTCATCAAATTAATTAACATAATTGTTTAGCTTTATGCTGTAAAACTAACATTGCTTTTCCTACGAATCTTATTTTCTTATATAAATTCATTTTCCGACTAATATTTTCGATGGATCGAGTTTCCTGAAGGAATGATTTATCTATAATATATAAACTATGTTTTGTATTTTTCAGAGCCTAAATGTGGAGAATCGTTTTGTCTGTAGTAAACTAGTGATGCTATGCCAACCCATTGTACACTAAGTAATAAACTATTATTTAAAGATGACACTTTAAACCATATAGTAATATTTAACCACTTCTTTTCTTTAAAATAATTGAATGCTATTTAGTTCTTTCGTTATAAATTATAATTCTAAGACATCAATATATTCATCTAAATCAATAACTACAATATATTATTCAACTGTACTTATAAAAACATAAATCAACTAGTACAAGATTTTAAAATGTAACCCAGATGGAAACTTAAAATACGTTATGCAAGAGCAAAATCTGCTTATTATAGGTCTTTCTTTAGGCCTGAAATGTTATCTAAATAATCAATTAGACATGAATTAACATATCCAGACAATAATAAACTCTTGATGTCAATTCTATCCTTTGATGTTGGCGGATTAAAATTGTATATGCCGCTTAATGGCCTTTGATAATTAAATCAATCAAGTGGATAATCGACACTATGCTGTTTATATTAATGATTTGAGTAATGATGACCGAGGCTATGTGAATATTTCAAACGCTTTTTTCTCGGCTAATAGTGGATCAATTTGACTGAAATTTTCAACAAATTACCTTTACACTATCTAGTTTTTAACTATTATAGTGAGAACTGCCATCTCTTTGTCTTATCTCCCATAATGTAACTAAGAAGTTTGTTTTTTGTTGTTTATTTACCTCAGGTTGCTGATTTGAGCATTGAAACATCTTGGGGGTGGGGGCTGTATTAACGTGAGACGGTTTGTAATAATCCACCCAAACCTAACCTTCAAGATACATGGACTCCGACTAGCAATTATTTGCCCATTGACTTCAATGTTAAGTGGCTGTAACATCACAGGCTGTAGCCTTTTGCTCAACATTCCGTCGGTTCCAATCTTTATAGGCACAATGGAGACAACACTTGACAATCTCCTCATCAAATAATTTTGTAAGGCGGTTGACAGTTTAAATTTTTTGCCACGGGGTTTTGAACACTCGACCTCTGGGCTAATGGGCCAGGGTCTTACTCATTTAGCCACCGTGACCCTCTCTAAAGTATTTAGCAATGGAATTACCTATCTGTTTAGCCAAAGCAGTCTATTTTACCATTACAAAATTTATATACCCCCACCCCTTTTGCATATGTATTCTGGGGTGATTTACACTATTACAATTAAAAGATTACAAATAAATTAGAAATATATACATTGTAACAATAATGTAAAGATTCTCAGACGGGAAAGGGGGTTCACGGTGGCTAAGTGGACAAGGCGTTGGTCCGCTAGCCTGGAGGTCGGGTGTTCGACCCCTGCATTGGCTGAGAAAGTTCATCTCGATTTTCCGGCGTGATTTCCCCTTGTCAGTGATGAAGAAGGAGGGTCCTGACAAGGACAGCTGCCTAGTCGTTCGGATGGTACAAAAAACCAAGGTCCTGTGTACAAATTGGAGTGCACGTTAAAGATCCCTTGGCAGTTAGAATTCGATATAAGAGTATGCCGTAGCCCCGCTGTTCGGGCAAAATTTCCCTCATAGCTCACTGTATCGCTTCTTCCACTAGCCCAGGTTAGGTGCAAAAGAGTAGGATGTTAAACCCCATTTCATTTCATTTCTAAAATGGGAAAGCTTTTAAAAATAAATTTATTTTTAAATTTTTGCAGTTTAGTATATTTCTCTGCCATAAATAATAGCCAGGGCATTTCACGGAACATCTGGATTCAAGTTTCTCAAAAGTTAAAGAAATATAGACAGTTTTTATTGTCAGTTTAAAATATTGAGACATTCAGCTATAACCACAGAAATTGTCACGACCACGCAGGTTTATCAGACTTAAGTCGAAACAGAAACACTTATTGTCCAAAACATAATAAAAGTTATACATGTATTACTTTTATTAATTCCACTTCATCATTATTTTGTTTTATTTCACAGTTAAATTATACAATATGAACCATAGAGCGACATAATGGGGAATAACATTCATCTTAAACACCTCAATATACTCTCTGCCAGCGGCATGTTTCATCAACATTCTTACGGACTACTCTTATTTCGAATTCCGACTGTAAGGGGTTCTTTCCGCACCTTCCGTTCTGCACCACCGACAAAGTGTAACCAACCAGTCAGGAAAATCTAGATGAATCTTAGCGAGACAGCGTCTTACCCACAAAGCCCCCTTTCTTTATTTTCTACACCATGCATCCCCCTTTCTTCATAATTCACACATACTATTCGCATACTCAACTTACGCTGTCAGCCTATAATTTTATATAATTTCGATTTACGCCCCGACCCCGCCCCCCTCCCACAAGAAAGTGCAAGGAATTTTCGAGCCGTTAAACGTTCATGAGTTTACAACCTTGATATGATGTACGGAAAAAAGCCCGCACCTTTCCTTGTTTGGAACTGACACCTCCTCCCCTCCCACCACCTGTTCACGAGGGTGGATACAGGATTTTACAACAGGTGTAGGGGAGGATTTAGCCAAACCAAAGTTTAACGTCCAGTCTACACAAGCTAGGTCATTTCGGGACCAACACACTGTAGGGGGAACCAGAGAAAACACACTGGGTTGTATTAAAGATGGGTTGTCAGGAAAGTATTTATTGGGTGGTTATTGCCAATAAAAGTATGGCAATTTTAGTATATATGGAAAGTAGAAATATCAAATCCTACTAGGAAAATACTGGAAAACACTCATGGAGCGTATACAGGACAAAAATGTAAGGGCTCCCCTAATCCACAGCCCGACGATTAGGACTGTGCACGCCTGACGTCGAAGGCTGCACGAGTACATTGAGCGCTTTGTGTACATGTTGATAAACTTTATGAAGAGATAGACGTACAGCACTTTCTGGGATAAAAATCACGAAAAAAGACGCAGGCAGTGGATAATCCGAGAATTTAATTAGGATTCGATATTTGTAATAAATAGTCAGCTATTACAGACAACATCGTCTTGTGTATACAATGAATCCCCCCCCCCCCGTCTCAATAGGTACGGGCAGGTGTAATCCCCTGACGCTAACATGACTTCTTTTGATCGATTTCTATAGCAGAGTATACTCCGCAATTACAATGTTTTGAGAAGGATTTGAAGCAAAATTATGATAAATTGATTAGTTTGAATATATTTTTAGTCCTAATATATCATCAAATCACCCAGTCTGTGCCCGGGAATGCAATTTTAAGAGTTTGTTACATTCTTTGTTGCAGTTTCACATGCTCACACAATATTTTCAACTAAGAGATGTAAGAAATAAAAAAAAACCCAGCCAAATTCAAAGCGGAGCGAACTTAATAAATGTATTTTAGGTCTTTGAAGCTTTATAATTACAATATATTGTTCAGAAATGGGGTTTAACGTCCACTCGACACAAACTAGGTCATTCGGGATTAACATATGGTTTAATTTTATTTCAATAATTCGCTTGCGCGCAGGGATTTTTTTAGCAGTGGGAGGAACAAGACTAAAACGTGCTAGTCACGAAATGACCTAGTTTGTGTCGAGTGGACGTTAAACCACCCTCTCTAGCTGCAGTGGGTTCGCCCCTGTCTATCTGTGTGATTTAGGTCAATCTTTGTGTAGATAACAACATAAACAGCTTTAGGGCCTATATATTGATAACAACAAGTTATAAACAAGTTATAGAATAATTGGTCACCCCACTACATGTAAGTTCTAACTTATAGTTCTTAAGCACCTCATATTTTAGGGTTAAAATTATTGTTTTTGATATCGGGGTAGTGGTGGTGGTGGGGGGGGGGTGAATGGTTAGCACGTGTACGCTGTATGATGAATCTGTAAATGAGTCAACTGGTGTGGTTTCGACTCCCTGGTTGTACGTGACAAGGTGTAGGGTTGGCTTCGAGACTCATGTGTTTTCTCCGGGACGTCCGGTTTCCCCTCTATCTGCTTTTGATCTTACCGCAGTCCATCGTTTTGTCGTGTTCAACGGGTACATTTAGATGTATAAAGACGAGCCTAAGTGCTCTTATACCTGTTTTCTTTAATGTTATCTATTAACTCAAAATGTCGGCTACCTGTCTTATCGTTTCTTGTATTAGAGCATTTGACTCGTATGAACCGACCAAACTTCACTCGTTTTACTTGGAATAGACAAAATGGAATAAAGAGAGGCATGGTGATCCTTGGTTCAGCCATATCACACGGGTGGAAGCGGACGTTAAATAAAGATATTTACAAGGCGTCCCCCAGATGTTGATGGAGGCGTTCTTCTTATTCTCCTGATGCAACACAGAACGGGTGGCCTAACAAGGGATGGTGGGAAAGTCCTGTGTAAACATTGGAGTGCACGCAAAGAAGCCCCGAAATAAGAGTATAGGCCATATCGCCGACTAAATGTCCCTCATATCACACCACATGCCGTATTCACATTTTAATTATCCCGGTTGGAGCAGACAAGTAGGACGTTAAACCCCATTTTATTTCTTTTATAGAGGTATTACTGTAAGACGTGTCAGTGTAAGAAGTAACATATATGTAATCAAAATGGCGGAGTTGAAAGTGGATTATAATTATTTAGGAAGAACGGGTCTTCAGGTTTCCAACCTGTGTCTCGGTACGATGACGTTTGGTCAAGGACCGGGCGCGGTAAGTACATTTTGGTTCTAAGTTGTGTATAGGTTCGGTGTTCGATCCCTGCATTGGCCGTGAAAGTTCATATTTCCCGGCGTGGTTCACACTTGTCGGTGATGCAGGGCGGAGGGACTGACTAGGACAGCTGTCTAGACGATGGGACGAAAAACCTCTACATTGGCGTGCACGTAAAAGATCCCTTGACAGGTGGAATTCAATATAAGAGTAGGCCGCAGTGTTGCTGTCAGGGCAAAATTTTAATCCACACTGTATGACGTATACCAGTCTTCATTAGCCCAGTAGGGGGTGGATTAAACCCATTTCATTTCGTTTCGTTCAAAGGGCCTTTTTATCGTTTCTCGGAATATTCACCGTATAAATGATGCACAGAACGATCGTCTGTTCTTGTGAGACCGTTGGGGAGGGGGGTGGCCGAATAGTTAACGTGCACTCGCTTTATCATACGGCCTGCCATTGAGTCAACTGGCGTGGTTTCGAATCCCCGGGTGTAAGTGGCAAAGAGTAGAGGCGCCTGTCCAGCCTCGTGGGTTTTCCCCAGGTACTCCCCCCCCCACACACACACTACGCGCAAGCGAATTATTGAAATAAAATTTAAAAAGCATATGTTAGTCCCGAAATGACCTCGTTTGTGTCGAGTGGACGTTAAACCCCATTTCCATCTCTCCTGGGAGACATGTACCGTTATATTAAAAGAAAGTATTGAGCGCCATTATCGGTTTAAATATAGCATTAGTCGTCTGTCAGTCGAGGTATGATTTTAAAATAAGTGTTTCTCGACTTGGAGTGAAGCATTTTCGGCATATTCCCTTTACATCATCTAGTTTTTAACTATTATAATGAGAACTGCCAGATCTTTATCTAACCTTCCACAGTGTATGTTTAAGGGTAATTTTAAATGTTAATATTGTACAGGATGATTTACCAGGTTGTAATGAAGAACTATCACATCGGATATTAGATAGATATGTAGAATGGGGAGGTAATTTTATAGACACCGCTGACTGCTACTATAATGGTGGTTCCGAATCGGTTGTCGGTAACTGGTTGAAAAAGTAAGTTTCCTCTTTCTGTTTAAAATACTCATCCATTTACGTCGTTTGTGTAATTTTTTTTCCATTTTGATTGAAGCCTGTATCATTACAACCCTGGGACCAGGGACGGATTGGGACCGGGAACCAGCCCGGGCTCCCGTGTCGGAGCGATCTCTTTTACTGGCCGTGGCGGCCCGTTAAAGCCACCGGCCACATACAACACGATTATCATCGCTCCATGGCCGGTCCAATACCCCCCCCCCACTATATAATGATCAGCAGAAAAGTTTTTTTTTAGACGAATTGGACAACGGTCTCGGCCCAATCCGCCCCTGCCTGGGACTGTACAGCGCAGTATCCCCCTGAAACCATTCACCTCTGATTAGACAACGTGTATTGCACGTGTTTACGGTAAAGGGGGATAACGTGCATATAAGTTCGGGAATTTCGGACTAATATAGCAACGGCTAGATGTTGAAATACACGCCTTCGAATTATTGATAAAACATTAATTAGCTTATCCAGACAACAATGAACTGTCGATGGCATCGCTAGCCTGTGATATTTACTGGATTAGGATCCGATTTCTGCTCAACTTTCATTCATGATTTAATAATGAAATGGATAATCGAGACTATGTTTTTATCGCGCCGAAAATTCAATCGATAAATTCTCGGTTCAGAGTAGATCAATTTGATTGAAAGTTTCAGCAAATTCTCTTTACGTCATCTAGCTTTTAGCTATCAATTTTAAAACTGCAAGTTGTTTATCTTATCTCCCATAATGTATCTTTAATACGACTTATGTTTCCACCCAGACAACAGAGGGATAAATACATCCTAGCCACAAAAGTGTTTGTGTGGACTGATAAATCTAATATCAACAGCCAGGGTTTAACACGACGTCACATTGTTGAAAGTATTGAGAAAAGTTTAGAAAGATTAAATACAGATTATGTGGATCTCTATCAGGTTAGATATACATATTTCTTCTACTTATACTAGCCAAATATATGTCAAAATAATCACCGATTAACTATTCGTGGTCGGACTCATGCACTTGGCAAGGTATGCTACACCCTTGCTTGGGTAGTTCTGACATCGTTTGGTGTGCTTCAACGGAGACGCTATGACTTAGGCCAAGTTCCCACTGCCATACGGTGCGTCACTTGTCCCTAATAGAGACTTTTGGCAAACGTAAATTTCTGGTCCGTATCGCGTATCCGTATCGATTTTGTGTGTGACGTCAACAATGTTTGTGTATCTCTCATACGTGATACTGCACAGGAATACGGCAGCGCGTATAGAACAGCTTTCATACGGAAATGGTCCGTATAACATCGTCGTCATTTTACCGCACTTTTTGCTACTTTTAGGCGTTGAAATGTTGTGTCATAGTGTATTTATGAATCTATGTGTACCCTAAAACACGAAGGTGTATATTTGATGTGATTTTAACCATGATAAAGACTGGAATTTTAATAGAGACTTTTGGCAAGCGTAAATTTCTGGTCCGTCTCGCGTATCTGTATCGATTTTGTGTGTGACGTCAACAATGCTTGTGTATTTCTCATACGTGATACGGCACACGGATACGGCAGCACGTATCGAACAGCTTTCATACGGAAAAGGTCCATATAACATCGTCGTCTTTTTACCATACTTTTTGCTACTTTTAGACGCTGAAATGTTGTGTTATAGTAGACACTTGACTAGTACTGAAGATCTTGGTAGATAACTGACATCATGCTGTAAATAGAACTAAGCTAGCCCAGTTACCCATATGTACACGCCGCGAAAATCTGCCAAAACTCTAAAACTACCTTGACGCAACGTATCACGTGGCGATACGAATACGTGATACGGATGCGGAAAATTCCACTTGCCAAAAGTCTCTAATGATTACTTTTGATGAGATTTTCGCAGAATTTTCATATTTTCCCGTCTGACTGTCTGTCATTCTGCATGCTGGTTGATCTAAATTTAGGGAGGTGGGGCCTTGCAAATCTGCATTTAAAAGGGTATTGGTATTTTATACTTTCTGAAATGATACATTAGTGAAACCCAAAAAAGATTCGACACTAAATTTCTTTTTCAATAGCTCAGCCACTGTCGAGTGACTTTATATTCCACTCAGGAATTTGTAGACTAGGCACCTGACTAGTACTGGTGTTAGTCTTGGTAGATAACTGCCACCATGCTGTATTAGAACAAAGCGCAGCTCAGCTACCCATATGTACACGACGCGAAAGTCTGCCAAAACCCTGAAACTACATTGACGCAACGTATCACTTGGCGATACGGATACGTGATACGGATGCGGAAAATTCCACTTGCCAAAAGTCTCTATTGAGTGCACAATCAGCTGCGTTTGGATTCGGGAGATGAGTTGGATGGTTAGCACGTGCGTGTTGTATCATAAAGCCTGTCATTGAGTCAACTGGCGTGGTTTCGAATCCCCGGTTGTGCGTGACAAGGAGTAGGGTTGCCTGTCCAACCTCGTGGGTTTTCTCCAGGTCCTCCGGTTTCCTCCAAAAATGACCTAATTATTGTGCCGAGTGGACGTTAAACCCATCTCGCTCTCTCTCTCTCTCTCTCTTGGATTCGGGAACAAGATTTAACTTGTTGTCAGTGGTGCAGAAGAAACGGCCGGACAATGAACCACGTCTGGTCTTTCGGGTTAAAGAAAAAAAAACCGGACATGGATCAGTGCCTTTAAAAGAATCCTTCATGTTTAGAACTGGATGAAGTGTAGAGTAAACGGACATGGATCAGGGGCGGATCTAGGAATTTTGAAAAGGGGGGGGGGCGCAAAATGAGGGCACTGACCGTGGAGACGGGGCACGCCGCTGAGAGGGGGTTGGGGTGGGGTCCCCCAAGAAAATTATCCGTCATTTCCTTGCATCTGTAACCATTCCAAGAGCTATTTGACTGATATTTTCGTCTATGTAAACGTTCGGAACGGATATATTTGGGTCTGAGAAAAGGCACTTTAGGCAGTAAAAAAGGGCACTGTCGAAAATTAGGGGTGGGGGTGCACCCATTGAATCCGTAACTGTGGATGAACCCACGTGTCTTTACTACCCCGGTTTGTACAGAAAATTAGGAAGTTAAACCCCACGACTTTCATTTCCATGCTTCAGAAGACAGATCAGCAATTTTCAACCAACGTGTATAAGAGAATAGTTCGTTTCAAAAAGCCAGTTTCCTCCCTTGAACCGGACACGACTACTATAACTTGATCTGTGTTTACAAAATCCAGAGAGCAACCCCTGAACCGTACATTTATTTAGACCTTTTAAATGGTTAAAAATATTTCCCACCTAACCCAACTGTTATTAGTGTCTCTAAAACTACTGCTCTTTTAAATTGGGCTCCGTACTTTTGTTAGACTTAATTGTTAATGAATATGAAATATTGCCCATATAGTCCCATTATTAATTTCTCTAAAATTACTGCTCTTTTAAATTGTTTCAGATGCATAGCTGGGACTACACAACACCAATACGAGAAACCCTGTTGACGTTCAATGATTTGATACGTTGTGGTAAAATACGCCATGCTGGTTGTAGTAACGTTACAGGATGGCAGTTACAACAAATAGTTGATTTAAACAGAGAACTTGATCTTAATCCGTTTATTACTTTGCAGGTGAGTTGATCAGAATCCATTTATTATTTTACAGGTCGTAATTCATTTATTACATGTGAATTGATGGTAATCCATTTATTACATCACAGGTTAGCCCGGATAAAATATAGATCTATATTTCGTTTCTCGTTTTATATTTTCGACGGCCTTCATTTCATGAATATCTGACCGGTATTACGAACAGCTTTTGACCATATGACATCAGACATTTGATTAACCAATCATCATTGATGTTATTAGTGGATTACCCACAGTTTCGTGCAAAACATGCCTAACGCTCGCCGTTACAGACCCTTGCATTGCCTAATCTCTCACTCTAACAGATCCTAGTGTAGTAAAGACAAGTAAAACAAAATTTTGAACTATAAAACCGAAACGAAATAGGATCTGTGTTTTAATCAGATTGCAGGTGAGTTGTTCTTAATCTATTTATTATAACACAGGTTAGTTGATCTTAATCGATTTTTATACCACAGGCGAGTTGACCATAATCCATTTATTACATCACAGGCGAGTTGGCCATAAGCCATTTATTACATCACAGACGAGTTGGCCAAAATACATTTATTACATCACAAGGAAGTTGATCCACTATCGAAATATCTACCAGCCTATCGATTCTTGCTTCCTAGGATCAACTAGTGTTTGTCAGTACTTATATATCTTTATTCAAGTACATTGGGACTGGAAGATAGTGCGGCTAAAAGTGCCCATTATAAGAACATGTCGTTAATCTATACGTAATTAGGACAGTTTGTTTTTAAAGCGGCAATACGCCACCTTTATTGGGCTGAATATATAAATTAATTTATAAATTCCAACAAGTTAAGCGACAATACTTGCAATATTGAATGAAACTTATTTGAGAACACATGGAGGAGAAATTCAAATAGCACGCACCCCATTTGTTCGAAAATTCACATTACAATTGTATTTCAGTTAAAGGGGCATTAAGTAATGAAAACATACTTTGTTGAAAATGTCAGTAAAATTGGTTCACTCTAAACCGAAATATTAGATATTGAAATTTAGTCTAGTCCCACATTTGACGTTGGTATGATTTCAAAGAAAGGCTCGGTTATCCATTTTTATTTTAAATTATTCATCTCAGAATATATTCAAATCCAGTAAATATCACAGGCTAACGATGGCATCAATAGTTGATTATGGTCTGGATGGGATGAGTTCAGTTATGTCCAAATAATAATTTAGATATCATTTCAGTCTCAAAGAAAGGCCGACAATGGACCGGTTGAGCTCTTACATAATGTATGTTTAATGATGTTGTTGTTCTTTTAATTTAGCAACATTATAGCCTTGCTTCGCGTACGGATGAATTCGAGTCTTTCAATGTGTGTAAATTGAATGGTATTGGAGTTTTACCGTGGAGTCCTTTAAAAGGGTGGGTAGAAAGTTCAGTTTTTAAAAGAGTGGGTAAGAAATCAAATTTATTTCAAAACCAGAACACACTGTGTTAGGTTTGGCTGGGGGTGGTGGTGGCCGAATTGTTAGCGTGCACACGCTGTATCATACGGCCTGTCATTGAGTCAGTCGGCTGATGTGGTTTCGAATCCCCGGTTGTACGTGGAAAGGAGAAGGGTCGCCGGTCCAACCTAGTGGGTTTCCTTCGAGTATTCCGGGTTCCTCCTACTACTAAAGACCCCTACGCGCAAGCGAATTATTAAAATAAAATTAAACCATATGTTAGTCCCGAAATGACTTAGTTTGTGTCGAGTGGACGTTAAACCCCATTTCTTTCTCTCAATATTAATCAAGCGGGATTGAATGTGACTGGAAGTAGGGCCACCTGTCTTGTCTCCGGATCCCTCGGTTATCCCCCCACTGCTAAGACCCCTACGCGCAAGCGAATAACTGAAATAAAAATAAACCATGTGTTAGTCGCGAAATAACCTAGTTTTTGACGTGTGGATGTTAAACACTAATTAACCGGTATAATGAAGACAGAGAAATGGGGTTTCATATCCTTTCGATATTAGATCATCCGTTTCCTTTCGATATTAGATCATTCATTTCCTTTCGATATTAGATCATCCATTTCCTTTCGGTATTAAATCATCCATTTCCTTTCGGTATTAAATCATTTAGATGTAAAACGATGAGAAAGATCTGGTTAATCGATCAGTTCAATTAAATTCCAATTCTTGAGTCACGAAAGTCATCTAGAAATAAGTAAATTCACACTCTTAGAGTCTTAGTACTCATGAGAAATAATGTTTACTACAATGCGAACAAAGAGAATAATTAATTATATATATACACCGATACCATAAACATCCCCCCTATTAAATGGAAAAGTACATCGGCTTTCCAATCAATAGATTTTGTTTTACAGTATTTGACTAGGCAGATAAGTTTAACAACTAGGCCACAAAATGAAACAAACAATCATTGGAGTTCGATAATATCGGTTTGTTTACGGGGTTATAAATGGGTGCCATTATAACCTATGTTCCACATTTTTTTTGGCTTAAAAGTACGATATTAAACCCCATTTCATTTTCATTTTCATTATCGCTAGGGTTGTTAATCTTATGGATTAAAACTTACTTGTGGCGCCCTCTTGTGGAAATATAAACTTTACCAGTAGTATACTAAAAATTAACTTTACTAGACTAGTTGTACCCTCTCTAGTGGATATTAACTTTACTAGTGGTGCCGTGTCTAGTAAATGTTTATCTTTACTAGTGGTACCCTCTCTAGTAAATTTTATCAGTAGCATACTAAAAATTTACTTTACTAGACTAGTGGTACCCTCTCTAGTGGATATTTACTTTACTAGTGGTGCCCTCTGTAGTAAATGGTTATCTTTACTAGTGGTACCCTCTCTAGTAAATATTAACTTCACTAATGGTCCCCTTTCGAGTAAAAAATAACTTTATTAGTATACAGTCCCCTCTCTAGTAAATATAAAATTTGCCTGTGGTGCCCTCTCCAGTAAATATAAACTTATAGTTTAATCTTTACAGGTGGTATCATGTCTAGTAAATATAAACTGTACTCTTAATACTCACTCTGGTAAATTTAAAGAGTTTAAGACATTAGATAAAGAGTTGACTGTCTCGATATAATAGTTAAAATAAATAATGTAAATAGAATATGTTGTAATTTTCAGTCGTCAAATTGCTGCGAACCGAGATATTAGCCTTTGAATTTTAAGCATAGTCTCGATCTTCATTACTAATGTCGGTACGATAAAAACATAGTCTCGATTATTCACTTTTGAATTTAATCATCAATGAGCATTGAGCAGCAGATACAGTTGAAATCAAGTGAAAACCCAACATCGAGAGTTTATTATGGTCTGGATAGGTTAATTAATGTCTATTTTATAGTTTATATAACATTTCAGGCCTTAAGGCAGATTTAGCTCTTGCATAATGTATGTTTAAGCTTATGAATATTTTTTTTAACTAGAGGTACCCTCTCTGGTAAATATAAACGTGGAGAGAAGCCTGATTTACAAGATGGTAGATTAGGATGGGTGGCGGAAAATGAAAAGCGTGGAACAGTTTCGCGGCCATCATGGATTAAAACTGATGAAGATCAGAGAGTGTGGTCGATATTAGCAACATTGGAGAAAATAGCCAATTCAAAGGGTATATATGATAATTATCTTATATTGCATTAACGGTTGATGTCATTAGTACGTCTATTAAAGGGTTTCAGATTAACTATAGCAAAGGATAGATAGATAAACTGGCCCATTAATTTTCCGATCAGATCCTTGAAGCAAATTTGCCGATCCAGTACTGAAACATATTTACCGATAAAGTACCTAAAATATATTTACCGACCGATTCATTATGTATACCTACCGATCCGTCTCATTAATTCATGAAGAATATTTACCGATCAAATTCATGAAGCAAGTTTACCTACGCGATTCATTAAACTTAGCTGCCAATCCAATTTGTGAAGCATATTTATCGATGCAATTCATGAAGCATTTTTATCGACCTGATCCATGAAGGATATTTACGGACCCGGTCTCTAAACTATTTTTTTTTGGATCACTCCTTATTTCTCTATCCAGATTGATACAAGCAAATCTTTTGGTGAATCATCGTCAAAAATTTAATTGCTCCATTGTAGCAACTAACATTTGTCTGGTCTGCCAATGCATTATTCATTAAAAAACAGTTAATTATCACGAACAGAACTTTGTCGATCCTTGCAATATTTCTCTTTGATTATTAAGTGTAATTAAAGATAGCTAATCACTGAACACGTCGTGCTGTAGAGGGCCGGTGACTCTTTTAGTTGCCGAGGTTACTTGCAGCTTCTGGAATCAAAACCGTCACAATATTAACACTTTAGCCATAAGTAGTTATAGGTCATGTGCACGTGGTAGGGTATGCCCCTTTGTTATTTGGCACATTCACATAGCTAAACATTTCGTGTGGTGATATTTTGTGTGTTGGTTTACAGGTAAAAGTATGGCCCAGGTGGCGCTACGGTGGTTGATACAGAGAGATGTTGTAGCATCTGTTATAATTGGTGTCAAAAATTTAGAACAATTAAATAACAACATGGCGGCCAGTTCCGGTTGGAAATTAACCAAGAGCGAGGCAAGTATTTGTATCAAGGTGGTTTATTAGTAAGCTCTATACACGCGCAGGTGGTTTCTGAACTCTGTATATTAGAGACATACCAATGCATATTTATTGCAATATGGTTTTTGACATTTATTGTTCACCCAGAATGCGCGACGAGTGTCATAGTTCACAGAAAAACACGTTCCGTCATTCATGTAATGACAGCCTACTTTTAGCAATATGGGTACCATGGTAGTCTATCGGCCACGGAATTGGATCTTCGACTAGAAGTCCCCGGGTTTGAATCCAGTGGGATAACGTAACCGGTGTCCGCCTATGTCCATACTAACACAGTTGAAAATTGATGGAAAAGTACACGGTGCCGTCCGGTTAAAAATTAACCGTAAAAAAAATTGAAAAAATGGGATATGTTTATGACACCTATTCCATTTCATTACTTGCAATGTAGTATGGGAAGACGAACTTCTCACATTTGGGGATTAGAGAAATATGCATTTGTTGGGTCGCTTATGAGGATGATAAAATTCTATGTCGTAAAGAGGGTGGGGTGGGGGTGGCTAAATGGTTAAAGTCAGCCATTGAGTCAACTGGCGCGGTTTCGAATCACCGATTGTACGTGAAGTAGGGTCGTCTGTCCTACCTCGTGGGTTTTCGCTGGATCCCCCGGTTTGCTCCCACTGCTAAAGTGAATTATGGAAATAAAATTGAACCGTATTTCAGTCCCGAAATGACCGAGTTTGTGTCGAGTGGACGTTAAACCCCACCCTCTCACTCTTTCCCTCTCTCACACAATTCTATGTCTAGTCGTTCGGATGGTACGAAAAACCGAGGTCCGGTGTACACATTAGCGTGAAACGTAAAATATCCCTTGGCGAATGGAATTCCATATATAGAGTTGACCGTAGCGTCGCTGTTCAGGCAATTACAGGACGTTAAACCCCATTCAATAACATTCCATCTATGCCTTGTTTTCTTTTCAGATGGAAGAATTAAACGAAGTATCAATGCCGGAGATACCTTACCCACAAAATCAAATATTTAGATTAAATCACGGGAGAAAGAACAATTTTCTACCAGACTGTTTCGTTGGGGATATTGTAGACTAAATAATTTTAAAAGATCAATTTTCTATCAGTCTGTTTCGTAGGGATATTGTAGAGTAAATCATGGCAAAGAACAATTTTTTACCAGACTGTTTCGTTGGGGATATGGTAGATTAAATCATAGTAAAGAAACAGGTTTTGTTACCCGACTGATGTTGTAATGCAGATTAATTAAACATGTTGAACACGATTTATTTTTGCAGTTTCTTCACGGCTATATTTTTTAAAACATTTTAAAAACTGCAAAGCTTCACTTTTTAAAACTTACGGTGGGTGGTTTAACTGCCTGTCACTCGAGATTGCCCAGGTCATTATTAACAGTAATGGTTGTATCCCTTTATACAAACGATAATCGTCTTGTTTCAGATTGAAAGAAAACAATTATAGAACCTCCATTGTTCAGAAAAAATCGTTTTACAACCCTTTTTTTATATCGATTTCCCATTCCTATTATAGTAGACAGTGATTCAGCTCAAAGATCTACCCGACTTTACTTCGCCCACAGTCAAAGTTAATAAAGCAAGAAACATTACCGAAGAAAGTGATTTACCGCCCCGTTGGCAAATTCAGATAACTAATTTACTTTAAGGATTTGTAAAAGTCTCTGATTGTGAAAATCTCTAAAACAATCTGATTAAATCACAGCTCCTGTTTCGTTTCGTTTAATTTGTCTTTAACAGACTAGGATGTGCAAGAGTTATAGTCCTGTAGAGGAAGGTGTGGGGGGGGGGGGTCGCCACCCGAGCTGTGAATTTATGAGAACAAGTTTTACTAGACCAGATCTTTGTGTGGATTCCGAATCTGGTGGTGATCAGGCGTATGAGGGGGCGTTTTCGAAAGTATATAAAAAACGAAACGAAATATTGATTTGCATTTTAGTAAGATTGTCTCTTAAAGGAATGTTAGTCTTAAATGGATACGTTGAAACATTTATCAATATTCTGCAGACGATGGTGGCAAGATATCACCACACAGGCCAGTGCCACCTATAATCTTTCGATTGAGAGAGAGAGAGAAAGACGGGGAGAGGGGGAGAGAGAGATGGGTTAAACGTCCACTCGACACAAACTAGGTCATTTCCGGATTAATACGTGGTTTAATTTTATTTCAATAATTCGCTTACGCGTAGGGGTCTTTAGCAGTAAGAGGAATTCGGAGGAGCGAGAGAAAACCCAGGAGGTTAGACAGGCGACCCTACTCCTTGTCAAGTACAACCGGTGAATCGAAACCACATCAGTTGACTAACCGACAGACCTTATGCACGAGCGAACCATACGGCCACCGTTTACGCAATACCCTACATATTTCAGCACTAATTTCGATTGGGTACAAGTCCAACTTGTGGGCCTATCAGCTTCCTCGATCGTCGCGAATACCAGGTCTCGCGCTTTCAAGCTGAAATGTCTACCTGTAATAATCGAGTTGCAAAGTTCAAGGTTCAATCAATGTCAAAGTTTCCGTGGAGGTCTCACAACCTCTGATTGGGCACAAATAGCAGTTCGGGAATTGTGAAGTAAACAAGCAACGGACAGATGTTGTGAAACTCGCAGTCGTTGCTTCAGGAATATTGAGTGTGTGTGTGTGTGGGGGGGGGGGGCTTCTGTTGCTTTAAACCCTTGCCATGTCACTAATTGACTAGAAATGATGAAACACACAACATACAGCTTTTTACTTTTTTTAATTAAACCTGTCATGCAATATTCAAAGAATGCACTAGCATTAATATAGGTACAAAAACAAAACAAAATCTTCACTCATATACAAACTTGGTATTAAGACATCCAGTAAAAATAATAGTCTCTTTCTTACACCATAATACGAGTTAATAATAAGCTATATACATTTTGCACATACCCCAGCCGTAGCCATGATACAATCCGACCATGTTCACAAAAATACACAAAATGATAAAACATAACAAAAACGTAACAATTATAAATTCGTTAACAACTTAAACATAACAAGAAGAGTCAGTCATCAATCAAGTGCCCCAGTATACCGAAAACTGTGTAATATTTGTTTCCATGGGAAAAATGAGTAAATCTGACAAATTTCAAACGGTACGAGTACTATAATTGGTTGATATGGGTACGAAGTTGTAGTCCTGGATACTTAATTAGCGAAAAATGATGGTTAGTTCGCCAAATTCCACCGAGTCACATTTGTGTTAATAACGTCCTATATGGACCAGTAACCGAGCGTGAGGTCGTCGCACCCGTCTTGGAATTATGACGTCATATCAAAAATTGAAGTCTGTCAGTTGATGCGCAACTATCCAAGGTACACGCATGCCAAATTCCATACTTGAATTGGCGGAGCGTCAGACGGAAAAACAACATGGTGAGTAGCGCTTGGGGACCCGTTCATAGTCTTCCGGCCTGTAGATACCCTTTTTTACATGACCAATCGTTTAAGTGACGGCGATTTCTCATTCCCTGATTTTAAACTACAGAAAGATACAAAAGGCACAGCAACGTCTTCAATTCCCCGTTTCAGAAACATCAAGTTAAGCACTAAAAAACTCCCTGTCATATAATTATAGCACATCAAAAAATCTGAAAAAGAAATAAAAACTTTATAGATATTTTTCTGCCGAATAGGTATATCAAATTATCAAAAACGTTATAAATATATTTCTTTGGAATAGGTATTAAATTATCAATATTTTACAAGCATCAAAAACTACCCATCGAATACGTATTAAATCGCCAATATTGTGTGCCAAATCGTACATTAAAAGCTACATAAAATGTAACTTTTAAAGTCTAGCTCTGTATAGACTGAATGAGATGGAACGGGGTTTAACGTCCTCTGCTCCAAACGGGATAATGAAGACGGGTTCTTTAAAGAATAGACCACTGTCCATTGTTGGAAATTAGTTGTTCCATTGTGCACGGTCATGTCATTAAGGTCATAAATAAAAACTCTTAGACATTTGGAACAAGAAACAATTTATAAAGTTTATTGTACTATAAATATTTTTGTTTCACGCTAAATGTAGAAGATAGTACGTTCTGGTAGAAAACAAAGCCATAAATCATCGTAATCACGTTACTAATAATGTAAAATCTATTCGAAGAGTTTCGTAAAAAGACTAGCTTTGTATATTCTTATATCCATGACAATGAGATTTTGTTGGACTTTGATGCTGAACAAAGACTTTTTTTTATTTAAATAGATGAAGTATCTTTTGTTGGGGTCTTAATTACATTAGTTCATGCTGCTAAGCTAAAAATCATTAAGGTTATCATGCAGATACGGTAATTGCTTCCTGGAGTTTAGTCCCCGTACAAGAAACCTTGACAGTTGGATTTCAATTGCTGTCCAGATATATTTTCCTCATAGCATACTGTATTAGCCCGGTTGGTTCAGATAAGTAGGACTTTAAACCTCATTCATTCATTACTTCGTGGGGTTGTGTGGGGGGTAGAAGTCGGGGTCACAAATAATAGAAACCGGAAATAAAACTAATCAGATCCAAAGCGAAAATTGTTTTTGAAATAAATAAAAAATATCTACCTTATCTCCTGCTGTAAGGGTTGGTCCGGGAACTCAAAGGCGTGGACGAATAAAAATCTAATGATGTCATCTCGCTAATAGGTCGAGCCATGATGTCACTACGAATAGCACCAGCAAGTGAGTGTGGATAGTATCCTAGCTGCTCTGGACTTTGGTACTGGTACATGTCTTTTAAACTCGGGGTCACATGCCCGGAATGCTGATACATAAACGGCTGATAAATTGGAGACTCTGAATAACACTGTTCCCGTAACACATCGTACGAGTGATAGCCAGGAACTCGGGAATCTACAGCAGGGTCTTTAGCGTTAGGTGTGTAGTAGTTGTTGACATCTTCTTGTGGTTCATAAAGGCAGGATGAAGTTCTTGGAACAAATCCCATTGCTGCATCATGTTGGTATATCATCTCACTTAAAGATGCAATATAGTTCCTGGCTACTGTCAGCGTTTTAATCTTTGAGAGACGCCTGTTATGAAGCATGCTGGACTCTGGTAAATGAGCTCGGAGGGTTTCTAAAGCACTATTAAGTTTGTCCATCCTGTCTCTTTCCTGAGAATTGGCCAACAATCTTTTGGAATCTAAATCCTCTGGGCTCAAAACCTTTTTTGCTTTTCCTCTGCGTCCACGAATTTTTCCCGGTGCCATCTCTTTTTTGTAATTTCTTCCGAAACTGTGATCTTGATCAGGGCTTGACATCACACAACTTTCATCGGACCCAGTTGGATTCCCGTTTTTCTTGGCAATGTCTGTTTCTTCGCAAAAGCTAAGGCTGCTTTCGTCACTCATGTTGCTGGTATTATTTTCTATCTTCACAAATTGCTACTGTAAATCGGCTAATATGTCCAAGGATAATGTAAAGTAGAAACCCAGTGCAGATGCAGCAATAACTAAACTCATTTGATGCTTCGAAGAATTCCAGTTCGGTTTAAATTTGCCTCCTTCAATTAACACCAATTACTAGGAACTATGTTTCAGCCAATCAGACGGATGGAGACGGCACGTGCTGAGAAGATTGAATCAACGGCCAGAACGGAAATCGGCGGGAATTCAAACATTCGGGGATTATTGAAGACACGCGTTTTAATAGTTTTATTACCCCAAGAAACAATCTGGAAATTCATAACTGAATTTGGATTTTATTTCTCCAAATTCTAATCTTCAGTTATATTTGCGTTTTTCTTTATCTATAATAATGTGTTAAACTTATTATTTAGAATATTATATACTGATTCCAGATTAACTTTAAAATTATTACGATTCATTGAATCTTTACTTTCAGTTTCTTCAAATTGCCTCTTATTTAATTATTTATTAAATAAATATATAAATACTACGCAAAAACGTAGCATGCTAAACCCCATCTCATTTCATTCATTCATTGCTTTATCAGCAGATACTTTGGTGGCCCTTTCAGCCAGTATCTTTACTATTTTATGCAATGGTGTGGGGGTTTAATGTCTCTATGAAACGATACATTTTGAGACAAACAGGTTATTTGTTATTCCTGTGGCTACGTGTGCAATGCGTTAGGAGTATTTTACTATTTAGTACCTCGATGTACCTTTGAAGTGCACGCATTGTGTACGGAAGTAGAGCCTGTCCTTATCAGTCAGGTTTAGGCTTTATTCTTTCAGCGAAATTTGAATAATATATTATCCTGCTTTGTTAAATAATTGTTATGAAAAATAACTTCATTACCGGTAATAAAAATTAATTTTTAATAATAACTTTATTAATCAAATTTCATTGTGAAAAATAACTTGATTAATAACTATTTAAAACAAACCCAGCTGTATGTTTAAAGTGTTTTGTACACACAAAAGTAAATAACATTTCATGAAATACATTGCGATATTTGACTACACTTTAAAGCATTTAAAGGGATTTTGGTTGTCAATAAACGAAGAAATAATTCATTAAACTTTAAAGTGTATTAAAGAATACATAAAAGATATATAATCGTTTATTAGGTGTGTATGGAACAAGGAGTCCATTGTATTACAACACTTATACGTTTATTAGTATATGATTGCCTTATAATTATCTCTAACGCGGCGGATGTTTGAAACGACTTCTTGATAAACGTAATTAGCCATTTAACCAGGTAATAAACTCGACCCTTCCATTGATTTAATTAATGATTAAAAGTGGTACATGTTATAATTTAGTCTTTTTATGGTTACGGGCGTGAAGTTTGTTACCAATCAAAACCAAATTGAGCGAACATATGATAGCGTTTATGCAATAGGTTTTAAAAATAAACCAGGTACGAATGAAAAGAACGTGTCATCATCGCCGCCATCTTGGAATTGTGTTAAGTGTAATGCTAAACAAAACCCTCTAAAATAAGTGGTCCTATTTTGCAAAATATGTTTCCCGTACGAGCGAATACCGTTTGAGAACATATCTAGGTGTTAAATATTGTTTTTAATAAATGCTTTGTTAACCTTTGTTGAGTTTTTCCCATGTGAGTGAATACCTGTTTAGAACTGATCTGGGTATTTGATTCCTCATATAGAAAACATTATTGTTAAAAAGTTTGCTTTCAGTTTAGTTTCTTAAGTAATTTAGTACGCTGAAATCTGTAAATGGTAATCTTTAAGATAAAAAGAATGTGGTTTATTCCCTAGATATTGTATGAGTAAGTGTAGACACGTTTAAATCCCATTATATTCATGTCGGATGATAGTTAGGCCTGGCTGTTTTTAAAATGATTTAAATCTCTGATTTTTGGTGTATGTATAATTCATATATATTATACTATTTTATTCAGAAACATTATTCTTTTTTCTTATTAATTTATTTATTGTTTCAATATTAAGATACCAATTCACAAAAAAATATAAGAGTTTCAAAATCGATCAGTGTAATAAATAATATAAAATAATAAGGAATCGCTCATTACATTATGTTACTGTATTCGTTCTTAAAAGGTTGGCGGTGTTAGAATTCCACTTAAAAGATTAAATTAATCAAATACCAGTAAAATATACTTTCTATGATTCCTTTCCTGTTTCTACTTTTTTTTTCTCTTTTGTTTTGGCATTTTGTGTTTAATGCTCTGTGTTTCTTTTTGTTCTACTAAATGAATTATAAAAATATAGTATAGCTTTCAATAATAAATCAATGATTTGTATGATTATTGTTTTAAAATTTTACTGTGATTCTAAGATATAATGTTATACACTGTGAATGTAATGTGCACTATGTACTATGTCGTTTTATTGATTTTTAAATAAAGAATAAATACCTTATTTTAAAATAAAAAAGGAAAAAAAAAATTAAAATATTTAAAACGTATTGCATGTTCGTTTCAAAGTTTCGATGAAGAAACAAAGAGTCCATTGTATTTTAACACGTATATGTTTATGATTGTGTATTACAGCTTTAATCATCTCCATCACACCAATATCCAGAAATTACCCTTTATTGTCTCTAATAGACCATTAAACTAGATACTAAATTCCGTTCTTCAGATGAATTAATTGGCTAATTACAGTGATAAATAATTTAATTCCGGGGATTTTTATTTTATTTTTTTTTGGGGGGGGGGGCGAGTACGAATGTTTATTGGTTTATTATCACATTCACAATATGGATTCCACCAGAATTTTTTTTCATTGACTTTCATTTACAATGTAATTCTTGTTTATTTTGCGAAGGGTTGAACGCCGATGCTTAAACGAATGTATGAGGTTGACTATGGAAATCTTGAGATACGCAGGTGAAATTATCCGCTCAATTTTTCGTCGTAACCCTCTTATCGCGGCTGTGAGTGTTACCCCTTCTTTCTCAAAGTCATAAATATTCACATGAAATTTCAATTCGGCCCATTTTCGGTATTTTTATACCAAAATGTCAACAAGTATTGCCAAGCCAAAAAAGAGAGGGCACGGAGAGGAAGATTATAGTGGAAATTGGTGCTCTGAATCTTGTATGATTCCAGGATGTCATTTACATTTCCGTTTCTTTTTCAATTTATCGTTGAGTTTTTGATACCATTGAAAGTTTGTCCTAATAAATAGTGAATAAAGGTCTACCCTTGTCGAATACCAAGTCCATTTCTTGTCGTTAAATCGGAAGGTGTGTGTGTTTGTGGGGGGGGGGACTCTCTATCTATAAAATAAAATGGCTAATATATCGAATTATTTTGAAAATCGGAGTAATTGTGGAAATGTTTTGTAATTATTCATTGAATCAAAACGTCGCACAACATACATGTACATGATTTTATGATTCATTGGATTAAAATTCGCGGATTATAATAAAAGGATCAGATATAATTAATGCTAGATGGTTGGTGTATCAATTGTAAAACAATAGACTATTGTATTCTAACACTTGTATGTTTATTAGTTCCTGTCTTTAATTTAATCAGGAAGCAGTGGTATCTTGGTGGGAACGATGCTTGTACGCTAACCACGGGGATTCCGGCCTCAGGTTCGGTTCCAGAGTTGGAATTCAAAATAAAAACAAGCCACTTTCAGGGCAAAATTCCCTCCAAATCACCCTGCATGCTATTTCTATGTCTTCATTTGAATGGCGAAATAAACGGTTAAACTTAATCAACTTTCCTGACACAAATAACCAGTGATACAACCGTGAGAAAACATCACTAGAGACTTTTGGCAAGTGGCATTTTCCCTATCCGTATCAAGTATTCGTATGGTATACGTGACACGTTGCGTCAGAGTAGTTTTAGAGTTTTGGCAGATTCTTGCTCCGCGTACGTATGCATCACTGAACAGAGCATAGTTCTGTACAGCATGGTGGCAGTTATCTACCAAGGTCACCATCAGTACTAGTCAAGTGTCTTGCCTACAATATCTCGCAGTGCGTTAAGTCGATATGAAAGCTGTTCGATACGGGCTGTCGTATCTTTGTGCCGTATCACGTATGAGAAATACACACACATTGATGACGTCACACACAAAATCCACACGGATACGCGATACGCACTAGAAATTTACGCTTGCCAAAAGTCTCTACTTTACGCTATGCAGTTTACTTTTCGAGTAGTCATATTACCAATAACAAAGCCAATAGATTATCAGTAGATTATATTGGCCAGCTCGACCGAATCAAATTTTCGATCGTTTGAACCATATCCTCTATTTTGAAAATGAATAAAATTTTTAAAATATTGCATATTCATTTCAACTGAAATATACTTTTATGATATGATAAAATATGATATAACGTTTATAACTGTTCGTATTTCAATATAATATAATATTGATAACGTATTTAGAGATGTTAGGATGGCTACCTTGTTATATTTTGACGACTGTCATTGGACAATGGTACTTGTTCAACACCAATTAGCACATCTAGATAAAGTCACATGACGTCTGATAAAGGAGAATTTAATAGTTACAGGCCGAGATTGTTCTACTAAAATTATACAATTGATCAATTTATTTATGGTACCACTCACACGACTAACACATTGATGACTAAATGTCAAATTTGAACATTCTAATTTGTTTCATTTCAGTGGTTTGTTTCAAATATAAGCCAAAATAGTACTACTAGAATATTTCGGCAGTATTTTTTTCTCTTTTGATTGTTTTTGGGACCGGGTGAGGGCACAGTGTTAAATGCAAATAAATGTAATATTATGTAGGAGGTACAGTCAAGAATCCGGCGAATTATTTGGTTATTTAAACCAAATTTTAAAATAAAGCTGATCTTACAAATGGGTAAAATTCAAATTCAATTTAAAAAATGGGATAAAACTTTATTCCACAGCAGCTATTCCATTTAAATGCAGTTGTAGATGTTTTTATATAGAATACATGTTTTATTTCCTTGTTAATGATCAATGAATGTTTTGTTCCTGATATAAGAACAGAGAATCTATTATATTATAACACTTGTATGTTTATTAGACTCTCTCATGACTTTAATCATCTTCATAACACCAATAACTGATAATTATCATAGTAAAAACGTAATAATCCATTTAACTAGGTAATAACATCATTCCTATTGACTTTAATTAGTCACTTATAGACAATACACGCTCATGTTTCCTGTTTATACTGCATCAAATAAAGTTTGAAATTATGTAAACTGGCGATAAAGGTAGCGTATTAAATTTCTATTAAAACACCGAATATTCATTAAAGTTCCAATAGCATATTTTTAAGTTATATTTTGAAATGTATTAAAATAAAGCCCTAAAATAAATTGAACCTATAAACAGTCCCACCTTGTTAAAGAATAATCCTATTAATTCTATAATTCATTATTGCCAGTTGAGAAATTGACAAAAATATCATTTTAACTTCAAATTCAAACGTTTGAAGATGGCCGTCCATGGAGAGGAATGGGACAACAAGGGAGGTAATTGAGTTACTATTTCCTTAATCAGCATGTGTCAGCCTTTTTAATGCCCAAAAAATTTTGCCCATGATCGTATAATAGTGAGTGGACACCCTTTTGAGCAAAAGACATAGAAATAATTATGTTTTGACTTTCTTAGAAAATATGAAATTGGAACTTTAACACAATGAATATTAATCAAATACATTGAATATTCATTAATACATCGAATATCTGTTAATACATTCAATATTTATTAATACATTGAATGTTCATTAATATATTCAAATTTATTCAAACATTCAATATTCATTAATATATTGAATATCCATTAATACTTCGACTTGAACAACTATTAATATATCGAATATTCATTAATATATCGAATATGCATTAATATATCGAAAATCCATTAATATATCGAATATTCATTAATACTTCGATTAATCTAAAGAACAGTGACTATTCATTAATACGTTGAATATTCATTAATACTGAATGTTATTTAATACTGAATGTCATTTAATACTGAATATTATTTAATGCAATAAAATTTAATACTTCGAGTATTAGCTAATTCGTTGAATATTTGAATAAATAGGGTTAATCACGTTTTGCATATTCATAGTATTCAACATTCAGGAATATCTAGGCACTTGTGATGGAGAGAGACGACATTGAATGAATATTTATTAATATATTGAATGAATATTAATTAAATACATTGAATGAATATTAATTAAATACATTGAATGAATTTTCATTAATACATCGAATAGTTATTAATATATTCAATATTTACTAACACATTGATTATTCATTAATATATTCAAAATTTATTAATACGTCCAATATTTATTAAAACATTCAATATTTATTAATGCATTCATTATTTATTAATACATTCAATATTTATTAATACATTCAATACCTATCAATATATTCAATATCTATTAATACATTTCATATTTATTAATACATTGTATATTCATAAATATATCGAATATTCATTAATACTTCGACTATTCGTAAGAACAGTGACTATTCATTGATACATTAAATATTCATGAATACTGAATAGTCTTTATTACTGAATAGTCTTTATTACTGAATATTCTTTAATGCATTAAAAAGATGTAAATACTTCGAGAATTCGAGAATTCGTTGAATATTTAAACAAATTAGGTTAAAATCATATGGGCATATTCAACATATTTCAGGAGAATTTAGGTGTGTGTTTTAGTGTGTGTGTGTGTGTGTGTGGGGGGTGGTAATACTCTGACGAATGTCATTGGACAATGTTACTTGTTCCTGGCCAATTAACACATCTAGATGAAATCACATGACGTCGGATAGACGAGAATCTAATAGCCGGGGGTTGAAATTCCTCTACTAAAATTATACAACTTGTTACAATTATTTATGGTACCACACACACGACAGCACATTGACAACAAAATGTCATATCTGAACATATATTTGGAGGGGTAGAGCGTTATGAAAAATGCAAAAATGTCAATTTAAAAACAAACAAAAAATGTTGCGGACTATCTGAAGAAGTACAGGCTTTTCAGTTGACTGATCTTTTGGATCAGGAACTGGTTGCTAACCGCTACTCGTATTGTTCTAGTTCTTCTTCTTGGGTTGAGGCTCTTCGCAAAAGCCAAAGGCTTAGTCAATTTAAGTCCGAGCTTAAGGCTCAGCCAATTCAAGTCCGATCGACATCAGTATTGGCATGCTCCTTCTTTTAACAATTCCGTATCGATTTGGTGAATAACATTTTGGAAGTCCATTCATCAACAAGGCCAGTTCCTGGTCCGTGGTATGATTGTACTTGTAGGATCAAAAAGCCCAAAGACTCCGACAAATCAAGTATGGTCTTAAATAGCGCATGTTTGCGAATTTTCGGGGAGATCCATATTCAGAACACCCTGCACCATGACATTTGCCAACACATGAATTTTATTTCATACTGAATCACACACCGTGTCCGTGTCAATTTATATTTTTCTTTTATTTTTAACATAATTTGCATTACTTTTATTTCTTGCATTCGTGTATATGGATTTGTTTGGTTTATAGTAAAGTGCTTTTGGACAGTCTCCGTGGAAATGGTGCTATATATAAAATAATCTAAATAATAATCTGATAAAACTTGGTATGCATTTTCCTCGGATAATTGTGCATCGATTGACGTCATCATCGGTTCTTGGTTCATATAGGAGGTTACACTCGTACTTATTTTTTCTGTATATAGAGCTAAATATAAAGAGAGTGAGAAATGGGGTTTTACGTTCACTTGACACATACTAGGTTATTGGGGTCTTTGGCGGTGGGTGTGTGTGTGTGTGTGTGTGCAGAGGCCTCGGAGATAACCCACGAGGTTGGGCAGACAATCCCACTCCTTGACACGTACAAACTGTGATCTAAAGCGTACGTCTTATAGACCACACCCCTCCACCCCCGCTGTCACCACAAGCGAATTTCAGAGAATTAGAAAATCTGGACCGGTTTCAATCTGATTAAAACGTAGATCCAATTTCGTTTCGTTTTTTATACATGTAGTTCAAAATTTCGTTTTATTTGTTTTTACTACACTTTATAAGATCTGGAAGAGTTGTTTTATTTGGATATATAATGTATTATTGTATGTGTGTTTTACCCGGTGTTTCTTATTAAGCCCAAGGGAATAAAGAACTTAAACTTGAATATACAGATTAATCTACTAACACATTCGGGAATATCCTTAAATCTTAAACAAAAAAAATCATACATTCACTTAGAGTTCTTTATTTGCAGCTGCAACCACTACTACAACGTCACGAGATAAAACAGGCGATCCTATTCTATGACTTGGAAATCCCAGTATTGGAACCAAGAAATGTATGGAACAAATCCACAGGTACATATGGACAGGAACGCCCTTCTTATCTATGTTA
This sequence comes from Patella caerulea, assembly GCA_036850965.1. NCBI lineage: Eukaryota > Metazoa > Mollusca > Gastropoda > Patellidae > Patella > Patella caerulea. Next base: position 67,588,033 of record JAZGQO010000010.1, on the reverse strand, counting down.
TTTTTTTCTAATTTTTTGATCCACTGTCCACATGTACCTTTGAACAAATCCCAAGCATACACACTGCTTTCTATTATCTCGGTTCTGACTTTGAAATAGAGGGCATACATAGATCGATCAAATTATTTAAGGATCGTGATGCGCGTGTAGTTAGTATTTGAATAATGTGGATACCAGTCTAATACCTTTATTGTTCTTTACGAAAAACAAAACACCCATCTTTAAATATACTTAGTACGTGGCAAATACTCATAAAGTATAAAACAAAACACGCCAGGGGCTCAACATTGGGTAAATATTCGTCTGCTTATCGATAATATTGAAACAATAAAAATAGACTTCAAATAGAGTATTACATGCAAGACGACCAACAATGGTGAGATACTCGAAATAAATCAATTTCTAAGTCATTTGATTAAGAGGGGGGACGCTCTTGCCGGGAAAACATTCTCTCCGAGCAAATCACGTGGCGTACTTCTGTCTTTATTAACCAGGTGGGTGAGAGAGAGAGAGAGAGAGGGGGATAGAGAGAAAGAGAGAGAGAGAGAAATGGGGTTTAACGTCCACTCGACACAAACTAGGTCATTTCGAAACTAACATATGGTTTTTAATTTTATTTCAATAATTCGCTTGCGCGTAGGGATCTTTAGCAGTGGGAGGAAACCGGAGTACCCAGAGAAAACCCAGGTTGGACAGGCGACCTTACTCCTTGCCACATATAACAGAGGATTCGAAACCACGCCAGTTGACTCAATGGCAGACCGTGTGATATAGCGCGCGCACGCTAACCATTCGTCCTCCCCAACCCACTCGGTGATGTAGAAATGTGAGACGTTAGTTAAAGATGCAAAATGTAAGAGGCTAAATCTGCCTATGGCAAGTCTTAATTTTTGGCTTAAAAAATCAGGTAAACCTGTAATCAAGTATCTAGATCATCGGACATCGGAGAGTTTAGATTTTACCCGTCGTTTATAAGTGTCGGTGAGTTGATTATATGATCTGCACATGCGCGTGAAATTGCAAGGTCTGTCATTGAATCAAATGGCTTTATTTCGATTCTCCGCTTGAACGTGATAAGGAGTAGGGTTACCTGTCCGACCTCGTGGGTTTTCACCGGGTCCTCCGGATTCCTCCCACTGTTAAAGATCCCTATACACGTATTTGTAAATAATGACCAGAATCGAAACATTTTTGTACGGTTGTTCTTATAGATTCAACTTGTAGGCCTACGACGTTGTAATTTGCAAATTGGGGGGGGGGGCGGTCACTAGGCCAGTAAGATGCTGGTTCACTAGCCTAGGGGTGATGGGTTCGGTATTGGCTGAAAATTCAACTGGAATGTTCCGGCGTGTTTTCCATCTTGTCAGTGGTGCAGGGCGGAAGACCTGGCAAGGTCACCTATAAGATCCTTTTGAAGATGGAATTAGATGTAAGACTAAGACTAGGTTGTAGCGTATGCCTGTTTTCATTTGGCCAACCGGAGCAGAACAGGGAGACGTTAAACCCTATTTTATTTCAGGTTCCATGGGATTCCAAACCGCTCAAATGGCGATCAGAGTCTTTACGAGAAAACACTAGATAACATCTGACAAATCAATTTCTTTTGATATAAGCGAAAAATAATTAGGCCGCATCAATAAAAATAACACTTTTTAAAAATAAACACAGATGAAAGAAAGAATTTCATGTATTTTTAATTAATTTGTGTAAGCACGTCAAGAAACTTATTTCAAATTTATAACGATATCAATTTTATTGATGTGAGAGAGCTGGGGTTATCGTCTTGTTCTTGAGGCGAAGCTCGACACAAAAAAAATTAAGGCGCCAACAATTTGAGTAATATTAATTTTTAAAAGTATACTTAATAAAGATTCCTTATTTTTCAATAAAAGATGACGAAAGACTGGTATAAGATCTTCCGCCATTTACTATTAAGTCAACGCGATCAGTGCGAATGTCATTGGACAATGGTACTTGTTCCTGACCAATTAACACATCTAGATGAAGTCACATGACGTCTGATCGAAGAGAATCTAATAGCCGGGGGTTGAAATTCTTCTACTAAAATTATACAACTTGTTACTTTTATTTATGGTATCACACACACGACAACACATTGACAACAAAATGTCATATCTGAACATATTATACTTGGAAGGGTTGGCGTGGATACCTAGTTATAGTTTGACGAATGTCATTGGACAATGGTACTTGTTCTACACCAATTAGCACATCTAGATAAAGTCACATGACGTCTGATATAGGGGAATTTAATAGAAGGATTGTTTTATTTATGTGTCACACATTTTACAATAACAATAAAAATACAATTTGAGAAAAAAAAACTAAGCGTACAACGTGAGGCCTTTAAGGCCTGTGAGACACAACAAGCATGATAAATGATCTACATTCGAAGATAATAAAAAAAAAAAAATAGATGGAAGTAACAAAGATAAAAAAGAATCTAAAAATTTGAAACGTACTAACAATAATATTTAACTATTACACGTTGGCAATCACGATTTAAATTGTTTAGAATAAACAAATATTATACTGGTCTAATGAAGATGGGCATACACCACTCAGTGTGCGTAAAGGGGTCCTTTACGTGCACGCCAAAGTGTACACTGAACCTCGGTTGTTCGTCTCACCCGAACGACTAGACAGCTCTCCTTGTCAGATCTCCGCCCTGCATCACTGACAAGAGGGAACTGCGCCGGAAAATCTGGATGAACTTTCTCGGCCAGTGCAGGGATCGAACACACGGCCTCCAATCAAAATAGTAATCAAAATATCATCATATTATGATAAAATATTTTTTATGATAAAATATTTTTTTAATGGTGGCAGCTAGGAATTTATCAGGTGCGAATTGATCACTGGGGAACACAGCTGATGAGATGATGTCCGTGTTAGGAAATGTGGGTTTATGGTGGCTATGGCATTCCATAACTTACGTTACAGATCGAAGTAAAATACACGTGTACACGTGTCATCCTACAGACCTAGATTCTTCTACTAAAATTATACAATTGATCAATCTATTTATCGTACCACACACACACGACTAACACATTGACGACAAAATGTCAATTACGCAACGAAAGTTTAATTCTATAGTACAAAAAATATATTATTTAACACGTTTCATCTTTTTGTCATATTTATCGGTCGATTATGTATGACCAAAAGCGACAGAAAAAAAGTTCCGTTACCATAGGAGCCAAAATATTGCCATCTCCTATTGATTAAAGAGGGAGAGAGAGAGAGAGAGAGAGAGAGAGAGGGAGAGAGAAATGGGGTTTAACGTCCCAGATGAAACATGACTGCGCCCATTGTGTCTTGTTTGACAATAGTGTCAAGTTCTCCTGTTAAAGTAAGCCGGTAGCCGCATCGCAAATGTATTGGCGTACATACCACTTAATGTCATACAGCCAAGACTCGATATAGGGTTCCGGAATCTGTCGAGGATTGCTGAGTGCATGTCAATGTGTAGTTATCTCCCGTTATTGATATCGAGAGTTATCCTCTTGGTATTGTTTATCCCGCCATCGTGAGTTTTACCATTAAACGTCTACTAACCAAGTGTCGTCTCGTTTTGGTTATTTCTTATCGACTGACGTTGTATTAGTTCCCTTAGGAACTCTCTCTGAGCGGACGATGTCCACTGACAGTTCTTGTTGGTCCTTATATAGCGCCATTATGAAAATACCGCTCTTCTCCACCCCTGTCTAAGGTTATTTTGGAATCCTTACTTACTGTTTTTCACCTTGATTCTAGTTTATTTGTCAAAGGAATCATTTTTTACCACAGCTGATACACATTTATAATGATTCAAGACTATTTTCAAGTAGAATTCTGCGATTAAAAACATACACAAAATACGTTTGAACTGAACAACCCACTCGGCAAACCTCGGAAGATTTCGTGAATCTAAACTCGGCTGTATGATGAATTCCGCCATATTGGAACTACTTTAAAGGTCCCGGATGAAACATGGCTGTGCCCATTCCAAACACAAGTTGGCGACCTATTTGGCTAGCGACCTATTCGACCGATCCAGCTGTAAGATAATGACGAAATTACACTTCTATTCTGAGCTGAAGGAATGGATAAAAAATAATATATTCTACTTTCATTTGATAGACATAACGTTGGATTTTATTGGTTGATAAATAGAGACTGTTGTCTTTACTCTAAATAGGTTTCCAACGAACAGGTTGCAGCTCGATCGGTCGAATAGGTCGCTAGCCGAATAGGTTCCCAATTTGTGTAATAGCGTCAAGTTTTCCTGTTAAAGTAAACCGGTAGCCGCATCGCAAATGTATGGGCGTAGGTACATATCACTTACTGTCATACATCCGAGACTAGATGTAGTTTACGTAGTTTACGGAATCTGTCGAGATTAGCCGAGTGCTGAACAACCATTACGAGACCCGAACATGCGCAAACCGCATGTATGTTTATTTCATCGCTAAATTCTATTCTAAAATGGTGTTGAATAAAGTGATAAATGATTCCTTTTGGCAGAAAATAAAGAATCGCGGTGAAAAATAGAAGGTCAGGGTTCTAAAACAACCTAAATACACAGGAACTGCCAGTGGACATCGTCCGCTTAGAAACAGTACCTAAAGGACTAGCTTTGTAAAAACACACCATTTTAACATGTTTAAAATGATTCTCTGTTATGATTCAAAAACCCACCAGTGAAAAAAAGTCAGTAGGCCTAACCTCTCGGTAAAACTATTACTCTGTTTGATTCAGCCCAAAACACAAAACAGGCGTTTTTATCGACTTGCCTATATTCTCGGTTTCATAGTACTTTGGCGAGTTCGTTAGGTGCGTCGATTAGCCGTAAACAATTCTTAAGGTGGGACATATATGGAGAAAGCAAGTGACCACCCGATCAGATTGATTTCGCGATTTGTGGTAATCGCTTCGGAAATCGATATCGATAAATTACTTGATCCGGGTGATCAATTCGTTGTTAAATCACTATGTCCATTCAATGGTAGATAAAAACGTCAGTCTTTTGGTATGGTCTAAGCTGGTCGGTGGGGGAGGGGGGCGAATGGTTAGCGCGTGTGCGTAATATCATAAGGTCTGTCATTGAGTTAACTAGCGTGGTTTCGAATCTCCGGTTGTACGTGACAAGAAGTAGGGTCGCCTGTCCATTCTCGTGGGTTTTCTCCGAGTCCCCAGTTTCCTCCCACTGCTAAAGACCCCACGACTAACTGGAATAAAATTGAACCATGTTAGTCCCAAAATGATGTAGTTGTGTCGCATAGACGTTATGTCCCCCCCTCTCTCTCTCTCTCTCTCTCTCACTCTCTCTCGCCTCTCTCTCTCTCTCTCTCTCTTTCTCTCTCATAGCTGTGCTAGAATATGTCTGTGCCTCGATCACCGTGTAAATCTGCTTTCAAAATAAAAATGTTGTTTAGATGGATAATCCCAACTTTGATAATATACTGAGGTATGTTAATCAAACGTTTCCATGTGACTGAATACCCTATCCACCTTGTCTGAAAATCTCAACTCAAAACATTTAGTCCATCGGAAATGATCGCTTGATTTGCTTACGGATGTTTCGTAACTTGTTTAAGCAATTTCATTTTTCAACTGGATGAATGTTTTGATAATCGCGACGGTCATTTGTAGCTTTGCCAAGAAGATAGACATGAAATAAAATGGGGATTTACGTCCTACCGTTGTGTCCCGACTTGGCTAATAAAAACGGTGAGAAAATAGACATGATCATTTACAGAGACTTGATTTGAGAACGTATGGTCAGCTCCGTAGCGATACTGAAAGTTTGTATTTTTTCCAAAAAGTTTCACCGAGTTCCAGATAGTTGCACTGGAATAGGATAAATTTGGACAAGAAATTAAATGAAATGGGGTTTAACGGCCTACTTCTGCACCGATTGGGGAAAGTGAATATGGACTTGTTCCATACAGTGTGCAATGAGAGAAAATGTGCTTGGGCAGCGGCCTACTCTTATTTAAAATTCCAATTGCCAATGGTAGTCAGGTCAATATATGGAAAATACTCCCTCAATCCCCCCCCCCCCAAATTGCAACAAAAGGTTTCTCAACTGATTATGGTAGGGTTTAGTGTACTTTATAACATACTAAAAGTTTACCAAAATAGGCCACCCGGAAAAGTGTTTTTTCAAGATGGCGTCAAAAATGGCAACCGAAACGTTGTAACCATCAACTCAAATTTGATGATCTTGGTGTCTTTTCCTAGGTTTTGGGGGACAAAGAACACAATAAGATCATTAAAAATGATGTTGGCATATTATGCCAAAAATTGCCGCCAACGCCTCTAAATGACCACAAGTCCATAACAATAGCCGAGAAAGTTCACCCAGATTTTCCGGCGTGGTTTAGCCTTGTCAGTGATGCAGGACGGAGGGCCTGACAAGGACAGCTGTCTAGTCATGTGGATTGAACGAAAAACCAAAGTACCATGTACACACTGGTGTGCACGTAACGATCCCCCCTGGCAGTTGGAATTCGATATAAGAGTAGGCCCGACAAAATTCCCCTCTTAGCACACTGTATGGCGTATACCCGTGTTCATTAGTACCCGATAGGAGAAGAACCGTAGGAAGTTAAACCCAATTTCATTTCATTTCCAAAAGTGCAGCTGTGTTTATAAGGTGACTCTTTTTCATTCATTTATGGGCGAAGTTATGACTCTTTCATTAAGTAGCGTAGACTTAGTCTCGATTATCCAGCTTATCGTTCAATTTCGCGGGTGTGACTTGACTATCGGTTTGTGAATAAATGTCTAAATAAATAATACCTTATATAAGATTTAACGCATATCCAAAGCTTTCTTTTACTGAATTCACTTTATGCGTGAAAACGTTTGTAAATAATGCGTTATATGCGTTTTTTTTTTATAATAATAATAAAACTCCCAACAGTAGTTACCCGAGTTAACCAGAGCAGATAAGAGGTTTAATCCCTTTTAAGAGACAACAGGATTTTGACTTCAATAATAACGGATACGAATGAAACACCATCACGTGGCAATAACTGCGACTGCACTTATAGATAACACTAATTTGACATTTTGTTCTTATGTAAACAACCATTAAAATCTGACTTTCTTTTATTGTAGGAATAAAAATAGTTTACACCCCCCCCCATATAGAAATGAGAGAGAGAGAGAGAGAGAGGGAGAGAGAGAGAGAGAGAGAGAGAAATGGGGTTTAACGTCCACTCGAGACAAACTAGGTCCTTCGGGACTAACTTATCTATAATTCGATTGCGCGTAGGGGTCTTTAGCAGTGGGAGGAAACAGGAGGACCCGAAAAACAATGAGGTTGGACAGGTAACCCCAATCCTTGTCACAACAAGCGTGAAATCGAAACCACGCCACTCTCAATAACAGAACCCATGATCTGATGCGCTCGCGACAAACCATTCGCCCCAGCCACCCCTTTTTTCTTTGTGTGTGTGTGTGTGTGGGGGGGGCTTGTGTTGTCAAAAGTGTACACCATGTTCCCTCCAGTTTATTCAGACGTGCTGTCCCTTTAATTTCCTTCACTTGTTATCTAAGCGTTTTATAAAAATCACAAAAACCACCAAGGACACCCGTCCGTAATACGCCGATAAGCATGTTGAAAAGGCGGGGGTGAAAAGTTCAAAATACATATGTAATTTATATGCTTGAAATGAATTGCGTCGCTATAACCCCCATTCAAGATACTGCGGGGAACTTGTGCCTATTACAAGTAATAGATTAAAACCAAGAACAGTCCTGATAGCTTCCATAAATTAAAATATTAAATCTCAGCAAGTTTATTTTTTTGTGGACTTTACCTCAAAAGGTGTCATTATAACTATTAAAGTTTTAGACGTACTAAATTTTCTATCTCCATCTTTTTTATATATTCGACCTCTAGCTGGCCGATCACCTGTGGCTTGCGTTTGTAGTTTCGAGCCCTGGTGTGAGCGTATGTGGCATGGAGATAGGGGCGCCTTCTCAACCTCGTGGGTTTCCTCCGGGCACTCCGGTTTCCTCCAACTGCTAAAGACCCTTACGCGCATGCGAATTATCGAAATAAAATTAAACCATAAGTTAGTCCCGAAAAGACCTAATTTGTGTCGATAAACCCCATTTCTCTCTCTCTTTTATTAATATATTGGTCAAGGGAAATATAGTTTTTGGGATAAAGTTGAAATCTGAGATTATGCAAATTCATAGATTATAATTTTTTGTATGTTAAATTTCTTTTGAAAGATCTATAAAAAGATATTCGTTTCGGGCCACTATTTGTAAACAAGTTCTAAATACGCAATTTAAGTAGAATATATTTATGCAGTGTCACGATTTATTTAAATTCTATTTAAATCTAAAGGTTTGTGAAAGTTAATTAAATTCTATTTAAAACTATAACCACTGCTGTTATTACTATAAGGTCAAATATTTGACACAAGTTCCAAATAGATTTTGTTACGTACCGTTGGCCGACTGTTTGATTATTTTGAAGAAGTGGGTCATATTCGGACATTGCCTTGCCTTTTGTTGTTGGTTTAATCAGAGAGCGAGTTTGACCAGACCAAGCTGGATTTATCTGGCTCGCAGCTTTAGTGATCAAATTGCGGTTTTCTCAATTCAAATTGTGACAGCCTACTTTTAATGATGACAGCCTTGGTTTTAATTATGACAGTTTGTGTTTTAATAGCGGTAGTTTGTGTGTTCTAGATAGTTTTAATTGTAGTAGTTTGTGTTTTAATTGTGATAGTTTTGAATTTTAATTGTGGTAGTTTATGTTTTAATTGTGGTAGTTTAGTTTTAATTGTAGTAGTTTGTGTTTTAATTGTGATAGTTTGAGTTTTAATTGTACTACTGTAGTAGTTTGTGTCTTAATTGTGGTAGTTTGTGTTTTAATTGTGGTAGTTTGTGTTTTAATTGTGGTAGTTTGTGATTTAATTGTAGTAGTTTGTATTTTAATTGTGATAGTTTTGTGTTTTAATTGTGGTAGTTTGTGTTTTAATTGTGTGTTTTAATTGTGGTAGTTTGTGTTTTAATTGTGGTAGTTTGTGTATTCTAGATAGTTTTAATTGTGGTAGTTTTGGTTTAATTGTGGTTTGTGTTTTTATTGTGTTATTCTGGGTTATAATTGTGGTACTTTGTGTTTTATTTGTAGTATACTTATGGTATACTTGGTTTTAATTGTGATAATTGGTTCTAAATGTAGTGGGGTCGACTAGGTGTCCGATTGGTCTATCCCCAGTCTATAGGAAAGTAGTACTAAAGAGAGAGAGAGAGAGAGAGAGAGAGCGAGAGAGAGAGAGAGGGAGGAGAGAGAGAGGGAGGGAGGGTTTAACGTCCACTCGACACAAACTAGGTCGTTTCGGGACTAACAATTGGTTTGATTTTATTTCAATACTTCGCTTGCAAGTAGGGGTCTTTAGCAATGGGGGGAAACCGGAGGAGCCGGAGAAAGCCCACGATCTTGGGCAGGCAACCCTACACCCTGTCACGTACAATCGGGGACTCACAACCACGCCAGTCGACTCAATGACAGGCTGTATGATGTAGAGGGCACATGCTCATAACACAAAACACTGGGCGTTCACATTTCAAATCCCGGCTACGATTTGTCGAAATTCAGTTTGTCTAGCGTCCCTATGTTTTTTTACACAACGAGATACGACTTGGATTTCATAGAAATGCACCTTTAAACGCGTGTACTGCCCTTGTACAAACGAACTAGAAGGAAGTCCCTATAGAAATACCTGTTATATAGGCCTCAATAGAAACAAGTTTCATATTTGAATGACTATGATCATTACCTATGCTCTAGTAAAGAAAAAAGAAAACACAAAGGCCGTGAATAACGTAAGTGTATATATATGAGTGAGTCTAGATAACATCTAAATATGTGGTATCTAAGATATTCTACAATAATGAATGTTTAATTTTATAGGATTGTTTTATATAGAGAAACAGTATATGGTAAATTACATTTCCATTGGGTTTAACGTCCACCCGATACAAACTGGGTCATTTCGCGTCCTACATATGGTTTAATTTTATTTCAATAATTCGCTTAGCAGTGGGGGGGACTGGAGGACCCGGAGAAAACCCACGAGGTTTGACAGGCAAACCCAATCCTTGCCACGTACAACCGGGGATTCGAAACGACGCCAGTTGACTCAATGACAGACTTTATGATACACCGCATGTGCTAACCATTCAGCCATCCAAAAGCTCCGTGGGTGCGTAAGATTTTAAACCTTATTTCTTTTCCTGTATACTGATATATGAAAGGTCTATTTTGAGCCCCTTACAGCACCTATACATACTGATTATATAATTGAATATTTACTCTAAACCCTTACAATTTGGCCAACAAAGTGATATCGCGCCAAACAGAGCATGTTAAAACGCTGTATCATGGTATGATCCTATCCAGGACGGCTATACGTAAGTATTTTTATAAAGCAGGGTCAGGGATCTTTTATCGTGGTAACTTTATATTCGTATGGACTGTTTAATTTGTACCTGTTTGTTTTAATTAATACTGGCACCTGATAATACACATGAATTGGTGACGTTATACACCCAAAGGAGGCGTTCTGGTGTGATTATTCCTAATACAAAGAAGGTTAATGTTTTCGCGACCTTTCTTCGCTTTATTAGTATATGATACATTAAAGGCTTTATCCTCATATTAAGACGATAAACCAGGAATATGAACGTTAAAATGTCACAAATTATCTAAGAAGTATTTAAAAGTTGTGATAAGTGGATAAAGATTGTGTTTTTAAACAGGGAAGTACACCGATAAGGACATATTTTTAACGTTGCTATGACGTCGTTGATGGCAATGAGGTATCTAAAGGCACATTTGTTATGAAACAAGTTTAGAAACTCTGAGAACGGTTGAACTTTATTCATCATCTTCCTATCGTAAGTTCATTTATTTTATATTCTCTTTATGTAATTTAGTGAAATTTCTACAATATCGATCAATGACGGTTTAATATCGATTTCTAGTATTAAATTGCAAAGTCTTAGCTTTGGAATAGTTCGGATTCCGTACGTTGTTTGACAAGGGAGGTAACTTGTAGTTTTGTCTTGATTTCAACCTACAAAAGAAGTTTCCAGACCATTCCTATTTTGTATTATTTTGATTTAATAAAAGGGAGCATTTCAAAACACTTTTTTTGTGGGAGACTCTAGTTAAGGGGGTGGGGTGGGATGGGGGAGGAGGATGTCTTTCAACGCGTGTTCTTTGGATCATTAGGTCTGCCAAAAAGTCAAGTTGCCTTGTCTGGTGGGTTTTCTATGAGCCACCCGGCTTTTGTTCTGCATTAAGAGACACGTAAGCGCATTGTTGAAATTAGGTTGTACCTTTATGCTTCGTTCCGATAAAAACCATGTTTTGTGTTAATTGGAGAGTGGTTAGGATGGCCTAGTGGTCTAGAGTGCCGTGCTTCGACCTCTAGATGGCCGGTCACCTCTGACTTGCGGTTGAGGTTTCGATCCCTTGTGTGAGCGTATGTGGCAACTTCGTGGGTTTCCTCAGGGCACTCCGACGTCCTCCCACTGCTAAAGACCCCTACGCGCAAGGGAATTGTTGAAATAAAATTAAAACCATATGTTAGTCCCGAAATGACCTAGTTTGTGTCGAGTGGACGTTAAACCCCATCCTCTCTCTCTTTTGTGTTAAATGGACGTTGAAGGGTATTTGGCTCTATTCGTTAGATTATTAAAATAGACGAAAATGGGCGTAAAGCCGTACGGCGACCAGTAAATGCACAAATTACAAACTTGAAAAAAGTCACGTTCTCACAGCTTTCCAGGTCAGATCGCAAAACCTTGGCATTTGTTTTGACCATGCTCAAAACAGACGCCGTGACTCAGCGATCATTGAGGACCATGGAGACCACAGCACGATATCTAGCGCCCCCCCCCCCCCGCTTTTACAATACTTACGGCGATCTTGACTCGCTCTGAGGCTATTTTCCTTCGCTGTAGCAGCGCCGTAAAAATAACATCCCGGACTTACTACGGGGGATAAAAGAGCATAATATTGCTCTATTCTTTGGATTATTAAAATATACGAAAATATGTCTAAAAGCTCACATTAATGTAATATGAATGAGTATGATGCCATTTCCCACTGTCGTCAGATGCGTTACTATATAATTTCCCCACTGAGTCCACGATCTGGTACTTGCAGATACGTTCGGATTCGTTCCGATACGATCAATCAGTACGATTGCTACGACTGACCACAATATTTGACGTAAGACCTGATAGGATTACCTCTTCCCACTGCTAAAGACCCCCTTACCGCTGGCGAATTATTGAAATAAAAGTAAACCATATGTTAGTCCCGAAATGACCTAGTTTGTGTTGAGTGGACGTTAAACCCCATTTCTCTCTCTCTCCCTCTCTCTGATGGGATTACCATGATTACTCCACGATTTAACCAACGATTTTAATCGTAGCACGATACGTGATAGTGGTAAGCGAGAATAAAACGATTGATATTCACTTTTTAAAAACAATATTGTAATCTCTAATCAATTATATTCGGTCGATTATGTCTGAAACAGTTGATCTTAGGCTGTCACATGTTCACGACAAGATATTAACATCAATATTGATTGAAATTTAATTCGTGTTTTTAATTTCGAATATATTGAGTTAAAAGTTCAACGACTTTAAATCGAGGTCAGTAGTTATATATCAAACATGATATTGTATTTTGTTTAGGTAAGCGTGATGTGTTCATTATTCAATAACATTGTGTTGTCATTGAACGTGATAAGAAGATTGACTTTTGTGTCTCAAGTCCTCTCCATAATTTTGAAGTAATTAACTTGTGTATTATGTAAAATCGTAACAAGACCATTCTGTAGCGCACAGCGAATGCGACCCATAATCATGAGAGAGGGAGAGAGAGAGGGAGAGAGAGAGGGGGGTAGAGAAGTGGTTTTATCGTCCACTCGACGCATATGGTTCGATTTTATTTTCGATAATTCGTTTTCGCTTTGGGGTCTTTTGCAATGCGAGGAAACTGCAAAAGTTGAACAGGTGGTCTCAACCCTTAACACGTGCCACTGGGGAATCCAAATGACGCCACTGGATTCCTTGACAGACTTTATGATCCAACGCGCATGCGTTAAACCATAAAGCCACCCACCCCGTCCCTTCATGACGAAATAAATATAAGTCAGTATGCCACTTATGCGACGGCAGAAGTTAAAAGTAAAGTCGTCTATTATTAATATATATATTCGCGACGTCCGACAGTGCAAAAAAAAATAAAAATACCCAACGTGTCAAGAATTCGGTTATTAGGATTATCCAGATCTAAGACGATTTTTAATCGGGTGTTTTCGTCTGTAGAGATCACGTTAACACCGTGACCATACATAATACTATAATCAGGTTAAGCTGAAGGGGATTATATCAGATTAACTTTCTTCTAGAAAGACAATAATATTATAAAGTTTTAATAAGACTTAAGAATTAAAATTCACAAAGACCCATATACACGTGCCGAACCCGGTAGTCTAGTGCGTATTGCGGGAGGGGTGGGTTGGGTTAGGGTGCCGAATGGTTTACACGGGCGTGTTAGATCATCAGGTCTGTCATTGAGTCAAGTGGAGTGGTTCCAGTTCGCCTTTTATACATGACAAGGAATGCGTTTTCTCCGCCCCCCCTCCGGTTTCCTCCCACTGCTAAGGACCTCTACGCACACGAGAATTATTGAAATAAAGAACTTAACCATATGTTAGTCCCGAAATGACCTAGTTTTTGTCGACTGGACGTTGTACCCTATCTCTAATTTGGAGGTTGGAGGTTCCGGGTTCGTTCCTGGTGTAGGTCGAGATATTTCCCCGGTGTGGTTGTCCCTTGTAAGTGGTCTATTCCGTTAAAAAGTAAGCGAATAATGTAGACCTGACGTCATATTATCAAAAATCGACCGTATTTGAATTTGGCGGAGCTGTGGGCTTTTTCTAGAAAGAGAAGAACAACAAGAGAGAGCGAGAGAGAGACGTATGTCATTTCGGGACTAACATATGGTTTAATTTTATTTCAATAAATCTCTTCCTCGTAGGGGTCGTTAGTAGTGGGAGGAAACCAGAGCACCGGGGGGAAATCCACGAGGTTGGACAGGCGAGCCTACTCCTTGTCACCTACAGCCAGGGATTTGATATCACGCCAGCTGACTCAATGACAGGTTTATGATACAAGTTTATGATACAGGTTTAAGATACAGTAGCACTTGTTCCTGGTCAATGCATTAAAAATCAGTGCGTGGATTCAGTATATTCACTTTCTTTCCTTTCTTTCGCCTTTGTGTCACTATAATATACAAAGACATTTCCATGAAAGTTTAACAATACAAATAATTACATGATTTAGTCAGTCATTAATAATGCAACGTTTTGTTTACATTTTTGGTAACTAATTATTGTATATTCTGAACAAGATAAAAAGATTTCAGACTAGCGCTATTTTCAGAGATAATTGGAACGTTATGTGCAATTGGTGCCTGTTCTGTTTACAATGGTCTCGTTAAAGATGGACGATTTTGCCTATATTGAGGACTCAGTTTTTTAATCATTTAATACTTAATTAGGAAAAATATAACGATCTAGATTCTTACTGAGGAAGCAACTTTATAATACCCAATTATAACATAATATAGTTCTGTTTGGCTTAATTCTCACCTGAATCTTCACCTCATTTTAAGTTGGCCAACCTTTTTGAAATACATCTCATTATATCACCGACAATACCTTTAAACCGCTGATCTCTATATTGTTGATTTGGAATCATGATATGGTGAAAGTTCAATCTCAAAGGGAAATAGTCCAAAAATGGTTCAATTCCGGTCACTATTTACAAAGATATGACAAATTGCAACATACTCATAATCTCTGATCTTAAGCGGTACCATCCATAATCAGCAACGCTACCATCCAAAAACAGCAACGCTGCCATCCACAAACAGCAACGCTTCCATCCATAAACAGTAACGGTGCCATCCATAAACAGTATCGGTGCCATCCATAAACAGTAACGGTACCATCCGCAATCTGGAACAATGCCATCAAAAAGCAGTAATCGTGCTATCCGTAATCTGTAACGATACCATCCATTTATAAACTGTAGCGATACATTCTTTAAATCGTGCAACACTAACGTGTAATGGTGCCACCCATATTTATAACTGTGTATAATCCATAACGATTTATCCATAATCTTAAACGATGTCATCTTTGATTAGTAACGATACCATTCATAATCTGTGTCGATGACATCCATAATCAATGACAGTGCCATCTATAATCAGTAACAGTTCCATCGCCTTCCATAATCAGAAGAAAATGGTCTCAGAGCGCGTCAAGATCGTCATAAGCGGGGCGGAAACGCCAGACAGCATGCTGTGGATTCCACGGTCGCCAATGATCGCCATGTCACGGCCTTTGTTTTGAGCATATTCAAAACAAACGCCTAGGCTCTAAGAAAGCGGCTTTTTTCAAGTTTGTAATTTTTGTGGACATTTTTCGAATTGTGTGCGCGTTGGCGGCGATCTTATGCATGTTCAGGTTGCCGTACGGTCGCAGCAGCGTCCTTACTGGGGCGGTGGTGGGGGGGATCATGATTGCGGTCTGCATCCATACGAAATGTAAGGGTCTCTTCCCTTATATACATGAATGTCCAATCGAATTGAAATGAAATGAAATGGGGTTTAACGTCCTACTCTTCTGCACCTAACCTGGGCTAATGGAAGACGGACATATGCCATGCAGTGTGCTATGAGCGAAATTTTGCGTAAGGCCTACTCGAATATCGAATTCCAACTGTCAAGGGATCTTTTACGTACACGCCAATGTGTACACTGGACCTCGGTTTTTCGTTCCATCCGAACGACTAGGCAGCTGTCCTTGTCAGGCCCTCCTCCAATCGAATTGAAATAATGAAATGGGATAGAAACAGAACTGACATTTAACGTTCATTCGACACAAACTAGGTCATTTCAGGATTAACTATGGTTCAATTTTATTACGCGTAGGGATCTCTACCAGTGGGGGGAAATCGAGGGGACCCGAAGAATGCCCATGAGGTTGGACAGACGAATCTACTCCTGGTCATGCAGGGGTCCATTGGGCTATAAGCTAAGGCTCATTACAGATGAGATTACTGACAATCTCGTGAAGAGCTGAACAGTGCTCACTATAATAGTTATCCTAAAAACTTGATAAAGTACAGGTATTGGCTGAAAATTTGAGTCAAATTGATCCCCTCGAAACCGAGGATTTAGCAATTGAATTTTAGGCCTGGGCTCTTCATTACCAAAGTTGGTAGGGGAAAAACATAGTCTCGATCATCCATTTCATAATTTAATCATAAATGAAAGTTGAGCAGCAAATCGGAGCCTAATCCAGTAAATATCACAGGATTCACAGGCTAGTGATGACATCGAGATTTGATTATGGTCTGGATAAGTTAACCAGATTTAGCTCTTGCATAATGTATGTTTTTGAAAAATATTGTATGGCTCTAACATTGTAATCAGTGGGGGAGAGAATTAATGGTCTGAGACCTGCTGATAATGTCTATTGTGTATGTTGTGTATGACAAGTTTGATGGATTCGTCCTTCTATAAGTTTGTAATAAACAAATAAATAGTATAAATAGCACGTGTTAATAGAGCAAGCTTATTTTTATGAACGTATCGGCTAATATTATTAATACCTGATGTCTCCCATGGTTTTATTACAATAGATTTCAATGTAACCTCATTTACAGCCCTACTCATATTTCAATGAAAAGTGTCCCTAAAGTTATTAACAATTATTATTAGTTGTGATAATAATAGAAACTGTCATTTATTATACCTACCGAAGGTCTCAGTTTTCTATGACTTTCTTCAGTGGACAATTAAGCCTGTAGCTCACTTCAGTCATATGTCAATGAAAAGAGAAATTTAAAGGTATTACCATTTATTAATCGCTATGACAATACGAGAAACTGACATTTATTATACCTAACGACGATTTCTAGTTTTCTGAGACTCTCTTTAGTGGACAATTTCACGTGAAATATAGGATTCTAATGAAGATGCTGTAGATATGTGTGGACGAGACCTGTATGTTTAGTGTACTGGAGAATAGCGTAGTGTTATACGTGTAACTTAATACTTATCCAGAAATTTAATACTTATATATAGGTATTTATGTCAACTGACCCCATTTCTTTGAGACGGGATTGCAGAGCCTAAAAGGTGAATATGGGTTTCTCAATATTTAGTCTTACTTATGTATTTTGTTTCCATAGACACATGCACGTTGTATCATAAGGTCTGTCATTGAGTCAATTGGCGTAGTTTCGATTCCCCGGCTGTGAGCCGCATGTTAGTCCCGAATTGACATAGTCTCTCTCTCTCTCTCTCTCTCTCTCTCTCTCTGATATATTGTCTCGAGAGATTTAGGTGGTGGAATAATTAACGCGTGTGCGCTGCATTATAAGGTCTGTCAACGAATCAATTGACGTTGTTTCGATCCCCCGCTTCAACGTGGCAAGGAGTAGGGTCGCCTTTCCAACCTTATGAGAGATAACTTAGTTTTGATGACTTAAACATACACTATGCAATAGCTAAATCTGCCTAAATGTTATCTAAATTATTAAGTAGACATTAATTAACTTATCCAGACCATAATCAAGTCTCGATGTCAACGCTGGCCTCCGATATCTTCTCGATTATGACCCGATTTGCTGCTCAACTTCCATTCAAGATATAATCATGAAATTGATGACCGAGGCTGTTTTGTATTGTACCGATTTTAATCGCTAAAATCTCGATACAGAGTGGACCAATTTTACCGAAATTTTCAGCAAATTCCCTTTACATTATCTAGTTTTAACTATTATAGTGAGATTTTCCGACTCTTTATCTAATATCCGACAATGTAACTTTAATTAAGTGTTGAAAATTCAATTTTAATACGTTTAACTAGGTTAAGCCGAGTAAATATTTCCATATTGACTAAAAAATAGAATTATTTTCAGTGTAGCCTGTCTACAAATTGTGTTTACATGTTAAATAATTGATGCAGCTGTTGAAAGAGTGAATCAATATAAACAGTCAATGTTGACTTAACACTGTCATGGACCTTATAATAATACATGTATAATAACGTCCATGACACTGCTTGTAAAAATTTTAAAAAAAATGGCGTCATCCTAATTTTTATGCTTCAAAATTTGTTTCAAAATATTGCATCAGCTGTGTTTTTTTTATTATTTAGTTAGTTCTTTTAAAATCGCTTTGTCATCTATGACTCGGTGACTTTACCAGATTTTTACTATATTTAGTGACCGTGAGATGGATAACTAAAAGGCCATCTAATTAACATAATACGTCACATAGCATAAGACGCAGAGGGAGAGAGAGAAAGAGGGATAGAGAGAGAGATAGAGAGAGAGAAATGATCTCTAATTAACATAATAATAGTGCATACATGTATATATACTGAGATAAAACAATGAAGGTCCACGAATTTTTGGGGGGATGGTTGCGTTATTTTCCGAGGTTTGAATTTTGAAATTATTGATCCGAAAGGGACAGACGGAATTCTGCAAAGACAACCAATTCCGAATTCAGAAATGTGACTGCCTTTCTGATCTCTGATCAGACCGTATAGGAAAGACTGCACGCTCACTATTTGCATGTCCATAGATGAGCTGTTTGTCCACCTATGGCCGTGCATCACAAAACAAAGCAACTGGAATTTTCAACATCGCATTCCACCTGGACTTTCATTATAAAACGTGACGCGTGTGGAAATTGAAAAATGGAAGATTTGCTGACGGTGGGATGGTTGAGCATGTCTGGTTTGGAGGAGGGTGAATCATGAGTCATGTTTGTGGGGGGAGGGGGTTTCTCTTGGAGGCTCCACATACCTGTATGTGATAAGGAATGGCAGTTTGAATATCGGGAAAATATATCCCTTGCCAGACCATTTGCTGGTGCTGGTGCTGGTGGTATTGGCAATGATTTCATCTTAATGGAGGACAGTAGTTCTCGATCTCACAGAGCAGCAATTATCATTGATTATCCGTACGACTAGAGAGCCGTCCTTGTTAAAGGGACAATAACACTCTTGCTGGCTTGGCAGCTCCAGAAAATGTTTAAGTGTCCTACCTGTTGTGTAAGTTATACAACCTATTTTACTTGTCCAGAAGGTTCGAAAATATTTTAAATCAAAGTCACATTTGAAAAGGTTTACGTTAGACTTTTCAAATCAATTGGTTGAATTTTTCCAATTTTTTAAATTAGGTGTGTTAAGATGAAATTTATATCATCATTTAATTGGAATATTCTAAAATAATACGATTTGTTGAGCAGAATGAAGATTGGGACATATTATTCAGTTACAACAAGAGAGTTATTGGGGCTTTAAGACCTCCGTCCTGCGCCACTAACCAGGAGAGAACACGCTGGAAAATCCTTAGGAACTTTCGCGATCATCATCGCGACCTCCAAGCTAGCGATTCAGCGTCTTACTTGCTGCGGCTCCTATGTAATTTATTCGGTAAATATGGCCGCACTACATCATAAATTACACATACGTTGGCTCAGTGGGTAACCATATGTTAGTCCCGAAATTACCTAATTTGTGTCGAGTTAAACCTCATTTCTCTCTCGCCCCTTGGTAATAATTGCATGGTTCAGTAAATTTTTATGACCGACTATTTTGTGTGTATATAGTTCAATGTCGAATGTGATAACACGTATGTTTGTCTATAGTGCATGGTCCCAATAGATAGGCCATTTAAAACTTTTGTTACGAGCACGTATGTAGGTAACATTCAGCGGCGGATTTGATCTAAAAATACTGGTTACCAGGATACAAAGGGGGACCATGAACTGATAAATGAATCTTTTAGTAGCCTACGTGGATACTTGCATTCTAAGTCATATTCAAGTAAGGACTAAAGGACAGATATATGATTTAAAGCATGCGTGTTAGATCACTACCCCGCCCACCCCCAACTGTACCCGGATAGCTTTAAACCAGTAAAATTAATCAATGTTGGCTGACTATTAAATAATTATCAAGAAACCGTCTCATCGCTGGTCCTGGAATGGGCCGTATTGTAACAATGACAATCGACGGTAGTATATATACACTAGAGTTATCCTTTAAACTGTTTAATACCGGAAAATATTAAATATCATACGCACAGAACGTCACGTTCAACCGGCAGTCCTGTAAACCCAGAATGTTGAATCCATGTACAAATCGGTATGTAAAGAAGCTAGTAGAGAGAGAGAGAGAGAGAGAGAGAGAGAGAGAGAGAGAGAGAGATGGGTTTTACATCCACTCGATACAATACTAGGTCAGTCGGGATTAACATATGGTTTAATTTTATTTCAATCATTCGCTTGCGCATAGAGTTGTTTACAGTGGGAGGAAACCGGATTCGAAACCAGGCCAGTTGACAAATGACAGGCTTTATGATACAGCGCCCACGTGCTAAGCATTCAGCCATCCCTTGACAGTTGGAATTTGATATAAGAGTGTGCCGTAGTGCCAATGTCCGAGCAAAATTTCGCTCGTAGCACACTGTATGGCGTATGTCCGTCTTCATTTGCCAAGTAGGACGTTAAAGCCCATTTCAGTTCATTTCGACCAAACGCATTTGTGTTTACTAAGTAACTGTAACCTCTGATGTTATTATTATTATTTGTTCCCACTCGGCAAACCTCGGAAGATTCCGTAACCTCCGGAACCTACATCTAACCTCGGCTGCATGACGAATTTCGCCATATTGGAACTACTTTAAAGGTCCCGGATGAAACATGGCTGCGCCCATACCGAACACAAATGGGCGACCTATTTGGCTAGCGACCTATTCGACCGATCCAGCTGTACGATAATAACGAAATTACACTTCTATTCTAAGCTAAAGGAATGGATAAAAAATAATATATTCTACTTTCATTTGATGGACATAACGTTGGATTTTATTGGTTGATAAATAGATGAGTTAAGGCGACTGTTGTCTTTATTCTAAATAGGTTTCCAACGAACAGGTTGCAGCTCGGTCGGTCGAATAGGTCGCTAGCCGAATAGGTTTCCAATTTGTGTAATAGCGTCGTCAAGTTTTCCTGTTAAAGTAAACCGGTAACCGCATCGCAAAATGTATGGGGGGTAGGTACATATCACTTACTGTCATACATCCGAGACTAGATGTAGTTTACGGAATCTGTCGAGATTTGCCGAGTGGACAAGTTCCCTATCTGGATTTCGTTACGTACCGGTGATCCACTGTTTGGTTAACTAGAAGAAGTAGGTTATAGTGTTCTTTGTTAAAATAGAGAGCGAGATTAACCAGACCAAACTGGATTTATCTGGCTCGCAGCTTTTCGGACTTAACTGCTGTTGTTCAGTTGGAATTGTGACAGCCTTGCTTTAATTATGATTGCCTTGTGTTTCAATTGTAGTTGTTTGAGTTTTAATTGTGGTAGGCTATGTTTTAATTGTGGTAGTTTGTGGTAGTTTGTGTGTTCTAGATAGTTTGAATTGTGGTGTGCTATGCTGTGTTTGAATTGTGGTATTATGAGTTTTAATTGTTGTAGTTTGGGTTTTAATTTTGGTAATTCGTGTTTTAATTTTGGTAGTTCGTGTTTTAATTGTGGTGGTTTGGGTTTTGATTTTAATTGTGATAGTCTGTGTTTTGATTGTGGCATACTGTGTTTTAATTGTGATAGTTGGTTCTAAATGTGGTGGTGTCGAGTAGGTGCCCATTCTATAGAAAAGCAGTACTAAAAATCATACTCTTGTCCGTCTGATGATATTATATAATTCTTGGTTGTTGAAGTGTTTTTCACTTCCACAATAGGTCTAGGCCTACCTCAAAAGTCCGCCACAGAGACAAGCGTAAAATTTAAGTGCATTTGGAATAGGTAGATCCTGTAGGGATGAGGAGAAATGTTCAAATTCCGGGTTAATGTATGATGCAGCTATACAAACAATGTTTTGTTACAAATTCATTCACAACTGCTTGTGTAGTAAAAAAAAGCTTTCAAAAATGGCACCTGTAAATTGTAACATCATATTTTTAAGTCTTTATATTGAATGTAAAAATGTAATAAAAACTGCTGAACAATACGGAATAGATATTTTTAGTTTTGGGGACGCATGATATATATGATTAATAGTAGCCCCCCACCCCCCCCCCTATTCATTCATCTCATCTTTAAAGAGGACAAAGACGATAGACGTACCTCTCTCTCTCTTCTCTCTCTCTCTCTCCCTCTCTATGTCTCATCCAGATTTTCCTACGTGGTTCCCACTTGACAGTGATTCAGGACGGAGGGCTTGACAAGGGCAGCTGTGTAGACGCTCGGATAGGACGAAAAACGAAGGTCCTGTTACACGTTGTCGCGCACCTAGAAGATCCATTGACAGTAGTAATTCGATGTAAGAGTAGGCCGTAGTGTCCGGGAAAAAATTCTCTCATAGCACACTGTATGGCATATGCCCGTCTTCCATTAGCCCAATAGGAGCAGAAAAGTAGAACGTTAAAACCCATTTAATTTCATTTCTCTCTCATGAATATACTATGAATTGTTCACAGATAAATCACGTATTCGTGTTTTGATGGTCATGCTCGAATCTATGTATCCTTTGTTTAACTAGAATGATCTAGACGGAGAAAACATGTAAACCAGTTTACACTTGATATACATGGGCTATATACGCCTATCTTAAAGGGACTATATATAGTATAATAAATTCAAACATAAATTCTGAGACCACTCTTAAATATCGCATCGATGTTAAGGATGGGTCATGTGAAGCTTATATTAATTACATTGATTTCTTAGAAGGATGAATCCAACTGTAAATTCCAAGACGGTATTTAATCACAAGAACTATAATACTATAACATCTAACCAATCTGATTAAAACACAGATCCTATTTCGTTTCATTTTTCTATAGTTCAAAATTTCGCTTGAATTGTCTTGACTACACTGGGATCTGGAAGAATTGTTATGATTGACGTGTCCTGGATGATGTGAGGGATTAGCCAATGAAACGGTCTGTTATGGCGAGTTATTGGCCTTTTGATGCACGTAACTGTGGGTAAACTACTAGAAACGTCAACGCTGATTGATAAATCAATGTTTGACGTCAGAGGGTCAAGAGCCGCTCGTTTGACCCCTGGCGTTACCTCCCAAAACATCTTCAAACTTAAGTTGAGAATTTACTCAAATTTGTTCAGCTTATTTAACTAAAATATAGCCCTTTATAATTATTTTGTTAATTTTATGTATAATACATCGATAAGAAACTATGTGCAAAATTATGTATTTCTGCATCAAAGATATGTCTCATAAACAGTTATTGAAAGTTCCGCAAATTCTCAACTTAAGTCTGAGAATGCTTTGTGAACTAGGGGCCTGATCTTCATGAAGTGTTGGCCATCGGAAGTATAAAAAACGAAACGAAATATAGACCTGTATTTGAATCCTATTGGCCTCTAACATTAGTTAACAATATTTTTGATGTTTGATTGTCTGTCTAAAACGAGAAGGGACTAAGGTCACGAGAAAATAATAGACTCCATTATCTTATATCTTATATCCTATACATTTTATTTTTAGCGACTTAAGAATTACATTTTTAGATTTTTTTTTTCCTTGTAACTTACCACTGTTTTATATAAAATAAAGAAGGCCTTCTTTAAACTTGATATTACCCAATACCCACTTGAAAGACAGTATATATATAGGGGCGGTGTCGTTACAAATATCTTACTGGTATATATGTACAGCAGAGGTTTAACTTGCTATCAAGGTACACAATATACATAAACTTGTCTGCAGTCACGTCATGATAACGTGTGTATAACGAATTACACTTAAAATAGTAACGTTATAACAGGTAATCTACACGCTAAATACAAAACGTATTTAATATTTACGGTGGCTCAAGTGTGAATTGAAATTTTACTATCCCGCTACGAACGACGTTGGTGGGAGAGGCTCGGTATTGAAATGAGCTTCGCATGTCCGTCTGTTAGCCAGTCCGGATCGTATCTCATAAACCGGTCAAGAAATCTTTATGTACCGTGTATACACTTCAATCTACTATACTTTATAGTAACACAAGGTATAATTTTATCGATACACAAATACTGAGTTTGATACTAAACGACGACGTATTCTCTTGTATTTATCTCGTTTAGTATCAAACTCAGTAATTGTGTATCCATAAAATTATTCATTGTGTTTACTATGTTCAATTACTAAATGCCAATTAATCCAGATACTATATAGTAGTTTTAGCATTTGATAATTACAAATTAGGCGGAATACATAGTTTTCTGTATCCATAAGAACAATTGAGACGTAGTTTTTGGTATACACCTTGATGAAAGCGTTTCCTTGTTTTCAGAATGTGCGTCCATCGTCTGTGTGTAGGTTTTTTTTGGATCAGAGATTATTTTTTTTTCCAATTACTAAGGCTGTTCATTCGGTATAAGGAAGAACCACATTGAAATCTAAATATTCGGATTGCTAATGTCTGGCTATCGTGTCATGTACATTTGTATACACTCACATTGAAATGTAGTCGTATTTCATATGTTGTTGCCCCGTCCGTCCGTCCGTCCGTCGCTCACAATTGCTCTTAGACGCTCTAGAGTTAATATCCGATTGACTTTAAATTTATATACATTGTTTAAGGTCATCGGACGAAAAAGCCTATAGATTTTCAACGATTACTGATAATTACTGCCAGAACTTGATCACTTTGAAAAATCTTGTGGTCGCTCTAGAGGTTAAGGTTAATATCGGATTGACTTTGAATTTATGCACAGTGTTTAAGGTCAACGATTTCCGATAATTGATACCAGTGTTATGACTCTTGATCACTTGTGGATGCTTTAGGAACCATAGTCATCATTTGATTGATTTTATATTAATACACCGTGTTTACGCCTTTCGATTGACTTTCGATTGATACATAGAGTTAAGGGTCTTTAGTATATTGATTATTAATGACTTTCGATAACTTTAACAGCTGAATCAATGATATAAAACTAAACTAAAACTAAACGTTAGGATGGGCCAAATAAATTCTAATGATTTTCTGATAATTACTTCGTAAGTTGTTTCTTTTAATCAGATTTGAATGTATTATAAATGTTTCATTACCGACAAAAGTAAAAATATGTTTATTGCTCGGACGATTTAGCTGCTGGGGCCTATATTTCATTGCCCTGAAACCTATCTTAAAGCATGGTAGAACCATTCAACTCATTTACGCACAAACAAAATCATGGTAGCTTGTAATAAAATTAATTACCGTCGTTACAAATGATTTTGTTTCTTAAAAATGGTCAATTTGGGAATTTTGTGCACGATGTTGAACCCAATCGAAAGTCATAGACTTATTTTAATTGTTGGCATAATTGTGGGTGAGAATTGTTCACTGGAACTCACTGAATTACGAATTTTTAAAATCGAACATTTCGCGGGATTCGTTTAATTCAGTCTTTAAAGTTTGTGATCTTCATACAGGCCCGAGTTATTGGCCATGGAATAAAGATTTAATCCAAATGTTCATTGTTTTCGCATCTGTCCGTCCGTTGGTCCGTCCATGGCATAATTTTATTAATTTTCCAGGTATAATAAGAAGGTTTAAAAATGTTCCCTATAATTTTAGATGTGTCGAAATTATTGTTCACGACACAAGGGATTGATAATAGATAACCGTGCATTACTTGTACGAATGTTTCGGATTTATCTTGCGTTAACATCGGTTGAGGCCTATCGCAGGTCTTTCTTATGGGCCTGAAATGTTATCCATTAATTAAATTATCCAGGCCATAATCAACTCTCCGTGTCATCTCTAGCATGCGATATTTATTGAAATTTTCAGCATATTTTCTTTACGTTACCTATTTGCTAACTATCATAGCGAGAACTGTCAGCTCTTGGTCAATTCTCCAATAATGCCCCTTTAAGAGTAGTCAATTGTTTTTCGGTAGGGAGCATAACACCTTGTTAATTGGTTTAGACATAAGGTTTAAAGATAGATAAAGTGCTGGTCATTCGTGCTATATATAATAATTCAAAAATAGACGATAAAAAATGATAATATTGAAAATTTCATTCAAATTACTTCATTTTTAGCCAAATTATCACTTTTTAGTTTTGACAAGATGTGTGCATAGTGGTAATCAGGCCACTGCAACATTGACAACTTAGCCTCGCTTTTCCATTTTTAAATTAAATTTCTAAATGGCGAACCGTTCTAATCTAGTTAAAATCTGATGTCATCAAGAGTTGATTATGGTCTTTTTTGTTGATAAATGTTTAATTAATAGTTTGTATAACATTTCAGGCCTATAGAAAGACCCGCAATAGCCATATTTAGCTAATGTTTAAATTCCAGTGTTATTACATTTCAGGACAGTACCAATTGAATTCTTCTTCTGTATCTACAAATAGTTATAAAGTAAATAGTGGTTAGCCGATAGATCAAACGATTAATAGAGATGTGAGTAAATATTTATACCCAAATCGTTACTTAAAGTTACATTATGGGAGATAAGATAAAGAGATGGCAATTCTCACTATAATAGTTAAAAACTAGATAGTGTAAAGGTAATTTGCTGAAAATTTCAGTCAAATTGGTCCACTATTAGCCGAGAAAAAAGCGTTTGAAATATTCACATAGCCTCGGTCATCATTACTCAAATCATTAATATAAACAGCATAGTCTCGATTATCCACTTGATTGATTTAAGCGGCATATAGGAATTCAATCCGCCAACATCGAAGGCTAGCCTTGCCATCACGAGTTTATTATGGTCTGAATAAGTTAATTAATGTCTAATTGATTATTTAGATAACATCCCAGGCTTAAAGAAAGACCTGTAATAAGCAGATTTTGCTCTTACATAATGCTATTTTAAAGGTGCATTGTGTAAGAGTTCAACCTGCCCAATGCAGATCTTTCGCTTGGATTCAAGTGTTATATAAATTATTTTATTTCATCGAGAAGCAAGAAAACTTTTATTTTTTCACGAATGCGTAAGAGAGAGGGGGAGAAATGAGGTTTAACGTCCACTCGACACAACTAGGTCATTTCGGGACTAACATATGGTTTTAAATTTTATTTCAATAATTCGCTTGCGCGTAGGGGTCTTTGGGAGTGGGAGGAAACCGGAGTGCCCTATCTCCATGCCACATACGCTCACACCAGGGCTCGAAACCACAGCCGCAAGCCAGAGGTGACCGACCAGCTAGAGGTCGAAGCGCGGCACTTTAGACCACTAGGTCGTCCCAACCCCAACGAATGCGTATTCACTCTAAAACGACAAATATCCTCTATTTAATTAGACATTTATTCACAAGTTTTAGAAGATTGTGATGGAACTTTAAATATACGTTTATATCCAGACATCTCGGTTCCTTTCGATATTGACGCATCTCGAACCGTAACGTCCTGAATTATGGCCCCTGATTGTGCGAATAATCGATTATTTTGTTTCGCTTTTTCTCTATCCATCTCTTGCAAAATGTTACCTATCTTCCATGGCGACCGTTTATCAACTATTATAGTGAGAACTTTCAGGTCTTTATCAAAACCTGACATAATACACCTCTAAGGATGTTGTATGGCACTCTATCTGATCAGTAATTTATCCCCCTGATTTCTGAGTTAAAGGAGATCATTGAAAAAAGTACACTGTAATACTTATACGCCATGATTCGCCATGATAATTTAGAGGGGTTTATTATCCATTCGATCACACTTTTCGACCAATCAGAATCGAGGAAATTTCTAATTTGTGCTACAATAATTATTTGATTAGTTAATTACGCCCAAATCCCCAAGAATGAGCCAAATATGGGCATGTAACCCAAATATGGGCATGTATCTGGCAAATTTCCACCAAAATAAATCCGAAACGCAATTATATAAGTTTCAAATTATAAACAGGTGTGGGTCTTTTTAAAATATCATTTATTGCCGTTGTATTACGTGATGTCTATCTGATAAAACTTGTTTATGAATTAGATAGCAATATTAGGTCGGCCAATATTGCTACACACCGCTCTACTCGAATGTCTTGTCTATTAATATGGACCAGGAACTCACGGTGGCTCAGTGAGTAGGACCGTTGTTCGCTTAAAAAGGTAGTGAAGGATTCGTTCCTCGAATTTGTCTGAGTTATTTTAACGGTATAAGATGGAGTGGAGAATGCTTGCGAGAAACATGGCCCAGTCGCTCGGACGGGCGAAAATCCAAGATGCCGTGTATAGATTGGCGTGTAAGTAAAAGAACCATTGACAGTTGGAATTCGAAATAAGAGTAAACCATAGCGCCACTGTCTGGGCAATATGTTCCTCGTCGCACCTCTCATGGCCCGGGTACATTTCAATATAGATTAAGTATATGGAACCCTGTTCACAGATTTTGATGAGCGCGTCAGTTGACTTTAAAGTATTTAAGTCTTTAACTTGCTATCATCCAAAGTCTTACCGAAAAAAAGATGTCCTTTAAGACAAATAAAGGTTTTACCATAATGCGTCTCAACACCATTTGTAACACGGGACTCGGAGAACGAGACCAGACATTATTCTTTAAGTGGCATTTAGTAACTGGTAAGCAGTTTTAGTAACTGGGCAGCAGTGCCGGACTGGTAGGCCAAAGGCCCACCTGAAAGGTCATGTACAAAGGCCAACACCAGTATGTGCGCGAATGTCCGAGGGGGGTCTGGTGGATTTTCCCTCCAGGAAATTTTTTAAAAATTGACAACCGCGAACCCATTTTCCAAGCATTTCAGACCAAAGTAGAAGAAGGCAAATTTTTAATTTCCTGAAAAATTAGATAACAGAATGACTTCTTTTTTTTTGCCTTGTTTATCAGTCATTTTTTTTCTTTCTCCTGTCCTGTGTCCTGTCCTCTCATTCCTTCTTTCTTTTCTTCCATCTCCTTTCTTTCTCTTTTCTTTTTTTTCTTTCTCTTTATTCCTTTTTTTGTAGGCTTCTGCATCCTGTCCTCTCATTCCTTCTTTCTTTTCTATCCTTCCGTCTCCTTTCTTTCTCTTTTCTTTTTTTTTCTTTCTCTTTATTTCTTTTTTGTAGGCTTCTGCGTCCTGTCCTCTCATTCCTTCTTTCTTTTCTATCCTTCCGTCTCATTTCTGTCTCTTTTCGTTTTTCTTTTTTTCTTTCTCTTTATTCTTTTTTTTTGTGGGCTTAGGCCCACGTCTTTTTTTGAGCTTAGGCAGGTGGACAGGTCAGTCAAGTCCAGCACACAGACCATGTGGCAGATAAATAAAGTATAATCATATTCTTATCTGGAGAGCATGTGCAATAGACTGGAATAACCAGGCGCTATAGATTTGTCATTCGATTGAAACATCTGGCGTATTGATTATAACGTATTTGAAATTAGAATAAGAACGGAAACTACCGCCCGTTCGTTCGTTCCTGGGGTTTAACGTCTACTTCCACCTAGGGTGATATCGTGGACAAGGGAAACGACTGAATGTTAATAAGTTTATATGCATTCCGGTTAGAATATTATATGCGTTGCGACCCCTTTGTGTCAATTTGTAGGTCCCAAATATTAGCGATTTAGCTACTTTAAACAGTATATTCCGTTTAATCCTAGATTACCGCACAAGCATACGGACTTTCATAATTATTTCATACCTCGAGTATACAATCAAAAGCTATTAAGTAACTCTAATGTACTAATCCATTATCAATTATCCTGTGGTTGGTATCCACGCAAACTGCATTGTTACGTTTCGTTGATAGGTTGCTATGGTATTTTATTACTCGCACCAATTAGTATAAATTTATCCTTTGAAATGTTTCTTTTTTCTTACGAAGTAGTCTATGTCCCTCCCGGTAGTTTAGACAGGTAATTATTATCGTTGTTCTGTAAAGTCCTTCTTTATATCCATCAGATCCTCTTTTTCCAACATGAAAAGAAATGGGGTTTATCGTCCCACTCTTCTGCTCCAACTGGGCTAATGAAGATGGCGGGTGTAAACCTTATATCGAATTCCAAAAACTGCCAAGGCATCTTTTACTGGCACGTCAATGTATACACGGGACCCGGGGTTTAAGTCTCATTCGCACGACTAGACAGCTCTCTGTCCTGCACCACAGACAAGGTGAAACCATATCGGAATATCCTTATGAACTTCCTCGCACAAGGCACCCCAAGCGAGTAAACAAAGACCTTCATGTGATAGAACCCCATAACAACCAACACTTTGTGCAAAGTAACCGACGAATTTAGTTACCAAACCCCAGTAACTGGTTCCCATGGAGATTTGTTTAGATCAGTATTAGATTTTGATAACTAAACTTCATCAGAAATACAAAAGTGCAGCAAAAATTGTTTCCAAGGGAAGCCTCCGAATTCCACAGCAAATAAGCGCCTATAACGATATGTGTATACTACCAAAGTATAGCTATTGCTTGTCGCGATTATCCAGTCACTGCAATTTCGTAAATCGGTTAACTAACCCGTTTTCCTACGAAATATCAGATTAGACAACTGAGTTTTTTTTCACATTATTTACTTAAACTGTCAAGTGATACATCATGAAACTTGGGTCTTTATGTGTATTTCTTGACCAAGAACTGGAATCCAGCTCCTAGTCATCTTTCTGTTGCTCTTGTTGTCGTTTCCGGGGGCTACGAGAGCCGAAAATAAATCCCAAGACTTCTCCAATGTATGTACGATCGTCATGAACCTGACATCTTTGTTACTTGAATCGATTGCTGTGCCTTTGATATGACAGCATAATTCCAAGATGGCTGAGATGACGTCATACCCACTGCCTTGTCCGTAGTACGCCGGTACTGGTTAATCTAAGCTATTGTTTTATTTTGCAGGGATCTTGGCACTAAATTTTTGATGGGGGCCTATATAACAGTGGCTGTGTTTCTGTCTGTGATACCATTCAGTATCTACATGTATTTAATATGTAAGAAATCCAAGTTCGGCAGAAGAATCAAGAGATCTATCAATAAATGTCGTGGGAAGGAATTAGTAGATGATGATGGTAATAGTTATGTTGATGGTAAGTAGAAAGATAAACTTCTAATATACAAACCCTAAGTGACTAGTGTTATTGAGTCAACTGACGTGGTTCCGAATTGTACGTGACAAGGAGTTGGGTCGCCTGTCCAATCTCGTGGGTTTTCACCGGGCCCCACGGTTTCCTCGCACAGCTAAAGGCTCCTACGGGCAAGCGAATTATTGAAATAAGATTAAACCATATGTTAGTCTCGAATTGACCCAGTTTGTGTCAAGTGGACGTTAAACCCCATCTCTCTATCTTTCTCTCTCTCTAAGTGACTTGACTGTACGGAATGGAATAGGTTTTGATGTGAAATAAAATGAAATGGGGTTTTAACGTCCTTATTTTCGGCACCACGTGCTCAGGGGGAATTCCACTGTGCTGCGGTGTGCTCTTGTTTCGAATTCCGAGTACTGAGACTATTTCACTCCTTAATGTGGAATTTCCGTCTACTTTGCTAGGAATGTAAACTTCCAGATGATCATAATACGCCGCCGAGACCAAAGGGGCCTTACAATCAAAACGACAAGAAACACTTTCCTTTTCAGCCCGAAATGACCTCGTTTGTGTCGAGTGGACGTTAAACCCAATTTCTCTCTCTATTTCCCTATCTCTCTCTCCTTCTTTCTCCCACAGGGCGTAGAAGGTATAAGTAAGCGATCATCAGAACGTTGACCGCTAGATGGCCCTGGCATATCTCTTACCCGTAGTTTCCTCTTCGCTTTAATTATCTGTCGTTACATTTAATGGAATTCCCGTCCTGCTTTTCTGCACCAACTCGGCCCCACATCTACAACACTGACCAGACGAAACCGTACGAAATTTGTGGGACCGTTGTCTGAAATGAAATGACATTCATGCCTCGGTAAAGCTATTGTACACCAGTTTTATTTATGTTTCAGTTCTTCGGTGGCCTTATCCATCCCGTGAAACAGAAGAAGGAATTTCGAACAGTGTGTTTATGATA
This sequence comes from Patella caerulea, assembly GCA_036850965.1. Classification (NCBI taxonomy): domain Eukaryota; kingdom Metazoa; phylum Mollusca; class Gastropoda; family Patellidae; genus Patella; species Patella caerulea. Next base: position 67,555,937 of record JAZGQO010000010.1, on the reverse strand, counting down.
AATCTGCCTAGTTACGATGAGGTGATGAAAAACAAAGAATTGTATAATATAACATCGGATATTAAAGTATTTTACAGTATTAACCGGTCTGTTAACAACGAATTAGACACAGGCATTACATTTTCAAATGAACTTCAAGGTGATTCCGCGACGCCCACGAATAATTCAGAAACTGACTCAGAGCAGTCTAATACACAATCTAACTCATTACAACTCGGTGATTCACAGACTGACTCAATGCAACCCATTCATCCAGAAACAGACTCATTGCAGCCCAATCATACACAAACTGAGTCATCGCAACCAAATCATCCAGAAACAGACTCATTGCAACCAAGTCATACACAAACAGACTCATCGCAACCCAACCATACACAAACTGACTCATCGTAATCCAACCATACACAAACAGACTCATCACTCAATGCAACCATACACAAACTTACTCATCGTAACCCAGTGTTATCCAACCATACGCAAACTGACTCATCACAACTCAATCATACACAAACTGACTCATCGCAATCCAGTCATACACAAACTGCCCATCGTAACCCAACCATACACCAAGTAACTCATCGTAACCCAATCATACACCGACTGACTCATCGTAACCAACCATACACAATCTGACTCATCACCACCAAACCATACACAAACCGACTCACTGCAACCAAATCATACGCAAAATGACTCACCGAAAACCAACATCCACAAAATGCAAGCTAATTGTACATAATCTTATCCAGTGATATTGAATTTGGATGAATCTTTCAACCGAAGAGCTCGATGCAGCAAGCCCAAACTATCTCGGTGATACTTACTAACGCAACACTCAATAGAGCAGCAACCGGAACCGGATGAACCACCATCTGATTAATTACTAAAGCTGTTGTTGGACAAGTTTTTTGTGAATCCATTTGCAAGCTATAATATTGTGAAAATTGAAACTCTAAATGGAATATCAGTCCAAAAGTGGTTCCGCTCGGTTCAGTATTGAGATAGATACGATTAATTTAAAAGACGCCTTGTTTTATTGTGGTGAAAGAAAACTTTCGCATCTCCAGTTTTGTTGTTGGATGTGAATCATCCCCATTATTATATGATATTCCTATATATTGGGAAACATGCCAGTACGTGCTTTCCTGGACAACACGGTGAACGACATCACTTAAACATTTCTTGAATGTGCTCCACAGAATCCAAAGACTATGACTTATGTTTTTGTTTTCTAGCCCTGCAACTCTGTCGTTCATATATTATTAAAACATTTCATTGCAGAAAATGTTACGAGATATTAGTAAGACGAGTTATCGCTATATATTGGATACTTGTTATTATTTAACAATGTGATGAGATATCACCTGGCATCATATAAGTTTTATATTTCAACAATATGATGCAGTATTACGATTAATCATATGTGTGTGACTGATTGTGACAGGGTCCATACAATTGTTATATATTTAATAATGTGATGCCTCAGGTATCATATAAATGGTATGACCAAGTAATGTAATACAGTATCACCATGGAGCAAGCATTTGTGATGCAGTGTTACGGAGAACATTTTGTGACCATATTAATGGTATAATTTAATAATGTGATATCTTATCCCCTTGGGTCATATATTTGTAATTATGTGTTGAATAATGTGATAGGGTATCACCAATAATGATATAATTGCAATACCGGGTCATATGTTGGTTATATATTCAATAACGTGATGCATTACCACCAGATATCATATAATTTAATAATGTGATATCTTTTCCCCAGGGATTATATATTCGTTATATATTGAATAATGTGATACAGTATAACCAATAATGATATACTTGCAATGCCGGGTCATATGTTGCTTGTATATTATATAACGTGATGCATTGCCACTAGATATATGCTTTAATAATGTGACATCTTTTCCCCAGAGATTATATATATTTGTTATACTATATTTCGATACTGGATCATTTAATAACGTGATGCATTACCACCAGATATCATATAATTTGATAATGTGATATCTTATCCTCGTGGGCCATATATTTGTTATATATTAAATGATGTGATATAGTATGAGAAATAATTATATAATTGTGATACCGGGTCATATGCATATATTAAAATAACACGATGAATTACCACCAGTAATCATATAATTATTTACCTTAATAACTCAATTTAGTATTGTTATATTTTTATAATATATGACGTGATATTGAATAATTGTTATATTTTTGTAATGTGACGCAATACTGAATAATTGTTATATTTTAATAATGCGACGCATTATGGTTGCGTATTGAAGGATTGTTATTGTGACGCGGTACAACCATGCATGTATCGAATAATTGTTATATTTGAATAATGTGGTGAAGTCAGGACGCATATTGTATAATTGTTATACATGTATTTTATCACATGGCGTGGTACAACCACGTATCGAATAATTGTTATATTTTAGTGATGTGAGGGACATCTATTATTTTGATCGTGTATTAAATATCAAATGATCGTTGTATTTAATAATGTATTGAATAATTGTTATATTAATAATGTGGCACAGTGTTGACCCATATCTGATATTTTAATAGCAAAGAGATATCGAATAATAAAACTATATCACTATCTTCTGATACATTGATAGTGTAATGAATATCGAATAATCGAATAATAAAACTAAATTGATATCTGATACATTGATAGTGTAATGAATATCGAATAATTGTTATATATTCAATAATAATATTGAATAATTGTTATATTTAGAATGTGAGGTGCTATTGAGGCTTCTCAATCTGATAGTAAATGATATCGAATAATGATATATTTTAACATAATATATTTTAGTATTGTCATGTATTAAATAACTGATATATAGTTAATAATGCAGAGTGCATAAATCTACTAACTATAATATGTCGCGTGTTCATTGTTTTAAATGATCGACAGAATTATATTCAATATTTGAATATTTTATGCGAATATTTCATATTTACTACAACGCTTACAATTATGTACATTCCTGTTTTTGTTTAAAACTTTTTCCGGCCTCTTATTAATGGATTTTTGCGTGGAAACAATGTTTAAATACAGAAATAGCTAATATCATTCATCGTTTGTGTGTTATTATTAATTTATACTATATTTAAGAGTTATTCTTTCTTAGAAAAATCTCATTTCTATAGAGAGCTTTTTCAATTACTATATCTGTAAAGACTAAATCAACAAGGGGTTGTCACGCATGATACGCCCACATTTTCCAATCCCATGCTATCACATTGAATTTGAAGAAATATTAGTTAAACAGTGTAGCCACTGCTGTGTTCACAGCTTTAAAGGGGAAATGCTGGAATGAAAGATTGTATGAAAGCTAATGCCAATAGGGTTCTTCGTCTCATGGCCCCAATGCTTCTCGCTAAATCTGAAATAAATCTGTGGCCTTTAACGAGTTCAGATTCCCTTGCCCACCAGGTCTAACAAGAAATAGACATGCATCCAAACCTCCCCACCTCCCCACCCTCTCTTCAAAATGGTCACTCTAATGTTTTGAAAAAAAATCCGTTAAAAGTTACAGCCTGTATCGCATTTATAAGGCTTTCTGAAACTCTGGATAAATGAAAACCCGGAAAAAGGAAGATCGTGGAACGCTAAAAATTTATAGGGTTCGTACAGCGGACGTTAAAAATTAACACAGATGTTAATGGTTTAGGTAAGAAGTTAAATTTATTGAGTGACAAAAGTACATGGGAATATTCAACAGTCTATAAATAGTATATACATAGATCTCAACCAATCTGATTAAAATACCAGGGCCTATTTCACGAAATTTTAACTAAGATACAATCCAAATTTTAGTAATTTGGTTGGACAATATTTGACTGATTTTTAGTACTTAGCCAATCAAAATTGAAGAATCTACTAAAATTTGGATTTTATCTTTAGTTAAAATTGGGTGAAACTGGCCCCAGATCTTTATTTCGTTTCGATTTTTATACTTTCGATGACCTACACTACATGAAGATCTGATTAGTTATAGTCGAAGTTCACGTCAGGGATCAAACGAGGGGCTTTTGACCCTACAACGTCAGACATTGATTAATCAATCATTGTTGACGTTTGTTGTGGCTTACCTACATTTCCGGGCATCAAAAGGCAAAAATATCGCCGTAACGGACCGTTTAATTGGCTAATCCTTCACTTCAACCAAAACGCCAGTAATATAATAACAACCCTTCCAGATTCTAGTGTAGTGACGACAAGTAAAACGAATTTTTGAACTATTAAAAAAAAAAAAAACGAAATAGGATCTGTGTTTTAATCAGATTGCGATCTGAATAGATAATAACATCTCTCAAAATTATTACCATAATAATGATTCATAACTTGATAAATGATCGGTGAATAGAGTTTGCTTGGTGGTCGAATGTTTTAACGCCTGCGCGTTGGATCATAAAACCTTCCAACCTCGTGGGTTTTCTCAAGGGCTTCCGGTGTCTGCATCTCCCCACTGCTAAAGACCCCTACGGGCAAGCGAATCGTTCAAATAAATTTGAACCATGTGTTCGTCCTTAAATGTCCTAGTTTGTGTCGTATGGACGTTAAACCCCATTCCTCTCCCCTTACTGGTATTACATTGATGTACAGAACCTATTCATGTTCTTATCCAAGACACCCTGCCTCCCCTGGGGAAGGTCTATCCTCGAACTCGACCCATTCATCCCGCAAGAAAATATCCCGAAAACTTACAAACTTGAAAATAATCGCGTTCTCCAAGCTTTCCAGGTCAGACCGTAATACAATCATTTGCGACAATGGAGACCAGAGCACGATATCTAGTGTTTCCAGGCTTATAGCGATCTTCACCCGCACGGAGACAATTTTTCATACCGTAGCAGCACACTATGAATGCCACCACGGTCTGATGATATTGAGATAGATATTGAGAAAATTCATCCTATTCAAGGATAAAAAAAGAGATGGGATTCTCGATCGAGAATTGACAGAGTTGCAATTTGTATGGCACTGTCCTGGCATTCCAGATTCAAATGTGGTGTGGGTAGAATCCAATCTGTTTGGGTAGAATCATGATGTATTCAAATATTTCAAACATGTTGGTGGCACTAGACCGTTCGAGATAGTAACCAGGTCAGTTGACGCATGCCTGGTCGACAAAAATGATCATGTTTACTCCAGTGACACAACTATCGACAATCCTCGCTTTATATGTCCATATAAAACATCTCGTGTACACATTGGCGGGCACGTAAAAGATCCCTTGGCCGTTGGAATTCGATATATGAGTAGGCCGTAGCGCCGCTGCGCGGGCAAAATTTCCCTCATAGCACACTGTATGGCGTATGCCCGTCTTCATTGGCCCAGTTTAGGAGCAGAACAGTAAAACGTTAACCCCAAATTCCATATAAAACCAAGTATATATAAATAAAAGTGATAATAAAAATTTACTGTTGCTGCTATGATCTAAAATATCAATATTACAGATGTCAACTATTCGTGTTTCATATTGCACACTTCGACTCATAGGCGTACGAGCCAGGGGGCAAGGGGGTGGGCAACTCGGGCAAGCTGACTTGTCAGGCACAAGGGTAAAGTGAAAAAAATATATATTTGTATTGCATGTACTCATAAAGGGCCCGAAATCTAGCAAAACACTAATTTTACGGGCTGGAATAGAAGTAAAACGCGTTTGCGGCCGTCAAATGTTCCAAAATTTTCTTTGGGGCCCAAACACTTCAGCTCCGCTTCTTCACCTCTCGAAGAAAGCCGGCGCCGCTGTCTGTAAACCCGAAATATTTTCGGGCATTTCTAGTTTTACTTCACTAACTGCCATCGAGCCCTAATTTTACTTTTCTTTTAATTGAATACCACGAATTTGTACTGAGTTGACTATGGATTAAAACATTTTGTCTGGAGCCACTCTGCTTTGTGCGACATTTTTTCAGGCATCGATTATTATTTGTGAATACAGCTGCAACAGTCTGATTGGATGGTTGGAATTCAGATTTGCCAACCCGGGCTAGAACAGCAGAAAACGTATTTGCGGTGGTTGAAAATTTTCTCCGGGATGATTGATTGGTTGTTTGGAATTCGGGTCAGCTATATTGGACCAAATTGAAGTTGCTGTATTCACAGACTGGAATAGCAGGAAAACTCGTTTGCGGCAGTTAAATTTTCAAACCTTTCTCCCAACGGTCCCGTCTTTGTGGACTGTAAACGATTGATTGAAATTCGAGTCCGCCACCTTATATTAGACACTTTTAAATTGCTTAGTTCACGGGCTGAAAATGCAGGAAAACGTATTTGCAGACGTCCAATATTCTGTCTGTAAACACGAATTTTTTTCGGTCATTTCAGGTTCTGAACCCTAACTGTCATCGAGTCCGTACGCCGATGCACTTCGTGAATAAAGATTACGATTTGAATGTATCAACCCCCGCCCCCCGAGAAGTGTTCTAGTTTATTTCACATATAAATTTGCGTCGAGAAGTACAATCATTGTCGGACCAACCAAAACCACCCGAGTAGTGATTGAAACTTCCACATAGCTGCACACCAAATGGGCCATCTGGGCGACCTGGTTTCCATAAACTAAATGTGAAATTATCACTGGATCGCCCATCAACCATATCAAAACTCTTATCAATTTTAATGTTAAAAATACCAAAAAAATATCGGTCACCTGAAAAATACAAAAACAAACTTTCAAATATACTATACATCAATAAATTACCAATGGAAACAAGTAATGAAATTTGAGTACATGAAGAGCCGACGATTGTTTTGAGCTTAGATTAGGTTAACCTAACTACCATTTGAAAACTTGTTTGGAGTTAAAGTAGATAAGTCTTTAACTCCGCAGTATCATGCAAAATCTTCAAGATGGAAAACACGAATTATTTGTTAATTTCAAATAAACATTGATGCTGTGATCTTACCAGAAAAAGATGGGCTTCTGATATCCAATATTGAAGACAAAATAAACATTTCATCATTGGTACACGAATCGTGTACCATAATGCGCTTTGGGCCCAAGAAACATTGCACCAATTCAAACGGCGTATGTAGACTGGAATAACCAGACGCTAGAAGTTTGCATTCGATTAAGACTGCTGGATTATTTCGCGGAACATAACTGATTTGAAATTAGAGTAAAAACGGAAACCATTGAATGTAAATCAGTTTATATACATTCAGTTTACAGTATAATATGCTTTGCGACCCACTTGTGTCAATTTCTAGGTTCAAAATGTTAGCTATTCAGCTACTTTAAACTGGGGTTAAGCCAACTATAATTTGAATACTTGAAAAACCGACGACAGCACTTTCTGATAGCACTTTCTTCTGGCGAATCACATATTTGTGCACAATGTTTTCTTTCTTCAAACCGAGAGGGGGAAGAGGGGGGGGGGGGTTAAAGGATGCGCATTGCATCATAAGGTCTGTCATTGAGTAAAGAGGCGTGGTTAAGGTCCCCGCTTATACGTGACAAGGCGATGGATCGTATGTCCAACCTCGTAGATTTCTCTGACTCCCTAGGTTTCCTCCCACTGTTAAGGACCCTTTCACACAAGCGAATTATTAAAATAAAATTGAATCATGTTAATCCCCAAATAAAAAAATAAAATAGATTCGTGTCTTAGTTACCTGGAATAAGATAAGGTATAACAAAATCTGACTTTTCTTGACTGTCAAAGATAATCAAATCTCCGCCATCACCTTGACAAATATCTCTAGCATCAGCAAAGTTTTTGTCTGTGTCATAAATCCGAAAACAAACTCCAGATTCCCATGTATAGGTCTCGTGACATTCTACAAACAATCAGAAAGACGCAAAAATAATAAATAATTATTCTCGATTGAGTTAAATCTATCATACTATATTTATATTGGATGAGTGATTCATAAAAAGATAAATGCTCGGTTTTTGCTTACGAGTTGTCGTTAATCAAGAATCCACTTTTCGTCAAACGTTACTATTTGGGTTCTACTTTATTCTTTATTGCCTGAAGTGCAGTACTTGAAAGTGAGCTGCATAAGGAATTCCCAATTCATAGAAAATTGCGTTTCTTTATAGGATTTACATATGTGGTTTTGTGGCTTTGACTATAAATCCTAGTTTGAGATTTGAACTCAAGTTTTCCCGTGGTTACGAGTGGCCATAGCAGAGTCTTTATCAAGAACAGAATTTGTTGACGAGTTTGAGTATAAAGACTGAAAAATCCATGTGTAATCGTCCATTGGATTTCTAGGGAAACCTCTGTCGATGTTTTCATTATCCACGCCATTACCAATGAAACGATAACCCGTGTCTACGATGCGATACTATTAGATCCATTTTGTGAATCACGTTACCGGTTAATACACCATATAGATTCTGTAATAAGCCTACAATGTGAGCAGGTATGACATATTGCTTGGGTTTATTTCAAATCGGTGGTCTGTTAGGCGTGTGGTGGTAAAATTAAAGAGAGAGAGAGAGAAATGGGGTTTAACGTCCACTCAACACAAACTAGGTCATTTCGGGACTAACATATGGTTTAACTTTATTTCAATAATTCGCTTGCGCGTAGGGGTCTTTAGCAGTGGGAGGAAACCGGAGTGCCCGGAGGAAACCCACGAGGTTGAGAAGGCGCCCCTATCTCCATGCCACATACGCTCACACCAGGGCTTGAAACCACAGCCGCAAGTCAGAGGTGACCAGCCAGCTAGAGGTCGAAGCGCGGCACTCTAGACCACTAGGCCATCCCAACCCCCCTAAAATTAAAAATACAATGAGTTTTTCTGAATTAATGAATAGTAAAGACAAGTTTGTTCTTATTGGTTTAGCTAAATTTTGTAAAATTGTTATGTCGGTCTTCAAAGAATGAGGTAAATTACCTTCCCACTTTTTTTGGGTTTTTTTTTCATGCATTATATTAATTGTTGAATTTTGTTAAATTATTGTAATATCATGCCTCATGTGAGGCCTTTAGTGAAATAAAATGTTTCAAAAATGTTTCACGCCAATATCGAAAGGAGATCTTATGGTGGTAAACCTATATTTTAAGTTTCATTGAAATCGGATGAAAATTGTGACCTGTAGACTGTTCACAAACCATTGTGGATGGACGGACGAACGGACGGACGAACAGGGGCGACGACTATACACGTCCACATGAAAATGTGGGCGTATAAAAATTATGATACTGCAAACACTAACAGTTTTAAAGTTAGAATTAAATAACTTACCTCTAGACGGAGAAACGTAATAAGTCGTGTTTGAGACCTGAGTCGGAGACGTTACGTTATAAACGTTTCTATGCAAATAGCACATCTTCGTGTTGATGTCATAGAAAAACGACATACAATTCAAATTTTCAAAACACTTTTGGGCGCACTGGGCTTTATAAGAAATGACTGTTTCAAATGCTGTATTCGGATAAGCCATTTTATTATCCATGCTGTGCAATCTGTACCAGTTTATCTCATTACCATCAACAAACAAAATAAAAAATACAACGTGTAAATACAGCAACACGTTCGTCATTTTTATAGGATACGTCTGACTCGTGCCCTCACGCCATTTGGACTAACATCCTACGATTAGGCATCTCGGTAATTGTGGATATTGATGTACCCTCACGGTCAATATTAATTACTTATTTATCAATATTATCACGTTGTTAGAACTTGAAAAAATAAGATCCATTGCCTCAGGGAAGTAGACAAGAACAATGGACAATATTATTACAAGGATCATTACTTAATTTCGTGTCCCCGGTATTAGAGTACAGAGCGTACACATGTCCTTATCCAGAAACTTCGGCCTTTCCTCGGGTAGGTGTTTCCTCCGACTATACCCATTCATCCCCTAGTCAGACTGTGGTCGCGTTCTTACAGTGCTGTGGCGACCAGAAAATGCAAAAGCTCGCCAGAAAACGTTTTCAAAACGCGAGAAAATGTCCCAAAAAATTACAAACTTGAAAAAAAGCCGCATTCTCACACGTTGGCGTTCACGTTGAACATGCGCATAACAAGCGCAGTAACTCGGCGATCATTTGCGACCATGGAGACCACAGCATAATATCTGGTATTTCCAACACGCTTTTACCACGCTTATGGCGATCTTGACGCCTTCTAAGATCATTTTTCATACCGTAGCAGCGCAGTAAGGATGCCACCCGGTCCGATGGGGCTATAACAGAGAGAGATATACATGTACTGAAAACTCATCTTATCCAAGGATAAAAAAGAGAGGGGATTCTCGACCGAGAATTGCAATTGTTTGTCACTGCCCTAGCATTCCAGACTCAGATGTGGTGTGGGTAGAATCCAATCTATTTGGGTAGAATCGTGATGTATTCAAATGTTTCAAACATGTTGGTGGCTCTAGACCGATCGAGATAGTATCCAGGTCAGTTGACTCATGTCTGGTCGACAAAAATTATCATGTTTATTCCAGTGACACAAATATCGATAATACTCTCTTTATATCTCTATATAAAACATAGTACATGTATATATAAATAAAACAGTAATAATAAAACATGGGTGGGACGATTTAACCAATACTACCCAATACCACCCAATGCTACCCAAAACCACCCCAATACCACCTCAATATCCACACATACAACCAAATACTACAACAAACTGATGCAAAATAGACATATCATTTGATTTTTTTTAAAAAAAATAGAGAGTTATATCCAGGAAATGTACTTCAAATGCGATACCGATGTTTGGCTGTCACCCTTGTCTTCCTATATTGTTGCTGTTATGTTCTAAAATATCAACACTAGAGATGTCAACTATTACGATTTGAATATAACAATATCCATCAAAGTAGTGTTCTAGTTTATTTCACAAATAAATTTGCGCAGAGAAGTACAATCATTGTCGGACCAACCAAAACCACCCGAGTAGTGATTGAAACTTCCACATAGCTGCACACCAAATGGGCCATCTGGGCGACCTGGTTTCCATGAACTAAATGTGAAATCATCACTGGTTCGGCCATCAATCACATCAAAACTTTTATCAATTTTAATGTTAAAAATACCAAAAAAATATCTGTAACCTGAAAAATATGGATAAATACTATACATAAATAAATTACTAATGAGATATGGATTAACGTCCACACGACAGAAATTTGATCATTTCAGGACTAATATAATTTTATTTCAATATTAGGGGTCTTTAGGAGTGGGAGGAAACCCACGAGATTGGACATGCGAGCCTACTCCTTGTCACGCACAACCGGGAATTCGAAACCACGCCAACTGACTCAATAGTAGACCTTATCATACAGTGAGCACGTGCTAATCATTTGGCTATCCAAGCCCCCAAATTGTGAAATTATCAATGAAAACATAACTTTAGTAAATGTTATGAAATTTGAATACTTGAATAGCCGACGGTTGTTTTGAGTCAAGGTTAGGTTACGTCAATTATCATCTGAAAACCAACGATTATTTTGAGTCAAGGTTAGGTTACGCCAATTATCATCTGAAAACCAACGATTGTTTTGAGTTAAGGTTAGGTTAAAGATACATTATGGAAGATTAGATAAGGAGTTGGCAGTTCTCGCTATAATAGTTAAAAACTAGCTCATGTAAAGGCAATATGCTGAAATTGTCAGTAAACTTTATCCACTATGAACCGAGAACTAAGCGAATGAAAGTTCCGCTTAGCCTCGATCATCATTGCTAATGTCGGTAAGACAAAACTAGTAGTCTCGGCTATCCATTTAATCATTAAATTACGAAGGAAAATTTTGCAGGAAATCGAACTATACTGAGCGCCATAGAAAACGCATCACTTAGTTTTTCGTATAATAAAATGATCCTGTAAACATATTTTATTTATTTTGCTTCTTATTTTGAACAATATTCAAATGGGAATACATCAATAACGACACAGTAGATTTTGGTCTCGATAAGTTAATTAAAGTCTAACTAATAGGTTTTATAACATTTCAGGCCTAAAGAAAGACCTACAATAGGCAGATTTTGCTCTCATTTAAATGGTTGAAATCCGACGATTGGTTTGCTTCCTTGTTAACGCTTTCTTCTGGCGAATCACATATTTGTACACAATGTGTTCTGTCCTCAAAGCGAGTTGGGCGTTGGATGGCTGAATGGTTCCATCATAAGTTCTTCACTGAGTCAAGTGGTGTGGTTTCGGTTCTCCGCGTGTACGTGACAAGGAGTATGATCGCCCGTCTAAACCCGTGGGTTTTCTCTGGATCCCCTGGTTTCTCCTGCTGCTGCTAAGGGCTCCCGCGCGCAAGCGAATTATTGAAAGAAATCGAACCATATGTTATTCCCGAAATGACATCGTTTATGTCGAGTGGACGTCATTATTTCATTTTTATTTTTTTTTATATAAATAAATTAAATTAAAATAACTTCATGTCTTAGTTACCTGTATTAAGATAAGGTGTAACTGAATCAGATTTTTCCTGACTGTCAAGGATAATCAAATCTCCGCCATTACCTTGACAAATATTTCTAGCATCAGCAAAGTTTTTGTCTATGTCATAAATCCGAAAACAAAGTCCAGATAAGTATAGGTCTCGTGACATTCTACAAACAATAAAAAAAAATGTGAATAATATTTTTTCCTCGATTGAGTTAAATAATTTATCATATAGGAGTTGTATTCAACGTGTGATTCATGAAAAGAAAAAATAAATGCTGAGTTTTTGCTAACGAGTTTTCGTTAATGAAGAGCCCACTTTTGTTCAACATATCCTCATTGGACGCTGCCATTTGGGCGGCAATGCTTGAAACAAGGTGTGCGAGGAATTCCCCAATCTATGGCAACTTGCGTTCTTTATTACGGGTTAACATGTATGGTTTTCTGACTATATATTCTGACTTGGTTATATCACGTTCACAAGGTTTTGAAACAGTCTTAACAAAACCTCAAACTTGAACATAGGTTTTATACATTTTGTGTAAAATGAAAGGTCTCATTCTGGTAAATTATATTAGATTCAGGATCCAAAGTAATATTGCATAGATATAGGACTCCACGGCAACCACAATCCGTAGCTCTATTCAAATACGATAACTGGATAGAATAAACCACTGCCAGTTTTAAAGTTAGAATTAAGGTAACTTACCTCTAGACGGAGAAACGTAATAAGTCGTGTTTGAGATCTGAGTCGGAGACGTTTCATCGTAAACGTATCTATGTAGATAGCACATCTTTGTGTTGATATCATAGAAAAACGATAAACAATTCAAATTTTCGAAACATTGTTTTGCACATGCTATTTTATGACAATTAACTGTTTCAAATGCTGTATTGGGATGAGTCATTTTATTATCCACGCTTTGCAATCTGTGCCAGGTAATGTGTTTACAGTCAACACACCAGATTAGAAATGCAATTTGTAAATACAGCAACACGTTCGTCATTTTTACAGGAATCGTCTGGCTTGCGCCCTCACGCAACTTAAACTAATATCCCACGATTAGGTATCGCGGTGATTGTGGATATCGATGTACCCTCACGATCAATATTAATTACTTTTTTTTTATCAATATTATCACGTTGTTAGAACTTAAAGAAATAAAGAGGGTAAAGACAATGTCAGAAAACAACATTGTCTTCAAGAGAAGGTATTATTACAAGTACCATTGATTAATTAGAAAACAGCCAGAATCATTCTTTTAATGTCAGATTATGTTTGGGCGCACTACAATAAAAATAATCGTTCGTTTATCCGTGGTTAATTCGACTGTTCCATTTTTCATGATTATAAAGGAAATGAAATCGGGTTATACGTCCTTCCTTCTTTTCTGCTTCGACCGGAATAATGAAGACGGGTCCTACGATATGCTATGAGGGAAATTCGGCCCTTCACGTCGTTTATAAAATTGTGCGGGAGACATAAAAAGCCTCTGCCTGCCAATTTCCAAAATGAAAAAAAAAGCTCCCGTAGAAAAAATTCTTCTTAATCATAATGCAAGAGTATTGTTACATTTTCTTGAATTAAGGACAGCCCAATTTTATTTATACTTTAGTCTTGTTTAATATTTGGTGAAAATGTTTGGTGAATATGGTAGCATCAGTAGGATCAACATGGAAACTGATACCTCGAGTGTATGCAGTTTAAAAATAAACAAAAAATGAAAGTAGTTTATTAATCTTAATATTTAGAATAGCGATTTAGCTAATTCGCAGGGGTCTTTAATGACACCCGCGAAGGAAAGCTGAGGTGCGTCGAGAGGGACGGGAGCGAAAGCTCACCTTAAACGTCAAGGACTGAATTATGACGGAAATATTGCTCGGAAATGAAATGGGGTTTAACGTCCCACCGCTCTGCTCTGAACGGGCTAATGAAGACGGGAATACGTCATACAGTGTGCTATGAGGAACATTTTGCCTGGGCAGTTGCGTCTACTCTTATATCGAATTCCAACTGCCAGGGGATCTTTTACATGCACGCCATTGTGTACACAGGACCTCGGGTTTTTGTTCCATCCGAACGAATAAACAGCTGTCCTTGTCAGGCCCTGCGTCCTGCGTCACTGACAAGAGAAAAAATACCAGACAAATTTTGACCGAACAGCTATGCTTTGACCGACTGTTATATCTAATTCCAACACCAAAGGGATCTTTTACGGGCACGCCAATGTGTACACGGGGCCGGGGTTACGTCCCATCCTAACGACTAGACAGCTGTCCTTGTCAGACCCTCCGTCCTGCACCACTGACAAGTGGAAACCACGTCGTAAAATCTCGACGAACATTCTTGGCCAATACCGGCAGCGGACCCACGACCTCCTGACTAACAATCCAGAGTCTTTCCGCACTTGGCTTCTTATCATGGTCTGTTGTATTTAATGATAATGTATTGCAATCGTTAATGATAATTCATCCCCAAACTGCTCACTTGATTTAAATTCGATCAATTGATTTACGCCTCTCGATTATAGAGACTAATATATACGAAACATTATAGGCAAATCACAAGCCAAATGAAATTTTAGCAACCTTACAAAAGGAAAAGAAATATCCTACTAGGATTGTGTTCGTGCCAAATGGTATTCTTCGGAGACACAATGAAATTGAAATGAAATGTGGTTTAATGTGCTGCTGTCATGCAGTGTGCTATGAGGGAAATTTTACCCGGAGACCGGCGCTACGGGCTACTTTACATCAAATTCCATCTTACAACGGATCTGTTTGCGCATGCCAATATGTACACGGGAACGACAACGTTTTGTCCCTTACCAACCCTATCTTGCACAACTGACAAGGAGGGACCTCACCAACACCGGACTCGAACAAGGAACCTTTATTTTTGCGCACAAACGTCTTACACCTGATCCACAGTGGCCCCCAATCGTTGGAGATATAAATCTAGTGAACAAAAACATGCCAATCCTAATGGTACATGTACTAAAACAGTATATTACAAATTAAATAGAACGCAATTATCTGAAGTATTTGTACCATATAATAATATAAATGTTTCTACATTTAGGACTACTCAACATTATATTAAATTTAGACTTTATTATTTGATAGATGTATTGGGAACGGCTATTTAAAAGTTAAAATAACCACATGCTGTGTAACCACTTGGAAAATTATTATTTGGGGTTCAAAACATATTAAAAGTATGTTCACCTTTATTAACGGTGTACTACCTTGTACAAACATAAAACGAGGAAACAGCGATACCAAATCGATCATGTGTTTGGCACTAATTAAGAGGGTTAAGAATATGAATTCGATTCAGAAAATGAAATAAAATTATGGTATTTATGTGCTGAATTATGACAAAGCATTGGGGGAAAGAGATTGGTTTCTAGCAACCAAAACCTTTGGGAATTTTATACCTTTGGTGATGGGGGGTTTTGATGGTCGAATGGTTAGCACGTGCGCGCTGTATCATAAAGCCTGTCTGGGAGTAGGGTCGCCCATCCAGCCTCGTGGGTTTTCTACGGGTCCTCTTATTTCCTCCCACTGCTAAAGACCCCTACGCGCAAGTAAATTATTGAAATAAAACTAAAAACCACATGTTTGTGATACAATTGATCAACTCTCCGTACTTGCTCCCAGTATACAACATTAATGAAAACAATAAGAGATTGCATTGATTACACGTCACAGTCGGGAGAATAAATATATAACGTCCTACTGTTCAACAACTCCGATTGGACTAATGAAGACGGGCATAAGCCATACAGTTTGCTATTATTATTATTGTGCATCCACATAGCGCTTCTTCCACAGCACTGCACTGTTAGAAATATTCTGGTTATTTTACCCTAAAACTACGGGCAGCAAAAGTTGCCCCTAAATCATACGTAAAATTACAGCGTTAGTTATTTAACATTTTACTGTAGAATTACCTATATGTTAATTTACAATACATGTTTATTTACATTTCTTTTGTAAAAATACACCACAATGTAAATTTACATTTCTTGTAAAAGAACATCACACTGTTAATTTATACTTTCGTTAAAAATACTAAAATTTGGTAATTTTACATGCAGGATTTGGGCAACTTTTGCTGAGAATCATCAACCAGTATTAAAATAACTTCAGTACATATTGAATAGCAATAACCCATTTGGTAGAAGGAGGCATTGTTCCGGGTTTTCAGATGCATGTTCGCGGTACTATCTATTTGCAGGCATTAAAACCCTGCTTTACCGACAGTCCGTTCCAACTTAATCTGGCCAATCGGTTTAATTAATCGTGTTCAAGCGAACTTGAAACCGAAGTAATACAACGACCACTATGTTAAAATATTTTTCTTATACATTTAAGAAAAAACGTACAGACTGATTAACGCACGCTAAAATATTAATACACTTTATAGATTTTATAAATAATGGAAGCAAGATATACATGACATGCAATATACAAATATTTACAAAATGTGATTGACCATATTATGGTTATCAAATTGAAATGAATACTACAAGAAGATAATTATAAGCAATATTTTGTTGCTATATGGAATAATAAAATAAAATAAGAAATAGTAAATTTACCGATTACGCGAAGTCCAAATAAGTAAATTTACAAACTAACGTTTCAAGTCGTAAATCTGAAAATATCATGCTGATTATGTTATATTCCGTTCAATTTTGAAATACTACATATTGTGCCTTGTGAATATTGGTAAATATTCCTTATTCGTTTTAAGGAAAAAGCAAATACTTCAACTGCTGTAATTTTACTTATATTTCTTGCCTAAAAGTAAATTACATAATAATGTTAATAAAAGTTACATACATGCTTCGTTACTTTCAGCTCAATTTTATTACATAATATGTAAGAATGTACTTTTTAGCGGATTTTGAATGTCTTTGATGTCATCGCTGCTTATTGACAAAAAGACAAGAAACTCGATAAGCATACACGAAACACGGTAAAAATACATCAGACTTGGTAAAAATACATCAGACTTGGTAAAAGTAGTATATGTTGTAAAATATACCGACAATTGCGGTGCAAAATCTACTATTAGGTTGTGGACTTCAACGATCGAAGTTAATTTGTTGTGTATTGAGAAATCTTAAAAAATTTTCAATTTTGATTTCATTACTACTAAATAAAACGTTTGTTTGATATCAACTTTTTAGTCATTTTTACGACAACCAATTTTGGGCTACGATACATCTTAATACATTTGGAATACACTGTATATTACTGTATTTTGACGTTAAGTGTGTAAAATGATCTATTTCAGGATAAAATCACCTGTATAATGTGGGTATTTTTACGTGTATTTGTACTATCACCCCCATTTTGCTGTGATAAAACCTACATATGTAAAATAACATACAACTATGTAAATATTTTACCATATTCTTATGGTAAATTAAAATTTATTTCTAACAGTGTGTGCTCCAGTGCGCTTTACACAGAGAGAGAGAGGGAGAGAGAGGGAGAGAGAGAGAGAGAAAGAGAGAGAGGGGGTTTAACGTCCACACGACACAAACTAGGTCATTTCGGGACTAACATATGGTTTAATTTTATGTCAATAATTCGCTGGACAGGCGACCCTACTCCTTGCCACGTACAGCATTGTCTGGTGTATGTACAATAAAATTATTGAAATCCACAAGCCATAAATCAGGAAGTTACGATCCGATATGTACAAATGTCGTAAGGAATCAATCACGATGTTTGGGTCATTGAACAAGTTTCATCAAAATCGGTTCAAAATTGTGACCTCTACAGTGATCACAAGCTAAAAACGTGATCAGGGGCATTAATCCATGAGGTTCTAGTCCGACACATTCCAATATCGGAAGGATCCTAGATATTTGGGTGATAAACCTATATAACAAGTTTCATTGAAATCGGATAAAAATTGAGACCGGTAGAGTGTTCACAAACAATTGTGGACGGACAGGGGCGACAGCATAATACGAATACGCCCATATGCAAATGTGGCTGTATAAAAAGGGACCATTGCACAAATTAATGAAAGTGAAAACAGCTTTCTCCATTATTTTATTATTTTTTTTACCAGAACTGCGGATTAAACGGCAATATGATTCTACGCAATATTCTATTTTACTTCACAAATGATAGTGCGTTTAAAATTACAGTCACTATCTGTCCAGTAATAGCCATATGAATTATGATTTAAACTTCCACATAATGGTATATCAAATGGGCCATCCGGACGATTGGGTTTCCAGAATCTAAACGGGAAATCGGCACTTGTTCTTCCATCTACCAGATCAAAACTTTTATCACTTTGAATGTTAAACATACCAAACACATATCTTTTACCTGAAAAATAAACGAAAACGTTCACCAATAATAATAATAAAATAATACACCCTTAAAGGGACAATAACATTCTTGCTGGCTTGGTAGCTCCAGAAAATAAATAATACCCTTATTCTAAGTGCTAGATGTTTAAGTGTCCTACCTGACGTGTAAATTATCCATTACAACCTATTTTACTTGTCCAGAGGGTTCGAAAATATTTTAAAATCCAAGTCACATTTGAAAAGGTTTACGTTAGACTTTTCAAATCAATTGGTTGAATTTTTCCAATTTTTTGAAATAGGTGTGTTAAGATGAAATTTATATCATCATTTAATTGGAATATTCTAAAATAATACGATTTGTTGACCAGAATGAAGATTGGGACATATTATTCAGTTACAACAAGAGTGTTATTGGGGCTTTAATAATGAAAAATATCGATCATTAAAAATAAAAAAAATCATCCATTAATAATAAAAACATAATTAAAACATATATCATAAACTATCCATAATCAAAACATAAACTATAAACTATCCATAATTAAAATATAAACTTGAAACCGTACAAAACTAAACCATTTTCTGTACTCAATTATCCATAATTAAAACGTAATCTTTAAACTATCCAGAATTAGCACAAGGTACAACTTTATGGATACACAATTACTGAGTTTGATACTAAGCGATGTTTCGACGAGGATGCTCTCTCTCGTCTTTATCAAGCAATGATACAAATTTGTGAATAGTGTAGGCAAATATATACAGAATATGCAACAAAGATAAAAATCAAATACAATTAAAGTTTAACAATTTGAAATCAAAACAACAGCCTACAGTCACCAAAAGCAACAAGTCTCCTTCTGATGAGTACCTCACAAAAACAGTTGTTAGCCTAAGTTCTATTAACCTCTCCGATGACCAAATAACTCTATTATCCAAAGTCCTAAAATTCATTCCTGTTTCTAAACCGAGGAATCATGACGATTATATTGCAAACATATAAAAGGGTTTACGTCAAATGGCACCAGGTGGTAAGGTGGATTACCCCAGGCATCCATCAGATCTCGAATATTCTTTTGAAAGCTAAACCCCAAACCGATAATCTAACCAAATCGCAGCAGCTAGCCCTAAAAGAATTGAAAGCAGACTCCAAAATCACCATCATACCTGCTGACAAAGGTAAAGCTACTGTGATTATGGAGACCAATGGCTATGTGGATACTGTGAACAACCTAGTTCAAGACACCAAAACATACCAAAGAATGAGGAAAGATCCCACAGCCATTCATGAAACCAAGCTGCGGAAACTTCTCACCTCATTGAAAGACAAAAAGCAGATCACGCCAGCACTTTACTATAATCTGAATCCCTCTCACCCCAGACCACCATATGCACGAGCCACCATTAAGATTCATAAGAACCCGGTCAAGACTCGCTTATTGGTTTGTTCCCGCAAAGTTCTTAAGCCGTCTTTTGGAACCACTTGAAAAATCTACAGAATCCTTCACTGCCGACTCCAATGACTTTTGCAATAAACTGGCATCAGTCCCACCAACCGGCACCATTCTTTCCTATGATGTAGTAGACTTGTTTACAAATATCCCCACAGCTCAGACACTCCAAATACTTAAAAAGAAAATCAATGAATTAGAGACCCATCTGATAACCACTGATAATATCATTCAACTTTTACGTCTCTGTATAACTGCCACCTACTTTAGATGGGGTGATGAATATTATCAACAAATACATGGCCTGCCTATGGGTAACCGACTTTCGCCACTACTGTCCGAAGTATTCATGACCAGGTTTGAAACTGATGCATTACAGCCTTCTCCCATCAAACCCCTTTGTTGGTATCGCAAAGTCGATGATGCATTTGTGGTCCTCAACCAAAACGACAACCCAGAAACGATACTCCAACATCTGAACAGTCGACAAACGAGGATGAAATTCACAATGGAAACAGAAACGGACGACAGTCTCCCATTCCTTGATGCCTTAGTGACTAAATCTGATAACAAATTCTCCACCGCTGTTTATAGAAAACCAACTCAATATATTCACTATAATTCAAATCATTTGCATCTAATTAAGAAATCCATCATCACCATTCTAAAGCAGACGCGCCGCCATGATATGTGATGAAGGAAGTGTACCCGCGGAATTAGAGCATTTAAGGAACGTCTTCATAAACAACAATAGTTACCCCACCCAACTAGTTAATGACGTCATCACCACCACCATAGAGAACCAACACAGGCCAAGAACGCCAAATACTGACCACTCTGGGATCAGAATAACCATCCCGTTCCACGGCAAAATCTCCTACCAAATCAGAAGGTTGATGAAAAAAAAAGAAGTGGGCATAGACGTGACCTTCTCTAGCGACAGAACCATACAGAATTTACTGCAAGCCAATGGTAGATCAACACAAACCAAAAGGATGCATTTACGAAATAACATGCTCATGCCTCGAAAAATTTTTGGGGGAAACGAAGCGCACTTGATGTACGAATAAAAGAAACACAAGTCACTAGCTCCCACCAATCCCTAAGCAGTAGCAGAGCATATTATTAACAACGCAGATCATACAATCCTGTGGGACCAAACCAGAGACCCTTGCAGTACATCAGCACCAGAAGAAAACCAGGAAACTTCTTGAGGCCATCAATATAAAACGGATCAAGCCCAAGTTAAACCGAGATGTCGGACTATTTATACCGAGGGCTTATGACCAGTTTATACATTAATTCTAATACTTTATTTCTATTTCAGTGTTTATCCGGTTTCCTAGTCTAATTACACATAGCACATATCTTAACTTTTAGCGCTTATTCAATTTAATAGTCGGAGGATAATTTTTCACATTTATTGGTTTCAGTTTATTGGAAGAATATATTTAAGGTTCCCCCACCCATGTTTTAAGTCTAATAATAGGTTTCTTTCATGATTTTCAGCTTTCAGAATTAACACAATTCAGTGATTATCCAGTTCCACAGTCTAGTTATATACTTTACATATTTGGTTTGCAGTAATTATCCAGTTTTACAGTCAGAATATATTTCATATGTATTGACCTTCAATACGTGGGAATAATATATTTACGGGTTCTTTCTTCCAAATTTATATTGTAATAATAGGTTTTATCTCTCACCCATAATTAAACACAAACCTTCAACTATCTAAAATCCAAACACAAGCCTTCAACTATCTATAATTGAAATACAAAACTTCAATTATCCATAATTGAAATACAAACTGGAAACTATCCATAATTGAAATACCAACTGAAAACTATCCATAATTAAAACATAAACTATAAACTATCCATAATTAAAACATAAACTATAAACTATCCATAATTAAAACATAAACTATCAACTATCCATAATTAAGACTAATTAAAACAAGAAATGTGAACTATCCATAATTAAAATATAAACTATAAACTGTCCAAAATTAAAACACTTAATAAAAATTATTTGTACTCTATTAATTATATAAATTTATCCATAATTAAAGCATACACTATAAACTATCCACAATTAAAACACAAACTTTCAACTATTCAAAATTAAAACACAAATTTAATACATTTATGATTTGTTATTCCAAAAGCCATGTCTCATGATTTCCTATTTGCTATTGCAAATACTGTTTTTCATCAGCAATTGACACTAGCCTAAGTTGTAGAAGAATCAGAAAGCAGCGATATTAATGATGCCATTAAATCCTAGGACTGCCTAAAGCGAAAGAAGAATCATTTCAAATTATCTTCGCAATGATTATTTTTAAACTTTCAGCGAGACTATACTGAACGAAAACCGGAACTTAATTTCTTAACAACTAGATGTATCATAAATGATATAATTCTCTCTCCGCCAAAAATGGTTCATATGAGATAAGAAATTATAAAACCTCACTATTTTGGTGGAATGTTTTGTGATCTGTGCGATCCATTTCAAGAGCACTTAAAGTAGCAAAGTCCCTATCTCAATATCATCCAAGTTCTTCGGTTGTACGTGAAAAGGTGTAGGGTCGCCAGTTCAACCTCGTGGGTTTTCTCCGGGATCTCCGGTTTCCCCCCACTGCTAAAGAACCGTACGCGCAAGCCAAATATAACTCATAATGTATATAAATTGTTGTTCGTTCAGGGGCGGATCCAGGAATTTTTGCAGGAGGGGGTTTGCCGGGTTTCTGTCACGGAAATCTGTCATCATCGTTTCTAAATTACATAGGCAAACATACACATTAAGCTTTTTAAACAGAGAAATCATTATACTGATGTAGGATCACTTTGTGATGTAATTTCATTGATGCAAGGCATTATCTTTTTTATGTAGTTGAGTAGGGGGAGGGGACCCCCATACCCCCCCCCCCGTCTGGATCCACCCCTGTCGTTTACAATTCTCCCTTTTTTACTGTTGAAAGTAGTAAGCAACACTTACTTGGGATGAGATCTTGTATGATGGTATCCGTCTTTTCTTGACTATCAAAAATAACCAAGTCTCCACCATCCGCCTGACAAACTGTTCTTGCATCGTAAAAGTTTTTTTCTGTCCAATAAATCCGAAAACAGAAACCCGATTTCAGTGCGTAGGTATTTGGACATGCTGAAAAGTAATAAACAAAGCAAGCGATGAATTAGTCGAATAAATGCGAAAAATGCGCATCGTTCAATAATTCTAGAAAAAAAAAAAAAAAAACAGTTTAAAAAATGAAAAAAATTATAAAATGAGAAACAAAACTACAGAAACAATGAGAAAACGGAATGGACACATTTCAAGTAGAAATAATAAAAAAATCAGAAAAAAATACAGCTCAATAAGCATAAAATGAGAAAATACCACAAGTCAGTAATTCTGGAATAAGAAAAAAAAACAATCAGTAATTCTAGAATTAGAAAAAATAATCGGTAATTCTAGAATAAGATGAAAAATTAGTAATTCTAGAATGAGAAAACTTGAGACGGGGTAATCGTTCGTTTTGGGCCACCACGGCTATCCGTACAGACGTAAAATATAAGATATTATATACCGCAATAGCTTCTGATTGATATCCAAGTCAAAATAAAATCTTCTTAAATAAAATAATTTTACAGTTGATAAAAAAAATTAACATACCTCTTAATGGAGAAACGTAATAAGTCGTGTTTGAGATCTGAGTCGGAGACGTTTCATCATAAACGTATCTATGTAGATAGCACATCTTCGTATTGATATCATAGAAAAATGACATACAATTCAAATTTTCGAAACATTTTTTTGCGCATTTAATTTTACGACAATTGACTGTTTCCAATGCTGTATTCGGATAAGTCATTTTATTATCCATGCTTTGCAATCTGTACCAGTTGATATCGTTACAGTCAACAAACAAGAGTAAAAATAAAGTTTGTGAAAACCAAAGAACTTTAGACATTTTACTTGAGATTCATGTGTCTACAAGAGACAGATACCAAGTCCCCGTGAGAGAAAATTACACTGTAATTTGTAAGTTTATCAACTTCATGATATAACTCAATCAATAATTCTGTGTGTATGTATATAGAAGGCAGATAGCTAGCTTATATTTAATGAAGTAAAGTGGAGAATTTTTTACCTGGACGTATTTTTTATTTATTTATGCATTTATCTACCGTAAACAAAGAAGTACTTGTACTTTATCTACTTTAATATATACATGTGCGTTTATGCATATCAGAACTAGTAACGTGGGCTACCATGATGTCATCTTGAAACAGGAAGACTAAATACATGTATGGGCATGCGCGAGTGAGCGTATGGGTTTGCTTGAGACAGAGATAGAGGTGGGGAGGGGAGTGTGTCATTGAGTCAAGTAAAGTTGTTCCATTTCCCGCTTGGACTTGACACGTAGTAGGGTCGCCTGTCCAACCTGGTGGATTTCATCCAGGTCTCCGGTTTTTTCGCATTGTATAAGATTCCGGCAGTGTGAAGTTAGCTCGATTTTCGTTTTTCGTTTTTCAATATTGGTGAATATCGAAAAACGAGCTACTCGTTTTTCGATATTGGCGAATAACGAAAAACAACTAGCTCGTTATTCGATATTGGCGAATGTTAAAAAACAAGCTACTTGTTTTTCGACATTCAAACTTGAATCTCAAAAAAGTAGATTTGATGGAGGTATTTCAGTAGAATGTCTCCAAAACACATTTTATTAAATACGTTTTCTAAAACGAACTAAAGATATCATAATTCAGGATGCCTGAGCAGTGGATTCATATAAAAACTGCTCTTTCTCCTTGTTTTTTGATATTGGCTAATCTCGAAAAACGAGCTTCTCGTTTTTCGATATTCAAACTTGAATATTAAAAAAAGCAGATTTGAAGGATGTATATCTACAGAATGTCTCCAAAACAAATTTTATTAAATCAATGATCTAAAACGAACTAAAGATATCATAATTGAGGATGCCTGAGCAGTGGATTCACATAAAAACTGCTCTTTCTCCTTGTTTTTTGATATTGGCGAATCTCGAAAAACGAGCCACTCGTTTTTCGATATTCAAACTTGAATATCAAAAAAGCAGATTTGATGGATGTTTATATACAGAATGTCCAAATTGACACATTTTATTAAATAAGTGATCTAAAACGAACTAAATACATCATAATTGGGGATGCCCGAGCAGTGGATTCACATAAAAACTGCTCTTTCTCCTTGTTATTTGATATTGGCGAATCTCGAAAAACGAGCTACTCGTTATTCGATATTCAAACTTGAATATTATAAAAGAAGATTTGAAGGATGTATATCTACAGAATTTCTCCAAAACACATTTTATTAAATCAATGATCTAAAACGAACTAAAGATATCATAATTGAGGACGCCTGAGCAGTGGATTCACATAAAAACTGCTCTTTCACCTTGTTTTTTGATATTGGCGAATCTCGAAAAACGAGCTACTCGTTATTCGATATTCAAACTTGAATATTATAAAAGAAGATTTGAAGGATGTATATCTACAGAATTTCTCCAAAACACATTTTATTAAATCAATGATCTAAAACGAACTAAAGATATCATAATTGAGGACGCCTGAGCAGTGGATTCACATAAAAACTGCTCTTTCACCTTGTTTTTTGATATTGGCGAATCTCGAAAAACGAGCTACTCGTTTTTCGATATTCAAACTTAAATATCAAAAAAGCAGATTTGATGGATGTTTATATACAGAATGTCCAAATTGACACATTTTATTAAATAAGTGATCTAAAACGAACTAAATACATGATAATTGGGGATGCCCGAGCAGTGGATTCACATAAAAACTGCTCTTTCTCCTTGTTATTTGATATTGGCGAATCTCGAAAAACGAGCTACTCGTTATTCGATATTCAAACTTGAATATTAAAAAAGAAGATTTGAAGGATGTATATCTACAGAATTTCTCCAAAACACATTTATTTTATTAAATCAATGATCTAAAACGAACTAAAGATATCATAATTGAGGATGCCTGAGCAGTGGATTCATATAAAAACTGCTCTTTCTCCTTGTTTTTTGATATTGGCGAATCTCGAAAAACGAGCCACTTGTTTTTCGATATTCAAACTTGAATATCAAAAAAGCAGATTTGATGGATGTTTATCTACAGAATGTCTAAATTGACACATTTTATTAAATGAGTGATCTAAAACGAACTAAATACATCATAATTTGGGATGCCCGAGCAGTGGATTCACATAAAAACTGCTCTTTCACCGTGTTTTTTGATATTGGCGAATCTCGAAAAACGAGCTACTCGTTATTCGATATTCAAACTTGAATATCAAAAATTCAGATTTGATGGATGTTTATATACAGAATGTCTAAATTGATACATTTTATTAAATGAGTGATCTCAAACGAACTAAATACATCATAATTGGGGATGCCCGAGCAGTGGATTCACATAAAAACTGCTCTTTCTCCTTGTTTTTTGATATTGACGAATCTCGAAAAACGAGCCACTCGTTTTTCGATATTCAAACTTAAATATCAAAAAAGCAGATTTGATGGATGTTTATATACAGAATGTCCAAATTGACACATTTTATTAAATAAGTGATCTAAAACGAACTAAATACATGATAATTGGGGATGCCCGAGCAGTGGATTCACATAAAAACTGCTCTTTCTCCTTGTTATTTGATATTGGCGAATCTCGAAAAACGAGCTACTCGTTATTCGATATTCAAACTTGAATATTAAAAAAGAAGATTTGAAGGATGTATATCTACAGAATTTCTCCAAAACACATTTATTTTATTAAATCAATGATCTAAAACGAACTAAAGATATCATAATTGAGGATGCCTGAGCAGTGGATTCATATAAAAACTGCTCTTTCTCCTTGTTTTTTGATATTGGCGAATCTCGAAAAACGAGCCACTTGTTTTTCGATATTCAAACTTGAATATCAAAAAAGCAGATTTGATGGATGTTTATCTACAGAATGTCTAAATTGACACATTTTATTAAATGAGTGATCTAAAACGAACTAAATACATCATAATTTGGGATGCCCGAGCAGTGGATTCACATAAAAACTGCTCTTTCACCGTGTTTTTTGATATTGGCGAATCTCGAAAAACGAGCTACTCGTTATTCGATATTCAAACTTGAATATCAAAAATTCAGATTTGATGGATGTTTATATACAGAATGTCTAAATTGATACATTTTATTAAATGAGTGATCTCAAACGAACTAAATACATCATAATTGGGGATGCCCGAGCAGTGGATTCACATAAAAACTGCTCTTTCTCCTTGTTTTTTGATATTGACGAATCTCGAAAAACGAGCCACTCGTTTTTCGATATTCAAACTTGAATATCAAAAAAGCAGATTTGATGGATGTTTATATACAGAATGTCTAAATTGACACATTTTATTAAATAAGTGATCTAAAACGAACTAAATACATCATAATTGGGGATGCCCGAGCAGTGGATTCACATAAAAACTGCCCTTTCTCCTTGTTATTTGATATTGGCGAATCTCGAAAAACGAACTACTCGTTATTCGATATTCAAACTTGAATATTAAAAAAGCAGATTTGAAGGATGTATATCTACAGAAGTTCTCCAAAACACATTTTATTAAATCAATGATCTAAAACGAACTACAAATATCATAACTGAGGATGCCTGAGCCGTGGATTCACACAAAAACTGCTCTTTCACCTTGTTTTTTGATATTGGCGAATCTCGAAAAACGAGCTACTCGTTATTCGATATTCAAACTTGAATAACAAAAAAGCAGATTTGATGGATGTTTATATACAGAATGTCTAAATTGACACATTTTATTAAATGAGTGATCTCAAACGAACTAAATACATCATAATTGGGGATGCCCGAGCAGTGGATTCACATAAAAACTGCTCTTTCTCCTTGTTTTTTGATATTGGTGAATCTCGAAAAACGAGCTACTCGTTATTCGATATTCAAACTTGAATATTAAAAAAGAAGATTTGAAGGATGTATATCTACAGAATTTCTCCAAAACACATTTTATTAAATCAATGATCTAAAACGAACTAAAGATATCATAATTGAGGATGCCTGAGCAGTGGATTCATATAAAAACTGCTCTTTCTCATTGTTTTTTGATATTGGCGAATCTCGAAAAACGATCGAGCCACTTGTTTTTCGATATTCAAACTTGAATATCAAAAAAGCAGATTTGATGGATGTTTATCTACAGAATGTCTAAATTGACACATTTTATTAAATGAGTGATCTAAAACGAACTAAATACATCATAATTGGGGATGCCCGGGCAGTGGATTCACATAAAAACTGCTCTTTCACCTTGTTTTTTGATATTGGCGAATCTCGAAAAACGAGCTACTCGTTATTCGATATTCAAACTTGAATATCAAAAAAGCAGATTTGATGGATGTTTATATACAGAATGTCTAAATTGATACATTTTATTAAATGAGTGATCTAAAACGAACTAAATACATCATAATTGGGAATAACCGAGCAGTGGATTCACATAAAAACTGCTCTTTCTCCTTGTTTTTTGATATTGGCGAATCTCGAAAAACGAGCCACTCGTTTTTCGATATTCAAACTTGAATATCAAAAAAGCAGATTTGATGGATGTTTATATATAGAATGTCCAAATTGACACATTTTATTAAATAAGTGATCTAAAACGAACTAAATACATCTTAATTGGGGATGCCCGAGCAGTGGATTCACATAAAAACTGCTCTTTCTCCTTGTTATTTGATATTGGCGAATCTCGAAAAACGAGCTACTCGTTATTCGATATTCAAACTTGAATATTATAAAAGAAGATTTGAAGGATGTATATCTACAGAATTTCTCCAAAACACATTTTATTAAATCAATGATCTAAAACGAACTAAAGATATCATAATTCAGGATGCCCGAGCAGTGGATTCATATAAAAACTGCTCTTTCTCCTTGTTTTTTGATATTGGCGAATCTCGAAAAACTAGCCACCTGTTTTTCGATATTCAAACTTGAATATCAAAAAAGCAGATTTGATGGATGTTTATCTACAGAATGTCTAAATTGACACATTTTATTAAATGAGTGATCTAAAACGAACTAAATACATCATAATTGGGGATGCCCGTGCAGTGGATGCACATAAAAACTGCTCTTTCTCCTTGTTTTTCGATATTGGCGAATCTCGAAAAACGAGCCACTCGTTTTTCGATATTCAAACTTGAAATTAAAAAAAGCAGATTTGATGGATGTTTATATACAGAATGTCTAAATTGATACATTTTATTAAATGAGTGATCTAAAACGAACTAAATACATCATAATTGGGAATAACCGAGCAGTGGATTCACATAAAAACTGCTCTTTCTCCTTGTTTTTTGATATTGGCGAATCTCGAAAAACGAGCTCGTTTTTCGATATTCAAACTTGAATATCAAAAAAGCAGATTTGATGGATGTTTATATACAGAATGTCTAAATTGACACATTTTATTAAATAAGTGATCTAAAACGAACTAAATACATCATAATTGGGCATGCCAGAGCAGTGGATTCACATAAAAACTGCTCTTTCTCCTTGTTTTTTGATATTGGCGAATCTCGAAAAACGAGCTACTCGTTATTCGATATTCAAACATGAATATTAAAAAAGCAGATTTGAAGGATGTATATCTACAGAATTTCTCCAAAACACATTTTATTAAATCAATGATCTAAAACGAACTACAAATATCATAATTGAGGATGCCTGAGCAGTGGATTCACATAAAAACTGCTCTTTCACCTTGTTTTTTGATATTGGCGAATCTCGAAAAACGAGCTACTCGTTATTCGATATTCAAACTTGAATAACAAAAAAGCAGATTTGAAGGATGTATATCTACAGAATTTCTCCAAAACACATTTTATTAAATCAATGATCTAAAACGAACTACAAATATCATAACTGAGGATGCCTGAGCCGTGGATTCACACAAAAACTGCTCTTTCACCTTGTTTTTTGATATTGGCGAATCTCGAAAAACGAGCTACTCGTTATTCGATATTCAAACTTGAATAACAAAAAAGCAGATTTGATGGATGTTTATATACAGAATGTCTAAATTGGCACATTTTATTAAATGAGTGATCTCAAACGAACTAAATACATCATAATTGGGGATGCCCGAGCAGTGGATTCACATAAAAACTGCTCTTTCTCCTTGTTTTTTGATATTGGTGAATCTCGAAAAACGAGCTACTCGTTATTCGATATTCAAACTTGAATATTAAAAAAGAAGATTTGAAGGATGTATATCTACAGAATTTCTCCAAAACACATTTTATTAAATCAATGATCTAAAACGAACTAAAGATATCATAATTGAGGATGCCTGAGCAGTGGATTCATATAAAAACTGCTCTTTCTCATTGTTTTTTGATATTGGCGAATCTCGAAAAACGATCGAGCCACTTGTTTTTCGATATTCAAACTTGAATATCAAAAAAGCAGATTTGATGGATGTTTATCTACAGAATGTCTAAATTGACACATTTTATTAAATGAGTGATCTAAAACGAACTAAATACATCATAATTGGGGATGCCCGGGCAGTGGATTCACATAAAAACTGCTCTTTCACCTTGTTTTTTGATATTGGCGAATCTCGAAAAACGAGCTACTCGTTATTCGATATTCAAACTTGAATATCAAAAAAGCAGATTTGATGGATGTTTATATACAGAATGTCTAAATTGATACATTTTATTAAATGAGTGATCTAAAACGAACTAAATACATCATAATTGGGAATAACCGAGCAGTGGATTCACATAAAAACTGCTCTTTCTCCTTGTTTTTTGATATTGGCGAATCTCGAAAAACGAGCCACTCGTTTTTCGATATTCAAACTTGAATATCAAAAAAGCAGATTTGATGGATGTTTATATACAGAATGTCCAAATTGACACATTTTATTAAATAAGTGATCTAAAACGAACTAAATACATCTTAATTGGGGATGCCCGAGCAGTGGATTCACATAAAAACTGCTCTTTCTCCTTGTTATTTGATATTGGCGAATCTCGAAAAACGAGCTACTCGTTATTCGATATTCAAACTTGAATATTATAAAAGAAGATTTGATGGATGTTTATATACAGAATGTCTAAATTGACACATTTTATTAAATAAGTGATCTAAAACGAACTAAATACATCATAATTGGGGATGCCAGAGCAGTGGATTCACATAAAAACTGCTCTTTCTCCTTGTTTTTTGATATTGGCGAATCTCGAAAAACGAGCTACTCGTTATTCGATATTCAAACATGAATATTAAAAAAGCAGATTTGAAGGATGTATATCTACAGAATTTCTCCAAAACACATTTTATTAAATCAATGATCTAAAACGAACTACAAATATCATAATTGAGGATGCCTGAGCAGTGGATTCACATAAAAACTGCTCTTTCACCTTGTTTTTTGATATTGGCGAATCTCGAAAAACGAGCTACTCGTTATTCGATATTCAAACTTGAATAACAAAAAAGCAGATTTGATGGATGTTTATATACAGAATGTCTAAATTGACACATTTTATTAAATGAGTGATCTGAAACGAACTAAATACATCATAATTGGGGATGCCCGAGCAGTGGATTCACATAAAAACTGCTCTTTCTCCTTGTTTTTTGATATTGGTGAATTTGAAGGATGTATATCTACAGAATTTCTCCAAAACACATTTTATTAAATCAATGATCTAAAACGAACTAAAGATATCATAATTGAGGATGCCTGAGCAGTGGATTTATATAAAAACTGCTCTTTCTCCTTGTTTTTTGATATTGGCGAATCTCGAAAAACGAGCCACTTGTTTTTCGATATTCAAACTTGAATATCAAAAAAGCAGATTTGATGGATGTTTATCTACAGAATGTCTAAATTGACACATTTTATTAAATGAGTGATCTAAAACGAACTAAATACATCATAATTGGGGATGCCCGAGCAGTGGATTCACATAAAAACTGCTCTTTCACCTTGTTTTTTGATATTGGCGAATCGCGAAAAACGAGCTACTCGTTATTCGATGTTTATATACAGAATGTCTAAATTGATACATTTTATTAAATGAGTGATCTAAAACGAACTAAATACATCATAATTGGGAATAACCGAGCAGTGGATTCACATAAAAACTGCTCTTTCTCCTTGTTTTTTGATATTGGCGAATCTCGAAAAACGAGCCACTCGTTTTTCGATATTCAAACTTGAATATCAAAAAAGCAGATTTGATGGATGTTTATATACAGAATGTCCAAATTGACACATTTTATTAAATAAGTGATCTAAAACGAACTAAATACATCTTAATTGGGGATGCCCGAGCAGTGGATTCACATAAAAACTGCTCTTTCTCCTTGTTATTTGATATTGGCGAATCTCGAAAAACGAGCTACTCGTTATTCGATATTCAAACTTGAATATTATAAAAGAAGATTTGAAGGATGTATATCTACAGAATTTCTCCAAAACACATTTTATTAAATCAATGATCTAAAACGAACTAAAGATATCATAATTCAGGATGCCCGAGCAGTGGATTCATATAAAAACTGCTCTTTCTCCTTGTTTTTTGATATTGGCGAATCTCGAAAAACGAGCCACATGTTTTTCGATATTCAAACTTGAATATCAAAAAAGCAGATTTGATGGATGTTTATCTACAGAATGTCTAAATTGACACATTTTATTAAATGAGTGATCTAAAACGAACTAAATACATCATAATTGGGGATGCCCGTGCAGTGGATGCACATAAAAACTGCTCTTTCTCCTTGTTTTTCGATATTGGCGAATCTCGAAAAACGAGCCACTCGTTTTTCGATATTCAAACTTGAAATTAAAAAAAGCAGATTTGATGGATGTTTATATACAGAATGTCTAAATTGATACATTTTATTAAATGAGTGATCTAAAACGAACTAAATACATCATAATTGGGAATAACCGAGCAGTGGATTCACATAAAAACTGCTCTTTCTCCTTGTTTTTTGATATTGGCGAATCTCGAAAAACGAGCCACTCGTTTTTCGATATTCAAACTTGAATATCAAAAAAGCAGATTTGATGGATGTTTATATACAGAATGTCTAAATTGACACATTTTATTAAATAAGTGATCTAAAACGAACTAAATACATCATAATTGGGGATGCCAGAGCAGTGGATTCACATAAAAACTGCTCTTTCTCCTTGTTTTTTGATATTGGCGAATCTCGAAAAACGAGCTACTCGTTATTCGATATTCAAACATGAATATTAAAAAAGCAGATTTGAAGGATGTATATCTACAGAATTTCTCCAAAACACATTTTATTAAATCAATGATCTAAAACGAACTACAAATATCATAATTGAGGATGCCTGAGCAGTGGATTCACATAAAAACTGCTCTTTCACCTTGTTTTTTGATATTGGCGAATCTCGAAAAACGAGCTACTCGTTATTCGATATTCAAACTTGAATAACAAAAAAGCAGATTTGATGGATGTTTATATACAGAATGTCTAAATTGACACATTTTATTAAATGAGTGATCTGAAACGAACTAAATACATCATAATTGGGGATGCCCGAGCAGTGGATTCACATAAAAACTGCTCTTTCTCCTTGTTTTTTGATATTGGTGAATTTGAAGGATGTATATCTACAGAATTTCTCCAAAACACATTTTATTAAATCAATGATCTAAAACGAACTAAAGATATCATAATTGAGGATGCCTGAGCAGTGGATTTATATAAAAACTGCTCTTTCTCCTTGTTTTTTGATATTGGCGAATCTCGAAAAACGAGCCACTTGGTTTTCGATATTCAAACTTGAATATCAAAAAAGCAGATTTGATGGATGTTTATCTACAGAATGTCTAAATTGACACATTTTATTAAATGAGTGATCTAAAACGAACTAAATACATCATAATTGGGGATGCCCGAGCAGTGGATTCACATAAAAACTGCTCTTTCACCTTGTTTTTTGATATTGGCGAATCGCGAAAAACGAGCTACTCGTTATTCGATATTCAAACTTGAATATCAAAAAAGCAGATTTGATGGATGTTTATATACAGAATGTCTAAATTGATACATTTTATTAAATGAGTGATCTAAACCGAACTAAATACATCATAATTGGGAATAACCGAGCAGTGGATTCACATAAAAACTGCTCTTTCTCCTTGTTTTTTGATATTGGTGAATCTCGAAAAACGAGCTACTCGTTATTCGATATTCAAACTTGAATATTAAAAAAGAAGATTTGAAGGATGTATATCTACAGAATTTCTCCAAAGCACATTTATTTTATTAAATCAATGATCTAAAACAAACTAAAGATATCATAATTGAGGATGCCTGAGCAGTGGATTCATATAAAAACTGCTCTTTCTCCTTGTTTTTTGATATTGGCGAATCTCGAAAAACGAGCCACTTGTTTTTCGATATTCAAACTTGAATATCAAAAAAGCAGATTTGATGGATGTTTATCTACAGAATGTCTAAATTGACACATTTTATTAAATGAGTGATCTAAAACGAACTAAATACATCATAATTTGGGATGCCCGAGCAGTGGATTCACATAAAAACTGCTCTTTCACCGTGTTTTTTGATATTGGCGAATCTCGAAAAACGAGCTACTCGTTATTCGATATTCAAACTTGAATATCAAAAAAGCAGATTTGATGGATGTTTATATACAGAATGTCTAAATTGACACATTTTATTAAATGAGTGATCTCAAACGAACTAAATACATCATAATTGGGGATGCCCGAGCAGTGGATTCACATAAAAACTGCCCTTTCTCCTTGTTATTTGATATTGGCGAATCTCGAAAAACGAGCTACTCGTTATTCGATATTCAAACTTGAATATTAAAAAAGCAGATTTGAAGGATGTATATCTACAGAATTTCTCCAAAACACATTTTATTAAATCAATGATCTAAAACGAACTACAAATATCATATTTGAGGATGCCTGAGCAGTGGATTCACATAAAAACTTTTTTCTCGTTGTTTTTTTGATATTGGCGAATCTCGAAAAACGAGCCACTCGTTTTTCGATATTCATACTTGAATATCAAAAAAGCAGATTTGATGGATGTTTATATACAGAATGTCTAAATTGACACATCTTGTTAAATGAGTGATCTAAAACGAACTAAATACATCATAATTGGGGATGCCCGAGCAGTGGATTCACATAAAAACTGCTCTTTCTCCTTGTTTTTTGATATTGGTGAATCTCGAAAAACGAGCTACTCGTTATTCGATATTCAAACTTGAATATTAAAAAAGAAGATTTGAAGGATGTATATCTACAGAATTTCTCCAAAACACATTTTATTAAATCAATGATCTAAAACGAACTAAAGATATCATAATTGAGGATGCCTGAGCAGTGGATTCATATAAAAACTGCTCTTTCTCCTTGTTTTTTGATATTGGCGAATCTCGAAAAACGAGAGAGAGAGAGAAATGGGGTTTAACGTCCACTCAACACAAACTAGGTCATTTCGGGACTAACATATGGTTTAATTTTATTTCAATAATTCGCTTGCGCGTAGGGGTCTTTAGCAGTGGGAGGAAACCGGAGTGCCCGGAGGAAACCCACGAGGTTGAGAAGGCGCCCCTATCTCCATGCCACATACGCTCACACCGGGGCTCGAAACCACAGCCGCAAGCCAGAGGTGACCGGCCAGCTAGAGTTCAAAGCGCGGCACTCTAGACCACTAGGCCATCCCAACCCCCCTCTCGAAAAACGAGCCACTTGTTTTTCGATATTCAAACTTGAATATCAAAAAAGCAGATTTGATGGATGTTTATCTACAGAATGTCTAAATTGACACATTTTATTAAATGAGTGATCTAAAGCGAACTAAATACATCATAATTGGGGATGCCCGAGCAGTGGATTCACATAAAAACTGCTCTTTCACCTTGTTTTTTGATATTGGCGAATCTCGAAAAACGAGCTACTCGTTATTCGATATTCAAACTTGAATATCAAAAAAGCAGATTTGATGGATGTTTATCTACAGAATGTCTCCATGACACATTTGATTAAATTAGTGATCTATAACGTACTAAACGCATCGTAATTGAGGATGCCGGAGCAGTGAATTCACATAAAAACTGCTCTTTCTCCTTGTTTTTTTGATTTTGGCGAATATTAAAAAATATGGAGAAAGATCAGTTTTTCGTGAATCCACTGCTCGGGCATCCCCAGTTATGGTATTTTAGTACGTTTTAGATCACTGATTTAAAAAAATGTGTTTTGGAGAAATTCTGTAGCTATACATTCATCAAATCTATCAAATCTGCTTTTTTGATATTCAAATTTGAATATCGAAAAACGAGTAGCTCGTTTTTCGAGATTCGCCAATATCAAAATACAGCGAGAAAGAACAGTTTTTATGTGAATCCACTGCTCAGACACCCTTATTAACGACATCTTTAGTTTGTTTTAGAAAACGTATTTAATAATAAAGTGTTTTGGGGACATTCTATAGTAATACATCCATCAAGTCTGCTTTTTTGAGATTCAAGCTTGAATATCGAAAAACGAGTAGCTCGTTTTTCGACATTCGCCAATATCAAAAAACAAGGAGAAAGGGCATTTTTTATGTGTATCTACTGCCCAGGCATCCACATTTTTGATATCTATTTCATTTTAGATCACCGATTTAATCAGATGTGTTTTGGAGACTTTCTTTAGCTACACATCCATCAAATCTACTTTTTAGAGATTCAAATTTGAATGTCGAAAAACAAGTAGCTCGTTTTTCAACATTCGCCAATATCGAATAACGAGCTAGTTGTTTTTCGTTATTCGCCAATATCGAAAAACGAGTAGCTCGTTTTTCGATATTCACCAATATTGAAAAACGAAAAACGAAAATCGAGCTAACTTCACACTGCCTAAGATTCCCTCCCCCCAAACGCGCAAGCGAATTATTGAAATAAAATGGAACTACATGTATGTGCCAGTCCGGAAATCTAGTTGTCTAGTGGACCGTAAGTCTCTCTCTCTCCCCCTCTCTCTCTCTCTCTCTCCCCCATCATATTATGGGAATGTGGGTGTCTGAATGGTTAGCACGTTTGCGCTGTATCATAAAGACTGTCATTGAGTCAACGGGCGTGGTTTTCGAATCCCTGCTTGTACTTGACAGTCTCATGAGTTTTCTCCGGGTCCTCAGATTTTCTGGCACTGCAAAAGACCCCTAAGCGCATAGGCGTACATGCTCGATGACAGTTAGGGGGGCAGAACCCGAAATGCCCGAAAAAATTTCGGGTTTAGAAAGAGCGGTGCAGAGAAGCGGAGCTTACCTTGTATGGACCCCCCCCCCACCCAAGAAAAATTTTGGAATATTTGACGGCTGTAAACACGTTTTCCTGCTATTTCAGCCCATGAATAAAGCAACTTCAAGGTAGTCTAATATAGCGGAATTAATGCGGCTGACTCGAATTCCAATTAATTGTTTACAGTCCACGAAGACGGAACCGTTGGAAGAAAAATTTTGAAAATTAAACTGCCACAAACACATTTTCCTGCTATTCCAGTCTGTGAATACAGCAACTTCAATTTAAGTCCAAAATAGTTTGTTTACCTGGCTGACCCGAATTCCAAACGACCAATCGTTGCTGGGTTTGGGTATTTTACCCTCCCGGAGAAAATTTTGAAAATTAAACCATGGCAAATGTGTTTTCTGCTTTACTAGCCCGTGTAAGCAGCTCCAAAATTTCCAATGGTTTTGTAACCGAAATTTCAGTCTGAATTCCAAACATCCAATCAGACT
This sequence comes from Patella caerulea, assembly GCA_036850965.1. Classification (NCBI taxonomy): domain Eukaryota; kingdom Metazoa; phylum Mollusca; class Gastropoda; family Patellidae; genus Patella; species Patella caerulea. The sequence goes on along the minus strand of JAZGQO010000010.1, from coordinate 67,517,819 downwards.
GTTGCAGCTGCATTCACAAAAAATAATCGATGCCTGAAAAATGTCACACAAAGTGGCTCCAGACAATATATTTTAATGCATAGTCAACTCAATAGGCCTACAAAATCGTGGTATTCAATTAAAAGAAAAGTAAAATTAGTTTTATATGAGGGCTCAGTTAGGGAAGCAAAACTAGTTGCAATGCCCGAAACATTTCGCGTTTACAGACAGCGGCGCCGGTTGTATGGATCCCCCAAGAAAATTTGGGGATATTTGACTGTCGCAAACGCGTTTTCCTGCTATTCCGGTCCGTAAATATAGTGCTTTATTAGATTTCGGGCACTTTAATTTGCTAAATATATGAAATAAATTCTTTTTTCACTTCACCCGTCTGCCCGAAAAGTCAGCTTGCCCGAATCGAATTCTTGAAATAAAATTAAACCCTATGCTAGTTACGAAAAGACAAGCCCCCCCCTCCTCTCTCTCCCTCTGTCTCTTTCTGTCTCTCTCTCTCTCTCTCTCTCTCTCTCCCCATCCCATATATGAACACAACCAATGATATCTTATTCCCAATAAAATGTCATTTTAACCTAATGGTGTAATAAATTCATATATATATTTGTATGTATTATATAGTGTGAAATTTGAGGAGATTGGGATGATAGCGTTGTAAATGTCATACAATTCCTTTTTTTCTATCTTCCATCAAGCGTTATACAATTGTTTTTATATCTGCTATCATAACAGTGTAAATAAATGTAATACTATATGTCATATTTTGAGTCAAACAACTAATTGAGTGCACAACGAAACGTGACTCGGTCAGGTGTATGCGGTCATAATAAATAACGCACTAGAGATGTTCATATCACAGCATGTAAATCAGTTAACATGTTCATATTATTGGTATTTGACTGGGGATAAAAGCGTTTGAACGGATTTTACTGGAGATATACTTCATTCAGATGAAAGCGGCTGAACGGATTTTACAAGCAAGGGATACTACATTGCAAATAGATAAAAGAAGTTGAACCGATTTTACTTTGGATATTTCGTTTCAAACAGATACAACCTGTTTAAAACAACAGATCTATATTTCGTATCATTTTATACTTTCAATGGTTCACACTACATGAAAATCTGACCGGTTGTAGTGGAAGGTTGCGTCAGAAGTCGTACGGGCGGCTTTTGACCCTATGATGCCAGACATTGATTAATCAATCAGCGTTGACGTTTCTAGCGGTTTCCCACAGTTCCGTGCATCGCATGCCACCCAAAACTCGCCGTGCCATTGGTCAATCCCTCACTTCAATCAGACCATCGGCAATACAACAACTCTTCCAGATCCTAGTGTAGTAAAGACAAGTTAAACGAATCATACAAATACGGAACGAAAGCGGGTCTGTGTTTTAATAAGATTGATACAGGTAAAAGCGGGTGGACAGATGTTACAAGGGATACTTCATTTAATACAGATAACGTGATTCAACCCGAATTTATAATAGACACTTCATACAAATCAAAGTCACATGACTGAAGAAACGAAAACTGTAATTGCGTAAGAAGAATTAAGCTGAAATTTGTCGGGTTGGTTTCGGGAAGTTTCCATTGACAAAAATTTGCAAATAGGTTTCATCAGGGAATTTGTCAGGTCGGTTCCAACAGATCGAAATAATATATTACAATTTTACAAGGCAATGCTTGAAAAACCAAATCGCTTCCTATTCTAACAGGATTCCACATTTAGTGAATTTGGATTGATATTTAATACATTTTTTGGAGTGAATTTACGTAGTAGTAGATTAGGATTCTGGTGACCGTTATCAATCCCGTTCTTTATTGAATTAGTGAATTCGGTTACAAGCCAAACAGTCATAGTTAAGTTGAAGCCGGAAAGCCCTTCAGGTTTTCATAGACAATATCATTCCTCCACACAAGTTTCGCTATCCAGCAATCGAACTTCAAGGAAAGACAACTCTGTTTAGGAGATTATTGAAATACTTTTTGTAGGAGATTGACTGACAGACACAATGGGTGATTCATGGATGGAGATGTTAATTAACGAAGATGACGACACTCAATCCGATGATACTGGACAGGTGGAATTTTGTTCTATAAAATACGGTGTAGATGTTTTTATTTTTAAAATAATTTATTCGTCATTAGTATAAGCTAAATACATTTTATTTATTAATTTCTAGTTTTAGCGTTTTTCAAATTTTTTATCCCAAACCCAACAAATTGACGTTCTAACTCATGAGGTCAAGACCGATCGCATGACGTTTTATATTATGGTTTGAGGTTGTTTTTCTTTTTCATTTTGAGGGTGAAGCCTGTATCCTTATAGTCCCTGGAGTGTACACCGGAGTTGACGCTTTCGACTGGACGCCGGACCCCTTTACGTTAATGATATCTGTTCTTAAGTTTTGCAATGTCTTTGTATAGTTTTGCTGCACTGACTCGCACTCAGCTGAAAGCCTCAAAATCAGTCATTAAAAGCCTACAGAAAGAGGCAAGCCATTTTTCGTTTCGTTGCGCCGTTTTTATTAGCCCAGTCATGTTGCAGAAAAGTAAAGCACTTTTCATTTCGCCTGCTTGCGTTTCGGATATAGACTCGGTGCGGAAATTCAATAAAAACGATAAAAAAGATATAATCTGTACTGTTCCTTCACGATTGACAACCATTTCTAATTCCAGATACAAGTTAGGCTGCAACCACCGGATTACACAATATTAGCCTTCGTTGCTTGCATCTTCAATCCTGTGTTTGGTATGGTAGCCTGGCTGACCAATAGACGAGCAAAGATTCTATTAATAAATGGTCGTTATTCAGACGCCAACACGTGTTACCTTGTATCCTTTACGTCCAGTTTATTTGGGATTTATATAACAGGTAAGTTGATTGGTTAGTGATTGTTAAATAGCTTCCATTATAGCTTCTTCGATTGGTCACTTTTCGCTTCATTAATAGTGATTTTTTGTTAGTTTTTGTCTGGGATTCAGAGAAATGAAATGGATTAGTTATAATGTGAGATCCAAAGAAGATAATCATTTGTTTATAAACTGCGATACCGTCATAACCTCACAGACCGTGTTTTATATTTTGATTGTACATAACCTAAGGAAAGTAACAAATCAAAAGAATCTGCAACGGTTCGAATTTTCCTTTAAAGTTGCTTTCCCGGGTACAAACTGGGTGATTTGGTGATATATTAGGACTAAAAACATAATTTTGCTTCAAATCCTCCTCAAAACACTGTAATTGCCAAGTATACCATGCTATGAAAATCGATCAAAAGAGGCCATGTTTGCGTCAGGGGATTACCAGGTAATTAACCCCTCTCCGTCCCTATGGCAACCGCGGGTGGAGACGGGTGAGAATTCATTGCATACATAAGACGATGCTGTCTGTAATCGCTGACTATTACACATATCGAATCCTAATTAAATTCTCGGATTATCCACTGCCTGCGTCTTTTCCCGTGATTTTTATCACAGAAAGTGTTGTAGATCTAACTCTTTATAGAGTTTATCAACTTGTACATAATGAACCCGTGCAGCCTTCGACGTCACGCGTGGGGATAGCCCTAATCGTCGGACTGTTGATTAGGGAAACCCTTACATTTTTGTCCTTTGTACGCTCAATGAAGGGAATCCAGTATTTTTCTTGTAAGATTGAATATCTCTACTTCCAATATATACCAAAATTGCCATACTTTGATTGGCAATAACCACCCGATAAATACTTTGCTGGGAACCCATCTTTAAGAAAATTGCAAATAGGACGTTAAATCCCCTTTCATTTTATAAAATTTAAAAAGAACCCTTGTAACAATATTATGACCTCGGCCTTATATTGTTTTCAAATTCATTAACAAGTTTTATTAGATATTATATCACGTAATGCTACCTAAATCTATAACATTTACATATTAAAATGACGTATCGTTTAACAAAATACAAAGACCCGTACTCCTTTGTTGTTTATTAAAACACATGATTTCCTCGCTTGTTTATAACTACACGATCGAATGTACCGACAGTCATGTAATGTAATCTGGTCGACCAAATTATGTAATATTCCCTGCCAGTTTGCAGGAAATTAGCATGTCTATTTCCATATAAAGAAATTAGTACGCAGTTATAAGAAGTAAGGAAATTGGTGCGAGTTGAAGGAGACCGAAAGAGGTTATATTTTTGAAGTATGCCTACAAGTCCTTATATTTGATACAGTATAATAGCTGTTGCATCTGGGGTGTATCCTGCTTAATATAAAATGTATTTTAGCAGAACATCATGTTTCTGAGTTTTCGGGGGTTGGGATGGCCTAGTGGTCTAGAGTGCCGCGCTTCGACCTCTAGCTGGCCGGTCACCTCTGGCTTGCGGCTGTGGTTTCGAGCCCTGGTGTGAGCGTATGTGGCATGGAGATAGGGGCGCCTTCTCAACCTCGTGGGTTTCCTCCGGGCACTCCGGTTTCCTCCCACTGCTAAAGACCCCTACGCGCAAGCGAATTATTGAAATAAAATTAAACCATATGGTAGTCCCGAAATGACCTAGTTTGTGTTGAGTGGACGTTAAACCCCATTTCTCTCTTTCTGAGTTTTCTTTTTAAGGGAGTTATATTGAAGTATTGAGTCCGTGGATAAGTCTACATGTTTTTGAATTCTATATTTGAAATCAATTTCGAAACACAACGTGAAGCTACCTATTTGTTGTTGTTTCGTTTTGCAAACAACGTAACACACTGCTGTGTTAACAGTGTTTTTGTAAGCCTGCAGCAGTTTGATAAACATGATATTGTATTGATTATAGTGAATAATTATCTTATATTTTAAAACTTGAATATTATATATGTTGCATTTTAGGTTTGGTTGTGTTTCTGCTCTTGGTACCTACGATGATTCCCGCTCATGATGTTAGCACCTGAAAATATGCAACCGACAATATTTCGCTTAATCATTCGTTGTATCCATCTTTCCCTGACAATCAAAGTGAAAATCGTTTATAAACGCCAGATACTGCTTTTTAAATTTGTATTGACATTCAATAATATGTATAAAATGGCTCCGTTCGTTCGTTTCTGCAGTTCAACTTCTACTTCCACTAAGGGTAATATCGCCTACACAAGAATATATAATTTAATATAAAAATCTCGATACCTGTATTTTTAAACTAAAAGGTGGACAGGAGTGAATCCAAAGGGGTATTTAGGGGTCCCTCCTTCCCCGCAAAGCTACATAAAAAAGTTTTTGTTAAACAACACTTTCTGAGAAAACTGTCACTCTCACCACTCTCACCAGATGGCGGAATGGGATTGACATTCAAAGTGAGAAATAATGATATAGACATATGTGGTATCACAATTAATGCTTTGAGTTAACGGAATTGAATCACAATGTGATCCTATTAATTGTCCCCCTCCTTTCGAAGAAAGTTGGGGGACTATTAAAATGGGTTCGTCCTTCTGTCTGTCTGTCTGTCTGTCTGTTCGCCTTCTGTCTGTCTGTATGTCTGTCAGTCTGTCCGTCACACTTTTTGGGACACAATAACTCTCTTTCTAATTGAACTAGAATGTTAAAACTTGGTGTATATGCTAATTAGGTCAATGACTTGATGGAGTTCGAAGATGAGCATTTTCCGCCAAAGGGTAAGCAGAGATAAGCAATTTGATTGGTTGATGCTTTGGGACACGATAACTTTAGTTCTAATTAAGTGATAGTGATGAAACTCGGTGTATACTTTCATTACAGTAATACCTTGATTAAGATCGATAATGAGAAATTTCTGCCCAGGGTAAGCAGAGCGATACGCAATTTGATTTGCCGAGACTTTGGAACACAATAACTTTCCTTCGAATTGAGTTAAAATGTTGGGTATTGGTGTGTATGCTTATTAGGTCAATGCCTTGATGGATTTCGAAGATGAGCATTTTCTTCTTAGGGTAGGCAGAGATAAGCAATTTGATTGGTTGATACTTTGGGACAAGATAACTTAGGTTCATCTTGATTGATGATTTTTATGCCAATACAATGACTGCATTCTCATTCAGTAATGGATTCGACAGTAACAATGCATAGAAACGATTGACTCGGACACGAGGGCCCTTTCCCTTGGCTAGAGGGGCCCTTTTGTCAAGCATGGGGGCTCTTTTGTCTGCCCCTAGGGTCCCCCTAACTAGGGTACATTTTCATTATTCTCGTCGGTTTTAGCATTTTTCTTTATAAAACACTTATGGATGACACTTCGTGTACAGTTTAATTGCTCGATACGTTTGAAAAAAAATAAATGTGCGATTAATTAATATGTGTCATCTATTTATTTTGGGATTTCAGCGGGGGACATCAGCCTCACTGTTGGCTTGTTTGTTATAAAAATTGACGTCAGACTGGGTGTTGGTTTTCTCTCTTTAATAAGCCCAATGCGAATGTATGCATGTAATTTTGAGACGATGATGACATCGTGCATTGTCAAATATCATTAACAGGAACCTCTTACAAAAATTCCTGGATCCGTCCCTGGTTCTACAAATATCGATTCGAGACATTCTATTGTGTAATTTTGAATTGTAAATAGTCATTATTTTGTATTGTAAATACTCATTACTTTGTATATTAGATAATCTTTATTTGGCGTTACATTGTAAATACTTATTATTTGGAAAGTGTTTTCTAAAGAAATAAGTCGGGTCAAATTATCTCTGTGGATTTCTGTGTAGCCTACATGTACTACTGGTCAGATATGAAAAAAATGTGAAATTAGCTTGTCTGCAACCCGGAAAAATGTATAAAAAAAATACTGGTTAGGTATGCGAAGTCCTAACATTAGAAGTGGTTTGAGGTGTTTTTGAGAGAGGGAGAGAGAGAGAGATGGGTTTAACGTCCACTCAACACAAATTAGGTCACCTCGGGACTAACATAAGATTCAATTATATTTCAATAATTCGCTTGCACGTAGGGGTCTTTAGCGGTGGGAGGAGACCGGAGTGCCCGGGGGAAACCCACGAGGTTGAGAAGGCGCCCCTATCTCCATGCCACATACGCTCACACAGGGCTCGAAACCGGCCAGCTAGAGGTCGAAGCGCGGCACTCTAGACCACTAGGCCATCCCAACCCCCGAGGTGTTTTTGAAAGAGTAAGCATATATCCTACCTTATACATAACGCTGACCACTGCTTATAATCCAGACGTTGATTTCAGACGCCAGTTATAGTTATACTACCCATCCGACATTTTAAAATTTCTCTGAAATATCCCACTCAAGAAAAAGAAAATTAAATTACAAAGTGACTTAAATATGCAAATCAGGCCTGAAATTCAATCTGGGTAGGCTACAAGTTTGCAAATATTTTTGTTGTTGTAATCTATAATTCAGGTGACTTTGTAATATAATGATACGAATATGATATAATAACACAATATTGAATAGTAAATAGGCCAGGCTTCGGTATTTAACACTCTGTTGGGCTAAACTGTTTCCTCTCATCAGCCTAAACGCCGTGTTGTTATTTGTAATCCATATGACTGAGACAGTCGTAGCAAAAGAAAAAAAATGCTAATAATAATAATATGTTTTTATTTACCAGAAAAAACTGTAATTATCACTTAAAATTTATAAGTAGAAAATGAATAAAAACACAAGAAAGTGCGCACTTTTTCAATTTTTATTATTGTTCTGGCTTTCTCTTATCTCGTGTTTGTTAGATTTTATCAGATATCCTCCCACAGTCTCATGTAACAACTTTAATCTTCAAAGACATTATTAGGCAACTGAAAATCGTCCATGTATCTATTATCGCCCTCTTCTTCAGTCAGTAGTCCGACTACCAACCAATGACTAGCTGCTCTACAAATACTTTACATTTAAAACGAGTGCCAATATTGGACCAAATATGTTTACATAACGTTACGTCATGGCTCACGATTTTATTATGACCAATTAACCCGTGCATAGCAGAATACTGCAGTACAACTAACTGCGTAACAAACAAGGCTATCAAGTCGAATGAAATGTAAACAATACTGTTTGGAAACGAACATACTTCCACCGTTTTTAATACCTTAAATCGCTGTCCAAAGTTTTATGGAAGACCCAGATTAAACGAAGCATTGTCATGTTGCTGTACAGACAAGGTAAATAGATCACTTTTTGTTCACACTTAAACGAATTATATTCTATAGTAGTCTAATCGTATCTTTTACGGCGCGGAGCCTGTAAATATGATTTTGTGGGATTTCGGTCTGTCTTATTATTGTAAGGGAGACAACTCCCCACAACACAAAAAAGAATTCAAATTGAAAAACCTACTATATCGGTTTTGTTTAGTGGTGGTGGTGGGGGGGTCATTGAGTCAACTGACGTGGGAGACAGTAGTCTGTCCAACCTGGGGGTGGGGGGGGGGTTACCGCTTTTTAACCGATGTCCTCATATAACTAAAGACATCTTTGCTTCTACAATTAGTAGAACAAACATGTAGTAATGCGTTTCGTTTCTTTCCCCGTGTGGAATAGTCGAATTCTGAGAACCCAAACGATTGAATCCCTAATCCAGAACTAAGTTCACTTATTCCGATCCAACTTCCCATTTGAATTTCGCATTTAGCGTCACTCCAACTATATTATTTTGAAGACAAGAAATATAAAGTAGTACGTAACGTGATATTTGATTAAATGATCTTTAACATATACATAAATAGATACGTAATAGAATCTTTATCGAACACCCCTGTCAGTATTAAAGGGGATATACGTTTTCTTTACTTGAAGGGACATTATAGAATTTAAGATAGATAAAGGGCTGGCAGTTCTCGCTATAATAGTTTCAAACTAGGCAATTTAAAGGGAGAGAGAGAGAGAAATGGGGTTTAACGTCCACTCGACACAAACTAGGTCATTTTGGGACTAACATATGGTTTAATTTTATTTCAACGATTCGCTTGCGCGTAGGGGTCTTTAGCAGTGGGAGGAAACCGCAGTGCCCGGGGGAAACCCACGAGGTTGAGAAGGTGCCTCTATCTCCATGCCCACATACGCTCACACCAGGGCTCGAAACCACAGCCGCAAGCCAGAGGTGATCGGCAAGTTAGAGATCGATGTGCGGCACTCTAGACCACTAGACCATCCCACCCCCCCGCAATTTAAAGGGAACATGCCGAAAATTTCAGACAAATTGGTTCACTTTGAACTGAGGTAGCCTAATAGTGACTGAATTTTAGGCCTAGCCTCGATCATCATTACTAAGGTCGATTATCCATTTCTCGATTTAATCATAAATGAGCATTGAGCAAGAGATTGGATTTAAATCCAGTGAAAAGCCGACACGTAAGATGGCATCGAGGGCCAATTAAGGTCTTTTCATGTTAATAAATGCATAATTGATAGTTCATATAACATTGCAGACCTAAAGTCCTAAAAAAATACCTGTAATATACAGATTTAGCTCTTGCATAATGTATGTTAAATCTAGGTACATTCTAACAATTTTAAAATCAAATGAAGTCAATCGATTCACTAGTTTCCTAGAAAAATAACTTGATACCTGTCACAAATACTGGTTGAAGTTTTATGTCGATACTTTCCAGCGCGGCTCCCCCTTGTCAGTAATGCAGGGCGGAAGGCCTGACAAGAATAGCTGCCAAGTCTTTGGGATGGGACGAAAAACCGAGGTCCAGTGAACATATTTGGCGTGCACGTAAAAGATCCCTTGACAGATTAAATTCGGTATAAGAGTAGGTCGTAATGCAGCTGTTCACTCGATATACGAAAACGGTGGAGTAGGGTTATATTAATCGTCTTTATTGAAAGACTTAAATCATTTTAAAAAATGTGAGGATATTTAATAATACCCGAAACGTTTATGGTTTATTTGTTTAAAGTTATAAGTAGTTTTATAATTTATGATTTATTTCAATGGCCTCTGTCTACTACGAAAGACCATGATTGCCAAGTATAATTTACATTTTTATATTGTAATTTTCGATTTTGCAACACTCTCAAGATAAAAATAAATATCAAATGACATACATGTAAATTGAAGGCTTTGGCGAGAAAGTGAACTGCAATTGTGAGGCATCATATTACATTTCAAATGTATAAGTCAGTATTTTCTAGCATGTTGTCTTGTTTATATAATCACTGAATGCAGAATTATTCAGGAACAAAACATCGTCCAAGATGCCTATGTGTGGAATTCAAACATTATGGTGGTAATTAAAGGAGCACAGTTATCAATCAATAGTAATACCAATTACATGTTGAATAAGTCCCAAAGCTTGCACATAATAGAGATACTTCATACTTCGAGAATAGAGAGAGAGAGATTGAGAGAGAGAGAGAGAGAGGGAGGTCATTTTGGGACTAACGTATGGTTTCAATTTTATTTCAATAATTCGCTTACGCGTAGGGGTCATTAGCAGTGGGAGCAAACCGGAGTGCCCGGAGGAAACCCACGAGGTTGAGAAGGCGCCCCTATCTCCATGGCACATAATATGCTCACACCAGGGATCGAAACCATAGCCGCAAGCCAGAGGTGACCGGCCAGCTAGAGGTGGAAGCGCGGCACTCTAGACCACTAAGCCATCCCAACCCCCACGACGAGAATAGATCTGTCGTAAATGGCCGCCAATTCCAAAAAATAGTATACTGTTCTGTGATGTGGTTCCACGCCGTTTCAGATCTGTCATACACACACGGACTGAATAAACTTTTTTAAATTTCATTAAATGAAGCACAGTAAATACTTATGAAAATTCTGGAGATATACTAAAGGGATGCTCGATTCACAGTCCAGAGCGTCCTGAATTGACAGAATTACAATCGAGTGACGCGGAATTCAGTCCTGTCACAGTTCTGCCAGCTCAGGTGGAGTCAGTAGAATCGTGACGTATTCCTAGTAAAAATATGTTTTAGTTGTCATGATTGGTTGAGATATTTTTTTATAGAGTCGGCACATGCGTTGTACTCCGAAATTCTCCTTTTCACTCGATTGACACCAGTTTTGGAATTGAGAGAGTTTAATTCCGTAACGGTGAATCGAGCATCCCCTTAGTGTTTTCGATTTAGGACTTAAAGCTGAACTCCGATTACAAAACTACAGAAATAATTAAATAAAAAAAGTAACGCCCACTTCCAGTGTATACTGTGTCAAGCGTAGCGTCCACATCCGGCTACCTAGTCAACTACCAATTACCTGATGTTCCGTATACACTTTATCGTACACATACAAGAACACTTGTAGCCTACTGAAATGAACCTTTATAACCCAAAGATCTTAATTCATTTCGATATTTGCACATATCAAATTCTAACTTAATGATGTAGGAAAAATCACTTTCGGTATTGCTTGTTCTCTATCCATCTCTCGAAAATGTGGGCGTATCCAGTGCCAGGCTATCTTTCCAAATTTATTCAGGTTTCACTTGAATTGGTTCAGGGTTTCAGCATTGTCAACGTAGTATGGTAATGAGTTCCAATTGTTTATGACTGATTGAGAAATTGAGTTATTGGCTTATCCCTTACATCAGATCTGTTTAAAACCATCTCAGATACTGCTGAAGTGAGGACAACTAAAATCGAATTTGACATAAAGAAAAGAGAAACAAAAAAATATTTATTTTAATCTGATTGATCCATTCTTATTTAATATTTTCACTTTTAGGTCTTGGGCTAGTTGTATATTTTCTTTTGTTATACCATTCCTTTTATGTGAAAATATACCATTCTGCTGTTAACACCTAATATTGTATACCAAGTATTAATTCATCAGAAACATAGAATGTGCAATAAATAAGCTAATCTTCATTCATAAAAAAAAAAAAAAAAAAAAAAAAAAATAAAAAAAAAAAAAGAACACTTGGCATATGGAATTCGACGAGTAGGCGTATTTTCCTCATAGCACATTGGATGATATAAGCTCGCCTTCAATATAGACTGGTTGGAAAAGTATGACGTTAAACACTGTTTCATGTCTTTTTAATGGCATCATCCTTGGTGTATTTTCGTTTAATATCAGCAGAGTGTGTGTTTGTTTTTAATCGTATGTTGTAAAAAATAGCTAGCATATGAAAATGTCAAGATTAGTTGAAAATCACTTCATAACAACATACACATAATTCTCAAAATGTCAGAATAAAACGAATTTGAAGACAAATTCAGAACAATCAACTATGTATATTTATATATTTCACTGATAAGTGGTACCAGACGGTCTAGAAAATTGATATATTTTGTAAAATATAATATGTAATGCATGGCGATAGTTTTATGTCCCAATAATTATAACAGCAATGGGCTTTCATAATTCACCGATAACAACCATATTAATCATATTGAATTGCAAGTTTAATATGCAAATATTTAAGAGGTCTACTTCATATCAAACCTGGCTGACAAAGGTACAACTGTGAAAAAAATCGAAAATTTTTTAACATTGATCCATAAGTAGTTTCGAATACTAAAGAAATAAAGCCTACCATTTGTAATTCTCAAAAAAGACGGTTATTTTGTGTTTCCTTTTTTCGTCATTTGGTCTGCATCCGTAAAAAGTACTTGGTATTACGAGTATTTGTCATATACTATACATTTTCACAGATTAAAATCGACCTTAGTTAAAAAGTGCACCTTTAAGACGGGTAGTAATTATAGTTTATTGGGTTTGCTTTATAGACTGTAGATTTGCAGATGACTGTTATTGTTTCGAGTTACGATGAATGGGTTACACGATCTACGTCCAAATTAGGACACCTTGGCTTGGATATTTTAACTACTAAATTATACACAATTGACTATTACCAATTCCTGTTATTACATTTCTGGGATACGTTACACGACTAAAAATGTGTCGAGGGACTGTTGTGCAAATGGTATTGGGGTGGTTTGTTGCACTGGTTTCATCAAACATTGCTGTTGGTCTTAATTCCACAGATCAAGCACCATCTAAGACAATGACAATCAACTGCACCATTCGTCCAGTAGATGCAAGTGTTCGGGATAAGGTTGTTAGATTACTGGAGACCGGTGTCAAAATGATCGAATATGATCTCAAATTCGACGATTACCCAGATAGGGTGCTTAATACGAAAGGTGGCATGAGTTATAGGTTGAGTCATTGGGTAAGGACGATGAACAGTCAAGCTCGAAGTCTGTTGATGCTGAATGAAAATTATGAACTGTTGTCTCTTGGTGCTATGAGGATAGGGGTTGAGACAATGGAGGTGGCTATGTACGACGAACCAGACGGTTGCATTGGTGCTTTATCGGCACAGGATACAGCGGCTCTAATACGAGAAACACTTCTATATGATTTCAAAGAAATCGACCGAACACAGCCAAAGCCAACAAAATCTCTCGGAACTGCGGAGCACGTCTGCAATATGTATGTTCGAGATGATGATGGTTATGCTTCCTTTGTGTATAACTGCTGTCATTATGATCCAGATGGAGTATTGATATGTAAGGATATTGTACGAGAAGTTTGGATGAATGTTTTGGTTATGTTTACAGTCTTCATAAAAATTTTGATAGTCTTGTTCAGTCCTCTGTTGATTCCAGAAAAAGTATATCTTAAGAAATTCACTGCGACTGAGTATCACTACTACACGAAAGCCCAAGAAAAGAAAACAATTAGAGTTGTCGTCACTAGATTTCCCGAATCTTTTGATTGTGCTAATAAAGTTGTCAAAATAGATAGAATCCAAAGCATGGACTTCTTCAAGACAATGCTAAATACTATGAAATTGAACAAAATCTACGAAGTGGAATTAAACGATTTACGACTCTCTGTTAGCCAACATCGTTTGTTGCGTGAAAATTGCGTGCCGGTTGGCGTTTTCCGCTATTTATATAATAATTTCTGTCGCTGTAAAATAAGGTTCACAGAAACTCTTAAACCGTGCTGTGACCAAAATATATGTGGTAACCTTAATCCAGGATTTGGAATGGTGCCTTGGCATAAATGCCTCAGAACTTTCATGAAATTAATTCAAATAGTTTTATTGGCCGTGCCGTGGATCTTGCGAATCTTGATCTACACCAGCTTTGAACATGATTCTATAACCCAGAGAAGGGAAGTGGCCCACGCCATGGGATTAAAAACACCGTTTGAAAGAAGTTTTACTCTTCACTTGACACCTTTTCATGGAATCTTTTTGATCTGTTACATTATCTTAGCTGTAGACTCTCTCGTTTATGGAGCTTTGACGAAAGCGTTTCAAGAAAAATTTAAAATGGTATTAAGAGACTGTTTCAGAGATATGAAAGAGAAATCGAAACTAGGAGTTTGTAGCTGGGCGATGGACTTGGCTTTAGTTCCTTTTGATAGTTTAGGGATTCTTGGGTTCATACTGGTGGTACCTTTTTGGATTATCCTCTCACCTCTGTTCAGTGTGGTGTTCATCTTCTACTTCATCCCAACCATCAACCTAACGATGCGACTACTGATACAGCTATTTATCTTTCTTTGTCCACTATCCTTCACTATGAGATGCAAGATCTTCAAAGCCAGGTCTGAACCAATGAACGAAAAACTATTGTTAAACAAGCTCAGTGAACAAGAAAATTTTCGGCAGAAGGGGGATTTGTCTAAGACGGAACTTTTTCTACAGTTTGTTGTGATTTTAGGTGTTATCATATCATTTTGGTCTTTGACATTTCTTGCCATGGAGTGTATATCATTTTTCGTGGAAGTTGGCGTGTACACATTAATTGGGATCATTATCAATGCTGATGTGACTGTTCGATATATTTCTGTTATATTCCTGCTAGTTTTATACGTTCGTGATTGTTTTGGTAAAGTCTATAAAAAATATCTGAACTTTTACAAAGTTATAACCAGTCACATCTTAGAGCATGAAAAGGATAAAATTACAGATACAGCTCAAGCTGATGCCATGTGCCAGGAGAACACCGTGTTTCGTGTGGAGTGCGAGAATAATTCAAAACCTGATATTTATCTTATGGTCAGAGATGGAATTATCAAGTGGCAGACCTCTGGGTTCCTTGTCTTTTTGGATCAAGAAGACACGCCTTATTTCTCAGAAAAATTCTTCTTCGAAGCTGTAGAGATGAAATACCATGGATGCCCTGGACCACTGTATAGAAATATTTTTGGTACCTTTTTGGAGTTTTTCAAACTGATTTTATTTTTGTCGTTTTTTGTCATTGTAGTAATGGCCTTTGGTGATGTATATAACATTTCTTCCACAAATCAAATGTTGGCGACCGTTGCTGGTGGATTGATGCCCGTTATATTTCGCCATGTTTTCGCTGGTAAGGGCACAGACCCAACCTTGAATACGGACAGTGTTCAGTTTCAAGCTGAGTTTAATGCAACTTTAAGAAGATTCCAGCAATCGTGGCCAGTGTATGACATAGTGCCAATAAAATATCGAGAACTTCATTCAAGATATTCCATGGCCGCAGATCTGGATAAGGAAGAATTTGTAGACGGTAATGGTCACCCTAGAGATGCTGATAATAATAATGACGTAACAGAACAGATGTTGATGACTTCGTCTACCCATAATTCATCAGATAAAAACGAGAGCGAGGTGGATTTAGTTGTAGATGTATCAAACTTTAGCGAGAGATTCCGAGCAAAGTTCGTTGCAAATGCTTCTGCTGGATCTATGTCTATGTTGCAAGATATTTAGTGAGATTAAAGTACTGCAAAATATAAAATATAAGTTATAAACTACATCCTGGAGGTATCTAAAGGAACAATAATAATATATAAAATGATAAAAGGTCACTCAAAAACATTCAGACGATTCATATTAAAGGGACTCTCCCGATTTGAACAGAGTCTTAAAAATAAAATTCCGAGTGCGTATGAAATTAAGAGGAATTGTGTATTTACTTTGGCTCAAAATTTCAGCTCAAAATATTTAGTAGTCATAAATGATTATGCGGACACGTAAACCTTTTAAGATTTTGGGTCATTCTTTTCGTTGGATGACCCGATACTCAATTCCCGATCCTTATAGAGGTCTATACAGTGAATGACCCAATAAAAGCCTGGTTGTGTCCAGACACCACAAAATACAGCTTGGGACACCGGTCTACATTTCCAGTTGAAGTCTGGCGGGTTTAAATTGTCTGAAAACGTTTCACAGATAATGAGTTGTTTGCTCTACCCTTAGGTAGAGAATCTTAAGGAATTTTAACACAAAAGTAGGCAGTTTTATTCTCCAACATATTATCGTGATTTCCCCTTTAATGCAGTATACAAGTATATAAAGTATGTTCTATATTCAATTTAGATAATAAATCATTGTTTTCTCAGGACCATTCCCTCTCCAAACTAACGTGTTACTCCTGGGAACAAGTAACCCACTGGGGCGGTGCGAGATTTTTCAACATGGTTCCACCGTGTCGGTAGTGCAGGGACAGAAAAGGGACATCGTTTAGTCAGTCGGAAGAGTGCGTGGGCAGAGGGTGTAGAGCGCTGGCTTATTTACCTCGTGTTCAATCTTCATGTTGACCTAGAAAGTTCATTCGGATTTTCTAGCGTGGTTCCACCTTATATGTTGTGCAGGGTGGGGGTGTACGAAAGACCGATGCCCCGTCTACGCATTGGCGATGAGCAAACGTTGAAATTCAATAGCAGGGGACCCTAGTCACCCCCTCTCCACCGGTGTATAGGAATCCCGGGTCCTACAAGCTTCCACCGGGGCATGCACACGCATGGTCGTATATATATTATTTAGCACATCAATGGTGCGCATCTTATCAGAAACACAATTAGCATCTATGTTACTAGCGGCAGAAATTAGCTCCGTCAATCGCGGCTGATCTCTAAGGACATTTGCAGGAAATTCATCGAAGCATTTCCTCGCCGGATGAAGGCATCAACACTTTTGTTAGACTGATGCATAAATTATACATTATTTTACGATGGTATTGATAGGACTGATATCAATGGTGGAGAAAATTGGCTGCACATTTGCAAATATTCGATAACATTCAAACAGTTTGTTCATTATAAGGTTGCTGTTTTTATAGGAGGCGATGACAACTTTTCCGCGAATGTGACAACTTCTTTGTACGTACAGTCCGCACTATCTTTGATGTATGCAAAATTTCACAATAATCAACATATATAAATTTCGAGATTTATTCTTCAAATTTTGAAAATCGTCAACGAAATGAAACATTGTCGACAAACAGAAATCATAATTTTTTAAAATTTTCCAAGACCCCCCCCCCCCCTCTACTACTCGCGCCTACGGCAGTCGCTCCACGGTCGGTGAGACAAAACACGATGTTGTCACCCCCTCACAAAAATCCTGGATCCACCACTGAATAGAAGTAATATACAAAAAAGAAATAAACACTATAATTGTTATAACCACTATAATCATTATAATCATTCTTGTCCGTCCTTATAAGGCACAGTACTATTCAAAAAACAGCAACTCATATTTTGAGACGGATAAGATAAAACTAAAGCGATATTTTGGTTGTTTAGATTGTCATGTTTCGGACAGATGCGAAATTTATCTTCAGTGTTAAGGTTTAAGGGTGGCATAAGTGCTGGCTGTATTAAACAGTATTTATTTCCAGAATATTATACAATAATATATAAAAGCAGTAGGGTCGAATGTCAAACCTCGTGGGTTTTCTCTGGATCCTCCGGTTTCCTCCCACTGCTAAAGACTCCTGTGCACAAGTGTATTATTGAAAAACAAAATTGAACCATAATGTTAATCCCGAAATGACCTAGTTTGTGTCGAGTGAACGTTATTCCCCTGCTCTGTTTTTTTATTTGCTGGTTTGGGTAATTTTTATTTACGAAAAGTCAGAGGTAATAAATTGTTCAAATAATCTGATCACACATTGCACACTGTCAAGTAGGTTACATTCCTATTTTATAATGCAGGTATTTGGAAATCCACTTGAGTCTGTTTATAAATGCAATGAAGTAACGCCGTATATTTTGCCCAGACAAAAAATAAACTGTAGCAGATCTTGTTGACATATAATAAAGGATATTATCGTACCTTTCTAATAGTTTAGTTGATATGCATAGTTTACAATATACATGTTTTGTCACCCTACCCTGTCATTATTTCATAATAATAATCGGCTACATATGCAAAGAATATATCATAGAACGGACAAAAAAAATAAATACAATAGATATTGTAAGCTATATTCTGAGTATATCTGGTTCTCCAAAAAAATACCCTTTCTGAATTATTCTTTATGCTTAAAGTGCATATGGCTATATTTTCTGGAACCTTGAAATAGGCAAAAATGGTTCTCAAAGCACATATACATGTAAAATGAATGCATGTATATTGATTTATATTCAAGTTTTGAAAAAAAAATATTCTAATTTCTAATTAAAGTGCTAAGTGCATTCTACACGTTTTTTAAATCAATATTTTGTTGTATGTGAATCAACCTTCACTAATTGTGTTGTAGGATAAGTGTCGACATGTTCATTACAAAATGGCACTTGAAACCATAGTGTACACGACTCGTGAACAGATTATAATATGTTTGTGTCTTTAAGTAGCTAAGTCTCTAACTCAATATCATCCAAAATCCTCAACATTGAAAACATGAATTATGTGTCAATTTAAATCAACATTGAGGCTGTGATCTTACCGGGAAAAGATGAGCTTCTGATATCCAATGCCTAAGATAAAATAAATATTTTACCATTGGTAAACGAATCGTATACCATAATGCGTTTCAACCCCCAGTTGTAACAAGAGACTCGAAGGACGGGGCTAGTACATTGCACCAAATGAAACGGCGTGTGTAGACTGGAATAACCGGACACTGGAAATTTGCATTCGATTGAGACTGCTGGCTAAACTCGCCGAACAATATTGAGTTGGAGACTTAGTTCGTTTGGTGTGGGTTTAAACGGCCAATTTCCTTGAGATTTTTTTTTAGTCGACCAAAACGCTTTGTGTAGAGAACAAATACGTCGCCAATAAGAGCTTTTATTGCTTCGTGTTTTTATATTAGTTATTATTAGTTATACGAACTACATTCAAATTAGGACTGTTTGGCTTGGATATTTTAACTACTAAAAGTACAATTGACTAATCCGAATTCCCGACATTACACTATTTGGATACGTTACATGATTGAAAATGTACCCAAGGATTGTGGTGCAAATGTTATTGGGGTGGTTCGTTGCTCTGGTTTCATCAAACATTGCTGTTGGTCTTAATTCCACAGATCAAGCATCATCTGAGACAATGACAATCAACTGCACCATTCGTCCAGTAGATGCAAGTGTTCGGGATAAGGTTGTTAGATTACTTGAGACCGGTGTCAAAATGATCGAATATGATCTCAAATTCGAGGATTACCCAGATAAGGTGCTTAATACGAAAGGTGTCATGCATTTTAGGTTAAGTCATTGGGTAAGGACGATGAACAGTCAAGCTCGAAGTCTGTTGATGCTGAATGAAAATTATGAACTGTTGTCTCTTGGAGCTATGAGGATAGGAGTTGAGATAATGGAAGTGGCTATGCACGACGAACCAGACGGTTGCATTGGTGCTTTATCGGTACAGGATACAACGTCTCTAATACGAGAAACACTTCTATATGATTTCAAAGCAATCGACCGAACACAGCCAAAGCCCAAAAAATCTCTCGGAAATGCGGAGCACGTCTGCAACATGTATGTTCGAGATGATGCTGGTTATGCCTCCTTTGTGTATAACTGCTGTCACTATGATCCAGATGGAGTATTGATATGTAAGGATATTGTACGAGAAGTTTGGATGAATGTTTTAGTTATGTTTACAGTCTTCATAAAAATTTTGATAGTCTTGTTCAGTCCTCTGTTGATTCCAGAAAAAGTATATCTTAAGAAATTCACAGCGACCGAGTATCACTACTACACGAAAGGCCAAGAAAAGAAAACAATTAAAGTTGTAGTCACTAGATTTCCCGAATCTTTTGATTGTGCTAATAAAGTTGTCAAAATAGATAGAATCCAAAGCATGGAATACTTCAAGACAATGCTAAATACTATGAAATTGGACAAAATCTACGAAGTGGAATTAAACGATTTACGACTCTCTGTTATCCAACGTCGTTTGTTGCGTGAAAATTGCGTGCCGGTTGGTGTTTTCCGGTATTTGTACAACAATTTCTGTCGCTGTAAAATAAGGTTCACAGATACTCTTAGACCATGCTGTGACCAAAGTATATGTGGTAACCGTAATCCAGGATTTACAATGGTGCCTTGGCATAAATGCCTCAGAACTTTCATGAAATTAATTCAAATAGTTTTATTGGCCATGCCGTGGATCTTGCGAATCTTGATCTACACCAGCTTTGAACATGATTCTATAACCCAGAGAAGAGAAGTGGCCCACACCATGGGATTAAAAACACCGTTTGAAGGAAGTCTTACTCTTCACTTGACACCCTTTCATAGAATATTTTTGATCTGTTACATTATCTTAGCTGTAGACTCTCTCGTTTATGGAGCCTTGACGAAAGCTTTTCAAGAAAAATTTAAAATGGTAATAAGAGACTGTTTCAGAGATATGAAAGAAAAATCGAAACTAGGAGTTTGTAGCTGGGCGATGAACTTGGCTTTAGTTCCTTTCGATAGTTTAGGGATTCTTGGGTTCCTACTGGTGGTGCCTTTTTGGATTATCCTTTCCCCTTTGTTCAGCGTGGTGTTCATCTTCTACTTCGTCCCAACCATCAACCTAACTCTGCGACTACTGATACAGCTTTTTATCTTTCTATGTCCAGACTCCTTCACTTTGAGATGCAAGATCGTCAAAGCCAGGTCTGAACCAGTGAACGAAAAACTAAGGTTGAACAAGCTCAGTCAACAAGAAAATTTTCGGCAGAAGGGAGATTTGTCTAAGACGGACCTTTTTCTACAGTTTGTTGTGATTTTAGGTGTTATCATATCATTTTGGTCTTTGACATTTCTTGCCATGGAGTGTATATCGTTTTTCGTGGAAGTAGGCGTGTACACATTAATTGGAATTATTATTAATGCTGATGTGACTGTTCGATATATTTCTGTTATATTCCTGCTAGTTTTATACGTTCGTGATTGTTTTGGTAAAGTCTATGAAAAATATCTGAACTTTTACAAAGTTATAACCAGTCACATCTTAGAGCATGAAAGGGATAAAATTACAGATACAGCTCAAGCTGATGCCACGTGCCAGGAGAATACCGTGTTTCGTGTGGAGTGCGAGAATAATTCAAAACCTGATATTTATCTTATGGTCAGAGATCGAATTATCAAGTGGCAGACCTCTGGGTTCCTTGTCTTTTGGGGTCAAGAAAACACGCCTTATTTTTCAGAAAAATTCTTCTTCGAAGCTGTAGAGATGAAATACCACGGATGCCCTGGACCACTGTATAGAAATATTTTTGGTACCTTTTTGGAGTTGTTCAAACTGATTTTATTTTTGTCGTTTTTTGTCATTGTAGTAATGGCCTTTGGTGATGTATATAACATTTCATCCACAAATCAAATGTTGGCAACCGTTGCTGGTGGATTAATGCCCGTTATCTTTCGACATGTCTTCGCTGGTAAGGGCACAGACCCAACCTTGAATACGGACAGTGTCCAGTTTCAAGCTGAGTTTAATGCAACTTTAAGAAAATTCCAGCAATCGTGGCCAGTGTATGACATAGTGCCAATAAAATATCGAGAACTTCATTCAAGATATTCCATGGCCGTTGATCCAAATAAGGAAGAATTCGTTGACGTTAATGGTCACCCTCGAGATGCTGATAATAATAATGACGTAACAGAACCGATGTTGACGACTTCGTCTACCCATAATTCATTAGATGAAAACGAGATCGAGGTGGTTGTAGACGTTAATGATCCCCCCCGAGATGCTGATAATAATAATGACGTAACAGAACAGATGTTGATGACTTCGTCTACCGATAATTCATCAGATAAAAACGAGAGCGAGGTGGATTTAGTTGTAGATGTAACAAACTTTAGCGGGAGATTCCGAGCAAAGTTCGTTGCAAATGGTTCTGCTGGATCTATGTCTATGTTGCACGAAATTTAGTGAGATTAAAGTTCTGAATAATGGACATGAACTAACATAATTATATAAAATATAAGTTATTCCTTTAAGCAATGGGGGGTTGGGATGGCCTAGTGGTCTAGAGTGCCGCGCTTCGACCTCTAGCTGACCGGTCACCTCTGGCTTGCGGCTGTGGTTTGGATCCCTGGTGTGAGCGTATGTGGTATGGAGATTGGGGCGCCTTCTCAACCTTGTGGGTTTCCTCCGGGAACTCCGGTTTCCCCCCACTGCTAAAGACCCTTACGCCCAAGCGAATTATTAAAATAAAATTGAAACCGTATGTTACTCCCAAAATGACCTAGTTTGTGTCGAGTGGACGTTAAACCTCATTTTTCTCTCTCTCTCCCTTTAAGCAAGCAATGTTGTGCTGCACAAGGCTTAGTCTGCGTCTTTGGAGGTTCTTGAACAATGTATTAAAGCATACAATAATTTAATTTTTGTAGTGGAAAACAGGCCAACTATCCCCAAATTCTTCTATAAATTGTGTAAATACACAACTATCTCACTTGTGATGTAAATTGAATATTAACTGGGCTAAGACTAGTAATTATTTCCCCTTATTTCACGAATGTAGTGTGTGTCGGAAGTGAGATTTTCACGCCAGTCACATTCAAATCCCTGTAGCAAAAAAATCTAAACGGTCAACCCCTATAAAGATTAGAGCCAACGGAATGTTGGTCAAAAAGCTACAGCCTGTGATGTTATAGCCATTTAACATGGAAGTCATTGGGTAAATAATTACTAGTCTGAGTCCAATTAACATACAAAAAGGGAAGTAACTCCTGGTAATCTCAATGACAGTGGAGTCAATTATATCAGATTCTTGCCATAAGTGTTTTCTTAATATTCCGCGGCGTCTAATATATAAATAACATTAACACATAGCCACATAGTTGATAATTACAAAAAGTAGGGATTATAACCAATGAATCACTGATTACGTAAGTCGTAATCCCAATTTGGTTGGGGGGGGAGGGGTGTGGTTAGCGCGTGTGCGGTTTGTCACAAGGTTTGTTATTGAGTCAACTGGCGTGGTTGTACTCGAAATGACCTAGTTTTTGTCGAGCTGACGTTAATCTCTCTGTCTCTCTCTCTCTCTCCCCCTCTCTCTCGGTCTTTGGCGAAATGTAATAAAACTGCTACATTAATATTTATTTTACTATGGTTGACAACATCCCATTGATCCAAACTAAATTGATCACCCTGAACAACCACTGAACACCAAATGTTGGCTGCAAACAACAAACTTATTGTTGAAGGTCATTAATGTACACATTAAAGAGGGTTGGTTTCAACACACATCCTTGTTAAACTCCAATCAGGTGGAAATCTGTCTTTTGACTCCCATCGGGTATATAACTCCTATCGGTGGAACTCAGTCTTTTGACTCGGGAGGAGGCGGGAGTAGTATTTATACTAATGTGAAAAAAATAATACATTGTTCCAATACTCTGATCAAACATGCTTTCCTATTCAATAATGCATGTATATGCAGGTCTACCTGAGCCATACCGATATTGTAGTAACATAAAATACGAATAAAGGTAGATAATGGTCCTTTGTTGATAAGTCAAGCCCCAATGGATTTATGTTTAAAATGTAGTTGATATGCATAGCTCACAATATGCATGCTGTGTCAACATAGCCTGTCACACTGTTATGACATTATTACCTCGCCAGGAAATATTAATATCGGGTGTATATGTAAAGAATTGAACAGAAAGAACGGATATAGTAATAAATACACTAGATATTGTTAGCTGTTTTCTAAGTAACTAAAATAAATGAAGTAGTTTCGATTTTATAGAAAAGTTAATCTATCCGGTCTCGTCTTTATGCTTAAGGGTGGTTTTAAACGACTTATTTCCTGGAGATTATTTCTAAGTAACTAGAATAAATGAAGTAGTTTCGAATTTATAGAAAAGTTAATCTATCCGGCCTCGTCTTTATGCTTAAAGGAGGTTTTAAAACGACTTATTTCCTGGAGATTATTTTACTCAATGAATAAGTTGTTGGGTAAATAGTTTATATATTACACGAAGGACAAATACGTCGCCAATGAGGCTAGACGGTTCGGTAAAATTTGCATTTTATTAGCTTCGTGTTATGTGCATTGACAAGGCCCTTGCAACAATACGCCGAATTTTAACCAACTGAGAAACTCGTTATTTTGATACGCCGAATTTTAACCAACTGAGAAACTCGGTATTTTGATACGGTAGATACAAATATATCTTTTATTTTTTGGCACATTGTCCTTTTCGGTACCAGGGCCACAAAGTTTAACTCAAAGAGCAGAAATCATAATGGTTACAATCATAAGGCATGGATGGCATCGACGGTCGCAAATTAGAGTTCCCTATTTAATTGTGAAGCCTAACAAACTTCCAAGAAGTAATGTTATGAAGTTTTTACTACCCTATGATTAAACTTGTAGGTAATAGAGACTACGTCGTAAATCATTGCTTAGATTTAAAGTGTTTTGAAGAGAGCTTCGATGAACATCGTAAAACTTGAATAAAACATTCAGTTTAATGTTTGGGTACACAGTTTTAAGGTTTTATGTTTCTTTTGTATCAAATAAATCATATCGGTTGATGTGTTGGGGTATATTTTAATGTACTGTATCCAGCCACCGTCTCAAAGATTAATCATATTAAATTGCGCATCCAGCAGCGACACTATACATTTTAATTTTTACTGTCCTATCGACCTAGTTAACATTATATAAAAGTCTAGTGATTAAAGGCACAACTGCAAAGAGTGTTGATCAACATGTATCATCGCTTAGTATCTAATGAACCCGGTTCGCTTTGTCCAAACCGGTAGGGCAACATTAAATGTTATAAAGTGCTTTAATTTTACAAATTACCAATTGTTTTTATAAGGCTATCACAAAATGCTAAATTCATAGGCCCCATCCGTTTTTTGCCTTTTAATGTTTTACACTTTTGTAAATAAAGCGAATATAATTTAAATCAAATTATATTAGTATTGTGAATAATTTTGTTGATAGTTAAATTTACCAGCGGATTTACCATGATTAGTTTTCAAATTGCGTTAATGAAAATTATTTATTTTTGTAAATATAAAAGTATTGCATACTCTGTATCTATGGGTCATTCGACCTAATTACTGAAATAAACTATTATTATTATTATTATTACTTTCGACTTTGAATTAAATGAAGTTTAACGTCATATTCATCTTCGCTAACCAGTCAAATAAAGTCTGGGACACTTTCTGCAGTGTGTTCTGAGGTACATTTTGTTCAGACAGCAGCAGCAAATGAAGACTGGCTTACTCTATGCAACGTTCACAGGGATCAATTTTGACCTACCAACCGACAGATCAGTTGTATGGAATTCAACAAAGTTTTGTGTGGTATTCTGGATTCTTTATTTAGGTAAAGTTTATCCAACTCTTTGGGTGGGGTTTGGTTATACATGTTTTTTCCTTCACCGCGTAATGATTTATTAACCAGGTAGATATGGTATTTTATTTGTATGCACGCTTTAAAGTGGGAAATGTAGTATTCAAGGTATTAAGTCCCTGATGGATTTCAACCAAATTTGGCAGATATGTTGTTTGCTGAACTCTGCTTAAATTTAAACAATTTCATACTTTTTTTTTACTTCTTCGCTCAAAGTGCTAAGCGGAATTCAAATTCAACTAATCCCAACTCTGGCTTATCGAGCCGATGTTGTGAACAAATGGAGGTGACTTGTGCGATTGTTTTTCAGAAAAAGTTTTTTCATGCCTCAAAAAGATATTTACCGGAGATTAAAAAGCTTCCATTCGATAATTCAACATATTTACAACTTGAGTTTTGGCGGAGTAGAACAAGTAGCTTTAGAGCGTAACGTGCTATTCAATTTTAACTGATTCCTATACAACGCTCTATAAAAATACCCCTTTAAGACGAGCAGCCATCCAGAAAGGTGTAGGCCATACTTAGATTTGTTTAATAGCCTAGTAGAGGACGCGTTTTTTTGGGTTTTGTAATGCATTGGCGATAAGATCTACCTGTGCGTACAGTGTTGTGTATAGCAGTGGTAACCTCGATGTGTTTGTGTGATTTTAGGCTTTGTCGCTAACTGATTTTAAATCAAAATGCAGACACGGCGGTTCCTGTACCTGTGGGTAATATACATTTTCTAGAAATTATTCTAAAAGGCACAAGGAAACATAAACTAAAAAATGTGATGATTAACAGTGATACCCTAACATTTTAAAAGCGTGCCCATTCAACGATTAAAAAACTTTAGCTCAATAGCTTGATACTGAATAAGATTATCCAACGAGTCATAGCATATATTTAATTGAAAACATATCAAGACTGGTTTACGTTGTGATGTATAGGTGTACATAATATGACACGGTTTATACCTTAAGTTAAATGTGCATACAATGTATTTTAGTGTACGCTGTATTTGCAAGACTTTTATAGCGAACAATTTATCCAGCGACTTCAGTGTATTTAGTCTAGCAAATTAGACGTGGATTTGCTGGTACAACAACCTTGCCAGTTTTATTCTCGAAGATCAATACAAGATTTAAAATGCACCAAAGGATAATTCTGCACATATTGTGTGGATGGCTCATTACACGTACTTCATCGGCAACTAGTACTAGCCCAAATACCAATGATTCAGCTCCAACTTCGCCATACGCCCTAGACTGTGCCATTCGTCCGGTGGATGTAAGTGTTCGGGATGAGGTTGTTAGATTACTGGAGACCGGTGTCAAAATGATCGAATATGATCTTAAGTTTAATGGTTACTATGACGAAATGCTTAACAGAAAGGGTGGCTCGAATTTTAAGTGGAGCCACTGGGTGAGGACGATGAACAGTCAAGCTCGAAGTCTGTTGATGCTGAATGAAAATTATGAACTGTTGTCTCTTGGTGCTATGAGGATAGGGGTTGAACTAATGGAAGTGGCTATGTATGACGAACCAGACGGTTGCATTGGTGCTTTGTCGGTACAGGATACAACGGCTCTAATACGAGAAACACTTCTGTATGACTTCAAAGAAATCGACCGAACACAGCCAAAGCCAACAAAATCTCTCGGAACTGCGGAGCACGTCTGCAATATGTATGTTCGAGATGATGCTGGTTATGCTTCCTTTGTGTATAACTGCTGCCATTATGACCCAGATGGAGTATTGATATGTAAGGATATTGTACGAGGAGTTTGGATGAATATCCTCATGATATTCACAATTGTTATAAAAGTTATGATAATCCTCTACAGTCCGCTGTTAGTTCCAGGGACATTATACCGCAAGAAATTCACAGCGGCTGAGTATCACTACCATGTAAAAGATAAGAAAAAACTTAAAGTTGTCGCCACCAGATTCCCCGAATCTTACGAAAGTCCTAATAAAAATGTCAAACTGGGTAGAGTTCAAGGAATGGAATACTTCAAGACAATGCTGAATACTATGAAATTGGACAAAGTTTACGAGGTGGAATTAAATGATTTCCGACTCTCTGTTAGCCAACATCGTCTTATACGTGAAAATTGCGTGCCGGTTGGTGTTTTCCGCTATTTGTACAACAATTTCTGTCGCTGTAAAATAAGGTTCACAGATACTCTTAAACCATGCTGTGACAAAAGTATATGCGGTAACCTTAATCCTGGATTTGGAATGGTGCCTTGGCATAAATGCCTCAGAACTTTCATGAAATTAATTCAAATAGTTTTATTGGCCGTGCCGTGGATCTTGCGAATCGTGGTCTACACCAATTTTGAACATGATTCTATAACGTATAAACGGGAAGTGGCCAACGCCATGGGCTTAAAAGCTCCGTTTGAAGGAAGTTTTACCCTTCACTTGACACCTTTTCATGGAATCTTTTTGGTCTGTTACATTGTCTTAGCACTAGATTCTCTCGTTTATGGAGTGGTAACCGAGGCTGTTCAAGAAAAATTTAAAATGGTGTTAAGAGACTGCTTAAGAGATATGAAAGAAAAATCGAAACTAGGAGTTTGTAGCTGGGCGATGAACTTGGCTTTAGTTCCTTTCGATACTTTAGGGATTCTGGGGTTCCTACTGGTGGTGCCTTTTTGGATTATCCTTTCCCCTTTGTTCAGCGTGGTGTTCATCTTCTACTTCGTCCCAACCATCAACCTAACTCTACGACTACTGATACAGCTTTTTATCTTCCTGTGTCCAGACTCCTTCACTATGAGGTTCAAGATCATGAAAGCCAAATCTCAGCCAATGAACGAAAAACTAAGATTAAATAAGCTCGGTCAGGAAGAGAATTTCCGGAAGAAGGACGGGCTTTCTAAGGTGGACATTGTTGTGCAATTCTTTGCTATCATTGTTGTTATTATATCTTTTTGGTCTTTGACGCTACTGGCCATGGAGTGTATATCGTTTTTCGTGGAAGTTGGGGTGTACACATTAATTGGGATCATTATCAATGCTGGCGTGACTGTTCGATATATTTCTGTTATATTCTTATTAACCTTCTATGTCCGGGATACATTTGGGAAACTGTATAAGAAATATCTGAACTTTTACAAAGTTATAACCAGTCACATCTTAGAGCATGAAAAGGATAAAATTACAGATACAGCTCAAGCTGATGCAATGAGCCAGGAGAATACCGTGTTTCGTGTGGAGTGCGAGAATAATTCAAAACCTGATATTTATCTTATGGTAAGAGATGGAATCATCAAGTGGCAGACCTCTGGGTTCCTTGTCTTTTTGGATCAAGAAGACACACCTTATTTTTCAGAAAAATTCTTCTTCGAAGCTATTGAGATGAAATATCATGGTTGTCCTGGACCACTGTACAGGAACGTTTTTCGTACTTTTGTAGAGTTTTCCAAAATAATTTTGTTTCTTGCTTTTTTCATCGTTGTTATCATGGCTTTTGGTGACGTATACAATATTTCTTCCACAAATCAAATGTTGGCGACCGTTGCCGGTGGATTGATGCCCATTGTATTTCGCCATGTTTTCGCTAATAAAGGCACAGATCCCAACTTCAATGCGAATAGTGTCCAGTTCCAAGCTGAGTTTAACGCCGCTTTAAGAAGATTCCAGCAATCGTGGCCAGTGTATGACATAGTGCCAATAAGATATCGAGAACTTCATTCAAGATATTCCATGGCCGTCGATCCAAATAAGGAAGAATTCGTAGACGCAAATGACCAATCCCGAGATGCTACGGATAACAATAATGACGTAACAGAACGGATAATGATGACTTCTTCTACCCATTCATTAGATAAAAATGATAATGAGGTGGACTTAGTTGTTGATGTTTCAAACTTTAGCGATAGATACCGAGCTAAATTCGCTACAAAAGCGCACAACGGATCCTTGTCTATGTTAGCTGAATCATATCGGGATCCCGAGGCTCAGAAAATGATTAGGAGTAATGTGTATGAAATTTAAACCTAGATTAGACATTACTTTCATCTTAGTACCAGTATTGCGAAGGTTTGGTTCAACTTAGTGCATGACCGCGAGTTTTACAACATCTAGACGTTGCTACGTGCTTTGCAATTCTCGAACGTATAGCTACGTTATCTCCCTTTACTGCAGACGCGTGAACAGAAGCGTTGTGACACAAACACGCTCAAATCAAACATGGCGACCTCCACGGAAACCTTGACATTGAACGAACTTTGTGAACTATGCAGTTCGATTATCACAGATAGACATTTTAGCTGGATGATCGACGAATCTGATAGACTCGCAAACTGGGTCAGTACCCAATCGAAATTAGTGTCGAAATATGCGGGATATTACGTGAAGGGCTTAATAAGATTATGGAGTTAGAGCTAGATCACGACCGCTATTGAAGGTGGTTCCCCATAGTGTTTCGTCTGATTTATCCGACTCTACACAGCTGTACAAAGCCATCGTGTCTCATTATTTTGTCTATAATGGTGTGCTTTATTTGTATTTCATCTACCTGTATCAATTAAATCGGGATTTTCATTATTGCTTTTTTAAATAGTATATTCGCTAATGACATTGTTATATTTTTACATGAACATATTTAGAACTAGGGTTAGTCGCTAATCCAGCAATGGGTGTTGTTGACATATCGAAGAAAACAGAATCCGGGAGGGAAATTAAATATAGTATGTCAAATTAGTAACGTTATGGGGATAGTTTATAGAATTTAAGTTTAAATTGTAGAATAGATGAAATTATATATAGTTTTCAGATTTGAATGTGTGCACTGAATAAATTAATAAATAAACAGATAAAGTGCCCTTTCATGGATTCAGACGTTATTGTTATTTTATCGGTATTAGAAACTGAAAAACTAGGCTATATTATATAGTCGTTTCCGCCTTTTCTATTTTATAATTTCTCCTATCTGAAGTCAGACAACACCATTTATAGCCCGTTAATAACCAAAATAACCAAAGTGCAATAACATATAATATAAAGCACTTCGTGTATTCAAACAGGATCACTTAGCAACAGGCAGTAACCAATACCATTGTTACTTTTTAAAGAACTAGGCCCATGTATTTGTTCGGATCTGTATAGTATTATGCTTTTGGTTGTTGTATTTGCATGTACATATTTGCATCATCATGTTCATCTGTGGATTGTGTATAATGACCTGGGATAATGTCCTTTAAAACGAAAAAACAGTAACCTGAGATAATGTCCTTTAAAATACGACATCTTAACAAATTAGAGCACGGGTTCTCAAGGAAGAGCATAGTAATTTAAGATAAAAAAATTAATTGATTGCAAGTCTTAGCCACGCCCCTACCTCCACAATGCACCTCCTCCCACAATGCCCTCCCCTGGTATAAAGCGGGACAAAGCTGGCATAATTATTGCGATATCACATTAGTGAAAGCGGACGTTAAACATACCATGGCATAATTAATTGATTGGAATCATAACTCGCAAACGTAGTTTACCGTTTACTTGCAGCTTCATATTTTGTCATCCAAATAGTAATTTGTATAGCCTAATCTTATAAATCCGGCGCATGTGCATACATACATATATACATAAACAAATATTGACAATAGATGGAATGTTAATCGCTATTTGAGTAATTAAATTAAAAACCTTTCAATGTGGTTAAAGACAATATGTCCAAAAATAAGACTCTTTTCGTATGTGATATGCATTACAACTTCGGTTTAGAAACTCGTTTAACGAATTCAGTCTACCTATGCGGCGTACAAATTCATAGTCGACGCCGGCTTTTTTCGCCTCGATTTCCTTTCACTTCGCAATATAACATCCACGCGATTATTCTGCCTAATTAGGGCCAAAAACAGTACGTCCTATTAAGTTAAGCAGGCCCGTAGCTTCCTAGCGGGGCGCTCAAGAGAGGCAGTTGCCTGCCCTGGAACAAATCGGACACCAAATGGGTGCCTTTACTAAATGAGACAAGAATCGGTTACATGGGCGCCTTTGGTGCCCTTTCCATTGGTCGCAGTACGAAACCAACGACCAATATGACCCTGTTGCCACCCCTCCCCCACTAGCTACGGGCCTGTTAATATAAGTATTAATAAGTATTAAGTATTTATCGAAAGACAACAGAATTCTTTACATCAATGGCCTAAACAGTGTCTCTTTGGGGAATTAATATCAAAAACCTTGATTTTGAGCATGGTCACAACTCCAAAAGATCTATTTTCCTTATAAAAAGACCCCCCCCCCCCCGTGTTGACCATACTCCACGCAGACATCGAAACAAAACTGATGTGGTCCCATCCGATATCCATATCATCCAGTCTCTTCGGCGGACAGACAGCGAGAATGTACAACCATAAGTCTAGGGGAATACGATACACAAAATTTGCTAAATCTCAAAATGGTATTTCCCCTAAAAAAATTCTGATGCTCTCGGCGTTTATGCAGCGCCAACCAACCGTTTGTTTTGTATACTTTCGATGGCCTACATTGCAGTAAACGAAGATCTGACCGCGTGTGGTGGAAGGCCGGGTCAGGGGTCATACGTGACACTTCTGACCCTCTGACGTCAGATATTTTATTAACGAATCAGCTTGAGATTTCTAGTGGGTTACTTACAATAACCTGCCCAACACCACAAAACTTCGCCGTTTCATTTATTAATCCCTCACATGGCCTTCGAAGTCCAGCCAAGTCAAACAAAATCCTAAAGAAACAAAACGAAACGAAATAGGATCTGTGTTTTAATAGGATTGTGTAATATACAACTCAATGTGTCCCGCTCGACCATTATACCACACTTATACTTTCTCATACACGAAATGTAGGCATATATGCATAAACCCTACAATGAATACAAACACTGTCATTTTTACTTATATAATCAGAAAAAGATAGATTGCCAGGCAACGAAACATACGCTCATAGCAGACAAGCCGCATATTTTTTATATCGTCAGTAATGAGAAAATTTATAACACATGAAAATCTGATAGCCAGTAATAATCCACGAACCAATTATCAGAAAACATTAGAATTTGTTTCGATCGTTTGTCTTATAGCCTTAAATTTACATCAACTTTAGTCCGTAGGGCGGTCCCAAGACTTTTCAAGGGGCTTAACTCTGGCTGTAATTATCAGAAATTGCTGCAAATCAGTAAGATTCTTCGTCTCATGACCTTAGACATTGTATAAATATTAAGTCAATCGGATTTTAACATGAGCATCTAGAGCGTCCGCAATTGACCGACGTACAGAGTGGGGGGGAGGAAGGAACGACGTTTCGATGTCGGCGTAAAAAAATTGGGAACAGCGTTTCACTCTTTGGACCAGGAATTGGTCGTTAACCAATACTTATCTTTTTGGGGTGATGATCTTCGAAAATGCCTAAGGCTCAGTCAATTTAAGTCCGATCGACATAAACATTTGCATGCTTGTTCATTAAACAATTCTGCATGATATGGTGATTTAGATTTTGAATTCTATCCAACAAAATGGTCTTCAGTTCCTGGGCTATAGTACGGTCAATAGTGTTTTTCAACTTCAATGACCAACACTGGGATAAAACCCAGGACTCGATATGTGAGAGGAGAGAGAGAGAGGAATAGGGTTCAACATCCACTTCACACAAACTAGGTCATTTCGGGATTAACATGGTTTAATTTTATTTCAATAATTCGCTTGCACGTAGTGGTCTTTAGCAGTGGGAGGAAACCTGAGTGATCGGAGGAAATCCACAAGGTTGAGAAAGCGCCCCTATCTCCATGCCACATACGCTCACACCAAGGCTCAAAACCACAGCTGCAAACCAGAGGTGACCGGCCAGCTAGAGGTCGAAGCGCAGCACTCTAGACCACTAGGCTGTCCCAACGCCCACCCGATTTGTGAGTCAGGGCCATATAAACTGAGCCATAGTGGTTTCCCTTATACATGTAAAACCAATACAGACAGCAGACTCCAGACCACATTAGCTATATGAATGGGGTTTAATGTCCTAAAGACAATAAAAAAATTGTATAATTATGAGAACTTTATTAAACATCAGAGAAATGTACATACAATGTGTTAAACAGTTTCTTGAATCATTATAAATCTTTAAATACCATCTTCTAGTATATATAATACTTTATAGAATAAGTTGGCAGAGAAAACTGTACATATAGCAATATATATCTATAAATTTGGTGACTTTGTACAATCTTTATTTATCCTTTTCACAAACACAAGTAGGGGGCAAACAACAACAACAAAAGAAAAATCTATTAAGCAAAGTGACAAGAATGTTGTATTAATTACATTTACATATATTTACAACAAATTTATTTATAAATAAAGACCCTTACTTTAATAATTAACCCTTGAAATATAATACATAAAGCAACCCAAAACTCAAGAGAAAAAAACATAATAATAACAAGTGTCAAATTCACAAATTTACATCCTTATCCTAGACTATTAACTCTGTGTGATGGGATTTAGTGACATTTTCCGATTATATTGGTGACATTGACTATTCCTATTATATTGGGGTGATGTATAACTGCTAAGGATGTATTATGCAAGAGCTAAATCTGCCTATTGCAGGTATATTTTCTCGCTTGAAATGATATTTAAATTATCATTTAGACATTTATTCACATGGCATGTTATAATGGAGACTTTGTTTATTATCGTAGCAATGGTACTTGACAATGGAGACTTAACACTATTTCGTGTCAAAACTTCAAACATTTATAACTTCGCTCAGAATAAAGTAATCTGACTGAAATTTTCAATATATTCTTTTTTCATTATCTCTCTAGCTCTTGATATAAATATTACATAATGCATCTTTAATAACAAATAAGTATCAAATTCACACCTTGACACTCTTTATCCAATCTAGAAGATTGGATATAATGATGTTTTTCTGTTATATTGGGATACATTATAGATAATACATGTATATCAACTTTTAGATAACTATCATGCTCAATTTGTTATCTTACTAATAAATATAAACAATTATTACAAACAAATCTTTTAATTAAACAAAAAAATAACACAAATTCTAGGTCAAATAGAACTACAGAATCACTCTTTAATATTTACAAAAACACCAACACAACAAACTCTCACCAAAGATCACCTCGGCAAGACATCAACTTTACATGCTTTTGTTTAAAACCCGAGGAGATATTTCATCGTCGGTGTGGCCTGACTGACAAATACATGGATATTTAATAAGCATCCTATTTCAAATGCAAACTATTATTGGATGTTTTGACAAGGTCAGGGTAGTCCCCAAGTCAATGTTCACAATAATAATAAATCCAAATATATTCAAATGAAGATTATCATGAAACACAACTTATTGTATTTATGTGAATCCTTATAGTCTGATCCATTGACAAGGTCCAATGTTTTCTTTTTGTTATTAGGACTAAATTAGACTTATCCTGAAGATTTTTTGGACAATGTATTTATTCAAGATATCTGAATGGGATCGGGGACCAGGCTTGGCCTATGTAAAACCCCTATCCCTGAAGTAGTCAGGCATACGAAATAATTTCTTTTTTATATCCCGTTTCTATTGGTCAACTCTGACTTCAAGCATTTATAACATTTCAAGCGCATATATTTATTTATATATAAAGTATGAAAGCAAAGCAGCAGTAAATATGAAATGAGGCCCTGTAATAAATAGGTTTATATACTTTATAAAACACCAGCTCTTTAAACACTGTCATATTGTTCACACATTTAACTTACGTTCAGTATATGATTTCCTAATATCAGTTCGTTTTCTCTATAAGCAAAATTAATGAAATCAACTCTCCCAATGTTGAAGAAGTTCATAGACATTTGTAAATAAGCACTAAAAATAAATAACGGCTATGGAGTACATAAATGTTTTTAGAGTAATCATATCACATATTTTTTTTTTTGCTGTTTAAGTTTTTAGGCAAGACCAAATCCTTCTGAACATTCCATAACAGCTAATAACAACATATGACGTAATTTATCATACGTTTCATACGCTGGTAGATCCAACTGATTAAAACTGTAACAAAGAAAAATGTCATTTTATAATATTATAATACAAAACTAAAATAAATATAGTAGTACATTGTGAAAATAATTCCTTGGGCGTCAGGATATTTAGCATAGGATGGAAATGGGGGTGGGGTGGGGTGATCTGGAGAAAACCCACAAGATTGGGCGCAAGACATAAAATATCCAAAAAGGTTCTCGTCCAACAGCAGGATTTAAACCTGGGATATTCTAGTTAAGACACAAATGCCCTGTTCACTAAAAAATCAATGCCACCAGTAGTGGATGATTAAGTTGCAACTTTGTTATCAAGTTCTAATGACCTATACATGAGAATACGAAAAGAAATGGAGTTTAACATCCTAATACAAACTGGTCTAATGAAAACAGGCATACAGTATGAGGGAAATTTTGCCTGGAGAGTGGCACTGCAACCTACTCTTATATTGAATTCCAACTATCAGGGGATCTTTTACGTGCATGCTATTGTGAATACATCAACATCGTATTGCATACCATCCAAATGACTAGACAGCTGTCCATTTCAGGCCCCTACCACAGTCCTGCATCACTGACAAGGGGGAACCACAGTGGAAAATCTAGATGAACAAGCCTAAAATACTAACCATGTATGTGCTGTTGGTAATCTATCTGTAGACCTATCATCTCGGTGGATCTGGAATTTCTGGATTCCATTCATACCTTCCAAGAAAGCAAA
Source organism: Patella caerulea (assembly GCA_036850965.1). Taxonomy (NCBI): domain Eukaryota; kingdom Metazoa; phylum Mollusca; class Gastropoda; family Patellidae; genus Patella; species Patella caerulea. The sequence goes on along the minus strand of JAZGQO010000010.1, from coordinate 67,481,613 downwards.
ACCCTGTAATGGAACTTTTGATGTCCCAGTGACAAATTGTAAAAAGTTGGCACGCTCAGCTTGATCGAAAGACCTTAATGCTCTCCAGAACCACTGAATCTGAAAAATAACAATTATGGGAATTGGTATCATGGCGTTTCGAACAACAGAGGTTAAAATATATTACCAAACCAGCAACTTTAAGCATTTGCACAAAAAAAGCAATAAATTTTCATGGATTCTGTAAATAACTATGTGTGGCATTTCTACTGTGAAGACAAATATGCAAAAGCCTTGGTGAACAAAATTAAAATACACTTTGTAGTGGAGGGCAGAAATCCAACTTTTAAATATATCTTATTACAAATTTTATTTAATCCTTTAGGGAGCGAATGTCAACACAAACTATGTCAATTTGGACTAAAATATGGTTCAATTTCATTTCTATAATTCACTAGCGTGTAGTGGTCTTTAGCAGTGGGAGGAAACTAGAGGACACTGGGGAAAACCCACAAGGTTGGACAGGTAACTCTACTCCTTGTGAAGTTTATCCTGGAATCGAAACCCCGCCAGCTGACTCAATGACAGACCTTATGATACAGTGTGCACACACATGCTAACCATTCAGCTATCAAACAACACCCCCACAAACGGAGAAACACCAGGTGTGAAAGGGTTAAAGATAAATGAGTTATACCTGTAATGATGTTGCCTGATATTTATGATATTCTGAATTAGATTTTAAATCATCAATATCAATAGTAGGTAGACCAGATATCAGTAATTCAATCTCTTGTTCTGTAAATATAGACACTAGTTTCTTCGGTATAATATCATAAAATCCTTCTAAGAAAGCATTCAGTTGTTTTCTGATATCAGCAGTCATTCTCATCTGACAGACTAGTTTCACATATTCTCTCTTGTTTTCATCGGTTACCGGAATATTTCTACCATTTGGTTTTAAATCACGAGATTCTGTCACGCCAAATTCCTGTATCTAAAATTCAAACCGAAATAACATAAAAAAATAGATTAATTTTAACAAACGAAAATATTTGTTCAGAATGAAAGACATGGGGTGTAAACTTCCTTTACTATTCGACATGGGCATATGAAATGGGAAAATTTTGACAGGACAACTAAATTCCAACAGTAAAGGTATCTTTGGCTTTTTTCATCCCATTTGAACAACGCACCACTGACAAGGAGAAACACTGCCTGAAAAGTTTCAAAAATCGTAGACAAATGTTCCAAAAGAAACTTGCCAGTCGAGATAGTATTGATGGAAACATAAGCGTGACATATTAATGTGATATATTTAAAGGAATTCTTACCTCAGTATTAAATGTTAACTCATATCCAAGATCATGAACACTATTGTCTATCAAGAACACTAAACCTTGATAAAACGAATAATCTTCACTCTCCATATCTGTATATCTACAAACAAACAATTACAATTAATATAAACACAACCGAGAGAGAGAGAGAGAGAGAGATATGGGGTTTAACGTCCCCTCAACACCAACTTGGTCATTTCGGGCCTAACACATGGTTCAATTTTATTTCAACAATTCACTTGCGTGTAGGAGTCTTTAGCAGTGGGAGGAAACCGAAGGACCCGGAGAAAACCCATGAGGTTGTATAGGCGACTATTTCTTGTTATATAAAACAAGGGAATGTAAATCACGCCAGTTGACTCAATGACAGAATCTTAAGTAGTGGGTGAACCTTGTTCAGTTACACCCTCTTAGTTTTAGACCTTTTTGGTCGAAATAAGTTCACAACATAAACCTTTCCCTAATGAGAATTTTCAGTAATGAGCTTTTTTTTTTTTTTTATGGATCAGCCCTTTTTTTCAAGTCAAAATAAGGTAGCGTGATCTTAATAGCTCTTTCATTAATGTGTTACATTAGTATTCAAAATAAATAGTAATTAAACTTACTTGACAGCTAATCCTAATAAATGTTTATAGAATGATCTGGTAAAATAGCATTCTAAAAGTTTATTATCATACACAGCTTTAGCTATAATACGTCCAACAAATTTAAAATAGCTGAGATGATTTGAGTTACAGTGTGATGATGGGTTGATAGTATAGGTAACACGGTCACCAGGTGATGTACGGAATAAAGCATAATTAGGATTAAATATTTCTCTTGATATAATCAGGTACCATTCTCTTAATAAACCACCAGCATCCTGGCCTTCTTCACCTGAAATAAACATAGTCGTTTAAGGGGAGACATTGGTAACATATCCAAATACTATAATATGTTACACAGGATATTTGCATTATGATATTTAATGAACATTTTGATGAAGAAGACCCAAAAAATAGAAAAAAAAATATCTGGGAAAAACTGGGTGGGGCTGTTTGTATGTATTAGCACAACGCGTTATCTCAGAATCTAACAAAGATATTCAGTTCAAACCAATTTTATTTTGAAGATAAGATATTAGACTATGATCACAAGCATTTTGAAGTAAATATAAAGATAAAGATATTTTTTTTATAATTTATGAAATTATATGTGATAATTCCGGAAAGTCATCAGTGACTAAAATAACTGTCAATGATATCAAAAATAAGGTATTACTATGAAATTGCTTTCAAACATAGACTAACATGTCTGGAACACGCTGTGAAAATTTGGGTACTCTTCGATGAATACTTTTCTTATAATGGTGCATAGATTGAAAATTATGCAAATTCGAGAAACTATGTAAACATTCCAAGCCAGTGGCAATGGAAATAGACCGTTATACGTAAATCCCCGGATGTAAACAAGACGTTCGACCAATCAAATAATTACTATGTTGTCACGTGATACAAACGGACCAATGAACTGTCGGATATGAAATCGAGGTTTAGGGAATCCGTTAGATATCAAAACGAGGCCACTAAACAAAGGAATTTGCCAGCAGTAGAGCTTTGTAAAACTTAATTTTATTGGTGAAAATATGTATCGCGTCTTCGGGAATCTCCGTGGCCTTGAAAGGTGAATAAACAAGCTTTCTTCCGGTTCCAAACAATCATGGCGTCCGATGTTTATAACTTAGCAAATTTTAGCTTGAAAAATGCCAATCTTTTACAAATTATTGACAAATAATAGAAAAATTGACCACAGACATCACTGTTTTAATATTATTTAGGTAGGTTTTATCAGTAAATATAGACTCTGAAGGTGTTCTAGACTTGTTAATGTATTGGAAAAAAAAAACAAAAACACAAAATCGATATTTTTTTATTTTTGCTCCAATATTTTGCTAAACGTAACCGATGTCTCCCCTTAAGAGAGAGAGAAATGGGGTTTAACGTCCACTCAACACAAACTAGGTCATTTGGGGACTAACATAGGGGTAGGGGTCTTTAGCAGTGGGAGGAAACCGGAGTGCCCGGAGGAAACCCACGAGGTTGAGAAGGCGCCCCTATCTCCATGCCACATACGCTCACACCAGGGCTCGAAACCACAGCCGCAAGCCAGAGGTGACCGGACAGCTAGAGGTCGAAGCGCGGCACTGTAGACCACTAGGCCATCCCAACCCCCCGAAGATTCATATTAAACTCTTGACATTTTTGTCCATGTCAGTCATTTAATCTTGAGAAAGCAGAAAGAGAGAGAAATGGGGTTTGAAGGCAACGTGACACAAACTAATTTAATTTCGGGACTAACACACGGTTGAATTTTATTTAAATAATTCGCTTGCGCATAGGGCTCATTGCCAGGAAACCTACAACGTTGAACAGGCAACCCTACTCTACTTGTCACGAATAACCAGGGATTCGAAACCACGCCAGTTGACTCAATGACAGGGTTTATGATACAGTCAACACTCGCTAACCATTTAGTCATCCCCCCCACCATTTAGAGAAAGCAAGTTCCTCGGCTTTACTAAACAATAAATTACCTTCAAAGACAATATAGAATCTTTGTTTCCATTCTTCTGGTGTACGACGGAATAATTCCCGGAAAGAATCTTCGAAGACATGTTCTCTTCTCACATGTACTGGTAAATCTTCTCGTCTTAAACCCTCATCATGTTGTTCTAGTTCCTGTCGGAAATATCTTCGTTTTACATCAAAATCCAGAATCCTAGTATGATCTACCAGTACTGAGAAAGGTCCTTCAGCTAACGGTGTTGTCGATTGTCGTAATATCTGATTTAAAACTGTTCGGTGTGTTTCTGATAAAAATAAAAAAACGACAGTTTTTAAAACGGACTGATAGAAAATAGCAGACTATGTATAATATTGTCTCATTTTCACAACGATTTATAAATCATGGACACCTTGAAATATTTCCTAGATAAGCAAAAATTAGGACTTTGGCCATGTGCCACCACTTTTAACATAAATCCCAACCTCGACCATTTTAAACTGAACAAGCTAACTGATCAACGACGCAATTCATCAACCCATAGCAAGATCATTGTTTCTATTGATACGACTCCTATAATATATGCTACTGAAAATCAATGTCGGAATAACAATGTTATAATTAATTTTACTTGGCTGTTATTTTTTCATGGTGACCTTCTTTCCTGTGAGCAACATAAAAATTTTCTCAGACCCGTTGGGACTCCAGGTTAGGAAACACAGACAAATAATAAGAATTCGAAGTTAGATCAGGCGTTTTTTTGTATTTCAGAGGAGAGCCAAAAAAAGCTCCCCTCAATCAACAAATTGAAAAAAATGGCTCTCCTAAAAGGTTCTCCTAGTTTCGATAAGAGGAATGCTTTAGAAATTAAGGAGAGTGATTTAAAAAGAGAGTGATCTGATATTAAGGAGAGTGATTGGTAGATAAATGTTAATAAACCCCCAATGACTTTGTATAGGAGACTGATTATCAATTTTAAACGGGGGGAGGGGAAACCCTCCCTTTGGCCGACATTCAGGTGTGCTAAAGGCGCTCGAGAGCGATCACTCGCCTTCAAAAACAATGACTGTTAGATATATCATTACCTGCAAATTTAAGGAATTTCTGTGTATCCGGAGGTAGATGAATAATAGACGAAACTGAAGCAACCGAATTTTCACGGGAGAGTAGAAGTGTGTCCTCTGCAGGAAGAGCAGGAGAAGGTGATGGTGGTGCCATCTCTAGATTAAGATGAGCCATTTGATCCTCTCGTTTAGGTGCACTAGTATCTGTAGGTTTCAAATCTTTCTCACCTGAAAGTTTAATATATAGTATATAAAAGAAAGACAGAGAGATAGGGTTTAATGTCAACTCAACATAAACTAGGTGATTTCGAGGCTAACATATGGTTCAAATTTATCTCAAATAATTCGCTTGCGAGAAGGGGTCTGTAGCAGTACATAATCACAAAATTTTTTTTAGTCTCATAAAAAAATACCTTGGAATTCCGTGATGCACAACAGAAGCTAAACAAAATTGGTTAAATGTCCTACACCAACTGATAAAATGAAGACCACAGTGTTGTAAGTGCCCAGACAGAAGCGTTAAGGCCTGCTCTTATTTTGAATTTCAACAACAAAGGGTTGTTTTATGTGCATGCCAATTCTTTTATGGTCACAGCTTATTTTGCCATGAGGAAACTGCTTGCCTATTTTACGTAAGGTCCCTGATAGAATATAAGATATATTTACCTGCATGAACAATAAAGAAAGCTTCTACAGCAGGTTGTAGTATTAATACTGCATGTTGATCTGGTGTTTTAGCTAATTCTGTTAAACAATCTCCTAACATATGCCATAGATCTTCCAGTTGTAGCTGTTCACTTAGACGTGGTAATACACAGACTTTCTCTTCTACTTTCTTCTCTTTATTCTTATCTTGAGATGGTCCTAAAAAATACGGTTTCTTTAATAGTAAGCGCAGGAAAACCGCACAACACACAAAGCATAACAGAGAGAGAGAGAGAGGGAGAGAGAGAGAGAGGGAGATGAGGTTGGACGTCCACTAACTCAAACTAGGTCATTTTGGGACTAACATATGATTTAATTTTATTTCAATAATTTGCTTGCGCGTAGGTGTCTTTAGCAGTGGGAGGAAACCAGAGTACCCAAAGAAAACCCAAGAGGTTGGAAAGGCGACCCTACTCTTTGGCACATACAACCGTGGAATCGAAACCACGCCAGTTGACTCAATGGTAGGCCGTATGATACAGCGTGCGCACGCTAACCATTCAGTAATCCACCCCCTCCCCCATAACCAATAAGAAAAACCTGTTGACACAGCAAACTACACAGTGATTGCAATAAATAAACAGTCATTACTGTGGTATAAGTGATAACTTAAACATGAAATGACATTAAAATAAATCAAAAGAATGTAAGGAAATAATTTTATTTCAATAATTTGCTTGCAGGTAGGAGTCTTTAGGAGAGGGAGGAAACAGCAGAAAAAAAATTTGACGTTTTTCATCCCATTCGAACGACTACACCAGGATCGGACGGGACCTCCAGGTTAGCGAGCCAACATATGACTCACTGAACTACTGCAGCTCTAAGTATCAAAGTATTAATAATATACACAAGAAGTGTAAACAGGCTATTTCTTACCTGCTTGATCAACATCCATAGGTGTTTCTGTATTTTGTTCAGCTGGCTGTGTAGCTGTAGTAGGAGGAGTAGTAGTATCTGTACTGGATGAATTAGTAGATATACTAGCCGATTGACTGGTTTGTAAACTAAAACCTTCCATACCACCATCATCCTGAGCTTCTAATGCAGCCATAGCTTCAGCCATACTTAATCTATCACGTGTACCTTGAAATACACAACCAGTAAATGATTATTAAATCAAACTTAAAGATAGGCTGGCACTGCCAGGCAGGATACGCCCACATTTTCGAGAGATGGATAGAGAACAAACAATACGGAAAGTGATTTTTCCTACATCATTAAGTCCTGTATTTCATACTGTATTGGGAGCAGCCATTTTGTTGGTCAGTTCCAGTCTGATATTCATGAAATTCGAAGTCGACAATGATTATGGTGTGACGGTACACAACCTAGAAATGTGACTTTTCGTCAAAATCAGATAAGAATTGTGACCTGTACAGAGTCAACAACCATGATATACCATATCTTTACACTATTCGCGTACAAACGGCGACCATTTCGTCCGGCAAGTTTGGTACCATTTTCACGAAATTCGAATAATTCAGGAAGTTACGATCCGATATGCGCAAATACCGAAAGGAACCAAGATCTTTGGGTTATAACCATGCATTTCAAGTTTCATCAAAATTGAATTAAAATTGTGACCTTTACAGGGTCCACAACCTTGATATATACCATTTTTTAACAGTATTCACGTACAAACGGTGGCCATTTTGTATGGCAATTTTGGTCTGATTTTCACGAAATTCGAACTCAACCTTCCTTACGGTGTAACGGTAATATAATCAAACGTTTTTTTAAATCGGATAATAATTGTGACCTCCAAGCTAAAAAAAAAGGCGATTTTGCGTATAATCAGGGGCCATAATTCAGGAAGTTACGATCCGATATGCGCAAATATCGAAAAGAAGCAAGATCTTTGGGTTATAACCTTGAATTTCAAGTTTCATCACAATCGAATCAAAATTGTGACCTCCACAGGGTCCACAACCTTGATATACCATTTTTTAACAGTATTCGCGTACAAACGGCGGCCATTTTGTATGGCAATTTTCGTCCGATTTTCCCGAAATTCGAACTCAACCTTCCTTAGGGTGTGACGGTAATATAATCAAACGTTTTTTTAAATCGAATAATAATTGTGACCTCCAAGCTAAAAAAAAGGCGATTTTGCGTATAATCAGGGGCCATAATTCAGGAAGTTACGATCCGATATGCGCAAATATCGAAAGGAAGCGAGATCTTTGGGTTATAACCATGAATTTCAAGTTTCATCAAAATCGAATCAAAATTGTGACCTCCACAGGGTCCACAACCTTGATATACCATTTTTTAACAGTATTCGCGTACTAACGGCGGCCATTTTGTATGGCAATTTTCATCCGATTTTCCCGAAATTCGAACTCAACCTTCCTTAGGGTGTAACGGTGATATAATCAAACGGTTTTTTAAATCGAATAATAATTGTGACCTCCAGAGGGACCACAAGCTAAAAAGGGTGATTTTTCGGACAATCAGGGGCTATAATTCAGGAAATTACATTCCGATAGCCGCAAATATCGAAAGGAACCAAGATCTTTGAGTTACAAACATGCATGTCAAGTTTCATCAAAATCGGTTCAAAATTGTGACCTCTATAGGGTCCACAAGCTAAAAACGTGATTTTTCGTACAATCAGGGGCCATAATCCATGAAGTTTTGATCCGATACATGCCAATATTGAAAGGAACCGAGATCTTTTGGGGATAAACCTATATTTCAAGTTTCGTCAAAATCGGATAAGAATTGTGACCTGTAGAGAGTCCACAAACAAATTGTGGACGGACGGACGTCCGGACGGACGTCCGGACGGACGGACGGACGTCCGGACGGACAGGGGCGACGACATAATACGTCCACATGAAAATGTGGGCGTATAAAAACTCATATCCGTATACCATAAACTAATCAATGGAAACATGATCACTATTAAATCATAGAAATGTTTAATTAGTAAAATCGACGACCACAAATAGGTTGGATGTGTGTACAAAACTTCATATTTGGTCTTTTACCACCATAACTTGTAGCTATGAGGTCAAAAACCATTTACCACCATAACTTGTAGCTATGAGGTCAAAAAACCAATCTTATTTTATGAAGAGAACAATGTGGAGGAGAAAGAAAAACTTTTATTAAAAGATGAGTGGAAAAACAAGCCAACAGTGAGGCTGATGTCCCCCGCCGAAATCCCAAAATAAATAGATGACACATATTAATTAATCGCACATTTATTTTTTTCAAACGTATCGACCAATCAAACTGAACACGAAGTGTCATCCAAAAATTGCTTATCTCTGCCTACCGTAAGAAGAAAATGCTCATCTTCAAAGTCCATCAAGGCATTGACCTAATAAGCATACACACCAATTTTGAACATTTTAACTCAATTCGAAGGAGAGTTATTGTGTTCCAAAGTCTCGGCAAATCAAATTGCTTATCGCTCTGCTTACCCTGAGCAGAAAATGCTCATTATCGATCATAGTCAAGGTATTACTGTAATGAAAGTATACACCAAGTTTCATCACTCTCACTTAATTAGAACTAAAGTTATCGTGTCTCAAAGCATCAACCAATCAAATTGCTTATCTCTGCCTACCCTAAGCGGAAAATGCTCATCTTCGAACTCCATCAAGGCATTGACCTAATAAGCATATACACCAAGTTTGAACATTTTAACTCAATTAGAAGGAGAGTTATTGTGTTCCAAAGTCTCGACCAATCAAATTGCGTCTAGCTCTGCTTACCCTGAGCAGAAAATGCTCATTATCGAACTTATTCAAGGTATTACTGTAATGAAACTATACACCAAGTTTCATCACTCTCACTTAATTAGAACTAAAGTTATCGTGTCCCAAAGCATCAACCAATCAAATTGCTTATCTCTGCTTACCCTAAGCGGAAAATGCTCATCTTCGAACTCCATCAAGGCATTGACCTAATAAGCATATACACCAAGTCTGAACATTTTAACTAAATTAGAAGGAGAGTTATTGTGTTCCAAAGTCTCGACCAATCAAATTGCGTATCGCTCTGCTTACCCTGAGCAGAAAATGCTCATTATCGAACTTTGTCAAGGTATTACTGTAATGAAACTATACACCAAGTTTCATCACTCTCACTTAATTAGAACTCAAGTTATCGTGTCCCAAAGCATCAACCAATCAAATTGCTTATCTCTGCTTACCCTAACAGAAAATGCTCATCTTCGAACTCCATCAAGGCATTGACCTAATAAGCATATACACCAAGTTTGAACATTTTAACTCAATTAGAAGGAGAGTTATTGTGTTCCAAATTCTCGACCAATCAAATTGCGTATAGCTCTGCTTACCCTGAGCAAAAAATGCTCATTATCGAACTTAGTCAAGGTATTACTATAATGAAACTATACACCAAGTTTCATCAATCTCACTTAATTAGAACTAAAGTTATCGTGTCCCAAGGCATCAACCAATCAAATTGCTTATCTCTGCTTACCCTAAGCGGAAAATTCTCTTCTTCGAACTCCATCAAGGCATTGACCTAATAAACACATACACCAAGTTTGAACATTCTAGCTCAATTAGGAAGAGAGTTATTGTGTCCCAAAAAGTGTGACTGACGGACGGACGGACAGACAGAAGGACGGACGGACGGACGGACAGACAGACAGACAGACGGACAAACCCATTTTAATAGTCCCCCAACTTTCTTTGAAAGGCGGGGGACAATAAACATTTTGTTCAGGGGGTGGTGATCATTGCTACAAAAATAATCTATATCCCAGCTAAGCGGCTGTGGTTGATATAAATCATAACATTTAAACTTACCTTGTTTCTGAGAATTTTTAGCAGCTATTCGAGCAGCTTCTCTAAGTTGTATTATAACCTTTAATACACGTAGAAAGAACTGTTGACTGGATACTTTACTGGTTAACTGTGACATGGATGGAAGTTGTAATTCTCGTCCAGTCTTAAATTTAGCTGGTGCAGCCACTATGATATTGTTACTGGGTGCAAATCTAGGAAAAAAGAAAGAAAATCATATTCAATCATCACGCATTAACCATTACATTTTAGGCTATTCTGTTCCGACTATCTTTCTGAATATACATACATGTATTGCTAAATAACAGAACTTGTGACATTAGAAGTTAAAATAAACCAAAATTGTTTAGTAATTAAATTGAAAACGTACATGTACAATTCTATGAAATACAACTTCTTTTTTATTATTGAACGATATTTCAACAAGGCTTCCCTAGTCTTTATTATTGATCAACACTTTGACTAGGCTTCCTTAGTCTTTATCAAGATATAAGACTAAATAAGTTTGTATGAGAGAGAGAGAGAGAGGTCTTTAGCAGTGGGAAGAAAACGGAGAAAATTACAAGGTAGGACAGGCGACCCTACTCTTCGACAGTACAACCCGGGAATCGAAACCACACCGGTTGACTTGATGACAGATCTCTTGATAAAGCACCCATATGCTAACCAACTAAATGAGTCAAAACATTGTGCAGTAATAAAGAATACTCGATGCTTTTTCATCGACTTACCAAATCATTTTGAATTTAGTGAAGACTTTATGTAACAGTATAGTCAATTTCAAAGTACTTCGGGGCAATTTTGATAAATGTGCCGTCTAGCTGTAAACAATTCTAGTGGCTGGACGTAGTTGAAAAAAACGTGATCAGAAATCGGTGTCGATAAATTTGCTTATTAAAGGTTATCAATTTGAATGAGATGGATGTTAAAACATGAAAATTTGATAGAATGCAGATCACTTTGTCTCATCAGTGGTGGATAAAATCACGCCTTTGTATTCCATACAGTTGAGTCGTGTCTAGATTGAAACATGTTACTTACCTATCAACAAGAACACCTTTAGCAGGTTGACTAGACAGTGGTTCAGCATCTCTATCTTCATCTGCTCCTTCATCTTTTAATTTACTATTCATATGTTGTAACTCGGATAATAAACTCCTACAAACAAAACAATATTTCAAAATAAAACAACATTCTGTGTAGCCTTTCTAATGGACATAAAATGCGGGCTTAAAGGTCCTTTTCTGCACTGATTGGGCTAATGAAATGGGGTTTAACGTCCTACTGCTCCGATCTGAACTGGGCTAATGAAGACGAGCATACACCATACAGTGTGCTATGAGGGAAATCTTGCACCGACAGCAGCACTACGGCCTACTCATATCAAATTCCAACTGCCAAGGCATCTTTAACGTGCATGCCAATGTGTACATGGGACCTCAGTTTTTTGTCTCATCCAAATGACTAGACAGCTGTCCTTATCAGGTCCTTCATCCTGACAAGGGGTAACCACGCCAGAAAATCTGAATGAACTTTCTCAGGCAATGCAGGGATCAAACACCCGACCTGTAGGCTAGCGAGCCAGCATCTTACCCACTTCACCAGCGTGACCCCTGGGCTAATGAAGACAGAATATAACCAAATGAACTTACCAGATATGTGTACTGACCGTCATACCCAGCTCCCTAGCACCTTGTAATAATAACTGTAAAACAGAGTTACGTGTTGCTGGTGTTGCCCATGACAACTGTAATAACAGGTTGGTAGCATCTTCTAAACCTTCTTCAGAACAGGACTTGGATGTTAATACCTGAAATAAAACAGTAATAATTGACTAATATTAATCGTATTTATGAACAAAATCACATCCATGTTTTTCCATATAATATTTACTGTGTTGATACTGCTCAAATCATTCTTTCCTACAACAAACTTATCTACCACAAGACATTTAGGCTAGAAATGGAAATCCGGTAGAAATAATAAGTAGAATTTTGTACATAAAAATTGACCCAGTGAGTATATGGTGCTGATGATGTAACAGGCAGATGCTGGCTTTAAACAGTTTCCAGCTTTGTTTCTCCCCTGTCAGTGATAACAGGCAAATTGTTCGGATGGCACAAAAAAAACCCCCAAAGTCCGGTGTATAGCATAGGAAGAACTACATTCCTGACGGTTGGAAATTGAAATAACCTCTAGGGTATACATCCGTTGTCCGAGTAAAATTTACTCATACCACAGTGTTGAGTTTGTCCAGTTATTGCAGAAAACCCATATCAATGTTGATCTAGTGACGGGTTTAAAAAGGTATGAATATTACCTGGACAGCTAATTGTAATTCTGTTTCTAATATTGGTACATCGTCATCTTCTTTTATTCCTATATCTTTATCTTTACTACTTTCACCAGTTTCTACATTTATTCAAATAAACATTAATAATACATTCTCAAAATGGCTGTTTAGAAATTAGCCATCTTGAGGGAGATAAATCTTATTTCTTTGAAACCCAAAATAACCAAAAATTGGCTACAATGCACCTATTAATATAATGTGGCCATTCAATCATGACTGCTTATGTATTTCGGTGAACAAAACCAATCAGAAATTACAATAAAAGTTCTAAAGCAGTTACTGCATACAAAATATACTTTGACATATCAATTACGTTTATCAAGGTGTCTCGTTACAAATCACGGTCGAGAGCATAGAGTACACATTGGCGTGGTTTTAAAATTGTTTACGGTGCCTTAAATATTTGATATTCGGAGCCCAAATTTTCACGATGAAATAGAGTACACATTGGCGTGTACTGGTTTTAAAATTGTTTCCGGTGCCTTAAACATTTGGAGCCCAAATTCTCACGATAAGATAAAACCTGACTATTGATTTAATTGACAAACAGTTTGTGTGTAAAATGAACCAATAATTAGTGTTTGTATTGTCAAAGAATCTGGATAATATTGAGATAGACCTTTACGTCCTTTAAATTAAATGCCCAACTTTTATCTATGATAGAAATGACTTCGGCAAAACGATAACGGCAAAGAAAGTTATTGTATTCCATAAAAGTTTTATCTTTTATTAATAACAACTTTAAAGGCAGAATGGCAGAATTACGTACGGCCAAACTGTTGAAATAGGTAACTTTTTTCTGACTGAAATAAGTTTTTAATACAAAATCAATCTCATTTTTCTTCGAGAAATATGATTAAGGAAAGGTTTTAATCCGCTAATACTTATTATCTAATCTTGACCGACCAATTTAAACTACGCAAAAGTAGGAACCCAATATATTTTGAAGATTTCCAAAGAATTTTAACAATTTGTTAACAATGGTTTGAAACTGATCATTAAATTCTTCTGCTAAAACAGTGTTTAACCGATTTAAATCTCACCTGTTTTTTTCTCAGTAGGTAAGGGAGCAGACACAGCTGGACCAGATGAACTGGCGGTTGTTGTTACAGTAGCTGAACTGGTTGCTATGGCAGTTGCTGCTGTAGAGACTGTTGTCATGGTAATGGCTCCACTAGACCTATTACGAGCAGATTCTGGAAGACCTATGGAAACTAAACCTAAGAGACGTAGCAATCGATCCGTCAATAATTGACTACGACGTATCACAGAATGAGATAGGAAAGCCATCAGCTGACCAATAGGAGATGTATTATAACTTGTACTAAGCACTTCTACTTCCGAACACGAGTTCGAATGAGTTCTTGGCATACCTTTACCCCGTTTACCACAAGCACTATCAAGACGCACCAATAAGTCCCAAAAATCAGTCTCAGACTTGCTGTCGGATTTATCACCTTTTTCCGATCGCGACAATCTGGGACTAACAGCCCCACCACTACCACCTGATCCACTTTGTTTGGATTTAGATTCAGAGTCTTTTTCCTCATCACATTTCTGTAGTTCTTTCAATCGCGAATTATTAGCACTTGAAGATGGCAGGAACTGTCCTGGGAATATTTTAGCAAGGGATATAAGAGTATCTAAGACGTGACGACATACAACTGGCGCAGCTTGAGAATGTATAGAAACAAAAGCATTAGAAGAATTGGTGTGTTTTTTACCAGTTCGTTGAATCTGAAAGACGTTTGCTCGACAACCAAGAGCAGCCTCCTGACTTATGTTCAACCATGAAATTTGATTCCTTTCACTACGACTGACGGAAGGAGAGTCAGTTTGCATGGCTGACAATTTTTTCAGTTTATTTTTTTCCGGCGTTTTACCTTTTTCGTCATTATCCATCTTACAATCACTAGTTTTCTGTAAGATAGAGAGAAGAGCACGTATAACCCATGCCCTAGTTGGTCCATGATAGCACAAGTTTCTTAAAACACGATGTAATCGATTGGTGTTCAACTTCGGTTCATCCAAAAACAACAAAACTAACAAACAAGTCAGTGACTCATGATCCAAAAGATGTCGTCCCTTCACTTTCATATTGTTGGCATTGGCGCTGTTTTGTTGGGACATCCTTCCTGATCCCCAGGCCCACTGATTACCACCTCTAGGAGCAGCTCTAATAGCATATCTTGTTCCTAAACGTCCAGCTAAACCTGAAAAAACAGGTTGTTGTTAAGTATTCAATAAGTTTCTTCTTAACATAAATTAAGTAATTCAAGCTCAGTTTGTGCGAGAATTGAATAAAATATTTTAATTTAAGTTGATTATAACATCTGGACAACTACAAATAACAAGTTATAAATATTACTCAATTTAACCCTTAAATTTTTAAACCATAAATAGGGATAACCATATACAAATAGGGCCACCCTAAATTGGGTTGCAATGACGAAACCAACAATCAAGATTCGGCAATTGCCACATTTTAAAATAAATTTATGCACAAAGAGTCCAAAAATAATAAATTATGTTACTTTTCTTTTAAATTGTTTCATGGCATCCACGTCAAATTTAATTAGCCAAACTCTTGACTGCCAACTTCAATAATTTCTTGTGTAAAATTTGCTGATCATGATTTCAGGGATTTTGATTACTTGTAAACTCGAGTCCAAGCAGAACAGTTTGTTTTGACAAGATGTGTGCGTTGATTGTTTATTACCGTAACCATGGTACTGGTATATGCTGAGGCTTAACCTCACTACCCAACTTTTAAATTAAATTTCTAAATGCCAAAATGTTCTAATCTACTTAAAATCTCTAGTGTCCAATGGCATCCAGAATGGATTATGGTTTTGTGTTAATAAATGTCTAACAATTCATATAACATTCAAGCAGAGTTGGGATTTCGCCCGTATATTCCGGACTTGTCTGAATATTTTTTCCAAATGCACAATGTTGTCCGACCGGGAATATGCCCAATCGGACATCAAGACATAGTGAATAATATTCAAAATTCCAAAATTAATATAGTGTACTGAGAGTATAACTACCAATCAACCCGATTATCGTTCAAGGCCTACAGTAAGGTGTACTTGAAAATCGGCAAATTTAGCTTTTGAATAATGTATCTTTAATTACATGTTAAACAATCAATTTGAGTATATTTTCAAGTTGATTAGGCTGTGAAAACATCAGATGATGTCTTAATAAAACTAATGACGATTAGCAGCAATGAGTTTGAACAAAATCAGTTATCACTAATTATAATAAACTATCAAAATATTGCAATATGTAAAGAATCGGGACTATAAGAATCATTGCAACCCTTGAGATAATTATTTCTAAACCTGTATGTCGTAATATAGCAGACAACGAAGCAGCACCCGCTTGTGCGAATAATCTCTCTTGCATCAATCTACGATGTCGTTCTTCCAATTCTCTTCTCAGTTCTTGTGCCTCGGCAGCCAGATCAGTTGGTAATACAGCTATCATACTTTCATCCATGTCTGATAGAACTTGTTGTCGTAGCTGAGACGGTAAAGTAGCGAAGAATCCTGCTGGGTCGATGGGTGTATCTGGATTAGTTTGTGATTGTGTTTGAGCTGCTGCTCGAGCTTGTTCAGCTCTTTGTTGTGCCAAAACCTGAAGAATGAAATAATTAGAATATTACAACATATTCAGCATGAAATTCCAACTAAATAAGGGAAATTAAATGGGTTTTACACCTCACTTCTGTAGACAAGGATAGGTCATGTAGTGTGCTATGGGGGAAGTTTTGCCGAGTCAATCAACTCCCAATTTCAAACAAATGACAAATATTTCTTTTATCATTCTACTGCAACAATAATATATTCTAAGACAATTTAAGAAAACCAAGAAACTAGATTGAGTTTAAACTTGCCTCTTCTTGTATAGCAGGAGGTAAAGCAGCTAAAAACTCTGGATTAACCTCCATGGTACCAGTACTTTCAGCAGCTTGGGCTTGCTGTTGTGCCCTTTGTTGTATTCTCTGCAGACGTAGTTGTTCAGCGATTACTTCTTGACGGATATTTTCTGGTAGGGCTGCTAGGAAAGATGGATCGACTCCATCAGGAAGATTAGGATCTGAGCTAGATGTACCGGAACTAGGAATGTTTGTAGTAGAATGAATAGTAGATGAAGGGATTGGTCTACCTGCTGTACCAGTTATAGATGTCAAACTGAAATAATAAAAAACGTAATTACCACTCGACTATCATCTCTTCATAAACTCAATCAATCCAAACTGTAAGCAGTATGTTGATAACTGTTTTTTTACAATCCATTCATACTGAGCATTAGACCTTTAAATCCAGGCATCCATGACCTATTTACTTTTTAGGTCATCTGAAACCTTTCCTTAATAATCTATAGAAACCTGGATGATTACATTTGTAATATACCTAAAATATATGTTCAGGGTCATTTCAGGATTAACATGGTTCACTTTTATTTCAATAATTCGCTTGCATGTACGGGTCTTTAGCAGTGTGAGGAAACAAGAGGACCCAGAGAAAACCAACGAGCTTGGACAGGCAGCCATTCGGCTATCCCCCCCCCCCCCTAATAAGCCATAGATACATTTTTAATATACATATATCATATCAAATGTGTGTTCAGGATTTCATTGATGAAGATTAATATAAATATATAATTAAAATGTAGATAACTTACCCAAGTTGTTCAGTAGATGTAGAACTAGATGCTGCTGCTGTACTACTAGCTGTGAAAAAAAAACAAGATAAAAATGATCCTCAATCACCAGTAATCAGCCAACACTGAGGCTACCATTCCATGTTTAATATTGAACTTTCTATTTCAGTAAGAAAGTTTATGGCGTTCCAAAGACTAGATAAATACAATTGTATATCTCCACATAGCCTAAGCAGAAAATGCTACCATCAAATTGAGCCAAGCTACCAACATAATGAACCATACATGTGTAGGTTTCATCAGTCTCATTCAGATGTACAGACTCGTTCTAACAGACCCCTGCCCGGTCTGAAAGGGAGAGTGAGAGAAAAATGGGGTTT
Organism: Patella caerulea; assembly: GCA_036850965.1. Lineage (NCBI taxonomy): Eukaryota > Metazoa > Mollusca > Gastropoda > Patellidae > Patella > Patella caerulea. The sequence goes on along the minus strand of JAZGQO010000010.1, from coordinate 67,463,793 downwards.
AACGTCCACTCAACACAAACTAGGTCATTTCGTGACTAACATAATATGGTTTTAATTTTATTTCAATAATTCGCTTGCGCATTGGGGTCTTTAGCAGTGGGAGGAAACCCACGAGGTTGAGAAGGCGCCCCTATCTCCATGCCACATACGCTCACACCAGGGCTCGAAACCACAGCCGCAAGCCAGAGGTGACCGGCCAGCTAGAGGTCGAAGCGCGGCACTCTAGACCACTAGGCCATCCCCCCCCCCCCCGGTCTGAAGGAAATGGACAGATAAAAAATCAACTTGGTTTGTCAGGGGTCCTCGATTCGCATCCCTGCAAACAGCCGTGTTTTTGTCAATTTCATACTGTCACTGTTTCTTTTTATGTGCATGTAACAGTAGACCAAACACATCAAGGAAAAGTAGGCATATAGATTATGTTTCCTGAAAGATTTTAACCTTATGTACAGAAGAGATGAAATAATTTTATTATTCCGTCCCCCCTCCCCCGGCAAGAGTCAAATTGAACTGGTTATAGAAAAGTTTATATTTCATATCCTTACCCAAAGCAGGAGATGCAGAATTATCTCCCAGTAACGAGTCTTCGGCATGAGAATTTGGTGGTGCATCATCATCAAATGACAACAGATAAGCTAAATTGGTTTGATTTCCAGTTGGTGCTTCATTTCTGCTAATAACATCATAAAATAATCATTTTAGACAGATAATATAACATCACAATCATAAAGCATCCATCTCCATCCGATAAAGCTATATTACAGTATCTAAGCATTGAATATCATGCTCTTCTTGATGTCAATACTCACACCCTTTACAGTTGGGTTTTATGGGACATTATTATAAATAGAATTTGGCAATTGCCAAAGGAACAAGTATGCTAAGTTTAATATTACCTTCTAGGAGCTGCTGGCATGATAACAGGTGGACCTTGTAACATTAAAGGTGTAACAAAGTTATCTATTGTTCTGGGTACTGAAGATTGTGTTGTATCACTAGAAACTGTAGTAGTAGTAGTAACTGGTGTCGTAAAGGTACCAGTTATACTAGATACAGCTGGAGTTTGAACAGACATTGTTACAGCTGTTGTTGGTATTGGTGAGGCCAAAACTTCTTCGACAACAACTGACGCTAATCTTTCTACTGCTGCTACAGCTTCACTTACACCTACAAATAATACAGCATTCATTGGTATTATACACAGGTTCATAACATTCTGAATTAGTGGAATAACAATGAAGTTACACACCTCTGCCAATTCCGAAAACAGTTGTATTCAGCAGTTTTAATGAAAACAAGTTTTAGCTAACACATGGTTCAATTTTATTTCAATAATTTGCTTGCGTGTAGGGGTCTTTAGTTGTGGGAGCAAACGCACAAGGTTGGACAGGAGACCCTAATCCTTGTGTACGACCAGGGAACATTGTGGTCTGAAACCTAATGTTCAGATAGACAAGATGTCTTCCCTATGTTGTAGTTGTAGATCGAGATTGGAATTCTAACATTTGATATAACACACTGGATATAATAGTAACTACTTACTGATCTGTGTACCAGTATTATCAACAGCTGATACAGGTGGTCTTGGTGTTGATGTTATTGCTGGTGGATGTGTTACACCAGTTATTGTAGATACACCACCACCAGCTATATCTACAGTACTACCACTTGTTTCACCTCTACTAATAATAGTACTACTAGCCTGTAAATAATAAATCATATCATTATAACATAGATTCAATGTCTGCAATCACAAGACTAATGAAGATTTATAGGTCATGCAGTGCCTTATATGGGAGATATAACCATATCTTCAACAGGACTAATGAAGACTTACATGTCATGCAGTGCTTTATATGGGAAATATAACCATATCTTCAACATGCTGCAAATTATGTACACAAGACCTTAGTTTATCGCTTCATCCGGTCAGTTATCGTCAAGACAATTTACATTGTCTGGCTATGTGTACAGCTCACCATTGACTGGGATATCTTAGTTATTGAGCCAGTGCCACACTCAGTAAATATACAGCTGTTATAATATAGTTTATATATTCTTAAAATACTTCTCGCATCTATAAATAGCTTCATATGTAAATGATCATACCTCAGATGCAGGTGCATTTACATCATTTTGTTTCTCCTGTTTTTCTTTCTCTTTTTTCGCTGCTTCCTCTTCTGCAGTTTTATGTCTAACTTCTCTTCTTTCTGATAGTTCATCATCTCTATGTTTAACCAGATGTTCTATTATACCAGGCTTCAATACTATAAATATAAATCATAGACATTATATAGACATGAAATAGGTTTAAACTCCTACTATTCTGCACCAACTGGGCTAATAATGAAAGAGAAATGGGGTTTAACGTCCACTCAACACAAACTAGGTCATTTCGGGCCTAACATATGGTTTAACTTTATTTCTATAATTCACTTGCGCATAGGGGTCTTTAGCAGTGGGAGGAAACCGGAGTGCCCGGAGGAAACTCACAAGGTTGAGAAGGCGCCCCTATCTCCATGCCACATACGCTCAAACCAGGGCTCGAAACCACAGAAGCAAGCCAGAGATGACCGGCCAGCTAGAGGTCGAAGTGCGGCACTCTAGTCCATCCAAACCCCCTGGGCTAATAATGAAGACAAGGCACACACCATACAGTGTGCTATGGGATTTAAAAGACGGCTAAAAGGAGAGAACATCAAACATTGTTTTTTTTATTCATTTGTAGAATTTATTATTGATGTCATTTATGCCCAGTAAGCTCTACACCAGTTAAAGAGAACCTGGACATGAAGAATATGAAATGCCATTAGATATTTAATTTGGTTAACAAACTATGTCAATAATAAGGAATCTTACCATTAACACAATCATGAACACTATCAGCATCTAAAACTTTAGTTTCTTCTGTCCATCTTGTTAATGTAGAAGGTATACATGATAAAACACCTGTACCAGCGGCTCCACTTTCAGGATATGGATCCTATAAACAAATAACATTCATATACCATACACAGATAAATTTGTCATCATTTATCAGCCCTTACAAATATTAGAATTTTAGATGAGAAAATTACGTCGTATTTGTGAAATATGGAGGTTTATAAGATTAATCATGTTTGGAGATTACATAATATAGTAGGTTTTAAAATTGGTGTTGTTTTTTTTTTATAAATTAAGGGCCAGTCCATGAGAAAACCATGCAGAAATCAGAAAGTTTAGAGGCCGGATCACTCCATTCATATTCACAGAGTTTGATCATGCCCATGAGATTGGTCGGTAGCCAATAGACAAGCCCCTAGATAACAATATTACTAAGAAGATATTTACCTGGAAGAGTTCATCAAAGATATCTTCTTCTGGTCTGGATATAATACATCTGTCATCATTGGCTAATACAACTCTAGTATGTGTTGGTCCACTAGATTGAGTCGTTAATGTATTCGTTAGTTGTAAAATATCAGCAGCTGTTGTAGGACCCAATAACCTATACAAATAAATCAGTTCAAATTATTGTGAAACTTGTCAATTCTATTGTTTACATGGCATAATAAAGTGTTGAAAGATGATATGGAATTTACAATTATATTCTGAACTGAGGACACAAGTAAAGATTGACATTTCAGCCTTCTCTTTACTCCAGAAAATGGTATTCACATGTTTAATTTTGTCCATACCATCCAAAAAATAGATACTTTTTCATTCCAGAGAGAGAGAGAGAGAGAAATGGGGGTTTAACGTCCACTCAACACAAACTATGTCATTTCGGGACTAACATATGTTTTTTTAAAATTTTATTTCAATAATTCGCTTGCGCGTAGGGGTCTTTAGCAGTGGGAGGAAACTGGAGTGCCCGGAGGAAACCCACGAGGTTGAGAAGGCGCCCTTATCTCCATGCCACATACGCTCACACCAGGGATTGAAACCACAGCCGCAAGCCAGAGGTGACCGGCCAGCTAGAGGTCGAAGCGCGGCACTCTAGACCACTAGGCCATCCCAACCCCCCTTTTTCATTCCAACCCCACCCCTCGTACACCATTCACAAGAGGAAACCAGACATGTAAAACATGAGGGACTCAAGATTGAACCTGTGACCTCCTGGTTGCCATACCAACTGAGTCAATGTTGCAACAAGAACTGACAGTGACCAAGGAAATAAAATGTTTTACAAACCTTTGTAAAATAACTGGAGGATTAGGTTGTCGTGTAGTACCAGACGGTAGATTAACGTGTAACGTCTGGGTATTAGCGTTAAACCTGTACGATCCTCTCTGTCTATTACCACGATGTACTCTAGCCACACTCATCATACTAGCAGCATCTGCATTTCGAATCAACAGAGGATGAGCTGATGGAACATTACTTGGTGCTGGTGGTAAAGATGGAACTGCAATAAAAAAATTGTAAACAATTTCCCTTCCACAAATTGGATAGTTTTATAAATATTATAAATCTTTCCTTGTCAAACACTTTTTTAATACTTCGGATACAATTGAGCAAAAAAATGCCCTTGTCCGTGATTAGTAGGACCACTTTTTACATTTTCCCCCCCATTCTTTTTACATTGAAACGTTTACAATAATACAGTTTTTCAAATCTCTAAAATTTCAAATATTCTAAAATTTTTATATAGAGTAAAAGTCAAGATTATATATTTACATTATTTTCAGACTTTTAAAACCATAATGGAACAACAATTCTGAATGCATAGTGGTTTTACTCAGGCTTTGCATGACTTCTAATACCAATTCAGAACGTGTATTTAGAAATAAACCGATTAAAATATTATCCACTGCGAACTAACCTGCAGCCTCATTACCATTATCAGCATCATGCATCAAAGATGGCAACTGATATGTACGTAACTGTGTATTATCATTAAAGATAATATGTTGATTTCCATTGCCATTACCTAATTAAATAAATATTACAAAATTAAACAATGTGTTTAAACGATACATGTATTTATCATCAGTTATTGGTACAATACGGTATACATGTATTTATCATCAGTTATTGGTACAATACGGTATAATTTGTTGGCTATAGATAAACCTAACCCGGATCCATTGATATTTGTTTATTTTTTGCGATGTCTATTTTCTGTCTTGTCCGCAGGTTTATCTTGTAGATTTTTGTTGTGCGTGTAGTGCGGCTTTACTGCACTTACTATTAAGTTATTATGAGATATTAAAAGCAACTGAAGATATCCAAACTGTGGAATCAAACCTGCTTTGAGTGTTTCTTTTCAATATAATCCATAATAAATACATAGTCAAAATTTTTTCATAAAAAGAGAGAGAATGGAATTTCATACCCTTTCAACACAAACTACGTTATTTCATGACTAACTTACGGTTCAATTTCATTTTAATAATGCTTACAAGTAGGAGATTTTAGCAGTTAGAGGTAAGCAGAGATCCAATAGAGATCCTACACAAGCTAATTATCAAAATAACAGATCTTATGATCCTATTCACACATGTTACACACCTAGACCTGTACCTGAAGGAAACATGTCATCCATATGGATCAAGAAATCATCATCTAAACCTGGTGCCACAGAATTATCTACATCTTGATAATCATCATCATCAGCTTCCATATCAGAACCCTACAATTATAAAATTATATCATTCAAAATATATTGTCAAATTTAAACTAGCTGAATCTCTTGGGTCAAATTTGTTAAGACCACAATATTAGTGTTAATTATAATCATTTTATTCCTTCTGACATTACATCAAAAAAACACCATACACGGCCATTTACTCGTGCCATCCCGTCACTAACATCCTTATCCAAATAACTCACATTACATCATAGACATTATTGACATAAATGATTCACAATTCCTGTTTCAAAATATTAAGCAGAGGTCAATTGGTTCATTAATTATAGTTTCTATTTTGGCTTATCTGTTGACAGCGAAACCCAAAATGGATCTCTCTGTGGACCTAAATTTTTAAATGTAAACAGATACCTGTTCCATAAGGTAAATCATCAGCAGCGCTCGAAATTAACCACGGCAAACGGCAAAGCCGTGGTAAAAGCCGACGCAACTCCCATCTGCCACGGCATAATTCATTTTTTTTTGCCGTGGTAAGATCTTACGATCCTTAAAATTATAGTGACAAAATGTACCGGTTATAGAATAATACCAGGAGTATGTCGATTGACCGTGTAATAACGTCATGTAAATTTATTATTTTGTATACGAAAGTCTGACAAATATATTGCAATTACCGAATACCGGTACACATTTAACCCATGTGCTGAAGGCATATTCATGCTGTACCGTTTACAGTGGGGTTTTTGCAACGATTATAATAAACTAAAATACACATAGATGTACCTGGACTGTTGCCAATAGTCTGGCTAATTCATGAACAATGTTACCATTCTCGTCATTTTTATTTTTAACAGACAACTGTATCATTTGTCACATTCGATGGACCTGTACAGATTTACATCCTTTGTTTATAATTACTACGCCCTATATGTAACGGAGCGCAATAGCCTCAATGTACCGACTGATTGACAAAATAAATAGTATTTATTAACCTCGACACTCTACAAACCAAGCTTCAAAAGGAAACAGAATAATCTGATGTGATGAAATAATATTAAAATGGACAGGACAGTAATATCGTTTACATTGGCAGGCAAGCGATGCCATGTGGGGGTCAAAGTAGACGACCTACATACGGGCCATTGTACCACCGGCACCGTACAGCATGGCTATATAAGTGAAAGGAACACGTGTAGTAAATTATTTGGAAATATAGAAGACATGTTAATAAAATTTATGGCACTACTAATCATTTAAAGAATTAAGGCTTGGGGCATTTTTAAATCAACCTGCTTACAACTGGTCAATACCTGATGTCAAAAATACGTCATCTGTCAAAGTGAAAGTACCAGTAAGACTGATGGAGAAATGAAATGGCAAGAATGAAGAATGAATGAATTGAGTTTATGGTATAATCTAATTATTTAGACCTGTGTCACAAAGTCATCTTGTATAAATATTGATCAAATGCGAATAAATTTGTTAACGTAACTGATATTTCAATTTGGGTAACCAGGAGATCGTTCGCATGTTTTTGAGCTCGCACGACCACACCTAACCGATTTGCGTCAAATTTTGTGACGTGAATAAATAAATTTTATCCATCTTGAATAGTTAAGAAAAGCATTGATCTTGAAATAAAAAAAAATGCCGTGGTGCCGTAGCAGTACCATTCTGCCACGGCATTTTTCATTTTTTTGTGCCGTGGCAGAAAATTCTTAATTTCGAGGACTGCATCAGGGACATTAAACAATTTTTTTTTAAAGGTAAATATGCATTTTTGTGAAAATATGCATTTTTAAATTTGATTTTAAACTGGATTTACCTCATCATCCTCCTCTTCTTCATCTTCATCATCATCATCATGGTCATGTTCATCATCATCATCATTATCACGATCATCATCGTCATCATTATCATCATCATCCGAAGCACTAGAGTGGTCTTCTTCATGTATATCTGGAAACACAAAATATGGACTCAAAAAAATCTGGGAAAGAAATATTCTGGCAAGGGCATTGTATAAATCTTTTCTTTAAGAATTGCTAAACACAAAATAGATAGGGGCTTCAAGACCCAATGAACAATCTCACTAAGTTCTTAAAATAAGCTGAGAACTTTGTCCCGTATCGATAGCGGCTCCAAGACCCAATGAACAATCTCACTGAGTTCTTAACCTTCCACTGACTTTGTCCTGTATCGATTTCACAAGCATTGTAAGTCAAAATATCACTGGAAATGAAACTCCACATTTACCATAAACTTGGATTTTTTAATACTTTAATAAACAATCTCCCAGAGTTCTAAAGACTTTTTCCTGCATTGCATTCACAAGATTTCAAAAGTTTGAAAGTAAATAGGAAGGTAACTCCTATCAAATGAATAATCGTTGCAAATTTGGATAAAACTCTCGACAAGAAATTGTAAATGGGCAGCCCGATGCAGGCGATATTACTTGAACATTAAATATGGATATATAAAAAACCAAATGACAGAGAATTCCTACCTATCAACTCAAACTGAGGACTTATAAGATTTAAATTTATCTTTTGTCTCTTACCTGAAGACCCCCTAGATTCCTCACCAACCGACATATCTTAAAACATTTCATTAAAAATCATTAAAATATTCATTCAAACTTCAAATCCAAAGCAGAGATATCAAAATTCTCAATCAATTATGCAAGTAATTCAAGTAGTACAAATCATTAAGAAAATAGGCACTATAATAAAAACTCATAGAATAACAACAATCTATTCCTTCTCTTCTGATCCCGTATACAACACAGGTTAAATTTATTACTTAGTACAGCACCAGAATAATACACTGTACATGCCTATACAAACTGCAGTATTTCCACTGTATTTATCTAACGTAAATTGTTTATTAAAATGTATATATACGTGTATTATATTTCCACATCATCTCTAATTATAATCATAAAGAAGGCAAGGGAAGGACCGATCCAGAAAGATGTACCTGTAAATATTTGTTGGCACATGTGATCAAAGAAGGGAGATGGTTTCCGGTGATCAGAAGACACGATTTATAAATTTTACATCATCTTCAATTACAAATATCAAGGTCTTCAATAACAAATATCAAGGTCTTCAATAACATATATTAAGGAAGGCGACAGATGGATCCTGTAGATTAGGAATGCAAAAAAATGCTAATCTCACAATACAATGTTTATCACAGCATGTACCTCGTGATACATATCGCAGTCATTTTTCTTTCCAAATTTATTTAAACATATCTAATTCAAACTTATCCCATATCCGTTTCTTTGCCGGAAGTCATTTGCTACATGAACTTCAGGGTGACATAGCTCTGCATATTAGTTGAGCATACTAAGAAAGGGGATAATTAAAAAAATCTGTATCATGTTATGTTTAATAAACCACAGTACAGAAATTGAATATTCGGGAACCAAATTGTGGCATGTAAATTGCATTATATTTTTGCAGCCCTACTGTATGGATTTGTTGACGCACGGTCCTATATTTAATAGAAAGGGGGTGGGTAGACAGGTGTGGGGATCAGAAAATATGTTAAAATATAACTATAACAACCCTACACCATCATACACAATCTATATAATAACAATATACCTGAATGAATACTAGTATTCTCATCAGACGATATATCTACAGAAATAAAACAACAAAATTCATTCTGTCACATAATTCTTAACTATTTAATTTTTATAACTATAATCATAACATCTCTACAAATTTAGAAACCTTTTCTAAGCATCTAAAATAAGAATGTTTTTCATTCATCGAAGTAAAATAAATCACAATTCTAGCAACTTATTCAAATGTTTACTATTATGTTTAAAACTTGAATGAGTTTTCAGATCACAACGATAAGGCTCAAAATATTTCCTTCTTGCAAAAATAAAGGAATTTAAAATGTATTGACAATATATAAAATGAAATGAGAGTTTTACGGTACATCAGCTCCAACAGGGCTATATTGCGTCAAGCATATATATATATATATATAAAAGATAAGTTTGTGTTGAGAATACGTTTAACTACCTGTATACTGACTGGATCGGTCATCCTCTAACATAGCCAAGATTTCTGATATATAAATAAACAACTGAGCATCAATCAATCAATCACAAAATGTAAAACAAATAAATGATCAAGCCGAATTTCAAACTAGAAACTGCCTCTGAACAAATCCTAATATACAACAATCTTGATATTTCTCCAAATGACCAAATTTTAATGAAACTGAATAAATCTATCCAATCTAGAAATCCTATTGTTCAAGATAATCAATTCATTTTAATATTTTGAAGTTAAATCCAGGTACGGTTCAAGATTTTTCTGACTGGTTTTCCGCTTGTCAGGGGTGCAAGATGGAGGTCCTGACAAGGACAGCAGTCTTGTCGTTCTGATGGGACGAAAAAACTAAGGTCCTGTGCACATATTGGCATGTACCTAAAAGATCCCCTGGCAGGTTTAATTTGATCCCCTGGCAGTCGTAAATTAATCCCCTGGCAATTGTAATCTGATATAAGAGTAGGCCTTGATCTCTCCATGGTTGAACAACAGGATACAAGAAACAATGCCAGGACCGTATTAGAGCTGATTTTTTACTGCGTCTACTCTGTGTGTAACAATGACCGTTATATCAACAGGATATAAATACCAGGAACTAATCAGGTGTTCTGGGAGTTAATTATCAACTCTGTGTAATACTGACTAACCTCGCTCGTGTTCTATTGTTTCATCTTCACCATCTGATATATCTTGTGTTACCATCTGTGAATCGTGATGATCTTCTAATTCATCGTCTTCCGTCATAATCTCAACATTTATCATCACATCCGGATTCTCTTCATTCTGTGCTGCTGCTGGCGGTTCATCATCTATAACAATATAAATCACATTTAAACCATAGCAACAGGGAATTAACATAAACCTGACACAAAGCAGGTCATTTCGGGACTAACACATGGTTCTTCTTTGATTGGCATTTCGTAATTGAACATATTAATACAAGAGACAATTTTATGAATACACAATTACTAGTCGCTTAGTCTTCAACTCAGTACAACAATTCGGCCGTCCAACTCATCCACGTTAAACCAAAGAGGTTAACATACACCTAACACAAACTAGGTTATTTCGGAACTAACGTATGGTATAATTTTATTTCAATATTTCGCTTGTCTACAGCCATGGAAGGAAACTGGAGTACCTGAGAAAACCCACAAGGCTTAAAGTAGAGACATTAACATGTTTGATGTCCTGTTAAAATTTGGTCAATTTGCGATAAACATGTTGTGTGAAATAAGGTTTGCAATTCTCTTGACACCTTAAGGCGAATAATGATTATTACCAATTGTATAGGCAATTGTGAAATACGACAGATAGAAGTTTACCCAGACATCTTTATTTCAATAATTTTATTTCGTGTAAAGGTATTGAACAGTAAAATCACACCAGGTTTAGCAGGTGACCAACAATTAATCTTCGAGGTAAAATATAAACTGTAGTGTTGAAATATCCCAGGTCAGTAATTATATTAATAAACCAACCCCTGGTAGGGAGACACATTTTATTTAGCATTATAGACGATCACCAAGACAATAGTTATATCATGGTGAAGATAAATAATGCATCTTCATCCGTAAATATTATGCACATGTTTAGTTTTATTTTGCATGTATATCTACTTGTAAGTTCTGTATGTACGCAAATAGAACTAATTTCAGACATGATTTTAGCTGTCGCAAAAAAAAGCTGAAAAAATCAGGGGGGGGGGGGGGGTGTCCGGTAGCAACGCCAGTTTTTTTTTGGGGGGGGGGGGGGGGTCAAAGGTAATTTTAAAGTAAGGGGGAGGGTCTCATACTGAATTTCAATATTCTTATATTTATTTTTCTTCAAATTTACTACAAATTTTTTATTTCTTATTTTTCTTGCATTTAATTCATTTACAGAATACTTACTAAACAAAAAAAAAAAAAAAAATAAATTTTGAACTACGCATCCGATCTTTTCATTGTCCCTGTATAATTTTCTAGACTAGAAAATATGTTGCTTAAATCATAGAACTAAATGTATTCAGTTCTATGCTTATATCGAATAAACTTCTACCTCCCTCCGACCGTAATTAATAATAATAATTCACGACTCTTCGGGAATTGACTTTACGAATAGAATGTCTCACAAGCTCGCCTTCCAACCATTTCTATCCATTATAAAGTCGTTTGTCGAATAGTTTGGTGTCGACGTCTCGATCTACGACCTTAGCCATAGCGCGAAAGAACTGACGATGATTACGTACCGTACCATCATAGGCACGATAGAGAAACTCTGTACACAATGAGAGGCGATCTCGTTCAATCTCGCGCGAATCTACGATACGGTATTGTCAATGTTTACATCGCTGGGGGGTTGGGTTACATAGGCCAAACTAGTTAACTAGTTACCAAATCCAATTTCAAAGCGAGAGAGAGAGAAATGGGGTTTAACGTCCACTCAACACGAACTAGGTCATTTCGGGACTAAAATGGTTTTAATTTTATTTTAATAATTCGCTTGCGCGTATGGGTCTTTAGCAGTGGGAGGAAACCCACGAGGTTGTGAAGGCGCCCCAATCTCCATGCCACATACGCTCACACCAGGGCTCGAAACCACACCCACAAGTGACCGGCCAACTAGAAGTCTAAGCGCGGCTCTCTAGACCACTAAGCCGTCCCAACCCCCCAATTTCAAAGAGAAATAAATATTGTTTAAAAATGACTAACCAGTAATCATGGAGATTTCTTCAATAACTTCATCCTCTGCTTCATTACCTGATCGTAATATTTCATCAAGTACTTGTTCTAATTCAGCTTCAGCCTGTAAGAGATAGATGACCAGTAAGTCAGCTAATGAGTTAGATTGGGTTATATGCTGACTTGCTATGTACTTGATAAGAGTTCCACTGAGCACTGAAATATTTGGTCGTTTGTATTGTATGATTTTACCAATTTTCAACCTGTCCATAATATCATATTTAATTTATTGGATGTTAAATCTTTAACAACCACAATAACTGAAATATTATGCCATTATACACCTATGAAGACAGAATCTGTTTTTTAAGTTCTAGGGAATCCTTCACTTTTATGTTCTACTATCGTTTCTGATTTCCTCACCAAGATGGGTTCTACCTCCTACCATATAATACAGTAATCAATAGTTTTTCTTCAGGCAATAGCTCATAATGAAGATGGTCCATACATTGTGCTATATGAGGGAATTCTGCGTGGACAGTGTCACTAAGGCCAAATCTTATTTCGAATTCCAAAACTTCCTCTGAAAATTACCTGAGTTAAACTATCTAATTCTGGTTCGACTGTATTATGTATATCTGTTTCTTCCAGATCTTCTTGTGCTAGTGGATCTTCAGTTACATCTTCTATAGCTACACTATCTTCTGTTGATGCTGTTTGTGATGCTACTGCTGTTGATATTTCTACAAAATAAACAAATTACTTTTAACACTCCAAGTGGCAATATTGTTATGAAAGATGCTACGCGCAAATATTGAAAGTTACTGTGATCTTTGGGATATAAACACGTTTTAATGTTGGTTATGTTCCTTTATAGTAGATTGACTGCATGGTTCAGTGGTTGAACGTGAGCGGATTAGATCATGAAATCTGTCATCGAGTCAAGTGGCAAGGTTTCGATCCCTAGCTTGTATGTGACAAGGAATAGGGGATGCCTGTCCAACCGCCTCAGGATTCTCCAGGACCTTTGTGCATATGTTAGTCCCAAAATGTCAACCCTATTTCTCTATCCCCCTCGTTTATAAAGTATCCATGTCACACCATTGATAAATATAAACTACTCTTACCTGATGGTACTGCTTGTACACCCATGTTAGCTGTACTTTCATCTACCGTCTGTGTAGAACCCACTGCTAATGTACTTGTATTGTTCTTGGGTTTTACCAGATTGTTCTGCATAGACTGATTCACACTTCTTGATAGCGTCTCTAACGGTTTCAAAGCAGAGTTAATAGTATTAGCCATATAAGGACTGGACAGATCCAAACAATGGGGAACTCGAGCTAGATCAGAAACAAGTCCACGCTTTATTAATATTTTCACCATATTGTTCATAATGGCTTGCTGTCCTTTAAATACTTGATTTGGAATATTTCCGGGACTCGGACAGGATTCAATCATTGTGCTAATAATAGCGGTCAAAGCTTGAAGTCGTGAATGTTTTTCTGAGCTTTCAGGAAGACACAATGCTCGTTGTAAAGCTGACTTAATCTCGGACACCAGAGAGTTCTGCGCCTCAGGACTGTGATTACAGGAAGCCAAGCTGGCTATAAATACACGCGATAAGGCTGGACAATCTTTATCTCCCGTCTGTTGACATTGCGGCAGTAACTGATCCAGGATGAAGGCAAGTACCGAACAATCCTAAAAGTAGAAGAAAATACTGATGTGAAGTGGTGAAAAATAAGAATGAATGAATCATATTGGTGCATTTTTTTTTACTGACCAATCTACTGGGCAATTGGAAGGAACTCGCATTTTAATGCATCTCAAGAATGTGTTCATTTTTCAGGTTTTGTCAAATTAATTATTATAATAAAACAATCTTACCTCCATAACTAATTCTGTTTGACCAACATGATAGTTATACTGTGTTATAAGTTGAGAACAATTGCCATACGATTTAATAAACTCTGACAACAAACGTAAAATAGATGATTTAGGTAACAATGGACGCTTCTTCCGAGCATCTTCAGCAGTTTTTGCTTCTTTTTGTTCTTTAGTTGTTTCATCTTCGCCAGTACCCTCAACCTAATATTACAAATAAAATCTAAATTATTGATCTAGATCGATACAAAATCGTGGTTTATCAAAAATACAATTTGCTCCATTGGTCGATATTTTGATCTGAGATTTTAACAAACACCTTTGTAAAATGAAATAGGGTTCAACGTCCTACTCCAACTGCGCTAATTAAGACGAGCATACGTCATACAGTGTATTATGAGGCCTACTTTTATTTCAAGGGATCTTTTACGTACACTACACGCCAATGTGTACATGGGACCTTGTTTTTTTTTTTGTCCCATTCAAACAACAAGACAGTTGTCCTTGTCAGGCCCTCCGACCTGGGATTTTGTATCCTTTGTCAATACAGTATTGTAAAAGTTGAATGGGTTTGAGTACAGTATTTACAAATGAACATCTTTTTCTTATTCTATTTGTCCAAGAATCATTATAAGATAAATACATAAGAATATTCAACAGATAAAATAATTCTATTTTACTTTAGCATACATGGTCATCTAGTAAACTGTATTTTATTTACTGGAGTTTGGGTATGCTCTATTTATTGTCCACTGATTATCTTAATTAAATGTTCAATTTTTGTGCAGGTTAAGACATGAAAACTTTAGATATTGTCCAGAACACAAATGACGATTGATGTCTTTACTTACACTTTATCCAATATTGGATTGACAACTTAAGTCCTGTGTCTCCACTACTTGCAGATGCCATAACGATTTGGCAAGATAAAGAGAATATAACCATATTAATGTTGTTATAAAGGTGAAATTATAATTACCTGTCTCTGATCATTGAGTTCATTAACTACATCTTGTATAGCCTCAGCTAATGTTTGAGCCGGTCTAACTTCACAACTAGCAGTTGCTGTTAACGTAAAAAAAATTATAATAAATTGACTGATTGATTTGAAATATCAACATTTGCTGGAATTAATCTTACGATATATTCCAATGTATTTCTTATATTGTATAGAACAACCGACCATCCGTCATAAAACAGATTGTATATCTCGAAAACCAACGTGAATCTCTGTAGAGTTAAAATAACTATGTAATATCAATACTTTTAAAATGAAACCTACTTGAATCTTCTTGGTTCCATGCATATTTAACAGCAAGAGCATTAAGAAGATCATAAACAACATCTTTGGTAGTTTGACTCACTAATACAGCTACTTGTTTTGATGGTGAACATTTTAATATCTGAGGTGCATTGGGTCCAGTATACCTCACTTCATCTTCATCTAAATATATATTAAACAATAACAGAATCAATATTCGGAAAATTGGAACATTTTCTTGATATTTTATGACAATAAATGAAATAAAATGGGGTTTTAATTAAATGTCCTACTTTTGTGCACTAAATAGGCTGAAGGGGGGTGGGGGAGAGAAATGGAGTTTAACCTCCCCTTGACATAAACTAGGTCGGGACTAACATATGGTTCAATTTTCTTTCATTAATTCGTTTATGTCTAGGGGGCTTCAGCAATGGGAGGAAACTGGAGGATCAATACAGGCAACCCTACTCCATGTCACATACAAGCAAAGAATTGAAACCACAGCACTTGACTCAATGTCAGACCTTCTGAATCAACAATCACACATGAAAGATTCGACCACACAATTCTCCTCTAGGCTAACAAGTGTTTCAGCCTACTGATTAATGTTATATAATAGTTCTCAGAATATATTAACTTCATAGATATATCTGATATATGCTTGTCTATTAGTCATCATCATAGAACTATTTAATTCAAATGTTTCTTTTATTGAGGTTTCAAGGAAGTTTTTGATTTAATTCAGATATTAGATTTATTAGAAAAAGGCACGGATGCAATGGTCACAACTGTGAGGCTAGTTCAACAGGACTAGATAGGTGACTATGGAGGTTCTGATATTTCAGTTCGGAATGACATGGGTGTAATTTTGTTACAAAAAATTGACGGTCATAGTTTTGCCAGCCCTGATTAGAAATGTGGTGTGACAGAATCAACTATTCAGCTATACAGAGATTAGACCCAATATTATATTCAATTGGCACATGCTTTACATCCTACTGCTCGAAATTGGGCTAATGGAAGACGGGCATACCCTATACAATGTGCTATGAGGGAAATTTTGTCCAGACAGCGACACTATGGCCTACTCTTATATCGAATTCCAGCCATCAAGGAATCGTGTACAAGTACACCAATTTGTACGCAGGACCTTAGTTTTTCGTACAATCCGAATGACTAGTCAGCTGTCCTTGCCAGGCCCTCCATCCTGCATCACTGACAAGGGGGAAAATCTGGATGAACTTTCTCAGCCAATGCAGGGATCGAACACTGAACCTCCAACTTAGCCACCCCCCCCATAAAAAGTGAATATTTGGACATATAAGACAAGTTATATTTACCTCTAACTATTTTAGCCGGTGGTGGTAGAGCTATCTGTAAAGTGTTACGAGCTACTTCAACAAAACAATTCTCATTTCTACAAGCTGCTGGTCCTAACACTCGTAATACATAATGCATTTCTTTAGATCCAATACTACCTTGCGTTACTCCGCTAACACTTGATCCTATACCAGCACACGCACATCGCATAACCTGAAATTAATCACAGTAATTAGTGACAAATTAACAAAATATATATAGAGAGAGAGAGAGAGAGAGAGAGATGGGGTTTAACGTCCACTCAACACAAACTAGGTAATTTCGGGACTAACATATGGTTTTAATTTTATTTCAATAATTCGCTTGCGCGTAGGGGTCTTTAGCAGTGGGAGGAAACCGGAGTGCCCGGAGGAAACCAACGAGGTTGAGAAGGCGCCCCTATCTCCATGCCACATACGCTCACACCAGGGCGCGAAACCACAGCCGCAAGCCAGAGGTGACCGGCTAGCTAGAAGTCGAAGCGCAGCACTCTAGACCACTAAGCCATCCCACCTCCCCCCCAAAATATATAGAATAGGAAGAGATGGGGAACAGCAACACTCCCCATAGTAGCCAGCAGTTCCATGTCGAGGAGACAGTAATACAAAATCAGAGTCGAGTAGAAACAAGACACCTATGGAAGGAATTCTTTTCAATCTGTCCAAGAATCATTAGAAGATAAATACACGTGAATATTCACCAGATAAAATAATTCTATTTTACTTTAGCATACATGGTCATCTAGTAAACTGTATTTTATTTACTGGAGTTTGGGTATGCTTTATTTATTGTCCACAGATGATCAATACAAGTACATTTTGTGCCTGGATTAAGTCATGAAAAATTACATATCGTGGGGGGAAACCATATCACAAAATAAAAAGATGGCACTCTTTGAGTTACTTGCATATTTATCTTTTTATAAAGCCTAGAGCAATGTTCATTATAACATTTATAGTGAAACTATACACAAGTTTCATCACTCTTACTCCTGTTATTGTGTTCCAAAAACATTATCCCAAAGCTTCTTAATGGCAAATATATGGAATAACTTTTTATTGTTTTATTTTGTTCAGTAACTTGAGGCAAACATAAAATCCTACCTTTTCCATACAGTATTTTAATGATGTTGGTTCTTCTAAAATATGACGGAACAATAATGTTACAAGTGATATAAATCCCTGGAAGGCCGATTCCTGGGTCAGGTTTAATAATAGTTTAGGTCCACCTAGTTCAGCAAATATTACAGCATATTTATGTTCTCGTGTTAATCGTAGAGTCAGACGTAATGATGCATGGAGGGTATCTGGATCAACTGGTACACTGATTAGAGATACAACAGATCTACAAAAAAAATATTACATGATAATAATATAAATATTACATGTAAATAATATAATTATTACATGTTATTACACATATAACACGTTAATAATACAAATATTACACTCTAATTATATAAAGAAGTTATATTTATAACACGGCTCTCATGAGTTAACAGGTTTAAACATCGAGGCATGAGTGTGCTATAAATCACTTGTAACACTGACACCTGCTCAACATACTTGTTATTATTGCACAGAAAACCCACCCCACTTCTCTATATGATTTCTACTAAATTAGTGTAAGCCAGCAAAAGTGTGCAATAACATTGAAAATATCTAGATATTGCACAGTTACACTCCAGTGAGTTTAGTAGAGGTAAAACAATCTGCTAATTCAAAGAAAAGAACAAAGGCAGATCTCCCGTCCGTGTTACAATACATGTTAATATAAATATAACATATCAGTAATATAAATATTACACGTTTTAAATACAAATATTACATATCAGTAATTTGTTATTTTTTTCTAGCTTGATATAGTTCTCAGATTAAGATATCTACATAATATATTCTGATATATGCTTGTCTATCTTATTTCATCATAAAACATTAACTTGATGCAATATTTTTTATTTCGTACCGTATAGTGAACAACTATAGCTTGAGCCAACTGTACCTTGGTTTGAATCAAACTGGCTATTTTTTATTTCATATCGTACAGTGAACAGTAGTTTGAGCCAAATGAGTCTAATGAGACTTGGCTTGAATCAAACTGTTATCTGTAACCATCTCGTGTCATAAACTCAAATATTTTAAAAATATTGTGATTTCATTGGCTTAGAGTCAAAATATTTAGTAGGAATTTAACCAACAACCAATGAAAACACTGAATTCTTAAAATATTTTCAATTAAGTTTTCATGAATATGGCCGATGGATCTGACATTTACAACTGTCTTTTTTAAACTACTACTGAATAGGAACTTTTTGTGATATATTTATGGTAACATATATTTAAAGCTGCAAATTGTCATGCGAGAGATTTTAAATCCGTTGCAAATTGTGAAAGGTGAATCTATAAAAGGAATATTAGTCCAAACATGCTTTAATTCCACTCAATAAATGGAAAATTTCAAAACATTCACCACACTCTACAGACTACATAAACTAAGTCAGCACCAACTATATGTCTTGAAACTCTTTCTAATCTGTCCAAGAATCATTATAAGATAAATATATTGGAATATTCACCAGATAAAATAATTTTATTTTACTTTAGCATACATGGTCATCTAGTAAACTGTATTTTACTTACTGGAGTTTGCGTATGCTTTATTTATTGCAATATGGTTTATGTCATGAAAACTTAAGACACTGACCAAAATATACAAATGACAGTCAACAGCTTTGACAAAGTCTGTTTTAATTTTTTTTACCGGCCTCTATTTAATCAATTGGATTCAAGCAGGGAGATAATCGACCATTGGTAATTTGGTTTTGTTTTCTTAGTTAAACATTTAAATTCTTTGTTAAGTTGTGAGAAATTAGAATATTATCTAATGGACGATCAGGATCACTAACATTAGAATGTGTGATTATTTACCTTATAACAGTAACTATAAGATCATCACTGAGACCTCCAACTATTTTCTTATCATTAGCTGTACTTGTACTGGGTTTCTCTTCAGTAACTTCAGTCTCCATCTTCACCTCTGTTTTACCTTCATCTATAAAATTAGAATAGGGTTATCTTTTATAAATAATAAATTCAGTGACCTTGAACAACATAGATCGAAAAATCCATCGATTCTGCATCAACTTGGCTAATGAGGAGAGAGAGAAATGGGGTTTAACGTCCACTCAAAACAGAATAGGTCATTTGGGGTTTTACATAAGGTTCAATTCTATTTTAATAATTCGCTTGGTCGTAGGGGTCTTTAGCAGTAGAAGGAAACAGGAGGACCCTGAGAAAACTAATACCGATCAAAATAAAACATAAGAACAATAGCTTGTTCTTTTTTTCACAAACTTATTTTTGTACATAAATTTTCAATAGTTCTCAGAATAAAATAACTTCACTGACAAATCTGATATATGCTTGTCTATTAGTCATCATCATAGAACTATTTATGAGCTGAAATAAAATCCTACACAAACCTTTGTCAGTTTTGTTATCTTTAGATTCATCTTTTGTTTTATTTTGTTTTTCATCTGGTGATGGTAATGATAACATAATAGGTCGTCTGTTACCAGTTTCTTCATTAATCTGTAAATCAAAGATTTGTAACAATTAGAAAATGAAAATGTAATGAAATAGGGTTTCAATGTCCTACAGTTCTGCTCTGACTGGGCTAATAAAGACAGTCATGAGCCATACAGTGTACTATGAGGAAATTTTGACCTGGCAGTGGTGCTATAGCCTACTCTTATTTTGAAGTCCAAATGTCAAGTTATCTTTCATATGCATGCCAATGTGTACACAGGACTTCATATTTTCGTACCATCCTAATGACTAGACCGTTGTAATTGTCAGGCACTCCGTCCTGTACCTGTGTCAGGGGGGAAACCACGCCAGAAAATCCTTGTCACGTACAAACTAGGAGTGGAAACGCCATTTGACTCAATGATAGACCTTATGAACTAAATGAAATGATCTAATGATGACGCAGAAAAATGAACAAAGAATATGTTACCTGAACCATAGCACCAAATTGAACAGTGTATCTTCTTCTCCCAGCTTGAAACCTATAATCATACAATCATCAAATATACTTATACAAAAAATATTGTCTATATAACTGTCTTGTTCCAATAATATCAGTTAGTTTCTGTAGTGCTGAAATATCCCAGGTCAGTAATTATACAAATAACCAACCCCTGGTAGGGAGACACATTTATTTAGCATTATAGACGATCACCATGACAACAGTTATATCATGGTGAAGATAAATAATGCAATTATACAATCTTCCATCACCTAGACCAAATGGGAAAGGTTCATCTCTCAGATGAAAACATTGAAACAACCCATTCATCACATGCACAGAACAAAATACATGTACAATAAGTAAAATATCAACCCCGGAAAAAGAAGTTGGCCAAGGATAATCCAGGAATTTAGAGAAGAAATTCATTATCAGCTTGTATTTGTTGGTCGCTCTCCATAAACCTTAAAGTGTCCAACAAATACAAGCTTATAATGAATTCTCCCTCTATCATCAAGTCCCATGATAAACAGATTATAAAAATAGATTTTCGCAGCATGAATCAAAATGTTTTGTAGATAATTAGTTTGAATATGTTTTTAGTCCAAATATATCATCAACTTCCACAATTTGTACAAGGGAAGCATCTTTAAAAAAAGAAAAGTTCTAAATTAATATGTTAACCCACTTGACACAAACTAGGTCATTGCAGGATTAAAATATGGTTCAATTTTATTTTACTAATTCAGCAGTGGGAGGAAACTGGAGGACCCTGAGAAAACCCACAAGGTTGGAAGCTGTTTTAAGTGTGATACTGACCTTATATTAATATCGCCATTTTGATAAGCATCATCTATAGTTTTATTGTTACTCTGACTATATTTACACCATCTACCACTACCATCATCAAACCATTTCCAACTATGACTGCCGCTCTATCATATAAAACAAAACAACATATTAGTTCTTCTTTAATAATTTTCTGTACAAGCGGACTTAAACATTGATAAATTTGTGTAGTGCTGAAATATCCCAGGTCAGTAATTATATAAAATAACCAACCCCTGGTAGGGAGACACATTTAATTTAGCATTATAGACGATCACCATGACAACAGTTATATCATTGTGAAGATAAATAATGCAATAATATAACGTTTTAGAGAGAGAGAGAGATGTAGTTTAACTCCACACAAACTGGTTAAATTTTATTTCATTAATTCCTGTCCGCTTAGGGGTCTTTAACAGTGGGATGAAACCGGAGGGCCAGGAGAAAACCACAGGGCCAGGAGAAAACCACAAGGTTGGACAGGTGACCCTATTCCTTGTCATGTACAACTGGAGAATCAATGCCATATGAAAATTTTTAATGTCTCAATATGCTTCTACTAACAAAATTACCCATGAATATAACTTACTGTTAATTCTGCAGCTTTTGATTTACGTAATGATGTTACAGATACTTTCTGGAATAAATCTAACAATAACAAAAGAGGTGCCATCCATCTGAAATAAAAACATTATGCTATAGTGAAAATACACAGTATTTCATGACAAAGAATTATCACTAAATATGTTTTTCTATATAATTAAAAAATTAATTAAATCAGAAGACAGTGTAGTTTTTCCACAGGCATTATTTTATTATCCAATAGTTACACAAATGTTAACTGATACGGTCAGTCTCTTCCCAACAATATCCTCAATCCCAGCTGTAACCTTAATCGAATTCTCAGATGTGTTAATAAGAAACTTACTTTGGAGTTGGTGGATCTTTAGTATTAGATAGATATTCTTGTCCTGAATGTAAAACTTGTATCAATAAATGTATCAACTTGGCCTCTTCTATAGCTTTAGCACTTGGCATCATCATCTCCTGTAATAAAATAACCAACAGACTTTTGATAAACTTAAGTTTTTTCGTGTTAACATGAACTCGTGGATCACTGTGACAGTTCTATGATTAAATTCTATCAATTCTTCAAAACATGTCAACTGAATTAACATAGGATTTTCGAGTGATATACAATCTCAACCAATCACCACAGACAAAACTCTGGATAACATCCCAATTCTGTTCACACTACATCTGTCTTCACGACATATATCCATTCTGCGTCACTAGTTTGTGAATTCGTCAATTCAACATTATTTCAGATCGACATTCGAGCACCCTTACGACTCTGCTCCTATGAGCACCTGTTAGCAATGAAACCTCTGTGGTCAAAAACCAACAGCCTAATATGTCTACGACAATTTAAAACACGAAACAGTTAACCACTGATTTCGTTACTGATATCAAAGCAGGCTAAATTATCCACTTTCTTGGCCAACATTGGACAAGAACACTTGGACCTCTGGTTGTTGTTGAGCCAGAGCCTCTTTGCCCCACCACAGATAACAGTTATGGAAATAGATATTTAAAGAAAATTCTTACCTCAAATAACAAAGTAAGTAAATGTAATCTAGTAGCAAATTTAGCAGCGTTTGATGTCGATTTATCTGTATTATCAGAGTTACTCTCATCTGCTCCCATATGTCGTGATAAATCATCTCCTAATTCATACACCTTTAATTATAAATAAAATACCTTCATATATAATATCAAACACGATCAAAAAATATAAGTTATAACTTTATTAACTTGTTAAGTTTACTACTCAATTTAGATGAAGTGTAATGGGGATTAATGACCTACTTTTCTACATCAACAAGGCTAATTAACCCTTAGAACCCGAAATGCCGCAAAACCGGCTTGACGTTGTATCGCATATACCCGAAATGTCGGTTTTGCGGCTTGGGGTGTGTCAAGCTCAAATTACGTTGACATCATAATTAATATGACGTCCTGTAAATCCAGGGAGGGACGTGCAACACCCCATGTATAGTCAGTGTTCAAAGGGTTAAGGCGGGCATCTAATAAGGCAAATTTTTCTCTAACAGAAGCACTATAGGCTACTTTTAATCTTATTTTTAAATAATACGCCCACATTTTGCAAGAGATGGATAGAGAATAAGCTAAAAATAAAAATACAATCAGAGACCATAATCCAGAGAGTTAAGGATTGAAGTGCTCAAATACAGAAAGGACTTTTTATCCTAGCTTGATATAAATTCCAGATATATACACAACTAAACTTTAAATTACCTCTTTAACTAAAGATTTAAGCATGTTGTTTCTCCATTGATCACCATTTCTCTGTGTAACAACAACTAATAAATCACAAACTCTATATACTGTTTCTGGTAGAGTATCTAACAATGACATACAACCTGTAATATATAATATTTAAAGTAAACATATATTTCACCTGTATTGGGATCATTTTTAAGAGATATAAATATAGCTTAATTCTTGGTTCACAGTGGATCAAATTCCCTTTACATTATCTAGTTTTTAACTATTATAGTGCGAACTGCCACTCATTGCCAACTCATTACATTATATACCTGGTAAAATACTATCTGTAAATGTATCTAGAACCGATTTATCTAATGGATCTTCATCTTCTTGTTTCTCAGCTTCACCGGCATCTTCTGTTTTCTTCTCATCTTCTTCATCCTTCTACAAAATACAATAATTTATAATCTTTAAATCAGAATTCAACAACCACCTCAGTCGCCCCACCCATCCACTGATACCATTTGATCAAGGTTAATTTTATAAAAATTTGGCAGTTGTATAGAGTCATTGTTTTATTGTATCATCAATATCAATAGTGAGTTGGTTCTCAGTAATGAATATCAACAGAATTATTTCAGATATATGCTTGTCTTTCATTAACTTTATCATAGAACCACACAATATATATACTTGAATTAATTAAACCAAATGCCATGAAATGCAGGTTAAACAGCTTACGTTTCTGCACCAGCCAACCTACTGAGATGTGAATATGCCACGACATGTGCTAGGATGTTTTTGTCACTTCTGTTTCTTCAAATCTTCATTACGCATATATTGTAACAATGATCTGTGTAAATATTATATTTGGAACATGTTTAACCAGTTCTATCACATATGTGATAATGGCTCACACCATTATTGTCCTTTAACAATTTGCCTTAACGCTATTCTTTGCAAGGTCCTGCACTCTGACGAGGAGAAACCTGAATGGAAAATCGAGAGCCAGAGCTAGTCACCAAAGTAAGTACAAGTACCTACCTTATCAGTTGACATGACTACATCTTCCCCTAGTGACATTGCTATAGCCCTCATCATCTGGTCTTCTTCATCTAATAACCCCCCTCCGGTACTTGTACCAGATGATGTCGCAACGTTAGCTGTTGTCTAAAATAGAAACAAATACACTTACAACACATATCGCCAGACAACTAAAAACACTCAAAACCAGTTAACTTGTCCAAGCAGTATATAAAGATTGTCACACTTGTATCAATCATTCTTTTGCTAATTATCAAACTAGGCTAAAATTAATATGATTCTAGGACCAAGTGCTATTCATATTTGTGTTCTTTTTGGGAAAGATGCGTTTTGTAAAGAGCCAAAAGCTCTGCCAGTTCAAATACAAATTGTTCATCTCATAGATATAAACACTATGTATAGTCAAAGTTATCAGATAATAACTTTAGCTCTAGAGTTTCCGCAAGGAATGGACAGAATTTGGAAGTTATAAGTTATCTTATAAGCTTACCCCTCCTCCTACAGGAGCAGTGGCTGGATGTGGATGTGTTAAAATATATTCTGTAGCTTGTTCTAGGCTAACTGAATGCATCAAGGCTTCAGTACAATGTTCTCGAGTAAAACCCATATCCATTAACTAAAACACAAAAACACATAAATCTTATGAATTTTGTATTCTTATTTATTGATCTGATGATGGAGAGAGAGAAATGGAGGGAAACCAGAGGACCCGGAGAAAACCCACGAGGTTGGACAGACGACCCTACTCCTTGTCACGTAAAACCAGCTTTTCAACAGTTAACGTCCTGCATTTGTTTATTATTGAAGTTAAGTAAATGGAATTGAAATATTTCACCAAATACTTCATACAGGCAACAAAAAAACTGATCAAATTCAAAAGTTTTAATTGACAAGGAATATCTGGAATAAAAAATCTGCTTGAATAATCTTCGTTAACCTATAAATGTCAAAGTTTCAGTACATTATGGGAGATTTTTTATAAGGAGTTAGCCATTCTTGCTATAACAGTTTAAAAATAGATGATGAAAGAAGAATATATTGAAAATTTCAGTCAAATTACTTTATTCTGAACATAGTTATTATCAGTGTAATTTTTGACAAGAAATGGTATTGAATTCCATCGTCACCGATTCTTGGTATGGCCGATCGTTGATTGACAGGCGTTAACTCCACCTACATAGTCTCGATTATCAAGTAAATGACTGTGGTACCGTAAGCGTATTCGGTTTGAGACAGAAGTATGATGACGTCAACGTCAAGAAGAATCTCCGCCCACGACGCCATTGTGATTAAATCAATCAACGAATTCCTGTTTTAATCCGAGCCCAATCCAAGCCATCCGTGGGTCTACAGGGTTGATTTTTGACTTGTTGTTTAAATAAAGATCTAATTTATAGTTTCTATGACCTCTGAGGCCAAAAGGAAGACCGACAAAAGTCAATTTTTGCTCTCCAATAATGTATCTTTAACTTTTCTGCACAACTGGGATAATGCACTACAGCTTCCAACTGTCTGGAAATCTTAAACGTGTTGTTTCAGTTGTTTTCGTACAAGCAGAACATACAGAGCTTTTCCTTGCCAGGCTTCCGTCTAGCATCACTGACAAAGCGGGGAAAACGTGAACAGTAATGAATACTAGACACAAACGATAGTGACAAGCTTACTTGTTGTATATTAGTAGGTGTACAGAGATCTGAGTCTGGTATTAAACGTCGACTGTTTAAACTAGGTGGTGCTAGAGTTGAAGCAGGTGCTGCAGTAGTTAAACCTCCTGTACTTGTTTCAGGTTTTTCTTCTTTCTCTTTAGCTAAATTTTCCTGTAATACAAATAATGTCTTACTTTAAACTACTGTTTTTGTTGGTGATATCAGTGTTGTGGAAATGGATGTTAAATCTATTTCACACACACACAAACCATTCTTTCAGACAGAGGCCATAGTCCTCCCTTTGTGATCCCAGGGAACAAGGCAAGATCCAGCTGAATATAATACTTTTAAGGAAGACAGAGGCAAAGAGAGAGCGAAAGAGAGAGAGAAAGAGGGTTTAACGTCAACTTGACACAAACTAGATCATTTCGAGACTAACATGGTTCAATTGTATTTCAATAATTCGCCTGCACATATGGGTCTCAAGCAGTAGGAGGAAACTGTGTCACTAGTGGGGAATCGAAACAACACCACTTGACTCAATGAAAGATTGGGTTATTTCACGCACACACATTAATCTACTTGACCCTCAACCCTCATTACAGAATAAGTATAGTTCAAACTGTTGATTACGTCGAGGCTTTGTGACAATTTTGTTGATATTGGTCTTCGAACTTCGCAGAGCCGCGTCATTTCTGCTTGAAAATTGTACTCCCATTTCATGGCCATCACATTTTCACACGATTCTAACCACACCAAAATCATCCTTTCATCCAACATAAGTTACATTATTACTGTGTACATGAGTTTTAAAACTAACCTTTATAATTGTCTCCCCTTTGATGATATGACACAAAATGGCTAAAATTGATTCAGACATTCGACTACCATATATCTTCAGAGGTTTTTTACCCCATAGATTCATCACAGCATTAAACGCAGCCTATAAATAAATAAAATAAACTTTATAACATATATTTAGTTTTAGTTTGTGATTGGAGAAATATTCAATCATGTAAGTTTTCAGATAATTTTGTACATCATTCAACTAAACATTGTAAGACATATGCTTGTCTTCTGATGTTTCATCATTTAACTATTACACACAGGTGACCATCACTTGAGGAGTCAACAGAAATCTCCCTGAAGGACATTATTAATTTGCCTTTAAGAAAGATAGCATTGATTGGAAGGGAGAGAGAGAGAAATGAGGTTTAACGTCTACTCGACACTTAATTGGAAGGGATTGATTAACTGAAAGCAAAGTTAACAACATTAGTTACACCTTAAATAATACATAGCATTTTGTCTGATGCAACTAACCTCGTCCTTTTTCTGCACCAGCTGGCCTAATGAAGGTGGACACTGCAATGCAGTGTGCTACGAGGGGAAATTTTGCCAGCATAGTGGCATCATGACTTTATTTTGAATAATGTCAAGGGTTCTTTTAAGCACACGCAAACATACAAAGGACCTCATTTGTTTTTGGTTTTTTTTGCTCTATTTAAACGACTAGCTTCCTTGCTAGGAAATCATGAAGAACTCTCTCAGACAACCTCAGATGCAAACCGGAGTTCTCCAAGTTATCGAGCCAGCACATTACTCACTGTGCCATCACAGCTCCGGGTAAGTTGGTTCTATTTATTATTAAGTATAAATGATGTTTTGCTCACCTTCTGAGTTGAGATAAGATATAATACGGGACTGAAAGACGTAAAACCGGGTTGACTAGATTTTAAAGGTAAAGTATGAATAGATTCTAAAATAGCTTTTGGATTAACCATCTTTTCTACTAGCATTAACCATGCATCTAAAAACTCTCCAGATCCATCTGTAAATAAACCACAAGATATTAAGGGCGTTGAGTAGTCTAAAATGCAAATTTTAAAGCTAGCACTGTAATTTTTGTTGATAAGATATGACATTTTTTGTTATTTGGGGTGATAAACTACATATTAATCACCAAATAAATACCAATTTTATTTACCAACTATGTTCCAAACTTGGCCCAAAAGCATGATAAAAAGGGGTATTGATGACAACAAAAGTAGAATTTTCTCAGTTATGCCTGCAGATATTTTCATCAAATTTCGCATGAACAATGCTAATAGCAAGTCCCAAAAATACACTGGTCAATTTTTGGCTATAGGTTGTGGTTTGTCTTGTATCCATGGAAACGCAAAAAAACGATGCGTTTTCTTGGAAATTCTATTAGTACAAGCTCAAAAGATTTATTGATAATCCCACCAGTAGATCGAAAGTGGAGGTTATAAGCTACATTTCAACACCAAAAACGTTAAAAAATACCAACTCAAAGTATTTTAAAATTGTTGTTCATTATTTACCTTCAAACGAGATTTTGCGATTTTGGGTTAATTCTTTGAATACGTCGACAACAAGTATTAAAATACAACAATTCGGATGTAAAAGTAAATAATTACTTCACTGCACTACTCCACCGCACTCTAAATCATGTTATGCATTCAAAAAATAGTAATCTTTGACCATAAAAAAAAAATCCGTCATGTTCCTTTCGTGATAGATAAGTAGACCTGGATAATCATGTCATATAGTAAATAGACCTGGATAATCGCGTCATACAGGGAATTCCTTCTGGTCACGTGACATCTTCCACTCCCGTTGAAGCCACGTTTGTGTTGATCACGTGACTGGCGTGCACGACGTCATAATTTATTCAACACCTGATCTAGGTCGGGGAATCAGTCTCGTTTGCTATAAATAGTTTTATTCCTCCGCCTCGTATCTCCATTGTTACACATAAAACGACGCGACTTTCGAGAGTTTTCTGAGTTATTTTATAAGTGGAACAAGTTTGCAAAGATTGGCGTTGAAAAGTTAGTGCGAATCTTAGACTGCTCAACGCCCTTAATCAATAAAATTCAGTCACATGAACATTAACCAGTATGATACAATTTGTTCATGATTTGTAATACGAACAGAGTTTAACCTCCACTCTAAACACAACCTGAGACTACTATATTGTCCAATATTTTTCCCAAAATTAGAAGTCTTTGGCAGAGGAAGGAAACTGGAAGACCCAAGAGAACACCTACAAGGTTCGGCAGACAACCCTTATACTCAACGACATACGTTAAGATATAAAACCACACAAATACCTTATCCCCTTCTTAGAAAGGAAAAAGTTTTTTTTTTATAATAAAAATAAAGAAATGATCATATCGTCTGGATAGATAATTACAACTGTTCCATATAAATATATTAGAAACCACTATTGGATAATTAGAATAAAGCTGAATACCTGGTAGTTCAGGATGTTCTATACCATCTGAAAGTGGTACTTTACCATCCATTGATAAGGCCCATGAAAAAGCTCTACAAAATAAATGCATTAAAATACGAAAAATTCCTCAACAACATTTTAACTATTTCAATTTAAGACTTACCATTACACACAGTTCTTTTTTCTGCTTCCAAGGTTAAGCTTGTGCATGGAATTCAAGGAAAGCTTCTGTGATTATAATTTTTATTCAGTTCACAAGATCATGATTTTTGTCAGCTAAACCTCATCTTTTCCATCCTGTGAGAATGTCTGCTAAATCTATCTTTCCAACCATGTGAACTTGTCACCCAAAAATATATCTTCTCTACTTTTTGAGCATTCCCCCTTAAGTATGTCAATTTAAAGTACATTCCCCCTTCAGTTTGTCAATTAAAAGTACATTCCCCCTTTAGTTTGTCAATTAAAAGTACATTCCCCCTTTAGTTTGTCAATTAAAAGTACATTCCTCTTCTAGTTTGTCAATTAAAAGTACATTTCCCCTTTAGTTTGTCAATTAAAAGTACATTTCCCCTTTAGTTTGTCAATAAAAAGTACATTTCCCCTTTAGTTTGTCAATTAAAAGTACATTTCCCCTTTAGTTTGTCAATTAAAAGTTCATTCCCCCTAAGGGATTGGGAGGATAGCATTACCCTTGAATTTGTAGAATATGTTTTTTTAATGTTTAAATGCCATTGTGCAGGAACTGTAATGTAGTTAACTTACTGAAAGAGTGAATTCTGTCCACCTGACGATACAAATCTTTGTAACATCAAATGATAAGGCTGTTTCTTCTCATCAAATAACATAGGTGACGTAAAACCCACAGAACATACTAGAAACGTTAAACTGAAATTGAAATATACATCATTAGTATCATGAATGAAAGTTGATCAACTAGATCCATCAGTGACAAATTCCTGCAATACATAATACATTCCATACCCTATTAATAGAGATGTTGACATTATTTACCCTCACAAGCATTTAGTTTGATTGCTATTTATAATGGTCTAATTTAAACACCTGTGGCTCAAGACTAAAAATACTTATTGTCAACTAGTCCACTATGTAACTCACTGGACAATTATATGAAATGCTACTTTTGACTTTGCAAACACCCTTTTCAGGCAATCAAATAAATTTGTATACAATGAAAAATACATAGAAAGTTACTTAAATTGTTATACTGCCTAACACATGTACAATTGATAAAATATATTGGCAATCTTCAAAACAGCTCTGTATAATACATAAAAGATAGCAGGCAGGGTTAGGCATCTCAAATAGAGGCTGAATCATAAAAATTAATTTAATCTGAAAATGATAAATTACAAAATCTTACCGTAGTTTTGGCACAGGAGCATAAGAGGGTGGAGACCAAGATAAACCATTAGCTAGAAGCTTAGTTAAAGCTTTAGCTACAGCTTGAGCTGCTGGTGTTGGGGTTGTAGGTGTTGGAGGAGGTTGATGAGACCTCCGATGTCTCAATGGCATACCCACACATAATTTCACTAGTAAGCCAAACAACTCGGCTAAAGATCGTCCCAATCGTGAAGAAACAGACAACAATGGTTTTAACTGTTTAATCTGCGCTTGTAACAGTGGAGAAAGTTTCGATTTTTTAGGATCCTTATCAGAAGTGCTTGGTTCGGACACCTCCATGGGCGTTTCTGGATTTTCTGATGTTGTTAAAGATTCCATGGCAGCACTAACCCCATTACTTCCTGTCTCTCCCAAACTTCTACTCAGACTTTCGTCTTCTTTAGAGTCCTTATCTAATTTCATATCTTTTGGAAGAATTTTTTCCATATCTGCCCTACCAAATTCACAGCCTTGAGGTAAAATATCTTCACTACACAAAGCTAGGAGTACGGTACTTTCCCACACAAGTGAGGTATACAACTGACTCAGTCCTGCTAATACTTTTAATCCTAACTCTGATCCCCAGTGACTCACTGATATAGTTCGTATATCATTCTGAAAGTACAGAAATATGACATAAAACATCATTTTGACAAAAAGTTTTGTTGTCAATAATTATGTAGAAATGTTTTAAGTCTACAATTTTGATACTAAATGTATACTTCTCAGTTCGACAAATGCATCCGTCAAAGATGGATTATCTTTTGGCTTGAATTCAAGTGTATTGAAAGATTTCAGCAACAATTATAGGTGTTAAAGGCTTGTGTCGACCATATCCTACATATTGTCTGCAGTGGATGCCGAAAGTTGACAAATTGAATTTTGTCCGATATTCCTTTTATAGATTCAATATTCACAATATTATACTTTCCAATAGATTAACAACTGCATGAAGAGACAGGATTGTATTTTTCAAACACCCAATCTTCTATAAATTACAAATGGATGGAATGTAACTCTTTGTCAGATCAGTTCTGATTTTATAGTCATTTCATGTCCAAGAATCATTAGAAGATAAATACACATGAATATTTATCAGATAAAATAATTCTATTTTACTTTAGCATACATGGTCATCTAGTAAACTGTATTTTTATTTACTGGAGTTTGGGTATGCTTTAATTAGTGACAAACATAATAACTTTAATAGTAGTTTGATATTCCACATGCTAAACTAATACAAGCCTACAAAAAATAAAAGGTGATGACAGGCAACGAAACATACACCTACAACATCCACAAAGGTTGTTGGATTTGTTTTCTGATCAATGGAAACAACCAATGAACAGACGGACAGGTGGTGTCAACAGTATGCATCCACAATTCTATGTGAGACATAATGATGTACAAAACCATCCGTTTATCAAAAAAAAACAAACCGTCTTTGATATTATTGTCTCAACTTGTACATCATTTTAACTTGTCAACAGCGATCCCATCAAGCCTTCTGTAATTGGTTTGTGTTGTCTATTTCTATTGATTGGAAGTTTCTCACATTTTAGAGAGAGAGAGAAATGGGGTTTAACGTCCACTCGACACAAACTAGGTCATTTTGGGACTAACATATGGTTTAATTTTATTTCAATAATTCGCTTGCGCATAGGGGTCTTTAGCAGTGGGAGGAAACGGGAGTGCCCATAGGAAACCCACGAGGTTAAGAAAGTGCCCCTATCTCCATGCCACATACGCTCACACCAGGGCTCGAAACCACAGCCGCAAGCCAGAGGTGACCGGCCAGCTAGAGTTCGAGGCGCGGCACTCTAGACCACCCCAACGCCCCTTATCACATTTCAATCCGACAGTATAATAACTAGGGTATAAACTCACCTGACCAAGTCGACAAACATGTACAAACATCATGATGTAAGCATGTGCAGCTGACAGGGCATGTAGTAACGGTGTTGCTTGGGGTGATAGAGTTGGATCAACAGAACAACTAACACCAGCTAATTCTCTCAATAATACGGAACCTCCAGGTGATTCCAGATGTTTATGTAGAGGTTCCAGACTAGTTAGTACTTCATTTAGTTGTAATAGTCCTTGTCGTAGTACTTGAGGCTCTCTTGATAAGGTCTGAAAAATTCATTCATTGAAAAATATTTAAATATGTTGGGTATTAACCTGTTAGTACCTGAAAAACATAGAATACACCGAGTTTCGAAACTGGTAGAAACAATCAATCTCCAGGACCACTTCAAAGTGTTTATGTCAGAAGACTAGTATCTAGTCTTAAATAAATTACAGCTATCAATTAGACTTAGATTGTTTAAGATGGCCTAGGGAACAGCAGTTTTAGGTGGTCTTATTAGCAGTATTTTTCTGCAGTCTAGATGCAGATGAGACTAACAATGATTTGTATGTAAATAGGAGTTTTCTATAACTGTAGAGTCGAAGTATACCAGGTCAGATATATAAATAACCAACCCCTGGTAGGGAGACACATTTTATTTAGCATTATAGACGATCACAATAACAATTATATCATAGTGAAGATAAATAATGCTCTTATTCAATATTCCATGACCAAGATCAAATGAGACAGTCTTTCTCAATTCAAAACCTTGAAACAACTCTGTTGAACAATAAATCACTATTCTAGGATTTGGCAGAATGACCATCATTAACTTCTTCCAGTAGACTAATGAGTAGGGGCCAATGTCCTATCTTTCAGCACCAAACAGGGCAAATGAAAATGGGCATAGTCATGCACAGGGATTTAACAGAAAATTTGCCTGGACATTCCCCCAAAAAACTTCCTCTGCCAACACTAGGGCTGCAACGATTCACAACTACCTCGATTCGGTTCGATTATCGATTCTAACCATTCGATTCGATTATTTTCGATTCGATTATCAGCTACAATAACCAGAAATTTTCCCTGTATATAATTCGAGAAAGTACGTCGTCTGCCATAATTTTACCTTCCAGTGTTTGCTTGACTACGGTAATAATCGCTAAACACGAAAATATCCGAAGATAATGACCGGAATTATCAGCTAATGAGATCGTTTAGAATTTATTTAACGATTACCGAAGCTATTGACCTAAATTAACATCCAATGAACATTCGGTACGTCACCAATTTTAAATAAATTAACTTTCGTCAGCATACGGAAATTGTTTTAAAGGGAGGTCACTCTGTTTTAGTTATGTTTTCGAGTGACATTCGTGTTTTGTTAAATAACGTAAATTAAAAGTTACGTAAAAGCAAAGTTTCTTTAAATTTTAAGTGGACTTAATTGCTACAGGTCTTTCATTTTTTTCATATGGTAAGGTGTACGTTGTTTTTATTTGAAATTTAGTTTGCAGTTGAACCGAATCGAAATTTGAACGTTGTAGATCGTGGATCGAACCGAGACGGCTAGTGTCGGTTATCGGTGCACCGAACCGAATCGTTGCAGCTCTAGCCAACACTGGCAATTAACAGCAGACATCCTAGATGGTGAGCCAGCAATATATTTACCGAGCCACCATGACTCTCCTGGAGAAGACAGACATATTAAACTTACCAATATAGCCTTACATACTGTCGCCACGGCTTGACAAGCAGGTGAAGCAGGATAATCTATCGGCAAATTAGGTAATCCCAAAACTTTTAATAATGGTATTAATCCTGAATGACTGACAAATTCCCGACAATGATCATCTGTAGAATTGTTACTCAAAATAGCTTCCACAAACCTCATCTAAAATAAATATAGGTTATATTTATACGTAATAAATCCATTGCATCTCTCTGTCCTTTTAATTTAGATGTGTCGACCATAAATTTATTTGATAACATGTCCAAGAACTATTGAAAGATAAATATAAAAATATTTATCAGATAAAACAATTCTATTTTACTTTAGCATACATGGTCATCTAGTAAACTGTATTTTATTTACTGAGTTTGGGTATGCTTCAAATAGTAAACACTATCAGAGTACTTGGTTAATAATTCACGACAAATTGTGAAATATTTACTTAGAGGATTAGATTATATATAAAACAACATGCAACAGTTTGCAATGTAAGTACAACAATAAGTACTAGTTAGACTATCTCACTTTTGAAAGTTAACAATAGTCATTTAAGAAATTTTGGTTGCAGCAATGCTGCAAAGTCATTTTCACAAGAGATTTTGAATGTTGGAAACTATAATATTATTGTGAAAGCAGAATTCCTAAAAGGAATATCAGACTGAAAATGATTCAGTCGTAAAAAATCTGATATGGTCAGAAAATTGATTGACCAGCAGCAATGACTTCAAACAAGGAGTGGTATAGGATGTTCCACATAAAGTAAGCATACCCTGCATCGCCTAAAGTGTATATAGAATGAGATTAATTTCTACCTACCACATTGAGTACGTAATCCATCAATGGAATGGCTTGCTTTTCTTGAGTTTCTGTTGCTCTAAAATATTGAAAATTTGAAAATAATTCATCATTCACATAGATTCAAAATATATCAGACATTACGTTACAGACAAATTCATAAAATATTTCATACTTCTGAAAACCGAAACAGAATTTTAGCATAGATAGTTATGCAAACTAGAGCATAAAAATAACCATTATCGAGGAGTTTCATTGGTATCTATATTCATTGATTGGTGTAAGCTATATATAGAGACACAAACCGGGCCATTTTAGGACTAACACATGGTTCAATTTTATTTCAATAATTTGCTACGTTGTAGGGGGTCTTTAGCAGTGGAGGAAACCAGAGGACCTGGAAAAAAACGTCACAAGGTTGGACAGGCAAGCCTACTCTTTGTCACGTACAACTGGAGAAATGAAACCACGTCAGTTGACTCAATGGCAGACCTTCGGCCATCCACCCCCACCCCCCTTTCAGGGTTCCCGCGGCTTCGTCAAACATTTTTTCAAGGATATTCAAGGATAAATATACGTCAAATTCCAGGATTTTCAATGACATTTTTAGCCTAAAGTTACCATTTTTTCATCTTAAAAACAACCAAAACATTACCAACTATCGTTGTAATCTCATATTGAAAAGGAATTGAAGACATAAACTGTTTTTTATTA
Source organism: Patella caerulea (assembly GCA_036850965.1). Classification (NCBI taxonomy): domain Eukaryota; kingdom Metazoa; phylum Mollusca; class Gastropoda; family Patellidae; genus Patella; species Patella caerulea. Next base: position 67,427,377 of record JAZGQO010000010.1, on the reverse strand, counting down.
TTACAGATCGACTTTCGGCATTTTTAAAACAGAGTTATTCCCCTTTTCGTTATTATGCTTTGTTAAATGTAATTACTATTACCGATTTTGATTAGTCAGTGTAGTGGCTTCTAGTATGTTAATTGGACAATGGAGTCTCGTGAGAGTATTTGGTTGCCTAACGGTAAATGTCATTGGCTTATCTTGTTATTACGTGACAAAACACGGCTGTTTATTTACATCAGTTGATTGACAGGTATACGTCAGTTATTGTTTAGTATAACCAGCATTACTTATAATCTAAACGGGATTTTCAGATCAACTTACTAGTATTACCAACAAAATTAAGGATCTTAACTGAAATTCAAGGATATTTTTCTATTTCCTCGAAATTCAAGGATATTCAAGACCTTGAAAATGTAATTTTCAATTTAAGGATATTCAAGGATTTTCAAGGACCGCGGGAACCCTGCCTTTCCTTAGCAACTATATTCATTGATGTAAGCAATATAGTAAATACATACTGCATAGATTCTAGTAGCAGTGTATCATTAGGTTTAGGTGCAGCTGTTTGACTAGCTTGACTAGCTAATTCTTCTTCTTCCTCTTCTTCATCAGACGAGCCACCATCAGCAGGTTGAGGTGATCTCACAGATAAACTGATGTTTGCTTCTACTTTAGCTTGTTGTTTCTGACAAATATACTTCGAATCTTGACCCATCTCACAAACCTTTTCTAACAACTGAATAAATAAATAAACAATCCTGTCAATAATGGTAAGACTTTTATAGTCATGATACAGAATTAGGGAATTGCAACATTTGGTTTGATAATAAAGAGGTTAGACAAATCAATCTGACTTCTATAAATATTGGATGATAAAATGATATCCCCAGTAATGATCGAGGAAACTGTCTCAGAATTGAATCTCCTTGCTCCAATTGCAGAAAGGGGGGCCTGGCAAGGCACAATGATTAGTCATTCAGATGGTACGAAAAAGAAACCTTGGTAGTTGGAATCAGTCGTACAATGTAGAAAATTAAACCATATTTAATTACATTACCCTAACAATAAATCTGTCCAAGAATCATTAAAAGATAAATACATAAGAATATTCACCAGATAAAATAATTCTATTTTACTTTAGCATACATGGTCATCTAGTAAACTGTATTTTATTTACTGGAGTTTGGGTATGCTTTATTTAATGCCTATGAATGCAAGTCTGAGAGAGAAATGGGGTTTAACATCCAAATGGCACAAACTAGGTCATTTCGGGACTAACATATCGTTTAATTTTATTTCAATAATTCGCTTGCGCGTAGGGGTTTTTAGCCCAGAGGAAACCCACGAGGTTGAGAAGGCATCCCTATCTCCATGCCACATACACTCACACCAGGGCTCGAAATCACAGCGGCAAGCCAGAGGTGACCGGCCAGCTAGAGGTCGAAGCTAGGGCATCCCAACCCCCCCCCTATGAATGCAAGTACACTGTATTTAGGATGGATAAAGACTATTAGATTTTGTCAGAAAATGGACTATCCTGAATAGTGACTTTAACTAAAATGAACAATGTGATTCACGGTGAACATTTGAGTAATAATACCATTTATTTCATATTAAAATAGACCTCGTATTTCTGAAACAGACCAATGTGGATACATGTATATTTATATTATGCAGGGCAGCTGTATTGTTTTATAATATTTACCTTAATAATAGCCTTAGTGGCATGGGTACGTAACGTTGGTTGGTGTCTCATTAATTCATCCATAGCATTACCTAGATTACTGGCTGTATCACCTACAAATACACTCATAATCAACTCTTTATATAAATGCAAGTCCCTGAACAACATCTGATGGTTCCCTAGCAAACTACAATATTGTGAAAGTAGTCACATTATTTCTCTCTTTTTATTTCTTTTTAAACCTGCTTCTACTTGAAAATGGTAAGAGATACTTGTTGAAACATTGTGCTACATATCTCAGTGATTGTGTAGTATATTTATCATCTGAGAGATGATCCCTCTAATATTGTATTAGTTGAATATATCAAAGAAATATCATTCCAAAAATGGTTCATTTCTTTTCAGAATTATGACAGAAAAAATTTCAATATTCAGCGTCCCTTGTAGACGATATTCAACGGGATATTTTTCCATTTTTTTCTTCAAAGTCTATAAAAAATAAAAATGCTAACCAAATTGATCCGAACTTCTACGTCGTCTCATAGCTGGTAAATAATCCGGTGATAAGAGAACCTTTAATAAACGTTCAAACGGATCACAGTCAACAAACGCCTGTAATCCTCGGGAATTTAAACATAAAGCACTAAACATATTTGGTAAGGAAGCCAGAACTTCTCTTGTGGCAGGAACCTGAAATATAGTACAATACATATCATTAGCACAGAATAGAGAACCACTAAATAACTGTGTCATTTCCTTCTCATTTAAGTAGTTTTCAGAATTATTATCATCCTACAAAGGAATTAACTTAAAATGATTTTTAAAAATTAGAAAGATGAAACACTTGTTTAAAGAAGAGTAAAGTTGCGAGCATGCATTACCATTTAAGAATGTCCATTATATTATACTTATAGTGACTGTTAAATTGATAACTGATTCTACCGGAGACTTCAAAATACCTCTCGTTAACATTTAATTAACATGGCAATATCTGAGAACAAGAATGTGTTTTTTTAACATGGCCAAATAAAATGGTTCACCTTTGCGTACAGATTTAAAAAGAATTTATTTGGTATCTACAATAAATATCAATGATATATTTTGACAACAGAACTGAAAGATCAAGAATGAATTTATCCTATAATAACGTAAAATGTTTTATTTTGTATATATCTAGCCATATAGCAAGGAATAATATGTTTGTATTACTTACATCTTTGATAAGCAGAGCATTTAATACAACATCTGTAAGACCATTATCTTGTAGAGACGACAATAAAGATGGTTCTTGAAAGACGTAAACAGTCACTACATCTGTGGCTAAAATACAAAAACAATAATTACCATTTAAATATGTATGAATAGTCTTAATATTTCTTTTCTGTTAAATCTGGTGATCATCATTTGATGGATTTTAAATTTTATTCAGATTAAAATATTGTAAAAATTAAAAATCTGTATGTAATAGCAGTTCAAAAATGTTTCAATTCTGTTCAGTACTTTTATGAAATGTTCTGCTTTAACTGCACTAATGAAGGGGGGCATGAACTGAATAATTTACAACATCCAGTATCCTCTGTAGACATTAATATATTGACATTGTTTTCCTAATTAAATATTAAACAATCAATTTGAGAATATTTTAATGTGGATCAAGCCATGAAAACTGGGATATTGTCTGAAAAGATTCAAATGACGATCAATGACGTTGATTTTTGTACCTACCTAAGAGAAATAAGGATGGACCATAATATTCTGCATTACTAATTATATGTTTGAGAGACCTAGGAAGAGAGCCATCCATTACTGAAAGAGAAGAAACAAATTGTTGTATATTAGCCTTGTTGGACCGACCAATATCTTTTAATTGACAAGTTTAAATGGGAAAATTGTAGTGGTGAATAGTCCCAGGTCAGTTTTAATATACAACAACCAACCCCTGGTAGGGCGACACATTTTACTTTAGCACTGAGTATGTTCACCATGATTTAATATCATGATGCAGTAAATACAATGCATTATTTCTTAAAAAGCCTTCAACATCCCATGTATTATCTTATTATTTTACATACAATAATAGTATCACATCTGCATTTTGTTCTCACTCTTCAATGGAGGTAAAACCAAATATTTATACTGTATGAGTAATTGGTCAATTTATCCATACACTTTTATATTTTCAGGGAGTGTGAAAATGAAATGGGGTTAAAAGTCCTACTGTTTTGCTCTGACTGGGATAATGGAAGACAGGCATACGCCACAGTGTACTATGAGGGAAATTTTGCCCTGAAAGCAGCACTGCGGCCTACTCTTTAGGGGTGGGTATTGCCAAAAAAATCGTATTGCGATATATTGCGATACGATTTTTCGTATTGCAATACATATTGCAATATATTGTGAAAGTGTTAACTCAAGATTTATTGCAAAAGTACTGCTTGACATGTATCTCATAGCAACACTGAAACTCATGTGAAGGTCTTTGAACATGCAATTCCTCTATTGTACAACTAGTCAACTACAAGAACAAGATATCCACAAAACCCATGTTTTTATTTACCTCACTTCTGCGTTACATTTATTGCATAATGCAACACAGTCAACATTAAACGCCCTGAGCCAATTAAAAGATTAGCTACCCTACCCCTAAGCTCATTAAATCAGCAGGGCCCATCTCCCAAAGCCAAGCCAATTAGAGGATTATTGTTAATCCTAATACCCTCTACAAAATTGAAAATAACGAAAAAAATATTTTCTATACATAAAAATGTAAACATTGTCGTGTTCTTCCCAATGATATAAAATTCAATTGTACAAAGTAGCATTTATATTACTATAAATTATATTGAAAAGCCAATTATGACATTTCTCTATCATATTGGCAAAAGAACGTGAAAAAGTATCCCTTACGATTTTTTAAATAAAACAAAAATATAGCACTTCGTGTTGGCAGCAGTGTTCAAAGTAAATATAAATATAACTTTTAAAAAGAAACATCACCCAAATAACGGTAATTTCATCGCCTTCGGCATTTAACATTTCTGTCTTTCTTTGGATTTATGACGGGAATTGTTGTTTTCTTTGCTTCATTGAAAGCTTCGACAGTGTAATTTTCCTTAATTTAGCTTAAGTTTTGATTCAATTTAGCTTTCCAAAGTCTAGAATTATTAGCCGTAAGTTTTGTTATCATCTGTTTGATGGAACGTATCCAAGATGGCGGCGACACGGTTGATCTCGGCTCAAGTAGACGCATTCTTCGCATCATAACGTCAAAAAAAATAATAAATAGTTGATTTCTTCGACATTATCATATTCCACAATATGCCTGGCAGTAAATTATAAAATCTGATTCTATTTCACTCTCAGTATCATATAATTATTAGCCGTAAGTGACAGCGTGAAAATATTGGAATAGCGCCAAAGTGAAAGGCACGGTGTGAATTTTCACCTCTGACCTATTACGTAAATACTGAAAGATCCGGTGTTGAAACATATATTTCTTATTGGATGATTAGCGAATTAAACATTCCTTTCCTTCGCGGATTTTACTTTTATTACCCAATCACCATTAATTAATGAATTAGAAACAATAGAAATAAGTTGATTGATTTCTCGCTTGGGTTCGCTAATGCCGTTGCCAAGTACGAAGGGTCTGCGAGTTGATTCGCTACCGCCAGGCACGTGCCGTCAAAAATGCGTCAAGGAAATTCTCAAGTTTTAAATAGAATTGACAATCTCACGGAATATTCCGATGATTATTACGGAAGTTGCCGATTGTATTGACTGAACCGGTTCTTGGACGTGTATCACGATATGATGTATTGGCAAGTTTGAATCGCAATACACCGGTATACCGGTTATATCGCCCACCCCTACTACTCTTATATCAAATTCTGTTCGGAGAGTGTGGACATTGCTGGCTGAATGTAGTTCAAATCTAGAGCTTATGAAATATTTTAGACTGTCTGATAAAATAAAATGATCGCATTTTCACCGGCTCTTCCTTAAACTCCAACTTGCCAGGGCATCTTTTACATGCACAACCACTGCCCCCACCCACTATTGCTTAAACCAGATGATGTATGTACTTGTCTTATTACAGCGTTTATAACTACATTATTTCATTTGATCAGTGTAATTAGCCTTGTTTGAGAAGTATTTGTGAAAAAAACCAGATGAGATACTATGTCAACGGACAAATGGATTGAACAACACAACATAGATGATAAACTATTTTGAAAGTAGAAGAATAGTTTAATTTGTCCAAGAACTATTGAAGATAAATACATGAGTATATTTATCAGATAAAATAATTCTATTTCACTTTAGCATACATGGTCATCTAGTAAACTGTATTTTATTTACTGGAGTTTGGGTATGCTTTTAACCATATAATAAATCATATTTACAAATTAGAGTTCATTGTTCTAAATGTGTATTAAAACAACTTACAATGGCGTATACTCTCTGCAAAAGCTGTATCTGGAATGGCCTTTTTAAGAAAATTTAACATTGATTTTAAAAGTGCCGCTCTCTGGGGGAAACACTGAATTCCTAAAAAACATAGAACAAAATTTGATTAAGTATATGACTGAATAATACTGTCAGAATTTTTTGTTTGCTTAATGGTCTTTTTTCTTTTTAAAAAATATGAATTTCTATTTCATCTTACCTGGTTTTGCACCTGAATTTTCTGGATCTGTAGCATGAGTTGCACCTGACGATGTAGATGCACCTTGATTAACATCAGTTGATTTACTAGAACTACCATCTGTAGCCTCGTTCGAACTACCCTCAGTCTCCATCAAACTTAAAGTAGGGGGAGAATCTGGTACCATATCTAGACTCAACTCCCGATTTCTCGGTTTTATCACAAATGGTTGTTCTTTACGGCATATAGAAACTTCATGCTATAAATTAAAGAACATTTATTTAATCAATATGGTAATCATTTATTTAATCAATATATATATTAATCATTTGAGGATAATGTGACAGCTTGGTCCTCACAGAGAAGGAATAATATTATCCTGCTTCACCTATAAGACTTGTCACTGTTTAAAGGCTATGAACCAACTTACGGCTAGTGTTTATGAGAGAGAGAGAGAGAGAGAGAGTGAGAGAGAGAGGGTATAATGTTCATTCAACACAAACTAGGTCATTTCGGGACTAACATATGGTTTCAATTTTATTTCAATAATTTGCTTGCGCATAAAGGTCTTTAGTAGTGGGAGGAAACTGGAGGACCCCCGAGGTTGGACAAACTTTATGATCCAATGCAAACATGTTAAGCATTCAGTCACCCAACTCCCCTTACAATATTCTAGACATTTTGAAATGAACATATTGTCATTTTCGTTTCTATGGTTACATGTTCAATGCATGTGGAATTTATGTTTGAACAATGGCATTTCCGATTACTCTTCTTCCACTAACTGAGGTCAGTGCCCTACCACTTGATTAATGTATAAAGCTCACCTCCAATCTGTTAATAAAGGCTTGTAAACCACCATGAGCTTGAAAGGCGGCCATATCTAAATTAGTGATTAAATCTATCACACGAACAGCTCGAGTAACAAACTGCAATTAAAATAATACATTTATTTGTATAGATTTTTCATCTCAGTACTCGACAATAAACATACTGAAATAATGTTTAAATCTCTAAATTTAAGATTCTTTTGTAGTGTTGAAATATCCCAGGTCAGTAATTATATAAAATAACCAACCCCTGGTAGGGAGACACATTTTATTTAGCATTATAGACGATCACCATGACAACAATTACATCATGGTGAAGATAAACAACGCAAAGCCATGACCATATAAATATATATACTACTTGAAAAGCCTTTTGGATCAAAGTCTCTGTTAGCATGTATTCAAGTCAATAGCACAGATTTATAGGACGGAAATTCCTCATAATTTATACTTTCTTTTAGATAATAATTAGCTAATAGTATCAAGGACAACAGTGAAAATAAGCCAATTAATAAATATTGAATCCCAGGATACAATTACAGTACAGTGATATTCTTCTTGTCAATTGTATTTTTATACGTCCACATTCATAATGTGAACGTATTATGCCGTCGCCCCTGTCTGTGTGTGTGTGTATGTGTGTATGTGTGTGTGTGTGTGTGTGTTTGTCTGTGGTTCGCCTACAGGGCGCAATTCTTAATGGATTTTCTTCAAACTTGGTATACTTATTCCTTATACTCCAAGGAAGATCCCTATAGTTTTTGGTGCATGCCCGACCCCCAGGGGCAGAGCCACGCCCATTTTTAGTATTTGTTTGTTTGTCGTCTACAGGCCACATTTCTTAACTTATAATCTCGAAACTTTGCATACATATTCTTTGTACCTTAAGGAACAACCCTATCATTTGGGGGTGCATGCCCAACCCCCAGGGGCAGAGCCACGCCCATTTTCTTTTCGTGTGTCTTTGTGTCGCCTACAGGGCGCAATTCTTACTGGATTTTCTTCAAACTTTGTATACGTATTCCTTATACCCTAAGGAAGATCTCTATTGTTTTTGGTGCATGCCCGACCCCCAGGGGCAGAGCCACGCCCATTTTTTTTTTGTCTGTGTGTCACCAACAGGCCACAATTATTATTCTTAATCGATCGTCTTGAAAACTTTTTTTTATACTTATTCCTTATACAGTACACTTCAGGGCTAAGTGTGAAATTCCTCCGTGGTCTGACCTGGGCGGAATTGAAAAATCGCGGAGTACAGGCTATTAATCCGCTCAGGTCCCGCTGTAAAATCCGCTCTAAATTTCCGCCGCAAATTTGAGTAAACCGCCGACCACCGCGGATTTGTTAAACCACCGACTGCCGCGGAATTGTTAAACCACCGACCCCAGCGCGAAATTTAATTTGATGAAATTATTGTTACACGTATGCTTTACATTGTATTCGTATCCATAATTCAGTAGTCCAATCCCGAAAACAGCATTATCAGCATGCTTTTAAAACTTTGAAATAAAATATATGCATAAACCACCGACCCCAGCGCGAAATTTAATTTGATGAAATTATTGTTACACGTATGCTTTACATTGTATTCGTATCCATATGCATATATTATCGATGTATAATTTACAACATCGCATACTCGTTTGTTACATGTGCGGCATATATAACAAACCTTACAAATAATCATATGGAAGAACATTCGTAAAAATGTATTATTCAGCTTTATTTAACGTCCGCTTGACTGCCCATTAATGACTTATACATTTACACATGTACGTTCACATGTAGTCTGTATTCTGTTACTATGTTTTTGTTTTGGATTTTCAAAACAACAATGTGCTACGAAGCCGTTTACCGTTTATGTATGTCGGCAAAGAATAAAGAAAAGTGAGTAATCTCATTGTTACAAAGCGGTGGTTTCAATCCGAAATGTGTTGAGCATGTTATTACAAGTGGTTCTAGAGCCTCTATTCAAATAATTTAAAAAAGTGAGCTCACTCATAGTTTTAAAGCCGTGGTTTCAATCCGCAACGCGTTGGCACGGTAATTGTAAGTGTTTATACTATTCAAGTATTGTTTTATTAGACTTAACTATAAATCACAAAAATGGAATATTAAAAACAGGCGAATATGGGTCAGTTCATCCCACGATCGTTTCACCCTATATCGATACATTACTTCATTAATATGTTCGATATTTTTAAAACTTGAATCGTTCGACTATTTCAAACTCATTCAAATTAGGAAATTTTCAAAATTTACACACATAAATGCTGGCCTTACCTTGGGCGAAAGTGTTGTACATTAAAATAGCCATTTCCATTCTGACAAATAAGTTACAAAATTCACACCTCAAGTAATATATTCTGATTTAATTCCCAAATGAATGAAACGCCTTCATCTCCTGTTTTTAAGCACACATCGCCAAAATTCACCGTCAACCTTACTGAACACATGCACATTAAAACTATCAGTCGGAAAATACCGTGATGACATTTCATTTAGGCACCAAGGAGTCTGAGTCAATGCATACTGTCAATCAACTTTCTTTATTAGGCGAATTCACACGTGCCATCAAAAGGAATTGATAATTGACTAAAATACAAACCCCTTTAACACACACATGGCTAAATTACGAACGGGCTACGATGAATAGCACCTCCCCACCTCCTACAATTTACATCACGTATTACCAGTAATTTGCATAAGATTCTATTAATTTTATTAACGATAACATAAAACTCAGGCTTTAAAAATTATGGATATTAAAATAAGAGATAATTTAATTTTTGAATCGGTACAGACTTGAAGGTTGGCGCATGCAAATTATGAAATCAATACTTAATTCGCAGTTGACATATTCTGTCAATAGAATTATTCCTTTAACCGATGGTAATAAGGGGAATGCTCACTAGCCCGCGGGTTCTATAATATATTATTAGGGTTCATTAGTTAGGGTTAGGGTTGTGTTAGGGTTAGGGTTGTGTTAGGGTTAGGGTTCATTGGTCAACCGATATCTGTTATTAGGGTTAGGCTTTATTGATACCCACATTTATAGTACACGTATTTCTTACAGCGACAGACTAGAGAGTAGAGCACCTGTGGACTAGTGAGGCCCTTTCAGTGTATTTTTAATTTGGCACAAAAATCATCCCTTATATCACGCCAAGCCGCTTTAACTAATGCATGCTTTTGTTTTTAAGCATTTTCCTTTGTACTCTTTGGTGCGACAATTAAATCCTATAAATCTAAGTTCAGTCCGCACAAGATACGATTCATATGGTCTGGTTGTTAGGTGATTTATTTATTGAAAGCTTCATCGATATGTTCACTGGAAAAATGAAATTTAATATTTGTTTCTGTGATAATTATTGGAAAGAAACAGAACCGGATTATTATCTAGGATATTTATCGTCAACTGTATAAATACGGTAAGCAGTTTGTGTGTTGCATTTATAAGTTAAAGCATAAAATAATATATCTATGAAGCGACCATTTGAGACATGATACTTTTAAGCCATATACATATAGCGCTATCTGAAACGATTTGACATGTTGATCTGTATTGAAATGTGGGGAATAGGGACTCTGTATCTTAAAGTCAAATACGAAACTGAAATAAGTAAAGAATCTTTCAGCTTCTATACATTACATGATATTTGATTCTCGGGACATAAAGTATTATTTGAACGTTGGGAGCCCAATCGTCATTTTAATCAATTTTGAAAATAGTATTATGAATATATAAATTACAGGTTAACTAAAACGACTAATATACTCGTGATATTATTCCATTAACTATTAAATAACGCTGTGACAATATTGACTAAATTACTCAGACTATTTTGAATCACAATGGAACATAATCCTCCGCGAATTTTATGTTTCCACCGACAATTATCCGCCGCGAATTTCAAATTTTCGCGGACAATAATCCTCCGCGAATTTTATCTTTTCGCGGACTTTTTTCCGCCCAGAACGTCGCAAATTCCGCGGAGTGGACATGAGAAAAACACCGCGATTTTTGAGTGGAAAAAACACCCACAGGGGGGATTTTCATACTTAGCCCTGAAGTGTACTGTACCCTAAGGCTGACCACTATTATTTTTGGTGCATGCCGGACCCCCTGGGACAGAGCCACGCCCAATGCTTTTGTGTCTTGTGTTCGCCTACAGGATGCAATTCTTAACAGATCCTTTTAAAACTTTACAAACCTATTCCTTATACCCTAAAGATGACCCCTATTGTTTTTGGTGATTTCCTACCCCCCCCCCCCCCAGGGGCAGAGCCATGCCCATTTTTACTTCGTGTCTGTGTGTGTTGTCTACAGGCCACGATTCTTAATTGATCGTCTTTAAACTTGGGATATGTATTCCACATAGCCTAAGGACATCAACTGTATATCCCGACTCACACAGGCAAGACACGCCCAATTTTTGTGTTTGTCGTTTACAGGCCACAATTCTGAATGAATCAGCTTGATACTTGGCTTATGTATTCCTTATAGCCCGAGGGCGTCCACTATTGAATTTGATGAATGTCCCGACCCCACTTTTTGCCTTTAGCGTTATGAAGGCACAATTCTGTATGGATTATCTTGGTATACTTATTCCTTATACTCTAAGGACGGCAACTATTGATGTTGGTGTACGACCCTCAACGCCTAGCCTTCTTGACAAAGTACCATATCAATCAAAGCAGGAATGTGGACGTATATTGTAGCGTTAGCGTTATGTTTATACTTACTGTTATATGATCTTGTCCTTCAGCATACCAGTTGATAACTTTTAACAATGCTTCCATCATACCACACGATACCAATGCTTCAACACCTAATAATTATATTAACAATCAAAATTAATCAGGTAAACAATATACCAGAAATATACAGAATAGACATACACCTTTGTGGCACAAGAGTTCCTCATACCCAATGTATGTATGATTTTTCTTTCAAAAATATTAAAAGATGAACAGGAAAAAAATGCAAAAAATGAATTCTCTACAATTTTTGTAGTGTTGAAATATCCCAGGTCAGTAATTATAAAAATAACCAACCCCTGGTAGAGAGACACATTTTATTTAGCATTATAGACGATCACCATAACAAAAGTTATATCATAGTGAAGATAAACAATGCAAACAGAATTGTATGAATACGTATCTAGTCTTATCAGTGATATATGTTTTCTTACAAAGCAATCAGATTTGTCTCTTAGAATATATGTAAACAACAGGGAGTTTAAGGTCACATTGTTCTGCACCAATGAGATCAATGAAGAAGTGCATGCACCATAGTGGACTACAAGGGAAATTTTGCTCCGATAACAGTGCTACACAGCCACTGTCAGGAATCTTTAACATGCAACCAGCGGCATTGACAAAATCTTGTGTTTTTCATCCCCAAGGCATCACTGAGCCACAAAAAATACGCTAGTGGTAATATTGTTTCAAAATATCTAGACTATTGGATCACATACAGCCCTCAGTCACTAAGCCAACAAAATATGTAAGTAGCGATATCATTTCATATCTGTAGACTATTGGTTCACACATCTACTAAATTTGTATTCTTATATTCAACTTACCATTTTCGTAACTGGCAAGATGATATAGAAAAGAGAATAGAGCTGTTGCATACTGCTGTGGAAATGGACTTAATTCACGATCTGTAAATGATAAACAAAAATGTAATTAGTAAATGTATCAAAAAAATCTTTTTATTGTAGTGCTTGAATTCCTATCAAATGGTTGACAGGCATTAATGAATGACCATGTAACAAAACATCATTAACAACATAAATTTTGTTTTACATGTTTATACCGCATGCGTCTGTAACATGGAAAATAGCTTGATTTTAGTTTGGGAATATTTTTCATGTTACAGCCACCCGTGGTTACACAGGCACCACTGTGTAATACAAACACTCCATGAATACATTATTCCCATTAAATCTAAATTTTGTTTAAGTTCTCTGTTTAATATGATTATCATTTTCTGTAGTGTTGAAATATCCCAGGTCAGTAATTATATAAAATAACCAACCCCTGGTAGGGAGACGCATTTTATTAAGCATTATAGACGATCACCTTAACAACAGTTATATCATGGTGAAGATAAATAATGCTTAAAATTATTTACAGAGAGCTCAATCAGGATGAATAGATGTTGCAGGTCAAGATATTATTTAGGTCATTCTGAGACGAATGATGATAACTCGATGACAGATGAGAGGGAATCACATTGGATGAATTAATAAAAGAAATTTTTTTCAGCCAATCATAATCAAAGAAATGTCCAGTAATATAGAAGGTTAAAGGGATTCACATTTGATCAATCGATCAACAACTTTCCATAGGTTTCATTGGTGGATATTTGTAACTTACCTATCATATGTTGTATACAAGTACGAACTAATACAGGAAGAAAGCCATGATATGATGAGGCACCTGTAGCATCAATAATACTGTTTAATCTGTAAAAAAATACATTATATATAAAAATTACATGGGGAAGACAATACAGTAGAATCCGTATGAGCAGCCACTCCTATTCAGCGACATCTCCTTGTAAGCGGTCACAATAAATTCCCCCCGTAAAAATTCTATTGTTTCATCTCCTTATTCAACGGTCACTCCTCTAACGCGGCCAGCGGTCACTATTTTGCAAATAATTTAACAAAACATCGCCCATTCAACGGCCATTGTTGAATGATACCATCTTGTCGTTCTTCGTAATACCCCCGCTAATCCCGTGAGTAGTAATCAATTAACTGGACTCCCGCAAATCAGATAAAAAGAAATGTGAAAATACCAATTAACCCGGGATTACCTGTTAATTAATCTTTTGTTTTATTAAACGACAAACCTGATCATTGTTTTCACACGTAACGGGACATTATTTGATACTGATTGAATAAACTGAAAGTACCGACTAAAAGCCGCTATGTTGTTAAATGGACGTTTTTAGCGCCACCTGTAATATTACATACAGAGTTACACCCCCTGTGATTCGGTAGCTAAATCAGCGATGTTTTTTGGTTCGTGTGCTTCTTTGATAAATTAAAATTAATTCATCGATTTTCTTCACAAAAATGGATAAATATTATCGAATACATCACTATGATAGACAGTAGTATTGAAGGTTGGTACAAAATGACAAGTTTACAGAAGTTATGTCGGCGATTCAGCGACGGCCAAATTTACCGATGCAAGTGAAGTATTATGCATTTGTGTTTGCTTCCAATGCATTCAAGCGTAATATTAATTGATGTCAGCACAAAAAAGCATGAGATTTTACAAAGATAGGTTGCCAGGCAACGAAACATACGCCCACAGCAGCTAAATCGTCCGGGCAGTCAACAAGGGTTGTCGCATATTTTTACTAATTTCGGTAATGAAGCATTTGTAATACACTAAAAACTGATTAAGAGTAACAACTCATTATGTAATTATCAGAAAATCATTAGAATTTGATTGCTTTTTATAAAGTTTTACCCCACGCTAACAATTAGTATATACATGAAACATTTAATATCATGGATTTAGCTGTTCAGTTATCTAAATTCATTGAAAATCAAAATACTGGTTCGTTTCAACACCTTAAACTCTATGTATCAATCTGAAGTCAATCGGATAGTAACTTTGGTCTCTATAGCGTCACAATAATTTTTGAAGTTATCAAGGGAGATAACTCTGGTAGTAATTATTTGAAATCATTGAAAATCAATAGGCTTCTTCGGAAATCGCTGAAAATTAATAGGTGTCTTTGTCTTATGACCTTAAACACTGTGTATAAATTTAAAGTCAATCGGATATTAACTTTGGCCTCTAGAGCGTCCACAAGATTTTTTGAAGTGATCAAGGGCCATAACTCTGGCACTAATTATCAGAAATCGCTGAAAATCAATAGGCTTCTTCGTCTTATGACCTTAAACACTGTGTGTAAATTTAAAGTCAATCGGATATTAACTTTGACCTTTAGAGCGTCCACAAGATTTTTTGAGGTTATCAAGGGCCATAACTCTGGCACTAAATATCGGAAATCGCTGAAAATCAATAGGCGTCTTCGACTTATGACCTTAAACACTGTGTATAAATTTAAAGTCAATCGGATATTAACTTTGGCCTCCAGAGCGTCCACAAGATTTTTTGAGGTGATCAAGGGCCATAACTCTGGCACTAACTATCTGAAATCGCTGAAAATTAATAGGCGTCTTTGTCTTATGACCTTAAACACTGTGTATAAATTTAAAGTCAATTGGATATTAATTTTGGCCTCTAGAGCGTCCACAAGATTTTTTGAAGTGATCAAGGGCCATAACTCTGGCACTAATTATCGGAAATCGCTGAAAATCAATAGGCTTCTTCGTCTTATGACCTTAAACACTGTGTATCAATATGAAGTCAATCGGATATTAACTTTGGCCCCTAGAGCGTCCACAAGATTTTTTGAAGTGATCAAGGGTCATAACTCTGGTACTAATTATCGGAAATCGCTGAAAATCAATAGGCTTCTTCGTCTTATGACCTTAAACACTGTGTATAAATTTAAAGTCAATCGGATATTAACTTTGGCCTCTAGAGCGTCCACAAGATTTTTTGAAGTGATCAAGGGCCATAACTCTGGCACTAATTATCGGAAATCGCTGAAAAACAATAGGCTTCTTCGTCTCATGACCTTAAACACTGTGTATAAATTTAAAGTCAATCGGATATTAACTTTAGCCTGTAGAGCGTCCACAAGCAATTGTGGACGCCGGACCGACGGACGGACGGACCGACGGACGGACGGACGGACGGGGGCGACGACAATATACGACCACATTTCAATGTGGGCGTATAAAAATGGATAAATATTATCGAATGCATGACAATGATAGACAGTAGTATTGAAGGTTGGGACAAAATGACATGTTTACGGAAGTTATGTCCGAGATTCAGCGACGGCCAAATTTACCGATGCAAGTGCACCCAAGCGTAATATTAATTGATGTCGGCACAAAAAACTCGAGATTTTATTAAGAGGCCACTCCCGTTAAGCGGTCAATCCTAAAATTTCCCGTGGGTGGCTGCTTAATGCAGATTCTACTGTAATTACAAATACAGATAAAGTTTAATGTCCACCGACTAATATAATATAGTACATGCAGTGGTTTTTAACAGTGGGAGGAAACTGGACATCTAGTTCATAAAGCATTCTCAGAATTAGGTTAAGAATTTACTCAACTTTCAATCAATGTTAATGAGAAATATCTTTGATCCAGAAACACAAAACTGTGCACCTAGTTTCTTAATGATGTATTTGATCAATTAAAACAAATGATTTGTAAAGGGCTATATTTTTTAGTAAACAAAAGGCGAAATTTTGAGGAAATTCTTAATAAGTCTGAGGATGCTTTGTGAACTCTGAGCCCAGATGACTTGGAGAGAGCCCACATGACTATGCAGATAACACTACAAGCCCAGGGTCGTTGGTTGTTTATTAGTGTAATGAACTGAAATAAAGGAAAGACAATGACCTTTAGATGAAGAAACATAATAATATTTAGTTGTGCTGCTTGGCTTAGAAGAGACAAGATACTTACTTCGGATTTCGTTCAAGGTGAATGATTGAAGTTAATGTTCTCAAAGCAGCAGCCTTGATATCCTGAAATTAAAATATAAATCTCATAAAATTAAACATTCCGAATCTGATTAAAGCTTTTTTTTATTACATCTCATGCCATTTATTGTCTTATCCCAACACCTTTTTCATCCAAATGAATTGAAATAAATGGGATTTAACAACATGCTACTGTTCTTCACTGACTGGAAATGAAATGAAATGGGGTTTAACGTCCTACTCTTTTGCACCTAACCTGGGCTAATGGAAGACGGGCATATGCCATCCAGTGTGGTATGAGGGAAATTTTGCCCGGGCAGCGGCACTACGGCCTACTCTTATATCAAATTCCAACTGCCAAGGGATCTTTTACGTGCACTCCAATGTGTACACGGGACCTCGGTTTTTCGTCCCATCTGAACGACTAGGCAGCTGTCCTTGTCAGACCCTCCTTCTGCATCACTGACAAGGAGAAATCACGCCAGAAAATCGAGATGAACTTTCTCGGCCAATGCAGGGATCGAACACTCGACTGGGCAAATGAAGGCGGGCATACACCATACAGTGTGCTACAAGGAAATTTAGCCATGACAGTGACCCTACGGCCTACTCGTATAGAATTCAAACTGCCAAGGGAATCTTTTTACAACCATGCCAATGTGTACAAGGACAACCACATAAAACAACAATAAGTTGTCCCTTGCCAGGTCCTCCATCCTGCACTACCGAAAGGAGGAAACCAAACCAGAAAATCCTGATCAACACAGGGCTCCAGGTTAACGCCTTACTGAACAACCGTCGCTAACTTTTATAAGAGATGCTAGGTTTAATGTTCACTTATACAATACTGACCAGAAGCCCACACTGGCTTCCAATTTTTTCTGCCACAATGGATTATAATTTGTACATACAGAACACGCATCGCGGAGGTTTGATCAAACACGATATTACCGTGTTTTCTATCGTGGAATTTCATGATTTACCGAGTGAATATCGAGGAAATATAGAGGGACACGATAGCAGTGCCTCGGTGTTAAAAACACCGTGTGACTCGGTGTTTTAATTAAAACATGCCTCTCGTGGTTTATTTCAGGTGAAATACAGTAGCGCATTAATTATTATAGATCAGTTACTACGTTGGCATTTTCCCATTAATCACGAATATTTGATGGCTTGTTCGAAATCGGATACTATTCATTCTTTTTCTAAACAGAATATGCTTAAGAAACCAATACGTTATTACTTCATAATATGTTCCATATTTTTAATACTTTCGTCATTCGACCATTACAAATCCATTCATATTACGGGAAAAAATAAATGCGCACAAATCAATTCTGGTCTTACCGGGGTGTGGTTTAAATTGTTTTATCCATTCAAATAGTAATTCACATACTGACAAATAAGCCACGTGGTGCATACAGTATTGGTAAATCACACCTCAACTAATATATCTTTTCTGGTTTAAATCACAAATGAATTAAAAGCCTTCGTCACCTGAGACGAAGCACATTTTGCTGAATGGACGTGGACACGTATCAGTCCGATAAAGGCGATAATATAATGCTGACTTTTTCATTTCCACACCAGAGAGTCTAGGGAATGCATACTGTCAATCAAGGTTTGATAAAGTAAATTGGCACGTGACATCAAAAGAAACCAACTGACAGAAAATTGCACGCCCATTTTACAACAAATTATTATCCTGTTGTAGTCATCTTGACAGTACGACTTGTATTGTAAATTGTCAGTAGTAAAAACTACCCAAAAAGGTTTGAATCTTTATTTTAAAAAAACAATCACAATTGTTAAATTGATTCTGATATATATGCAAATGGTTGGCATTCAAGAGGGGTCACAATGGATTGTTCTTTGCATCTCAATTAGTTTGGGCGTTTTGGTTAAAATTAAACGTAAGGGAAATTTTGAAAAGAGATATCATGTAAAATAACCCGTATTTATTACTGAAATATTTTCTCAATTAGCAGAATGTCAAATTAAAGAAAACCACGCAACACTTACAATATGACTAACTACGGGGTTTGTATTTGGCTGGACACCCCACCCCTTTCCTACATGTAAAACCAATATGTAACGAGGAATTGTGATTACTGTTTTACGGTAAAAGTCATGTTTTTAGAGATTGTTCAATTATTTAAATCGGTACAGACTCGGAGGTTGACTACTGCAGATCATGTAATGGGCAAAATAATGTTTAGTCATCATATTTGCAATTGATAATATTCTGTCAATAAAATCACACCGGTGCTCATTAATAATTTATCATTTCATTACATTGTGCACAAATGTCAGTCCTTAAATAGCACCAGTCACCTTTAACAACTTAATAAGCACGTTTTTTGTGTTAGGCAATCGTTTTTTGTGTTAGGCAATCGTCTCTCTTCGCTTTGATGTGTTGCTTTGATGTGTTGCTTTGATGTGTTGCTTTGATGTGTTGCTTCTTGGCTAACTGACACCTCGATAACTCTAATACTACTATTATTAATCTCACTATCAAAGAGGCTTCAATTCATAAGAAATGGTCGTGAGATCGTGTTGAGGGGTAAAACCAACAAAATGAATATGACGTGATAATTTTTGGAAACTAAAACGGTTTTATTAAGAAGGGTATTTATGGTCTATGGCATGAATACGGTCAAATGTTTGGATGTTTCATTCATATATTGAACGGGTGTCAGTAAACTCGTCCACAAGCAAACAGGTACGCAGTTGTTAGGGCGTCCACGGGGCGTATTGTTTTTTTTATAAGCAATATTTTTATTCAGATTTGTATCTTAATAGGTATTAGGGAACGGGAATAGCCTATATTAAACCCCTCCGCCGTTGTTGTTGTTGTTTAATAATTTAATTGTATTACTCACTGGTTGTTTATATTGTTTTATTTACCCAATAATACATTATCTTGGCAAGCCGATCAAACCGAGATTAGTTCACCGATGTTTTTGTAATAAAGAGCAATAGTATTATTTGTTGATTAGCTTTATGATTTTAAACATAATAATAAATTCATCAATGTTTTTGTTATAAAGTAAACTCGTATTGTTTGGTTTGTTGATTGACGTTATCTCATTATTTAAAATATTTGGCACTGGTTAATGTCGGGTC